>OZ038462.1:1894266-4296766 GCA_964036295.1 Plumapathes pennacea
TACATTATAGCTGACTGTAATTCGAACAAGGAACAAGTTAGCTTAAGTTGTTAGAAACAGACGCATGACTGGGACAATGTCGAACATGCAATTCTGGAGCTGAGTATTTTTCTGCTTTTTCTAAACAATATTACAAGCATCAGAACATCTCTCACTTGTCCCTGAGGATTGTCCACAGCTCTCCTCCAAGACACACCTCCAACATCATGTACAGGTACTTGCTGTCCTTAAATGTCTTGTACAACCTAACATTGAAACAGCATGGGATTAGGCTTGCCTGTCCCTTTATCTTTGCTTATTTCTTTTTCTTATCCCTGTGTGTTTCTCAGTCTCAGTCCGGATTCAGGTACACTGGTTCCAAGAGGTCCTTATATTATTCCTTCAAGAGTCTTCCGACAAGAACGGTGGCGACGAAGCGAGCGGAAAGGACCTCTGGGCACGCTTGGTAGCAACCTCAATTCCACGAGTTCAGCTGAACTTCGTCGCTGATTGGTTAATGTTTCAAAAACGCAATGGCGATCGCGAGCGAGAAGAACTGGCATGGAAGTGAGGTTGCTACCTCGCGCGCCCAGAGGTTCCCTCGCCACCGTTCACCTTTGCCGCTCTGCCGAGCCTTCGCCGCTCTTCATTGGCAGGGTAGGATTCAGGGAATCCATTCCTGTCAATGTCCATCTTGTCTTAGTTCTTTTGTCAGTCCTCTTCCACAACATTCCTTGTCTACACTTACTTTACAATAAATGGACAGTTTGCTTCCAGCATGATCTTCTTCTCTGACATAATGTGGTCCTGCTGTCTTGTCTCCACGATGTGCTTCTTTTTCAACATTTTCAAAGCATACGTCTTCACTTTTTCGCCTTTCTTACCAGAGCCCTGGCCACTTCCCCTAAGCTGGACCTACATCGATAGCAAGACAGAGAAGATCACACACACGAGGGAATCAATGTGGGAAGCCCAGCATGCACCGCTGACTTGTACTGTAGCGTACTAGTGACGTCTAACTATGTACAGGAAAGCATTGTAAGTGTACAGTATCGCAAAGGGCTTTTATTCACAGCGGGACCCTCGTAAAACACGGGAAGGTTAGCTTATTTATAATCTTGGTATCTATTGTTCATATAACTAAACTTTGGCAAATTTGCAAGTTAAGCCCAAGTCAGGCAAGGTTAGTACTTGGATGGATGACCACCAGGGAATACCTGGTATTGAGTATTCCTTATTCTTTTTCTATCTGTGACCAAATCTTCTTTCCTTATGTTGAAACCTGACTTGTGTTGAACCACACGTACACGCATCACGTACACGGATCATGTTCACGCATCACGTACACATTTTATATGATCAATCAAATCTTTATAACATATTGTTCACGTACTCACCAGCTCTACTCTTCCAAAGCCGCCAACACCTAACGTTTTCACAATCGTAAGATCATCTAGAGTGACATGGGCATACTTGTCTTCTTCTATCTTCAAGCGTCTGTGGAGAAGAAACAACGTTCATATAGTTTACTACTGATGCAATCTAAGACCCTCACGCATCTTGTGAAGTATACAGACACCCAAAGCAAATTGAGAGCTCAGCTGAGGAGGTTTAAACAGCAATGGTACAGCCTGAAACTGCTAAATACGTACCCATAAAATACGTCACAAGTTTATTAGTTAGGAAGGTTCAATCTTAGTGACATGAGTTTATGTGAAGGTTATATTTTATCTGTTTAATTTAGGTTCTACATGGAATCATGCTCGAAGACCCAAGGGAAGATCGTGGGGCGGTGGGCAAAAAGCCGCGGAGGGGAGAAAAGGGGAAGAAGGAAAAGAGCTTTTTTCTCTCCCCTTCCCCCTCTGCTGCTTGCTCGCAGCCCCGTGTTCTGCCCCTGGGTCTCCAAGCCTTTCCTGAGCAAAAGGTAGAAGAGGTGAGGTGTGGACCTTGCAATCCAGCAACTTTCCCATAAAAATCTTTTTAAAAATATTTCTGAAATCTTAAAGCAGTCAAAATTGATGTATGAATGCCGTGAACCTGAAATTTTGCACATCTGCATATCTCTTGATGCTCTTTCCATTTTGGCACTCGAAAGTCTGAAGTGATGATCTTGAAGTCATGTGCTCGGGTCATGTGACCTCTAGCTTCAAAAGGCCGATTCTCTTCTTAAGAGTTTGCGAGAATTAGTATTTTGAACTAAGAAGTGAATGGAATACAAGACTAACAAAGTACGCTTGGTTTTCCAAAGTCCAGGAGTTATGATGGTGGAAAAACTTGCTCTAAATAACATCACTGTTGGTGGGAGCTTTTTAGGGTCAGTTTTCCTACAAAATATGGGAGAACCAGATAATTTAAACACTAATTATCATGAGTGGATTATTAGTCAAAGAAAGCTCAGCTGTTGGGAAAACGACCCAAGAAATTGTTGACAACATGGTCCAATTTAATTAAAAGAATAAGGAAAACTATTTCAGTTCATGAAAAAATCAGTATGCACCATTTTTGGGATTTGAACTTCAAGCCAGCACCACCCCCTTGGATCTTGAGACATTTCACGGCTGCCTCTATTGTTAGAAAACAATAGTTCTTTTGTCGTATAACAATAGGGGCAGGTGCCTGCAAAATTAAAATCCCAAAATGGTGCACACTTCTGTTCACTTTTTCATGAACTAAAGTATTGTTTTCTACTTTTTAACGTTTCAATTAGATTATTATGTTGCCAACAATCTAATGGCAATTTGTTCCAACAGTTTTCAAGTTATGAATATTAGAGGTGGTCCTACTTTAGAGTTTAGTATTGGAGTGTAAAGTCATTACTTGTGTAAATGCAGGAATCGCTTCGTTTGGCACTGACCTGCTGCTCTCTTGAAGTTGTCTATTTGATTAGGAGAGTTAAAAAGTAAAACAAAAACTCATGAGTCACCTTTACAAAAGGCAGCCAAGCCAAGCACATTAATTAAAGTGCCAGTACGATGAAACTCATGTCTTATTCAGCAATATGTTTGCACAGAATTGTCTAAAAATGGTCCTTGGCATTATCAGAAAATCATAATCAAGGAGAATTTTCATAGATGTTGCAAGTTTTAACCTCACCATTATACCTCAAGTGTATTATGGGCGATTTCACGACTTTGTGTATCTTGTCTTCATTTAGCATTTTTTCAACTTGACACCACAAACAACTGATACAGTAAAATATGCTTGCAAAAAGAGAAAATGTGTATGAAGTAAGCCATTCACTTTCTGCATGAATCTTTAATGTCATGGTGTTGTTCATGCATGCTGTGCAACAGAAAATTGGCACAAAAGTATAACGGCAGACAATCATTTCAAGCAATGCAGTGAAAAACAAGACACTCTTCCCATGCTGGTGGTTTGAAATGAAAATGTACAGTATTGTTACAAAAGTTGAACTCAAAAAGTTTGATCATTCTGGCACTTTAACAAACTCATAAAACAATAAGGTTAACATGATTAGTTTCTTTTGTAAACAGATGAAATGTTCTCAAAGTATGTTAAATTCAACATTAGACAAATATTAGATGATGTTATCTGGAGTGTCCAGTATAAAAATGTGATTGTTAATAACAAAGCTTTTGATGAAGAAAGCTCAGCATTAGCATAATCTTCAAGATCACATTAACCTAAGCTTAAAAGACTTTATGGTCAATCCTATAACATGATATTTACTAGAGTAAATTTTAGATACTTTTCCATAATTTAATGTTTATACCCTATTTCCTTGAACAGGTATGTTAAACAGTTCTGCAGTTATGACTTAAGTTTTACATTCAACAGTGACATTGATTTGAAGTTGTGCACTTTAATTATCTTTATTTTATTTTAAAGTTCTATATCTATACTACTATACAGATTAAACTAAAAACAAAAACTGCACAGCTCCACACCCCTCCCCCCCCTCCTCTCATGAACTTCAGCTTCTGTGTCCCAGTCATTTCCAGTGGAACCCAAATGCCAGACCCAGGACTTCCTGACTTCGTACCCCACCCCACCCCCACAATTTATCCTTTGCTTACTCTAGTTTCATCCCATACATTTTTTAGCACTTCTGCATATTTTATAGGATACCTCGTTGAGAATGATCGAGTTATAATTTTGTCTTCATTTACTCACCAGAGATAATACCACACAGTAAAGAGAGCATGGTTACTATCAATTCTCACTCCTTTCTTCTTTGGCGGCTGGGAGAATTTCTCCTGTTAAGCTCATAATTTCTTGCTTTTCTCCTTTTTCTGTTAACTACTGAAAGTTTTACCACTAGACAGCAACAAAACAAACCTGGCCAGATCAGGATCAACGCCACGTTGTTGGTCATTGTATCGATCATGCTTCATTTCCTCCAGAGCTCCAAGAAATTGTGAAAAAGCCCTGAAAACAAAACCAATACCAGTCAGAAACAAAATTGTTGCTTGCTTAACTCTTCAATTTGTATTATCTCATCTAAATTTGAACCCATGCAGACTGGGATGAGTAAAGAATATGTCAAAAGTATGTAAATATGGTGTACCGGGTAGTCCTTCAACAGGTTGACAGGGCAGGAATCTCTAGTGTATATTTTGGATGACTGTTTGCACAAATTTTGGAAAAGAGATTACTAATTGCACATACACTGCATTATTTACAAGTACAATAACTCAAAATAATTTCCTAAATAAATAAATAAATAAATACTAAAATGAAAACAGGAAGTCTAGCTAAAAGCAAAGTTTTGTGTTCCAGTACTTAGTTATATTATATTATATTGTAATTCAATTTTTTGTGAAGATGTGGATAATTAAACATTACATTATTATTACATACTGTCTATCTAAAACCAAGCAAGTGACTCCTCCCTTTGCAGCAATGCAATTTGCAGTACGGATATCCTCTCTGCAATTAAACAAAGATCAACATCAATTTTCTCCTGCAGTTTCTCCCCAGAGACATCATACAGTGTTGAGAACTCGGCATTTGATAGCTTATTCAGATGTAACCTGATTATTCAAATGAATGCTATATGTTCCACAGTCATTTTCCTGGGTGGCCATGTTTTGTTTGTAGTCTGCACTGGTCTTGATTTGGCCACAACTGCTATTTTTGTACAGCTATTGCTACATGGTTATTATGAAAATAGCAACAGGGCTGGCATCTTTACTCTTTGAGTGCTTTCTCTCCAAAGAATGCCTTCCTAGAGAGTTGTCTGACAAAGGTTGGTTCTGAATGCACAGACTTGCGCTGTGTAACATCAACCTAAAAAGAGATTTATGTATGAAATATAAGTGAAGTCTATATAAAATGTACCAACAGAGCAATAACACGCTTACTGTCATCTGAAAACGGTGATAAATGAAAAGAACTTACCGCTCCATTCTTGATAATGAAGAAAGTGTCTCCTTTGGCTCCTTGCCGAATGATATATTCACCTTCCTCATAATGTGTCTGCAGAAAATAGGTTGGACATTCCAAGAAAATCGGTTGGCTATTCCAAGAAAATAGGTTGGACATTCCAAAAAAATAGGTTGGACATTCCAGGAAAATAGGTTGGACATTCCAAGAAAATAGGTTGGATATTCCAGGAAAATAGGTTGGACATTCCAAGAAAACAGATTGGACATCCAAGAAAATAGGTTGGACATTCCAGGAAAATAGGTTGGACATTCAAAGAAAATAGGTTGGACATTCCAGGAAAATAGGTTAGACATTCCAAGAAAATAGGTTGGACATTCCAGGAAAATAGGTTGGACATTCCAAGAAAATAGGTTTGATATTCCAAGAAAATAGGTTTGAAATTTCAAAAAAAGTTTGCTATTCCCAGAAAATAAGTTGGATATTCCAAGAAAATGGTTGGACATTCCACGAAAATAGGATGACATTCCAAAAAATAGGTTGGACATTTCAAGAAAATACAGCCCTAGGTTGGACATTCCAACTCAGAGAATGTCAAGGCAATTGTGTTGGCCAGAGTAAATACATTTAATGTTTAGCATTCTTTGAAGATAACTGCAAATTGAATCTGACCACTTTTCCTCTGCTGTCCAAATTCAAGGATTCTCAAGACAGCTAGTCAACTTCAAGAGCTTTTCAAGATTGTACAAAGCATGTTAAAGTCCAAACATAATACCTCATCCATCACATCTGCAATCTTGGACAACACATCATCTGGGAAGTCCTTCAGTAGAGGAACACTAGAAGAGAAAATCTGTTTAGAACACTATTGTCACTGTTGCTGTTCCCCTGAATACATTTATCCTGCTCCTCAGGTCACCATCAGAAACTAAACTAGCTTCAACCTCGCTAGCTTGACCAAACAACACTCCTTACCTTTTCAAGAAATCAATGTTCTCTGCCATACGCAACAGACCTGTCTTCATCATAATAGTCTGGAAATTCTGACGGTCGATGGCCCACAGTCGACCTTCCGTTTTGGCTGTAATAAAAAAAGAACAATGGCACAACAGTTAGAGAGTACTAACTGCAATTTCACTTACATGAAGCAATGCATATGATCTGCTGTATCAGTATAGAGAGCTTGGGTTTTGATAGCTTGATCAAATTTCTAACTGCATCAGTCATACATGTTTTTCTTAAAAGGTTGGCAGAATCTGCATTTTGAGTATGACTGTGAAAGGGTTAACAGGTTGGGAAAATGGGTGTTTTGAGCTTGGGAGTAAAATTGATGAAACTTTAGATAAGATAAACCTCCATTGCTGGCAGCTCTGGTCTGAGTGACACTTCGATTTAGTTGCTGGACAGGTAGAGAAACTACCGTCAGACAAACCTCGAACAGTGGCCGTCCTGGTGCAGTTGTACAAAATAGCCAGCTCCCCAAAGGCTTTTCCTGGTCCCATGTTTCCAAGAACTTGACCCTCTTTGGAAACAACTAACTGTCCATCTGAAAACAAACAACATTTTTAGATTTCGTCCCAAAAGTTTCACATTTTAGACCTGTGTATGGGTGAAAAACCTATGTTCCCTGTGTTTCTAATGGACCTAGCTGACACGATACAATATTTTTGCTGTTGTCGTTATTGCTGTCAGTATTGCTGTTGATTGTGTCGCACCTTCAATCACATAGAGATGGGAGCCAGGCTCGCCTTCCCGGATAACATAATCGTTTTTCTTGAAATGCATCTCAGACATGCACTCCAGGACCTCATGGATCTGGGTTGGTTCAAGGTTTTTCAGGAAGTCATTATCCAGGATTGCTTCCTTGATGAGCTCCTTTGACCTAAACAAAACCAAAAAACATAATTTTGTCATCAACAACATGAAAAGAAAAAACACAGACTTTGCTGAACCATTTGGTACTGAGTTTTTGTATCTTTTGAATATTTTTGCAGCATGTGAAATCAAAGGGATGTAATTAGGTTTAGGTTTCACATGAATTGGTCATCAAATCAGCAGTTTGGGATAAGGAAAGAATACTGCTTGCACCAATCCAAAAGCCAATCCAACTTGCTAGCACGAAACCAAAGCAATATTATTACACAAATAATATTTATTAATTATTTATTAATAATTATTATTAATTTTCACAGTCAAACAAAAATGTTCTAATTTGGGAAAAGCCACAAAGATACCACAGAGAACTTTCTAGGTTCATGGTTCATGACTTATCTGGCTAATATTGTAGTTGCAGATAAATTTAACAAACTAGGTCTTTGATAGCATGCAATCTATATTCATGAGCCCTCTGACCTCTAGCAGTAGCCTCCACATTTCAAGTGCTATGTTTGAAATCAAAGAACATATATATTGCTGGTTTTGTAGCTCACAAAAAGATTGCCGTGTCATATATATCCAGAGAACATGTGTCCTGGGGTGCATATCGTTCATGCATTTGGATGCAAAATATCAGATGAGTGTATCTGGACACTAAAATAGAGCCAAATACATCAAAGTCACAGATTTTAATATTATATGAAAATTTTGATTTTGCAAATAAGTACAAAAATTTTATATGTGATTATCACAAACACAGCACTCTTTGTATAACCACTCAATTCCTCCAAAAGCCCAGGGACAATTACTGTATGAAATCTACTGGCGAAACAATGGAATTTCCAATGAAGTGAAATTAACTGCACTAGACCCAAAGCTCTCAATGATCTATATAAAAGCAGGTAATCTCAATCTCAATCTCAATCTCAATCTCAATATCTTCACATATCTAATTCTAAGCCACTAAATACATGTAAGTCAAACGAAATTACATCTAAATAATTTAAGTTTTATAACACCAGATTTATGTTACTCAAAAACAGACAAAAATTTGTACACTAATAATGAGAACTAAATTTTTAGACTCCTTCATTGTTTTTGAAACAAGAATGTGGTCGTTTCGGTTTGCAAATTACAAGCAAAATTAATTTCTGCAAAAGCGTTCCCTTCGCATGACAAAAATAGGAATTGAATTGAAGTTCTATCGTAAGCGCAGAATATATTCTTCCGAGCGAAGATAAATTTAAATCGACCCGCCGGCAGATCCACTTCGGCAACTGAGCACTTGAATCAAATGCAAACGACACACAAAAACAGCACTTAGCGAAAGCTAAAGAGAACATGTACATGCTTGAAGATTGCAGCAAAATTGCCTCAATTTCAGTCACGTCACATTTCAACAAGCAAACGATAACAAGGAACTGCAATAAATAAACGTCGCTGAAAATGAGCGGGTGTAATCTAGACATTCGGGAGTGGGAAATCACACATTCTTCCTCGGCTGTGAGGAACAAATGTATGTTTTGCTGTGAGGATAAATTCTCTGGCGCTTTTCATACTGACAATATTGACAGACACATTCCTTTTTTTTTTTAGCTCTCTTTTCAGTTGCTACAAGGTTAAGTGGCTTGTTATATCTTCACAAAGAACTGCAATATCACTCAGAACATGTCTGGATAATTCCCTGTCTGTTGCCGTTTGGGGCTGGCCATGTATTCAAAACAACATGTCACAATCTGATCAACACAAACAGTGAAACTTCCATGTGGAAGGCGCAATGTGTTATTGTCTCGTTAAACCATCAAACGAAGGTTCAGTGTTCGCCCTGATTAATTTTCAACGCAATTTACATGAACATCACTTTCAAACGCGATAGCTTTTCTTGCTTCGCTAGCATGTCACTCCGAGTGAGTTAGTTGCCAAAGTATTCTAAATTCCAAAAGCCCGTTTACGCATCTCCGAATGTTACAAATTTCGCCTGAAGGAACTGAATATATCTAATTACAATCATGTTAGCAGAAGTGCAACGTTTGGAGGACCACAGAGCATAGAATTAAATAGCATGACATGATGTATTAGTCCCAAGAAAAGGCGATCACGTCGAGAAAAATGAAAAGCTAAACCAACGAGCGGACCCTGGTGCAAGCTCCACCTCAAGTTGTGTTTATATATACCTGCACAAACGACGATCGATAATGTTATCACTCTACACTCAACGCACAATACAACACTTGCCTTTGATTCTTCGGATGTTTCACCAGTGTTTTCGCATCAGAAGCGCCGGCTTTATAAGACGCCGGTTCAGCTGAGATTCCTTGCCGCGGCCTTGCTTTCGCATTTGGTGTGGGTGGGTGTAGAACCGAGCGATATTTGTCTAACTCGCTTTCCAAGATCTTGATTCGATCGGTTTTCCTAGCAAGCTCCTGCTCTAAATAGAGGATCCTACTGTTCCGAGCCTTGAGCTCGCTCTGCATCTCGCGTAAACTGTTCATTTTCGTTGTGGTCGTGGACATCGCCCGAAAAAACCTCCAAAACAGAACGCCGCTCGTCTCCGAGCGAATGCCCCCAGAATGCATCACGCACGCCGAAAAGCACTGTGGGCACCGGGGCAAATTTTTCAAACCAGAATCGGCAATAAATCTTTGACCAACACACTGTGTATGGAAATGATCACTTTGATTTCGGGTAGCAAGCGAGCAGGAAAGGGATAGTCCTCCGAACTGAAGCAGTGAATCTGCGGTCGCCAGAAACAAACAGACGTGATTTGGACATCCGCACAAAGCCTCCACCTACGGATCACGCGCTTGGAGGACGTGATGCTTGTTAAAAATTTAACACACACACTAAGGCCCTGTCCACACGGATGCGTTTTCAAAAGCTTTCCGGTTTCGTGACCGTATTTACCGGATACGTGTATGTGGACGGAAGGCCAAGGACAATCCGCAAAAAAAGCTTGCGTTTTCGTAAAATGCAAAACTCGCGGAAAATGCAGAAGTCACCGCGTGGTTTTTTATATGTAATGTACCGGTGTTCTTTCTAGGCTTTCTAGCACCGACAAAAATAATACTCAAAAACAAGAAAATTAAATTGATATTCACTTTCGTTTAGACGCTGTGTCATATTTGAAACGTTCATGTGCCGTGGAGAGATGTCTGATGCTCTGCAATGCTCGTTTCGTATTCAAAATTTCATCTGGCACGTTCCGAGGAAGCTTTTATACAAAACTTCTGATTTGAAATTTAATCAAAATGAAATGGTGATCCTGTACTTGAAGCGATTCGTACTGGTTCAAACTGAAGAAAGGTCCGCAAAGACATGCGTATAAATTATTTAGGAAAATGTTTACAGAAGACACAAAAGATCAAGAATGGAAGCGACCAGAATTAGCATACAGTATACTTCACCTACCGGCATCGCCAGGAAAGGCTTAGTCAAAACGGAAAAAGAACTCGTAGTGACACGGTTTTTTCAAAAGAGCTAACTAAAATAATACAAAGCCCCTCCCAAAAATGACGCTCTCAATATCAAGATAGTGCAATAATTCTCTATCCAAACTTTGCCGACGACTTTGTCAATTTAATTTACCTAGTGGCCCCCATCTCGCCTGAGAAGATTAGACTTTTATCAAACTGTAAAGCGTATCACATAGCCGACTCGCGCGAACTTGCGTTGCTAAATTCACACCGAGGCGAGCGGTTGAGCATCGGTATTGGACATAGAGTTTAGTATTTGATGAGTTCGTGAGTCTTTGCATATTAATATTGGCTTGTGAGCCGTAAAAACCTTTTCCCCGTTGCAATCATAACGCGAGCTCAGAATGATGAAAACTAAAGTGGACCGACCATTAGAGCGTGGCAAAGGAAAGTTGTTTTTATCTGATATTTTATTTATAGAAATTACTTTCCGACTGCGGTTTCCTGGAGTGGAGAACAAAGATCTGAAGGTAAGAATAGATTTTCAAGTTGGTCGTAACACAACGTCATTTGTGAGGAAGTCATGTGTCATACTCGCAAGACAGGAAGTGCTTAAGTAGTTCTCGAAGATTGCTGTAAGTTAAATAACATGTCGTTATCTGACATAAAATCCTCAATCATTTATCACGTTTCTTTCACGTTATATATTCGACCCAAGATCTATTTGCACAAGCACAGCCTGTGTGCGGTTCCGTTCGACAACCCATTACGTGTCGGTGCGAAAGCAGCTGTGGGCCAAATGTGAAAAACTTTCGTCCATTTGCCGTGTAAAAATTTGAGTTCGGCCGAAGTCAACGCGAGTCAACCCAAATGAGTAGCCAAATAATACGCAAGTAAACTCAATCGTCTTCTGCCTGCAGGCTTTCAAAAGCGTAGGACATGCCTGATAGACTCTACTGACACATAATTTATTGTCGGCTTTTACAGCGGAACTTTTTGACTCCTACGCAAAAACATGACCAACTCGCTGAGGACGAACGCTGAGCGCGGAGGTATCTTCGCCTTTATTTCCCCATTTCCCGACACATGCTTCAGTTGCTGCATATATGGTGCTTAAAAATGTCGATACGATTGCTTTCGAAAATCGCAAATTGAGGCCCCGAGTGGATAACTGCTGACCAGTTGATTATGACAACATCTACGAATTACAGCGAAAAAAACAAAACAAAACAAAACAAAACACAATAATAATAATAATAATAATAATAATAATAATAATAATAATAATAATAATAATAATAATAATAATAATAATAATAATAATAAAAAAACAAAACAAAACAAAAAAACAGCCTGGATTGGTAACGTGATCATTTCAAATGGATAGATCAGACGACCAAGTTCACGAAAGACGAGAACACCAAACTGTGACGTAAATTAAAAATTATTCAACACACAGCCACTTAGAGGTACAGACATTCATTTCAGAATTACGCATTTACGCATATGCAAAGTTTATTGCACTAACATCACACAACTACACAAAGCACAAATCAAATCCCGAATTAACGCGTGCGCTTATACTATTTAATGACTTTGTGTCCAAGTTTATAAATCGGCGCTGTTTTGTCCACTACTTCTCGCCATTGGAATCACTTACCTTTAATCTTTAACTGCCCGCCTCCTCACCCCACCCCACCCCACCGCACGCACACTCCCCCCCCCCCCCCCCACCCCACCCCACTGAAGATTGACTGCACTCACCTGTCGGATTTAGAATGGCGTCGCAAAGACTTGTGGGCACCGTAGCTGAAAGTCTTGGGTTCAGCGGACACTCCTTGCGCACGCGCGCGAGGCAGTGCCGGGGGCGGCATAACAGACATCAATTTCTCCACTTTACTCTCTAACTGTTCCACGCTATTCTCCTGCTCACGAATCGTCATAACTTTGGACATGTTTTGGAGCCGAAGCGACTTGATTTCCTTGTGTAGTATTTCGAGCTCTCTCTTCTCCATATGCTCTCGTTCCTTTATTAGATTTTCGTATTCGAGGATGACGTCATCTTTTCTGCGAAGCCCATTTCGTAGGAACTCGAGTTCTTTTCGCTGAATTGCCATCTGTTTGTTTCGTTCCTTCAGCGTATTGTCCAGCAGACGCACTTTGCTTTTGAGTAATTCTACGTTCCAACCTGTCACGTTCAGCTTAAGAAATTAGACAAATTCGCTGCTCGGAACATCGCTTAAGGTCATGTTTCCACTCACGTACAAATTGAAGCTCACGTGCACGATATCTTACGTTCATGCACACGTACAAATTCAAGCCCACGTGTACGATATCTCACGTTCATAAACACGTACAAATTCAAGCTCACGTGTACGGTATCTCACGTTCATGCACAAGTTAAAGATCACATACACAATATACCACTCACTCACGTTCACGCACAGTTCAAGTTCACGTGCACAATCAATCTCCAATGTTCACGCACAAGTTAAAGTTCACGTGCACAATAAAATCATTCACGTTCACGCACAAGTTAAAGTTCACGATCAATCTCCAACGTCACGCACAAGTTAAAGTTCACGTGCACAATAAAATCATTCACGTTCACGGACAAGTTAAAGTTCACATGCACAATAAAATCATTCACGTTCACGCACAAGTTAAAGTTCACGTGCACAATAAACCACTCACGTTCGTGCTCAAGTTGACGATCACGTTCCTGTCTGCGGGAGCCTGGCACGAGAGGTTTCGTTGGTTGAGTGTCGCTGTAAAATGGTGAGGTTTTCCTGGCATTTTGTGGAATCCTCTTGATCATCATGGGACGGTCAGATGAGCCTTGCATGGCTTTTGGTTGGGAGATAATACAACATAGTGAGGTGCGATATCGACTGAGGTCAGCAGAAGAGGGACAAGAAAAAGAACGAGAAAGAGAAGAAGATAAAAATGAAGAAAGAAAGAAGAAGAAAGACAGAAAAGAAAAAAGAAAAATGAGAAGGAAATGCAAACTGTACAAAACTATTCACAGACTTCTACCTTGTGCTATGTCATTTCTATTTTCAGAACCTCAAGCTGTAAGGGCGGGGACTCCAAACAGAACACGATCTGAAAGTAAAGCAGTTAAACAACCATCAACTGGCTCACACACAGACACAAAACACAACAAAACGTAACACCACACAAGCATATAACATAACATAGCAACACCACACAAGCATATAACATAACATAGCAACACCACACAAGCATATAACATAACATAGCAACCCCACACAAGCATATAACATAACATAGCAACACATGTGATCATATGACCAGTGCAAACCGCAATCACAAGCTTAAGGGTCCAAGAGATAGCTCCCTGTCTCCAATAAGCGCCCCGGGTCGAGTCTTGCTTTGTTTTATTAATAAGAGCTGTCTCTAATAAGCTCCCCCTCCTCCTCCCCCATGATGATGTTGTTGCGCCCGTACATTTGAGTGATGAGTTCATCATGATGAACTCTTTGGTGTCGAATGAACTTTCTTTCACATGAGGACTACACGTATACCGAGTTACAGTTTGTTGTTCATGATTTTTTTATCGTTACAGTTTATACCACAATGCTTCTATGAGAAATGTCTAAATTAAATTAATGTCTCCAATAAGCGCCCTGTCTCTAATAAGCACCCTCCCTGGAGGTCCCAAAATTAAATAGGCGCCCCCGGAGATTATTAGAATCATAAACGGCATACCTTGGTGAAAACGAACACCACAAGGAACGCATTCATAAGCGCAAACACAAATGCTAGTGCTAACGTAAGATGGCACTGTTATATAAAGGTACATTCCCGGTATAGTTGTAATCTTTTTTGTTTAAGGGTCTTGTGCCCAGCTAGCAATATTGGTCCACAGTCGCATTTTAAGCGCATTTTAAAACTGGCCTTTTAAACGCATTTTAAGAGTGGCTTTTTATAAGCGCATTTTAAAACTGGATTAGGCTCCGGTCGCACTCGTAACTTTAACGACATTAACATCGACATTTTCGCATCATTTCAAGTTCAAACAGCGCTTGTCACCAGTTGCTACCAAACATTGAAGAAGCCGTCGTGTTGCTCTCGATGTTGAGTTATTGTCGACTAAACTTCCTCGGGCGACCGGGCCCTTATTAGGCGCATCATTTCCATAGTGACGGCAATTTTATAATTGTTAGTACTTATGTATAAGATGGTACTGTTGTATAGAGGTATATATCCCTTTACTCTTTCTTATGTAAGGGTCACTCTGTGCCCAGTAGCAATATTGATCCCACTTGAAGGTCAAGGGCAACGCCTCTACACATCGTCGCTATAAAAAGCTCTTGTCTGAATTCCAGAACTGGAAATAAATCGTCATATCGCGCTCCAGAAAGAAAGTCTCTGTAACTCGTCAAGGAACTTTTTCGTTTTCAATTGCCAAAAGTTCTCTGGCACACACACAAAAGGACGAAGCATTCACGTTGCGAAGTTCCACTAAAACAACATGGGCATAAAAGGTTCGATGATAGATGATTATTGCTGCTTTGGTATTATCGTATACTGTCGTGTCGTGACAAAGTGGATGTAAATATTTTAACGAAATCCGCAGCGGGCTATTAAATCTTGATGTGGAAATTTGGGATAACTTCACCCACGCATACAAAGGTTATCGATCAATAATGAACCACTGCAGTACCGCCGAATACAAAAGCAACGCGCACAAAGAAGCAATAAAATGAAGGACTGAACCAGTGCGAGAAAATTGCAGCCAAGAACTCCATACTGTAATATCATTTTGCAAGCCTGCGATTCATACGTTGGACAAATTTCGGGCTACCCGGCTGGTTACAGAAATCCCAACTCCAACTCCAAGTTAGATTAAGGCCTGGAACAGGGTCATTTCGGGCTGGAAGTGATGTCACGCACAACCAAAAAGTCACTATTTATATATTCAACACACAATACTCAGCTTGCGGAGAACTAAAATGAAACCGAGAGATGTCATAAATTGAGTGCCTTTAAAACACTAGAAGTATACTGTGTAGCCGCTTAAACTCTGGGAGACTTGCCCCGCAAGTCAAGCGACCTTTTGAATCTTATTTCTCAAAACTGACATGAATGGCCTCAATTTTATACCCCGGCGTGGGTCTGGGTTTTCGTTGCAGATCAAACAGCGATCTTGTGGCGACAATTTAAACACCTAATGTGAACTTCATATTAGCGAAAAATAACTTCCAAAACACGAACTACTGCAATGTAACTTTTTGAAACGCGCGGTGCGACACGAAACAACGGTAAAAGAAGAAACACACACTATACCTCGCATTTCATCTGTCGGCAGCTTGCCTTGAGTGCCGTAACTTGATCGCAGACTGTAAGGAAGTGTGGTATTTGACACTCAGACCGGCATATTCAACATGATTACATGTCAGATTAGGTGACTTCGCTTTTGTTTTGCCTGAGCGGATTCCAAGTGCAACGTTATTAGTTTCGGAAACAATTACTTGACAAATTGTCGATAATAAGACCCGTTTAAGCTTCATTTGCATACAAACTGCATTATCTCCAAATTACAGAGATTCGTATTTATAAGAGAGGAAGTATAGATTCACTGACTAAAAAATTCCGTAGATAAGCGTAATAAAAGCCCCTCAAAAATATGCCCTCTTCCCTGAACGTGTCGAACGATCGAATGGGTCTGGACAGGAAGAAAGAAACTCAAGCACGATAGACTTCCTGTCTAGTTTTGCCCTTACGTATAGCTATTACTTTCACTAAGTATCTACTCAACTAAAAACTGTAGACAATGGCTCAAGAACGAAGTGCTGTTAGAATGCGTAGGGTTTCATTTGACAGTACAGGCCGGAGTTGAAGTGAACATTCTTATTAGAACATGCTCAACCAACGTGATAGATTTTCAGTGGAGTGGTCACACATTATAATCATAGTGACACAGTTCATGAGTTGGAAGTAAGTACTGTTATCACAACCAACTACCTAGGAGCTTTCACTTGAGTTGTCGCACCTTTAGGTTTCATTTTTCTTTGGTTGACTCAAATTAACCGAATCTCTCAGGACTGGTAGATTTAAAAACATGCGTTCCAGTTTCCGGATTCCGTGATTCCGTGATTCTGTGATTCCACGTTTCCAGCCCGAGACTGAAAATTACACCACTGTCATTTAATCGTTCAGCTCACACCCAAGCCATTCTAATCTGTAATCAAGCTCCAAGCTCCAAGCGAGGAGATTTTGAGGAGGAGGAGGAGGGGGGTATTCACCAGATAAACCAAGATAACCACAAAAGAATCAGAAGAACCAGGGAATTTCACCCAGGACTGGGGAAACAGTTTAAGTTCAGAGGTTCACCATAATAACAACCCCCCCCCCCCCCCCCCTCCCCCGGGATGTGTCCGGGTGATCCAGACGTTTCCAGATGAATCTGCGTTTCCCGGAAAGACGATGTATAAGGTCAATCGTTAATAGAAGAGGTGGTCCGTACAACTTGTTCGGCGCCGTAAGAGAATGCTAGAGTCAAGAAGAAAAAGGACGGATCTGCGATCACAGCAGTGGTCTGGCGTTGATCAAAGTGTCAAAACATCCGAGGTCATGAACGCATTTTAAACAGGTTCGTTTTGATTGTTTATCTTTCTGATTTACACTTATCCGGTCCTGTTAACTCGACTGACTCCTTTACACGCTGATAAAATGCTATAAATTTAAATTTAAATCGCCGGCTCATAACATAACCGAAGCACTAGCTCCTGAACATGACTATCTCAAACTCCAACAGCAAATGTATGAAAGCACCGCAGCCGCCTAATGCGGGCAACACCCTGTTGATGTGCTCAGCTTTGTCAACGCAGTGTCTTCAAGAATGTACTTATATGACAATCCAGAAGAGTACATTTACAAAAGACAAACAAATAATGACGGCCACGTAAATCTACCAATTTCGTCTTCTCTGTTATGGTCTCTTCTGTAACATTGATTGCCCACTTTAGAATGTTTAGCATTATTTCTTTGAATGAAAGCAATCGTTTTCGTTTTACTAGGATATATGTTGCCTTTCTACCCATGTATATTATCGTATTTAAAGCAGAACTCTTTTAACTGACCGAAGTGAGCCACTTTGAAGGGTACTTACGCATCCGATGAGCCTTGTTCAGTTGTTATCAAGTTTAAGTATGCACTCTTGATGCCGTTTTCGGCACTGGCCACTATATTCTTGACTTTTATTCGTGTTGCTTTAGAACCGGAGACACGATCCAATACAAAAATTGCCTGACAAGTTGAGAGTAGTCCCAGAGTTGACTCTTGAATTCGTCAATTTCTCGCTAGGAGTGCGTTTCACAGCAGGAGGACTCAATTTAGAAAGTTAACAGACCTCGAGCGGGCACTAAAATCTTTCCACTAACTATAACAGCAAAACAAACAAACAAACAGACAGACAGACAAAAACAGATCAGTGACGAAGTTATAGATAATTTATAGCTCTCAGTATTGCAGCTTACACACGAGTATCTAACCAATGCCAAATTCCCCGCCCCCGTACTTCCATATAAAAGTTATGTAGGTATGTGCCGCCCCAAAGGGTATCGTTTTCAAGCATTTTCAGTCTGAAATAGGGCATAGATTTTGGAATCAGGTTTGAAAAGGGAATACATTTTTGAAGTCAGGTCTGAAAACTAGATATAAGGGTTTTCAGGACCGGGTGGCACACTCCCACCCAAATTATGATGAGTCATCTGAGATGAGCTTAGCATTCTTAACTTCAGAGCAAATGTTTATTGAATCTGATTAAAAAACCTGGGTAAACTCTAATGGAATCCACAAACATTCCTCGATAATAAACCAGTAAAAGGTGTGGAATTTCGGCAAGATATACGATATAAAACAGATACCTCTCCTTTGCTGATCAAATCGATTTTATCGGGGAAAAATGTATCCTGCCATCAGCCTGACAAGTGAAACCTTTTATTCCATTAGGGCCATTATTTTTACCATTATCTGACTGCTGTGGTATTGTGTGGCCGCATAATATGTTTCTGAAAAAGGCGGCCGACGGCTGATTACCAAAGTTTCAATACCGCTTGGCCTATCACTCGTAAAATTTACGAAAACCAAAATCACGACATTCGCTCTCGACTTGGTTGGAATAGAATTGCTGACAGACAACATGAACACAGTAAAAAACCAATGACTGTTGATCTGGTCGAGTCATTATAGCAGAATATAACATATATAAATATTCCAACCAATTGTCACTTCTCTAACCTAAATTGCTGCCCTGTATCATTAGCTAATATGCAGATAAAGCTCACATGCCAAATGACAAAAAATGGTGCATCCTATATATATATCCTTTTCTATTATTTCTTGTGAATGCAAGGGAACAGTGCGTACTTTATAGCTCATTAATTCTTTTGCGCACCAGCTTTTCCATTTTGCTCTGTGTAGTACAAATCCCTATTTAGCGGTCGACAAAAGAAAATCGGTAATGATAATCCACGGGCAGGTTGTTTTAATTGAAACTTGACGGTAAGCTTGTATTGGCTTGAGAATTGAAAGGCTGTTTTATATTAACCAGTTGATTTTGTGCCAATTGGAGGCGCCGCGTGTTGCCACTGAAAGTGATAGCAAAACCTGCTAAAATTATTATGGTAGATTTTAAAACATCAAAGACTAAAATTAAAATAAAATAAAAATAAAAAAAAAAAACGCAAAAAAAAAAATGTTTGTAGCTCTTGAAATCATGCAGTGAAATTGTGCGCCTTTTTCCAAGCTAAACGATCAGTATAGTCTAATTTTACAAGGGATTCTGAACGGACAAAAAGCGACATAAAGACTAAGCCGAGCGGAAACTGAAACAGCAAATATGACATCAACATTGCTAGCCGTGACCAACACTAACTTGTATATATATTGTAATTGTGTATAATACGAGCCCACAAAATACTACCAAAAAAGGTTTTTCTACTGAGCAGAAATAACCACAGCCGTGGGAGAATCCCCTAAATACGGCCGCATAAAACATGTCCTTGAAGACGCTTCACAAAGATTTCGCTTGCCTTATCGACAGATAGTGATAATCTGTCGAGTTTTTTTGCTGAAGCTTCAACTAGTAGCCCTTGCTGGGCTATAAATTTCTGACATTCAAAATGTTAATTTTAATAATATTGTTGCTGGCAGAGTATTGCAAATTGTACTTACCAAAATATAGCTTCGGCCAAGTTGTGCCCGTTCTCCCCTTGTTCATGCAATACAGTTCTCTTTCAAGTCTGTGAAGCCAAACCAAAGGAAAAGAACTTCGTGAATAACGGGCATTCGCGTTTGTTCAAAGTATTGCTTTTAACACTACATTTGCAACCAGAAGGTTTGCGTCGGCTTCTGATTGGGTGCGCATAATTCGCACCAAAGTAGTGAAACTATAGTGAGCTCGTCGTCTAGACACTGATTGGTTAGTTTCGATTAATATAAACAATGTTTCTACCGACAGCCACGTTTAAAATCCTCAAAGCACTGCCAAGCTACTAAACCAATGTTTTGTCTAACACAAGTGTGAGACGTATAGCTCATAGTCTCCGTCAGCCGTTCATTTGCACTTGACTAAAAAAAAGTAAAAAGCAAAAAGCAAAAAATATAAAAAAAAATTGAAATTAAATTAGCGCTAAAGTTTTGTTTCTTATTCGTCAAGCTTGCCTCAGAAAGCAAATTGCAAAATCTTTTTGGCGCAAGTCGAGTCCGTGGACAGGGGGGGGGGGGGGGGGGGTGGGGTAGAGTATTACCGGAAATTCTTTCCAACGAACCAAATTAGGCGGACCCATTAGGAGAGTTCACTGTAGCACAGTTGAGACCTCGGTTTTGATAGCTTGTTTAAATGAATGCTGATTAAACTATCAGTTCTTACTCCATCACTTATGTATGTTATTCTTAAAAAGTTGGGAGAATCTGGCGGTAAACACTCAAAACGTGAACCAAAGCATTGCTTACGTTGCTCATCATACCCACAACTTAGTTCTTGCTGTCTTGATTGTAAATTCTGTGGTGTAAACTTCTAGATTGACACTGAAAGCAAAACTGAGTTTCTATTTATACGCAGGACACTTGCATAAGAAGTACCGCAAGCACACACATACGCTAACAAAGTAATTAAACAAGTACATAAAAAGACAACCTTGAGCCAACTACTTAAGGGATTTTCTTCTAAATAAAAGTTCTAGCCTCTTATACCACGCTTTTGAAACTTTAAAGTGCACATAAGCCTTCAGAGGATACATTTTTATACGAAATTAGGAAGTAATCTAGGCATCTTATGCCCAAAAGAAAGCCCTTCCGAAGCGTTCTTATATTTTTTTTCGCCCGGTAAACATGCGAAAAAGTGCCATTTTGACTTCCGGTTTAGATTTTGTCCGCGTAAGATGATTGATCAAGGGCCTGGGCTGTGACGTCAGAGGAGTGGCGTCTCGACTCGTCCGAACAGAGTTTTTACCGGTTTTACTCCGAAATGCCTTGTAGATGTGTTGTTGGAGGCTGCTCCTGGGAGCCAGATCATAAGCAAGGATTCGCATTTTATATGATTCAGTTTCCGAATGACCAAAGAGGTGAAGCGAGGAAGCGAAAGAGAAATGGTCCAGTTTGTCAAGGCCAAACGTGTGAAATGGGAGCTGACGATCAATTCCGGTTCTGCTCAGCTTATTTCAAACCAGATGATTTTGACATTGCATAGAATTGACAATAACAAATTGGACAATCTCGACTTGGACCTGGTAAAGGACAATCTCGGTATTGTAGTACGAAGTTGATAAGAAGGGGAAAGATTGACCGAGTATTATCGTCGGGTCCCACAGTTTGTCGACGGGTAGTAATCCAAAATATATTCAGCTGTGGGAAGTTTGTTACCTTTTCTATCGTAGGTATCGAATATCAAATGAGCAAACCATCGCGTTCGCCGGAGGTTTATGTCGATGAGGTCAACACTGCGACACTGCAATTCATGTTTGAAACCGAGCGAAAGATGGTTTTTCGGCTAGATTTTTCTAGGGCTATAGTCGACCGTGTGCCGGATTTGCGGCACATATTTACTCAAACAACTTGGTTTCCACATCGCCGAAGTTAGACGACGGCCGCAGAAGTTGGAAATTTTTGGCAAACTCCGAAAGGAGTCGTTCTGACTGTTGACAGTCGCCTGTTGATCCACCGCGGCGAAAGCAAAATCCTCCAAACGGTGAAGAAGGGCGCCATAAACCGCAGTTAAAGTGTAATACTTTATTGTGTATCCGTACAGGGAAGTTTAGAATGACTGTTTTTGTACATTCCAGGAGTTTTCAGAAGAGCCGCGCTCTCTCGAAGTCAAATATAACTGACCGTGGTCAACTGCCGTGACGAATTACGCAACTGCTCTCAGTCGAAATACCGAGCGAGAGTTATCGTGAGACATCCGCATCCCCATCCGCATCTCAATGTTTGTGAATGCTGATGCTGCCGTAGCACATCAACATTGCAATTCCCACACGAACACCTAAAATATGAGTAAAACACAGAGAAGCAATTACAGATGTACCACGTAAACAAATCCAAAACTCGGACATATTTTACGCTTACCAACTACTGGCTCCAAAATGTTCTTCCGAGCGATCTTGCAGTGTTATGGTTCTTGTTCTTTTCCCTCCCTTTCCTTTCTGTTACGCTTCATGCCATTCTTGGTCAGCAAGTAGCTCTTGTCAGCGCACGGGTTGGACTTCATAGTGGATATCGTACAGTATACACGAGGAATCAATGTAATATAGTTCAGATATCAGATATACCGCTTTCTTCATCGCCGTACGAGTCCAAAAACACGGGTAAACAGCGAGAAAAACGTACACAAACCTGATAAATAAGAGCTATGAAGAGATGCCGAGCCGAAACGCGCCACTCCTCTGACGTCACAGGTCCCAGTCTCCTACATTGCGCGGTCTGAATTTTATATTTCCGATTTCAAACGCGTGAAAAAAATATAAGAACGCTTCGGAAAGGCTTTCTTTTGGGCATAAGTTGCTTAGATTACTTCCTAATTTCGTATAAAAATGTATCCTCTGAAGGCTTATGTGCACTTTAAGGAGCTCTCAAGCTTTACCGGTAGACGAACGATAAAAGTGGTAATTTTGCATTTTGGACACATTCTTTAGGGCAGCCGATAATATTAAAAACAATTAGTATCGTTTATGTAAAATGTGCGCGAAGACCCGTGCCCTTGTAAATTCTTGGGTCTTCTGTTGAGGAATACTTGATCAAGAAAAGCAAGAAAAGATACAAATAGGAAATAGCTGATACTATTATTGTTGGCTGTGATGCTAATACACTGCATGACAACAATGTACACTCCTTCTTATTGTCTAAACAAAGTTTCGCAAAATTAAAGTGTGAATCCATCGCGTAGTTTCAAGGTCAAGCCGTTTCCCACGCACTTTGCTGAGCAAACTTGCGATGAAGGTTTTATCCCATAATGACTATGCCAATTGGATCAGGTAATCCGAAGAAAGATGCACCGCTTTCCACAACGGTTAAGCCGCGGACATTCCTATCTTCGTAGCTTTCAAGCACTGATCACCTCGCTGAGCTAGTTTCTTCTCGTCCGCATGGCGTGCCATGATAAACGGTCGCTAATTCAATCCGCAACGCGAGTTTCAGCTCAAAAATCAGTGGGTGGTCGGTTGGGTGGGATCAATGACGCCGATCAGAATCAATATGAAGTGTAACGAAATCAAACTTCAGCTTAACGTACAATTCGCAACTACGGAAAGCTTTTTGTAATGTGTCAGTAAGCCCATAGATAAGCACCGCTTTTGGCTGTCTCTCAAGCGATTTAATGTTCCCCGCAGAGAACCTTACTGTCGTAAAACGATTCCCCCGAGGGACTGAATCATTTTTCATTAAAATTTGGTTTGACTGCCGCAACACGAAACACGTGAATCAGTCGTGGAGGCTTCGTATTCCTGTAGGTAGTCTTACTAGCCTTATCGCAGTACTTGTAACCAATCGAAACCAAGATCAAAACTCTTAAGAGCCATGTTTTGGCAATTTAAGTGGAATGAAATGGGAGAGTTTAGTTCCAGATGGCAGCACAGTCACGACTCGCCGGCTTACCTCCTTCTGGGTCTCGATACAGAAGTACCAGCCACCTAGCGGGGAGCCCAACAGACACAAGGAGAGACACTGCCAGCGGACAGTGAAGCCAAGTTGCTACAGTCGCCGTTCAACGCGCACTCACTTCCGACAGAATGACCTCTGGTGGTTGTATAACTTTGCCAATATTGACGTGTTTATACACAAATTTGAATGAACGGCATAATTAATTGACATTTACTGCCTTACTTAGGCCGACACGGGCTTTTCAAGTTGTTTATTGCTGCCGCACGGGTTGATAAGATGAGGTCTGAGCGCGTAAACTTCCAACTTTCTTTTTTTCTTTTTTCTTTTCACTGGCAGCCGGCCCGGGGAGCTGTCATCGTTCTATTGTGAAGTGAGTCTCAAACGCGCTAACCGCTCGAAACGACAGCCAACACATTCGTTACGGCGTTGTTAATACCGCCTCTTCCATCGCAATTAATGCGACAACACATTTAATGTGCGAGAGGATGAAATTGTTAGCTTTTCTTTGCCAGCGGAGAAGGGGAGGGAACTTGAAGACATGCTGAAACGTCGCGGGGAGGAGTGGGGGTGGAGGGGGGGGGGGGGGGGGGGGGGGGGGGGGGTTGTTGGGCTACAAGTGACGAGTTCCGAATATGTGGTGTGTGTCGTTTTCGTTTTCGAATATCAAAACCAAATGTATTGTTTGTTTGTTTGTTTGTTTTTTGCTCAGTCTGTCAGCGTAGAATGGAAGCTGATCTGTCACTTATCATTTACCAAGCTATAATTGTGTGTTGAGTGATATGTCTCGTCTTGGCTCGCCGTCTCACGTGCGCGCGAAGCCTTGGACGCGGTCAGAGTAAAAACCTGTTAATTCTGATGCCCTGTTGCACAAAAACAGCCTCAATAAAGCAATTGAAACGTAAAGGAACTGTCATCAAGCACTGAAAACCGCTCTGTTTGGGGAGCGAAAGTGAGAGTGACATCAGTACTAGAATGCAATGAAAATAATACTGCTCCACTATCCGCTTGTCTATGCCAGATTTCTTGTGTTTTCTGGGCCGACTAATCTGTGATTTGAGTAAGAAACGGCGGTCAACTGTGATTCATAGTTACGTTTTGCGTCAGCTGAAATTCAATTACTGAAAGCGATCACGCAAGCGATGGCTTGGCCTAAATTCCCGCCACATCGACCTGGAAGACCCACTGAATCATGGACAAGCCGTAAACTTTAGTACTTCATTTCATTCTGGGCACCGTATAATGTTTTCACTTAAAGAAAATGTTCGGCTTCCCGGCTGTGGAATAAGAAAGCATACCAACTGGGAATTATGCACTGGGGATCAACGTCCTTTACTGATACACACTGAGTGCAATAAAGCCGTTTACTCACCGCTTTGTCGGGTTGTCATGTAATTTCTTGTCTCTGGATATATTTTTCGACTCCACAGCACTTGAAATAATTCAAAATTAAATATTCATCTTGTGATCGCTACAGCAACCGAGTTTCGTCTTAAGTTACAATGCTTGCGTGGGTTTTTTCTTTATTTTATTTTATTTTTTATTTAATGGATCACTACATCAATTGTTGCATTGCGGTTGAGTTTATATGTCCGTTTTAGACGCCAAACATGTGCTCATGTGCACTGAGTTCGACTCATAAATAGTTCGAGTTTCAAACGCCCAGCACAACACTAATCACGTTCGCAAGGACAGGATTCAAGCTCTCCTTCCCCTCTCCCCAGAAAAAAAAGGCGGTGAAGGCCTGGGGAGAGGGTTCTTTTTTCCTGACAGACTGTTTGTGTTTTTTGGGGGGAGGGGTTGGTTGAAGGTAATTCACAGACATTATTTATTACTCTGTAAGAATGATCAAGTTCAATTTTCTCCTTCAGTCTCTTAACAGAAATCTCTAACCACAAATATCTCACACAGTATGGAGAACTTGACTTTTGCTCTTGACTATACTTCGGTAAACTTCGGCTAAATTTGAACGGACTATTCAGCAGTTCGTGACTGCAGAAGGTTAATTTGGATTTTTTTAACGCAACACAATCAGCATGTGTTACTTAAAAAAATCCAAATTATCCTTCTGTTACTGAAGATTGGATCAGATACTAATTCGCCATTAACACCACTTTTGACAGCTCGTTAATAATTTACAACCAGTCAAATATCGTTTTCAATGCGAGTTTTGAAAAGCCATAAAACTAAAGTTGTGTTTCATATGCCCCTGATTGTAATATTTTACATTGCTGAACAGATAAACACGGACTTTTACCAGGAATAGAAATTTGTTTTCCTAAACGGCTGCTAGGTAACGATAATTTAAACAGAGTGGTAGTTTGCGTCGAAATGGTGCAGATATTTATGCTTCAAATTGCACGTGCGTTTATAGGATAAACGATAAAAAAACATTTACTTTATACTGTAAATTGTTGTTGATTCGGCTCAACTCAATAAAAGATTTAGCTTACCCTAGATATTGTCCACTATCTATCAGTCCATAAACTGTTTATAATTACGTACATAAGACGAAAACACTTTGTAGGACAACAAGAGTGCTGATCTTACCTAGTCGATGAGTTGGTTTGCTGTTTTGACACGTGCAAGGCGTAAATAAGCGGTAGTCAAGACCAGATGGCCAAAGTCCGGCAGGCTTCGGGTCCAGCAAGTTTGTGGGATGACGCACCTTGCAAATGACCTCAAAACGTCGGAGTTTTCTTTCATTATTTATGAGTATTCCAACCGCGACAACACAGCTATCCGCCATCTTGTTTACAAGAGATGATCACTGCTGGCCTCATTGCAGGCTCATTGACTTGAATGACGTCATTTTCAAAAAACATGCGCCCCAATATAATAACTGTAAGTAGAGGCTCTGGGAACGACTAGTTCATTGGATTTCCTCATACTATAGAGTCGACAACGATAGCGTATCTACTACAACTAAAAACAAACAAGCTAGTAGCCCTTTCTGATCAACTTTATTTTCTCTTTTGGTCACTCGCCAGAGATGTGATAATGTCACAGTCTGTGCTCTAGGCTGAACTTGGCTTACTTAGGTGAAATCTGATAAACGGATTTATTCTCACTAAATGTTTTTATTATTATTATTATTATTATTATTATTATTATTATTATTATTATTATTATTATTATTATTATTATTATTATTATTATTATTATTATTATTTATTTCTGGGTTTATAATCCTGGGTTAGCTTAATATGGCTTTAAACGACGGAGACAAATCACCAGTCAAGGTTGCGCTTGCATGATGGGCCACAATTTTTCTACAATTGATTGGCAAACTCTGACGAGTGAACGTTGTAGAAATAGTTTTAAACTCAAAATAGCCATCTTAGAACCAAATTTGAGACCGACCGAGAAAACAGTCCGCCAATCAGTGTTAAAACTAGAAGTTGTGACTCGCCCTTGGACGCACACTCAATTTACTTTGCGTTGCATTCAGATATGCAGAAAAAAAAAAAAAAAAATGATGCCTTTACTTTTCACGAATAAAGAGCTCTAGTCTCAACAGTGTTGATTGACAATTGATGGGGAGATAACTTATACCGCGCCCTTGTGTAGGCTTATCATTGTGGTCAAAACAAATTTCGTGCAAACACCAGTTCAGTTTGGCATGATTCGAAATTTCGACAATAGTTTTGCAAATAAAGCAAACACGGCTACAATTTAATATCCAGAACATTTTCTCCCACAATATATGGTAGGTGCTCCAGTATACTAAAGCAAACTTGTTTCATGTTGCTATTCCTGAATAGAATTAACGGGTCTGACCGACATTTTTCGGTTTGGAAAGGACCCATGTATCAACAACTGCTAAGGCCTCCTGGTTTGGATCAAACTAATCAAAACAATCCAAAATTGAACAAAAAGGCAACTCAAGCCCAAATTTCTAAGATGCCGGTCACCTCCGCTTCAACACAAGGCCAAGTGCAAAACCTTTCCTATTAAAATGAGTTTGACTTGCGTGAAAATGAGCGAGAGCAAAACTCATTCTTTTAAAAAGGTTTTTGCATTAAGTCTCATTCAAAACGGAGGCAAAAGGTATCTCCGAAATGGCGCATATTTTCTATTCCAAAATTAACCTAAAGAGTCACAGTTTTGAAGCCAGCATCAGAATATGTAAGGGACAATCCTGTACGGCACCAGACGGCAGTATTTTACCCAATATGCACCATACTTCTGCCTGCAGCGAATGTCATCACGGAACGAACGATGCACCAGGAGAATGGACATGAAAACGAGGTAAAAATACGGGAGCACGTGAGCAAAACCGCACGTCAAGCAATAAGACAGCGCGTTCATCAAATCACCGGCGTAGTTAAAATGGCGGGAAATTCCCCACCAACCAGACGCCAGCAAACATGACTCCTTCCTCTCGCCATCGGAGGTGCTGTACACAGCTGACACATAGACCGCGGGCTTGCCCCAGATAAGACAGTGTCCGCGTTTCTTAATCTCGGAGCGGAAGTAGTCTTTCTGCGAGTTGGTGGCGCGGAATATAAAGTACCCCGCCAAACCGAGGCTAAGGATACCGAGGAAGCTCCAGGAAGACAGGTTAACAGGATTATGTGCCAAGTAACAGCTCTGCAGGGTGTACATGGCTGGTAACCATACAGTGTCGCCCCAGGCCAAGTAGAAGCCAAAGTGGTCATGCGCAATGTCGATGGTCCTGAGGTACCAGGCCTCGTTCATGAAGTAATCGACCACGTAGATTCCATGCAGGACGTTCAGAAGGATCATGGAGTTTGTGACATAACCCAGCTCCGCATGTTGCTTAGCAGCGAAGGAGAGGTCGATCAGAGTCCAGGCAACGATACCGGGCCGGCCGTTGAAGAACAACTTGAAGTCGAATTCTCCAATCCTGGGGTTCATTTCAACCCCCATGAAGAAGTCATAGAACCGTGATCCACTGAAGCAGCGGTCTTCCGCGTGAGTTGGGTAGTAGAGCGCCTTGATGTAGGCAAAAACCGCCAGCGAAATGCCAAACAAGTTCGCGATTAAAATCAACGAGCCCCAGTTGTCAGCGATGGCGGAGGCTTTAATGACACCAAATCTCACTGCAGCGAAGCACAGCACGTGCGAGAATAACCAGGCGTTGAGTCCGTTACATTTGTACGTCAACACGTTCCCGGCCGGAGTGGAGCGACCTCGAGCCTTCTTCCCGGGCAACACAAGGAAGAGCAGCACTTGCAGAGCCATCCAGAAGAAGTACAGCTTAAGGGCCGCCGGAGTCACCGCCGGAATGTTGGAGCGAATGAAGTCCAACACCAAAGACCAGTTACCAGACCGAGTTGCAAACTCGCGCGCCAGACTACCGAGGGAGCATTGGTACGAGTTGCAGGCCAACCAGAAATACCAAACAAAGAGGGGCGGCCACAGCAGCATGAAGGAACCCAGGGCCGCTGTGCTGACTCCGATCACCCCTGGGGAGAGGTTAAGTATTTCGTTGTACTCTCGGGGAGGGGGTAGTTTTCCGTTTTCGTTCCCGTTTCGAGTGCTGGTTTGGCGTTGTCGTACTGAGCCGTTTAGCGTTCCGTCGTGAGGGATCGTTCCGTTGTTATGGTTTAATATCGGAGGAGTTTCTTCCTCTTTGACGCCACTGACCTTCACGTCTCCCATGACTGACGAGAAAAATCAGGTTTAGTAACAAATATCAGCCCAACAAACAATATTTCCATTGCCATGGAACCAGAGGCCAAGATGGGCAACGGCCTGAATACTCCCAAGAGTGATCAACTTCAATTTTCTCCTTCAGATTTTCACGGCATATTGCATACAGTAAGGAGAACTCGGTTTTCGATTGCTTGCTTATGTAAAAGTTGATTAAACTTTCAATTCTTACTGATCACTCATATATTTTCTTTAATTGTTGGGACAGTCTAAAAAAAATTCTTTGAAACAACTGATAACAACAACCTCTTTTTCATTTTTATGCCACCGGCAAATCCTAGTAAGAGAGAAGGAATTTGGTGGATATTAAAATTATGCTAATCCGCTTTGCGGCACACTGTGGGTAGGGCGGCCATCGGTGATCAGGAGAGACTAGCAAACAGCTACTCATGCCCCGTCCACATTAATCCGGATAAATTTGAAAACGGAGCTTTCGTATGAAAACGCATCGAAAGTTTACCGTCTACACTATCGTTTTTCGAGTCGTTTGTGCTGTCGTCTTGGTGTGGACGGGAGGTCAAAACGGATAGATATCCGTTTTCAAATTTATCCGGATTAATGTGGACGGGGCCTTAGTTTATGGGTGGTTTAACTAGAAAGGTCGGATGCACGTAACCGAAGCGTGCCGCTGCAAATTGTTCAGCAGGCCATAACATACCATCACAATAAATGTAGATATAAGCGCACGTCGAGACAAAGAGATAAACAACAGACCGCGGAGACAGAAACAGACAAGGCTTTAAGTTTTCGTGAAGATATCGTGTGCACTGAGAAACCCAACGGGCGCCGTGGGTACAATAGAAGATTGTTGACGCTTTGAACAAGAACAATATAAAACTCGCCCGGTCGGATCTGAACCACGCAAAGAAAAATGCAGATTTTAATATTTACCGAACTTAAAGATATTGTGAAATTATTTTTGCTCCACATGTTTGTTCACTCGGTGAACTATGTACGCCGACAATCTTTAATTTACCTTCTGGTTACCAAGAGCACAGTGTGTCGCACAGGAATTCACTCAATACGAAAAGAAGGTCGAACTACTTTTTATAGTCTTCAGTTTCAAACGCACGTAACATCTGATCGAGTTTATAACTTCTCTGACAGTTCAGCACAGCAAGTAACAAAACCCTGAGCGCCTTACCTTTCGAATCTACTCCTTTGACTATTGTGGTGATTCCCACAAGCAAACGCATGTGCAGTGGTTGTTCAAACGATCTATTGCCAAAAGCTCTTGAAAGACTAGTTCATAGCCTGTTTTGATTGACAAGTTTCACATGCATGCCACGTGCATGTCTGGTGTCTTCCGGTTCAGTTAGACTGGCACGAAGTCAAAAACCGGGGGGGGGGGGGGGGGGGGGTGGAGAGAGAGAGAGAGAGCAAGGGACTTGGCGGAAGCGGGGTTGGGGGTGAAGCCGTCGGCCTAACTCGAGAGAGAGTTGCGAGAATTGCAGTTGCACACATGCTACGATCGCCTGACTGAAAACCCTCACATAGATCTTGTCACTAATATCGCACATTGACTGAAGCGTTAAAATAGTGACTACACGGCTGCAATATTTCCGACCAGTGGCGCGGTACGACATGCCGTCCAGGGAGACTGGGAAAAAGCGGACAGAGCAGGTACGAAGACCCCTGGCACCATTAAGTTCCAGTTCCAGTTTTTCGACATCGTTTTTGGCAGCCAAGTGCTAAGACCTGCATTTCCGAGATGGACGAATCCTATTTTATGAAGATCAGTTTCCATTTTTTATATAGCAAGTCACTAAACTGGCTCTGCACTCGGCCTCGTTTAGTAATAGAGGCAACAAGCAACTCGGAAATGGCCCGTTGAATTTCGTCTCGGCTGAGCATTTTTGTTGGCGCCGACTAAAAAATAAATGCATTCCTGTATTCACAAAATCTGACTGGAGGTCCTTGCCCGAGTCTGACTCGTCATCAATTCATGCACTGCTAATATACCACAAAGATCAATTGGCGCGCCCTTTCACAAAAACACCTGCTGAATATATGCCGGAGAAAAAAATTTGCATGTCCATCCGCCGTGAACGCCGAGCAAATGGTCTTGCTTTTGAAGTCATCAGGATATGGTGTTTTGCTGATACTATTTTTGACTCAAGGATCGAAAAGTTGTTCGGTACTCACGGGTACGCGTCAAAAACCTGGATTGATTTGTATTTATAGCGCTCGTTCAGACAGTTTTATTAGCATTCGATGTCAAGATTAGTCGGCTTGACTCACTTGACGAAAAAGCCGGTTTTGCATTGCAAAACAGCCACAAAGAAGATCGCTGCATGGTTGTTACGCAGAGTAAGCTGCAGTCAAAAAACTGTAGGACTGAAAACACAACTTTGCGAGATTCCTCAGGCACATAAGATATATTTACTGAACATATGTTTACCCTGTGTCTCGTGTGCTCTATTTTCTAGATTCTTACCCGCAGAGATCGGGAAGATGGCCGGCCAAGTAAAAAAAAAAAAAAAAAAAAAAAAACGCGGACTTTGATCGACGATGGCTGTTTCCCCGTCCAAGAAATTAGGCGAAAAACCGCCAAAGAAATTGTCGGACGCGGTGGGTTTATAAAAAGCGAGCCGCAAAAAAAATAAAAAATAAAATAAAATAAAATGAAATGAAACTAAAATGGACCATAGCCAGCGTCGAGTCATAAAAACGACTTCTGGCAGGATATTTCACAGGCGTGCAGAGATTCTGTGGTTACCCATTAAATATATTTCAGATATTTAATGTTCGGGAGCAACTGGCGCCAAGACTTACCTTTCCTTTGTTGAACTGAAAACGGTCAGAAGTGATCTGTTCGTCGACTCCCGGCAAAGTGAGAATGTGAAAATCACACGCGCTTGCTAATTTGTTTTTGCCGTCCTCGTAATAGCACATCTGATTATTTCCATTATAATAAGCGCTGGACAGACGCGAGATTAATTTATTCATGCAATTTGATGAAAAAGCTGAGTCATTTATTCAAAAACGGAAAATTCGTTAATTGTGTTATGTTCCGGTGGTTAAATTTCAAGATTAAAAAAACTCTGAATTCCTTTCTTTTTCCTTGCATTATTATCGTGTTTTTCTCTGTGAAAATTGTGTATTTTAAGACTGACCCAAGCAATGAAAAAAATTTTTTTTTTTTTGACGGGAATTCAATCTACTTTCACATGATTAAAAAAGTTCGGTCATAGTATATTGTTTGGCAAAGTAGAACTGCAAGTAATATTTCCCAATGCGTAGATTGTATTCAAAGACTTTTAAAAGGCTCTATAATTATCGTCATTAAAAATTCATCCGTACGAGAAATACGAATTGTGCTCACACGCATGCGCATTCGAGATTTTGGTCTCAGGCTCAACTCCGAGCCTGCAGTTGATGCCAACGCTGATGGTTGACATGGCGAGTAATGGAAACGAGATGATCGAGGGTAGGTTAAGGTTTAGAGCGGTTTTCGGATGTAATATTGTGTGGATTGCTTTGATTTTTCCGTTTGCTGCGCTTTCTGATTTGATCCAAACAAGCTTGGCTGCATTCTCGGTAACTGCCCCTGATCGCTTGGTTTTTGATCACCAACCTCCTCAGGTGTAGATCTCTATAGACATGTACCAGCCTGCTTTCAGTTGGTTTTTTCTTTAGCATCAATTCATGGGTTTTTGTCTTTATAATTTGCTTAGTGCGCACAGACTGGGGATGAGCCCAAATGAAGAAACAATAGCCGAACGGAGAGCTATTTGTTTGTAGGTTTTGTAGGTTCAAGGCTATGAAAGACATCGCTTAAAAGCACAGCCAACAGTTCTAGATCTTCACTTGGATTGTCCTTGCATTATTATCGTGTTTTTCTCTGTGAAAATTGTGTATTTTAAGACTGACCCAAGCAATGTAAATTATACTGGTACTAATGCGCATGTCACTCTTTACCTCGTCTAAAATGAAAAGGGACTGAATGCCAGATATCTCAGATACGAGCAAAAAGTGAGATTCATAGATGAACCACCATTTTATCCATGAGCATTTACTTGAGAAAAAAAAAAAAAAAAAAAAGACTGCGCCTCTCAAATTTAGAACATATTTTTGACATGACTACAATGTAAAAGACAGACTTTATTTTGACAAAGGAACAATAACAGCAGATTAACACACACTGAAAACAATATTGTATTAAAAATTGAGGAATTCCAACTCCACAATTTAACTCTATGCACACAAGTAGCCAATCAACAACATCATTGATCAGCTCATTTTTGGAAATCCCATCATAAAAGGCATTCAGCAGTATACAATTATTATGCCATGTTGAAAAGTTGAAAGGCAAGGAAATATATTAATAACTTAAAATGCTAAATAAATTTGATCACTGTTTAGATCATCGAGCAATCACCCCAGTCTAATACAGAAACTCCAACTATCTTTAAATGATCACCAAATTTTGCAGTCTTCACAGTTGATCTTGTCACACGGTATCTGTGTTCAAGGCTTCTCACCGGCAGCTAATCGGCGGTTGATGTCATCAATTACTGGCGGCAGCTCTGCGATTGTGTCAATCACATAATGGGCTCCAGCGTTGGCAAGGATGTCATAGGATCTCTTCAACTTTCTCTCATAGTCTTCACTTTCCAGGGCATCAATCTCACCTTCATTAAGGCCAATGTAGTTGCCCTGTTTAGCCAAGATGAAAATCAAACATTTTACATATATATAAATAAAAAAATATTATCATTATTTTAATATTGTCAATTCAAATATCCAGATGGTCATTTGGCTCAATTTGGCTAGGTGCATTATTATGGCTACAGGTTGCCCTCGCCCAAAACTTCATGAACTGTTTATCTATGCGGCACTGACACAAATCTAGACAACCTTACCAGTTTTGCAGTGGTTTTCAATAGAATATATATATATTTTTTGTAAAAACCAGTTCAGTGGTTAGACTATCAATTCTCTGAGACTACACACAGTGGAGGTTGGGATAATATGGCTCTAAAATTAACAGGACCTGATCTTATATTGCAACAGGTTAGGATATTTTGGACCTATACTATTACATCCAAGTTAGCAGAAATTCAAGAAACAAACTTACAGTCTTTGCCAGTCCAACACTCCAACATCCCGCTGATGTGCCTTCCTTCACGCCATCAGCAGTGTCGTCAACTTTTACAATGGCCTCCACTGGGTTGATATCTAACCTGATTGCATTCAGCCACACCATATAGGGGTAAGGACGTGCTTGGGGCACTTCGTCTGCAGCAACGTACACATCTGGTGTGTAGCCCTGTTTTGTAGCGGCCTCTTTCAACACTTCCACCATTGATTTGGTGAAGCCTGTGGTTGAGCCGATCTTCAAGCCAAACTCTCCTCGCAGAATGTCAACTGTATCCACAGCTCCAGTGATCATCTGAGTGTACTCTCCAAGGCAGGCCAGCTGCATAGGTACAAAGTTCTCGAACATCCGCTCCACGTCCTCCTCGTTGGGGAAACGACCAAACTTCTCAAACCATCGCTTCCTGACTGGGTCCAAGTGTGTGATCTTGCGAATGTGGACTTTCTTGTGAGCTCCCATAGGTTCTCTAGCTTCCTCCATGGTGATTGGGACACCTTCGTTTTTGAACACGTCAATGAACACCACTGCTGGTGAATACACGCCGCAGTCCAACACTGTTCCAGCCCAGTCTAACACTGCAGCTTTTAGTTTGCCTTGATACCTTCGCACCATGCGGTATTCTGAGCGTGGGTTCTTCAAGACAGATCCTGTAACAGGTAAGCAAGCAGAAAGAAATTTTACGATGGTACCACATGATTGTTATTGCTTTATGCCACCAATAAATACAGCAAAATAAAATGTTAAGGTGTTATTTAAAATGTCCTGAAAAAGTAAAGAAAATCTTTCACTGGAAGAACTTGTTTGAATGTGCTTAAATATTATACTGTCAACCAATGAAATTTGCTGTGGAGAATATGGCAACTCATTTCGGGTGTTAACATTTCCAAGTTCTGACTTAATCATTTTATTCAAAAAGTGAAGCAAGCAACTGAAATAATAGCAGCCATTTAGCTCTTCGGCAGAGTTAGCCTTGGTTTGGTCCATTTGATTTGTCACTTTGGAACTTTTCGATTGTGGCTTCCCAAGTTTTACCGATGTTTAATGAGTTACAGTAGGAATTGGTGAGCCAAATGTTGGTTGTTTACCATTTACCCCAAATCTCCGGAAATTTCGGTTGGAACATAAATGGAAAACGACTTTTGGTTTGACCAACCGAGAAATTCCCGAAATAAACGGATCGTCTGAAAAGGTAGTCCTGCCTTCCCGGTTGGTACGTTTCAAATGGATTGCCACGTTCCATTTGAACTTTCCATAAACTTTCCTATGCCCACCCCGATATAAGTATCAACGGATGCGAAAAACAAATGGAACACGTTCCTCCCGTGTGAGATTTTTGCGAGTAAACATATTTTTTCTGTATGGCAATTCCCGAGCGACAAACCATATTTTTTTGCTAATGGTAAATAACCGTTATGTCATGTTTCAGCTGAAATGGATCAGCTGCCCGAGTTCGACCTTGAGTGGAAACCTTTTTTTATGTTGTTTTCCTGCTTTATCGACTCTATTTTCTTTATGTGAAAACAACATGTTCAAAACACCATGGGTCACACTTGTAAAAATCATCACTTGTACTGTTTTTAAGGAAGGTATTCAAATTCTATTGTTGCTGTAGTTTGCTTCATTTTTTCACTGTGCTCTTACAGTTTTCCCTATAAAATTCCCTAGCCTCTCTCCCCCAAGACAAGAATTGATCATTCTTTTGAGAACACCTCGGAACACTTGTTGATAAACAAGCCAAGGTGTGGCATAAACAGTTAGTGGTACATGTCATTACAGGTCACTTCAGCGTCAATACTGGTGACAACCGGAAATAATCTGCATAAGAAAAGCTTCAGACGCTAACATATTCAAATGCATTGTATACGACAAAAGGCATTTGCTCATTCTGACAGAATGATAGAACGGAGACCAAAAGTTTGGAACTTTCCGCGCGATTTTTCAAGTGTTTCGTGTCAAACATGCCCACAAAATATTTATAATCAACGACACATTTCTGTGTAACTGTTTAGTTGTTTATACACAATGATATCGTTATACTGTAAATTAATTTCTGCTACCTTGTTTTGAAGTAATACAGAAACAAGAAAAACGTGTATGGCGGGAAGCAATATATTAAGCGCAAAAAAAAAGAAAAAAGAAAACATGCCGGCGAATTGTAAATCAGGCTTGGCTTAGGAAGGATTAGAAAGTAAAACTTAGTCTTGAATAAGGAAACTGAAATGGCTGTGTTGTTCCACGTCGAGAAAATATGCGCGCGGAAAGTAAAACTCGAACCTCTGACGCAGAAGAATATCTAAGTTCTGCCCACGTGCATACATTTACTTCTTCGTCACAATGAATATACAGTATGGCGTTGCGTCTGAAAAATTGTTTTTCTCGATTCATCATTAACAGTGAAGCAAGAAACCAAACAGAAATGTGATATACGAACCTGAAACAACCCGCATGTCGTGGCCATCGTCGATTCGTTCTTTCGTCTGTTGGAGGACGTTCGTCGAACAGGAAAATGGACGCAGAATCCTCGCGGAGGGCGAAGCAGCTTTCACCAGTCTCGACAGCATCGCGGTTAGAAGAAGTTAAGCAGCGTTAAACAGCCAAGCTTTGCGACAAGCGATCTCTGCTAAAAAAAAAATTCCTACAGCAAGAAAAAGTGGTGCGCTTGTGAGGAGAACGGATGTGTTGGCGTTTTTATTTTGACAGTCATGTGACGATACGTCACAAAGAGCACTGATGAGCATGTGACAAATGCCTGATATTTCCCACTTCCGATACGTGCACACCGCGTGATTCTATTCATAAAGCAGCATATCTACCATGCATTTCGTCTTAGAACTACCCGCAAAGCCGTGAAAATTTGATTACGACGCTTGCCGGTCCTTTTGAAGGAAGCGATTTTGAAGACAATGCTCACTTGACAATGCCGTGACATGTCGGCGTGGTGTGACATGAAAACCAGAAAAAAGCCTGCTTGTGTGTTCGAGCGAACGTGTTTAAACACGACTGTTTTGTGACGTCTGCCGTTGCCGGTGTCAATACAACCCCATTTCTGAAAGGTTTCTGAAAGGAACCACAAGCGAAAAAACAGAATGCGGAATTTTTGCATACGACGTCGGTCCTGCTTGAGACAATAAACAAGTCTTGTCGAGATCACCTTTATTTTTAGTGACCATGTCTTGCGACGTGGGTAGCCTACAGTTTCCTCGCTGTTTCCGGATTTTATTCCACATGTTGACAACAGAAAACAGCGGACCTTTTCAATCAAGAAAGGAGTAACATTGATACACATGTCAAGGTTTCTCACCGTGTGGTCGTTTCTTCCCACTCAACCATTTCTTTTGTTCTCGCATCCATTTCCCCTTCATGTCGTGTTTCACAGTTTCCGTCGCTTTTCCCGCTCCGCCCGCCCGAGTTTATCAAGCTGTCAAAACCGCCTGCTCGCTTCTGTGCATCGCCCAAGGCGAATTTATACTGCACCAACGTTCGTTACTTTGAGCAACAGCTAAACAACAACCATATGTAACACGTAGATGTTAGTGCATTTTTAATTAACAATATTATGTCGATATTGCATTCTGTGTAGACCAGTATCGGTCGCTTCTGAAGTATTTTCGTCGGTTTTATATTTCCTGCCTTTTAACTAACAAAAACATCTGTATTTTCTCGGTCGCCATCTCTTATTTATAAACTCCAAAGGCGCTGAATGCCAAACACTGACCATCGTAAATAACTACAGTATTAATTATTCACAACAACAATCTGTGGTAAGTTTACCAATGAACAGAGGTTTTGAAGCCGTGGACAATTCTCGTGTAGTCTCAGAAATGATAAACCTATTCAAAATTTAATTAGCACTTCCTTTATAATAACAGTTTCATACGCCGAGTAAAAACGCCTGCTTGGACGGCGTGCGGTTCTCGTAATCTTCGTATGAGGGGGCAACAGGGTTGTTCAGCGTCGCGTTGAAAGTCCCTCTCAACACCGTGTGCATCTGCATGGGACTCAGCTGTCGAGAAGAAAAAATAAAATAAATAAATAAAGACTGAAACCCGTAGGAAATGGACCACTTAATGCAAACACTACTCGGGCTCAACCCGCGACTTTAGATCACCGAAACACGAAACGAATACAAGCGCAAGATTGCACGCTACTTTTTTTTTTTTTTTTTTTTTTTGTGGGCACAGTGTAATTGCTGCGCACAATGTTGGTTGAAGTAGATTTTTTTCTACTATAGTGCGTGCCCAACCCTTTTATGTTCAGAAGAGAGAAACAGACAGACACAGAATACCAGAGAGAACGTCCCGTTACACGACGCGATTCGTCTTGCAGCGCAGGTGACATAACGTAACGCAACCTTGTCAAAATAAACGCGACCAAACAGCACAGTAAGTGAACGCGATGCGTCACGCATCTCGCGCTGGCAACTCCACAACTAGCAGCAACAAACAAATTTCTCGTTCTGCAAAGCGCACTGAAATGCGTAACAATAGGTGCGGAGTATTCTGTAATTATTATTGCTCTCAAACAAATAAACGAAAACAATAATTAAACTAACCTCGTATGCTCCAGGTCCTGGGTTCTCATTTCTAAGTTTCTTGAATCGGTCGTCCTTTGTGACCATCAGGCCGCCGGGTTTGTTTTTCTGAGAAATTTCATAATGACCGGGTCCTGATGGAGATGAGAATTCACAGAGGGTCACACTTCAATTAGACTAGCCCACCCCTCCCCCGACGTTTATCAAGCCTATATATATATACCCTTCTCGTGGGGGGAGGGGTAGTCCAACTACACTGCATATCCGCGTAAACTAAACATAATGCTTTAAAACATAGAGGGTTCGGAGTTGCCATATTCTGTAGTTACTTCCTAGTTACCTGGCATTCTATTTTAAATACCTTCTAACAGATATTACATCTGCAGTCACATCAACCCTCAAACAATTTCCGAACTTCCTACTTATTCCGGAATACATGGGCTCAAATAAACGCGTCCTAGAGTGACAATAATGCCTTTCCCAAGGCATCACACGAAAAACAAAAACAACCTTAGTTGGTGCACAACTCTCCCATTCCCCATTAACTCTTGTTAGTACTAGTCCCAGTCTGCCGTTTGAAGGTGCCAATAAACAGAAAGATGACGCACATACTAAAGTCATTCTTACCAGGATCTCCATCCTCCGACATAACTTTGCGTTGTTCGGAAAACCTTGACGAGGAGGACAAGAAGGCACCGGCTTTGCGCGCGTTCTTGCTCGTGCGCTGAGCGTGTGGATAGAGAACTCGACCTGCCAAGGAAAAAAACAAGCTCACACGTGAGACGAACGTGACCTGCTGAGGAAAAAAACAAGCTTACACGTGAGACGCACGTGACATACTGTCTAAAGTGACCAACGACGCGCCACTTTGCTCCTAACCGCGCGAAAAATTCGCAAAAAATATGATCTGTAGCTTTGGAGAAGTTAACATTTCAGCACTCACCCACCCCTCCCCCCAAAACAAATCCTCTGCACACTAAGAGCAATAAAGTGCATAGCCTGCTCGCAGCCGCTTTTGTGGTCGCAACACCTTGTGCCCCTCCCAAAGGTGTTGCGACCACAAAAACGGCTGCGAGAAGACTATAAAGTGCAAGGTTCGCCGAAAATTCATCTTGTGACATCACATGCTAACGAATATATCTCGCGCATCGGGTCGATGCTCCTGACATGCGTGAAAGGTATGATTACATATATTGCTTTTTCATTTACGGGGCTGAAGGTTGTGACGTCACGGCTTACCTTGAGTGCAGTCAAAGGAGCGAGTGACCTCGTAGGAGCCTGGGGGAGGGTTGTCCTGGAAACCAGAAAACACAAAGAGAAGTCAAGCACACTGCTTTGTTGGAAGAGAAATTATAAAAAATGAGGTGTTGACCTCAGAGGAAACACGTAAAAGCGCAGCACACGCAAAATCAAAGCAATTCAGTACGACAGTCGCCTGAAAGGCGATCTAACAACAACAGCAACAGAAAATGGTTGCTTGTACTTACGACCACAACCCCTGGTGGTGTGTGTAGCCGGCCTGTCATGGAGGCGAAGGTGGAGGAAGGTTGAACTTCCCGCTTGTGTTTCTCTGTTGCCATGTAATGTGCTGGACCTGCAAAGTATAGCGAGAGGATCAGAAGAAATACAACCACTCCACAAACTCTCTTCTCCACTACGGTAAAAAGATGGACAAGCAAACCAAGTGATCAAGTTCAGTTTTTTTCTTTTTTATTTCATCTTCACTTGACGCATATCTCTTGTGCTTGCGTCGTTAGTAAAAACGAGGCTTTAAACCCCGACGGTGAATGACAGCTGAAGATAGGGATCGCAACACTCACTGTGTCACTGACTATCATAGAATGCGTCAAACAGGAAAAGCTATCATCGACTATCATGGAAATTTTGAGATAGTTTGAGCTCAAAGCGAAAGATAGTTGAACAGAAGTAGACACGCCACTTCTCATAAGAACATATGTGCGCACGTTTTCCGTACCTGGTAACTGATCTTCGTGTCGCCTGGTCATCTGAGCGATTCTCGGGGCTGTTGAACCAAACGCTCCCTTCCGAGAACTCTCCAGACTAAAATAAACAAACAAACAAACAACTAATTAAACAACTCAAATAATGAAATGTAGAGCATTAGGATGGAAAGCAAGTCATTTGAACCATTTGCGGACCAACAGAAACTTCAACCGATTCACTCCCAAGTTCAGAACACAAATTCTCCCAACAAAAGAATAAGAAACTGTTTGAGTGATGAAATGAGAATTGCTATATCAATCAGCTTTTGTCTCAGAAAAGTGCACATGGTAAGTTCTCCATACAGTATGATATGTATCTGGTGAGAAACTGAAGGGGAAAACTGAAATTGATACTGAACGAGTTAAAACACAAGGTGTGACCATTCAGCTGAAAGGTACCCATGCGTACATTCTTGTGACTAGTTTTCTCAGCTTTTCATCTTTACATGTTCAGTTTTGACTTACTGAGCTTTTCGTCTGAGTTCTCCAGTGCCGTCAGGAAGGCTATACGACCCAGGACCTGTCAAGAGAAAGGCGTCTTCTTTTAAGAGACCCTCTCACCGTAGATGCTTTGCGCGCCCAGTGACTGACGGCGGCCATTTTCGTATCATACGAAAATGGCAGATTCTCGTGTTTTTTGTTTTTGTTTTTTTTCTACGTTTTATCGCGAAATAAATCAGCACAAAGTCAGAAAGTCCATTGAATACGGCAAGCAGCGACAGTCTGATCTATCGGTCATAACGAGGGCGCCTCAGGAAAGCCAAGCTCCGGAGTTACGCTTGTCAACATCAATCAAACCAAGAAAAAGAAGACCTGCCGAGCAGTCACTCCACAGTCATAGGTGTACCCACCTGGCGTGCGTTTCACATGATGCTCGCCTTGAAATCGGACTGAAGTTTGTCCGAAGGGACTTCGTTTAAGACCAGTAGTTCTGAAACAGTAAAAATATCAGTAAATAGGATCGATCTGAGATCGGCAACGACAGCAGTCGCGCACGCGCCGTGTTTACATGGAACGCCTGTAGTTGTCGCGCGCGTACAATGTGAATCAACAAGAAACGCGTAGTTGTCGCGCGCGTGCAGTGTGAATCAACAAGAAACGCGTAGCTGTCGCGCACGTGCAGTGTGAATCAACAAAACACGCGTACTTGTCGCGCGCGTGCAGTGTGAATTAACAAAGCGCGTGGCGTTTTTGGAGTATAAGTTGTCTCGCATATTATACAATATCTAGTCATGAGAGGATATGTGGTATTCATCATGCATGAACTCACCTTTTCAACACTTCAAATGAGTGTCTGGGGTCATTGTAACTTCCTGGTGCGGGAATATCTTTCTTGGAAGAGCTAAATCGCTGTAAAACAAAGTGCAAAACTTGTTAGTCCATAAGAAACGTGTCTTTGGACGTAGACACCGCAAAATCCTGCCGAACTTATTACCCTCTCCGTCCACATTCTGACAACTTCAAATAAAGTTACACATAGAAAACCCTGATAAAATACATACAACTTATCACTGTGAACTTAGAGTTAACATCAACACGGCGCTACTATGAGTAGAAACGGTTCAGCTTCTTAACGGCGCTTAGTTCTCACACATCAAATCAACGCTTGGTCGATTTTCATTTATCATACGTCTTTCTCCACGCTGACACAGTCAAAAACTACTTCTCCCAAGTGCTAGCTGTCCAGAGAGCGTCTCCTTATAAAGTTCGCTGAGATCCGTCCGCTAAGCCCATAACCTCGGTTCAGTTACCAGCCGCTGCCTCAGGAAAGTGAGCCCGCGCTTTTCTCGGGAAGGAAAGAAGACCGGACTCGAAAGAGCGGAGGAAATCGAGCCTACCCACAACCAGGATTTCATGGTGATCATCTTGTACATGTCACAGCTAAAACTTTGCAGCTTCTTACCTTGGATTGAGATCCAAACGGAGCATGCACAACTGGCTCCTCTTCACTGATAGGTGGTGGTATTTTGGCTGTGAACTGGCTTTTTATTTCATACTTTCCTGGGCCTGGCACCGCCTGTAAGAATTCAGTCATAATTCAAGAAACTTGTAAATAAGAATAGTACATCAGTTATTCATTTAAACAATCAGTTAGTCCAGCAATCAGTCAGAGGGTCAGTGAGTGAGTTTTTTAGTTAAAACAGAGGCAGCATATATCTCAAAAATGGCCTGTTAGGGTGCAAAGCGAGAAGAATTTAAGCCGGGGTGATGACTTAGTGACGTGGCAGATGTCTTAGTGACGTGTTTTGACCGAATTTCCGGTCAAAAAATGTCACGAACACTTCTGCCAGTACAAAATCGGCAAATGATTATTTCTGCACGTGTCTGTTAAACAAACAAACAAGTAAACAACTCAAATAAAGAAATGTGGAGCATTAGAATGGAAAGCAAATCAACTGAACCATTTGGGGACCAAGAGAAACTTCAACCGATTCACTCCCAAGTTCAGAACACAAATTCTCCCAACAAAAAAATAAGAAACTGTATGAGTGATGAAATGAGAATTGCCATATCAATCAGCTTTTGTCTGAGAATGGTATCACATGGTATGTTTGGTGAGAAACTGATGGAGAAGACTGAAGTTGATAATGAGCATGCATATATCTTAAAATGGTGCAAAGTGAGAGGAATTTAAACTGGGTGATGACTTAGTGACATGGCAGATATCTTAGCGACGTGTTTTGGCTGTGTTTCCGGTCTAAACCTGTCACTAAGACATCTGCCAGTACAAAATCGGTAAATGATTATTTCTGCATGTGTCTGGCTATCGTACCTTCTTTTCTTCTTGCATTGCAACAACTTCGTGGTATCTAGGAAGCTACAACATAGAGATAAGATACTGAATGAACTTTATTTGATACATTTCATGTTCAGCAGATTGCAGTTCAGCAAATTAGGTCAGACATTGTACTACTTGATGTGGATTTGAGTAAGCTCTCAATGAGAGCGTACACAAACGCACATCAAATAATACAATGAGATAACTTGGGTTATTGCCCCCCCCCCCCCCCCCCAAAGGTACAGTAAATATCTTCATTGTTAGCACTGCTGAACAATCTCTGACTCATCTCTTAAATTTTCAAGCTCAGTAAACATTCAGTATGTTTTAGATAAAAGATTGAATATGAAGGATGTTTCAGGAAGTGTATCTAGACAGATTTGAATAAAATGTGTGGGCACAGCTCTGAAACAGCAATGCATGTATCTACCAGTATGCAAACTTTGCATGAAATGTATTGTGGCACATTTGTCTCATACCCTGGAATCAAATGGTGCTCTCCTGGATTCCTCAATCACCTACAAAATAAAATGAATCATTAACTTCAATGGGTACATTAATAGCAGTTTTCACTTCCAGCTCCTGAACTGTCAAATGAAACCAAAAGGTGTGACCACCCAAATGTAACAAGGCAGTGAATAAACATTAACCCTTATAAATAAATATTTATTGTTTAATAAAATGATGTGATTACCAGGTCAATAGGGGCATTTACTCCTGGTTCTTTGAATGGATCATATTCCCCTGGTCCTGGGCCACCACTTCCTATACAACACAGAAAACAAAACAATATTGTATTTCTTGTGTCTGTACACACCACAGTATTACAAAATACTACAGTAGTATTACACGGCATTACAAATTATGCTCCTAACAACATTAGACTGATACATTGTTCCTATAAGCAAGATTTTCAAACTCAACTGGAGTGCAGAGCAATACATAATATTATATATAGGATATAAAATAATAAAAAAGAATGTTTTTCATCTTTCACAAACCTTTGAACTGCATTCGTTTTGAAGTCCTGTTTCCAAAGTGTGCCCCTTTATACTTCCTGCTTGCAACTGTATCATTCTTAGGAGGAATAACATTCAATATTAAAATAATGACAAGTACTACAGGATGCAGTAATGAGGGGTATGCTGTAAATGGTCATGGGACTTAACATAAGGTGTGGGGTTTTACAGTATGACCTCAGTAATATTCATCAGTTTGACTTGAAAATCACTGTGCCTAGCTGGCGTGCATAGTTCTGTGCAATGATTCTTTATTATGGATTCTGCATATGAACAAAGTTTGCTGGTGTTTACATTTATATATTTATTTATTAATTTATTGTTTCATCTACAGCAGGAATGCCAAACAGACACTGACTCAGAAGAAAATATTGCACAAATTAACAAGATTTTTCTCCCTTACATGATTGACATTGTAGTATGCAGGGCCCATGGTGTCATCTTTGGCTGGCAGTTCTTGTCGTCGTAGAGTTCCATCGGTATGCTCTTCATAACCATAAGCTTTTCCAGGGGACGGAATAGATGGTGGATCTGGTTTTCGATGGAAAGTTATGCGTCCAGTCTTGAAGATCTGAAATTGAATACCAAATCTATTATAAGTAATGAGTTTTCTGGCCACGATCAAAGTCTTACAAAATAATACTGCATCAAGTACAAAATCTGTTGAAATTGAATTTGACTCTGATATTTGGTATGGCACAGAGTCAAAAAATCACACAGTTTGTTCTGAAATAGGGTCAAAAATTGCAAATTTTGATCTGAAAACAGTTAAAAACCACACATTTTAGTCTGAAATGGGGTTGAAAATCATAACTTTTGGCCTAAAATAGGGTAAGGGTTTTCAGGCGGCACACTCCCACCCCAAAATTTTGAGGAGTACCCCCCCCCCCCCCCTTATGGGAGTCATCCTTTACAAATTTCACATTTCAACTTACAGATCCCTCCTTCATTCCCTCTTCTGCATCCTGAGGTTTTTGTGAGCGTCCCTCCTTGAGCCAGTCACTTCTTTTCTGTAAGTTGTAAGCACCAGGGCCGGGTGTCTTCTTTTCCTTTTCATGGAATCTGGCAGACTACAAAAAGAAAAACTTAATGTAATTCAGCATTACAAACTCACTACAATGTAGCCTAAATGACATGCAAGCGATGCAGTGAGTCAAATGAGAGGACTATGGTCTGGAATATCAGAAGCCGGAGGGTATATATTTCATCTTTTTGCTCTGTATATGGCATGATTTTAATATGGGTTACAAAGTCTAAAATATAGGGTCAGGGTTTTGAGTACCATGTGGCACACCCCCACCCTTGTTTATAAACAGTACTTGCTCCACCATCCATGTGGTTATATATGTGTGAACAGTCCATCAAAAGTTGATCAAGATCGCTGTGACAGTGCAATACTGTAGATGGTATTCGTCTTACCCTGTTGGCGAGTGTGTGCCCGCCCCTGACCCTCTCGCCAGTGATTGCCGGGTCGTACTGTCCAGGACCTGGTGCTGCCATGACACTGTCACTCACATCTAGGAAAGTTTCTCGTCCCGTCATTGACAAAAATGGTGCATATCCATCTGATGACCAAATTTATCATATTTTAGTTACAATTATCAAATGAATACAGTAAAAATCAGATAATGATAATAATGAATGTTTTATTGAATGTCATTTCCATTAATATGTTTTCCTGTAGATCAGGTCCGCGCTTACAAGAGTTCGAGGGTCGACATCTTACAACGGGAAAATCTCAAGGTATTGGCCGTATATAAGCTGCTTTTGTTGACATTTGGAGGAGAAATAATCATGGTATAGGGGTTCCCTTTACAAGATAGAGACCTTTGCAAGACCAATTCGAGCGAACACACAAACATACCGTATTTTTTGCGGCCGACTTCAGGGGCTTCATATGTCCCAGGACCTACAGAGTCTCCCGTTCCTCCAGTAGCCTTCGTTAATGTTCTAGGCGCTCTATCGTACATTTTTCTGCGGACTTTAGCACTTCAAACACAGATCACAGAAAAATGTACTTCGATGGAACACAAAAATAACATGGCGACCCCCAGTTACCATGGAAATATATAGAAGTCCCGGATGTTCTATTTTAATCGAATGCCGCTGACCTAAAGATAACAGCTTGTCCCCAGGCCCTCGAACACAGCCGCTAAATTTCCAGTATTTTCGGTAGAGTGGCAGGAAACTTTGCTGGTGTTAATAGAGTAAGATCAATACGTGTTTCTACTGCAAAATTTGCGCTCGAATTTGCTTTTGAAAACCTATTATGGTCACTAAAACTCGTATCTCGATTATTAAATGCGTTGTAAAGTTCTAGCGAAATTGAAAGAGAAAACTAAAGTTCATCATTCGCGCATCAGCTCACGCGAGTAAAAAAAGGCGTCATTAAAACTCGATTTTAGGATAAAGTCTACACCCAACCCCAGAGACTCCAGAATTTCCCGCCCGAAATTTTGTAGAGGTACATCAACAGTTTTGCACAACGACCGCTGACCGAAAAATATGGTGATCTGCAGTCAAAAAACGTAATTTCGCGTTGTAACCCCAGTATCCTCTTCCAGCCAATTAGCTCTCAGTCTACTGGACAATTATAGGAATACAAAACAAGGCACACTAAAACGAGATATTTTAATGTTGGCATATGAAAGCTTCAAATTCGAGATGAACACAGCGATCTTGTTTGATTGGTAAAATTAGGTAAAATTAGTTGTATTCCAACAAACTTCTATGGATTATGATGAGCGTTTGTGATCGGACATGGTTTCGAGGCAACTTGCCACGTGATAGGGCATCGTTTCTTCAGCCAATCAGCACCCAGAAAGTACTCTCAGGAAAACACCCCGACGACCCGAGATCGACAATTCACTTTTACGAGTCGTTTATGAGCCATAGTATTGAACAAATCTATACTCAGAAGCTTGGAAACTTGGTCAACTGAATTTAGACACCTTGCTGTTCAGTAACAAAACGAAAGCGAGGCTCCTGTTGAGAGCCACGTCTTCGTCTTCCTCCACAGCGCAAAATCGCTCTGAACTCCTTACGAAACCTCGTGTTCATGGCTCCATAAATGAACGGATTGATGGCGGAACTCAGGGCAAGAAGGAACGAGGCGATGAACGAGACTTCGTGAGGTGTGTAACTGAGGATAAGGCGCACGAGAAGAACAATACTAAACGAAGGAACCCAGCACAACGCAAACCCCAAAACCAACGCTGACAGCGTCTTGGTGATCCGAATCTCCTCGGCTGATACACTCGCCTCGCCGGGTTGTGCTTGGAAGTTTACCGCCAGGTTGTGGGCTCGAATAGTGCGGTAGACTTTAACGTAGCACGTAAAGATGACAATAAACGGGATTACGGAGAATAAAACGACTTGCAGAGAGTTGAAGATCGTGCTCATGTTTGTAGTGGGGAAGTACCAACCGCAGCCACCAAATTGGTCGAGAAATCGGAATTCCCCCCAGCCGGATAAAACTGGGAGAAGAACAACCAAGGCAATGAAAAACCAGACGGAAGAAATTAAAGCAAGTGAAATCCTTTGCGTGAAAATCTTCCCATATAGATGATGCTTGACGACACGAAAGTAGCGGTTAATGGCCGTTAGCGTCATCGTCCATACGGATACGTAAATCAGGAAATGAGCAAAGAAGCCGTAAACTTTACAGAAAGCATGCCCGTACGGCCACGTGCCACTTATCCACACTCCGGTTGCTAAAGATTGACAAAACAGCGCTGTTAAAATGTCCGAAACGGCCAAAGCCGTCACATAAATATTGGTCGTTGAGCGGAGATTGGGGTTTCTGCATACTGCTAAACAGACCAACAGGTTTCCCAGGAAGGCAACTGTGGCGTTCACCGCAAATAGGACACTTTCTGAACACTTTAAAGATGTGCTGCGAGGGGGTAGCGTCGGCTGCTCCATCACGAACTGCGACTGTTTCTCTCAAGTAAACTGTTGCTAGTTCACCAACAAAGAACTCTGTAGCGAGTCCTGTTCAGCTGTACTAAAGTGAGCACCACACTTGGCAACGGTCGCCAACCATGTTCAGCCCAACGAACTCAACTTTGTGGCATATTTTTGCGTGGAATCAAAGGTCCATTAATTAAACGTATCTCGTGTGCTAAGACGAAGCTCGGTTACCTGAAAACAGAAAGAAAGTTTGAGCAGAAGAAATAGTTAATCCTGGATTTGATCTTTTTGTCACTTGCTTTGGTGTTAGCCTTTTCTATGTCAAATTAAACTTTTCAAAAGTAATAAAATCTGCTCAGCAACATTATGGACACAGCTAACATAGTGTACTCATTAAGTACACACCTTTATGTTTCATTTGACAGTTCAGGAGTTGGAAGTGGAACACTGCTATCACAGTATACTCATTGAGAGCTTTCATTTGAGTGGTCACACGATTCAGATTTAACTTGATAGCTCAGGAGCTGGAGGTGACCCACTTACAATTAAAATGTACTCACAGAGCCTTTACAGTTAGTTCCCCGCACAAAACTGGACGATAGTGACAATGTGCATGTACTGTAAACATCACAATTTCTTGTCTACACATATCACAATTATTGTTAAAACCATTAAAAATGTTTCGCACATTTTGCCATTTCAGTGCACACAAGACTTAAAACGTTTGAGTAAACTGAAATGGAAATACCACAGCACCAAACGTACTCTGTACGAACACAAAAAAGTGAGTCTTTTCTCTTCAGATTGGCTAAGGCTGTGGCCATTTGAAATTATTTCCTCGGTGAGATGTGCGTCTTATTTCTAAAATGGACGGCTTTTCATCCTTTCATCCCTAGAGTTTGACTCGGCCTAGTAAACAGGAAAACAGGACTCACAGGATAAACCTGCTTTCCCTAATACACAGGACAATATTGTTTCACGACAAAGCGATTATTTTTCGACTGTTTCTGAAATTAATAACAAAAAAAAAAAAAAAATGAAAAGAAAGCATTTTTAAAAGGATGGCCAACGCGGGCTCGAAAGAAACTTGTTCACGCGAAGGTCTACCGCTTGAAACGTCACCTCAAACTTCTTAACGGCGTCCAGTTTTCACACACAACGACCCATGGCCGATTCATCAACATACCTCAGAATGAACGGTTTTCTCTTGTGCAGTGGGCAAAATAGATGGTTGTATCAATCAGACAAATGGGGGCCTAGAGTCATCTCTCACTACAAAACCTGCGACACTGGTCATGGGAGAATCTATACAAAAAGCCTTCTGCGCGCACAATGAAAAAGGCAATACATCCGGAGGATTGATTCCATATTGCGGCTCCAATCACAGTACTCCATCGCACACAAATGATTTCTATTTGCTCAGCTGACAAAGAAACGGACAGATCCTGCCCAAAAGACGACAAACTGACGCAAACTCATATCTCCACAGGTAATCGTTATTGACTAAATGATTTTTTCTTCGCACATGATGTTTCCAGACCGAGTTTTGGTTTAGATCTCATTGCATATTGTGGTAAAATTGGCGTAAAATAAATCGATAAGATAAAAAAATAAAAAGAAACAACCTCGATGCAACCACAAGAGTCGTGAAAACAAGCAAAAGGGAGTAATGATACTCACATACATATCACGCGCAGTTGCCTTATTAGGGTCACAAGAAAAATAGACGACGTCATAGGTCACGTGAGTGTGACCGGACTCTTTTGAAAAAAAAAAAGGCAGCATCCACAAACGAAAATGTGTGTATGTGTGTAGCATAATACCTTGCGTAAGTCCGTATTCACGAAAGGAAAAACTCATAAAATGGTGTTCGTAATTAATATCTTATAATGAAATTTGACTTCCGAATCCGTAAACGACCTTTGTAAACAAGGCTTATCTGGCATATTTGTTCAACTATGAATAATTTACATCGATCGCCGGCTTGCGCAAAACATTCAAATCTGTTCCATGGTTCGTATATTTGTTAATCAGGAAGATTGCTATCCGTATTTTAATGAAATAAGTCACTTTCCGAAAACGATTAAGATAGATATACATCTCCAACAAAGAAAAAAACGGCTGTTGACATCAACAATTTTTCGTGATATGTGATATAATCGTGCAGGTGTAACATTCCACCTCGTACGATTTCTTTTTTTTTTTTTATCTGCCATATTTGAAACATATTATTGAAATCGATTGAAAATTCGTTCAAAAGTTCCTGTTACACGAGGCAACACGTCCCCGATACACGTAATAAAATACATGTCAAACAACGATGCGACTTTCGCTGATACAGTTATCAATTCTCACTACTCACTCACACATTTTCTTCTTGAATGGTTGGGAGAATTTAGAGTGTATGACATACCAGTGTGTTGTTTAAGATTCAAAGCTTTGGTAGTTAGCTTGGATTCCTTGACTTAGCGCAGGCAGAATAGGGCTGGAGTCAGTGACAGAACACTGTCGCCAATATTCGTCATCTCCTGATCTGGATGCTTCCAGGAAAAGCTGGAACGATGTTGGGCGCTCATGAAACTGCACAAGCCTTGAAGAGTGGAGAAAATAATACGACAGAAAAATCATATGATATCAATGTACAACGTCGGTAGGAGGAGAAGAGAGCATAGAAAAGAAGACAAGAGAAGTGGAGAAAGAAAAAAGTTGAGATAAGAAGAGAAGACAAGGAAATTAAAAGAAGTGCAGAGAAGAGAGAAGACAAGAGCAGAGAAGACAAGACAAGTTCAGATAAAGAACACAAGAAAAGAAAAGAAAGGAAAAGGGAAGAAGTTGGAGACTAAGGCCTGGTTTAGATGCCACTCCTCACAAATGCCAAGCCTCATTTGCTCATTTGCATTAGGTTCGGTGCATGTGACGAGCAACATCTGAAGCGGGCCTAACATTAACTGTAAGATCTGAATTTCTTCAGTATCATCTTTTCTAGTTTCAATCCCAAGCCGAGGGCATGGTTTATTCATGTGGGTATTTACACTTATACCTCAATCCCAATCCTACACAATAGCTATTCATGTGTTGGTTTGTATGTAACTTACCCAACCAGAAAAGCAGGAACCAATAACAACAAAGCTCCAACAATGAAAGAAAATCCACTCATGGTTGGAATATTGGCTTGATAGATAGCATTAAACAATGATGCACCAACAAACAAAGCGACACTCTCAATACAGCCAACTGCAGCAAATAAAGCCCCTGTAGATAAAAAGATCTGGGAATTAAATCTCCCAGCCAGCCTTGAACAAAATGCATAAGTAGTGCTAGGAGAATTGATAATCTGAGCAGCTTGGACCCAAGCAAGAAATTACCTGCCATTTTCTCCATACTGAACAACATACAGCTAAATAAATAAAGTGTGATTTTACAACTTGCCACATGTAATAACACAGACTAGGCCACAACTTGCTTCAAACTCTGGTGACCTGTATAGATTTTGTATCCCCATTACACACAAGCAGTGCGAAGGGGCTCGTATTCTTCAGTTGAGGTCCCTTTCCTCCAGTAAATGTTGGCTCCTTGTGCAGACAATTAAAGTCAAGAAATGCTCAACTGTTCAGCACTGGAGGATGGGGTACATTTTTAGCAATCCCAACAATATTTTGACTATTCAATTGTCAGCTAAAATGGTCTTCGCAGCTAGTACATGGAAAAGATGGTACTGGACAGCTTACTCAGATAAAAGCTGGCTGAATATAATAATATGCTCAATAGATCATGATATTGCTAGGAGGTGACACAATACCTTGCTCTTCCTGGTCAACCAGTTTTGACATGCACGCTCTTAACACAGCAAGAGGCATTAATCCAAGTGCCTGGACAAGAGGAACTGAAAGTAACATCTGCCTTCAGCAATGAAATTGCAACAGACTCCAAGGACATGAGGCACACTGTTCACAAAATAAATGTGGAAACTGATGCAAATTCCCTAATTCTTGTGAAATAATTTTCATGGAAAATAAGTTTTAAAGGAACCAGCTTTTCCAGAAAAAAAAAACCTGCAAACAACAGCCGACACAGTACAGTGGAAAGCTAGTGCTTGGGAAAACTACTTAGGCGTGGAGAAAAATGTATGATACATTGACCAGGGGATGATGTGTGAAAACTTCACTTGACAATTCAAGCATTTAGCCCTTCTTAACATTAACCCTTTTTGACCTAATTGCTCCTATGGAGGGCTAATGCTCGAAACATCAGCTGAAGTTTCTTAATGGCATCCAGCTTTCACACATCAATCCCTAGTCCATTCATCACACACACAGTACCACTTGCAGATATTAGACACATACCAAAAAACAACATCAAAGAAGAGTTTGCAAATGCTGCCAGTAACAAGCCACCAGAGTAGGACAAGAAACCCACTTCAGTGATCCAGTTATTTGTGAAGTAGGGTTCAAGCATCTGTAAAATCCGTACTCCGCTCAAACTTGACAGATAACATAGACTTAATGCTCCTGCGAAATATCCAACTTGAAACTTTGAAAAGCACAGAGGCCACGAAAATGCATAATATTGAAAGAACTTGTTTGTTCCTGAGATTACAATTTCAGACATTGCAAACGCAGCTGCATAGGCCAGCAGACGCCATCGCCTTTCATTCCCCGGTTCCAGAAAAAATACAGTAAATGTATTCAGCAAGTGTTTACATTTGAGTGGGCGTCGGACTTCATGGGTGACAGTTTCTTTGAGGAATAATATAACATAGAGTGCAATAAACACTTGCAGTCCTAATATGACCCAAATGGAATGCAACTGTGTGTCATATTTCAGCAAGTAGATGCCAATGAACCCTGCCAAGCCACTTCCAATGCCAAAACAAGTGTTGACTACAGTCACTCGTAAAGTTCGTTGACTTTTACTAGTGATATCTGAAACATATGCCAAGCAACCAGCATTAAATGTCGTGGTATACCCAGCAATTCCACAGATTACACTCCCAATGAACAAAAGCTCAATTTGGAGTTTGAAGTTTATTATTAGTGCACAAAGTATGGCTTGAAGTATTGCTCCAAAAGACGGAACAAGGAAGGCGACTTTACGACCGACTTTGTCACTCCATGAACCCAGAAGAGGGGTGACACACAAGGCAGGCATCGCTGTTGCCAGCTTAAGATACAGAAACCAGTTAAAAGCTTCTCTGAATAGCTCGTCATTCTCGATATCAGGCCTGTCGGAGCAGCTATGATTGCCGTAGCTTTGAGAGGAATTCCCGAGGTTTGGCTGCTGATTCTCGCTCATTAAGTACTTGTAGATGTATTGCAGACCGATGGGTTCAAGCAGGGTGGAAGCAAACATTGAGAAAAACGCCACATGTTCCACAGAAAGGGTTCGCAATGGAGTTGACATCTTTTGATGGCTTTAGCATGGACTCACAATTTGTCAAATCCCGGCAGTGGATCCTGAAAGAAAATTATATAAGACTTAAACACCATGACAAGAGTCTGATACCACAAACAAGTGAAGGCACATGCAAATCACGTGCAACCACAAAAATTGAAATGACTATCCGTTCTTACAGCAAGCACGTACCCGTCTAACAAGACCTTATGACGTCTCTGGGATGAATTTCAACAAACAATGTACTATACGCGTACCCTGCTCAACTTTTCTATGTTGTTGAGACATTGCAATGTCTGCACGTCCGCCATGTTGATATGACGTCACAACTAGAACTCAGTCCCCCAAATGTGTCGGTCCTCACCGTGGCGAATTTTCATTCAACGGTTAAAATTTGCGGGCGGAATAGTCAAATGTGTGTACTTGCACCGTATGGCTGTAATTGACCCTTTCAATTGATGTGTCACGTGACCTGAAATGGGACAACATGTGTCTCTAGGTAACAGTAAAATATCACTGTGTTACCAGATTTTACACTCTCAATCAGATAATTCGCCTAGAAATACCCGAATGAGTGAGCAAACGTCTGGCAAATAGCATTTCATTGTTATTTGAGATGTTATTTCGGCGTGTTGTCTCATTTCGGGTCATGTGACACACTAACTAAAAGAGTCAATTGCGCATATGCGTGGCGCATGTGTCGCGCGCCTGTGTACGTGGTGTGGTCGCGCACGTGTCGCACACACAGTTAGTTTAGTTAAGGAACGTGCGCTAGAGCCTCGCGCGTCATAATTATCCAATAGCACTCAAACATCAGAAGAGTTTTATATAATTCCTGCTTTCTACAGGTTATAAATTTATCATATACCGGTAACAAAGCACCCTATTATGTCTGACAATAAACGAGACTTCCAAAGAAAGATTTTACGAAAAGAAAATGTCACAGGTCCTACTCTTCCCGCAAATCCTTCGTTTTGCCAAAAACAAAACTACTGCAAATATCTGGTGCTGTATATTATTTGAACTATTTGATTGGCAATCAAAATGGATTTTAAGAAGGCGATGAAGGCACGGAAGCGTCCCGACCGGACTCCATAAAAGTAAACCCATAAAGTGTATGCCACATAGAAACCGGCTTATCCGATTTGGCCAACATATCCCACCAATGAGTGGACTCGGGTCCCGTCGACTCAGGGCCAAACACGACCTCTCCGACTGTGGAACTTCGGCCCACGACGTTGTATCGATTTAAGGAAACCTTCAGCGTCGCCGTCTTAAGAGTTTCCCGTGGGACTCGGAAAAGCAGCGCCTCGTTGAAGACCGTGTACTTGGCATCTACTGGTTGTAGATTTGTTTTCCTCTTTGCGAGCTTTTGACCGTCATGGACGAGCGAAGCCTTGGCGTAGATTTTTTCTGTGGAGAGAGAGAGAAGAGGAAGAAGGAAGGCGTTCAGACTAACCGTTAACTATAACTACCTATACAGTTGTGTAAAGGTATTACATTGAATCCTACTTTGGAGATCAAGAGACTTTATTGTTTTCGGGACGGGAAGGGACGGAACGGGGCGAGAAAAAACGAGAAGGACGGGGGAGGGGGGGGGGGGGGAGGGAGAGCAAACACGCACACAGCAAAAGATAGATGGACGATCAAACTGAAATATTTGCGTTGTAAACTAACCTTCGGAGGAAACTAAGCTCTGTGAGAGATTAAAAGCTTTCATGATGGCGACACTAAGCGTGTTGTCCTTTGGAGAAAAGCAAAGAGAAAGCAACAGATCTCCGACATCTGCGTGTTTGTGGGCGAAGGTTTGCAGCGCCTGAAGCGGCAGCGACCTGGCCTGAGGGAGAGCAAATCAAGAATCAGTAAACGCTCTGGCTTAAGTACACGTTTCTCTATATCAAATGCTTGTTTGTGTGTAAACACGTGGTTTGGTTTAAGAACTAAACTTGCACCCACACATCCAAGTACGAGTATCATTACACAAACCACGTGCGCACTCATGAAAAATAGCGCGCGCACTTTCTAAAACTGCACGTGATATTTGTTTATGTGACGCACAGGTGCTGTTACGAATCAACGGCCTTGTGTTTGCTGTCCGTTTTCTCTCTTCCTCACCGTCTGTTATAATAAATATTCTCCTTACCGAGCCTTCCTGTAAGTAACACCACACCATGGTCTCAGTGGATAAGTCAAACTCAACCAACGGAACCTGCGCTTCGCCCAACACTTTGCTGTGAGACATTTGATCATAATAGAACACGACGAATAAAACGCTGTGCGAGTACACGTCTTCGTTGTACGTGATGTTAAACACGAAGTTCTCACTGTACGTCGGGTTTGTGGATCTCCGATGGATCGCCGTTTGCTTCCGCAACTCACGGTCAGGAAGCAGACACACTGTCACGCAAGTATCCACGCTGCCTGAGAAGTCACGCGCCGGATAATCCTTACCACAGAATAAAACTATGGTCAATTTATGGCTCTTAGAATTGTACTTGAGGCTGAAGTTGAGCTGTCCAAGTTTTTTATTTGTTCCCACTGTAATGTTGTTGTCGTGCGGTTGATACAACGCAGGGTTCAGTTCTCCCTCGGTGAAATACAGTGACACCAACCTGAGAATTGCGTGACACGTCAGAGCGTTACGTGATGAGTGATCACCACTTGGTCATTTTTTCAGTGTTTCAATATGCTAGCCAGCAATTTAAGTTATGCATTCAAATACAACATGAGTTTTACAGTAGATCACTTCCGTAGTTTAACCTTTTCACTTCCAAGAGTAATCAACTTCAATTTTCGCCAGAGATATATGATGCAGTACAGAGATTTTGCCACTTGATAGCTTGCTAAGATGAATTTAACGTGTTACATCCTGATTAAAGTAAATATTCTCCCCTAAATCTCAGTGTTACTACACTCACAGTAGTTGAGAGAATTAACAGGTTGAGCATCTAGAAGGATAAACTTACGAGATCCGCTTTTCCGCTCCGCCATCACCCATCCTGCTTTGCGAGAACTCGGGCAGAGGCTGCTGTAACATTTTTGTCCGCGTTTTAGGGATGGTGAACTGGGTCGAGACACTCGCGTCAGACTTGCGTTTGCCGCTGTCTTTACGTTTCGTGGATTCTGCGCGGTCTGCGTCGCGACGCGTTGATCGTCTTTTGGTGAGCTTTCTTCGCTTTTTCTTCCACATTTTGCGACATAGTTTCCTGAAGTAGGCACACAATGCACCAAGCACTAACACAGAGCTTGTTACAAAGAGGATCAGCAATCCTGCGGTAAAAGTTACCAGGGATCTGCCCTCCGTTTGGTTTGATGACGGATGTAGTTGAGCCATTCTTTTTCGTGGTTGCGGAGAGTTTACTGCCTTACTTTAAATAGCTGCAGCCTGCTGCACTTTCGTGAACAGTGATCTATTAATGGAGAGAGAGCAAACATAAACCCTTTCATTTTCAAGAGAGATCAGCTTCAATTTTCTCACCAGAAATACATCACACAGTAAGGAGAATTTGCCTTTCGATTCCTTGCTCATTTGATAGCTGATTAATGTAGAAATTTTCACTACATCAGTTATACTGTTTCTCTTTAAAAAATTGGGATCTGTATTTTGAGGTTGGGAGTGAAAGAGTTAAAAATTACCACAGTAAATTTGCATTTGCTACGTCGACTCTGACAGATGGCAAACTCGCATTTTCCTCGGTAAATGTTCTTATTGTTCTAATTTTACATGTAACCCAGGTCTGAGAACCGCACACACGCGTGATCGTTGGGTTACGGCGAAGTCGACGCTATTACCGCAGTAAACACTGCTCACGCAAAGACAGCTGGAGACGGACACGCGAAATTAGACAAGAATGATATTAACTTCTGATCATCCGACTTTGCAAATTGTTATTAAGTTTTTTCACTTACTTGTTTTTACGACAAGAAGAAGCAGAAGTTTCTGGCCGAATAAAACGAACTTCTCTGCCTGACTAGTTCTTCAGTTTGGCGTCTTATTCAAAAATCTAGAGACGCAACGCCGACTGTTTCCAAGCAACAAAATACGAGTGCTTGTCCGGTGTTAGGTTTCCAGTGTCTTTTTGGAACATTTTCAGTTGGTCAGTCGCCGGAAACACGTCCATAATCAGACAGTTAAGCAGCCGGTGGCTATAGAATCGCACTTCAATTCTACTTTAAAAAGTAAACATCAATTTATTATGAAAAACGCAGGACACCTGTAAATGACAAACACGCGTTTTCTCAAGACAAGTTGAAAATCGTCGAAAGGTTGGTATTTTGAAAGGAAACAGGCGTCATTTTACACTAGAGCTCGCATTTCATAAAAATTGATATCATTTTAAAATAGCTTTACGTGATCTACTGACCAGATGGCGTGATATTATCGCACGCACGGGGATAGTATCTTGCACTTAAATGATTTTTCGCATTTTAATGGCTTTTCGCTCTGTAAAGGCTTCCGTGCACTTTTATGGCTTTCGGGTCGCTGGGGTAATCTCAACTGCCGGCTTTATCACGCCTCTCAGAAAAACGCAGTGAAAATATTTCCAAATGGAAGCCTCGCGTGTTTAAGGAGGGAGGGGAAAGTAACAGGCGACGTACCAATCAAGAAAACGCTTTCACTAGTTATTTTGAAAACTGAACGGAAATCGTTTTCATGGTTTGAGTCGTACAAATATGTTTCCCCAAAAAGCTCATTATAACACGATTCGGCTGCATTCCCATCACGTAATTTTTTTCTAGCAAGTTGCTTTCGGTTTATGAAAGAAAAGTGAAGCTGAAGTGTGGTCAAATGTCCTTGTTGAGTTCGCGCAGCTCATGCGTGAAACATGCTCTTACAATTAGACAGCCGACTTTCTGCATGAATGTACTTGAAGGGAGAAATAACGGTTAAGTCAACCCGTCAACCCGTCAACCCGTCAACCCGGACAAGTACAAACATAAAAGAAAGACGCTTGCATTTTGGGGCAAATCACGTGAAATCAGATCGGGATTACAAACGTAATTTTTGAACAAGAAAAGACCTCGAACGGCGGTGTTTGCTAGTGTCACACACCAAAGATATCTCGTTGTGCATACTAATAAATACCAACAAAGTTCTGCTCCGATATAAAGTTTTAAGAACTGCAGAACTCAGTTTTTTTGGCTTACCGCGGCTGTCCTGTTGCAACGATAGAGAAACCGACTTACCTTCACAACGAAGCAATTTTGAAGCCATAAGTACAGTTTTAATGCTGCAATATTTGGCGAACAAACGGACAAACCATTACCTGCTAGAGAGAAAAGATGGTTCAAATGCGCAATTGTCCGAGCAAAAAAAAGGCAAAACAAGGGCGAGTACTTACCGTGAAAAAGCTCGTACGCAAAAGTTGCAAGCGTATAAACTCGGTCAGTAATAATCAGTCAGTTGTACAGTCTTTACGCCTCAATGAACAGCGAAGTGACAGTTAACGAGACGCGAAATACCTATTATGCAAATGAGGTTACTAAAAACGGCATTAACGGCTTTTTTTTGTGTCAAAAAATAATCGTTCTCTCATTAGCGGGAAGGCATCGGTTGATTATTTGAAGCGTCACTTTTTTTCTGCGTAACTCTAGCCATTTCTTTTTATCAGCGCAGAGTTATTTTTAATAAAGATCGGAATGTTTGTGCTTTTGTCGTGACAAGCTGTCAGCTAGTGACAACGTGCAAACATGGGCTTTTTGCTGCCAAAATTTAAAAGGCGGTGAAAGGAGGCTCAAAATTATGACGTAAAATCTCATACCAACCGCCCACGAGTAAGATTATGGGTTTTTAAAATCATTTTTGCAACAATGTGGACGGCGGATGATTAAGAAAAAATGCAGACTAATCTAATATTGATGCTATTTTATGGACCAAACATTGCACAAATTTGTACTATTCTAGTATAGACGGAAAGATACATCAGTTACACCCAAATAACCGTAATTTTCACCATTCCTAATTGTGCCAAGGCTACGTCCACACACGTTTAGAAGTCCAATTTGGGAAGCGTTTTCAAATCGTTTTCGTGTGGATAGAAGCCGGCGAAGAAGCATTTCGTGTGAGCGGGGCCTAAGATTGTATCAGCCCGCAGTACACAATGTCGGCTGCAAGAATGTAATGGAGTAGGCTTGCGTCAGAAGTAAAGGGATTCACAGTTTCCCAACATGACCTTTGTATTTATAACGAACCTATGAAGATCACCAACGTTACACTCTATCGACTTTTACTTTATTACATCTTTGCGCTGTTTATCCTCAGTGTCGACGACATTTTGTTTTGCACAGGAGCTTCCACACCTCATACGTAGTCTGAATACTCATTGGTCCCTTCCCGTTGACCAATCGGCTGACCGAGGATGATGATATCATCTGTATATAAGGAAAAGAAATGTACTTATACACTACAATGGATACCAATGAGAGGTATTTGGAGAAGCTGTGGTTACACTCTAAAATATATCAGATTTGAGTAGATTCAGGCCAAAATTTTTACCCAAACTAAAAATATTAACAAAGCGTGTGTGTGGTGACCCCAGCATTCACTGTTCAAGTGAACGTAAAGTGATCTTTTTTATGGTATAAATATGACAGCCTTCAGCATGCGGTTTGCAGTGCTACAAAGTGGAATAAATGTTGCACTGTGGGCTTAGGGAAAGTTCATTTATAATGACAAGGGGGTGGGGGGAGGGGCTCCAAAAATTTTTAGACACCTGAAGGTGGCTCTAAAAAAACTGTTGGAAGTGAGGGGGGCTCTGAAATTATTTTCAACTACCAAGGGGGGGGGGGGGGGGGGGAGGCAGCCAAAAAATGGAAATGCTAGTGTGTGTGGGGGGGGGGGAGGGCTGCTAAAACTTCATGCTTCAAATTTCAATATTCTCATCCCCCTGTCATAATAAATAATAAGACCCATAAGTACAGTATATTTAACAAACATTTAATCCTTTCACTCCTAAGCTCAAAAAAAGATTTTCTCAACCAATTAAGAAGAAATGTATTCATGAGTGATGTGGTGAAATTGGCAATTTAATCAACTTCCATCTGAGTGAGGTATCAAAAGCCAAGTTCTTCTTACTGTATGATATTTTTCTGGTGAGAAAGTTAAGGAGAAAATTGAGCTTGGCATGGAGTGTAGTAGCATCTCACAAAAACCTTACTTGGGATGATGGCCGTGCTGTGTCGCTTCACACCTTCCTGGTCAACGTAACTGCTGTATTCAATTGAGCCTTGAACAAACAGTCTTGTCCTGAAAAGAACACAAACAATAAAAAAATTAAATTATTTTGTATGAATGTTTAAGGCACTCCCTAAAAGCATACATTCTTAAAAACAACCCCTCCTGAGTGTTCACTATGATTTCAGATTGGTCCAAACAAGTTTAGCAGCATCATATTCATGGCCAATCAGGAGCAAAAGCAAAACTTGATAGTGATGATATCAAGAAAGTGGCAATGTCATTTCTCGCTCTTCTGATTGGTCTCTTCTAAAGAAAAGTAAAACTAGTCACAAATTATGTTAATTTTGGCTTTACAAACTTCATCAAAACCATTAAAAAGTTGCTAGCTGTTCTTCTCAATGTGTGGTCTACAAAGTGTGAATTTAAACATTAGAACTTGGGCTTTTCTGAACACTTCTTACCCTTTCTTTATGTAAGAGTTCACTGTGTCTTGTAGAAATGGCTTGAATACCAAGATATTGTGCCACTGTGTTTTGCTTTGAGGTTTATCTGGCAAACAATCAAATGAAAACAAGCAATAATTAGAACAAACTGGGTGGTTATGAAATGACCAGGCATTGATGTGTGAAAACTTGACAATTTTATAAAATTGAGATATTATGAGTGTTGCCCTTCACATTCAGCTCAAATTTTTAACGACATAAACTTTTCACACATTGACCCCTAATATTGATTCATATGACGTTTTCTCCACACAGCTGACACAGCCAAAAACTAGTTCTTCCAAGTATACTAGCTTCAAATGTTACCATATGCTGAAATCTCAAGAGATTATCCAGGAGTAAAATGCTTTACTGGAAAACAAAGTGATGTCAAAACTAATCTCAAAGTTTTGAACTTACCATCTCGACTCTGATAGTAGGCTGTGGTTGCCAAGCTGAATTTTGTCATTGGGTTGACCTCTGTACCACTCCGCTGGGGATCACTACCTGTATATCCAATCAACTGGACACTGTTCACACCTGAGGGGTGGGCAGAGGAGAAATATTGCAATATGTGTATAATTATTTTTACCCCTGTCATTTGGGGTATGCAGACCTGGCTTCTTTACGGCAGACTGCCCCAAATCAGAATATGCAGACTATTAGTATGAAAAATATATATGCTTTAGGGCTGGCTGAGTGAGGTAATTCTTTACACTAAACTTGTTGGCACCACACACAATTCTGCAAAAAGCGCGCGAAAATGTTGTCACAGCGTTAATTTATTCAGACTGTCATCGAAGCCCGAGGGCACGTGAGAGAAGTAGGGCTTCAGATGATTCACGGATCTAAACAAATCCTGCGACAATTGGATGTTCAATAATGACGATGAAGGTAATATATACGACCACAGCGACGGAACTAGGATTTAAGGCAGTTCATGAAAACAAAATTGATTGAATTTTCGTACTTCAGGTCTCAAGTGCATTCGTCGGAGAGATCTGAAAACGTCAGATCAGATCGGGACGATTCCTTAAGTCAGGAGGCTACAAGGCACAAAGGTTGGTTTCTAACGTCTACTAGCTTGGTTTCTAAACTCTCAAATGTTGTGGCAGTGTGAAAAAATCACAACACTTACATTTGCCTCCCCGACGCGGCAAATCGCCAACATCTTCACAGCGCGCGAACAGTCTTCTTAGCTGCAGAAGAAGTAGGAAATCACCGTTACTTTTGTGACTTAACTTTATGACAATGTTACCTTGAAACGCTGTCTTGTCAGACCTGGGGAAGCGATCTTCTTGCAAACATGTTTCTCTGCCTGTCGACATTAGCTTGGTAGCCGTGCCTTGCTTCCTTTCTCAAGGGAGGGAGGGGCGGGGGAGCATTATGTGCCGGAATCAAATATTCGTAGTTTAGAAGGCTTTAATTGCTGGAGAGAAAAACGAATTAAAATAAAGTACACTGCATTGAAGAAACTGTCAGTTTTATTTATGAAGATGAAGTTTTTCGACCTCCGAAGTATAGTTTAGGATTTGAAAATTTATCTTCCTCCTATAAACGGGCTCAGCCTTGTAACACAAGCGTGGTAACAACATAACACTCTTCTCGGTGTCAACTGCAGCGCGTATTGCAACTTGTCTGGAAAAGAGAAAATCTACTAGAACGAACGTTTCTTGCTAAAACTCGACGTCACTTTTGGCACAGCCCCAGGAGTCGGGCTGGCGGATTTTTCGAACTCTGGGCCCGGTTTTTCAAAGCACGATTAGGCTAATCCTGGATTAGGTCTAAACTTTCTTGTCATTTTTTCAGCCTGAAAACGTGAAAGTTTCGTCCACAACGACTTTCTTCATAGCGTTTTAAGCTGGAACAAGCTTTCTAATTCATCTTCGAACAAAACCAAGCAGCTTATTGGCAGAGAGGTCGAGAGAATGAATTTCGTTAATCTTGGATTAGCTTAATCGACCTTCGAAAAACCGGGCCCTGAAGTTGTCGCAAATCTGACTATAACCTTATGGAACTTTGAACATGTAAAACCGAAGGTTCCGTTGGTTTGATTGAGATGCAATTTACTCGCTGACTACTAGTGAACTGCATAACTACTAAAAACGGTTTTATTGCACGGCTACGGAATGCTTTTCTTAACGTAATTTTAAGCGCTTGCAACTCTCCCAGGTGGCTTTTTATTTAATCCACGAAAGTACGAGAAGGTGTGTGGTCTTGTAAAGTTAATGCTATACGCTGTTTTTTGTATTTCCTGCCACTGTGCGTTGAAGAGATCTCGACCCAGAAGCTTTCGTACCCGCTCTTCAGAAGCCATTTTGGCTGATTTAATCTTCTTGTGCGCTCGTTTTCTGCGTAGTCGTGGCAGTAAAAGCAATTCTTTCTGGTGATTTCTTGCTTCTATTAAAGCTCTCTGTTTTGCCGCTTTTTCATTCCTTTTGGCAGTGCAATACTGCTCTCGCAGCTGCTTTTTTTGATGCAAAAGCACCGCCATTTCGTCGGCCGTGCTGTTCAAATCATGCAACCTCGCCTCACTGAGAAGATTCTCAACCTTTTTATCCAACGACATGCTCACAGAAGGCTTCCATTTTGCTGGTGTGTCTCCGAGTTGTTTGACTGCCTTTGCTATCATCTTTTTTCTTGCTCGGCTCCGCTGCTGTTCTACTTCCAACTGATGAATTATCCGTCGCTCTTTTGCTCGTAATGTTTCGTTTCTGATATTTTGCTTCGCCTCCTTTGGCTGTTTTGACCGTCCATTTTGTCTCGGAGTCTTCATCTTCAAATGTAGATGCAATTCTTCGTATTTTTCTAGGCGTCTTGCCTCCATTCCTTTCACCATCTCTAGAGCCTTCGTCAACAGCAAAACTTCTATTCCATACACCTTGTTTTTGAGGGAATCAGACGAAGTAACTTCTTCTCTTTGTGAATTTATAGTGTTTCCCTCTTGTCGCTCGATTTGCTCTTTTCCTTCGCCAGAGTGTATTTGTTTTGTGAGCGAAGAAGTCGAAATCTCTTGCCATGCGAAAGTGCGACCTTCGTCGCTGCTTCGAAACATCTCCATGTATCCGTCTCCTCTCTTCGATGCAATATTTTCGCGAACTTTGTTTCAACACGCGAACATCTAATGCCGTTTACGCATTCGTCGATTCAGCTGTCAGATGCAGAAAGCTTCCTCTCAAGACGTATATATGGTTTGCGGGCTTCGGTAGTCACTTACGATATTTACTTTCACCTCTATACGTCGAACTGTAACTGTGCGAATCGAACGCCGAATGGATGTGTTGTCTGCTCAGTTCACCAAAAGGTTGTCACCTATGTTTGAATTACCTTTGAAAGAAAATTGAGCTGAATTGACCTGTGTGACTACAAAGAAATAACGTCATAAAAAGGACAACGTTTTTGTTCGTCAGCTTGAAGGCTCCGTCAATTTTCTAGTGTGTTTGGCTGCATTTGCCAGCTTTTTAGTATCGATTGTCCCCGCTAGTTATTTCATAGCGCACGTCTTTGACAGAGCGTCTTTTTGGCTGCTTTTGGCTTGACGACTGAATTCATCACTTGCGTTGGCAATTTTTCGTGGGGCAAATGGCTGTCGGTGCATGTTTGCGCTTTGGCAGAATATTTTCCATGTGACACATGTGAGATTCTCCTGTTTGTTCAGGTGTATTGGGTTTATAATTTCTCACTGTCACTTGTCGCTATCTCGAGAGCCAAACTTTTTCCGTTAGTGCATAAATTCCAAGAAAAGAATTTAAAGGGAAAAAGGAAATATCACATTTCCTTTTATTTATAAACTCCAATTAACTCATGTAAGTCATCATTGTTAAGACAGGTTAATGTTTTTCCCCATTCATCTTTCATCATGTTTACACAAGAGACGACATAATTAGATATTGCAATTTTAGTTTTATTTGGCACGGAGTTTAGAAGAAAAAGTTACTTCAATAATTCGATGGAGTGAATGAAAGCAGTCCGAGCAGACGGAAATGTTTGAAAATCAATAAAAGTATTTATAATGTTATATTTTGATTTTCTCAGAGATGTTATAGCTTTTCAGGTTTCAAATAATGTTTATGCAAGAAAAAAGGTAACGCCATAAGAAGAACCTTTCAATGCAAATTAGACAAATATGTTGTATTTTCCCATATTTCACATCATAAGGCGTCTATCTTGTCGAGTTGGCTCGTATATTGACATCCAAGATTAATTATCACATGATATATTTGCACCTTTCAGGTGCGTCAGGTGATGTTGCTGATCACGTGACTTTTCACCTGTTTTTGTGAGCTGTGACGTCAGGTCACCACGTGACTTTTCATCTGCACATTGCGGATTCCCGCCAACAAAAAATAAAGTACATAAAGTATATCTGTAAATCGAAACAAAATTTGTTTGCAATTTACTGAACAATTACGGTAAGAACACTTTCTCAAGAGTATTCAGCACCCTATTTCCTCCGTTAAGGCCGATTTTCACTAGTGAGGTAAGCGGAGACGGAGAAGGAGTCGGAGACGTAAGACACTTGCGCGTGTGAAAATTAGCGAACGGAGATGAACGTAACCGAAGTAAGCGGAGACGGAGACGCAAGAAAAAGAAAACCTTCCGTTCTGCTTCCTTCACCGCTTCCTTCTCCGCTTCCGTCTCCGTTCGCTAATTTTCACACGCGCGCAAGTGTCTTACGTCTCCGTCTCCTTCTCCGTCTCCGCTTACTTCACTAGTGAAAATCGGCCTTTAATGTCACCAACAGTTGCAGTGAGCACTTGTCTGCAAAAGTTTCATGTGTGTGTTTGTAGCGAATGTAATGTAGACCTCTAACCTTCTTTAATTGAGTAGAAATTAATTGTTATTAATTGTTATACATTGTTATGCATTTTTCAGAGGCTAATCATTTGGGTTGCCGAGAACCAATTAATCCAGATTTTAGACTGGATATAACGAAGAATACTTCACATAAATTTTTCAAACGTTTCTGCTCGGACTGTTTTCTTTTCAAGTCAAAAAGATGCTGTTGATAACCTCTCAGGAAATTAAGTCGCGACGGAGATGTATTGAATAATTAATTTTTTTGTGTGAAAAACATGCCAAAATAGACGAAACGTTGAAAGGAGCCTTCCTTTGACAGTATTGTGGTAACCAGTGCCAATTCCATTCTATTATTTTAATAGACACCTTATTTTACGGAAGTGTGCGTAGAACTAACATTGTGGGTTTGCAAATATTGAATAGATCTTGTATTGGATATTTTTCATAGTTGCTATGAGGCGGTTCACAATAGGATTTTGTCTTCAAATATTAAAACAAAACCCTCAGTTTATAATCTTTTCAATAAACTTTGCTGGAATGCGTCATGATGCGGTGATAGAGACGTCTGATTGAGAATACATTTTCCAATAGGAATAAATGGTGTCAGTCGATACTTGTCGCAAATCTCTACGATCCCAGAACTTGTAAAAAAACCTGTGTCATTAGAAGTGAAGGAAGAGTCGATTGTAACAGTACAGGAAGCAAAAAATGAATCCAGTTAGCAGTGGAAAAAAGGAACTAAATTTGTCGACACAGTTATCAAATTCTGCGGATATTTCTAAGGGTATCTCTTTTGATGGGGACTATCAGGAGCACTTCAGCGAGGAGGAGCTTTGCACTGAGGGAAGTCCAATTCAAGCAGAAGGAAATGGCCGCATTGAAGAAGTTAACAACAGAGATTCAAAGATGGACACACCATCCTCATTGGGATCTTTCATTGAGAATTTATCGACGGATAGTGATAGTTTTGACACTGATACTACCAAGAACCAAGGAAATGCCACAGGCTACGAGAAAAATTACACTTCCCAGCAACAAGTACTACGAAAACGATTCCGGGAAGTTGTTAGAGCAGCGAGAAAAACATTAGCCGAGGCCCGTGTTGCCGCGCAGGAGGAGAGCGTTGCTAAGCGATACGAAGTGGCCGCGGAAAAGAAGCGGGAACTACAGAGACGCCGCGCAGAGAAAAGGCGCGAATTGTTGTTCACGCCACCTTCGCAACATGCGCAGAAAAAACACGTGCTTTTATCGAAACTCGAAACCACTGGAACGGCCACTGCCTGGGACAAGACAGAGATTAAAGAGATACGGAAGATCCATGCGGAATTAGATCGAGCTAAAGCTAAGAAATCACAAGTTTCATTCAGACGCGACAAGAGAGTCTCGATTGTCAGTACGACCGCGCTGCAACCACTGACCGGCAAGAACTCAGAGTTTGACAAATACGAAGTTGATCGTCTTGTTAAGGAATTGCATTCTTTGAATTTGCCGGAGAAGGCCTCAGATCTTGCTCATGCCTTCAGGCGTAAAGTTGACACAGAACTCGAGCTGCGTTCTCAACTAAAGAGAGAAAAACGAGAAGCGATGCTGGAAGCAAAAAGGCAGAAACTAGAAGAAATGGCACGTTTACGAGAGGAGGAGAGAAGGAAAAAACTTGAAGAGAGGGAGAGAAAGGAACGAGAGCGGATAGAGAGGGAAAAGATAGAACGAATGAAACAACTAGAAGAGGACAGGAGGAAGAAAATACACAATCTTCATATGTGGACAAGTTTTCACAGAGCTGGAATTGCAAATGGTGTTTCCAGGCCTTACACCTCTTCCTATTTTCCTAAGTTGCACGATCAAGCTCCTGCGGAAGGAAAGAAGACCTCGGAATATGCCAGAATTTGTGCTTTGCGCCTCAGATGCCATGAAACACACACAAAGAGCAGGAAAACGCCAAAAACAAATTCACTGCGGCGCCAATCACAAAGGCTGTAATAAGACACTTTAAACTTGTTTGGACCAATCTGAAAGTGTAGCAAACGCAAAACCAAAGCAATCACTTTTGAGTCATCCGAGAACCGCTCTGACAGTTCTTGCCGTGTAGGTCTTATTTCGGCAGCTTTTTTTTTTTTTTTTTTTTTTTTTTTTTGCACATTAAGGTTATTTTGCGAGGCTAAAAAACTGCTTGTAAAATCGTTTGATCTTTTCATATACTTAGATAATTGTGGCGATGCTAATTGTATATTTCTCAGTCAAATCTAGACTGCGCTTGTACATTGTAAACGTACTTTTTCTTGGTCAGAATAAAATATTCACACTGAAGCAAACCTTACCACTAGTCCCCAGTCTCTTCGCATCCATTCTTGTTGCTATGCAAGGTTCGTGTTCGTTCTTCAGCTGAGCTTTCGTGCCACCAAATCGCTCGAAATCATGAATCAGATGGAACATAACGTCAAAATTAAGGACTACAAGCGTCATGAAGCACCTCGACCGTTCATTCGAACGAGCTACTGGCTAAACGTCCCTCAAAACTATCCCAATTCACAAGAAACTGGTCGTATGGAGGAGCGATTTCGGCAGATATACTGGCCGCGAGACAAGACCTTAGTTCGGATGGAAGACCACGGTGACAGAATGAAGTTCACCAGAGACCAGCAGATAAGTGTGCTAACCTGCCAGCATAACGACATTGTCGATGTTCAAGGGCATCGGAAGCAATTGTTGGACACGGTCAAGAAAAACATTGATGTTGCTAGGAACGAATTTGCGAGGGAAGTTTATCTTTCTCGACCCGGAGTTCGGGATACATTGCGTGGAGTTCGGCCCCTGTACAAGATTGTCAACAATGGAACTCTGTACGGCTGAAATTGTAGTAGTTTCGTGTAAATTTGAGCTGATGAAACGTCTTGCACGAGTTCGTCTGTGAATTTTATAGCTCCAGTAAACATCGTGTGTCGATTATGGTAATGACAAAGCCTCTTTAAATTGTGTGACTGCATTTTCGATTTTCGATTGCAATTAGTTGAATAGATTTGTAGAGGTCAGTTGCTGAATGCCAGTATCCATTTTCGTACCAGTCTAACAGCTGCTTGAGATTTTCTATCTACATTTTTGTTGATACTGTGTTTATATTACTCGTATCTTTTGTCTGCTATTGAAACCAAGATGAAGCTGAAAATCATTCTCATCATCGTTTATTATATTTATTGTTCATTTCTTTCCTATTTATAGTTCTGCAATTCCTTGATAGCCAGACAGCTACTGATTTTGTGTAAATGTTTTAGGTATCCTTGTATTGAAACAGAATCCAATTGAATACTTTGCGATTTAGTCAAGTCTCGCGCGGAATTCGAAGGGCTCATAATGTTTTCGACATTTTTAATGCAAAAGCAGAGCCGTTTTACAATGCCCAGTACATTCACTTGAGGACTACACAGTTTCACTTTACCATACGATTGCGGCACCTGAGGATTACAGTGACAGAAGAAATTTGGTTAATTCTGGATATAGTGTGTTTTAAATTATCCGACACATCATTTTGGAGGTGCCTTAAAATACGAATAACTAAACGATCTCGAAACGCTTGTAGAAAAACTAGCCGAGTCAAAACTCCTCCTCAAGTCCATATTCCTCGCTTTTCTTTTAAGATTCACCATCATTCTCCTCAATCGTTCTCTCTCGCGCCGAATTTTTTCCATCCGTTCTCGTTCAATCCGTTCGCGTTCTTCCCGTTCCTTCTCCGTCCATATCTCCCTTCGCAGTTTCTTTTTCTCTTCTTCTAGTCTTTTTAGGGCGTTATTTTGCGCCAGTAATCTTTCTTCGCTTAATTTCTCTCGAAGGCGCCTCTCAGAGTCTTCCTTTGCCCTTATGGCTCTCAACAGCTTCTCCGCGTGCTCGTGTAGTCCAAGTTCGTTGAGCTCGTCAACGAGCTCGTATACATCTTCGTCTTTCTCGAGACGACGAACTTCGGTCTGAAGAAGGTTCAAGACTTTGACTTTTCCGTGTTTTGTGCTCATAGCGGCAGCCACGCTGTATTTTCTTCTAGCCCGCGCCCTGTCCAAATCAGCCTGGATTTTTCGTAAAGTTCCTATTTCCTCCGCGAGAATTTTGTTCGTATCAACATACCTTAGTGTCGTAGCTCGGGCAGTTACTAAATGTCCTTGCGTGGACGTTTCTTTCTGCTTCACTCTGTTCGTCCTGTTTTTCAGAATCTCAGCTTGTTTTTCTTCTGCCTTTTCCTCTAGCCGAGATATGCTGATCTTCTCCGCTTCAACTCGAGCTGCAATCAGAGCAGAGCGCGCATCATTTATCACGGTACTGAATCTCTTGCGAATCATCTCCTGTCTCGAGCGCGCTTCCAGATAGATTCTCCTGATTTCATGCTTCATGTTTTCTTTAACTATCAAATGTATTTTTCTTTCTTCTTCCCGTGGTAATTCGCCATAGACCTTTCGGTGGGAACTGCCTTCAAGGCCCCACTCATACATATCAGCATCTAAGTCGTCCGAATCTTCTGAACCATCGGGTGAGGAGGTTTGAGTTTCGCCAGAGGCTATACCGCTTGTCCCACTCCTATCCATTTTGGTACTTGAAGAAGTAACGTCTTCTTCGTCGCCGTCCCATTCTGAAAGGCTTGGCAATCTTTTCATGAAATTTCTTTGCGTAAAAACACTGACGAAAAAAGTGACGTTCTTTTTGGCCAGCTATTGCTTTGCCCAACTGACTGGATACTTATGGCAAAGTCTTCAGTTTCCAAAACCCAAAATGTCGAGACAATAACCGAAAATTGATCTGCTTGTGTCTAAGTTCTTGTTACGGTTTTATAACAAGCACATGCACTTTCAGTCTTCACCCACAGAACATACAGTCTTCAAGTTCTGACTCAGGATAATTGAAGTGTAACATTTTTGAGTTCATATGTTTTGTTTACTCTATAAACTATTGGGCATGCAGGGTAAAAGGATGTTATATACTCCCTGGTGATTTTAAATTGGCTGAATTACGCCAACATAGAAAATAAACGCCACGTGATAATAATCCACATTTCACAAATATATGAATAGTGTTAAAGGTGAAGTAATACGGGCAACATTTTCAGTGCAACTTGTCGTGCAACAATGTTGCGTTGCAAGTTGCACCGTAATGTTGCGCGTATTACCACCGTGTTGCAAGTTGCAGCAACATGTTGCACGAAGTAGAAGTGGGTTCTACTTCGTGCAACATGTTGCTGCAGCTTGCAACACGGTGGTAATACGCGCAACATTACGGTGCAACTTGCAACGCAACATTATTGCACGACAAGTTGCACTGAAAATGTTGCCCGTATTACTTCACCTTAAGGTGAAGTAATACGGGCAACATTTTCAGTGCAACTTGTCGTGCAACACTGTTGCGTTGCAAGTTGCACCGTAATGTTGCACGTATTACCACCGTGTTTCAAGTTGCAGCAACATGTTGCACGAAGTAGAAGTGGGTTTTACTTCGTGCAACATGTTGCTGCAACTTGCAACACGGTGGTAATACGCGCAACATTACGGTGCAACTTGCAACGCAACAGTGTTGCACGACAAGTTGCACTGAAAATGTTGCCCGTATTACTTCACCTTTAGGAGAATAGTGATAGTCTGATCGGCTTAAATCCAAGCAAGAGCCGATTACCTGCCATTTTCTCTATACTAAACTACATGAGGCCGGGCTGTGTGTTGAAAGGAGTAGTTTTCTTATTATTACTCTGTATTCTTGAGTGCCTTGAATCATTGAAGGCGATGTATCTATAAACAAATACGCGGTTACTCGAGATACACATCGACCACAACTTAATTTCTTCTTCAGTGTTCCTTTGTAAAATGAAAAATACTTTGTGTAATTATCAAATCCTAATAATAGACACAGAGAATTGTCGCTTAAGCACCCAGTTATTTATTATAGAACCCTGTTTATTGGAGGGTCTTCATAAATAAATATATTTAAAGGGTTCGGTCCAGCTGGAATAGTTTATTACCACAAATAACACGAAGAAATATGATTGTATGGGTCGTTGTCTCTTGGCAACCTAACTTTCCTTATTACAGTTTTTATTTATTTATTTTTTTCAAAACCAAATTAGTAAAATTATTGTTGATGCAAAATCTCTTTGGTGACATCGAGCACAGCTCAAATTGCTGAACCATTAGAGTAAGGCAAACGTACACAGTCTGTACATTGTTAAAATGTAATTAGATTATAAAATTTTTGTACACAGGTAGCAAAAAGTGTTATTTAAACAGCTAAACAGTTACGCTGGTGAAGGAAAAGTTTTTTTTCTGGATAATTGGGTATAATCTCTTCAAGATGCAACAGTCATTAAACGTTTGGGAAGAAGTATTTAAATAGGTTTCACATGTGAGGTTACGAGCAGATTTTTTTTTGAACACGCCTACCAAGTTTTCGATAAATATGCACTTGTCTTCCGCCGGCGATTCGAGTTTGATTTTTTCACCGAAGGAAAATATGACATGCTATGTGGACGAGAAAGACGCGAGTTCAACAAAGTGTTGTTAAAATCGCGCCACATCTCCATGTTATGCGCTTTTCTCTTCAGAGCCGCCATCATCCTTGCTAATCTTTCTTTTTCTTCACGCTCTTTCCTTTCTCGCTCAAGCCTGTCCCACTCGGCGATTCGCTCCTTTCTCACTTTTTCAATCTCGTCCGCTTTTCTCATTTCTACTCGTGCTTTTGCTTTGGCGCGTTCTTCTTTGAGAGTGACGTGTAACTTGACGTCTTTTTCCACTCTCGTCTCCAGTGTGGTCGTTAATTTGTTCGCTTGTGTCCCGAGTCCAAGTCTTTCCATTTCCACGGCGAGCCTTTTAATCTCGTCCGGTCGCTCCAGCCTTCGTATTTCCGTCTGCAGCAGATTTCCAAGCTTAAACTTGCCTTTTTTTCCCGCCATCAGAGCCATCCCGACGCCAATACGTTTCCTGGCTTTCGCGCGCTCCAACTGACCGTGAACCTTCCGCAACGCGGCCATATCGTCGACCTGTTCTTGCGCCCACTCTTCGCCTGCACCGAAGTTGTGGTCGCGGCTACTCTTCTTCATTTTGATTATTTCTTGCGTTCTCTCAGCTCGCTTTCTCAGTATTTCCTCTTGCATCTCCTCGGCCTTTTTCTCTAGTGTGGCCACTGCTTTCTCTTCGGCATTTAACCTTTCTTTTATCAGCATGGTGCGAGTGATATTCACTTGCCGTTTGAAATCCTTGCGAATTTCGGCTTGTTTTACCTGTGCGTCCTGCCGGATCTTACGGAACTCTTCTTTCATCTCTTTTTCCACTTCCCTTTTGATTCTCTTTTCCTCCTCAGCCGGCAGGACTCCCTCTTCGTACGCCATGTCTTCTGGAAGACTAAACTCTGACTCGCTTCTCTCATTTGTCTCTTGGCTTTGCGTTGCAAAACCGGAGTCAGTCCTTGTAAAAGTGGACTCTGCGCGATCTAACTTATAGTTTTCACGCCCCATAAACTGACTCAACTCTTTGTCACTGGCCATCTTTCTCTCGGGAAGCCGATAGAACTGCAATTCACCTTCCTCTCGAAACTTTCAGGGCAAGCCGGTTTTTCTTCGGCGTGTTTCCTCTCCTTGCGGATAACTCTTCGTGTAATTTAGACAGATTATTCCTGAGGTAGTTTGCAAAGTTTGCGGAGAAATTTACCGTTTTTTTTTTCGAGCCAGTGGCTTATCTTTCTCTATACATAAATTGCCGATTAACGTTGCCAATTATCAGGATTCCAAATTTGTGCTTGTAATAGTTACCCATGCAAGACCGCATAACTTTGGTGTTGTCTTAAAATCTTCCTTCTGGCCTATCAACTCCCTCAGCAAAGACAAAGCGAACAAAGATGTTCTCGAAACTCATAAAATTGTAATTAATCCATAGGAATGTCCTGCCTTTCGTCATACTTTAAAATCAGCAGGGGACCATAGGTTTATTTGGGAGACTATAGCAAATAAATACTACGAAACTCACCGTGTAATGAGTATGTTTTTATACAAACTCGTGTCGTTAGGGTACTCACCGAGTACATTAACTGCATAACTCTATGGTGTATCCATACGATTTGAAATCTTCAAAATTTGTTAGAGGGTTTAATTGGAAAAGAACTTGATCGTCCCTTTTCACATTGCGTGGAAATTACGAGTTATCTTTCGTTGAGCTTCGTGTGACGGGGGACTAATCGTCTTGCTGCAGTGAAACGTTAATTCCGAGTGGTCAAGTTGAATTTTCTCCTACAGTTCCTCCAAGAAATATATAATTGAACTTGGCTTTTGATACCTTGCTCAGATGATAGCTGATTGAACTATCAATTCTCACTACATCACTCATACATTTTCTTCTTAGAAGGTTGAGATAATCTGTGCTTTGACCTTGGCGTGTGGAAAAAGCCTCCAATTGAGCTCCCTGACGTGAAGAGGCTATATCCACATGTTAAGGAATAGATATAGGATAGTCAAAACATTGATCTAGTATAGGGCCAGGGTTCTTGTTTTCCAGACATTTCTTAATGACCATCATTGGCACTGCGAACACCTATAGTTCCAATACGTTTGGGTCGTGTGTTTCAAATTGCGATTAAGCTAACCCAGGACTAATAACCACATTATTTCTAAAGTATCAAATCCAAAGTATCACAAAGTCCAAACTATCACTAATTTTTGAAGATATGACGTGAAAGTTACATCGTTCTGTTGACGTATATCCGAATGAAAATGTACACTGCAATAGCAGCCTGGGGCTGGTGACGTATACAAGGTCAATTTAATTTATACAGAGAAACTTGGCAAAATAAATCAAGATAAATCAGTGCAAGTCCATGTGCTATATAAAGGACTGTTGTTGGTTTAAATCGGCCGAGTGCATTGTGATCTCGATGTGGATATGCTACACGCTATGAAAAATGGCTTCCCTGATTTTGTTCGAGCGTTAGGCCTTTGTCAAAGTTCTTTTGCAATTTTTGTTATCGTTTCATTGTTTCAAAATTAAACCTAAAAATGTTACCACCCGAATGAAAGGTCTCAGTGAGTACATTCTACATTACGGCAATGTTCACTTCCAACTGCTAAACTGTCAAATAAAACCTAAAAGTGTGAACTCAAATGAAAGCTCCCAATAAGTACATTTCTAATAGCAGTGTTCACTTCCAACTGCTGAACTATTTTCTTTTTTTACTTTAGAAAAAGAAGATGGAAGAACGTTAAAAGAAAATAGAAGGCGCAGTTGGGCAGAGTCCATGCCAAGCCTGGTAAGTTAATTCCTCTGTACACATCATAATAACATGCATACAATAATTTCTGCATTCTGATTGGCTGAGCGCACGTCAATTTATCCCAAACAGTGCAAAAAGGTGTAATTAACAGTGCAGAAATGTGAAATTAAGAGTGCAGAATTTTGAAATTGAAAATTGCCGATAACTGGCGCGCGTATTTGCGGCAAAGCCAAACAAAACAGAAGGCGTTTTCATTCCTCAGGACGATTCCGATTCTGTTTCGAGAAAACAAAGTTCTTGAGACACTTGTGAATTGTAACGAAATTGAAAAAAGATTGCTCGACGAAAATTATTGTATGCATTTTGTTAACAAGTAATCACATGATTTCTCGTGCAATTTTAAATAAATAAGCACTCGTAAAGTTTTCAAAGACCACAAATTGCACTCGCGCGGCGCTCGTGCAATTTTGTGGTCTTTGAAAATTTACTCGTACTCATTTATTCCAAATTGCACGAGAAATCATGCGATTACCTATAGAAATCATGCTGTAGTTTTAGTCGAAATCTTTCAAGCTCGCATAGTCCGAACTTGAAATCGAGTCTGTGGAACTGCTGCAATCGCTGATCATACTGACAGAAGACTCAGGGGACTGGGTCGGGGTCTCTGGCGTGGTTATTATGGCCTTGTAAGGCATCAGAGGGTAGTAAGAGAACTTATAAGCCCTCGTTGTTCTCGTGGACAGAATACTCGTTTGGATTTCATTCCAGAGAAGGAGGTTTCTCTTTTGCCTTTTCAAAGACTGCAGTTTTTTCGTCTCCTTCAGTCGCATCACAGTTTCACGTTTTTCTGCTTCTTCTTTGGCGAGCTCCTCCATCTTTTGATAATGCGTTTCTCTTCGTTTTCGATCGTGCTCTTCCTTCTCTCGCTTCTTCTGCTCCTCTTTCTCTAGAATCTTCTCCTTTTTCAGCGCTTTTCGCAGTTCTTTTTCGGCCATCTCTTGGGACTGCACAAGCTCTCTCAAACTGATCGCCTCTTCTGTCTTTCCAAGTTTCTTCAGCTCGTCCATTAGACTCCTCGTATCTCTCGGGACTCTGTAACGTTCCATGAGACTTACCTCCGTTTTCTTCACTTTGGGTCCCTTTCTGCTCATTTTTGCGTCGCTATTGGATACATCCGATACTTCTTCGTTCGCCTTATTGGGGCTTCCATTGCTTACGTTTTGTGCTGGCAAGACTGGATCATTTTTGCTTTGCTCGTTGCTGCTGTTTTTTACTTTGTCGCCGATGTCCTTGATGTTGTCATTTTTCTGATATTTATGTTCTTGTTTGTGCACAACATCAGTCTTTCCTTTTTTGGCGTTCGTTGCAGTTTCATTTTCCTTCTTTCTAGCATCGCTATCCGTTTTCTCTTTCAGCCCCTTCACAACAGTATGGGATCCTGTTTGCCCGTCTTTACCTCCCAATTCTTGATTTTCTTTGGTCATTTGAGAATTCTTTGCGATCCCGAAAATCTCTTCTCCACTTCTAGTGGAATCAAAACTAGTCTGTGTCTTCACAATTCTGCGTGTACCTTTCGATCGTTTTTGGTTTTCTGCAAACACCTTCTCCTCGCGTTCTTTGATTCTCGCTTCTAAAATAGCATTCCTGGCTTCTTTAACCAGGATATTCATCGCTTTCTTGAGTGTGTGGATGTGTTCTTGAAGTAAGACTGAAACTTTGAAGTTTTTTTCCTCGAGTGAATCCTCCGGAGGCGATCTTTCCATACTTCCCTTCCGCGCACTGTTTTCTCGGCTTCCTCTGTTTTCTGTTCGTCTTTGAGGGTAACTCTCCTTTGCTGGTGACAATGGAGGCAGTTTCAAATACGTCTTTGCGTTTTCGGGGACGATCGGTTGTGTGTTATCGGTTGCAGTAAAATGCACAGACTTTCCGGAGTTTTTAGCTGGGCGTGTGTTTTTAGTCGTTGTAGTAGTTATTTTGGGCAGGACCACTGCAGGCGAACCGCCTTCCATTTTATCCGTCTTTGAACTAGCTGTCGAAAATTCGCTGTAATTTTCCCCATCTGAGATAAAATCCCCAATGGGTATTCGAACCGTTTCGAATACTGGCGCCTGTTTGTCCATAGTGACCCAGATCTTCTCCAGAGTTTGATTTTTTTTTCTTTTTTCTTTTTTTTTTTTTTCCTTTGGCGTATTTTCTCCACGCAGCAGCCTTCAGCAATTGTTGGTTACATTCTGAATAAATTCGTGTTTTTGTACACAAAAAGTACTCGTTGTCGGGGAGAGTGTTATTCAATTGTTCGCGATTTTACTGCAAATTAACGTTTTTATTAATAATGAGGCACTTAGCACCATTTTAACACATTACTCTCAGAAATAATCACTTAGAATTTGATGTTGTGCCTTAATTGATTAGTAGTGGTTTTGTTTTCCTAGCTAACAGCTCTCAGTGTTAGCAATCAACAATCCCATCAACTCAGTCAGCGCTTTCCGTGCGAATTTTATAAAAGCTACAAATTTCATAACGATGGTACTTTACGGTCGTTCTTGACGTCACTTCAGTGTTCGTCTTCATTACTATCCAACCTGGTCCGATTCGAAGTAAATTTCACATGTGTGCAAGCCCCGTTTTGTTGTTGTTGTTGTTGTTTTTTCTTTCTTTTTCTTTTTTTTTTTTTTTTTTGTGTGTGAGCAATCTAAGTGTTATAGCAAATGTATTGAACTCATTTATACTTAAGCAACTTGGGGAGCCACGAGCGTTGCACGACTACGGAAGTTGCACTTGAATTTGGTTTTGTACAATGACCGCTGACTCAACAATAAGGTGATCGCATGGTCGAAAAGCGCAATTTCCGATGTCCTCTGAAACTTGGTTCACTTTCATGAAGTCACTGATTTCTGGTGTTTTTAGTGGTTTCCACATAATTTCACTTGTAATATTGTGAATTTTTTTCGCCACTTCGTTGAAGATCTTCACTGATGCCTGATTGCGATTGGCCACTTCAACTCATTTCTCGTTCTGACACCACCCGTTCTCATTATGCTTCAAAAACGTAGGGGAGGGGTGGTCTTTTTTCACTGCGTATCCGCGTACAACACCATCTAAATGGTCAAAATACTAAGAGGGGTGTATCCGCGTATCCACCGTTTTGAAGTGGGTCGGATTCTGTAGTTGCCGGTTTAGGCCCCGTTTATATGGAGGGAAACAAACAGAAGTCATATTCTTTCCGTGTTGGTAATACGTTTTTGTATACAACATTCAAAATAATTCCTTTATGGGAGCAGTCTTGTATAATATAGCCTGTGGGAACTTTCATCAACAATTCACAACACGTTCCCCAATTTGTTTATCATCAACGCTTTGTAATGCCTTATGAATATTTCAGTGATGGTATAACAATAGGAATTCAACAACACCAGTGAGGTTCAATTAAATTACTAGGACTCATCGCAGCACCAATATTATGTGTACAGTAGAAACATTTTCTACGTAGTCATGATTAACGGTAAAATTTTGACAAAAATATCGCCCTATATAGGCGCGCTCAGGTCAGGCGCACCAACACACCCTCGCATTCAAACAAAAGCCGAATATTGCGCTGTCAGAATCACGTTCCCAAGAGTACATTTGCATATGTTTGAGTTTCGCACATGTTTATTCATCTTTTCAACTTTGTTAGAGTTCTTTTTGTTGGTGACCGGCGGAGTTGAACAAAAACGGCGCGAATTAGGAGAGCCGCCTCGTGATTTCAACCAACGGTCGGCGCTGGGCTCGGTCAAAAGTTCCCTTCGATGTCCGGAAATTTTAAACTTGTAATGAAAGAATCCTGAAGAACACGTAGGACATGGAATGGAAGCATTTACAACTTCCTAGCTTCATCTGTAGTCGAATGACAAAGAATCGCAGTCGCTGAGGATTTGCATTCAAAGTGCGAGTGGTTCCTACAAATGGATCGTCACGATTCTATCGAACACCTTCGCCAAACGTTGCGCGGATATTTCGCCGACTCTGCCTCGAAGTCTACCTCGGGCATAGAGGAAGTGGATGAAACTGGTGAGACTGGCCAACCTTGTGTTTATTGTTCATTTGTCGTTGTGAACATGCAGTAGTGGTATTGTATTTTTGTTGGTTTGGCAGCTACTCGAAGTTATGAAGTCTTTCTGGGGAGAATTTCTAAAGTTCGTGATTAATACGGAACTGTTTAACATCACCTTGACCGTATGTTTGAGGCACATGAGATATACCAGCGAGGAAATCATCAGAGCATGGATGTACGAAATTTTTAACGTACAATTCTCGCGGCAGAATCTTCCTAGAAGTATTCAATTATCACAACATTGATTTTTTCAGAATTCAAACCCAGTGTTGTGGCATGTGAGACATGGTCAGATAGATGACTGCAGTGATTCATAATTGACCAAAGCTGATAACTTATTCAGAAATTCGCTTCAGTTGATGAACAAAGCAACGAATACTTGAAAACAATACGTAAGGCGCATCTAACCTGACGGGATAAAATTGTTGTGTAGACGTAATTGGTTTATCGACACTTTCCATTTCGTTTTTAACTTGGTGAAGTACATTTAAATGGCCCTATAATTCTCTCCTCTTTAAATCGGCGCTCTGACTTTCAAGTACATTGTTTATTGTTTCTTCCTCAAGGCATTGAAAGACCTTCAATACCGCAGAACATTTATCCAAAGGAATTCCGTTCTAGAACCTTACACAAGCGTGGGGGATTGTAAATAGCCCGCTTTTTACACCTAAAGATGATAAAAGACTTGCTCGATAAAAGTTTTGACGTCTACACAAGACAATTACCAATATTTGAATGCAAACTTCACCACAGCTGACCAAAACTCTACGTCTAAAAGAACGTATTTTTAAGTAAATATAAGACTAATTAAAATGTCCTTATACTAGCTAAATAGTTCATTTGGCCCGATTGTTTAAATTCTTTCTCTCAAACTTTGATAAAATACCAACTAAAAGTTGTTTAGTTCAAAACATCGAAGAAGTCGTGTTGTCGGTGAAATGTCCTGTTTTCATGCTTAAAATATTGGCAAAGAAAACTTTAGACCTAACCCAGGTGATTATCTTAATCATTGCTTTGAATAACCAGACTCTAATGTGGCAGTCAACACTGCAGAAAGACATTTATATTTGAATATTCCATGTTTGTTTAGACTGTTTCCACACTAAGGCAATATCCGACAGATTCAGGTCGAAAAAATTTAAGGCATTGAAAGAGACACGTACACACACAAACACATGCCATTCGCGAACTAATTGTTTTAACTAACAATGAAGAAGACACCTATGGTCACCTTTTTCAAGTACATCCAAAACCTTGAGGAATGCCCCAAAAATGCCACAAAAGGTTGTTTCCTTCTAAATTATATTTGTCCGGGAATGAAATGATCGGTTCTGTTTTCTTAAAAACACAAGTTATACTTTTGTGTCGCGGGGTTCTTTCATGTTAATATATGCAAAGCAATGTATTAATACAAATGTTATTGGATTTAGTTGTGCGAGCTGTTCACTTGTTTGCGATGTTTACGTGAAATGGAGTCGATCAATGCACATCCAGTGATATATCTTGACTGTCTCACTTTATATAATAATCACGCTGATTAAATGTTCCTTTGCAAAGTGCGAAAACACCTTTTCGTCCACTAAGCGTATTTTGAAAGGACATTTATTTCTTCAGAAGAATGGAGTGTGAATTTAAGAATCGCTCTACCAAAAGCGTTATGACGCTTGTTCTACAAGTAAAATGGCCGAAAAGGTTCTCTATATAATTATTCCGGTAATGTCATTTTAATCCTAACATCCTTCCGAACAAACGCATTTGAGATAACCCTTGAAGCGTATCTTCAAAGAACATTCTAGTTGCATGCATGCACACAAGAACCAAAGCTGACAAGCACATACACACAGACAGAACGGAACAAAACAGAACAGAACGGAGCCAAAGGTCGTACAATTTGGCTAAAGTTAAATCTCCCGTTACAAGCCGGCCTTGAGGCTTGTCGTTCAGTGGAATGTTTCTATTGTTTCTGGCCTCCGATACAGCCTCGTTTTCACGAGCGACGCACGCTTGCACAAGTGATATAGTTGGACCCCGTGCGTCCTCATGCAGGTCTCCTGTGGTAACAAAGCAGCTACCTCAGCCGGCAACCAAGACCGGACCTGTCGCTTACAGAAGATTCCACTGTATTTTAATCTGCCGACTACAGACACACTCTGTTGATCCAACTGAATTGCGCAAATCAAGAATCACTGGATGTAGAGTGCATGTATAGCGCGTGTGGTGTGCGTGTATGTACGTGTGCGCGTGCACGTGCGTGTTCGTGTAGGGGCCGGTTTGGATTGAACAGGCCAACTACAGCCAGCCGTCCTTTCCCGCACTCGACTGTTTATTCCGTCGATCTATAATTCTTCCTTAATTTCTTCCTTTTCAGCTGAACTGAAACTCAAAGTCGCCATTGGGTTCGCGGTGGTTTGCGCCGCTCTAATGCTTGGTGTGTTCATTCTGCTCCTCTACAAAGTCCTCTGGTTCCGCTTCAGAAATGTCCAAGAAAAAAAGGACAAACAGAAGCTACGGCCCGTCAGCCCCACAATTCGAGACAGCGATTTTACCCCGACCCGTCAACAGCACCGTCACCGTCCGCTCATGAAAACTGACAGCTCTGGATCGGAAGTTCAATTCGGCGCTTCAACCTGGGGCCGTCCTAACACGAGTCCCTCTAGCGACTCGGAAAATGGAACAGAGTCGAGCCTGCAGTTAGGAAAACTTGAATTTTCTATTAATTACGACACAGAGACAGAACAACTGCAAGTATATTTAAACACTGCGTACGATCTTCCCGAGGACAAATCCACTAGTTATGTTGAGGTGTATTTTCTTCCTGATAAAGCGGAGAAGAGACAGAGTTCAATACATTACAGCGAGCCGAACCCTGTGTATAACGAGCGTTTTGATTTTTCTGTTGGGTCCTCGGAGCTCAGTGAGCGTACGTTACAGTTTTGTGTGTTTCATATTGACGCATTTTCCCGCCACCACGCTCTCGGAGAAGTGTTTTACTCTTTTGACGTGAACGACAACTTTGAAGAGGACAAGATTGTTACCATCTACAAAGACATTAAGCGCGACATGTTTTTGTCCACGGTACGAGATTGTATTCTGTGTCTTGTCACGATATTCGGCCACTAATAGGCTGTGTTTTGCTGTACTCTACCGTCTCTACACTTGTCTTGTACTGTCAGTGTAGTATTGTGATCCACTGTACTGCGTTGCATTGAACTGTGTTCTACTATACCGTGTCGTCACATTCTTATGCCGCTCGTGTTCTTTTCAATCTCTTATTCACAGAAGGAAAATGCAGTACGCGGGGGAGAGGTGTTGGTGTCGCTCTGTTACCTGCCGACTACTGGTAGACTGACGCTGGTGGTGTTGAAGGCGAGACTGTCTAAAGTGAAACTTACGAACAGCGTGCCAAGTAAGTTGAAACAAGGTGTTGTATCATGCTGCTACGGTCACTGCTACGATTACTATACTTGGCGGGCAGAGTAGATAACTGATTCTTTGATTTAACAGAACTTGCTTATGTGGGGAGTAAAAAGTTCTATTTGCTGCTGCGCATGATTGTGAAAGTGGCTTATTGCTGTTGCTGTTGCTGCTGCTGCTGCATCGATGAGTTAATCTTTTGTTCAGCCCGGTTTTTCAAAGCACGATTAGGCTAATCCTGGATTAGGTCTAAACTTGTCATTTATAAGCCTGAAAATGTGAAGGTTTTGTCCACAACGACTTTCTTGATAACGCTTAAGCTGGAACAAGTTCTTTATTCCATCTTCAAACAAAACCCTGCAGTTTACTAGCAGAGAGGTCGAGAGAAAGAATTTCGTTAATCCTGGATTAGCTTAATCGACTTTCGAACAGCCGGGCCCCACTAATAGTTTGGCGTTATGTGGCCAAGGTATCGCTTGAAATTGATCTAAGTTGTAATTCTCTCTACATCATTTTATCTTGTGATAATATGATGAACGCTTGTGAAATATTTTAACCAGGAAATACGCTACAAACTGATAGTTGAGTGAAAGTGAGTCGGTGGTTGACGCATGGCTGGCAAGTTTTTCAATCTCCTCTTTTTTAGCAAGGTCTAGAAAAGCTTGGAACGAGGTTTTAAAAAACTTTGTGGACCTGGCAAGTTGCGGGATGTTCAATTGTTACAAAGTATATCAGTGTTTCAACGAATCGGGAAGGAACTTTCGGCTAACATACCGGGGAACTTTATAGGCTGATTGATGTTAAAGATAAGCATTGTTGTCATGGTATTCTGAATGCGTAGAAGCTTTTCTGGATGCTTCGATTAAGTGCTGTTCAATTAGCGCATGGAGGGTAAGTTGTTTGCTCGACGTTTTGCAAAGCTTGAATGCGTGTGGTCCTAATTTATACCAAACATGGGCGTTATATATTCAGTGAATAGTTCAACAACTCAAACTCCCTGTTTTTCTTGAGTTTCAATCACCAATACAGCCTCTGTTTATTTTTTAATGGTTTCTCATTTCTAAGAGATCACAGACAACTTTGAGTCATTTCTCCGTGTTGTAATTTAGTATCTCGTGACTTAGTACAGAAGCGCTTTGTATTCAGACTTTTCTAAACTTCGTGAGCCTCGTTCAGACGAATTTTCCTGCACCTGTTAGCTTTATGTTTTGTCTATAGACTCGTATGTAGTGGTCGCTAATAAGAATATTGAACAGTAATGGAACAATTGTGGTCCGTGTGAACACCTGCTGCTGGTTTATCTCAAAATTCGCATTGTCTACCGAGATTTATTTGCCCGAACCTAAGTCAATTTTTCTATGTATACAAAATCCTATTATATCGATAAGTTCTATCATTTTGCCTCAATGATAATTGCCCTAATATATGTTTCTGTAAACCACCTATTTTTAAGCGGTTCAGTTACGGACAAGAATTTTATTGAAAATTCTAGACCGAGTTTAAATCTGCGAATGTAATATAACTGATTTTCTCGTGTCGGCTTGCCTAGTTTTCGTTTCAGGTTTCGTTATCAATTCCTCCAAGTTTTTCTCTCACGGTGATGCGAATTTGCTGTAAGGCTTCTGAGCTTTGTCGCATGAATCTATCTAGCAATCCTATGTTGTTGTTTGAAGGAAGATGCGAAGTATTACGTCTTTTTTCGTAAGAAAGGTCGGATGTAGACCTCGTTCTTCGAGCATCCAGAGGCGGCGTTCTATCTCGCTCAGTCACAATGCGCAAATCTAGCTGACTTGCAACAGTCGACCTTGGGAAGCGATCCAAACCTGCCCGTCTTTTATGATGACCATTTCTCATGACTTCGATGTATTCCCTGCTGCTATCGCTTGAAAATCTCTGAAAATCCACCTGGCAAACCTCGGGTAGCCCGGTATACTCCAACATCAACGCAGCGTCGTCGTTGTCGCACGAAGGCTTGCCATTCAAAACCCGCTCCCCTCGTAATGCGACAAGTAACGCTTGCTTCTGCGATTGTGATTGTCGCAGCTGTGCTCTTACGAGTTTCAGTTCGTTCACCAGCTCGTTCTGTTTCTGTTTCAAGTCGCTCACTGTGTCTTCGAGTGTTTCAATAAATGCTCGACTTTCTTCTAAGCTGTCGTAAGGCCCGGGTGGATCATCGAAGCAGAAAAACGCGGCCGTGGGCTGTGAAGAACAAGTGTCTTCTCGAACCAGGACATTTTGAATATATTCTTGCAAGTTATCTCTCCTTGATTCCAAAAAGCTCGCCTCGAAGTTATCTCCGAAGTATTTCTTTGGAGGTAGTGGGAAATTGAAGTCGGGGACGCATTTCTTAAGCTCCTCGTCCAGACGTACAAAGTCTGAATATCTTCGGAAGACGAACCAACCCCTTTCATCGCCGAGCTGAACGTTTATCTTAAATACAGTAAATCTCTTCCTCGCCTCCACGACTTCGTAACCTACCACCGGCGCTTTTACCAAGAATTCGTCCATTTTAACGAAAACGTCCAATTCATCGCCATCGTACGTGTCTTCTTCGGCCATAACTTGAGCGCTCAACAATTTAAAAGCAGTATTAGCCGTACAAAGGACACTTGTGCCAAGAACTGTATCAACATTGCGACAAAACCAGGGTCGTTTGCCAAAAATGTCGACTAATTTATCGCAATTATAGTTCTTGCATTTTCGAACCAGCCCCAGTTTCGAACCACTCAATGAAAGATGTCAGATCAAAATAAGGTGTTGTCGTCTGAAAGCTTTGTGTATTATTTGGTTGAATATTGTTTTAAATTTTAAATTAGTTTATCGCACTCGCTGGTGCCATAGTGCGCATGGGCGGTCAAGCGACACAGCTCGACCCAAATTTGCATAGGCTCGTACACGCTACGAAATTTCCGCCAAAATTCTTCAAGTTTTCGCGTTTCCGCCAAGAATTATGGTCGAGAAGCAAATGAGTGCAAAGATACACTCTTTAAAAGTAATCCTGTATTTTTTTTCTTATCCTTCCAGAGCTTTTATACTCACAAAGTCATTGTTTTCGAGTCATCGACGTTTTATTTTACCCACTGGTTGCTTAGTAACTGTCTTTCTGTTCAGTCCAGTTTATTATATGTCGTGCACTTATTTTCCTTTACACAAAAAAATTTCACCGTCCTCGTTTATGGTTGACCGTTTCCGATGCACTATAGGCCGACGTAAGTCACGCAATACAAACACGCACTCGTTTTCGTGTCTGCGCAGCGAAGCTTCAGTTGCATCTGCTGAGCTGCACGAATTTCAACAAATCGAAGACTCACAAGTATCAACGGAAAACGAAGACAGACGTGCGCTTTGCGTACTTACTTTTGATAATTGATTCAAAAGCTATTATTAGTGACTGACGTGATTTTAAAAGGCTCACGGCGAAATTGCAACGTTTTTTTGTTTACCTCACATTTTCACTTATATTTTTAACCTTAAGTTTTTTGTTAATACCAAAAAAATGGTCCTACTTGCAGTTAACTAATCATAACACGATTAACCCCGTTGTCTCCAGAACTGAGTTGTCTCCCATTTCAACTCGTGCATTCTTTGTGCCATGTCGTTCTCTTCTCACGAACGAGTTAGTTGAAACTCGAATTTCTCCCACCTCAACTCATGCGTTCCTTTCTGTTACGTCACAGATCCGTACGTGAAGGTCTCGCTGATGCTCGGTGGAAGACAAATCAAGAAAACCAAGACATCAGTCCAGAGACATACGCTCAACCCGGTTTACAACGAAGCGTTCGTATTTGATATTCCTGTGCATCGTTTGAGTGACGTCAGTCTGGTGATTCGCGTGCTGAAAAGTACCGACGAAGACGTGATTGAGGAGCAAGGCAAACTTGTCGGTAAAGCAGTCGTTGGGCCTGGTGCGAGCACTAGCATTGGCCTCCATCACTGGAATTGCATGATGACCACGCCCAGAAAACCTATCGCCCAATGGCATCCGTTGTTAGATTAGGCCGGGGAAGCCTAGGGAGAATGACGTTACAATTTGATAGAGGTGATGAAAATTTGAAATAACGGGGAGGGGAGAGAAGGGAATTAAAGTCTTGTCCCTCGTTGGGATTGCTGTCATACGCACCGTTTATATTAATAGCGATTTATGAAATAATGTGTAACTTTTGCGTGGTGAATATTGGAGTTTTGAAAGCTTTTGTTTTCGTGTTATTCGCATTAGTGACTTAAACGTCGAACACTCAAAAGTCAATATAATCTTATGAAAAATACCCTGTTTAGTGGACAAGGAATTATGATTTCTAGCTATATCGATTTGTCTTGAAAGCTAGCAGGTACTTTTGAAGTGACTGAGACAAAAACAATTTTGATAAAATTCTTATTTACACATAGTTAGAAACCGCAATTACAATTTTTGAAGTGAGGTTGACTTCGCTTTTATGAAAAAAAGTTGCCATGAGAACCCGAAACACTGCACCCTGCTCAAGCTATTCATACATTCCTTTACAAATGGAAGCCAGCCGTTTACATGGGAAACCACAACTTGGCTTGGAGGACAAGGTGACCCTAGGGGCAGGTAGATCTTTCCCGCGTAAACTGCTCGCTTTGATTCGTAAAGAAATGTGTGAATAGTTGGCGCGCCCAGGGTGACTCATGGAGAAGGATGTCTTGAGACAACGTTTCTCCGCATAAATAGGCCATTACCCTTGACAGAGTATAGCTAGCAAGTAATTGGAAATGTTATTCTACACGGTCCGTTTTATATTCTTACCCGTCTTGCCAATTAGGGCGGTGAATTTTGTATGGTTTTGCACGAACAGCTTTTGTGGTTCGGCCTATTGCGTTCGTATTATTTTGGGAAATGCGATTAATAAAATGTTTCGAATTGAATTGTGTAAATCTGTCCATCTAGAGTGATTAGTTTTCACACTGACCATTACAAAATGCTTCCGTGGTATAGAGTCGAGTCTCACTCGTGACTTGACGAAGATGTAAGGCCCGTTTCAAACGTCGCGCCAATGCCGTGCCGAACTCTATGAAAATTAGTTCAAACAAAGGATCTTGCTCATTTGCATTGAGTTTCGGCACGGCAGTGGCGCGACGTTTGAAACGGGCCTAACGCTTCCAGTTTCAAAAGGTATTCAAGCGTATAAAGGCGATCAATTTCAAAGTCCCCAAAACTGCGTACGGGCATATCTCTAGAAACGTCGAATAGGCCGCTGCCTCAGCTGCTAGCATTCCACTGCATTGTAAAACGGCTGTTTCGAAGCAAAACAGGCAATTGTTGTTTATACAGTAGAAGCCCGTTAATACGGCCATCGTTGGGACATAAAAAACCTGGCCGTATTAACGGGGCTTTTAAATAAGAAAATGGCTGGGCGTTTGTTCCCCGGGACGAAAATATTGGCCGTAATGAGCCTTGTGGCCGTAAAGCTGGGTTCTACTGTATTTCGTGGCGCAATAGTGTACGATGCTATGGTAGAACTAAAGGTTGACGAAGAATTTATCGGAATTTTCTGATTTTTCGTATCAGCCACTTTATTTTTTCTGAATCTCACTGAAGTAAGACGTCTAACTGAGAGCATACTAATAACGCGTTTAGAGTTTTACACTATATCTTTGGAAGAAATCCGACATATGAATATTAACAAGTTTTATGAGACATTATTATAAAATTCAAAGCAACATAAAAGAATTTCAGTTTTGCAAACAACACTGATCAAGAAAAAAAAACACTTTAAACGAAATAAATAGATTTGGAATTTAGGTCTAAGTCGCCAGCTTTGTTTTCCAAATGTTTTAGTTCAGCATTTTCTCTGATACAAAAAAGACATCTCAGTTTCCAGGCCTGGTGGATCCGAGAGGAAATCTGTCTAATTTTAACAATGTCCGAGAGCCGAAGTCTCACCGGCTAGTGGTCGGGGGGCCTGACATTCCAAAACGCCATTTCCGGCAGATGAAAGCTAACTTCTTCAAACACCAACAGTGATCAGAGGCAAACTTCTCCTTTCTAAACACCGCCAGCCGTATGTCGCTCAGTAAGGAGAAATAGCGGGTGATCTCTTGGTTGGTTTTCAAGTTGGTCAGACTATCAAATAATTCTGGTCGAATTCTCCTAATACTGCTCATACATTTTTCTCAGGGCAGGTTTGGAGAAATAGTACATATTATGTAAATATGAATTTTAAGAAATGCATTTATCACTCAATTTCTACCAGGGGCCAATTCAATAAAACATTTTACAAGTGTATTTTACAAGTCGGGCCAATTTCCCCACACGTTAAAACACACTTTAATCCAATACCATGACCACATCAGTTCCAGTTATACAGTTGAAACCTGCATCTGTAATGTTTTACATACTTTTGTCCAATTGGAGTTCGTTTTGTGGTCTTTGAATAATGGTCCAACTTGTAAAATACACGTGTAAATGTTTATTGAATTGGCCCCAGGTGTACAACAATGATTCTCTGTATACACTGTAAGTGTCACAACTCCAGCAACATCAGTAAATTGCAAAACAAAACAAAACAAAAAAAAAAAACCTTGAGTTTTGTTCACTGAAGTTTTAGTAGCCAATCATGAAAGATGAAAATACAGTGATGCTCTAATACCAAACTGCTAGTCTTCATACATGTCAGACCTCAAGATATTTGTCTCTAGACTAGTGTACATAAATCTCTCATTCCCACATTTCTGTTCAATAGAACAAAGAATGCCAGCTTCACTCAACAATAGCATAATTACTATACTCATTCAGAACTTTACTTTGAGTGGTCACACCTTGAGAGTTTCATTAGTGACAGTTCCGGAGTTGAAAGTCTTTGAAGTTGAGTCAGAATTGTGCCTGTGGCAGATAAAGAATTTTAAACTGACCCAACTGATACAGATTTTGTTTCACCAAGCACTTATAAACATATACCATATTGTACAGATAGGACAAACCCACAATTTTCTCACTGAATAATTGCATGGGCCATAACTCATGAGTTTCCAGCGTCATTACCATTGGTGGATGCTAGCGATCTCCACAGTCCATATGTCTGTCCCACGTTATGTTGCCACAAGCGTAGTGTGCCGTCTTCTGACCCAGAGGCATAGAGTTCTCCATCAGGCGAATATCGCACACAGTGAACTGGACCAAAATGACCCTTGTATGACTCTGCAAAATAAAGTTACAGCTTTCAAAAAAAAGCCTCTGCATAGCAATTCTGTTTTCAATCCTAATAAATGCAGATTCTACCAACCATCCAGGACAAAAATGTATGAGTGACATAGTGAGAATTAATAGTTCAGTTTGTTGAGTGGTTGCAGGGTAATAAATTCATCTTGTTAGTTAGCTCATATTACCTAATTCATTTCCATTTGTGTAGTCATACTTGTACAGCTTGAAGTTGTCCCCACCGGCAACAAAGCATGATTTGTCAGGGTGGAGGGATGCAGAAAAGACAGGAGTGGGAAGTTCATAAGATTTGATGAGTTCCAGCCTAAAATGAATTGAGGAAAAAAAGTTAAAATTCATCATATTCAAATTCATGAACAGTTCTCCATTTCCAGTGAACCATACAGTGATAAACTTAATTGAAACATACCACACCCAGTACATGATGTAAGTGAGTTCATTGTGGATCTACATCATGGTGTATGAACAAAGGTGTAGACAAAACCTGGACCCCCCCCCCCCCCCCCCCCCCCCTTCCCCCCTTTTCTGGACTCCCATCTACACTCTATGACCACTGTGGATTCCAGTGGAAAAGTTATTTGCAACACGGTACAATGAAATCCCTGATACTGCTGATTGGTCAGTCAGTCAGTCAGTTGATTGGCTGCCTGACTGTGCATAGAAAGGAGAAGTTTGTATCTGATCACTGTTGGTAAGTCGATAAATTACAAAAACTGTTGATACACCAGAGCTTGTACTATAACTGTATGAACTATGTACATGTATGCATGTGCTTTTAAAAACTTGCCTATCAAGCCTTTGGTAAAACATACTCTACCTCTCAGTGTCCCAAAATGAAACAGTCTGGGCATAGGTAACCAACAAGATTGATCCATCTTTGGTAAGTTCCATGCTTGTTATACTTTGTCCCACATCAACCTTTTTGACATTTTGGAGAGTTCTAGTATCCCATAACCTAACACAAAATAAAACAAACATGACAATGAAAGGAATCATAAGTTTAAAGATCATACATTATACACTAGAGTAAAAAGTCCTTGCAAGTCCCAACACCCAAGTCTGCCAGAAAGACTTGGAAAAACTATGTTTCCTAAGCCAAAAACAAAAAAAGAACAAAATACCTTTGGACAGTGTTTCCACAGTGGTTCATATTTAGAATTAGCTACAGTAAACATAAGACGTACATGTATATAGATGTAAAGGCCAGTGCAAACAATGCCATGCACAAAAAAACCTGCATGAGAAATTTGGGATTTTGGCCTGAAATCAACAGGCCTATGCATTTCTATGAGTTACTAGTGATACTAAAAAAATATCCCTGGATTTAGTAAAGTTAAATGTTTAATTGATTTGGTGTACGTAATGCAGACTATTTACTCACCAAATTGCTTTATCATCTCCTCCACTGAAGAGGAGTTGAGCGTCATTCTTCCACAAGGCTTTTCGTATACTGCCCATGTGCCCTTTGAGGACATCAGCTTCTGCAAAATAAAATATTGATAGGAACCTTAAATATAAATGGAAACTAGTCCACTGGTTATACAATCATCAAAAATTGGACATCCTACTCTTGTGAATGTACTGTGTAATGTATTGTTGTGTAATGTAATGTACACTATAGTTTGTCATACCTGAATCTGTCTTCTGAAGGTTGAAGATGCGTAGAAGTTTTTCATTGCTTCCAGTCAGTAATTTATCCCCCTCCTGAAGAATAATATAGCAATGTCGATTCCCATAATGTTTATAATCAATAAATATTATATTAACAATTAACCAGTGACTCAAGTTTCAAAATATTCTTTTTTGGTAAAGAGATGTGTACATGTATATCATTACTTTTTTTTTACTCTAACATGGTCCTCCTGCTAATATTGTTGCTATTCCTTCAAGATATTTCCATTCCCAAATTCATAATTAAATTCTTCCAACCAATCAAGAGGAAAATGTATAACATGACATAGTGAGTATTGATAGTTCCAGTTCTCATCTGAGAAGCTAACAGACACAGTGCTATATAATTATATATTTCTGGTGAGAAAGTAAAAGAGAAAAGTGAAGTTGATGAGTCTCCCATTCAATCCATCCGTTGGTCAAGTAAAAACTCACCGGAGAGAAGTCGACAGTTCTAACAATATGCTTGTGTGGGAGACTTGCAATCTCATCTCCTGAAATGGCATCCCATACTTTTCTGGAAATAAGGAAAGTTTTGGATGTGAGATTGCATCAGCAGTCAAGGTAATGGTAAACCTAAATGCTGTAAAATTAAGCTTGTGGTAATAACTACTGAGACATGCCCTTTAATACAGCCTGTTCCCATGTGCATGCCTGCGGAGTCTCAGTGAGTCAACACATGGCAAATGACAACTGTTGATGAGTACATTTTCACAGCATTGTTTGTTTTGCAAGTTAACATATTACAAAATAATTCAGAACTTACGCTGTGAAGTCTGCTGCACCAGTGGCTGCTTGTGTTGCATCATTTTTTAGTGTTGCACTCCAAACTGCTCCTTTGTGTCCCTCAAATGTTCCAATCCAGTCTCCTGTGTCACCTTGCCGCAACATCGGCTTGCCATCTGCATGCAACATTAAAAAGTATCAGTAATATAAATACATACTTTTGGGACAACCATTGTCATGGTTTCAGGCACACAATGTGTCACAAGCTGTCACTTGCCTGCTTGTGGTGAGCACATCACAATTGGGTTTTGCTATTGTTTCTGACTGGCCAAAAATACTGCCAAACTTGTGATACCCCTCTAAGTTTATGTAATCATCAAACATTTAGACAGGGGGTTAGAGCCATATACCGGTAGGCTCATGTTAGTGAAACAAACAACATCAAGAAGCGGGCAAATATTTCCTCAAAGTTGAGCCTGTAAAATGTACAGTATTTTGCACTGCCCACTCTAGTTGTACCGCGGCTGGCAATCGCCAATTTTAAACAGACTACACCTACGCTTTGGACATCGAGATAGAAAAATACGCTGGCAACTATTAAATCTCTCACCATTATAAACACAGCTGATCAAGCTTTAATTGGCCAATATCCAAGCGGTCATTATACTCAACACCGAACTAATATTGTCCGGCCGGTGTGAATTTTTTCAATTTTAATACAGTTCCGTTTGTTGTGTCCTTGGCATCTAAATCAATTCACCTCTTTTATGTCGATTCTAATGATATGTAACTACAACATCGAGTAAACGCAATGAATGAACTATCAAAATGAAACTTGTCACGTTCGTGATAGAGTCTGACAAACACACTACACATGTCTTACCCTTGCACGCGCTGATCAAGAAAAAGCCGCTGGGGCCATTGTCCGAAAAAGACAGATCTACCACTGGTCTGGTATGTCCACTACATGTCAGAGGAATCTGTCTGGTCATTTTTCGAGGAAGAAGCAAAACGCGGGCCTGTCAAAAAAGAGTAAGAAAGGGAACGGGAAAATGAAATATGGCCGGACACGAAAACCGCTGGCCACAAGTATTGCGCACCGCAGGGTGACAATAATTGTTACGATGGAGGGAAGGGGTAGGGCAGTCACAGACAAAACATCTGCCAGGTTACACAGCTCATGCCAAAAACAAAAACAAGAGACGAAGCAGGGAATAAAGTGTCGCATTTTTCTCGACTTTTAAATGCCCAAAATGAACAGACAGAATGAAGTCATTCACCTGAGTTTCAACCAAGATCAAGGCAAGTGTTCTGGTTAATTTTTACGTGCTTTGACGTTGTAGAAAACCTTGGTTTTATCTGTACCTTATAAAACAAATCGAACTTCGTTTGTACATATTACTGCTATACATATGAACGCGCGCTACTGTACTTATAAAACATTTCAAAAACCGTTCATGCAGTATTAAGTTTGGTACGGCAGGTTTAAGACAGAATTCTGTTGAATTTCTCTCCAGCGTGAACTACTGCCTGGAAGAATTAATGCCTCAATGTCTCTTCTTTATGAGAGATAAACGTCCCTTATTACTTGCTGAAATTGTCCAATGCTAATACAGGAAGGATAATGGAGTAGTGTTTCATTCAGCATCTTCTTTGGTTTTCAGTATATATGGCAATTATGAATGATAATAAACAGCTTTGTTCTATTTTTTAATAGGATGCTTTGCTTGTGTAATGGAAGGAGGGTTTCGAATTTACAATGTTGAACCACTGTCAGAGAAGACTCGAGTGGGTGAGTAACAGTAGTGAAGAAAAGATCTAGAAAGCATTAATGAATAATAAAATAGACTGCATATAGATAATGCTGAACTGTGACTTATAAACATACATTCATAAGCTCAGTCCTCTTGCTGCTTAAGGTGAAAGGGAGGAGGGAAGGGGGTGCACTCAAAAACAAAAATACATACAGAGAGGCTCTTTCCAGACTTTTAACCCTGACATATCCTGTGGTCAAATTATGATTCCTTTATGTCCCCAAACCTGTTAAAATCAGGGCCACTTTTATACATTATAGTGGCTTTGCATGGCAGCCACATTGCATGCCAGGAGGAATAGAATTTAGTTCCTCTGGAAAAGGAGAGCAATATTGTTGTGCAAAAATATTTCACTGCTTTTTTTTTATAAGCAGCACACAACACTGGTGGGTGAGCAATCTTTATTTTTATCAACAGATATAAATGAATTGAGCAATATATCCCAGGTTCACATGCTTCACAGAAGTAATTTAGTGGCAATAGTGGGCACAGGACCAGGAGCAAGGTTCTCAAATGATAAAGGTACATACTGTACAGTATTTGACTGTCTTATTACTTTTATTTTTAAAAGAACCGCAGGGACATAAAAGAACCACTGAGGATGCAACTAAATCTCTGGCAGTGACCACCCTCAGTGCTACTAACAAGGGCGACACCTCTCATGTTGTTGTTGTTGTTGTTGTTGTTGTTGTTGTTGTTCGTGATATGAAATTTTGGTGTGATTAAATGGCTCTCTTTATTTCTGTCTGTCTGTCTTATATCATATTCAACAGTGTGTATTTGGGATGACTTACTTAAGAAGCTGGTCCTGGATTTTTCATTTGGTTCTCCAGTGATGTCAGTCCAGTTGAGACGTGACAAGTATGTACCTTTCTTTTTGTCAGCCTGACTAATGTTGTATGTAAACATTTGAATGTGCTCTTCTTAATTTTCAGTTTGTCTCTTGCAGGCTTTTTGTTGTCCTCAAGACAAGAATACAAGTGTTTTCCTTCCTCAAGGATCCCCAGAAGCTTTTCTACTTTGACACCAGAGAAAACCCACGAGGTCAGGTGGAACTGGGATGGTGTAGAGCACAGACTGTTACTAGCCTGCATTGCATTCTTTCACTCCTTCTCCCCATTCTCCCCACGGATCTCATTACTCGCCCTCTCCAGTCTCTGCACATCTTGATCAACTTGCTGCTCGTTTCGCCCATTGCAATGAATGCCTGCCATGCAGGCTAAGACTGTAGAGGAGAGGAGTGAAAGCTTCACCATAGGACAGACAGACAGACAGAAAAAAAAAACAGACAAAGAAAGCTGGAAACAGACAGACAGATACAAGTGAAGACAGACAGTGAGAGTGGGTTGAGCTACAGTAGACAGAAAGATGCAAAGAAAGTTTGACATTCAAGCAGGGGGAAAGAACAACATGAGTCTAGAGAAAGGTTCAGGTGAAGACAGACAGACAGACATTAAGAGGAACCTCAATATTGTTTAGGGTGGACGTTACGTGTGAGTTTGCAGGGGACAAAATGTGGATACAGGAAACTTATGCATGAAGTGGGAGAGTTGTTGAGACATATTAAGGGAAGAGTATGGTGTTCTCTCCTCCAAATTACTTGATGTATGCTTCCCATGATGTGAATGAGAACTCTTCCTTCCAAAGCTTCCTGACAAGTGAGTGTATAAAACTGATAATCAAGTGTGTAAAGTTGTATTTTGCACATTTTCAGGGCTGTGTGAAGTTTGTCCAAGTACAGATCGACCCATGATGGTTTTCCCAGCCCATAAATGTGGAAGCATTCAACTTGTGGTGAGTGATATTCCTAATGTACTGTAGAGGCAAGAGATTAAAGATTTCAGTTGGTCTGTAGCAAATAATTTCCAATAAAAATATGGAAACAAATTTTAAGCCTTTTGTAACATTCAGTTCATATACTTGTATGTTTTGTTTTGTTTGCTTTGTGTGTGTCATTGCTTTATTGACTATGTTAAAAAGTTTCTGACACTCCTAAATTCAGTTTCACTTGTTGACAGGATCTCACCAACAGGCAGCCAGATACTTCCACGGCACCGTTTACTATCAACGCACATCAGGGAGAGTTGGCATGCCTAGCCATCAATCAATGTGGCACCAACACAGCGACCGCCTCTGTTAAGGTACAGTGAGCTAGAAGGTTAAACCTTTTATTTGAGCATGCAGACTTGTGCTGAAAAGTTAAGCAAAGAAAACATCCAACTCAAGAACTCTAAACTCTGTTCACATTGTTGGGCGGAACAGGACATTTGCGTGATGACGTCATTTCACTACAACTACCAGAATGCACTTGGCTGCAGTCTTTGTAATGGAGCACAAAGCAATTCCTCACAAAAATACGATATAGCTTGCCTTAAAGCATTCTCGTAGTTGTAGTGAATTTTTTTTACATCAACATGCCATTGTGCTATTCATAGTTTCTTTTTTCTACCTCACAAGATTGATGCATGTGTCAGCAAGACAATTATGCGTAAACCATTTTGCCATTTTGAGCTAACCCAAATTCACAAAACTCTCCAAATGTATAGTTTTCGACCTCGCGAGAACGATGCACATTTCAGTGAGGCGATCGCACGTAATTCACTCACAAGGAGCACATTCAGTGTAACACTTCCAACTACTGAACTGTCAAATGCTCAGTACTTCACCCAAGCTTTTCTTTATGGCTTTCAGCATACCTCATGAATTTAGATTTTAAAATTTGAACAGTGACACATGGCAGGGTTAGATACTAGTGCATACCACAGCGAGTGTAGCATTGTCCGTTAGTCAGCTGTCTTCTAACTCTTCATCGTCATTGTGTTTCAGGGAACGTTAATCCGCGTGTTTGACACACAAACAAAGAGTCTGTTGGTGGAGCTGAGGCGGGGGTCGGACCCGGCCTTGTTATACTGGTGCGACGTCACTTAATGCTTGTTATATGCCACCATTATTACGGTTCATAATACTTTCATATTATTAAAATAAATAAAGCACTGTCACTGTGCTATGGGGTCGATTCATAGAAGTGCTCTTCGGCATTATGCTTCTCCACACCTATTGAGTGATCTTTCTCAAATTCTCAAGTGCTTCTATACTGATTTCAATATAACACATTGACAAGTGTTTTATTTATTTATTTATTTATTTATTTATTTATTTTTGTAAGCAATAAAGCAAAATGATAACTTCGCAACTAATGTCTAACTAGCAGGGTCAGGCATGTTGAGTTCAGTCTTGTGAAGCTCTGTTCAGTAAGTTTTTCCACTGCAATGACTAGAGTTTTTTAACAAATGATCAGAGATTTTGAAGATCAATAGCTTGCTCAGATTAGAGCTGGTCGAGTTATTAATTCTCACTACATCGCTATGACTACATTAATTTTTTTGTTCTGGAGTGGTTGGGAAGAGTCGTATTGTTATTGTTGTCTTTTGTCCTTGCAGCATAAACTTCAGCCTTGACGGGGCCTTTTTGTGCGCCTCCAGTGACAAGGGCACTGTGCACATTTTTGCCCTGAAGGACACTTCTCTTAATAAGCGTTCAAGGTGAGTGAACACAAAACCCAGTCAGGGAATGGTGACGATGATGGTCAGGATGATGATGATGACAAAAATAAATGATGATGACGATAATGATGACAATGACGAAGATAAACGATGATGATGATGATGATAATGATGACAAAAATAAATGATGATGACGATAATGATGACAATGACGAAGTTAAACGATGATGATGATGATGATAATGATGATGGTAATGATGACGACGATGATGAAGACGACAAAGATAAATGATGATGATGATGATGATGATGATATTGATGATGATGATGATAGTGATGGTGATGATGATGATGATGATGATGATGATGATGATGATGATGATGATGATGATAACGATGATGATGACGAAGATAGATGACGATAATGATGACAACGACGAAGATAAATGATGGTGATGATGGTGATGATGATGATAATGATAATAATAGTAATAATAATAATAATAATAATAATAATAATAATAATAATAATAATAATAATAATAATAATAATAATAATAATAATAGTAATAATAATAAGGATTATGGTTATTTTTTTTTTTACAGTTTGGCAAAAATGGGCTTTCTAGGTCAGTATGTTGAGTCCCAGTGGGGCCTGGCAAACTTCACGGTGTCGGCTGAGCGACCGTGCATCTGTGCCTTTGGACCCGCGAGTTCCGTAGTTTGTAAGTTCAGCAAATTATCCACCCGACATACGTACCTTCCTCCCACCCCTCAACACTCAGAAACATTGCAAATGCAACTACTGGTATTTATTTAGTTTATTTTCAGATCAACCAGTCTGAGGTCAACCGGTCTCGAACTCGGAACACATACACGCAAACCTAAATAAATGTATACGCCCAGACATGTATACATGCGAACCTCAATAAATGTATACGCCCAGACATGTATACATGCGAACCTAAATAAATGTATACGCCCAGACATGTATACATGCGAACCTAAATAAATGTATACGCCCAGACATGTATACATGCGAACCTCAATACACGTACACGTCTATACACACATACAGTATGGGCGCCCTCGCACTTACACTCGTACGTACTTGAGTGGATAGTGTTGCGTAGTGTATTTTGTTGCTTATTCTCGTGTGTTGTGTCTTGACAGCGATATGTGTTGATGGCACGTTTCACAAATACGTCTTTACGCAAGCTGGAAACTGCAATCGAGAAACTTACGACGTGTTCCTTGACCTCGGAGATGACGGTGAGTTTTGAAATAAATAAATGTCACAAATTCGTGGCCAAAAGTTCTGCACTTGGGTGCATTTGTCAGTTCCGTCGTCGCAGCCCCGACTTTCGCCGAGCGCTTCCGACTCCACCCGATGCGTCATCGCTGTCGTCGGCTTCTTCCCGAGCCCTTCCGAAATCACGCAATTTACGCCTGCCCCTCTGACCGAGCACTTCTTCGTATCATCGACTCTACCGAACAGTTTCGAGATGAGTGCTTCGTAGATAACTTGTGGTGTTCTTCGTATCATCGACTCTACCGAACAGTTTCGAGATGAGTGCTTCGTAGATAACTTGTGGTGTTCTTCGTATCATCGACTCTACCGAACAGTTTCGAGATGAGTGCTTCGTAGATAACTTGTGGTGTTATTTCTGGACTTTTACCGAGCAGTTGCGAGATCGTCCGTTGCACCATTGCTGCCTCCGACTTCATTCCGAGTACTTCCGAGGTTCATCGTGGCCGTGCGCTTCCTTTACCGAGCAACCGCCAACCGCAACCACCCGTTGCCCTTCGATTTTCCGTCGGAAAAGCACCAGGAAAGTTACTGTGGAAGATATTTTTGGGGCGAAACCGGTCTGCAGCTTTTTTTTAGAGACTGTGTCATCTCTTAATTAGTTTACTGGCTGGTTGAGTACATTCTAATATTGCAATGTTCAGTTCAACTCCTGAACTGTCAAATAAAGCTTAAAGGTGTGACCACTCAAATGAAGGCTCGCACTGAGTAGATTCTAATAGCAGTCTTCACGTTCCCTTATTTTAATTTTGTAATCGCAATAATGGCTTAAATAATTAATCACTTGACCAGCTCGCTACAAGTCATAAAATTATCACACGTTACATTCTGTCAAGAGCGCATAATTCTTGAGTCGTCCGTTCATGAAAATAAGCGGCAAAGGTTACAAGCAAGATCAAATCCAAAAAAAAAAAGATCAAATCCTAAGTGTTTAAACGCCTAACTTACAGACAGAAAGTCCAGAGCTACAGCGCGACCCTTTACTCTGGCCGAATTCTCCCAACCTGCCCTAAACATTCTGTATGAGCAGTGCTAGGAGAAATAATACTCTGACAAGCTTGTACCTAAAGTAAGAGATCACTTGCCATTTTCTCCATACTGAACCACATACAGCTGACTATGTATTAAAAGGAGAAGTTTACGTCTGATCACTTGTGGCTGTAAGAGTTAACTGTACTGAATTTCAGCGTTTTATGGAGTGTTAGGCGTAAGTGGCTTGTTAATATTTTGCAAGGTTAACTGACAGGTAATCAAAAGTCTAATTTTACATCAACAGCTGCTGATGTAAACACCTGCCTAAACACCCACGTGACGTGCTTTTAACCAATCACGGGAGCCCAATGCGCGGCCCGGTGAATCTCCAAACAAAGTAATGAATGCAAATATCGAGGGATTACAAGCGGGCAAACTGTGGACTGGATTTGTGTCAATATTCGTCTCTAGTGTTTCGTTTTAACCACGCTCACAAGAATTTGGAATTGTGTACTGTTTGACGTAAAAGGGAAAAAACGCTGAAAAAAGAATAGCGCTTTATGTTGTGGGCGCTACTGTGCTTGTTCCTTGATAAGCTGACTTGAGAAAGTGACTCTTTAAAAGAAAAACAGTCCGGAAAGTTACGTCAGAAGGACACGAGAAACCGCTCCCAGATGCGCTACTCAAGAGAACTTCAAAACAACCTTGAGACGATCCACCAGTATAAAGCAGCCTATGGTTAAGACGTATGTTTGAGGTTAATACGTGTGTTTGACGGTGAAAATGGAGAATTTCCAGACGCATACGAAACGTGAAACGCTGCCTGTCATTTCCGAGCCCTCAGAAGTGTGGAAAATCGCGACAAGAATGGAAATGGAAACGACTGAAGGAGATTTAAACGTCGAAAAATGCTGTGGACGGATAGCGCTGCCCGTCGTGCAACTCGCGCCTTACAGCACGCCTGTCTTCAGCCTGTTACCGCCGGTCGCTATGGAAACAGACTCATCCAGTGCTAGGGACGAGCAGGATGTCGTTGCGTTCCTCAAACGGTTCGTGGAGTCGAGACGCAAACAGAATTGCTCAGTACCTTTGTTGGGAGCAAGCAAAAGCCGGGAAAACTTTCTCCGAAGCCAAATGTCACTGACGAGAGGAGAAGAAGCTTTGAACAGAGGCAGGAAGAGAAATGGACTGCCGGAGGAGTTTACTAATGAGCCCATTTACATCCAGGCCATCAAACCCGTCCAAATTGTCTCCTCTAGGAAAGAAACGCCAAGGGAAAGCAAACAGCTGCCGCACGAACGAGTGCGCATGCGCGGGCGAAAGCACGCGAGTGTCTTCAAGCTCAAGCACGGGAAAACTCTGTCCACTGGCGCACGTCGTGTGTGTACACCTTTTCCTAATTTGGTATTAAGGCCTTGGAGCGATGGGGATGACGAGGGACCCTTGGAAAGTGGGCCTCTTCCTGCGGATGAGCCAAGGTACCTCCAGGCTGGATGTGTCCTGTACCCCCCTCATCATGGACTTTGACGCAACGTTGTTAGAACCACTTTCTTCTAGTGACTCTTTTTAAAATGCGCGAGAACTGATATGGAACTTGCCTTCTGCACAAGTAACAAACAAGGGGAACCTTACGTGAGCGTTCATCCACATGACACGTGCCTGTCACGTGCGAGTCCAAGCACGTGTCTGCCACGTACGAGCATGTGCATGATACGTGCCTGTCACATGCGAGTTCAAACATGTGACACGTGCGAGTCTAAGCATGTGCGTGGCACGGGGATATCCGAACTCAAGTCTGATTTACACAGGAAATTTCTTGTCAATCACCACTTCATCAGCTTTGTGATAACAAGGTTGTGATGCTATGGTTTCAGATATCATTTCACGGGGACTCCCCGGGGTTTAGGGAGTATACTGTGATTACATACTGCACTATGCCTCTTATCACCGTGACGAGTATATTCTACCCGTATCTTGTAACTCGATCACTTCAAGAATGTATTAGAATCCGTATGCTGATCATTTTCCCTCGAAGTATTGTTTTAATACGCTTCTGTCGCCAGTTTCGGCTACCGTATTCGCCCAGAGCAATCGGAACTTGGAGTCTTGAATAATTTAGTCAGATGTCTTATTTTTCTGTCAAGACTAAAACTGTAACAAATGCTCAATGCTGTAATCTGACATGCGGTGATTGCAGCGAGAATCGTTCACAAGCCCTTAGAAGTATGACTAGGTCTGAAGCCCGTGTATAATTGAAGTAAACCGTTCAAGTTTTGCTTTGCTTCTGGGAGAAATCATGTTGTTTTGATCGGGTTCACATACAAAACAATTCGAGCTCGTTAAATATGCATGCCTGAGTTTGGAGCATGCAGTCCAGAGTAAAAACAAATCTCACAGGAAACCTATTTAATTGTACTGCCTATAAATTCAAAATAGGAAAATCAGTGTTCCTTTTTTCCCGTACTACGACGGCCGACCAACTCCAAACTTTGAGTATTAAATTTTAAGAACGTGCTTGGCAGACTGTATGAATTAATTTGACGTGCAGACCGTGGGAAATACGTACTTCGTCACGCAATCGACTCTTTTTCAACGCAAAAGTATAACACACCATTCTTTTTCTCCTTCCTTTGCGTGTAGCACTCGACTTCAAAGAAAAGATTGAGTCAACATTTCGGTAAAACAAAGGCTACTCTTGTTGGGAGTACCAAAGTAAAAGTCCCATCAATGGCAGAGCGAGGGGTATCTGCGATTATCGTATTTCTAGTCGTTATTATTATCATGATCATTTTGGAAAATTTACCCGAGCATAGATGTGGTGGTGACGGCCTACACGGCGCTCATGTATGTAAAAGTTGTCCCACAATGCTCCGCGGCACTTTAGAGACCAGGCTGTGCCGTATCCGTGACGGATACGAATTTACAGAGAAAATCAGACATTGGCGCTCTCGCGATGTGTGACCACTTTATTTGATGGCCGCTTTTATACAAAACAGTCCGGTATACAATAATATTTGAGTGAAAAGGCGGAAAACAAGCTTCCTAGCGCTCGGACTTAACGGCATCGTGGTCCTTCGGCATGGCTTCCAGGTGCTGGTCATTGTAGTCTGTGTTCTCCAGGGTATATTTTTTATTTGCCATGGAATCTACTTTCCGTTCCACAACGTTTGGCAGGTTATGGAGTTTCTTCGTTCGACGTCGACGGCGCCATGCATTGCTAAACAGAATCAGAAAGCCAATGAATCATTTATCATCGGTAACACTTGCGTTTATATACACACGACGGCTTGAAACGCGATTGAATCAGCCATCAAGTACCCCAGTGAAATGCAAACGGCAGTGTTAACTTCTAACTCCTGAACTGTTAAATGAAGCCTACAGGTGTGACCACTGAAATGAAAGCTTTCAATGAGTACATTATGATAGTAGCGTTCACTTCCAACTCCTGAACTGTCAAATGATACCTAAAGGTGTGACCACTTAAGTAAAAGCTATCGACTTTGAGTACACTTCTAATATCAGTGCTCACTTCCAACTCCTGCACTGTAAATGAAACCTGAAGGTGTGAAAGCTCTTGGTGTGTACATTCTAACAGCAGTGTTCACTCCCAACACCTGCACTGTTAAATGAAACCTGAAGTGTGACCACGGCGAACAAAAACTCTTGGTGCGCGGTACATTCTAATAGCACTGCTTTGTTGTTGAGCCGAGTTTTGTCATCTTTTGGTAAAGATTACTCACAACATGACGTCACTGACCTTTTGTCAATCATCAGGGATGTGATCAAGCAGAGGACGACGAAAACCAACAGCAATTTCTTCATTTTACTTGGAACACTGCAACTGAACCCTGATATAGAAAGAATGAAATTAAGTGGAGAAATTTTCCCCCCTTCACAAAATTGGTTCCAACGACTCCTAAATAACAGAGCACTCGACCACTAATGTAAAGAGAACTTGAGAGTGTCTCGATGTTGAGCCGCTTTGGGTTTTGATAAACCATAAGATTACGGTCTGGAACTGTCATGGGCAATTCTTTTATTCTTTTTGACGTATCCATGGAAATTTCTCGGAGCAATTTCACCTTGAAAAGGTCGCTTCCCTTAGGCAAAGGCCACTCAACCGTGGGCAAAAGAATGTTTGAAATGTGTTCGCCCAACGTTTTCTCAATTTTCGGGCTTGGGTTGAGGGCGAGGAGACGACTGACATTTCATGCTACTGTGTTGTTTAACAGTGTGAGAGTCAGCCCCGTCCACACTAATCCAGATAAATTTGAAAACAGATATTTATTTATCCGCTTTGGCCTCCCGTCAAACTGAATTGCAAATTTTGGTCTGAAATAAGGTAAGGGTTTTCAGTCCCGGGCGGCACACTCCCACCCAAAATTTTGAAGAGTAAATGCGTCTTGCTGTGGACATCAAAAACGGTTTGTGTGGGCGGAAAACTTTCGGTGGGTGGACCGGGCCTCACTCAGGCGCGATGTTATTTTACGGCTTCACACAGTGATTGGCTGATTCAAATTAATTCGGCTTAAATTCTTCCCAACTCAAAGCAAAATCGACAGGAAATACTTTAAAGTGCATGAACATTGCCTAGCAAGCCTCCCTAGAGGGGAGTACTCCTCAAAATTTTGGGTGGGAGTGTGCCGCCCGGGACTGAAAACCCCCACCCTATCAGACCAAAATGTGCAATTTTCGATATCATATTTCAGACCAAATACAAAAACCAGACCAAAGCCTCAGCGCCGCTCAGATGCAGAGCCAAAATTTCTAACGACTCAGTTTGACCGTTTGGTCCTAGCCATAATTACATCCTAAGGGAAGACACTTCAAAGTTGCCCATAACAGCAATTCTCGCAAAATACAACACATTGTTCGAAATAAACTCCGAGGTCGATAACATTATACTCCGAAAGTCATCTGGACGAAAGTTTAAAATAGTTGGAGAATAGTCAGTAGTTCAATCACTGAAATTCAACTGATTTCGGTTACTTCTGCGTATTCGGTTTGTCAACAAAAGGTTTTGATTTGAGTACGCTGCATGCCTTAAAAAATGCTTTGAGTGGTGTTCTAACAACGTTGCAGAAGAACTGATGCTTGAAAGCTTTTCGACGTTCAACATATTCATTTACCAACCTTTTGTCGGTACAGGTCGCGGTTTCACCGAGGTTACTTCTACACAGTATGACAACAGTAGTGAAGAGTATAGTTGGATTCTTACCGGCAAACTCGCACAACTGATCCTTTCCTTCCTCGAACAGAGACGGACTGGGACGACTGACGACTGTTGAGTTGTTTTGCCTCAATGAATTTTGATAATTGGTCAATATGCCATCAAATAATTTGATTCCTTCGCTCACTGTTCCAGGTTGCAATTGATCAGCGTGGATGACCAAGATGTCCTCCAGGGATTGATTGCAACCCCAACATTTTGGTGTTTCGACAAAAGACTGACCCCTGGTCTGCTGGAGTGAACCGCAAACTCGATTGATCAAGAACACGCGACTGCATGGTATTTACTGTTACTCCGACCCTTGTGCCATTTTGAACGAGCAGACCTCGGCATTTATTACTCAAACGTGGCTCAGTTGATCTCAGAGATTATTCGTTTTAGCTCAAGGCTCATGTTATCTCAAGCATGACTCATTTTAAGCATGCAAAACGGCTTTATAGAATGGCAAAACATAACAAAGTGAAAAGTTCAGACAGAATCTTTCCTTATTCCTCGTACAGCAAGAGAGACCGTCTGAGACCGGCGTGGAGCTGGTATGTTTTCTTTTGAGAGATGATTAACTCAGTTGCCTCAAGCAATTATATATGGGCGTGACGGAGATGTGACCGTCATTCTCATTTGTTACCCTGGGTGCCAGAAGTTTCGCGCTCTCGGAAGCTCCGGGCGACGAAAACCAATAGCAATTTCTTCATTTTACTCGGAATACTGAACCTTGATATAGAGAGAATGGAATTAACTTAACATACATGATGGATTCATTGTTCCCTGTGGATTTTGCGTGTGTGTGTGTGTGTGAATGGATCTTTATTTTATAGGCACAAGGAAAACTTCCGAGACCCTCACTGCGGGTGTTATAATCTCAGCCGTAAATCAGTCAATAGGTTCGTTCCAGTTCCCACGCGCGCGCGCGACCTCATCCGAATATGGAGACAATTTTTCTCGTGCTTTCTCGCGATGCTGCTGTTGGTCAAGTTTTCCTAGCCTTTAACGAAAGACGAATTTGAATCAACCTAGAAGTATAACTCCTAAAGTGTCAAATGAGGTGTGACCACTCAAATAAAAAACTTTCGATGAGCAATTTGTTGTTGAACCGAGTTTTTGAATCTTTTGAACGGGGAAATAATAATATGGCATTCAGAACATGACGTCACTTACCTTTCGTCGATCATCAGAGATGTGATCAGGCAGAGAACGACGAAAACCAACAGCAATTTCTGCATTTTACACTGCAGCCAACCTGTGATAAGAGACACACTGTATGAGGCCGGAGAATGGACACTTGCCACACTAAAGGAATTAAGTGGAGAAGTTTGTGAGAAATCACTGACTTTGCCCACCTCACTTTTATTGCTGGACGAGACGTACTATCTTCACCGCACCGCGCCTCGGTCAGTTCTGAACAATGTACGGTTTACACGCATTCCAGTCAATCAGTCAAAAAGTGGGAAGTCAATCAATCAATCAATCAATCAGCGTTTTATAAAACCAAAGCAGATTCAGTGCAAATCGAGCACGGAACCACTAAGGGCCCGTTTATGTGGAGAAGATGTCCCGGGGACCAGTGTACGAGGTTAATAAGACATTTATTTTGTGGCATATTCCGCTGAGAAAAGAACATACCTGTCCGCAAAGTACGTTATGGACCGGTAAATTGATCAATCAGTAGGGGCTCCTTGAACGGAAATTAGCAAGTGCTTCAAAACGAGGCTGTCCTATTCGTGTCGAATATAAATACGATTTTTCTTTCCGGCTCCACTGCACGGCAGAAAATAGTGTAGTACCATTAGGTTTATTTTGCTGGATTTGGCCGGTCACCGGCAGTAGACATGGGTAACGCGGCGACCAACAAGCAACTGGGACAGTGATTTACAACATCCAATCTTTTCGCTCTCTGCCTATCAACTGCCAGAGTTTTGCAGTACCGCCGGATATGAAAAAATAAAATTATTTAGGGAAGATTTTGGAAACGTGTTGCCCGAAACCACGTGCGGTACTGCAGGGAGTCCCTGGGGTTTAGGGAGTATACTGTGATTACATACTGCACAAAAAGTAAACTATGCCTCAATATTATTATTATCATGATCATTTTGGAAAATTTACCCGCTCGTAGATGTGGTGGTGACGGCCTACACGGCGCTTATGTATGTAAAAGTTGTCCCACAATGCTCCGCGCCACTATAGAGCCCAGGTTTCATTCGTATCCGTGACGGATACGAATTTACAGAGAAAATCACACAGTGGCGCTCTCGCGATGTGCGATCACTTTATTTGATGGCCGCTTTTATACAAAACAATCCGGTATACAATAATATTTGAGTGAAAAGGCGGAAAACAAGCTTCCTAGCGCTCGGACTTAACGGCATCGTGGTCCTTCGGCATGGCTTCCAGGTGCTGGTCATTGTAGTCTGTGTTCTCCAGGGTATATTTTTTATTTGCCATGGAATCTACTTTCCGTTCCACAACGTTTGGCAGGTTATGGAGTTTCTTATTTCGACGTCGACGGCGCCATGCATTGCTAAACAGAATCAGAAAGCCAATGAATCATTTATCATCGGTAACACTTGCGTTTATATACACACGACGGCTTGAAACGCGATTGAATCAGCCATCAAGTACCCCAGTGAAATGCAAACGGCAGTGTTAACTTCTAACTCCTGAACTGTTAAATGAAGCCTACAGGTGTGACCACTGAAATGAAAGCTTTCAATGAGTACATTATGATAGTAGCGTTCACTTCCAACTCCTGAACTGTCAAATGATACCTAAAGGTGTGACCACTTAAGTAAAAGCTATCGACTTTGAGTACACTTCTAATATCAGTGCTCACTTCCAACTCCTGCACTGTAAATGAAACCTGAAGGTGTGAAAGCTCTTGGTGTGTACATTCTAACAGCAGTGTTCACTCCCAACACCTGCACTGTTAAATGAAACCTGAAGTGTGACCACGGCGAACAAAAACTCTTGGTGCGCGGTACATTCTAATAGCACTGCTTTGTTGTTGAGCCGAGTTTTGTCATCTTTTGGTAAAGATTACTCACAACATGACGTCACTGACCTTTTGTCAATCATCAGGGATGTGATCAAGCAGAGGACGACGAAAACCAACAGCAATTTCTTCATTTTACTTGGAACACTGCAACTGAACCCTGATATAGAAAGAATGAAATTAAGTGGAGAAATTTTCCCCCCTTCACAAAATTGGTTCCAACGACTCCTAAATAACAGAGCACTCGACCACTAATGTAAAGAGAACTTGAGAGTGTCTCGATGTTGAGCCGCTTTGGGTTTTGATAAACCATAAGATTACGGTCTGGAACTGTCATGGGCAATTCTTTTATTCTTTTTGACGTATCCATGGAAATTTCTCGGAGCAATTTCACCTTGAAAAGGTCGCTTCCCTTAGGCAAAGGCCACTCAACCGTGGGCAAAAGAATGTTTGAAATGTGTTCGCCCAACGTTTTCTCAATTTTCGGGCTTGGGTTGAGGGCGAGGAGACGACTGACATTTCATGCTACTGTGTTGTTTAACAGTGTGAGAGTCAGCCCCGTCCACACTAATCCAGATAAATTTGAAAACAGATATTTATTTATCCGCTTTGGCCTCCCGTCAAACTGAATTGCAAATTTTGGTCTGAAATAAGGTAAGGGTTTTCAGTCCCGGGCGGCACACTCCCACCCAAAATTTTGAAGAGTAAATGCGTCTTGCTGTGGACATCAAAAACGGTTTGTGTGGGCGGAAAACTTTCGGTGGGTGGACCGGGCCTCACTCAGGCGCGATGTTATTTTACGGCTTCACACAGTGATTGGCTGATTCAAATTAATTCGGCTTAAATTCTTCCCAACTCAAAGCAAAATCGACAGGAAATACTTTAAAGTGCATGAACATTGCCTAGCAAGCCTCCCTAGAGGGGAGTACTCCTCAAAATTTTGGGTGGGAGTGTGCCGCCCGGGACTGAAAACCCCCACCCTATCAGACCAAAATGTGCAATTTTCGATATCATATTTCAGACCAAATACAAAAACCAGACCAAAGCCTCAGCGCCGCTCAGATGCAGAGCCAAAATTTCTAACGACTCAGTTTGACCGTTTGGTCCTAGCCATAATTACATCCTAAGGGAAGACACTTCAAAGTTGCCCATAACAGCAATTCTCGCAAAATACAACACATTGTTCGAAATAAACTCCGAGGTCGATAACATTATACTCCGAAAGTCATCTGGACGAAAGTTTAAAATAGTTGGAGAATAGTCAGTAGTTCAATCACTGAAATTCAACTGATTTCGGTTACTTCTGCGTATTCGGTTTGTCGACAAAAGGTTTTGATTTGAGTACGCTGCATGCCTTAAAAAATGTGTGGTGTTCTAACAACGTTGCAGAAGAACTGATGCTTGAAAGCTTTTCGACGTTCAACATATTCATTTACCAACCTTTTGTCGGTACACGTCGCGGTTTCACCGAGGTTACTTCTACACAGTGTGACAACAGTAGTGAAGAGTATAGTTGGATTCTTACCGGCAAGCTCGCACAACTGATCCTTTCCTTCCTCGAACAGAGACGGACTGGGACGACTGACGACTGTTGAGTTGTTTTGCCTCAATGAATTTTGATAATTGGCCAATATGCCATCAAATAATTTGATTCCTTCGCTCACTGTTCCAGGTTGCAATTGATCAGCATGGATGACCAAGATGTCCTCCAAGGATTGATTGCAACCCCAACATTTTGGTGTTTCGACAAAAGACTGATCCCCGGTCTGCTGGAGTGAACCGCAAACTCGATTGATCAAGAACACGCGACTGCATGGTATTTACTGTTACTCCGACCCTTGTGCCGTTTTGAACGAGCAGACCTCGGCATTTATTACTCAAACGTGACTCACCTGATCTCAGAGATTACTCGTTTTAGCTCAAGGCTCATGTTATCTCAAGCATGACTCATTTTAAGCATGCAAAACGGCTTTATAGAATGGCAAAACATAACAAAGTGAAAAGTTCAGACAGAATCTTTCCTTATTCCTCGTACAGCAAGAGAGACCGTCTGAGACCGGCGTGGAGCTAGTATGTTTTCTTTTGAGAGATGATTAACTCAGTTGCCTCAAGCAATTATATATGGGCGTGAGATGTGACCGTCATTCTCATTTGTTACCCTGGGTGCCAGAAGTTTCGCGCTCTCGGAAGCTCCGGGCGACGAAAACCAATAGCAATTTCTTCATTTTACTCGGAATACTGAACCTTGATATAGAGAGAATGGAATTAACTTAACATACATGATGGATTCATTGTTCCCTGTGGATTTTGCGTGTGTGTGTGTGTATGAATGGATCTTTATTTTATAGGCACAAGGAAAACTTCCGAGACCCTCACTGCGGGTGTTATAATCTCAGCCGTAAATCAGTCAATAGGTTCGTTCCAGTTCCCACGCGCGCGCGCGACCTCATCCGAATATGGAGACAATTTTTCTCGTGCTTTCTCGCGATGCTGCTGTTGGTCAAGTTTTCCTAGCCTTTAACGAAAGACGAATTTGAATCAACCTAGAAATATAACTCCTAAAGTGTCAAATGAGGTGTGACCACTCAAATAAAAAGCTTTCGATGAGTAATTTGTTGTTGAACCGAGTTTTTGAATCTTTTGAACGGGGAAATATATGGCATTGACAACATGACATCACTTACCTTTCATCGATCATCAGAGATGTGATCAGGCAGAGAACGACGAAAACCAACAGCAATTTCTGCATTTTACACTGCAGCCGACCTGTGATAAGAGACACACTGTATGACCAACCAGGTACTGGGACCAACAAGCTACTGGGACAGTGATTTACAACATCCAATCTTTTCGCTCTCTGCCTATCAACTGCCAAAGTTTTGCAGTATCGCCGGATATGAAAAAATAAAATTATTTAGGGAAGATTTTGGAAACGTGTTCCCCGAAACCACGTGCGGTACTGCAGGAAGTCCCTGGGGTTTAGGGAGTATACTGTGATTACATACTGCACAAAAAGTAAACTATGCCTCAATATTATTATTATCATGATCATTTTGGAAAATTTACCCGCTCGTAGATGTGGTGGTGACGGCCTACACGGCGCTTATGTATGTAAAAGTTGTCCCACAATGCTCCGCGCCACTATAGAGCCCAGGTTTCATTCGTATCCGTGACGGATACGAATTTACAGAGAAAATCAGACATTGGCGCTCTCGCGATGTGCGATCACTTTATTTGATGGCCGCTTTTATACAAAACAGTCCGGTATACAATAATATTTGAGTGAAAAGGCGGAAAACAAGCTTCCTAGCGCTCGGACTTAACGGCATCGTGGTCCTTCGGCATGGCTTCCAGGTGCTGGTCATTGTAATCTGTGTTCTCCAGGGTATATTTTTCTTTTGCAATGGAATCTGCTTCCCGTTTGACAACGTTTGACAGGTTATGGAGTTTACTGGCTTGACGTCGACGGCGCCATGCATTGCTTAACAGAATAAAAACAATCATTTATCCTCGGCAACGCTTACGTTTTAAGCCATTATAGTAACTCAAATCACGACCATTGATCAATGCTAAACTCTGCATGTATAAACTTAACATGCATGATGCATTCACTGTTCCCTGTGGATTTTGCGTGTGTGAGTGTATGAATGGATCTTTATTTCATAGGCACAAGGTAAATTTCCGAGACCCTCACTGCGGGTGTTATAATCTCAGCCGTTAATCAGTCGGTAGGTTCGTTCCAGTTCCCACGCGCGCGCGCGACCTCATCCGAATATGGAGACAATTTTTCTCGTGCTTTCTCGCGATGCTGCTGTTGGTCAAGTTTTCCTAGCCTTTAACGAAAGACGAATTTGAATCAACCTAGAAGTATAACTCCTAAAGTGTCAAATGAGGTGTGACCACTCAAATAAAAAGCTTTCGATGAATAATTTGTTGTTGAACCGAGTTTTTGAATCTTTTGAACGGGGAAATATATGGCATTGACAACATGACGTCACTTACCTTTCGTCGATCATCAGAGATGTGATCAGGCAGAGAACGACGAAAACCAACAGCAATTTCTGCATTTTACACTGCAGTCGACCTGTGATAAGAGACACACTGTATGAGGCCGGAGAATGGACACTTTCCACACTAAAGGAATTAAGTGGAGAAGTTTGTGAGAAATCACTGACTTTGCCCACCTCACTTTTATTGCTGGACGAGACGTACTATCTTCACCGCACCGCACCGCACCGCACCTTGGTCAGTTCTGAACAATGTACGGTTTACACGCATTCCAGTCAATCAGTCAAAGAGTGGGCAGTCAATCAATCAATCAATCAATCAATCAATCAATCAATCAATCAGCGTTTTATAAAACCGAAGCAGATTCAGTGCAAATCGCGCACGGAACCACTAAGGGCCCGTTTATGTGGAGAAGATGTCCCGGGGACCAGTGTACGAGGTTAATAAGACATTTATTTTGTGGCATATTCCGCTGAGAAAAGAACATACCTGTCCGCAAAGTACGTTATGGACCGGTAAATTGATCAATCAGTATGGGCTCCTTGAACGGAAACTAGCACGTGCTTCCAAACGAAGCTGTCCTGGCTGTCCTGGCTGTCTCCCTCTTTCCTGCGTTGCTGAAGCTCTATTCGTGTCGAATATAAATACGATTTTTCTTTCCGGCTCAACTACACGGCAGAAAATAGTGTAGTACCATTAGGTTTATTTTGCTGGCTTTGGCCGGTCACCGGCAGTAGACATGGGTAACGCGGCAACCAACAAGTTACTGGGACAGTGATTTACAACATCCAATCTTTTCGCTCTGTCTATCAACTGCCAAAGTTTTGCAGTACCGCCGGATATGAAAAAATAAAATTATTTAGGGAAGATTTTGGAAACGTGCTCCCCGAAACCACGTGCGGTACTGGAGTTTAGGGGGTATACTGTGATTACATACTGCACAAAAAGTAAACTATGCCTCAATATTACTATTATCATGATCATTTTGGAAAATTTACCCGCGCGTAGATGTGGTGGTGACGGTCTACACGGCGCTTATGTTTGTAAAAGTTGTCCCACCAAGGTCGGAAATTAACTTTTATTTAAACTCGCCAGCTGGCGACTAATTATCAACTGCCAAAGTTTTGCAGTACCGCCGGATATGAAAAAATAAAATTATTTAGGGAAGATTTTGGAAACGTGCTCCCCGAAACCACGTGCGGTACTGGGGTTTAGGGGGTATACTGTGATTACATACTGCACAAAAAGTAAACTATGCCTCAATATTACTATTATCCTGATCATTTTGGAAAATTTACCCGCGCGTAGATGTGGTGGTGACGGTCTACACGGCGCTTATGTATGTAAAAGTTGTCCCACCAAGGTCGGAAATTAACTTTTATTTAAACTCGCCAGCTGGCGACTAATTGACAACTTTTAGGCGCCAGCTTCCAGAAGTTGGTCGCCAAAAAACTGAAATGTAAATGCATAGCAACTGTGCAAACCACACACGCTTTTACGGCTTGTGAGTCTGTCAGCCTGACAAACGTGTTGTTTTTCGTTGGACTGGTTTCAGTTTAGATTGTTCTGACTACCGTGGTTGCGCCCAAACATTACAAACTCCGATCAATCAAGTCAGCCCTAAATCAACTTCACTAGCGGAATAGTATCAAGGCTGATTGGGTCTAATCCGATTCTATTTCTTGACATACCAAGCGCCAAGGGTCACCTTCCTTTCGTGTAAAGGGGGCCTAAATTGTTACGGGGTACTTTTGAGGGTTACTCCGCAGATTTTGCGTTTCAGGGGAAACTCGCTTCTCACTTAACCTTAGCCGCTTTGGCGGTGTTCTTTTGCGCTCCAGTGGTCCATCGAGTTACCTCGTTCTATAGCTAATTAACTTGCCGTGGATCTTATATTGCAACTGCTCATTTCTAAAGCCGGTTTTGGTACACACTATTGTAATAATGAGATGAGGTATTTAATTACTAACTAAGTGCTTCCACTTGCCAACAAAGAGTTGTTTACAGGTTTCTAACCTAATTTATTCTGGTACCATTTCTGTACTTTTTGAACATGTTTTTGTTCCAAATTTGTCCCTTCACAAAGTGAAGAGTATAGTTGGATTCTTACCGGCAAGCTCGCACAACTGATCCTTTCCTTCCCCGAACAAAGACGGACTGGGACGACTGTTGAGAGAGGTGCCTCATTTAATTTTAATATTGGTCATTATGCCATTAGATAAAATGATTCCTTCGCTCGTTGTTCCAGGTTGCAATTGACGTCATAGATTGCCGCGACATCTTTGTATTCTGGATCTTCCAACATTCCCAATAATTCACCCTATTGTTTAAATTATTTGTTCTCATTCAAACTGAATGAACCGCAACAAAACCGATTGATCAACAACATTGACATTAACATTCTGGGCAAAATCTTGAGTCTCCTCTTTGGCCATTCTTTTCTCTTCTGTGGTCCTCTCTCTCACCAGGCTCCACTTGGTTGTGCGCGGCCGCGTCCTTCATCTTCCTTGGGGACGAGTGCAACAGACCAGCGCGGCGACGACGCCAGCCCGCACTACAAAAAAAGGCGAGAAACAAAGCATGTTGATTTCCAGCTAGTTAAGGGCCGATCTACAAGGCTTGAGGCAAATGCCACGCATTTAATGAAATCGCCAAATAGGCCGTGCCATTTACGCAGCGGCCGTTGCAGCAGCGCTTTTTGCCACGTACTTGATAGTGTTCTCGTTCTCAAACATAAATAAAGACACAACGTATCTTTTCATCAAGAACGATTCCGGCTTGTATTACGAAACACACATTGTTTATGCAGATCGGAGTTGGCACAAGAATTCTAAGAATGCAGTGCTTCAGTACCTTTCGTCCACAAAACCTGCAGAAATGACACAGAGGACCAGGACGAACATCAAGAACTTGTTCATCTTGAATGCAACGTTTGACAAATCTCACCCTAAAATAATTCGCAAAAAAAAAGAAAAAAAAAAAGAAAAGAAAAGAAAGAAAGAAAGAAAGACAAAAAAGAGATACAAAAAGTTAATTTGGTGTCACAAGGATTTCTACCTTTCCCACAGGGATCATCTTTGTAACAGCAGTGTTTCTTGGGGGGAGATAATGTATTTGCATTTTTCATTGTTAATGTAGCATAACGGCTCAATATCATGGCGGTGAAATGCGTTCAGTTAAATCGCTGACTCCATGCTGCAGCCGGCACACGAAGTTGCATGAGGAGTGACAAGGACTGTTGTAAATCCCTGTTTTTTTTTTTTGTTTTTTTTTGTTTTTTTTGTTTCTTTTTTTTTTTTAGTATTAGACGATTTTAGGATCGCTTTTGATTGGGTGTGTTCCGGTAACAGACTAGCTGAAACGTGTTGTTTTTCGTTGGGTTGGTTTTAGTTTAGATTGTTCTGACTACCGTGGTTGCGCCCAGACATTACAAACTCCGATACACTTGCAGTCAAGTCAGCCCTGAATCAACTTCACCAGCGGAATAGTATCAAGTCTAATTGGGTCTAATCCGATTCTATTCCTTGACATGCCAAGCGCCAAGGGTCACCTTCCTTCCATGTAAACAGGGCCTAAGTGAAGAGTATAGTTGGATTCTTACCGGCAAGCTCGCACAACTGATCAGTCCTTTCCTTCCTCGAACAAAGACGGACTAAGACGACTGATGATTGTTGAGTTGTTTTCTTCAGAGGGAGTTGCCTCAATGAATTTTGATATGGTCAATATGCCATGAAATATTTTTGCTTATTGTTCCAGGTTGCAATTGACGTCATAGATGGCCGCGACATCTTTGTATTCTGGATCTTCCAACATTCCCAATAATTCACCCTATTATTTAAATTATTTGTTCTCATTCAAACTGAATGAACCGCAACAAAACCGATTGATCAACAGCATTGACATTAACATTCTGGGCAAAATCAAAGATCTCTTGAACAACAGTAAAAAAAAGATGGATATTTCAACAATACACGGCTAAGAGTAAATAGACGATGCCTCAGCAACAAAAGAAGTCATGTTTTATTTTCGATGATTTATATTTAACAGCCGAACTGGCTTTTGCAGTCTCCTCTTTGGCCATTCTTTTCTCTTTTGTGGTCCTTTCTTTCACCAGGCTCCACTTGGTTGTGCGCGGCCGCGTCCTTCATCTTCCTTGGGGACGAGTGCAACAGACCAGCGCGGCGACGACGCCAGCCCGCACTAAAAAAAAAGGCGAGAAACAAAACATGTTGATTTCCAGCTAGTTAAAGGCCGATCTACACGGCTTGAGGCAAATGCCACGCATTTAATAAAATCGCCAAATAGGCCGTGCCATTTACGTAGCGGCCGTTGCAGCAGCGCTTTTTGCCACGTACTTAATAGTATTCTCGTTCTCAAACATAAATAAAGACACATCGCATCTTTTTATCAAGAACGATTCCGGCTTGCATTACGAAACACACATTGTTTATGCAGATCAGAGTTGGCACAAGAATTCTAAGAATGCAGTGCTTCAGTACCTTTCGTCCACAAAAACTGCAGAAATGACACAGAGGACCAGGACGAACACCAAGAACTTGTTCATCTTGAATGCAACGTTTGACAAATCTCACCCTATAATAATGCGCAAAAAAAAAAAAAAAAAAAAAAAGAAGAAGAAGAAGAAGAAGAAAGAAAGAAAGAAAAAGAGAGACAAGAAGTTAATTCGGTGTCACAAGGATTTCTGCCTTTCCCACAGGGATTATCTTATTTGCATTTCGCATTGTAATTTAGTGTAGCATAACGGCTGAATATCATGGCGGTGAAATGCGTTCAGTTAAATCGCTGACTCCATGCTGTAGCCGGTACACAAAATTGCATGAGAAGTGACAAGGACTGTGTTGTAAATCCCAGGTCTTTTTAGTATTAGACGATTTTAGGGTCGCTTTTGATTGGGTGTATTCCGGTAATAGGAGACTAGCTGAAACGTGTTGTTTTTCGTTGGACTGGTTTCATTTTAGATTGTTCTGGCTACCGTGGTTGCGCACGGACATTACAAACTCCGATACACTTGCAGTCAAGTCAGCCCTGAATCAACTTCACCAGCGGAATAGTATCAAGGCTAATTGGGTCTAATCCGATTCTATTCCTTGACATGCCAAGCGCCAAGGGTCACCTTCCTTCCATAAAAACAGGGCCTAAGTGAAGAGTATAGTTGGATTCTTACCGGCAAACTCGCACAACTGATCCTTTCCTTCCTCGAACAGAGACGGACTGGGACGACTGACGACTGTTGAGTTGTTTTCTTCAGAGGGAGTTGCCTCAATGAATTTTGATATGGTCAATATGCCATGAAATATTTTTGCTTATTGTTCCAGGTTGCAATTAACGTCATAGATGGCCTTATGTCTTTGTAATCATGGATCTCCCAACATTCCCAATAATCTCTATCGTTTAATTATTTGTTCTCAGTCAAACTGAATGAACCGCAACAAAACCGATTGATCAATGACATTCGACTGCATGGTATTTGCTGTCACTCCCTTTTGACTCGGTTTATCTCAGACAAAACTCGTTTTATTCCAAACAAGTGAGGCTCGTGTTATCTCAAGCATGACTCATTTCAAGCGTGGGAGCCGGAGCCAGTCTTTCTTGGACAAGGGCGCTGTTGCTTGGAGGTAAAACGGCTTCACACATTGGCAAAAAAAAACTAAGTGAGTTTAGACAGAACAGTTCGTCGAACAGCAAGAGAGACGGTCCGTGACTCGTGGAGCTGCTGAGTATATATTGCTTATTCAGTGAAGATCTTTCTGCATCTATTATCTTTCATTTATTCTCAAACTAAATGAACCGTGCCCAAAACACGAGGAGAATGCATGGTCATTTTACTGTCGATTGTTTGCTTGATCTCAAACAAGACTCGTGTTATCTCAAACTCTTTTTAATTTCATCCCAGTTCGAAAACTTCAACTGAATTTCCAAATTCGCAGCATGTAATTCATTACATATACCGTAAATGTTCTAATAAGCTTATTTTAAAAATGGCCTCGTAGAGGTGCGAGGGCGAGGGAGGTGGGTGGGTGGGTGAGGCTTATTTAAAACGATGAGATGGCAACAAGAGGTACAACTGTATTCCTGACCAGTCCACATATCCACAATGCCTCTCGGCCACCCAATCTCACTTCGATCAACTCATACAAACACGCCATGATTTTGCGCAAATTTTAAGGCTGTTTGAGTGTAACATCTCACATCATATTATTTCTTCAACGAAGACCTCAAACATGATCTCGCTTGAAGTGGCTCAGGCGCCAAAATGTTTTGGGGTCTCCAGGCGCCTTTTCGCTTCCTTCATGCTTCGTTGTTGTTCTCTGGCTCGTAATCATCTTCGTCGTAGTCGTTTGAGTACGCCACGTTCTCGGCTCCCAGAGCTTTGTCGTGCAGCTTTCCACTACTTCGTCGTCTTCGCCATGCATTGCTGCGTAATTAAACGGCGGAACTAGCGAGGAACATTTCACGAGTAGATTGTCAGTTAACATGTTTTCGTTTCAACACAACCTCTTTCTCAATATGCTTTCGTTTTTCGCCCACAGTAAATACGCACGAGTTCTCAAAGTGGAGGATTTCGAAGTAAAAATAAAACGAAGTTTAAATCTTTATATGGGCTTCAAGATCTACTCCCTAATTCTCTCAACCTCTCCTCTATTTAATAAAAGTGTGGTCAGTGTTGACAGCCTGACCAGCTAAGAGATCTACATCATTTCATTTTCACTGAACTGCATATAATTTGAATGTGTATAGAACTAGAGAGAAATTAGCCGCTCATCACTCTTTCTAAAATTCAAAACAATCAGGCAGGGAAAAAATCCGAAAGTTGTTTATCACAGCGCAAACATATATTGTGTTAATTGTTGATACCCGTTGCTTCATCACAACGTTGTCTTTTTATCGGTTTTGGCAAATTGGTAAAGGGCACGGCGAGGACCCGATAAACTTACTCGAAACTGTGGTCCTAAGTCGACAATGGGACTCATAACAGTAAACGGGGAGATATATCGTACGTTCACCGGGAGAAAACTGTATCACGGGAAGAGATCAGGAACGCCACAAGAATTTTGGGAATTTTCTTACCTGTCGTCCACGAAAAACACCACAAGCAGACTGAGAACCAGAGTCAAAACCAAGAACTTGTTCATTTTCAATGCAACTTCCCGCTGAAAGAAAGAAACAACATGAAAGTTTAAACACGGAGGGAGCAGTGTTCTTATTTCTATAAACAACACGAGAGAATTTCACCAATGTCCAAATCCAAGTTGTAACTAAAATGGAAAATCACTCAGTTTCAGTGAGTAAACCCACCGTCAATTTGGATTCAATAACAGCAACTTGAGTTCCCTCAAACTTGAATGATGTTGAATGCCAAGGATCAGATGCCCTTAAGTAGCCGGTGAACATTTGGAAGTGTTTACCTCAAGTTAGAATAAAATGTAATGACAGCGGATCAATTGATCATTTTAAGAATCGCGTGAAGTGCAAAATTACTCGATCAGTGAATGTTATTGAAACCAAACAGGATTTTGACCTTTGGAAGGAAACTCACTCGCTTGTTAATAAAAGTTCTAATGAACTGGCGCGGGTACATCCCAAAATGACCCCTTGTTATGCTTGAAGAATTTCTTTTGATAATTAACACAGCGGCAACACACACTCAGCTGCATGTTCATGTGTTGTGTTTTGTTAATACAGAACGCACAATCATGGATTTAAGATCTAAACTAATCAAAATACGATGCTATCCAAACAAAACGGTTACACTAGAGTTTTAACAAAATCACTGTGTTGATTGAAGTCTCAACGCTCGAAAGATGAGAGATCAGCATGTGTCTTTTCGGAGTTCATTCTACTTCAACAAAAAAATCTGGGAGTACGAAAGGGAACTAGAAATATGTTGGAAACTTACCGGGAAACTAGCAGATAACTGAAAAATTGAATCGACGTTTTTACTTGACAAGCTGTTTATTAGTAATGTGAAGGGACAAATTTGGAACAGAAACATGTTCAAAAAGTACAGAAATAGTACCAGAATAAATTAGGCCAAAACCTAGAAACAACTCTTTGTTGGCAAGTGGAAACATTTAGTTAGTAATTAAATACCTCATCTCATTATTACGATAGTGTGTACCAAGTTAATTAGCTATAGATCAGGTGGCACGATGGACCATTGGAGCGCAAAACTGAACACCACCAAAGCGGCTAAGGCTAAGTAAACATAGCTGTGCATACACAAAGAAAGCCCACTTAGGTTCCTTTGTTCAGCACAACCTTTGTTGGAAAAAGTAATATAGGACTCGACCTCGAAGATGCACCTGTGACCCTGAGGGTTAGGTTAGCTTTTCTGGTAAAAACACTTCGCGAACCAAAGATGCGCGTAGTGACTAGTCCAGGATCCTGAAAAGTCACCTAAACTAAGATCAGAGATAGTACGTGCTCGCACGGCTTCGGTTGAACAATAGCGGAGTTTTGCATGCGTAGTAATGAGCAATATTGTTTTCAACATTTGTGTGTAAAGTTCTAATTAAGTTTTAGCGTCCTTTTTCTTATACAGTCGAACCCCGCTATTTCGAAGTCGCACGGGACATAAAAAAAAGTTCGAAATAGCCGATAATAAATGACTGAAAAACATATCCAAAGGGGATTCGGCTTGACTTCGAAATAACGGGGACTTCGAATTAACCGAGTTCGAAATAGCGAGGTTCGACTGTATATACGGTCTTACGCTTTGACTCAGTCGAAGAATAAACGTGAATTACTCGAGAGAACAGTTTGAAGTCCCTTGCTGACCAACAGAAGCAAGTTTTACCCACAGAAGCTAAAATCTGCGGAGTTACCCCAAGTGCTCCGTAACAGTAAAAACAATGGATTGGGAAGACAGAACAGCATAAGTTTTCTTTTCTGTAAAACTGAGATCTGCCAGTTTAATTGTGAAAATAAGGGTGCATTCTTTTGGAACTATTCAAAAATGAGGCTTCAAGGGGGGACGCACACTATTTCGATTATTCCGTTCATGCACAGCTTCCCCCCCTTTCCCGCTGGAATAACAGAATCATTCTGAGCTTGGTTTATAGTCTGTTAATACTTGCTTTTGTGGTTACTTCCAACATTATGTCATTTCGTTCTAAGGGGAAACCGTTTTCGGTTAGGTCTTCGTCGAGACTCAACCAAATATTCTTAACTAAAAATAAGTTGCCAAGCTTAACTTTCTAGCGTAATTTTTGTTTAGATAACATTGTGTTTTAACAAGTTTAGATAGTTGTCAAACCCATCTGCATTCTGTATCAACAACACGGAGAACTACATAGACAGGTGCTCGTTACTGGTGTTATATGACTATCAAAGGAAATTTGTCAAATTGTTGCAGCGGGCAACATAACTCCATGCTGGGGGTTATTTTAGGCTGCACTCACGTCAGTTTATTTGAGAATTTTCATGAACAAATGAGTAAAAGCACTGAACACCAAAGAGAATACCTGTCGACCTCTCCTCTTTCGAACGTTGAGACTCCAATCAACACAGTCATTCTTTTGAATTTCTAGTTTGTTTGGATAGCATCGTGTTTTGAAGAGTTTACTTATAGATCTCAAATCAACGATTAATTGTGCGTTCGGTATCAACAAAACACAACACATGAACAGCTGAGTGTATGTTGCCGCTAGTGTTAATTATCAAAAGAAATCTTCAAGTTGTTGCAGCGGGCAACATAACAACACGCCAGTTCATTATAGAACTTTTATTAACAAACGAGTGAGTTTCCTTCCAAAGGTCAAAATCCTGTTTGGTTTCAATAACGAGTGAGTTTCCTTCCAAAGGTCAAAATCCTGTTTGGTTTCAATAACACTCACTGATCGAGTATTTGCATTTCACGCGATTCTCAAAATGATCAATTGATCTGTCATTACGTTTCATTCTAACGTGTGGTAAACACTTCCAAGTGTTCACTGTTCACCGGGTACTTAAGGGCATCTCCTTGGCATTCAACATCATTCAAGTTTGAGGGAACTCAAGTTGCTGTTGTTGAATCCAAATTGACGGTGAGCTGACTCTAAGAGTAATTAGAAAATCGCCGGTGAATTTGTCTATCAAGAGTTTGTTTATAAAAAAAAAACGGACACTGCTCACTCCATGTTTGAACTTTCGCGTGGTTTCTTTCAGTTGGAAGTTGAATTCAAAATGAACAAGTTCTTGATTTTGACTGTGGTTCTCAGTCTCCTTGTGGTGTTGTTCGTGGACGACAGGTAAGAAAATTCCCAGAATTCTTGTGGCGCTCCTGATTTCTTCCTTGTGACACAGTTTTCAGTGATCTGTTCCTTGTCACGCAGTTTTTTCTCGATGACGGTACGCCATGTGCCGGATCTCCCTGTTTTATATGAGTCCTATTGGTCGACTAGTTGGGACCACTTTATGTTAATAAGTTTATCGTGTCCTCGTGCAAAGATGTGAGAAGAGCGTTCGCTTCGGTTATTTATGGACAGGGACTGTTTTTCCTTCCTGACTAATTTTTTGTTGGAATGAATAGTGGCTGATAGGCTAATTTCTTCTCTCTATACACAATCATGACAGTTCAAGTTCAGTTAAACTATCAATCTGATCAATTTTTTAATGGCAGTTTCGTTGGGAGAATTAGACTAATTAGGGATTCGCTCTTGGAGCTCAGTTTAATGATTAAACCTCTGCTGAAGGCGAAACCGCACCTACCTTGGGTGTCAGAGGTTTCTCGCTCTCAAGGCTCTGAGCTGGGTGGCCGCGTAGGGCTGGGGAAAAAACTACGGGCGGAGGAGGGCTGGGGGCGAGCCTCTGGCAGAATGAGATCTCTTTAAAAGGAAAAAAAATGTTTGTTATGTAGACTCGGCCTATTAAAGTTAACAATCTGGTCGAATTGTTCATCGCTAATTCCACCGTTTTACGCAGCAATGCTTGGCGCCGCCGCCGCCGAAGACGACGAAGTGGAAAGCTGCACGACGAACCTCCCCCAGCCGAGAACGTGGCGGACTCAAACGACTACGACGAAGAGGATTACGAAGATGATTACAACGAAGAAATGGAGGAAGCGAAGAGGCGCATTGAGACACCAAAACATTTTGGCGTCTGAGAGCTTCAATCAATCAATCAATCCAGTTTTATGCATCTGTGAGCCAACAGGCTCAAAACGAGATACGTTATTCATTCATTCATGCATCTATTATGTTTGAGGACTTCGCTGTAGAATTTACACTCAAACAGCATTAAAATCTGCGCAAAATCATGGCGTGTTTGTGTGAGTACATTAGTAGTTTACTTGGCGATATAGGTCGGCCGAGAGGCCATTGTGACGGTTGGCATATCTTTTAATTGTGTAATGACTATAAAACAAGAGGATAGTTTTCAATTGCATTAAAGTCTCCAACACTGCTCCGGGAAAAGTCAAAATTCTGGTTCGATTACACTTTTCAGAGAGAAATTGATTTAGCTTTTTCTTATGTTTACATTTCCTCAACTCATTGCACAACATGTTTTTGTCAAAAGGCAACAAAGTATCTCGTTTTCAGTACACAGGGATTGAGTATCGCACATTGCTACGATCTGTGAATAATAGGGTTGGTATCTACATATTAACTAGCTCAACATATAGACAATCATTTCGGAACTCAACCGTGTATTTACTCAAACACAAACTGAAGAGTTATTTTGAGGTTTATATTATCGGTGCGAGCAGTTAAAAAGAATTTAAAAGTCTCTCGACACAAATAAGCGCGGGAACGCCAGCGCCGGTGAAGCAACAATTGCAGAAGACAAACTAGAGTACTCGTAAATCTGAAACTGACCTGATCTCAGGGTCGTCGTGCACTCGCGTGTGACTTCAAATGCTTCTTTTTGTTAGTAAAAGTTGTTGTCGGACGTGGTTTTGGCCGTGCTTTTATTTGCTACAACCATTCATCAAAGGCTTGCTCATCTTTTAGTTTGCGTTGTCTTATCCTTTTATGTTATCCTTTCTGTGAGAGACGATGGGAGAATCTGAAAAGATTCTAGCAAGGTTCGGCTGATTAGATATCAAGTGCCAGTGTTTCATAAGAATCTTTTTGAGATTCGGTACGGCCGGATTGTGACAAACGGTAGGACTGGCCTACTCGATGTTCGAGTTTTGTTACTAAGAGCCGATTGTCTTGATGAGAACTGGACTTCGTTAAGAACCGTTTGAACGAGTTTGTGTGGGTAGCCTCTTAGGTGGAGGCGAGATTCAAATTCCCGTTTGAGTTTTTCGAACGGTTCCTTAACAGAGTTGGTTCTGAGTAGACGTAAAGCTTCTCCTTTAATAAAACCATTTTTGACGCTAAAAGGGTGGCAAGACGAGAAGTGTGTATACTGGAAGGTCTCTGTCAGCTTAAAAAACGTTTGAACATCTAAAACGTTTGTTGTGGGGAAGCGGGGGCCTTTGTATACTTTAGTGTCGAGAAATACAATTTCGGAAGATGACTTTTCACAAGTGAATTTGATTGTGGGGTGAAATGAGTTAGCATCGACAAAGCTGTCGACTTGTGCTTCTGGTGTAGTCCACACAGAAAAAATGTCATCAATGAATCTTTTCCAGATAATGGGTTTGATTGGACTGGCTGAGAGTAGCTTTGTCTCAATGTCGGCCATAAAGATAACCGAGAAAGCCACAGCCATCTTGGTACCCATTGCTATACCGTGGTCTACAGATAATGTTTGTCGTTGAATTTGAAGGAGTTTTCTTCTAAAATGAGTCGCATGAGTTCCCTAAGATCTGCTGTAGCAGATAGGTAGTGCGGACGTGTAGTGGTCTTCATAATAGCGGCAAACAGTCTCGATTCCCTCGTGTTGGGGGATTTTTGTGTAAAGTGAGCAGACATCAACACTGTAAAAATGGACTGGTTAAAACTACCAATTAAAATGGCAAAATTGGTTAATTCAAACATTTAAAAATTGGTCAAAATATCAATCATATACAAAATGGTTGATTCAACATATCAAAAATGTGTCACAGTAACCTATAATACTATTGGTTACGTATGCAATTGATAGATTTCACCATTTCATAATTGGTCAAAATATGAACCATATATGAAATGGTTGGCTCAATTCATTCCAAATATGTTACAGTAAACTATATATTTTGGTCACCAATTTTGTAAATTTTTGTTGTTGGTTGTTTCAATCAGTTACAAATGTTAAAACTATTTTCCTTTGAAAATGGTACATTCAAACTTAAGGCATTTATTAAAATAAACTATTCCTTGTGCTACAATTATTGTTTCAACCATTTGTATTTTAACATTTTTTCATTCCAGTTTGAACTGTTTTGGATTAAACAACCGGGTTTTGGAGAAGTGCGTGACTGACAGTCATTTTTTAAAAGGCCAGTGTTCTTTGTTAGCATTTTTTTTCATGGCATCCTGCATACATGCGGTTCTCACTTTATAATGTGCTTGGAAAGAGTACCAAATCAACAGTTCACTTGTAAAAGAACGAATTTTGTTCTCTCTGTGATTTGTTTTTGAGTGGAGCCTTGTACTCTTTGTGCTATGTTTGTGCCCCGGTTCTTGCTCATGACCATTGCACTTATCATACACCATTGCGTGACAACTACTACATTGTGTTACTCTGAGGCAATAGCTTTGCACAGACGGACGTTGGCGGGAAAGCAGAGCTTTTAATATCACCTTGCAATGTACAGTGTATGAAAAACATGCATTGAACAAATTATTCAGGCTGCCACAGCACATGTGCCTGACTCAAAGATTGATGCAGTCGAGTAATTGTCATTAACTATCGGCACCTGAATCTATCAGAAGGCAGTGCAAGTCAGGAAGATAATAACTTACAATCAATCCAAAGTTTTCTTTGAAGTAAGCCGTTTGTTTGCTCTTGATTGACACGTGGGAAAATGGATTGGAGGTTGGGTGGTTCTCTTGGAACAAGTCACTTAAACCGGGGATTTCATTGAAGTCGGCGTTTCCAGCTTCGCCAAAGTATTCTTTTACTTGAGCGTGCAATATTTTAACAGTGTTTCTCACAAATGTAGTAGATCCTTCGACAATTTCGTCAAGAGCTTTCTGACTTAAGAGCAGTGATTCTTTGGTCTTTAGGAGGTATAAAGCGTTTTGTCTTCTACTTGCCTCTGTGCAGTCTTTGACTGAGTGGGCACCACACTAATGGCTCTAACAAAGCTTCTGCACCTTCCATCGGCTCTACACCAACTTCCTCTTGATTGCTTTCTGCTTCCCCTCGAATGTTAATGTTTCTCAAAGGTGCGTCGAGATTTATTCCGCTGTGTACTCTGCGAAGATGGCTTTTGTGAGAATTAATTCGCGTAAACATCATTTGGCAGTTTGGTACCTCGCACTGTAGATTTACGTCGGCGTCTCCACTATGAACCGACACTAAATGACTTAACATCAACGCAACAGTTCGAGAGCGAAACGACGCACAGATCTGGCAACTAACGCTATCCATCTCCATCGAGTCGTTAACTCTGAGGAGTTTTCCGTAAGTCCTCAGTAATAAAGTCAAAGTCACGATACACGACTGCAGTCCAGTCGTACAGCAACCGCGGGCCAATTAATCCAGCAGAAGGACTGTCATCTCGTTATGCAAAAGAGAGATGTTTCGTTTTGCCCAAATAACTCATGTATACAGATTCTTGTTTCCCTTTATTTGCGTGCAGTGAGTATATAGCGTGCAATGAGTTGCGTGTGCCTTTGAAAGACATAAGCGGTCACTTGTTTCCAATGATTGACGTTCTTTTATTGCTACAGTTTCGGAAATTCAGTTTTTCATGCCATGTGTGGAATGGCTTTTGTTCTGATCATATGCCATGAAACAGACAATGCAAAACAGAATGTGCGTGTATCGTCCAACAGAGTCTTCAGTCATTCATTTCAGTTTGCGTGCAGCGCCTGTTTGTGAAGTCGTTGAAACAAGATATGTCTATCCAATAACAGCTCTGATTGGTCGATCGGATATAAAATACGTATCAAATAGTCGGTTGGAGTCATTGAGCGGGAAGATTTCTTCGTACGACCATCAGCAATTTATGTTTTAATTGTATTCGAAATGGCAAGTGCTCTTCCACACGAAGTTCGAAACCAGAAGATGTTTTAACGTTCGTAAAGGAGGCAGGATTCGAATGCGTGTTGCGGGGATTTGAAGGTACGTGTCGAATGTCTTCATTCGTGACTGCGATGATGATGCCCCTGAGCACGCAAGTTCAGTGATGCCGCTTTTCGAAATGTGCTAACATTTATTCTTGCAATGAATGCATAAAGGACTATCCAGCCCAAGGTGTATATACTCAGCACTGATTGTACTTTCCGTTTGTCCTAGAGAACGTAGTCGACGGGGAGGACTTCTTTCATCTCGATCTTCTGGACTTCACCACCTGTCGCCGATAAATATTTAGTCCCGACGAAACTTTCTGTGCCGACACGAAATACTTTTGGGAAGATAACAGGGCGAAAGCAGAAACCAAAGCTACGGTGAGCTTTAGCAGTAAAACAATGACGCTTTATGCTTTACTCTGTACATGACATCTGTTGCCTCATAAAATTCTTCTGCGTATCGTACATTGCCTGTTGAAGTGTTTCTTTCATTCGATCATGTAGCCTTTGTTTCGCAATGGTCATTGAATACCAGAAATGAAAAATACACCGAAATAATTATGAAGATTGAGTTTGCAGTCACAAATGGACTGAACACACTGTGAACAAAACCGCAATAATATTGTAAACATCTCTCGTGTGACATTCCTCGCTTTCAATTTTATATTTGTTACAGAGCACGAATACTCGAAAGCCTGATAGAAAAAACGTATGGAGTTAATAAAAGAAAACACATAAGTAGTGAAGCGAAGAAGTAAACTGCATCCCATTCAAACTCAACGCCATTTGGCTCTGTGGAATATGCACAGATAAACTGGATTTTAGGAAAAGATTTTGGCTCGCGTTCACCGCACAAGCTTTGAGAATAGCCGTAAACAAATGTTTGATGGTACCTCTGGGGTATTGCAAATATCTCTGTCGCCGATAAGTATTTAGTCCCGACGAAACTTTCTGTGCCGACACGAAATACTTTTGGGAAGATAACAGGGCGAAAACAGAAACCAAAGCTACGGTGAGCTTTAGCCGTAAAATAATGACGCTTTATGCTTTACTCTGTACATGACATCTGTTGCCTCATAAAATTCTTCTGGGTATCGTACATTGCCTGTTGAAGTGTTTCTTTCATTCGATCATGTAGTCTTTGTTTCGCAATGTTCATTAAATACCAGAAATGAAAAATACACCGAAATAATTCTGAGGATTGAGTTTGCAGTCTCAAATAGACTGAACACACTGTGAACAAAACTGCAAAAATATTGTAAACATCTCTCGTGTGACATTCCTCGCTTTCAATTTTATATTTGTCACAGAGCACAAATACTCGAAAGCCTGATAGAAGAAACGTATTGAGTTAACAAAAGAAAACACATAAGTAGTTAAGCGAAGGCTGGATTAATCGTGGCCTCTGATTAGAAATATGAGTCAAGATCAAACTGTCATAATCAATTGTGCATAAAAAGATATGTCACGCATTCTCAAGATGCAGGGTCACTCAACCTTTAAGAAGCAAGTGTATGAGTGTTGTAATAATAATTTTTAGTTTAATCAAGGTGTCAAAATAGCAAGGTGTCAAAAGCCAAGTTCTCTATACTGTGTGATATTTTTATGTTGAGAAATTGGAAGTCTCTCTTGGGAGTTCCGCTCTTGTCCCCTACTTTCCATTTTATATTCTGGTCTCGACCCAACTCACGCCGCAAGCTCACTGGCAAGGCCAGTCTAGTTTTTATTACAACCATACATAAGAATAAATGTAAATGCATCGTACGAACAAGAATAAAAAATTACTTGCCTTTAAACGTATACTATATATAGTAATATGTTTTTTTGTGATTATTATTAATACTAATATATTTGTTTATATCAGGGGAATATTTAAAAGACCTCTCTTGTTTTGCTGTATAACATTTTTTATACATTGTCGGTATTACAGGGTGCCATGCAGTTATTTTGGTAGTTCGATGATATTCGGAACATCACTAATAACGTGCATAACATATCCTCTGTGGCAAATAATAAACTCATTCTTAATTTTATATTTTGCAGGAAGACTCAAGTGAAAACATTGGGATGATGGCTGAATCAACAACAACACCGCGACTTCTTGCCACCGGGAGCATTGAAGAAATAAGCTCCCTAGCATTGGCAGCTGAAGGAATGATTGTATGTCAGTTCAGGCCAATAGCAATTGTAAATGCCGTCGTCACCCTCTTGGCCAGTTTTTAATTCATGCCTTTAATTCAGCTTACCCTAAAGGCCAATGCAAAAATATTTTTGTACTTTTAGACCATCTTCTACTAGGTAAGCAAGGCTCATCCCTGCCCATTGCAGTTGAACATTTTTTGTCTGGCTTGTAGCTTAGTTCGATAATAATTATTGTATACGAATTAGCAAGCCAAAGTTTTACAAAGATTCACATTTTTATACTTCGTGTTGCGGCTAAACAGATGACCATTCACTGTTTCATTAGTATGTTATTATAAAGGAGTAGGAAATAAACCTGTTTGTTGATATGAATATGCATGTGCCCACTGTATTATTTTTATAGTGATATGTGTGCATCACATTAGATGGCCGCAGCCCCTTACAATAAACAAGTGATTGTTTCAACTGTTTACTATCAGTAAATTTGAACAAATTTCAAAATGACCAAGGGACGATCGTTTTGACCAATTAAATTGACACCAAATTCAAATTGGTTAAAATGGAGTGAGTTAACCAAAAAAAAATGGTTACCTCAGATGCATCAATATTGTAATTTTAAATAGGTTAATATGACCAAATGTATTGGTTAAATTTACCATTATGAAGATTTGTTACAACCAATTGAGAATGGAACTAACATAAAACAATTAGTTGAAGTTACCAATTTCGAAGGATAGAAACGAATCTTTAAAAATTGGTCAAAAGAATTGGTTCATTCTACCAAAAAAATTTTGATTAGCTCAGATGCATCTTGCAACCTTTACTTTCTTGGTAACTTTAACCAGTCCGGTTTTACAGTGAAGTGAAGCTAAAACAGCTGAGTCTGGTAAAGATGTTTTCTCGATAAAGTTAATGAAATCAGTTGTGTCTTTTATGTATGACTTTTGTTTCTTGGCAATGGGTTGTAAAAGCGAATCCACAAAACTTGAAATATGTTCCGTGGGGCCACCGTTACCCGAGACTACAGGTCGTCCAACGGGTGTTGGTTTGTGAATTTTTGTAAGTGTATAAAATTCAGGAATTCTGGGTGGTTTTTTTTGGTCTTGTTCAAGGAATTTATGTGTCATTTTGTCAATGCAGCCGTTAGAATGTAGTTTGTTGACCAAATTACTGACTTTTGCTGCTGTGTTTGATACGATGGGCTGATCCAGAGGCTTATAAAATTTATCATCAGAGAGTTGCTTATTGCCTTCTTGAATCTTAGCGCTGGTATCTAGAATGACAATGGTAGTCCCCTTGTCGGCATTTTAAAGAATAATCCGGCTGTGTTTTTGCGGAGTTCTTTGAGTGCTTTTCTCTCGTTTGCTGATAGGTTATCTGATTGAGGAGTGAAGGATATTTCCGCTAGTTCAGTCTTGGTGAGATCCAAATAAGTTTCGAGTGCCACAGAAGATTGTGGTGGTGGCTGCCACTGAGACTTAATATGGAAGAATATAATATTCAAGGGGGGACGCACACTATTTCGACTATTCCGTCATGCACACCTTCCCCCCCCCCCCCCCCCCCCCCCCCTTTCCCGGTGGAATAACAGAATCATTCTGAGCTTGGTTTATAGTCTGTTAATACTTGCTTTTGCGGTTACTTCCAACATTATGTCATTTCGTTCTAAGGGGAAACCGTTTTCGGTTAGGTCTTCGTCGAGACTCAACCAAATATTCTTAACTAAAAATAAGTTGCCAAGCTTAACTTTCTAGCGTAATTTTTGTTTAGATAACATCGTGTTTTAACAAGTTTAGATAGTTGTCAAACCATCTGCATTCTGTATCAACAACACGGAGAACTACATAGACAGGTGCTCGTTACTGGTGTGATATGACTATCAAAGGAAATTTGTCAAATTGTTGCAGCGGCCAACATAACTCCATGCTGGGGGTTATTTTAGGCTGCACTCACGTCAGTTTATTTGAGAATTTTCATGAACAAGCACTGAACACCTGTCGACCTCTCCTCTTTCGAACGTTGAGACTCCAATCAACACAGTCATTCTTTTGAATTTCTAGTTTGTTTGGATAGCATCGCGTTTTGAAGAGTTTACTTATAGATCTCAAATCAACGATTAATTGTGCGTTCGGTATCAACAAAACACAACACATGAACAGCTGAGTGTATGTTGCCGCTAGTGTTAATTATCAAAAGAAATCTTCAAGTTGTTGCAGCGGGCAACATAACAACACGCCAGTTCATTATAGAACTTTTATTAACAAACGAGTGAGTTTCCTTCCAAAGGTCAAAATCCTGTTTGCGGGTTTCAATAACATTCACTGATCGAGTATTTGCACTTCACGCGATTCTCAAAATGATCAATTGATCTGTCATTACGTTTCATTCTAACGTGTGGTAAACACTTCCAAATGTTCACCGTTCATCGGCTACTTAAGGGCATGTCCTTGGCATTCAACATCATTCAAGTTTGAGGGAACTCAAGTTGCTGTTGTTGAATCCAAAATTGACGGTGAGTACTGACACTCTAAGAGTAATGGAAAATCGCCGGTGAATTTGTCTATCAAGAGTTTGTTTATAAGAAAACGGACACTGCTCACTCCATGTTTGAACTTTCGCGTGGTTTCTTTCAGTTGGAAGTTGAATTCAAAATGAACAAGTTCTTGATTTTGACTGTGGTTCTCAGTCTCCTTGTGGTGTTGTTCGTGGACGACAGGTAAGAAAATTCCCAAATTCTTGTGGCGCTCCTGATTTCTTCCTTGTGACACGTGACACAGTTTTCAGTGATCTGTTCCTTGTTACGCAGTTTTTTCTCGGTGAACGTACGCCATATGCCGGATCTCCCTGTTTTATATGAGTCCTATTGGTCGACTAGTTGGGACCACTTTATGTTAATAAGTTTATCGTGTCCTCGTGCAAAGATGTGAGAAGAGCGTTCGCTTCGGTTATTTATGGACAGGGACTGTTTTTCCTTCCTGGCTGATTTTTTGTTAGAATGAATAGTGGCTGATAGGCTAATTTCTTCTCTCTATGCACAATCATGGCATATTCATTGTATGTACTATAGTTTAAGTTTAGTATAGCTATCAATCTGATCAATTTTTTAATGGCAGTTTCGCTGGGAGAATTAGATTAGTTGGGGAGTCAATCTTGGAGCTCAGTTTAATGATTAAACCTCTGCTGAAGGCGAAACCGCACCTATCCTGGGTGCCAGAGTTTTCTCGCTCTCGAGGCTCTGAGCTGCGTAGGGCTGGGGATAAAACCACAGGCGGAGGAGGGTTGGGGGCGAGCCTCTAAACGGTAAACCGCACCGAGAAAGAGATCTCTTTAAAAGGAAAAAGTGTTTGTTATGTAGACGCGGCCTATTAAAGTTAACAATCTGGGCGAATTGTTCATCGCTAATTCCACCGTTTTACGCAGCAATGCTTGGCGCCGCCGCCGCCGAAGACGACGAAGTGGAAAGCTGCACGACGAAGCTCCCGCAGCCGAGAACGTGGCGGACTCGAACGACTACGACGAAGACGATTACGAAGATGATTACAACGAAGAAATGGAGGAAGCGAAGAGGCGCATTGAGACACCAAAACATTTGGGCGTCTGAGAGCTTCAATCAATCAATCAATCCAGTTTTATGCATCTGTGAGCAAACAGGCTCAAAACGAGATACGTTATTCATTCATTCATGCATCTATCATATTTGAGGACTTCGCTGTAAAATTTACACTCAAACAGCATTAAATTTGCTCAAAATCATGGCGTGTTTGTGTGAGTACATTAGTAGTTTACTTAGCGATATAGGTCGGCCGAGAGGCCATTGTGACGGTTGGCATATATTTTAATTGTGTAATGACTATAAAACAAGAGGATAGTTTTCAAAAAAGTCTCCAACACTGCTCCGGGAAAAGTCAAAATTCTGGTTCGATTACACTTTTCAGAGAGAAATTGATTTAGCTTTTTTCTTATGTTTACATTTCCTCAACTCATTGCACAACATGTTTTTGTCAAAAGGCAACAAAACTCTCGTTTTCAGTACACAGGGATTGAGTATCGCACATTACTACGATCTGTAAATAATAGGGTTGGTATCTACATATTAACTAGCTCAACATATGACACATTCATTTCGGAACTCAACCATGTATTTACTCAAACACAAAGTGAAGAGTTATTTTAAGGTGTATATTATCGGTACGAGCAACTAAAAATAATTTAAAAATCTTTCGACACAAATAAGCGGCTCGCTTACAAAGGGACTATTATAATTGCAGAAGACAAAAGGCGCACGTGAATCTGAAACTGTTGGATCTCGGGGTCGTCGTGCGACAAATGATTCTTTTTCAAGTTGTGGTCAGGACGTGGACGACATTTCGAAAATTTACGAGTCGTTCTTTTTAGTAAGAGAGGATGAAGTAATAGAACCTCGGAAAAAAACGAAACAGATTATAGGCAACCTGAGAATTCTTAGGTTACAATCAATCGTTGGAGATCTAGCTGATACAAAGACATTGCAGCCATGTTGGTTCCGACTGAGTAAAATAGAGGCCAATGATCAATCAACCAACATGGCCGCCATGATGTCACATGCAACTCACAAATAGGCAAAGGCATGACATAGAAGAAAGCGACCACTGTCTTGTGTCTTGTCAGTTTCAGGGCCTATATAGTTTAGCCATGCTAGTGAAAGAAAGTCTTAGACAAACCACACAACAAAGTATGTAAGTTGCAAGTCTCGATTTCTTCCCTGAATGACGTCATATCTTCCCGTTTCTCCCTGCACCACCATGAGAGTTGCCTTTCTTCCTCTGTGATATTCTTTGCTCCAACTCTTTGAACAGTAACGGTGGTGATGGTGGCTGCATTTCCTGTTTTCCTTTCTGTCTCATCCTATCCTTGTTCCTGTGTGGTTTGGTTGGGACCCACGGAACAGGGTTTATATAGCTTGGCGTGGGATATGTACCCCATTCATAAAACCCTGTTAATTTACCACTGGTGTAGCCAAAACTACCGTGCACTGGTTTTGGCCGTGCTTTTATTTGCTGCAACCATTCATCAAAGGCTTGCTCATTTTTTAGTTTGCGTTCGATCTGTTTATCTTTCACGACTCGGGCATTTTCTCGGTCCTGTCTCGATACCTCTAACTTCTTTTCTCGTTTCTCTTGGCACCATTTTGTAAAGTTGTCTCTGGATTTCAGTTCAGTCAGTTGTTTCTGCTCCTCTTTCTTTCGTTTTTCAAAGTTCAACTCTTCTTTCCTCTTCCTCCTCTTCTCCACTTCAGTTCTATTCTTTTCTTCTGCCCACTCTGCGAGTTTCTCCGCAGCCTTCTTCGCTTTATCCTCTTGGTCTTTCTTTTTTCTTTCCAATTCTTCTTTCTCCTGTTTCTTTTGTGATCTTTCCAGCTTGGATTTCTCGCGGTCTTGCAGTGTCTTCCTCACCAACCATTCTTCCCACGAAGAAAGCCTTTTGTTGTTGCGATCATTTTTTGAATGGCAATCGTCTAGAGCGCTGAGGCTTCGCCTTGACGAATAAGAAAGTGTCGAGTTGGCCGTTCTGGTTCGCTTGATGGAAGATTTAGATCCGCCGTTATCACGAGATGCAAAGCTAGAATCGTACGAGTATGAATTCAAATTCCGTGACGAAGACGTTTTAACCGAGTGATTACTTCTCGTTCTTTGTCCGCTTTGCTCGTGTTTGTAGTCACCCAAAGCTTCAGTAGTTTGTGCACCTTTCTTCTCCTTGATTTCCTCATCACTGCTGTCATCCAGAGGTCCTTCTGACAAGTATGGCTCAGGCGAACTCCGATATAATGGTGACAGCAACGATCGAGTTGAGTCCCCCAGCGAATCAACCGAAAACGATCGGCCGAGCTCATCCATTTGTTTGACAGGCCAGGGAGTCTATCGCATGTTGTGATGATAAATAATCCAGTGGAAATTTGACGGCATAAAAAAGAAAAAAGTCGCGGGATTTCAACCAAAGAGTCCAACTGTCGTCGTTGTTGTTAATGCTAACTGCTGAATGAAATAGCCGCGGGCTCGGAAAACCTTTTTATATGGGAGGGGAGAGTAATTTTGTGTCACATTGTCAAAAAAGTGCTTTAAGTTCGCACTGGTTTCGATTTGCAACAAAGTCAAAACACTGAAGATGCCTTTGGTTTGCGCAGTGATTTCTAGATTTATAACTTTCTTTTTGTGGCATTGCCGAAGAAAAGAAAGCCTTTTTCCACCCACCCCCTCCCCTCTCCAATAATTATTGCGCTGAAGTCTGGGGCATTTTGTTTCCATGTGTTCAAAGTCCAAGGATAAGAAAGATCGGAGTTTTCAGCGCTAAACTATGCATCTCTCTTTCGTAATGCGGGCTGGCTTTGCCGTTGTGGCATGTGCAGCGATTGTCCGTCGAGGAATCAGCAACAAATCTCTGGACATAACTGGTGGCATTGCTGCAGTTTTCGTAGGTTTCTTCCTTACACTGAGTAACCTCTGCCACTTTGCGGTCTGTATTGCGATGTTTCTGACATCTTCAAAGATTACCAAATTCAAGTCAGAGGCGAAGAGACGGCTGGAGGACGACTTTAAAGAAGGTAGTGCTTCAAATATTAATGTTTGCTTTGAATTTGAAAACAGTGCGTGTACAAGTGTTATTAAATTTGATCAGTTCTTTGAAATACAGTGTAGCTTTTAGGTGGTCGCACGTCTGGAGGATTTTATCCGCCGATTTATCCAGCTTTTTGTTTCATTCATCGATGTATCGTCTTATTCACGATCTCTTTGCTTCGGGTTTCTTACATTTTGACTGTAGACCTTTAGAAGCTCAAAGTTCACTTTTCAGCTCTCAACTGCCCATGATCAGGAATTTGATCATCCCCAGCTTGCTGCCCGGACGGCTGATACGTTGTGACAAACAGATTTAAACAGAAAAAAGGTCAAGAGTTCAAGTCCCCCATATACAGTATCTCAGCCTTCCCGATCTCTTACGAGCTAAGGTTATATATTTTTCATGGTAAGCTAGCTTGTAAAAAGACTCATCTTGCATACATAACAAAGGAGACAAGCTTGGAGCTCAACTCAAAGCATTTTTTATTCCCAGGGGGCCAGAGGAACTGGATACAAGTGTTTTGTAATGGAGGCATTCCTACAGTCCTTGCCTGTATATATGTGGTTGACATTGGCGTGGGTGAACGTCCTATTGACTATGCAAAGGACTACAATGCGTCAGTCCTCTCAATAGCAATACTAGCGTCATTTGCCTGCAGCTGTGGTGACACATGGGCATCTGAAATTGGCACAGTCATGGGGAGCCAGCAGCCAGTACTTATTACAACTTTCCGCAAAGTTCGTGTTGGAACAAATGGTGGCATTACTGTAATAGGAACCATTGCTAGCATTTTGGGCGGCACTGTTATCGGCATTGCCTTTTATGTCACACTGTACGCTACTGTCCTCATAAGGAATCCAAGCGTTAATTTTCCTCCGCAGTGGCCAGTGGTTTTGATTGGTTCCCTGGGTGGGTTTGTGGGTTCAATGATAGATTCTTTTTTGGGTGCCACGGTACAGTATTCTGGATATTGCACAGTTAAGAAGCTTGTTGTGCACAGACCAACGGCAACCACACAGCACATATCAGGAATGCAAATTTTAGACAATCACGCCGTGAATTTTGTGTCTGCTCTGTTCACAAGTATTTTGATGCCAATGATTGGGTTCTTCCTGTGGAAGTCCCTGATTTAAGATTTAGCAAAATCTTCATATCTGGCCAATCTTCACACGGAATTTTACTAGTGTGCATAATGTAACCTGGCCTGGCAAAATGAGGACACATGCAAAACATTTGTTGAGGACACAAATTTGTGTCCTGGACAAATTTTGTTGTGTCCGCACTGAGTTCAACAATGTTGCCACACATTTTTCCACCCTGGAAACATTGAAGGACACAATGTTGCCACCACAGTGTGTCCTCATTTTGCCAGGCCATTACAGGTGACTCACCAAGTCGAAGTAGAAAACAGATTCTGTTGGTTGTCAAGATATGCTCACACTGGAATGCATGCCATAATACATGTACATTGTCATAGTAAAACACTTTCACATCCATGTACACTAAGACATTCTGGATGATCAAACTTGGCATGCAGAGTGCGAGAACCACTGTCACATTGCAATTATGCAGAAACAAAGCATCCGGTGAGTGGAGATACAGTATTTGCTTCACAGTGACTTACAGTATATTTATATGAGAAGTAAGAAGTACTAATTGCACATTCAAGTGGCTGAGGCAGAATGAGGAGTGTGTGATCGGGAGAGGGGTGGGGGTTGTGTCTATATAGATTGGCACATTATATTTAATAACTATAATATATTAGGACACTAAAAGTTGGTTCACCACATGTCAAACAAGCATTGCTAATTGTGCCAATGCAGACAAACCCAGACAGCCTGAAAATCAGGCTATGCTAAGAATGGCAAACTAACATATGGGTAAGGTTGACCCTTTCACTCCCAAGATCAAAATACAGTTTCTCCTGTGATTGATGTAATAGGAATAAATTTTTAAGCGAGGCATCAAAGCAATAACTGTTCAATTCCAGCAAGGCATTAAAAGCCAAGTTCTCCATAAAGTATGATATATTATATTCTGGTGAAAAACTGAAGGAGAATTAAAGCTGATAACTTTTGGGAGTGGAAGGGGTAAGATTTTTGTATAGTGTTGGGTGATGCTAGATAATTTTAAGTTATTGGTCTGGGAGCAGGTCAAAAAGCATTGCCTCATTTTAAGCACCTTTCAAGAACATTGTTTTATTTATTTTTAATTATTTATTATATTTAAAACATGTTCTTACCATATTTATGTATAAAATAAATTACTGCAAGTAGGGTGATAATGGAAGTCATGACCAGGCATGAGAAATGGTGCTGGTATGATAATATGTATTATTATTGTTTTATTTTAGTCAGGATTAATTTACACCACCTACTTATCTCACCAGTGCATGTAAGTTTGTACATTACCAGTGTGTAGTTGTTATTTTAGGGCCTGAGTTCACACCAGAGAGTTAGAATGAACTACAAGGCAATTGTAAAAAGTCAACATTTTTTACACCAACCTCCATTGATTTAACTGATTGATTTTTGGCAGTGAGCATACATCAATATGATCTTGGTATAATATGGATCCCGGTATGTCAACAGGCCCTTGAGCAGAAGGTGTTTTGAGCGCTCAAGACATCTACTTTAAATTCTTTGACAATGTCCACCTTTCACACATCGACCCTTAGCCAATTCATTATCCACGTCTTTCTCTACGCAGACACAGTTCTTTTTAGTGCTAGTTTTCTGTGATATTTTTAGCAACTTATTTATAGCTTATCTCAAAATAATATCAAGCATGCTTATGTTCTAGAGATCAAATATCAGGTTATACTTAATAATAATGATGATAATGCTTAAGAACGATGTGTCAAGCATATTTAACTGACCATAGTGAAATACAGTTTTTGTTTGCATCCAAAGGAGTACTGTTATTTGGCCAAGCTACTAAGTTAACCTCAGCTGGGCAGTTTGAGCAATCAATACCATTTTTATTTTTTAGAAGGGAAATAGTTCTTTCATTTTTTACTTTGCTGCCCGAAAAAGTAAATCAAACTGTCCAGTAAATTGTTACTGCTATCACTGGTTTTGGCTGTTGCTTTCCAGGAATTTACTCTGGCCTACAAGGTACTACTGACATGTACCAAAAAAGAATTTGTAATTTGATTTATCAACTTCTCCAGTTGTCAGTGTTTATCTTGTTAGTAATCCAGGACACCTACCCTACCTTTTTTTGTATTATGCCTGTTTTCAGTAACATTTTATGTAACATTTTTATTGATTTGTTTGTGCATGTAAAGCCCCCATGGCCATTTGAACTTGTTTGCCATATCAGAACTTGCATACAGACTTGTGGTGGGTGGCTAAATGGACTCTCAAAGCAACCAAAGTCATAAGAATACTGTTTTAAAACTTCCAGCTAAGGCAATTAAAAACAGCTTGCTTTGACTCAGCTTGACCAAATGGTGAAAACCTGTGTTCACTATGTGTTCAATTTGAGCTCAACTGAAGTCAATGCAAAGTAAATAGTCATTGTTGGTTCATAAATAATAATAATTAAATAATAATAAATAACTAATAATTATTATTGTGCAACATTAAATCAGACCTTATATACCATCAAACCACACTCATGCAACACAAACACTTGTGAAGTCTTAATTTTTAATGACTTTACTGTGTTATTTTAGTTGTGATTCACACATTTGAAGCGCAAAAATTATTATCACTGTGATCGATCTGAACAGTCTAGTAGTGGTACACTTTTGAGCTTAGCAATCCTGCTCCAATACAAAATTTCCCATCCATTGAAGAAAAAATACCTGTGATGTAGTGAGAATTATTGATAGTTTAATTTTATCTGTACTCCAGTTCTACATACCTACTGTGTATCTCTGGTGAGAGATCAAAGAGAAAATTAAAGTTGATCATTCTCAATGTTATAAATTCCCAGCTGATTGGAAGGAAACTTCTCCTACCAATCAGTTATATGTCATTTAGTATGTAGAAAATGACAGGTGATCTCTTGCTTGGGTTTAAGTCAGCTACTATCAATAATTCTCCTAACATGCTACTTATACATTTTGTTCATGGTTGGTTGCATTGGGAGAAAATAATAATGTTCTTTATAATTATTTTGAGATGAAAAAGTTATGAAACTATTAAATTAATGGCGATAAGAAAAATAACAATAATAAGATTAATAAAAATATTCATGAATTGTAATGAAAAACAAACAAACACCAACCCTCAACAAAGATGACCTAACAAAAATATCCCCAAAAGAACAATATTTACAGTATGATGGACAAACATTAAAGAAAGTGCACATTATGTCACCCACAGGATTCAACAAACTAAAATCCACCACATTACGCTTCCAATGATATGAACCCTAATCTCAGCAGCTCTCAAAGCTCTCAAAACACCCCTCCAGATCTATAACAGACCCACTTCTTTTGAACAGACATCTTATAAAGGAAATAAAAATCTTAGCCACATCATTATTATAACCCTTTTTTATATTTTGAGTCCTGAGGTACAGTATTCGGAAATCTTTGCAAAATATGAAATAGTGCCATAAGAACAAATCACTCGTCAATCAAAAACTTGAGTTAAATATGGTTGCACTTTGTTATTTTGTGTCAACAAATTCTGATATTTCTCACTTCCCAGGACTCAAAATGTGAGTTGGTGAGGAAATCTTAAAGTGTCACCTTTTCACTGATATCACATGCTCTTTTCTCTGCAGCTGCTGTTCAGACTGCACTTTTATAAAAATCAAACATACTTATATTAGTGCATGCAACTGACCAGTGTTCTGTTAAAACAATTTGGAACTGCTAAGTATGCTTGGCATCTAGTGGAATGTGTTGTCTGTTAATTTGTATAATATTGGTATATTTTGTCATGGCTATTGCCAGCAAATCTCAAGCAAAAAAAGCAATTAGATAGTGATGATCAAATACATTACCCTTTCACTCCTGAGATCATACATGTAATACAAATTCTCCCAAATACTCAAGAAGAAAATGTACAAGTGATGTAGTGAGAATTGATAGTTTTTAAGATCAGTTTTCATCTGAGCAAGCTATCAAATGCCAAGTTTTCCATACTGTATATATCTCTTGTGAGCTGAAGGAGAAAATTGAACTTCATCACTATCAGGAGTGAAAGGGTGAACTGATTGACATATGCATGTCGGAATGTACAACAAATAATTCCAGATATTGTTCCTGTCATTTTGATGATGGACTCAATACATGCATTAAATCTGTGGCACATGTGATAAACTAACAGCATGAGGTCAGTCTAGAAACCCATTGAAACATTTATCATCCTAATTCAGCTAGAAAAGCAGCTACCATATTAATGGTATAAAAACAGCATAGAAACAGTAACCAAGGTTCACCTTCCCTCCCTCCCCCCCCAGTGTACATGCATATGAAATGCAAATAAATACTTTTTTTTAACAATCATACCCCGCATTGCAAGCATGCATTCTTCAGACATATTTACTCTGTTTAAATTCTTGTCCTCCTTCCTCCAATTTCCTTCCACTTCCACTTCAGAATTTCTTCCAGCTTTGCCATCTAGTTCTTCCGCGAATACCATATGGTTCCCATGGTTACCAATAAAAAGATGGCGCCAACAGTTAAAACTGTTGACCAGGTAGGCTGCTCGGCAAGAAAGTTGAGCACACCAGACTGAAATAAAAATGTAAATCAATGTTATTAACAGGGGCAAGCGTCTCATTCTTAACTTCCGTATGCAGGTGACAGGCTTGTAATGTCTGCTAAAGTACTGCTTAATACTGAAAATAAGACAGTGAAAATATTGATTTATGCTAAAAAAGGCATGATGAACCTCAACGTTCCTATTCAGTCTCTCACCAGAGGTACAGTATCTCACACGGTGAGGAGAAATTGGCATTTTATCACTTGCTCAGATGAAAGCTGATTGAACTGTCAATATTCTCACACATTATGTTTGATTTTTATAAAAGTGCAGTCTGAACAGCAGCTGCAGAGATAAGAGCATGTGATATCATTGAAAAGGTGACACTTTAAGATTTCCTCACCAACTCACATTTTGAGTCCTGGAAAGTGAGACATATCAGAATTTGTTGATACAAAATAACAAAGCACAAGTGCACGCATAAAAAGCCTGTTTCTATGATCACTACGATTGCTGAAGACTTACAGTCCCGCAGGCAATTTCGATGAGAAAGCTGATCTTAAAAATCAAACATAATTATATTAGTGCATGCAACTGACCAGTGTTCTGTTAAAACAATTTGGAACTGCTAAGTATGCTTGGCATCTAGTGGAATGTGTTGTCTGTTAATTTGTATAATATTAGTATATTTTGTCATGGCTATTGCCTGCAAATCTCAAGCAAAAAAAGCAATTAGATAGTGATGATCAAATACGTACATTACCCTTTCACTCCTGAGATCATACATGTAATACAAATTCTCCCAAATACTCAAGAAGAAAATGTACAAGTGATGTAGTGAGAATTGATAGTTTTTAAAAGTATGTCTGACACCTAACTTTATTCTATTGAAAATGATGTGGATTTCTTCAATGACCAATAATTCAACTATTTACACTTCATAAATATGACAAATAAATTATTTGCGTTCGAATTTTCATTCCAGTATTGTACAAATATAAATAACCAAACCTGCACCTGGAGAATAGATATTCAAAGTTGGGTTTTCTTATAATGATGCCGTTGTATTAGAGGTCACGCTGGCAAATGTCACTACGTGACTGCTCGCTTGTTGCCAAATCTGATACGGTATTCAGATTTTCATCAAACACTAAGAAACTGCCCTACAATACACGTGACTTGGCAAAATATTGTAAACATCGAAATGCCACCGTTTGTTTAAAGAGCATTTTAAAAAATCAAACTAAATGCGTGAACTTGACAACAAACAAACCAGAGTGATTTTTTTTTTCAAACATCCACCTACCCATCCGCCATGCTCAGCAATCCATCGGGCAATCCTTTCCCGGAACACGAAGTCAACGATGAATCGAATGATTCTCCGCAAAAAATCCCCGCTGAGTCCCTGTCGAATGACGGAAACTGCAATTTCGTATCCAAAGCACATCAAAGCGACAATCCTGCCCCAGTTGATTCCAGAACGGAAAAGTCTCCTCGCGATGGACGCAAACGTCTCGTAGGCCGTCGCATGTGTCAAGTTGAGCTGCTCTATCATTTCCTGGAACTCACTTTTGTACATGGCGTCAATTTCGTCTCCCACTTCTCCAAGCCTTTTTCCGATAACAACGATCTGGCTTTCAGGTGGAGCATCACCAACACACGATCGCAATTCTTCTAAGGCGTCCGAACGCGCCGACGCTGCAGAATCGGCCAAGCCTTCTTCTTCTTCTCGACTCGCTTCGTCTTGAAATCGCTGGTACATAAAGTGTCGGAAGACTCCTTCTGTCTCGTTAACAACATCTCCTTCCCTGCCTTCAGGCTCTTCACCAGGTTCGTCTTCGTCTGGCGGATCACGAATCGAAGCCATTTCTCTTTTTTTCCTGTGAGTGAGTTTGATAAACGTCATGCGAAGAGCCTCGGTACGAATTGACGCTGGCCAAGTGCGGGCTTCTCACGCGGATGGCCCTGGAGACGAAGAAGGAAGGAACGGTTGGCATGTCAGGGATGTGAGATCAGGCAAACCACGAGTCAAAGCGGTTCGTTATCCATAATTTGTTCGTTTTGTTCTTCAAATATCTAGCCAGGAGGTTCATTTCTATCGGTCGACGTCACTACTACAATTTTGGGAAGCGCAGACTTTGCAAGCGCAAGCATAAATCCTGATTTCTAAGTCATTACATCCGGGTCACTACAGTGGCAAGCGATTTACATGGCGCGCTGTTGTGAGCTCGAGAAAGCCGTTTGCAGTGTACTGTGGGATACGCACTTGGGTTATGCCTTGCGTCGCTCGTTTTCACGAGCGCGTATCTTGTGGTTTCAGTACGATCGCGATCGATTCCCTGCTAAGTGTATCCCATAGTACAGTGCAAGCAGCTTTCTCAAGTTCACCGCGCACGATCGAAATCGCCTGCGATCGCTCAACTATAAGGACTGTAAGTCTTCAGCGATCGTAGTGATCATAGAAACAGGCTTTTTATGCGTGCACTTGCGCTTTGCGCCACTCGTGAAAACCAGAAGCTCAGAAAAAAACGGAGAAAGCAAGGGGAAGAAAAAGAAACAATTTTGATTCGACGTTGCGGCTTGGCCGAGTAACACAATTCTTTTTTTTTTTTTCAGGCTGTGTTTAAACTGATGCACTTTCACCTCTCATTTCGCACGGGACGGAAACCGGAGAGCTGTGAAAACGATCCACAGTTCACTACGTGTATAGACGGACGATGAAAACGCATCGAAGTAGAACTGAAAACGCATCTGTTAAACACAGCCTGAGTATACTTCTGACCGGTCGATCTGCAGGATTTCACTGAATACTCGGGCTGACACGAAGTTCTCTGATTAAGCCCCGCATGACGTTAGTGCAGTTAATTTTCACCCTTTTATGATTGACTGTACACTGAGAAAACTCTGTCCGATTACAATGTCTCACCGATTGCAATACACAGGCAGTTATATGCACCTATCGTATTCAGGAAATCGCAGTACAGTATTATTAAAAAAAAAAAATGCTGCTCGTGTTCTATATCTTTACAGCTGGGATTTTTCCCTCCCCGTATTTCCGAGAATAATCCGCCACAGTGATCTTGTCCTCGTAGACTTTCCGATTGAAAAATTGCTTGCTCTTCTGCGGCTTGGGCTTTTTCCGCCTGTACGGAGGAATAATATTGAAATAGGAGAAGCTGTAAGACCGCGAGATCATGTGTTGATGAATCGTGTTGCGCAGTTCCCTGGTCATTTCATAATTACTCGCGAGTTTGTCCGCTCTCAACGTTTTGTTGTGGAGACTAGATCTTCGCCGTTCTAGGAGGACTTCCGGCTGGGCTAACGAGATGGGCGAGGCTGTTTTCGGGCGAATAACATTGCCTTCCACCTTTGTGTCTTGCTTTGAGTCTAGTGTTTCATTCCTCGAGAGCCGCTTCCACTTTCCCAGCTCAAGCACGGGCTCAGTCACAGGCAACACTTCGCACGTAGAACTGCTTGAAGTCGAGGCCAAACTCCGCGCGCTCGAGACGGCTTCTTCACCGTCCACGGGATGACACAAGCCGTCGCGCACGATCTCCGCGCGTAGATTCTCTTCGTCTAGTTTGATGCGTTCTAGTTTGCCGGTCATTTTGATGATCCGTTTGTGCTGTTTATCTGCTCTTATATACTTATTCTTCACTTTTGAATTGACGCTTTTCTTAACTTTTTCTTTCTTCACCTTCTCTTTGACTAATATCTTGGTGTCAAGTTGATTCATTCTGGACTGGAGTTCACTGGTTGTCCGCGCCAGTCGCTGTCTGTTCTCGTAAGGAGTGTAATCTTCACTCCCCTTTCTTTTCGAGTCTTGCTTTATGCCTCTCTTCGTCGTCTTAAGTTCCTTAGCTAGAGCCTTTTTTTCCGCCTTCAGCAGCTGTAACTGTGTCTTTTTCATCTTTCTTAATTTCCTTTTTGGTTTCACATCTTCATCGCCGTTCTTCGGCGTAGTCATCCTCGTAAGAATCAACGTGTCCTCGATATACGAAGATCTTCTCCCCTGGTCGCTAAAGCGAACTGTCTTCTGTTGTGTGGCCGACATTCTGTCTTTCCTTAAGTCAATTGATCCCTGTCCTTATTTTAGACCGCTCTCGCTTTTCATCGTTAAGGTTCTAATTTACATTGCCGTGTCTAGAGAGTTTTTAACGGGTAAAGCTAAACAAAATTTTGTCACCATGGTGAAACCAGGTGCTTCATCAATATATAATGGTGTTTGTCGCGTTAGTCTTTTAATGGCATAGTGTGTTATAACGACGTTTGCATGCTTGTAAATAACCACTTTCTATATCTCAGTGTTGTGTTCTGTTATGAATGATATCCGTGTGTAAATTGCAGAAAGTTTCGCAGTGTTCAGGCACTAAATTGAAATTCGCGAGTAATGAATTAATTGTAAAGTCACCTGCCACTGAAGCCTTTGCTTGGCTCTTGCAGTTGTAATAAGGGGACAAGATCATGCAAAATGCATGCAGCACTTCACACGTCGAGTAATTGCTGAAACTATGAGGTAATAGCTAGTGTAACAAACAAACTTGCGATGAAAGAAATACTCAGTGATTCACAGTCGACAATAGGTCGGAGAGACTGTGAGAAATTATGGCTCAGGCAGGTATCATGCTAGAATCTCCAATGGCCTCAGGTTTGCCATCTTTTTTGGTGCACTGAAGCTGCATCTCATACGGCACGAACGAGTGCATTTGTGAGTGGTAACTTTTAGCTGGTTTCATTTAGCAGTTCGAATAGTTAGATTTTTGGAGTTAATTGGCCCCCTTGGCAATAAAGAGAAATACCCCCCGTGGCGCCATAGGCAAAAGTGGAATAAATTATGCGTAACACTTTCTTGGACCTTCTTGTTTAGCTATGTTTTCTTTAAGTTGTGTGGTGGTCGCAGTACAGAGAACTAAATTTGATAAAATATTCACAAATGTCGGCAGCCGACGCACTGTACGTGCTTAGAATGTATTACCCCCTCACCGCTGAATTTTACGTATAAGATCATAAGAACAAGTCCGTGCAACCCGCTTCCCACCCCACCCGACCCCTACGTTCTGACAATCGCGCGCGCGCGCAGCTGGAACCAGTCATAACCCGTGCTGAATTGTGGGATATCCACATGTTGTGCTGTGTGTCAGTCTTGTCTTGTTGAGTATCGTGATTCCACTTTTTGTGTTGTGAAAAAAGCCCTGTTTTGTCGCAATTATGGATGTAAAAGTTATGAATAACGGTTCTATGGTGGCCCGAGATCCGGACGCGATAAAGCTATTCATTGGACAAGTTCCCAGGTCGTGGGAAGAGAAGGAACTTCGCCCGATCTTCGAACCATACGGCCATATCCACGAACTATCTGTGTTGAAGGATCGATATACTAACGCCCACAAAGGTAAGAGATCGCTTGATTCCAACATGTTTAGCGTAAAAAGGGATGGCCTGTTGATCGTTTTGTTGTTTCCAGGCTGTGCTTTCTTGACCTTCTGCAAGCGAGATGATGCTGTGCGAGCACAAAAAGACCTACACGAAAAGAGAACTTTACCCGGAGTAAGTAAACTATAGTTAAAGAGTTTCCTAACACATATTACCGGTCCTATTAGGTATGTTTATCGCCATAATGCAAGGAACATGCCTGTTTTGTGGCGAAAGTCGTACATTTTTTCTGTAAGTGTTGCGAGACTTCTGGTCGGTTTTTCGTGCAACACTTTCAGTTCACGCTAGTCGGAAATCGCCGCGATCTGGACCTGTTCCAAAATGGTCATGTATTTGTGATCAGCTAAAGATGTGGAGGGCGTCTTACACTTATTCCATCCCTGTACAAGGTGGCAAAAGTTAAACAAGTTGCTTCGTCGAAAAGAACTTCTTTTGGAAGTGTATTTACCAAGGACAGGAAATGACATCTGTAATGTCCTGTTTTCCCGGGTATCATCAAAAGTTTTTTTTTGATCTGTTGAACGCTGAACACTAAAGCGAAAGCAAGGTACATCTTTGTCTTGGATCAGGTACAAAATTTGTACTTTTTTGCCAAATAAGCTGTGCCAGTTTTGCAAGTGCAAGTCTGGGGCACGAGGTTTTCAGCTGTTGCTACTAGAGTTTCTTTCATCCCTCACACTCACCCACTAAGACTATGTTTATACTAGAGCAAAAGTTTCATTATCTTATGTTACAACTCCATTCATTATTTTAGATGCCAAATGCAATGCAAGTTAAACCAGCAGCCAGCGAAAAAAAATCAGGTTTGTATATAGCTTTTTATAACAGTACATGTTTTAGACCTTGTGTGAACTATGTGTACTGTAGTTTTGGTTTGCATTGGCATGGCCCAGGATGCAGTGAAGTTTTGAGTAATATTATGTCATGATGGACTGATGGAGGGAAATCAGCTCTTTGACAGTCTGTACTTGCTATGGGCAGTCTTTTTGATTCTCAGAATTTACCTGTGTTTTAAATTACTCATTCCTTGTTTGATTTTCAGAGGAACGGAAACTATTTATTGGTATGATATCGAAATCCACGACAGAGGATGACTTGCGGGTCATTTTTTCACCATTTGGTACAATAGAGGAAGTGACGGTGCTAAAAAATCATGATGGTTGCAGCAAAGGTGGGTGGTTAGGTGTTGATTACAGTGTCTACAGCATTTACATGTATTTTTGTGGACTGCGACAGCAATGTGAGGAACCAGGAAAATAGTGTTTCCGTATTTCTTATGTCTTTATAACTTCACCTATTCTTAGTCCATTTTTGCCCAGGTTCTCTCGCTTTCATCTTATATTACTAGGAAGAATAACTGTCGTAATTCTTGAAATGTTGTCCAAGTCTTGACAACAACCTAAAAAAAGGGCATTTGAAGTTGCATGATAGAGCACGACAACCTCAAGATCATGTCAATTTCACATATTCACATGCTTCTTTTGTCTCCTGCAGCTACAATCCTGGCCAAAAGTCGTGGGACACTTAGCCTTTTATCTAAAAATTATGACACTTTCCCTCTTCCCGCCCCCCCCCCCCCCCCTCCCCCCTTGCAATGTTGAATGAATGTGCTCAAAGTGCACTCCCTTTAAACAACATTGTATGGGGGGGAGGGGGGAGGACTAAGTTTCGGAAACAGAAGCCAACAAGGAGTGGTGGTGAAAACATAGCATTTTTTCAGAGTGTCCCACATACTTTTGGCCAGGATTGTCTATAACGCGAGTCATACTAAAAATGTCCATAACTTCTAGAGGATTTGATGTATTGATGCCAAACTTGAAATAGTTGTTGTTTGTGACCTTGTGTATGTATTCGAACCAAATTTGCCTAATTAAAAAACAGTTGGAACATTTTAGTGAATGACGTGCTCGTATTGTATGTGCTGAGGAATATGATTGTGACAGGGTGAAAATTGAAAATTGAACGGTCACAATTAAATGCCGGTTTTAACGACTAAAAACTGAGGTTAAAACCTTCAAGTCGATTAATCGCTTATTTTACGATAATCGGACGTCGAAATTAAAAGAAAAACAGCGATTCACATGGGAAAAGAAACAATTTCCGCGGAGCAGAGGGCGCTGACCTTATGATCATGTCCTCTGTGGCCGACTGTGTGACAGTGCGTCTCGCTGGTTATCATTATAGTGGCGTTTCTGTTTCAGTCCTATTCCCCGGGCTTGTGCGTTTGCATTTCGATCGGGGAGTACGTTTCCCAGCATTAATCCAATTGGCTTTTCTTTTTTTTGTTTCAAGCATTGCTGGGTTTTTCGCACCGGGCAACGCACACTAAGAGCAAATGTCTGCAGCTCGGCAGACTGGTGACGTCATGCCGCGGCAACAATAAACAATTTTCTATTCAAAGCCCTGTGTATTATTTGTAAGCGATACAGATATCAATCTCCTAGCGACAAGAAGTAAAGCTACTAGTATAATCTTACATGATACACGTGACATGTGTACTTTGAGTGACGTCCGAGTTCATGCCGTGACAATACTCGGCCACAATAACGTCAATTCTCAGTAACAAATACGCGAATAAATCGGATTTTACAGCACTTCCTCAGAAAAGAACGTTCGAACTACTTTGCCCACTGTAGATACATTAACATATCATACTGGCCGGTATATTTGACCAGCCGAAGCATGATTTTCAACAGTTCTCACCTTGACCGTTAATAAAAATCAGAATCTATTTATAATCTTATAGCTGTAAGTGGGTGAGAACTGTTGAAAACACATCAAAATGGCATGTTTGAACGATAAATATCACTTAGAATATAGGAAATATAAACGATAAGTCATTGTGTGCAATATCAAGAGGTACAATTTCCTTTACTTTCAAAAAATCGAACTTTTCCCGGTGAGAATTGATGAGAATTGATGTCAGTACTCGGCACACTGACGTCATGCATCCGGTTTCATGTTTCGCTGTGTTGCAATACAAGCACTGCGAAACAATGGCCACATGAATGCGAAGCTGCTGGCACTGAGGAATTTGTTTCCAGAGGTTAAAGAAACGCCACCTCACGTCCATCATTTCACTATTAACACGATCGATGCATCCGCCTTTTATCAGGACAGGCGGAGCGTCTGCTGTAGCAAAGAATAGCGTGTCGCTGCTCAGTTCAATGTGTCGCTTACAAAAGTTCTTGGGCGCTGGCAAATGCACAGTGTCGCCCTCCAACGCCTGCAAAAGATCGGTCCAAGCAATGATAGTGGGACTCCATCTGAAGTCATTGAGGAAGATTATCTCCGCCTACTCAATTTTCGCGCCAATTTACAATATTTTTCCTAAAATTAACCCCTACTGACCCCCTTATATCACTGAAAACTCGCGCTAAAATAATTCTTTCTCAGTAAATATATCAAAAATACATGCACGGCGTTTATAAAATTTACTCATCCAAATTTGGCTACAATGCATCAAATCCTCTAGAAGTTATGGACATTTTTAATTAACTCGCGTCATAGAGACAATCCTGGCCAAAAGTCGTGGGACACTTAGCCTTTTATCTAAAAATTATGACACTTTCCCTCTTCCCGCCCCCCCCCCCCCCCCCTCCCCCCTTGCAATGTTGAATGAATGTGCTCAAAGTGCACTCCCTTTAAACAACATTGTATGGGGGGGAGGGGGGAGGACTAAGTTTCGGAAACAGAAGCCAACAAGGAGTGGTGGTGAAAACATAGCATTTTTTCAGAGTGTCCCACATACTTTTGGCCAGGATTGTAGTTTTATTGTTTCACCGATGTTGGCAATAACCCACTAGTAACAACTGAAGATCTAAACTTTCTCTACAGGTTGTGCATTCTTGAAGTTTTCCAGCAGAATGCAAGGCCAAAGTGCCATCACCAGCATACACAACAGCCGCACCATGGAAGTATGTATTTTTATATCTTTTCTCATTGTGTCAAAGCATTTCAAGTGGTCATTTAAGTTGATGTGTGTGCTGTTTGTGCTGCAGGGTTGTTCCTCTCCTATAGTTGTTAAGTTTGCTGACACAGAGAAAGATAAATTGCAAAAGAAGATGCAACAGATGATGTCTGTCAACCCTGGAGCGAGTTTATCCTCTTTTGGTTTCTACCCAAATGCTACCACTTACCAGCAGGTGAGGACATCATTCTTTTGAATTGTGATGTATAAAATGTTCTTGCCATCAGTCAACATCACCACCATCATCTATGATCACCATCGTTGTCATCATCAGAATCAGTACTATTATTACTATCATCATTGCCATCATTATCACCATCTTCACCATTATCACCATCACCATCATCATCATGATCATAGTCACCATCATCAGTCACCACCACCGTCATCTATGGTCACTATCATTGTCATCATCATCATCATCATCATCATCACCACCATCATCATCTATGGTCACTATCATTGTCATCATCATCATCATCATCATCACCACCATCATCATCATCATCACCATCATCATGATCACACCACCATCATCACTATCATCATCATGATTACCAGCGTGACTAGCATCACCACCACCATCATGATCATTATCACCATCACCATCTTCACTATGATCACTATCATTACCATCATTACTATCATCATCACCATGATCACCACTGTCATCATCGTCATCATTACCATCATCATCATTGTCACAAATCTCTCCACTGTGTTCATAGTGGGCCATACAGTAGTTTGCCTATTGTCTTTTTTTCTTTCTTTCTTTCTTTTTTTTTTTTTTTTTTTTTTTTTATAGTAAGTTAGATATGTTAACAGTTATATAAATTATGCACTGCTTTCTTGTGCAGCAGCAGAATTGGAAATTTACTTTATTTTCACAGCTCCTCCAGCAGCAAATGGCACAGCAGTCTGCAGCCTCTGGAGGACTGACAAACTTCAACATGGTTCCAGGTGAAACAACAGAATACAGTGAAGTAAAAGAAATGAAACACAGTATTACAAACAGAGATTCGGTAGAAATATTAATACACATACTGTAAGGATGTGATAAGTATATAGTGGAATTCCGATAAGCTGAACTTCCTGATAACTCAAACCAATAGCTGTTTCCATTCTATTTGCTTTACCACAGTTTTACCCCTGATACTGTATCAGCCATAACTCCAGCCATTTTCCATTTCTCTTGGAGGTTTGAGTTATTGTCATTCCACTGTATATTAACTATCAAGGTGCCAGCTCTCATATAGTTATGATTATATTATTTTGTACTTAAACTGCTCCTTTGCATTTTTTTTTTGCCGTGGGCAAGGAGACCATGAGTCTTTAACTTATTATTTAGTAATGCGTAGCTTAAACATTTGGCAGACAGCAGGGTGTGACGACAGCCATGTCTACTGGGCTAGTAAATCCTGGCTACAACTTGCTATTGGGCTGCCTGCTAAAAAAAAAAAAAATATTACCTCACCCTGATACAGGGGAATTTTTGTTCTGCAGAAATTTGTGTTAAGGTATTCACTGACTTGTGGCTTTTCATGCAGGTATGACTGGTGTGCCTGGAGCATTTGGAGCCCTTGTAGCAAATTCAGTAATACAGCAACAACAAGTTGCTCAAGGTGCACAGCAGGTTAACACAAGCATCGCTAACAACAGCATGTCTGCAGGAGCCACTGGTATGGGTACTAGTGGCACTGTCACAAGCGCCGCTAACACAGGCACTGTGGGCTTAGGCATGCAAGGGGGAATGCCTGGAATGGCAGGAATGGGTGAGTGATTGCTTCAAATTTTGCCAACACTATCAGTGCTCGACATTAACGGTTGCCCACTTGCCTGGGGCAACCAAAACTTTTGGTCAGGCAGGTAAATTCTGTGCCGGGCAATCAGAAACTATGAAACTTTCTATTGCTTGAATTCAATCTACAGTCCGAAGGGCAACCAACCTAAAACCTTAATGTCGAGCACTGACTATGGAGAAACTGTTCTTTGATCACCCTCGGGAGTTAATCGTTATGCTGCCAAAGACAGTTACTGTTGTTTCTTTAGACCCAAACAGACGTGCAAAAAAGACTAGTCACAAAACTTATTAAATAATCAACAGCATGTTTTAGTCTTAATTTATTACCATGGACCAAAAGAAAAGAATGAAAACTATTGAGATTCCCTGAAAGCATCATGTTGGTGTGTTAAAGGGTTACAAGCACTCCTTGACTTTGGGAATTAAACATGTATTATAATTATATTTATTTCATTATGTTGTTTTATGCAGGTATGAACCTTGGAACCGGGCTGACCAACATCACTGGAATGGGTGGGATGGGGGGCAATGTGGGGATGACAAACGTGGCAGGCCTGAGTGGGATGGGCGGGGTCACGGGCTTGAGTGGCATAAGCGGTGTGAACTCTGGGGATGCTTTGAGCCAGGCATACTCAGGGATACAACAATACCATGGTGAGTGAGACAAGCGAGTTGAATCACTGAAGACAGTTCACTCATTGCAGTTGGTTACTGTGGGCAGGTTCAGTGATCTTTGGATGCGGTTTTCAGATGACTGTAAAAAAAAAAATCCAGAATAGATACAGCACTGCTCACAAATACAGCTGTTAGAAAACACTTACAACCAATCAGAAGCCAAGTTAATTTTTGTCTGGATAACAGCTGATTGAACTATGAATTCTCACCACATTACTGCATTATTTTGTATTTTGAGCTAAGAATGAAAAGGTTTATTTCTTTGTCTCTGTTCAGCAACATTTCCAGGTGTGTATGGACAAAATGCGGCTATTTATCAACAAGCATATCCCCGGCAGCTACAACCGCAACCACAAAAAGAAGGTGAGGCTGGTATTCCCATTCTGTCTGGAAGTGTGAGGAGAACCAATAGCCTGGCTATAGAGAATTCAAGCAAGAGATCACCTTCATGTAGTTCTCTCAACCTGCCCTGAACAAAATGTAGATTGACACAAGTTTGCAGCAGAGTGGGAGACTTGGCTTTATGTTTCTTGTGACATTACACTGTATTGTTTTGAGGTATTTGCTGATTGTTATGATTTCTGTTGCACTTCAGGTCCAGATGGGGCAAATCTGTTCATCTACCATTTACCGCAGCAATTTTCAGATGCAGATCTGCTCCAGTCGTTCTTACCTTTTGGCACTGTAATCAGTGCCAAAGTGTTTGTTGATAAACAGACCCAGCTCAGCAAGTGTTTTGGTGAGTCGTCTATGTATATGTATTGTTTTTATTAACCTGTGTTCAAGACAGACAGCCTGACATTTGCCACAGAAGAAAAGAATGCTTTGTCAAATAAATGGTGATTTGAGTGTGATGCATGTTTGCTGTGTGTTTCATTCTCAGGGTTTGTGAGTTATGAAAACGCTATACAAGCAGCAGCAGCCATAACTGCCATGAATGGTTTTCAGATTGGAACCAAGAGACTTAAGGTCCAGCTCAAAAGACCAAAAGATGCCAACAGACCTTATTAACTGGTTAGTAACTGAACTTGATGTTTTTGTTTTTTGTTTTGACCTTGATAACTTTAAGTACCCCCAGCTCTCTGCAAACAAATCAATCTGGTTCCAGAAAATCCTCCCATCTATACAAAAAAAGAAGTTATTTTTATTCATTTTCATAATAATTATTATTTATTTTATGTTTGAAGAATAGTACAGGGATGCCAGTAAAGACAACTGGTACAAAAAACAGTTGCTTGACTGTTTTATACCCATCAGAATAATTATTCTTACAGTATCCTGGTGTACAAGCTCCTGGATGTAAGCCCCCTTTAAAAATTATTATAAGCCCAGGGCTTTTAATCAGGAGTTTTCTGTATTGTAATGCAGTGTAGATAAGGAAGTTTGCTGCATGGCGTACCAGACGTAATCTACATTTTTGACTTTTAGTATTCAAAAATTAATAGAATAATGTACTATAGAATATTGCTGTCTGAGAGTTAGACATGCGTGGTGCAAATGACAGCAAGACATCCAATTTGCTCCATTCGTGTCTGCTAATTTTTGAATTTTGCAAGTTGATGGATTTGCGAAGAAAAAGATATCGCTCTAAAATTTGGCATGCATATAAAAATAATATATTTTAGAGTGTTCTTTAGCACTATGGTTTCCTTTTCACAAAGGGCTAACACTCTAAATGTCAACCAGTGCATTACACCTGGGCCCAGTTGTTCAAAGAATGTATAGTGCTATTTGCCAGATAAAACCCTATCCAGTGGATAGTATTAACCATTAAGCTTAATTCAGTCAACTGGATGAGGATTCATCCTGTGGATAGCGCTATCCACTCTTTGAACAACCAGGCCCAGTTCATTATTCTTACATCAACCTTGTACAGTATCCCAGGTAAAACTAACAAAGTTTGAGTGTATTTTTACCTAGGGAGACAGATGTGCCATATGGTGCCCAGGGCTAGCTGTTTCCTTTACCCTGCTTCTTACAACTCTAGTGTCTTATTATTTTACAGTATGCTCCTCTGTGCTTGCTGCTGTGTGCTCTTTAGTTATTTTTGTTGTTTTCTCTTGTCAGCTTTCACTGTTTTGCCTGAGTGGTCTGCATCATTATATTTGTATGCTTTTGATAACACTTGTCTTCTTCTCTATGTGATCATGTGTTATCAATCAGCATGCATGGACATTCCATCACAAATCCACAGACACAAACTTGGTGCTTCATTTAGTATCCTAACTTCAGTCCTCTGCCTTTGTCTCGTTAGATGCCTCACTGTGCCGTTATGCTTTGTACATCCATGTTCATCGTAGTGGCGATGGTGACCCATTGCGCATGTGCCGTGCAGCGTTGTCATGGTGATGTCATTGTGAACTGTTGTGCAAGCAGTGGCGGTGTTGGGGTGTGGCGTCGTCATTGTTAAGTTATTCCATTCATGGAAGTAACGTGTTGTTTCCTTATTGTTGTTGTTTTAAACTGGTGTAGCTATTATTATTGGTTGTACAGTTTACTCATGAGCTCTACTGTAGTTGATGTTTGCATGTGATAGTGCTTGGCATTCGTGGGTTTGTTGTTGTTTACTTTTGGTGGTTTGTGTAGTGCTAATTAAAGTGCCCAATATTGGTTATGTTGGTTAGTTGTGAAACAAAAACCAGTTTGTGAGATCAAATGTAATAAACAACACCCTTAAAATATGTTGTTTAAAGTTGTCTTCTCAATTTAGTACAGACACTGACTTGGGAGGGAGGTTTGTCAATTTGACCTTTGTTACCACCATCTCTCTCTCAGCACCCCCTCTCCCCCCCCCCCTTCCACACACACACACACATAAATCACAAGGGGTTGTGTTAGGAAATCACTTTACTTCACTCGAAGGCACTGAATGCTGAGATCATCTTTTCACCTGCTGTTATTTTTGGTTTGAATATAGCCTGTTTATTGCCTCCTGGCATAAACATTTGGACAAAATCTGCCGAATTGTAAAACAAAAAAAAGGTGAAAGTAAAGGTGATGATGAAAGACGTTCCTTGGAGTGGAAAAGTGAACTCGGTTGAGGCCACGTGCATGCATTACAACGAAGTCAAATTATACCCTTGAAATATCACTTTTACACACCGTTTTGAAGATCAGCTTGCGTGAACTGGTTCTTCGTGTTTTGATTGGCTCAGCCGTGCGTGTGAATGTCACGCTATGCCATAACAGGCTCCCGTCTTTCAATTGGCTGAGCTGATGACACTTGTCAATCAAGAAAGATTTGCATGAAGCGACGGCGCGCTTTTTTAAACGTCGGTGAAAGAAGCGAGCGAGTAAATATGCCACAGAAACGTCAAAATATGCGACGAAAAGCTCAATCATGCGGGAGAGACAAATCCAATGTTTCTTTCATAAGGTAAGTAAGTGGTATGTCCTCGTCATTTAGGTATTTATTCACACTGCTGTTTTGAAGTGTTTAACGCTGATTAGTCTGTTTGGTTTCCCGATGCGAGAGCGTATTGTCATTTGGGGACTTTCATAAGAATTTAGCTTTCTGTTTTTGTGTCTTCCAAATTTGTCTGGTGCAACGGTGTGAGTCGTGAAATGTTCTGTTTTGAAGAGCCGCTAACACGTGCTTTATGCATCGATCAATTCCAGCCCTGACAGCGCTTGAGGCTGGTTCACACGGTAAAGCAAGCACAAACGCAAGCGCAAGAGAATGAAAACTTTTCCATTCTCTTGCGCTTGCGTTTGCGCTTGCTTCACAAATTTTATCGTGTGAACCGGTCGCTTGCGATTGCGTTAGCGTTTGCGCTTGCGCTTGCTTTACTCGTGTGAACCAGGCTTTACCCGGCGGTCCAAAATCGTGATCCACCCTGAGAACCTTACAACCAGGACATTTACTGGGACGAACCATGTCAAAATATTAAGAATAACGTTAGAGATAACTACTGTACGACTAGCTCTAACCGCATACAGCACTGCACTAAACTGAAATCAGATCTACCGAAATATAATCCCCGAACGAAGTGAGGGAAATATTTACGACGCTAATGCATCATAGTCGGCTCATTTGAAGACTCCAAGCGCGTCGCCATCTCGAAATCTAATGTTCGTGTGTTTGTGTGTTTGTGTGTTTGTGCGATGCGACCTTTTTAGGCCAGGTGCCTAAGGCAATGTCCAAATAAGGCTATCGACGCGTCACCGCCATGTTTTTAAGAAAGATTTGAACAAAGCAACAATTGTACGTAACTGCGCTCACGAAAATGAATTTGAAAACTAGAAAACTTGAAACAGAACGGTCTCGCGAAGCTCGTCTTCAAAAGAGAAGGGAACAGGCACTTCAAGAGCAAAAGCGGACCGAAGAAAAGACTCCGCAGAGAAAACAGCGCATGAATGCCGATCGAAAGCGACATGAAGAGAAGCGGGTAACACAGACAACTCCGCAAAGAGAACAGCGCTTGAAAGCGAATCGAGACCTTCAGGAGAAAAAGCGGGCCGAAAAGAAGACTCCGCAAAGACAACAGCGCATGAATGCCGACCAAAAGCGACATGAACAGAAGCGGGTAACACAGACAACTCCGCAAAGGGAACAGCGCTTGAAAGCAAATCGGGAGCTTCAGACGCCGTTTTGTGTTAAACTCAGATACTTATTTAGAAAGGACAAGCAACAAAGGTTAGTCAGTGGAAATCGAACAATCACCGTGACAAATATATTCTATCCCGTATAGCTTGTAACTCGGTCACTTCAAGAATGTATTAAAATCTGTATGCTGATCATTTTCCTTCGAAGTATTGTTTTACTACGCTTCTGTCGCCAGTTTCGGCTACCGTATTTGCTCAGAGCAATCGGAACTTGGAGCCTTGAATGATTTAGTCAGATGTCTTATTTTTCTGTAATCTGACACGCGGTGATTGCAGCGAGAATCGTTCACAAGCCCTTAGAAGTATTACTGGGTCTGAAGCCCGTGTATAATTTGAAGTAAACTGTTCAAGTTTTGCTTTGATTCTGGGAGAAATCTTGCTGTTTTGAGTGGGTTCACATGCAAAACAATTCGAGCCTATTAAATATGCATGCCTGAGTCTGGTGAATGCCTTCCAGAGTAAAATCAAATCGCACAGGAAGCCTATTTAATTGTACTGCCTATGAATTCAAAATTAGAAAATCAGTGTTCCTTTTTTACCAACTTCAAACTTTGAGTATTAAATTTTGAGAACGTGCTTGGCAGACTGCATGAATTAATTTGACGTGCCGACCGTGGGAAATACGTACTTCGTCACGCAATCGATTCTTTTTTCAACGCAAAAGTATAACACACCATTCTTTTTCTCCTTCCTTTCCGTGTAGCACTTGAGTTCGAAGAAAAGATTGAGTCGTCATTTCGGTAAAACAAAGGCTACTCTTGTTGGGAGTTACCAAAGTAAAAGTCCCATCAATGGCAGAGTGAGGGGGTATATGCGATTATCGTATTTCTAGTATCCATGATATCATGCGTCAGTTAATGCAATTTAAAATCCCTTTGAGCACGTGCCCAAAGAGAGGCACATCGGCGTAGCTGCAAGTCCCCCGCCCCCGAGCAAGAAAAACTGGCAATTTTTAACTTTTCTTCTCCGCTTTTCCTATTAAACTTTCAGTTGCTATACAAATTCTCCGCCTCGCGCGGACCATCCTGAACCAATGTCTGACAAATCCCAGGGGCTGTCCGGGGGCAAAGATTGGGTTGCCGATTTGCTTTATGAATGATGCGATGCAGTGAGAACGAAACTTGGAGTGTGATCTTTCATTTGAGCAAGCCATAAGTTCACAGTATAAAGCACGTATCGGTTAGCGACTTGGCCTTGAGAACAACTGTGCGGCACATCCCCACCCACACCCCCAAGAAGTTGCCTGTGATCAATTCTCCTAACCTTCCTTGAGCAAAAAGGTATGAATAGTGTTAGGAGAATTGATAGTTTGATCAACTCAAACACCTACATACAGTTGACTACCCGTCCATGTATTGAAAGGAGATGTTTGCCTCTGTTCACTTCAAACAGATTTAAGGATCACGCAGATTCGTTGCCAACCAATAAACTTTATTTTTGTGATTTACGCAAATGCATCAACTACTGGTCTGTAGCACTTGCTGACCTATCTAAAGTGCAGTCTGCTTGATCAACCACATCAAACTTAGTCAGAATATACTGCATTTTCAGGGAATAAATTTTGCAGTAGTCCTGATAAGGAAAGGCCTAAACTTCCACATTACAAGGAGATTAATATTATTATGGTAATTTACTTTCTCCAGCTTTTAACAAACTGTTCACTGTTCACAAGTCTCATTTCTCCAGAAAAACAAAACAAAACAATAACAAAAATAAACAAAAAAACTTAACACAGTTTTTGCCAAATCTGATTCTTAGTAAATTCATTGTCAGATATGATTTCCAAATTACTGCTGAGCTGCAGTTTCTCAATAAATAAGCCACAAGAAAGCACAAAATTCTGGGCTTCGGTAAACACTGTGAAAAGCTTTACTATCTGAATTTCCTGCTGGGTACAGAAAAGCATTAAATGATTGCATACAAGAGTGAGAAAATATTATATTGCTGCTGTGGGCTTTTTGATATGCAATGTGTGCCACATTTTTGTAATTCTTCAAAATTAAACTGTTTCTTTCCAACCTGATCAAAAAGACCAACAGTATTTAATAATATTAGTTTTACTATATACCAGACTTTACTATTATGCAAAGAATTTATTGCTCCCCATACCAAAATACATGAATGCACACCATTTTTAACAATCAGTGGCACATGTACTTCAACTCTGGAAGCACAAAACTACAAACAAAATAATGGACCACTTTTCACATGGTTGTGCATGCATCCAGCCTTGACGAACCAAAACTTTCATTGCAAGAGTTGTTGTTTAGCTAACTTGTGGGCACACATTGTACAAAACAGATTTGAAACTTACCATACATAATCTAGCCAATCTAGCACAAACATTGATTAAGTGTGTTGATCTCATTGTTGAAGACCATCTGAAAACTGGAATGTGGCCTCTGGATACAATTATGTATGCACAACCTTGTAGAAATGGTCATTTAAATCAGGGAGATATATATATATACACAAGGCAGGGACTTTCATTGAAAAAGTAGATAGTTTAGTTTAGCTTAAACTCTCCTAATTGAACTTACTTTATGCATTCAACTGTTGTAGTTTTTAACACACCCTATCTAGTCCACTGTATTTTTCTCTTGTTTGTATGAAATATCAACACATGTCTTGCTTTCAATGTAGTGAGTCTGACATATTACACATTAGTTTCTAGAACTGAATCTTTATGGAAAAATAACTTGCTGATTACAACTGGACCTCTGCTTTTGCACTTGAAGCAATTCTAGAAGAAAGAAAGCAAGGCAAAATCATTATAACTCTGGAAAATCATCAAGAAAATGAGTAAGGTTAATGCACTAGAATATGCACATGAAACACTCTTTAGTTCAGTGCCACAGACACAACCTGGTTGAGGATTTCCACGTCCCAAACAACAGTAATGGTAACAAAAAATGAAGCAAAGTCTTATGTACAGTTTACCTAAGATGTTCCTGCACTCCAGCTGCTGTGAGAGGATCAGTACAACCAGACACCAGGTCAACAAGTCTTGTCGACGCTTCAAGATTTCTGGCTACAAGTTTCACTGGGACATCTAGGAATTCCTTGGCAACATTTTTCACAAGTTCTTGCCTGCAAAGACATCAATATTGAGCCAATTAAAATACAGCTGAGCACCTTTGATTTTCCCATCAAAAATCATCTTACCATAAGTGGTCTGTAGCCTCGTCAGCCTCTGTGAAAGTGTTGGACAATGTTCTCACTCGTTTCAGAAGATTCCCTATTATGCTCATGCCAAACTACAAAGACAAAATCAGAAAAGCTACAAAATAATATAGTTACAATAGAAAAATCAAGAGGGCAACAGAACATCAACCAACCAATAGCAAAACTCAACCGAATCAACTCAACCATATGTTGACAAAATGGACCAATCACATCAACGACCAGAGACAAATTAACACCACCATCTAACGAATCCTCTTCACTTGCCTCTGAAGATGACTTCCACTCAGGGAGTCAAAACAACAGTCACCAACAACAGCCTTTCTGGAGACTACTCTAACCTGGATGATCACAACCAATGTACTGTTCACACTCCTAGTATAATAAAATATTGATAGTTCTGCTATCTGGAGCATTCTAAAACTTACCCTATTGACAAGCACATAAGGTAAGGGTGAGACTGCTCCACCAGCACAGCCCTGCACAACATTCTGTAGAGCCTGAATGACCACATTCCAAGATGACATCTCTAGGACTCGAGAAAGTGGTGTTACCAGCAACAGTAGTCCCTGGGAAGAAAACGAAAAACACAGCAATGCCACGGAGACTCAGAAAACACAAGACACACTTGACATAATAAAATAAATATTGCTCTACCCAACCTTGTTTATCTTTCTTCAAGGACACAAATTGGACACTAAGGAGTTTCTAACCTCAATTTCCTATATCTATAGATGAATAACTTGGCTTTTGATAGCTTCCAACCACATCACTCCTGGCTGGGAGAATCTGCATTTCATGAACATAGTTTTAAGTGACCTCTTTGTCTTCTCACCTCTTGAATGTCTTTCTTGATCAACACAGAAATGTTACGAGTGATGGCCAAGCTGACGGCATCGGCATGCTCCTAAAGAAAGAGAATCATATAACGAATGTTATCATCAAAGTCTGACTGAGCTTGTATTCTATTGCCAAGTGGGATGCACCAGTGTTTGAAGAGCTACACCATGCCCCATTTGGATGTATGCATTGGGTAAGTACTGTATTATTTCACTGAGTCGACTGTACATTCTTGTGGGTTGCTGATGCCAATACTAATCTTTGTAGGAAGGGACAATCGCATAATCACAATCATTAAATCTTATTTTAAATTGCTCAAGTCCCTGCTTGTGTAAATTCAAAGCACCAAAAAGTTAAACTATACTGTGCCCTGAGGTTTTGACTGCAATGCGTCCATGTAACATTAGCACTTACTTGTGTCAAAATTGGCAACATCCTGCTCAGTAGAGATTTGCCTTTTCTTATTGAAAGAAGTTGCACAAACTGCTCATCGTCAAAATGACTACAGGGAAAATGAGAAAGCCCAGACTTACAGTAAGGACCTTATTTGAACAAACAAAGTTGCCCTTCTCTGAAGATGATCTAATTTCTTAGATTTATAAGTGGCAGCCAAAGCAACACATTGATGATATCACTAATATCTTAATATCAATACAACCAGAACCCACTACCACCTCAAAAACAACAACAACAACAACAACAACAACAACCACAACACTAACATAACAAAATGTTGTCAGAACACCAACCTTAAGGATACATCTTTGTTCAGCTTAAGAAGGAGAAAGAATTTTCCCAACCAAACTTTCTTTGCTTCAACAATAATTTTCCTGCAAGCACACAGTACTGCTATTACTCCAAAATCTCTCTTCTTGATGTTGGTCTTGTTTACTGCTGATTATTTTGTACTGTACACTGTAAAGTGGATTCACAACACAGCACATTTTGTACTCCTCAAGGCTTCAATATGTTTTTGCCACTTCTTACAGAGATGGTCATAAAACAATGCTCAGTAGCCTGTCTGAGTACCCAGTATAAGCATGTCAGCTTTAACACAAACCTTTCCAGTTCAGAAGCAAATGGGAATTTCTTCTCTAAATCCTCCAGATTAAGTAAACAGTCATAACCCTGATGGAAGATGGAGATTTAGACTCAGCTCTTACTGATAAACAAAGCACAATGACAGCATGCATAATCAGAGGACACAAAATGACTATCATCATGATACCTTCTCTAAAACAGAGAGTAGTTGTCGTCTCTTGGAGTCCTTGGCACTGCTTGCTTTGTCCTAATTGCAATGATCAAATAACTGTTATTAATAATGTATTATAATTATTATTTCAATTGTTAAGTTTATTAGTATGCAATAAAGGGTTGAGAAAACAAACATCCTTCAACTACTTTTGATAAAAAATAATGAATATTAATCATATATTTAGAATGTTGTGTAACTTGCCTGCTCTGCTCGTTTGATGTGGGTGAGATCAACCATCTGTCTGGGGTGCTGTACAGATGATGAAGACAATTTTCCAAGGGAGCCCTGAAATTCCGCTAAAAAAAAAAAACAATAAACAAGAGCATTTAAACAAAAATTCTACACATACAGAGCAAACTCTTTATCACAGTCAAGCCTTACTGATCTGTATTAACACGGACTCCCCTCAGCCAATACATTTTTACTGAATGTCACGACAAGTCTGAATATCACTCACTTGGCTTGTAATTGCGCTTCTCTCTTTCAAACTGTGGTAGAGCCATCTTGGGTGATTGTGTACTGTTACCATGGAGATGCCCATGCTCTATGCCTTCACTTTGACTGGCACGCTCCCTGGAGACCTTCCTTTGTGTGTATGTCTGTTGAGGCAGTTCAAACACAAACACATGGCTTTTTAGTGTAAATGAGCTGTGATATAGGCTTTTGAAGTTCAAGTTGCTTTGTATATTAAAAGCTCTCTGATTCAGTGGGTCCTGTTAGTATGAAAGCTGGATTTAAAACTTTTTCTTCTTCCTCACTAGCACATGGAAGTAGGTAACACAAGTGCCATTGCCTGGATTCAGAGACCTCTAGTCCTAAACATAACACTCCTCTCAGTGTCAATTTAACTTGTCTGAAAGAGAAAGGTTACTAGTCCATTGGGCACAGCACAAATGATTTTTTCCCAGCCCTTGATGTCAGGCTATCAGATTTTTTAATCCTTGGAAAGTAGATAGAATGTCAACTTCTCTTCACGACTGTCACAAATGTCAACTTCTCAGTAGCTTCACAGTTTACCAATGTACATTGTTTTCAGACAACAAAAGAAAGAACCTGATTTTTAGTGACTGAATTGGGTTTGTACAGCTGTAGATTTTGGCCTTGCTGAGAAATACTAACCAGTCAACTTAAATCAAACTTTGTCAGTCACCTGAAAGTAGTAATCATCAAGTTGTGGGTTGCTGCTTGTCAACTGAAGCAACTGGATCTTGATAAGCCACTCCTTCTCACGTCGTGTCATAAGTCCTGCGAATGGATCATCGCCATTTCTCTGTTCATCAGCATCTCCCAGAATTTCATGGATTTTTTTCTCCAGGTCACTGGGTTGATACTGAGGTTCTGATCTTTCCCTCTGAATGTTTCTCTCAAATCTCTGGTTGTGGTTGTTGTAATGACCTCTGGGTTCTTGTTGCCAGTTTCGGCGGCCATCAAAGGGGTGTCGCATGTGGGGCTGAGGGGTGGAAAATCTGTTGTGAAGCTGCTGTGGGCTAAGCATCATCGGCATGTCCATGCCTCTACGATGTCTCATGTGACCTGCCAGATAAAATAACTACATTAATGACATTTTGAGTGTTAGCCTTCCTCGGAGCAAGTACATGTAATTTGGCTTAGCTTTCCCACATCGACTCTGACGATTTATCATGTAAGTTTTATCTCCACACCAACACAGTCTAAAACTACTGTTAGCTCTTACAGTGCTCGAAATTAAAAAAAGTCCAGGTTGTCCGTATTGTAAATGTTAGATGACCAAGTTTGAGAAATTGGTTGCCCAGATTACTTTTTAATCATCCAGAAAAATACCGTATTGGGTTAAAATTGTCTGAACAGCGTGGGAATATATATATGCACCAGACATGTATTTTGTTTTATTTACATACTGTCGCTAAAAGTGACTTAACACGTTATTCCAATGAATACGCGAAGATGCAAGTAGCTTTCTCAGGGAATTTTTAGTTTGCCCAGTGGGTTTTCTCCTGGACTACCAGACTATCAGACTAGCAAACTTTTGGTCGTCTTGGACGACCGCTAATTTCGAGCACTGCTCTTACAAGTACTAGCATTCTATTGCTTTATTAACATGGCCAACCAGCACAGTTCAACACACACCTGGATCTGAATGAACCATTGGGAATGGAGGTCTGTGTAGGAGTTGGGGTGTACGGTACATGGAGGGGTTAGGCATACCATGTGAATTAGGGGGCTGTCGGTTGTGAAACATCTGAGGAGGGAGAGGGTGCTGAAAAAAGAAGGAATAAACTAAGGCTTTTCATCTTGGTTTATCCACAAGTCAAGAATTTCTGATCACCTGGAAGTAAAGCATTTTAAAAAATTGACAATAAAATTCTTCCTTTCTCAAACTACCAACTCTCCCCAAACCACCCCTACACATTTGCTCATGGCAGGACATTCAACCCATGCGACTTTCATCCTTGGCTCTCACTCCCTGGTTCATAATACAGGGCCTGGGCCCGGTTTTTCGAAAGCCGATTAAGCTAATCCAGGATTAACGAAATTCTTTCTGACGACCTCTCTGCCGATAAAATGAAGGGTTTTGTTCAAATATGGATTAAAAAGCTTGTTTTAGCTGAATATGTATCAAGGAAATCATTGCAGGACAAAATCTTTACATTTTCAGGCTTATAAATGACAAGAAAGTTTACACCTAATCCAGGATTAGCCTAATCATGCTTTGAAAAACCAGGCCCTGGTTTTTCAAAGCACGATTAGGCTAATCCTGGATTAGGTATAAACTTTCTGGCCTTATGTAAGCCTGAAAACGTGAAAGTTTTGTCCACAATGACTTTCTTGATAACGTTTTAAGCTGGAACAAACTTTCTAATCCATCTTCGAACAAAACCCTGCAGTTTATTGGGAGAGAGGTCAAGAGAAAGAATTTCATTAATCCTGGATTAGCTTAATCGACTGGGCCATGTTCTCCAAACTGCATGATTTATCTCTGCTGAGAGACTAAAGGAGAAATTTGAACTTAATCAGCACGCCAAGAGTAAGGGCCCTCACCATTCCTCGCCCTGTGACTGGCGATGCTGCTTGTGGAAAGCCATGGGGACTCATCATTGGCCGAGGAATTCCAGGAGGTGGTCGTCCTAACAGTGACTGCTGCCTGCTTTGGTGCATCATCCGAGGATCAAATCTGTTGTTCTCAGGGACCATCTTGGGAGGTGTCTCTGTGATAAGCTGCTTTTCTAGATCCTCAAGTCTGATGGCATTTACTGGTAGGGGCTTCTTTGAAAACTGGCTGGGAGGCAGCAGGTCCTGACGTGGCAGTGCCTTCACGATGGATTCATCCTGAAAAATTTGTCAAAACTTAACAACAAAGTGTGACATGGCTACTGCCATTTTCATGCAGGTGACCATCAACACCCACAGGGAAAAGAACGTTAGGACTACAATAACTTGAACACAGTTTGAATACTGACGAACCTACAAAATTACATGACCCTGATGTCCAGAGTTTTGTGGGAAACATTACTTTTACCTCAAAAGCTGGAGATGACGGTCTGCGATAAGGTTTCCTGTTTGTTGGAGCTGGCGGAGTGTTGGAGGAGCCCTTTGTGGTGTTCTCTTTGTCCAGTTTAGGAGGTGTGCCCCAGATGTAGGACTCGGGGGAAATCTGTCAGATGAAACAAAATATACATGTTGCTGTGATGATTGAGTCATGATGGGGTAAATGTTGCTAATGACAAGTCACCTCATTTGACAGGATTTAAGTCATTCAATATATTTTTCTCACCAGCTCATGCAGAGACTTGGATGATGCAGGAATTGATAGAGGTGACTCTCCACTCCACACTTGTGTCAGCCCTGAGGAACCTTTCACAGCCTGAGGTGAGAAAATCCAGGAAGTCTTACACAATAAACACAGATGAAATGCAACGGTAGACGCTCAGTTGGTCGAGTGGTCAGTACATCAGTCTCTCATCAATACAGCTTGGGCTCAATTCTGATTCCACCCCACGCAGCAAAGGGGCATTAGCTAAACTGCACTACTTTTTAAAGTCTTTCCTTAGCTGAAAGTGTTGAGCAATTAACCACCTCTCAACCTTCACTTCCATCATGAATTCTCCAAACAATTCTTAAAGTGAGAAGGGGAATCTGCACTCTACCAGATGAATGCTAACAGCAATGTGGAGGGCCACCTTACCTTCACCTTGTGTAAGTTCCAAAATTAATCACTCATAAAACTTGATTTGCTAGGTGATTCATGAAATCCAGTGTGAACTTGTCTATTGTGTGAACATGAGAAAACACAGATTTCTGTTTTACCTTGTTTCTTGATGGATCTTTAACTGAATCTGCATCATCATCCTCAACCAATTTGACCAAAGAATGCTCCAACATCTCCTGAAATAAAAAATTATCATATTATCGTTTAAGGCATAACATACATAAATACATAAACAACTCTAAACAACACATAGAATTACCCCATTTTGTCTTCGTTGCATAAAAATGTCACTAAATACACTAAGACTAATACAGCTGCATTGTCTGTGGACAGCCACAAAGTTCAAGGTCAAATGGGTGATTTGACTCTTTGTCTGCAGATCTGTGTGACTAAGTGAATGCTTAACTATCCTACAAGAAATGTTACTAAGATCCAACTGTCATCAACTGCATTAGGTATGTACTGCACTTTGCACAGAGGTAAAAAAAAACTCTGCAAACAGTTTATTATATCTGACGAGGCAACTTTAGAGGTCCTTTCCTCACAAATTCCACCTCCTATGAGCTTGAGGATGGAAAGGGCAATTCACTATTTTCGGTATGTCAGATATCAACCCTTTACATACTTCTTCTTCTCCCAGTTCATCAATGTTACACTCTTCTCCTTCGTGAGCTGGTCCTCCTTGCTGATCATTTCCATGTACAGACAGTGTTTTCCCTTTTACAAATGCATCAAAATCGTCTCTTGAACTCCCCACTTCGAGCTCCGCAAGTTTGCGGTGGGCATGCTCCCAGTCGCCAGCTAAGATAAAACAAAAGAAATCACACACAAGCCAAGGGAGTTTTGTTATTGTTTTAAAAACTTGATCAACATGTGATGCAAAAGTTATAGGCTGGAATGACACAAAAACGCAATGGATTCCAAAGACAGCTACTCTGGTCATACACTATAACCAATCGAACAGCCAAGTACATTTTTTCGCTTATTGCTTTATTCCATACATGCATCGAGAAAAGCTTTATTGCCGGAAAACTAAGAAGAACAAGAACTAGAAAAACGGCTAAATAAAATCAGGTCATTTTTTGAGCGATGTGTGTAAGGTAAAAAATCAAACGGGTATAACATTGTGGAACGCAAGATTCCAAAGTAGGACAACACGTGGCGATGGAAGCCGAAAGCAGCCTATAAACACGTTTGTAACCATTGGAGATTTGCCTAATCGCAGACCGAGTCTCCACAAATAAATACCTGATGCCCCTGCACCAAAAGTATCATCATTCAATAAATCTGCTTCATCCGTCAAACTTGGGTCTAAATCACTTAAAGGTTCGTCTTCATAAGTCTGAAATATATCAAACAGACGATTAGTAATTTATATCATGCAGTGTTTTACTGTTCGAGCGGCTAAGTGTAGCTGTAGGTACCAGAATAGCACTGGAAAACGTACCGGAATGTCAGTGTTAAATCCAAAGAACGTGTCCGCCATGTTGACATGTTGGACTGATTTGGGACCTGCGCACTAGCCAGTTGTCACGTGACGAATCCGCGCGCCATTTTCTTCATTTCCGGTTTCGCATTCTTTTTATTTCTCTGTGAGCCTGAAATTCTGCATTCCTCCGTATTATTTTCATGCTCTTTCCATTCTGGCACTCAAAAAGCCTGAAGTGACGAACTTTTAGTCCGTGCGTCATGTGACCTACTGCAAAACCGACTCCCAAGGGAAGCGAGAAAGACGAAGAAAGAAGTTCGAGTTAGCCAATAGTAAATGACTGAGAGGGAAATCCAAGGGAAATGGGTTTGAGTTCGAGATAGCGGGGAGTTCGAGTTAACCGAGATAGAGTTAGCACGGTTCTACTGTATTTCTGGTGAGATAACGAAGGAGAAGATTGAAGATGATCACGCTTGGAAGTGAAGGGGTTAAAAAGCTGCATGGTTTGTATGACATGCAAAAAGCAGAACTTATGCCTCTTTGTTTTGTTTTTTTGCTTTTTTTTTTTTTTTTTTTTTTTTTTTTTTTTTTTTAATATAAAAACAAAACCAATCTCAGCAGAGATATTTGCTTGAGACACTCGTTTACGCGGGAGGTATGAAAAGTACCATCAGTGCTAATGCGCATGATTGTGAAAGTGACTTGTTTCTGCAATTGTCGGAAGTGATCAAAGTGACTGTATGTACATCAAGTAAAATGGATAATATGACATCTTTGAATTCGGTAATCATTGTGGCTGACGACGAGGCGTTACCAATACATATCGAATCCGTGCTAACCCAATCGCAGTGATTTTTAAATAGTAAAAAGTATTAAAAGTATTGTTGGTATGTTTCACTCAGGCGGATTGTCATGGCTTTCTCGAATCATATCGAATGTTTGCACACACTCTCTAAACTCCACTTCACTTTCGAGTGTTAATAGCTGTCACATAACTCATTTTAACATATCTCAATAAGCGACACGAATGCGCTGAAAGAAAACCTTCATTATATTGGATTTGTATTAATTACCAACTCGGACACGCAAAGCTGTTTAATTAAAAACACAATAACTCACTCCAAAATTATCATAATCCACCCAGATCAGTTTGATGAGTAAAGTCTCGGAGCTGTCTCACAAAGCAGAAATGTAACTAAACACAACGCCATTTTGCTGTGAAGGCGCCTCAAGCAATCTCGACACAATCTATTGTGTACTAAGCTAATAAGGCTGTGCGAATGAACGGAGCCGTGTTTTAACCTTTGCCACAGAGTATATCCGATTCCACGTTGTTAATTTGATTGCGCGCAGTCAGGATATAGAAGGAACCAATCTACAAGTTGTAATTGTGACAAAGCAGTGTCGAGTGAAGTTTCAGCATTTCCTTGTCAAGATTTCCTGGAACACTGCTTCCGCCCACTTCTCGTTTGCTATGTCGTCGACCGAGGAGAAGCCATCTGTGTTGTCCAACCGAGTGTTCAAAGTACGCGACTGGAATCGTCTTGAGGCTTATCGCCTGGACACGAAAATCCAAGCGCTGGAGACGGAGAAAAAATGCACACACACGCGCATTAGCTTTGAACAAAGAGAACTGAAAAAAGACTTACTCAAGCTGAGGGAAGCGAAACATAGCCGGAAGCTTAGCTTAGCAGAGCGGAGGTTAGGCTTTGCTTTGAAGAGAAGTTCTTCTGATTTTGCGGTGAGACTCGAGAGATGCCAGCAAGCTTTCACCAGCCCGAGTTGCGTTTCGCCTCGCAGGTGTCGGGCCGATTCCGAACCTCCTGATGTGTTCAGTTTGCCTCCCGTGACCGGCGATCCAAGATTTAGCGTTAGCACCCCGCCATCCTGGACTGAACGCAAATTCAACGCCGCGCATTGCTCAGCTCATCGCGCTGTAGTGGAAGACTTAAAAACCGGAAAAACCTGGAGCTCCAACCCCACTCTCACCCAAGCTGATCACGTCGAGAGACCAGCAGAATCACCGCTATCTAATGGATCCACTGAGGAAGAGACAGACGGAGCGCAAACAACTAAGTGTCCAAGTATTTCGACAAAAAATCCTTCATTTCTGTCCCGTACGCGACCGAAGCCTTTGCTCCGACGTAGGTACAGTACCAATAGCATGAGCCTGACGCACAGCGCCGCCGGAAAAGAGGTGAAGTACGGAGAGCTGGCGTCGTTTACCAAAACGGAGCGACTTCCTCATACAGGTGCGCGGCTCAGCCCAGGATCAAGCCACGGAGAGCCGCAATTCGACTGCAAACTCACAGCAGTGCGCGCCGCGGCAGCCCCGCATACAAGGCAGAGAAGCTACACCATACCTGGCCTGAGTACAGACGCGCCGTCGCAAGCAAACCAGAAACTGGAGCCGTTCCACAGTGATGCAGGATCAGGACGCAGTACAGCTGAATCTTTGCCAAAATGAAGTGTAGCAAGGTTTAGCTACTTGCATCACGGCAGTTTCTTTTTAGCCACGAAACTGTTGTGACTTCAAGAGGTGTACAGATCCTCGGCAATTTTACTGTGCTGCCGTTTACTTCCATATACCCTGTTCGTGACTTGTCGGCGTCTTGTAATCTTTCATTGCCATGTAATCCCTGTATTTCAAGTGGTGTAAGTCATCGAGAGCTTTCATTGAGTCAGTTGTTTCACCCTTGAGTTCTATTTAACAGTTTACATTTAAATTCACCTTCGGCAGCAAAAGGGTTAAACAGGCTGTGAAATTGGTAACAGGCTGAGTAATTGTGGTTGCTTATACTGTGTTTTGTGCTTTGTAAACTGCGCCTGGGAGCAGTATTTTTAGTTCTAGTGTGACATGATATTTTATACTGACGAGAGGCTGCAATTTGTTTAGTTGATATAGCGATAAGTTAATGTGGTAACACTAACTACAGATTCCGCGTTTCAAGAGGCCCAGTAATTATAAGAAAAACAAAGTATCTCCGAACGGATGTATATAATAGCCATCTTTTAGAGGCTTGAATTACAGGCTATATAGGAATGTAATAAAAGATAGCTGTGTAAAGTGTGCACTCACTGAAGAGGTGATGGAGGGAGTTGCTGTATTTCAAGAAGCTTGCAGTGTGCATAGAGATCTAAACTCCCAGAATATTGCCAGCTCCATGAAGTTCACTCCGGCGAAGAAGAGCCTTTTTTTGCCTATACTCAGTATTGCACATAGGAAGGGTAGAGGGTGTTCGGGTTTGCTTGATTGAATAGCCATTGGCCAATCTTGCGCTGGTGTTGTATACTAATGCAAATCGGACAAAAAGCTTTTATTCTCACGAAAACGCCTTGAACTTGAACTGTCAAACAACTGATGTCTAAAAGGGTCAAACAACTGATGTCTAAAAGGTTAATATTCACAAGTGGGTCACTATTCACACGTGACACTCAAATGAAAGTTCTCAATAAGTTTGTCAGTCTAACGACAGCGTTCAGTTTTCTAAGAGAGTTAATGTTCTTGTACAAGAGCTGCAGTGCTTCGACACCTGCTCTCAGACTGATGCGTCGACAAGTCGGGACTAACAAAGGAATTCACTAATTGATTGATAAATGAATCTTCTCAGGAGCGGATCATGCGTATCAGTCATCAGCCGGCTCTGCACACAGTCAATATTTGTTCAGTGCATGAATCGAGTTGACGTCTCCCAAAAATTCATTAGTAACAAAAAAAATGCACTTAGGAGACTGGGCCCGACCTTTGTGTTTAGCAATGCATCCTGGGATTGCAGCTGAGCCAGAAAGGCTGGACACCACCGACCGTGTGGACGCCGTTTTGTTTTGTGTTTTGATGCAATGCATCACACGAGCGTACATTTGGTCTTTGAAGTGCACATGCAGTATGAACAAAGTTGATCTTTCCACAGATAAATAATTTAGAAACTTTTGAGTGCGATCTAACGAAAATTGGGTTGTCAGGTCTTTCCGTAATTCTTTACCGCTTATTAGTACTTGAAAATTGCAGCGAAAAAAATGTTAATTACTGAAGGAAACAAAAACCATATTTATGTTTAATCAAAGCAAACAAAAAGAAAGAAAACACTTCTGTATGTATTGTTTACAATGTTTTAGCTATTGATAAAGTTTTTAATAATCATAAAGAGAACTGTATATCCAAATAAATAGAAATCGAGCTAATAAAATGCCTGAAGAGGTGATAGTATTTAAAATTTAACAGTTTTATAAACAGTTAATGTTCCATTTGTAAGTTATGCAGATTTTAAAGCCATAACTGAAAAACAAAAATAGATGGATGTAAGCCAAATACTAACAATGATAAATCATCTACTGAGCTTTATCAAAAACATACTGATTGTGGTTATGGCTATAGGGTTGTCTGTTATTAGGATGATACATATAGTAAACCAGTGCAGGTCTACAGGGGTGAAAATGCATACAATGCCATGGATATTGAGAAATGGATATTGAAACATAGGCGCCAGCTGCTGGCATCTAGATTCTCTGAAACACTGTTAGCTTTATTTTCAGGGTTTGAGCATAAAAGGTGTTGATCGAATCTGAGTATTGCTTTATCATCTCAAAAATGTTTCGCACCCCCCCCCCCCCCCCCCCTTTAATGCACAAAAAAAAACCTCAGTCCTCCTGACCCCCCTTGTGGTTTTTAATGAATGCAGCCTTTCGGACATTATAGAATTTAACATCCAGTTTGATAGGTACATATACAACTAGAAATCAACTAGTTAGAAAAAATAAACTGAAAACCAACCCAAATGACCTAATTCTATTTATTTATTTATTTATTTATTTATTTATTTATTTATTTTATACGTAATCGGTAAGCATACAGTAAGTAAAATGGAGAGTAATACGAAACGGTAACGATCTGGGTTACACATTCTGTAAAGCTTCTGGGGCTGTGATCTCTTTTAAAACTAGAAGAGTAAGCTCCCTAGAGTGTTGCAACTAAAGTTCTCTAAATTTCTATCATAACTGTGGTTTATATCTTCCCTAACTTTATTTCTTTGGCTAGAAAGCCTTGAGCAGGAAGAAAGCAACAACTACACCAGACAGAAACCCAAACATCAGTTGAAAACTCGATTTCTCGTACCACTTCCTGCTTGTGAATTGCTTATCAACAAGATAACGACTTGTTGCCGAGCCGATCCAAGTATCTAAACCGTCTTCCGGTAGCTCAATGTATGGGTCATTCAAATCACAAAGCATCATCTTTGCAAACGTGAAACAATTATGGCCTGTGGAGTTGCTACTCGACTTTGCCGAACTTCCAGCCAGCACACTGTTGTCGCCCAGTATATGATATTTAGGAGGATCTGTTTGTTGGCCTTGGATCATATGAGATTTTCAGCAGTGGTTCTGGCGATCAGCCAAGTGGAAAATAACAAACGGTCGCTAGCTCGAACATCCATCATCCTCTTCTGGCATTTAAACAGAAGCCTGCTAGTTGGATCTGCTACTCCTTCCGACTCATAATATTCCATTCTGACTTTGCCCTCTTCTGTTCCAGGACGGACGACGTCAAACCAGTTTGCGGCAACAAAATCAGCGAACCATATCTTCGACTTTCTGCCTGTTTTTCCTTCAAGCACAATAAAGGCGTGTTGTGGATTAGAACGATCAGGCAGGCGCACTAGTGAAACGGTCCAACATTCATCTGTGATAACTCGGGTCGGGTCTATTCCACTGCGTTTGTAGACTGAGCTTGATGACTGAAGTTGAGGCGGCGGGTTGGGTGTTTCACTTCTTGGGCCACACAGTTTCTTCTTCAGCTTTACTTTAATACTGTCTTCTAAGTCTTGATCAAATTCGAATTTTATGTAGTTGTCGCGAATGGCCTTCAGTTCTACTTCATCAATGTCTACACCAAGTTCTGTTTAGTTAAATCTTGAATATATTTATACGCAATTTGACTAAATGTTTCTACTTTCTGAGAGTGCTGGTCTGAAGTTCCGTATTTGATTTCCTGAGCCATTTTCACAGTTTGCAAGAATTGTTCCACCGTAATACCCAAACCAAACAATTGAGCCATGGAATCAGTTTTATGGAGCTGGATATAATTCGCGACTTTTGCGACTTGATCATTCAGAAATTGGCGACCCACATTATCCTCTTCTGGTAAGTCTGGCAATTCTACTCCAAGTTTCGATGCCCTTGTTTTAAAAGCGTCGTAACTTCTCTGGATATCGTGGAAATCTTGCTGAAGTATGTCTGCCAATCCATGCTGGAAAATTAACCGCTCTGCAGAATTCCCAAGCTCATATATAAGTTCTTCCACTGTCTTTTCTTGGCTCATGTTCGTACTTCGACTTCACTCTGGCGGACCGAACACTGGAATAGCTTTTATAATGTTAGTTGTGCGAATATTCAGTTTGGGTGTACGTTATAAAGCGTATCCATTTGCAAATATATACGCTTTATAATTCACTGATTGGTTGAACGTACGACTGCCATATGACGATCATATGACTTAAGAACAATGGTAATATTTTATGATTCATTTCATTTTAAGTCCCATTGTATTGTATCATCAACTTCCTGTTTTTTCGAGAAACATATTCAATGATGCATGTCAACTAACACAGTCACCAGTAAATAGAATATAAAATAGTTTTTGATTCTTGGAGCCATATAAATGCACTATCCAGTAAATAAATTTCCATAATATTTTTGCAATAACTCTGACTCCGTTTTTTACGGGGTTAGGTACAATTAATTTTCTTATAGTTTCCATAAACATTTTCCATAAATATGGCTTCCACAAGATTAATCCATAATATAGTTTTCCTTAAATTGTTTTCATCTAATGGAAAGTTGAATAGTATTTGGGGTGTATTAAGATCATTCTTATAAAAAGAGAATGCCGAGCTCGTTCCCCTATTCCGAGGGTTATTCGGCTCTGTGTGAACTCTACTTCGGCCTATACTAAGCATTGCGCATAGGAAGTTTAGCTGGCTATTCGGGTTTGCTTGACTGAATAACTATTGGCCAATCTTGCGCCGGTGTTGTCTACTAATGCAGATCGGACAGAAGTCTTTTACTATTACGAGTCTTGAATTTGAACTGTCAAACAACTAATGCCTGTAAGGGGTTAATGCACTATTCACAAGTGACACTCAAATGAAAGTTCTCAATGAGTTTGTTCTAACGGCAGCGTTGAAGTTCAGTTTTCGAAAAGAGTTAATGTTTTTGTACAAGAGCCGCGGTACTTCGACACCTGATAAGCCGCGCACAGCTGTTAATTGAAAATGACTGATGCGTCGACAAGTCGGGACTAACGAAGGAATTCACTAATTGCTTGATAAATGAATCAGCTCAAAAGAGGATCATGCGTATCAGCCGGCTCTGCACACAGTCAATATAAGCTTTAGCCGTAAAACAATGGCGGTTTATGCTTTACACTGTACATGACATCTGTTGCCTCATAAAATGCTTCTACCTCAATTTTGCTGCAAATGTTTTTGTCCTTGCTTATCGTACATTGCCTCTTGAAATGTTTCTTCCATTCGATCATGTAGCCTTTGTTTCGCAATGGCCACTGTAAATTAGAAATGAAAAATACACCGAAATAGTCCTGAGCATTGAGTTTGCAGTCACAAATGACTGGACACGCTGTGAACAAACCGCAATAATATGGTAAACAAGACTCGTGCTACATTCCCCGATTTCAATTATATATATTTTACAGAGCACGAATACTCGAAAGCCTGATAGAAGAAACGCATTCAGTTAATAAAAGAAACAGATAAGTATTGAAGCGAAGGCTGGATTAATCGTGGCCTCTGATTAGAAATAAGGTGTTCGAAGGTAAACTGTCAAAAATCGATTGCGCATTAAAAGATATGCCACGCATTACTCAGCTTTTCTTACCGGCTGATCCTTTCGCTCCTAAGCTCAAAATGCAGAGTCGCTCAACCTTTAAGAAGCAAGTGTATGAGTGTTGTAATGATAATTTATAGTTTAATCAGGTTTCATTTGAGCAAGGTGTCAAAAGCCAAGTTCTCTATGCTGTGTGATATTTTTCTGGTGTCGGAGAAACTGAAGTCTCTCTTGGGAGTTCCGCTCTTGTCCTTACTTTCCATTTTAGTATATTCTGGTCTCGACGCAACTCACGCCGCGAGCTCACTGGCAACGCCAGTCTAGTTAACAAAGATAAACTGAAAACCAACCCAAATGACCTGATTTTATTCATCTTATTTTTACGTAATCAGTAAGCATACAGTGAGTTAAATGGAGAGTAATGCGAAACGGTAACGATCTGGGTTACATATTCTATAAAACTAGAGGAGTATATGCTTACTTGAGTGTTCCAGCTAAAGTTCTCTAAATTTCTATCATAACTGGTGGTTTATATCTTCCCTAACTTTATTTCTTTGGCTAGAAAGCCTTGAGCAGGAAGAAAGCAACAACTACACCAGACAGAAACCCAAACATCAGTTGAAAACTCGATTTCTCGTACCACTTCCTGGTTGTGATTTGCTTATCAACAAGATAACGACTTGTTGCCGAGCCGATCCAAGTATCTAAACCGTCTTCCGGTAGCTCAATGTATGAGTCATTCAAATCACGAAGCATCATCTTTGCAAACGTGAAACAATTATGGCCTCTGGAGTTGCTACTCGACTTTGCCGAACTTCCAGCCAGCACACTGTTGTCGCCCAGTATATGATATTTAGGAGGATCTGTTTGCTGGGCTTGGATCATCTGTATCAGATTTTCAGCAGTGGTTTGGGCGATCAGCCAAGTGGAAAATAACAAACGGTCGCTAGCTCGAACATCCATCATCCTCTTCTGGCATTTAAACAGAAGCCTGCTAGTTGGACCTGCTACTCCTTCCAACTCATAATATTCCATTCTGACTTTGCCCTCTTCTGTTCCAGGACGGACGACGTCAAACCAGTTTGCGGCAACAAAATCAGCGAACCATATCTTCGACTTTCTGCCTGTTTTTCCTTCAAGCACAATAAAGGCGTGTTGTGGATTAGAACGATCAGGCAGGCGCACTAGTGAAACGGTCCAACATTCATCTGTGATAACTCGGGTCGGGTCTATTTCACTGCGTTTATAGACTGAGCTTGATGACTCAAGTTGAGGCGCCGGGTTGGGTATTTCGCTTCTAAGGCCACACAGTTTCCTCTTCAGCTTTACTCTAGTACTGTCTTCTAAGTCTCCATTAAATTCGTAATTCTTGTAGTTGTCGAAAATGGCCTTCAGTTCTACTTCATCAATGTCTACACCAAGATTTTTTGCTTGTTCAATTAAATTTTGAATACAGTTATTCGCAACTGGAGCAAGTTCTTGCACTCCCAAAGAGTGGTGGTCTCGAGTTCTGTATCTGTTCGCCTTAGTGAAACTCAGAGTTTGCAAGAATTCTTCCGCAGTACTACCCAAAGTAAACAATTGAGCCATGGATTCAGTTTTATGGAGCGTGATATATTCCTCGACTTTGGCGAGTTGAATATCCAGAAATTGGTGACTCAGATTATCCGCTTCTGGTAAGTCTGGCAACTTTACTCCAAGTTTCAATGCTCTTGTTTTAAAATCGTTGTATTCTTTCTGGATACCGTGCCGGATTTCTTGGTTGTGTACATCTTTCAATTTAAGCAAATTTAGTACCTTTGCAAGATTCCCAAGCTCGTATATAAGTTCTTCCACTGTCTTTTCTTGACTCATATTCGTACTTCGACTTGACTCTGGCGGACCAATCACTGGAATAGCTTCTTTCATGTTTAGTTGTGTGAATATTCTATTGTTGGGTGTACATTACAAAGCATATTCATTTTGCTGATTGGTTGAAAAAAATCACACGACTGCCATATGACGATCATATGACTTGAGGGCTCTTGAGAACAAAGGTAATTTTATAACCCAGCTCATAGTTCAAGTCCCATGTAGCATTAATCAACTTCCTGTTTTTCCGAAAAACCACAGGCAGCAAAGTGTCACAAACACAGTCTAGCTTCCTATTTAGTGAGAACCACTTGGTAGAATTGTAAAATAATTTTCGATTCTTGAAACCATACAAACCCACTATCTGTTTTTGTTAAAGTGCAGTTTCAATAAATAAATTTCTTTTACATTTTTACATTGACCATGACCCCCTTTTTTATGGGGTCATGTACAATAGTTTTTTTTTTCATATAGTTTCCATAAAATTTTTTCCATAATATAGTTTTCCATAATTTTTTTCTTTTGATCTGATGGAAAGTTGTACAGTAGTTGGGGTGTATTGAGATTATTTTAAAAAAATGATCTCGTTCCCCTAACTCCTATACTACTGGGTGTTCTTTGGGTCTGTGTGAAGTCTATTTCGGCCTTTACTCAGTATTGCGCATAAGAAGGTTAGAGAGCTATTTGGGTTTGCTTGATTGAATAACTGTTGGCCAGTCTTGCGCCGGTGTTGTCTACTAATGCAAATCGGACGAGAGTCTTTTACTCTCACGAAAACGTCTTGAATTTGATCTGTCAAACAACTAATGCCTAAGGGTTTAATATTCACAAGTGGGTCACTATTCACACGTGACACTCAAACGAAAGTTCTCAATGAGTTTGTTCTAACGACAGCGTTCGGCCGCACTGGGAGACTGGGCCCGTCCTTTGTGTTCAGCGTTGCATCCTGGGATTGCAACTGAGCCAGAAGGACTGGACACCACCGTCTGGACGCCATTTTGTTTGTTGCTTGCGAGGACGACAGATCTTGCAAGAGTTGTGTCGCGGGTAGTAGGCCTTCTGCGAAGGAGAAGGCGAACTAGGTATGCACATAGGTTCCTAATACGGCTTTTGAATACTTTGTACCAAAAGGTTTTGCATTATCACGAGCGTAGATTTGGTCTTTGAAGTGCACATGCAGTATGAACAAAGTTGATCTTTCCACAGATTAATGTTTCAGAAACTTTTGAGTGCGATCTAACGGAAATTGGGTTGTCAGGTCTTCCCGAGATCCTTTATCGTGATAAGCTTATTAGTGCTTGAAAATTGCAGCGCAAAAATGACGACTCTCGTCAGAATGGCCCAACCCAAAAAAGTGTACGTGTTCTGGTCCAAGTTTCTGGGTGGATCCATGTGGTTCTGGATTTTATGGAGACTAAAACACGACTGGCATGAGCTCGTGGTGAGTTATATTTTCACGGTGAAGTTGAGAAACGATACTATAGCCAGAAACTAAATTAGTACACGTTTTAAATTGATACTAACCCTGCAATGGGAGCATTTCAAAATTGCTGTTATAATATGTATGTCAAGTGGGGGGAATTCCTGTGATGAGCTATATGGGGAGAATCTGTCTGAAAAGTATTCCTTTTCATACTGCTTGAATTAAAGTCTTGACACAGTTATCAGAAATAACCACAACAGGATTGTACACATTGGCCCCTTTGCAGGACCTGGTCACATGACCCAAATTCACCATGTGACTGAAAATTCACCACTGTAGGCTTGTTAGGAGTGCCAGAATTGGAAAGAGCATACAAAAGTATGTAAAAATGAGAAACTTGAGTTTCATACCAGGGAATATCTGTTATTGTTGTATTTCTAGCAGTTTATTGTTATCAGCTGTTCATTTGGCTACATCAGGAGTATTTTATGCTTCTTTTATTACCATTCCAGGGCCATGACTATGTGTATAGCAAGTTGGATGCAGAGGGAAAGCATTGAAGATTTCTGGAAATGTTGAGTGAAGTGGCAGCAATCTTGGGTATCAATTTGCAATGCATACTTCAATGGTTGTTGCAAAATACATTGAAGTCATTTGATGTGATGATACTTGCTGTATTGGCCGATTGTGCATTATTAAAGTTGATACCAAAGTTGTAAATTTTGAACACCTCATTATTGACTATGGTCTAGTCAGTTTGTGTACTATAAACAGACATAGACTTTGTAATGTATCTTTCTTTACTTTGCAGTTAGTGTATGGGTGTCAAAGTGAAAACTAATACCTGATCTTTTTATCAGCTTTCATCCAAACAAGTTATGAAATGCCAAATTCTCGTTACCTGTATGAGAGATCTCTGACAAGAGAATGAAATAGAAAGTTGAACTTGATCACTCTCAGGTACATAAACTTATAGCAGGAGTGAAAGCTTGCCAACCCTGCTCTACTTAACTATTATTTTCAGGCATCCACAACATCAGTGAATTTTAAAGTGCTGTTCCAGCCTCTGTATTATTTTATTTACTTTACATAAAATGTTATTTTGCTTTTGTGTTGAATCATTCATTTATCAAGGCTGTTTCATAACTTACTTGCTAAATTAAATAATATTGCCAGTATTTCATTCAGTTTTTCCTTGATGACAAGAATAACTTGCCAACACAAAAGGCTTCTCTATTCTATGTCAACTCCCATAAGGGAAGATCTCATGAGACCAAAACAAGGTGACAAGAAGCAAAACATGACAATTTTATGTCATGTAAAACTCAAGTTTAGTAATAACTCCTTCCAAGTTTCTGTCTATTACGGCACATTATTTTCTTTGGTTAAGTCCAAACACAGAGTAAGCTGACAATCTGAAGATGGAGTAAAAAATACTTCCTCAGTTATGACCTTGGCATGTATGATTGCATTTCAGATGATGTGCCAAGGATATCAAGCAATCAATCTGCACATAGCCACAAAAATAAAAATAAATAAATCTTTTTCTCAAAAACAGAACTCTGATTTAATCTGGCTTCTTCAGAGTTAATCAGAGCAATTCCAGTTCCAAGTAAATTGGAGCAAGCCCACCAAAATGTATTTATTTACCAGAGTTGACCTAAGAGATGCACCATCAAACTATTGACAGTCCATTGTAACATGGAGAGTGCTGTCAAATATCAAGAGAAAAATCTCTCATGGAATCACAGAACAACCTCTTGCCAAAGATACTAAAACGAAATATTTGAGTCCTGAGTGTCTGTGTCAGTCATAACTTGTGAACACAAAAAGTCAAAGTGTGACCATATGAAAGCTACTGAGGAGCACATCATCATGGCAACGTCTGTTTTGGTTTTAAACAAAAATTCCTTTAAATTCACATTTTGTAGAAAATGTTCAAAAATACTGAAAATGTATAATTTCTGGACGCAAAGGGTTACACCCGACACCCAGATTCTTCCAACCTGCTTTGAACAAATTGTGTCAGCAGGGTCAGAAAAACTGATACTCTGAACAACTAGCATTTTCTCAAACTAAACTTCACTTTACTCTGAAAGGAGAAGTTTGCATCTAATTACTCTTTAGTTCACTTGTTTATACACTGCAGATGTCCTGCACTGCTATTTAGACAAAAGTGTATTGATCAAAGTCTCATGATCACATCATTTTTCTTTAGTTAGTGTTGCTATGACTTGCTCCAGAATTTGCCAACTGTAATCTATATTTGTGCAAGAATACACTTTGGTATATCCTTTCAAGGTTTTTGTTATATAAATCAATGTCTATTCAAGACTTCCATTCCAAAGGAAATAAAGCATGCTTGTTTTTTTGTTTTTTGTTTTTGTTTTTCAGGCAACTAGTGCATAAAATAATATCACAGTTTCTCAGACACACTAGAGCCTGACTATTATTTTGGTTTATACTGTCATCAAAAAAATTAATAAAAAAAAAAAATTAGAAATACTCCCACTCCCAATCAACCATACTGGTATATAGTAAACTTGTTTGTTTGTACCTTACTTCATATGACACTAATCAATCCTGGTTTTACTGGAACTTTTTACCAACAAAATATAGAATCTTTTGTATTGTTGTCATAAGAAATAATATAATTCATTGATAAGTGACAAATGTCAAAATTCAACCATAGAGAATTGTAGGGCATTGTTGTTGCTTCTGGAAATTTATCAGTGGAAATAGCTGTGCCATAAAATACTAGGTTATGTGACACTCATTTATAAGTGTGCAATAGTAAAAAATAAATATTAAACACAACATTTCTGAAAGCAGTTGCCCTTTACAGTAACTTCTTCTATTACGAGGAAATAGCATGGGGCATTTTAAACTGCAAATTTACTAAAATTCTGTAAAGAGATACACTCTCTAGCAATAAAGTTTTTGCTCTTTTGTAACTGTTGAACCCTAACTTTGGCCATTTAACCCTTTCACTCCCAAGCTCAAAATGCAGATTCTCTCAACCTTTTAAAAAGAAAATGTATGAGTGATGTAGTGAGAATTGATAGTTTAATCAGCTTTCATCTTAGCAAACTATCAAAAGCCAAGTTCTCCCTACTGTATCATATATGTTTCTGGTGAGAAACAGGGAGAAAATCGAAGTTGGTCACTCTTGGGAGTGAAAGGGTTAATACACTGACTGATTCTACTGTGGTTTATCTACCAATAATATTGCAATATTAATCTATTGCATAATGTACCTGGTTATACATAACTTATAAAAATTTACTTTACAAAAAGAAGTTTTTTTTCTGATTTGTCTAGTTATGCAGTGAATGCCACTGTGCAATTGGTCTCCTTGGTGACGCTAACATATCTGTCCAATGCCTCTGATCAGCACCACTTGATAATTCTCCAACGACGCATTTGCCAATGACCTCACTACGCCCCACACGGTCATAATCCAGCACTGATACCATGATTGAAGACATATCAATCTTATCAAAAGGCACTTGGAATGTGAAGCTTTCGTTGTAGTATGGGTTTAGAGTCCTCTTCTTCACGGTTGTCTTCTTTTTCTTGATTTTTCTTCCTTCTTGCACTAGTGCTAGTTTTACATATGGATCTGAAATGTTGAAAGCAGCTGTTTGGCAGGATTGTTCTACACATCATAAAACTTATAATGAAATCTAGAATCTCAGACTATGGTTTGGATAACAAACTGTCAGGCACCCATCCCCCTCCCATGGGAAACCAGCTAATTGTGACCACAACATGATTTGTGACAAGATTGATTTTTCACTTTCAACATGATGCAGGAGTTAGGACTAACTTGCAAAAATATGTTAATTTTTCTCAGACCATTTTGAAGATAAGAAAATGTATCAAGAACATATGGAGACTAGATGTCAAGAGCACACTCTGAATCACAGATACAGTCCAGGTGAGTTGATTCCACAATATAATACCACTTGGGGATCCAGAGTTAGTATTATTTTGAATGTCAGTTACAGGGATTCACTTCAGCACAGATGTTCATTGGACCATAGCTCATGTTTGTTTAACTTACATTAGTATTATGGTGATCAGAATCCTTATCTTGCATACCTGAATATCCAGACACATCCATACTTTTAAGATTCTTCCCTTCCAAGATGGTCACTGTTAGCTTTCCACTTGCTGGGACATAACGCAAAGAGAAGCAAATATCCCCACACTCTGACTTGGACTTCTGCAAAACACAAATTTGTATGATTACGTTTGGACAATTTAGCTGCAGTGTGCTGGCATGACAAAAACAAAGAGTATAAAATTGATTCCTTGGAAAGGGCAAAGGAATTCAGCCAGTTGTATATTTAAACCCCAAGATTTAACAGTCAAAAAAGCACCCCTGACTTACTGCCAAAAGTCTTTATGACAACAGCCACAGCAGATAATTCTTGATTGGTCAGAGGAACTTTTGCAGTGTTTTTTATCATCAGCCACCCTAACAAGCACATTCACAAGGCTTCTTCTTGTTTGAAAGGTTTTTTTTTTGTTTTTTTTTTTTTTTTTGCTGGCAACCTGTGATTACTTTTGAAAACTGTCCTAATCACCGACCTAAATGTACCCAAACTTTCAGGCAGCTCTGCTGCTATCTGGAGCTTGTATTGACTGCATCAAAACCGTACCAGTATTCCTCCTAAGGTGGAAGGTGGAGTCAGTGCTCTCCACTCATCTATATTTGATGCAAGGTCCACATCGATCATCTGCAGCCGTGCCTCTCCAATGAGGTCATGTCCAGAAAACCGATCAAAGTCGTACAACTCCATGCATAGGGTTCGGTTCGTGATTTCGCTGTACGAGATGTTCTTGAACACAAACTTCTCGTTGAAGAAGGGGTTGAGATTTTTCTTATGAACCTGGAAAACAAATGATGCACATTTTCATGAACTGTGTTCTCTATGTACAATCAGTAAACATTTAAGTATTATAACTTGGAATTATACTAAAAGCAAATATTGAATATGTGATGGTGATAGTTCATTACTTGAATGTAAAACAAACAAAATATAACATTAACTCGTACTGTATGTGAGGCAAAATTTTACCACTAAACTTAAAAATAAAATACACAAAAAGTTAAGGTCGTATAGCATAATGCAGGTGTAAGCATAACCAGGGAAGACTGCTAAATCTACAGATAAATAAATACTATCACAAGATAAGGATAGGTAATGTAACCTGCCTTTGTCTCAAACTTCTTCTTTTTGTCTGGCAACAGCAGCACTCTAACATAGGGATCAGAAGTGCCACTGAAATCCTTGGCTGGGACATCCTTTGCTTCAATAATGCCCACTGCTAAGGTATTCTCATTGAAATTATAATCCAGAGTAAAGTGAATTCGTCCTGAAATTGAGTGATGATAAAATATTACTAGGTTTGCTTAAAATTACCCTGTGAGCAGTACCTCTGTCGATTTTCCTTTCTAGAAACAGCAGGAAAAAAAGAAAAAACTGCTCAGCTGCCATTACGACCCTGACATTCTTTGTTATGAGCATGCAAGAGCCTTCTGAGACCAATCCAACCAAAGCCTTGTTTTGAAGAACATCATGCACAGGAAAAAAGTCAGCAAATTACTGTGAACTTCACAATTGCATTGCAGCCCTAACTCCTATGACCAGTTTATTGAGACAAAGAAAGCTGGTTTGAGTCATTCAAATACTAGAAGTCTGGCTTATACTAGTGTGTTGTGGTAAAAATAGTTATTGTCAGTGAGAACTGTACCACAAGCTGTGACCAAGATCAGCATAAACTAACCTATCTTTGCACCAGCACTTTCCTCTGACATGTAGTCTTCACTGTTATAATCCAACTCATCTACTGAAGGCTGGACTTTTTCTTGATAGCTTGCATTCAGCACCTGGATCCTCTTCAGGTCAACCTTCTCCTTTTTCTCCTTATTGTCATCCTTCTTCTTTTTCTTGTTTCGACAACGGCAACAAACACAATAACAGCAGGTTGCCAGAACAAGAAAAATTACAAGAACAGCAGCAGCTATCATCCATACAGGCACTAAGAAGAAATAAATGCATTGATTAAATCATTAACTTGCCCATTAAAAAGCACAACATTATTTTATTCAGATAGCAACAATTTCAAGCAAACTTTCCCTTTGAAGTATCAATACATATATAATTCAGCTGTTATGTGTAGTTCAGCATGGAAAACTCGAGTCAGGCAATCTCTTGCTTGGGTTCAGGCTGGTTAATTTAATTAATCCATTCATGTGATTTTGGTTTACATTTGCCTTGCAACTTGTTTACACCTGCCTTGTCTAAAACAGTAATCTCCCACATTTATTTAAATAGTTTTTTTCCCACAATTGGAAAAAAATAACATAGAAAAAACAACTTACATCCAGAAATAACAGATACAAAGTCCTGTTTGACTGGTGCAGATGTCGGCTGTGGTACCTTGGCTGGTTTTTGGTTGCTGTCCTCTGTGTCGCTAAGAGTAATACTAATGTTACGAGCTCCATGATGGATTGTGGTCTTGTTTATTATTGTTGTGATGCCCATGATCATTTAGAGATTGAAGTCAAATGGCTGTGCTAGCAGTAAAACCCTGCAAAGTAGATGCAGACAAACAGAGTGTAAGACACACAGAACAACAGTCAACAGGAGAGACAGTAAAACAGATGGAAGGGACAGACAGTCAACAGACTGTGAGACACATCAATGGACAATAAGACAGACAGTGAGCCAGGTGGGAAGGACAGACTGGCAGTCGACAGACTGAGACAATGGACAATAAGATAGACAGAGAAACAGGTGGGAGAGACAGTAAGAACTTGTGAAACACAAAACAACAAGATGAGATGGGACAGAAAGAGAGACAGTGAAACAGATTGACTGGAAGCAACAGACAGACAGTAACAGAGATTTGGTTCTATAAATAATTGACAAAGAACTTTTAACTACACAGAATTAATCCACCTATGTTGCTATAAAATCACCTAGTAATTTATTAATAAACATTAATAATAATAGCTTTATTTCAGGTGTTAATAGTTTGAATCCTATTTTATAATAACTGAATGCAGTAAGTTGATCACTTCGCTGTTGTCGCAAGTCGAGCTTTTTGGTTTATCGAACAAGTTTCAGGGGAGCATATATATGGTGAGCTTCAGATAAAACTTTGAAGGTTCTTTAAGCACCTGTAGTAACGCTCTGTCGATTTCTCAATCGTCACCAAACAAAATCTATCGAGAATTCGTTCTGATTTTTAGCTCAGAAATGCGTGAATTACAACGGTGGCTTCGAATAACTCGATCAGTGTCTTCAGCAAAAACACACTGCCCTCACTGTATGGTAATTAACATGCACAATGCAAATACGAGGATGCAAATTTGAAATGTACAATATACATAACTGTTGTAGATTAGGTTGCATATTTATGCTGTAACACGCGATATATCCGACAAGTGTTACTTACTTTGAATGAAAACCGCCGTAACTAAACGTGCGTAGCTCAGAATGAATTTTGCACTTCACTTTATGACGACCAACGAACGGTAGCCAAGTAAACAACATTCCGCTACTTATGTTCTGCTCAATTTCACACGGACTATTAAAGCTTTTGCTCTGCAGATTGCATCCTATTTTATACTCACCAAGATAGCATTTCTGTTTGAGCGACGCACTTCACTTCGCGTATCAAAAACGCTTGCGAGCATAAAAAGACTGGGCCCGGGTACGCCTGGTTAAAAATGCGTTTTCCGTCAAACATATCTTTTGTTGTACAGAATTTTACAAATTTAACGTTATTCTTCTATTATGATCACAAGCGGTGCGTTTTTGTCAAGGCTCAGTGCTCTTGAACAAAGAATAACGAATTTATATTAGATGAATATAATCAAATGTCATTGGGTCAATGGGGCGCCATTTCTGCCAAACTTCGTAATGGAACTTGCGGTTTTATTAGCTCAGGCCATGAATCCAGTTTCCACAAATGAGCACAGCTTCCGCATTTCAAAACTGTCAAATACTACGGAGCCGCAGTGCCACTCAAAAAACACAATTTACATTTCACTCTGCGGAGTCATACGCGGAAAACCACTTAGTCATCATTTTGTATCTCTGCGTGATCCGCGTAATTTCGTGTATTTATCGTTCTTTGGCTTCTGATCAGCGCGATCAATCTTGGATGCGCTTTTCTGGCGACTTATATTACAACATTTCTGTGTGAGTTGAATGGCTCCTAAATTTGTTTAGCAAACTCTGACAAGTTGATCTTTGTCGCAAACCGAAGTCGCTATTCGAGTTACGCTCCGGTGCCTATAGAACGTTCTAGAATACTCACACACCACAACAAAAATGGAGTGCAGTTGGCGCAGTTAAATGTCATAACCGATGAGATTTGAGTCAATTGAAATTCCTTGGTTCATCAGTTCAAATTACGGGTAGTTTTTTTGACAGCACATTTGCATGAAGTGGCGCGCCTGTTTCTGCCAGTTGAAGCTTTACCCCTCCCAATGGCATTAAAACTGATATGTCGCGCAGATATTTTAGCCTTCGAGCCTTGATAAGGGAAAGTAATAAAACATCTCTGCTAGGCGATGATGATGTTTCAATTACTGGCCAAGTTTACAAAACGAAAGATCTTTTGTCTTTGTATCACTTTCACTTACTGGCGACATGTTGAGAGCATTTTGATCAGAGAGCGGTTGGGTTTTGTCTGTGAAGCACAGTGAAACTATCTTGGCATAAAATGATCGTTATACACCGTACCTTGGAAGTAAATGGACTGGGCATTGGTCACAGTGAAGAATCAATTATAAACAAGCTTGTCAGAGCGTTCGTTCCTGTGTTTCTAGACAGTCCAAATTCCTCGTTGGGCAAAGTCTTGAATCAAGATGAGAAGCGAAGCTCATCACTGATCCAAAATACTGTATCGTTGTCTGTTGACGTTCATAATTTTCATCGCACATCTGTTTGAGCGTATTCTGATATTCTGACCTCAATCAAATAGGGCGTAAATTATTAATGTCACGCGCGCATTTTAAATTTGCGATACACCATACTTGGCACGATTTACGCAAGAACAGACATTTCCTCAGCCCCCAAGGACTCAAACACGGAACTCCATTGTCAAGCAACTGAGGACTCTTATGAAAGCGCGCGTCCAGATGCATACATACTGCTTATTTCGGCTAATTAGCTGCTTAAGAGACCAGTATAAACCTCTGTCTTTCAACCAAAATTGTATGTTGATTCTAAGGAGAATGGTTTGTGGAAGACGCGTCTAATTCACGGGGACTGTGTTTTCACGGATCGAGACACTGATCTAACGTAGCCGATTGAAAGTGTGACCCACTTGATAGGACCCACAATGTTTAAGTTGTAAATGCCAGTGGAGACAAAGCCTCCCTTGGTGTCGCTTAGCGCATCAAGAAACGAGGAGCTCGCGGACTTAATTGGCTTGTTTGTGAGTAGGAGGTAGTTTTTGGGAGGTTCTTTTGTCAGATCTTACCTCTGTTCTGCCGGAATAGTCTAGTGGGCAACATGATAAGGAAGTGGTCGGCTTCCGTTCTTGTTGTTATGCAAGGTTCCCTTTAAACTGACAGGTGTGTAACAAAGAGAACAAAAACCATCGATTTAAGTCATCAAATATTCGTTCCCGTGCTCTTGTGCAAACACTTAAAAGTCCAATTCACATGCAAAATACAGTCGGTGTGGGAACAAGCTCAATGCTGATTGCTACCGTTTCATAATCGACGCCCTCGCATGCATGTTTTCCGCCTACAGCGACTCCTTCATTTGCGTGTTTCCCAGCTTCTTCTAAACCACAGAATACCCCGCATATTACTTTTAAAATAACAATGAAACCTTTTTTTGTTCAAAATTAACAGCGCTAAACGGTTGACAGCTTTCGTTTGGAAAATACTTCTGCAAGACATAGTCGGTTTTTAAAATAAACGTCGATCAAATTATGACTTAACTTTAAATTCAAGGAGTTTTTCAAAAAAATTCAAGAATCGAATTTTCAAGACAGACTTTTCACCTTCGCATCAATTTTAAAGAAGTGTGACCCTTTGATGTATCCATCACATTCATTATGTGAAATGTATACAGTACTGAAAATTGAGTCGCTGGCTTTGAGAACTGTTTTTTGGCCTTTCGGTTTTTAATATATTTCACACCGTAACCGATCTTTTTTTGAAACATGATCAGCACTGAGAAATACTACGTAATTCTTCTAGGTTATTTTACTGCTTGAAAACGATAAGGTACGGGGCGATTTCTTTTCACGAACACGAGAAATTTATCTGTATGTCCAGGAAAAGGCATAAAGCAGTTGTTATCTGTGACATTTTTGTTTGTTGCTAGTTGCCTTTTTTTGTAAATGTTCATCAGTACAGTATGAAACATTTGCGCAATCGATTTAAACTGATCTTGCAAAGTTTGTTCTAGCAATTTAAGGAGTTCGATAAAAATGACCTAAAAGTGCTTGGCATATAAACTAAATTCGACTCAAATATTTTAGTCCCTTACCTTAAGCCAACCCTTACCTTGGATGCAAATTCTTGACTACAACAGGGTCGATGACACACTCAGCTCTTCTTAGAATGTGTGTTTGATTTGATTTGAATAATACCGGAGGTTTACATCTGAAACGCCTACGGTGTGCAGAGAAAGGAAGAAGCGCCGACTGTTGAATATCCTTGAACTCGCCGAGCATCGGGGCTTGCCTCGCGATTTGTTGGTATTTTAGGTCCGGTTGTCATTTTGATAATCTGCTTTTCGATGGAAATGTATTTGCAGTAGCTGCCACGCAGCAAAATTTTAATCTGTTCTGTTTTAGAGCCGTTAATTGAATTCCTAGTAGCCTCATACACCCGGCAGATTTTTTTTTTTTTTTCACCGATATCATCAGCTGTTGGCATATCTGATTTTCTATACCCTATTTCAGACCCGACTCCAAAATTTATACCCTATTTCAGACCTTTTTCAGAGAATTTTCTTTTCTTTTGCAACGACTTCCGCCCTGTGTTTTCTTCAATTTGCTGTGCAATGTCCGCGGCGACACAATTTTGTTAAAATCATACCTATCCCAGACCAAAAAGACAAAATCGATACCCTATCCCAGACCAAAAAGGCAAAATCGATACCCTATTTCAGACCAAAGATGCTTGAAAACGATGCCCTTTGGGGCGGCACATGGGAGTACCCCCCCCCCCCCCCCCCCCCGGGAATAATACAGATAAAAATATTGTAAAAATATTGAGTAAATTATTTTAACCTGACAGCAATACGAATAAATCCGACAGTTTCACTTGTCCGGGATTTTGTCCTGAGCCGAGATTTTAACATTTTTAGTCTTCAAAGTAAAATAGTTCTTTAAATTTGAAAATCTGTTGGTAAGGCTTTCGTTAGCGTGGGCAGGAATGTAAAACTAATAAATAGTAAAAAGCAATTCAGGATCGCATGATGTGGGCCTGTCCTCATTAGTGAGTTTTCCCAGCAGTTTTAAACGGACGTAGTAAAGAAGCACAGGAAATTTTGTCTATTTTAAAACAGTCTTGCGGCCGTTTGAAACAGGACGTTTCTGCCGTGATCGGCTTTGGGGGGATTTATTCATTTTATCGTTTTGATAAGATCCATTTTTCGCTTGTTTAGTTCGTTGGCGATGAGCACAATCGTCACGGATTTTTTTCTTTGCGTTTTAAGATTTTCTTTTTCTTTCCTAATTGAATGATGTAGAAAAGATGCTTCTAACCTGCGTGTCTAATTGATCAATCTACCCACTTTTGGTTACAGCATCATACGTCAGAAAGATGTTTGTCGTGGTGAAGTGATGCCTCTTAGAGATCCTCCAAGTTTCTTTTCGTCAAATCTCCTTCGTGTGTTGGTAAATTTTAAATTTTGCTATTCTCGTTTCTGTTGTCTGGTGCGGATTTGAACAGATTTTCCGGTAAGCCCGCTCTGCTTTCTAATAATATTTCCTGTCATTTGTGTTAATTTGCGCAAAACATGAACGATGAACATGAGCTATTAGATGTACTCATGAGCTTTCATTTGAGTGGTCACACTTTTAGTTTTCATTTGACAGTTCAGGAGTCGAAAGTGAACACTGCTATTAGAATGTACTCATTGAGAGCTTTCATTTGAGTGGTCACACTTTTAATTTTCATTTGACAGTTCAGGAGTTGGAAGTGAACACTGTTATTAGAATGTACTCATTGATAGGTTTCATTTAAGTGGTCACACCTTTATGTTTCTTTGACAGTTCAGCAGTTGGAATTGATCTTGGTTGAGTCAACCTTGCGTTTGGCAGCGAGTTGTCAAAAAAAAAAAAAAAAAAAAAAAAAAAAAAAAAAGAGAGAGAGAGAAAATGCCGAGAGGGCAAACTGTGGGGTACTAGGATTTGCCCCTATCCCCTCCTTTTACCGCTCAACCAATTAAAACATGAAAGCTTCCCTGAGACATTAACCACTGGCTTACAAAATTTATTCAATATCAAAATTTTCCTCCAGCATTTTAAAACTGTGTTCCAGTTCTATCACGGCCTGAGTCGGTGCCAGGCCGCTGTTGGTTTCCTAGGTGATGCAAGCATTTGTTGCCAGTGTCTTAATACTTCACCTGTCATGCTTGAGCCAATCACAACTCGCCCTATGACGTCACTTCGGGTGACGTCACTCCTCTTGTCCGCTACCGAAATGACAAACAGAACCCTGTGGAGGAGATCCCGGGGAACATCAAAGGTCATGGCTTCGTTGTATACAGGATTGACCTCCTGCTTTCGAGATGATGTCTTTTTCTTCTTTATTTTCTTGCCGTCGAATAACAGGATAATTTTGACAAATGGATCTGTTTGTAAAAGAGGGTTTGGCTTCAGATGCGTTGGTTAAAATTTTTTACATTCTCTCGATTTGTTGAGGCCACTTGGTACATGAATCGTACAAACAAGAAAGTCATGTTTATATTGTACACTCTTGCTGGTTTTGTCACAAAGTCACACTATCATCTATATCTTCTCATCTATATATTTTATGAGCCTCTGGCTCGGGAGAATGGGCAACCACTCCCTAATGCTTCGACTTTAAATAAACGATATTTATTTATTTATTTATTTATTTATTTATTTATTTTTTATCATTTCGTGCTCCGACACATGTAGTATTACATTATTTTATTACCTTAAACCTCCCACACTTCTTGAACCCATTCATTCAGTCATTTACTTACTCACTCACTCACTCACTCACTCGCCCGTCCACCCAACCGCCCTCTTACTCACTCATGCAACTACAAACTACTCACTCACTCACTCATCTACTCACTCGCCCGTAGTCCTTGTTAACAGGAGACAGTGTCAGCATTTTATTTACTTATCGTTCTTTTCGTGTCTTGCCACTCGATGAACTCTGTACTAAGGTTCCTGGCCTTCATGATGACGATGGTCAAGCGTTCAGCTGTCGGCAGATAACTCAGAGAGAACAACACCTCTCCAAGGTTACTCCTCACCTACGGAAAAAAAATTGACTGCAAATGACGATACGAAGCGTGACCATTAACGTGATTAATACGTGATCAACACGTGACCGATATGTGCTAAGGACGTGACCATGAAAACTCCCAAGGGTCGATCGTTTGGTGAGTCGACCGCATTATTCACTACTTGTTTTTTACAGCCACCCGTCTACTTGTGTGTGTGTTTTTTCTTTATATAAAATTAATAAATTTCCGCTGGTTTGCCGTGGTGTGGACCCTTATTTACCACGATTTACGTCATCACATGGTCAAAATGTTGTGGACTCACGAGGCGCTTCGCCACACCACACCACGAGTCCACACCACGGCAAACCAGTGGAAATTTGTTTTTTACCACAATATCTAGAAATATACAGGAAAATTTCGTTGTATTTCGCTGCAAAGCGTGACATGCTGGCGTCAGCATCTTTGTCTGGACTCTTATTTACCACGGTAAATCGACCAATCAGAGAGCGAGAAACTAGTGTGTTGTGGTAAAAACAATACTTTACACATTGCATTTACTCCATAAGCTGCAATAGGGAGCTCATTTTAGGAGTTTACATGATTTTTATGTTTTTCTTTTCAAATGCTGGCATCTTATCTAATTCTTATCTTGTTGCCCCTCATATGCTGACTTTATTATATAAATAATTGACTTCAAGTTAAATCTGCAGCATCCTGCCTTGAGTCTTTTCAGGTATCTGTTCTCTTACTACTGCTTTTTGTTTTGTTTTGTTTTTTCTATCTCAGTTATGCTACTCTGAAGCGTTTCTTTGAGACTGTGTGATGGAGCAAGAAGCCAGCTTCCCATCGTGAGTATATATCTTGATGTCTAAATAGCTCACTAGAACTACAGTAGATCGCATTCTTTATTATAATTCTGCTCATCGCGCAAAGTTCTTTGGTTATGCTTTAAGTTAATTATTTACCGAGTGTCGGTAAATAAGATGGTTAGCGTGAACAAAATACTACAAAATATCAATGAAACGCATGCCAACAACAAAAACAACTCACCCTGTGAGGCAAGACAAGACGTTCACCCAACGCAATTGGTTCATCCGGTCTAAGCACGTGATCAAGCTCCAGGGTCACCTGACCTATCACGTGATTTCGGGAGAACTTGTCTATTTCCCACACTGACAGTTGAAGCGTGAGGCCGCGTAGTTTTTCAAAAGTCACGTGAAACTCGAACGTCTGCTGGTATTTCGGGTTGAAGCTTTTTTTGCACACGTTTGTCTGTCCTTTTAACGTCTCCTCATCATCTGGAAGCAGCCTCACTTTTACGTACGAGTCTGTAGCGTCCCAAAAGTCTTTGCCAACAATACCTTCGGCTTCGATGATGCTCAGAAATAAAGTCTGAAGCGACGTCTGGTAGACCATAGCGAGCTTTAACGATCCGTTAGTGTATTTATCAAACGTATGAACGTGTACATACTGCTGATCGCAGCTTATTCTTCTCTCGCGGGCGCACTCACTACACTCGGTCTCAACTTTTTCCCGCCGTTGCCATGACGACAGCTTTTCCACATCCGGGACAGCTTCGTTGTCATGGTTTTTGTCTTTGTGCGCTGACTGCTTGTGCAGGCGGCTGAGTTTGCATATCATACAAATGACCATAAGGACGAGAACAGCGATGGCTCCGCTCACGAGCCCGAGCCTGGCCTCCTCAGAAAGCCACAGCATTTAATGACGTATGGCTGGCGAGGTTCCTAAGTAATGACGTCATATAAGTAACAAGATGTAGTCGAACATCCTAACTAACTCGTTATGGCTAGCGTAAAGAGAATTTCATAGTTGGATCAGCTGCTGCCTACTGTGCAAGCGATTGCTCGTTGTGTGGAGTAAATCTATAATCTAGACATTGAACAAAGCGCTGGAATCTGCCGTATCAGATTGTGGTACAGCCTTAAAATGAATGGGCACAGATTTCTTAGCATGATTTTACACTCAGCTCAGAATTAAGGCCGCGTTTTACTGACTGTACGCGCCGTGACTCATCTGACATAAAAGAGGCGCAGTAAAAATTGCAACCGGAAATGGAGACTTTACCCAGTCACATTGATCATGTCTTTAAAAGCTCTGTAAGCGTTTGATTAATATCACTCAGTGCGAGAGGAACTGTGCAATGAGTCACAAACCCCGTGCCCAGCATTCGAGAGGAAATCTTGTTTGTATTGTTGTGTACGATAAAAAGTGTTCACCTCGCAATCGCCAGCTGCCGAGTACAAATGGAAAGAAAGTGTTTACAAAACTAGCATTTACGCACAAAAATAAACCAGCCGATATGACAACAGAACTTTGACTAAGAACGCTTACCTTCACGAACGAACCACTCGGGAACCAAACGGGAGATTCGACGGTCTAACGATTGTCCCCATTGCAGTCCAAGCGCGGGGATCTTTGACTTGTTTTATGTAATAAGAACAAAGGCGCAGTTTTCCCTGCAAGCAACCCGCACCTCGCCCCATTAATAATACAGGGCGCGGCGCCTTGTTGCTAGTTAAGCCGATGCACTGGTGGTGTTTGCGTTGGCGCCAAAATTGGCGCTTTTCTAATTCCAGATTCAACCGATGTTCGCGTTCTATTCCGCTAATTTTCGGCTGTGAATTGGCGCTTATCCAAGGCTGACAGTATCAAAGGTATCTGCAGTAGTGTGTTTGCCCGACGGAAGAGAAATTTTTCTTGCGTGAAACGCAAAGATGGCTGGTATCGGCAAGCGACAGAACAAAAGGAACGAGTTTGACTCCATATTAACTCCCGATTCCTTATACCTATGTATTTCAGTTTCTATTTTGCTATATAAAACCAAGACACTACATAGTAATACTAAAGAAGAACAATGTGGAGCCATAAGGGGGTCAGCAATGAAACCAGAGGAATTTTAGTCAGGCAAATCGATTTGAAGGATTATGCAATAAGTAAATAGATAACATTGAGCGAGTTGTTCATCTGATATGTTTGAGCAAAGAGTTCCTGCTGTCAACAGTCCAGAGTTTTGAACAGCCGCGCTCATCTGGAATGAACGAGTCAACTCATTCACTGCGTTTCTTAGAAATGTTTTCTGGCGTAAAACCAAAACCGAAATATCGACACGGCCAATCACTGAGGCTGTAAGAAACATTTTAAACCAATCAGAAGCTAAAGTAGAAAACGCCATTGCGCTTGCTGTGTGAGAAAATCGCAATCAGGTTTTGCTTTTGTTCCTGATTGGCCGGCTGCTAAACTTCTTTGGAGCAATCCGAAAGCGTGGTAAACGCAAAACCAAAGCGATCACAGGATTACTTTCGACAGTCATCCGAAAACGGCTTTGTACGGTAAAGTAATCTATCAAAATCCTGGAGACCGGGTTAATTCCAGTATTACCTGATTCCGGAGCGAGCCGGTCCGACTCCGAAGCAAGTTCGACTTCCATTCAATCTTCAGGATTCCGGTCTTTGTTACTCGTGGTGAACGAGATGTTATGGCAAGGACGGGCCCAGCAAGGATTTGAAGTCCGTCTCAAACAACAGTAAAGTACTTGGTTAACGAATCATGTTTTATTGCAGTCCCCACGTTTCCCTAACGTATTCCCGGCTAGTTGTACTACGTAGCGTACAGATGCTGTACAAATTCCGTGTTTCATATTTACACCTCTCGCACTAATCTTGAAAACCAAGAAACCACTACCCCAGTAAGTAAAGAATGCAACGCAATAATAAAATTACTGAAATGGTGGTGATGAGGTAACGATGGTGATGACAATGGTGATTATAGTGATGATGGTCATGAATGATGTTGTTGGTGGTCAATTGTGACAGTAATGACTATGATGATGAAGATGATGATGATGGTGGTGGTGACGATAACGATGACGATGACACGATGACGATAACGATGACGATGACGATGACAATAACGATAACGATGACGATGACGACGACGATGATGATGATGATGATGATGATAACGATGATGATGATGACTATGATGACAATGATGATGATGATGAATATGGTGATAGACTTTTATCCAAATTAAACCACAATGTTACACTGCTACTAGAATGTGTTCACTTGACAATTCAGAAGTTCGGACATCTTTTTGGTCAAATTTGTCTTTGGCCCGTGAAAGGATAAACAACTCACGGCTTAGCGTACTAAGTCAGTTTCCACCTATATCCTTTCCTGTTTCCATTACCCTTTGCTGCTCAAACAGAAGAGGTTTGAAAGGTGAAATTAAAATTAAGAAAAATATATAAACCTCAATTATACATTATAAATCTTTGCGCGAATTTTCCAAACTGAAATAATCTTTTTACATTTGAATATAACTTCATTTGTGGTTATTCCCAGCCGCACAACTTCTCCCAAGTTATCCTATATAAAACTGTACTAGTGACAGTGAGATTTGATAGTTCAATCAGTGTTTGAATGTCAGATCAAACGCCATGTTTTCCACGTTCTACTGTGCATTATGAGAAACTCAGGCGCGCACATGGATGACGTCATCTGCGTTAGCGTCATCCCAAAGTAATTCTGAAGAATTTCTCGTTTTCCTAAGCCAAAAGAGACTTAGAAAGGGCAGGTCCTGTATGAAATTTATAAATACTTTCAGGTCAGGTATAAAGTGATATATTAAAATAATTTTGATGTCGGTTTTGTTGCTGGAGGACAATTATACGTCATTAAACAAACAATAAATAGTCTTTAAATAACCTGTCAAGACAAGATTTCTCAATAAAAAACACTACCCACAGAACATAAGTACATATCATCACTAACGAAAATGACTCAAAAGCCACTTCTTTTTACCGTTGCCTCAGTTTCAAAACGGGACCTAGTTTCAAACTCTACCAAAATTTGTTTTATTCACCTCATTTTCCTTTTCATACAAATCAAACTCATTTTGTTAAGAGAAGTTTTGCATTGGCCCTTGCTTTGATACAGAGGCAACACGCATCTCGAAAATGGCCTATTACACTAATAGTAACCTAAATTATACTTCCCCTATCGAGTTATTATCACGTGACTAAAGAATCACGTGCTCATCACGATGGCACGATGCTATGCCACATGGCGACCGGTTTTCTCGGGGAGGCCAGCATGTGATTCCAGTGTGAAAACCCACTTCCGGTCACCTGTTGCCCTAGCAACACATGCCCAATGACCTCGTCCTGAGCGTGGGAAGTTTTGTTGATGACGACAAATTTGAAGTTGACTTTGGGGAGAGCTTCAGGGGAGATTTTGAAGGTGAACGCTTCGTTGTAGACCGGGTTGTTCGTTTTCTTCTGCATCGCCGTGCGTTTTTTGCTCACTCGGTTACGATTGACGTGCAAGAGCAGCTTGACAAGGGGACCTGGGTTCGAACAAAGCGGATTACTCATCTGGCCCCGGATGTTAAAAGCATGATTAGGCTAATCCTGAATTAGCTCTAAACTCTGTTGCCATTTAAGCCTGTGGTGAGAAGCTTTCGCTCACGAAACGATTTCCTTGCTTTGCTTCGAGCTAGAATAGACATTTTAGTAGTCATATCTAAACTCTGCAGTTTGTTGGCCAAAAGCACAGATAAAGATTCTGCGGACTTTAACAATAATAAAGAACAAACGTTGAGAGCTAGAAGAGATAAGTAAAGCAAACGAACAAATCCGAAACGCAAGACAATTTGAGGTATTTACAGGCCCTTGACACCAGGTCACATGACCAAAACCCACCGCGTGTCTGACCATTTATCACTTCATTTCTGACACTCAGAAAGCCTGAGGTGATGAGTTGTCGGCCACGTGGTGGATTTTGGTCATGTGATCAGCCTGATGCAAAAGGTCTATTTTAATGTAATACCAGCTCTCAAGAGAACTAGTTCTATTTTAAACTTACCCCAGAGGCCTGAAGTTGAGTTGATCTTCAGGTCCCGCCCCTTGATGATGACAACTGTCAATCTCTGAGTTGTTGGGAAGTAATTGAGCGACAGTAAAAGTTCACCAATATCTTCATGCTCCGCCTAAAGTAGAAAGTGTAGGTTGAAAGTGAGTGGTAAAGCGGAGGAATACAGTACCGTATGTATACACAGCACAAAATGACATAACACAGCGGAGTACATTAGAAGACAGTACAACTCGATATAGCATAAAACACAACTCAATACACCATAATGCAACAATCAATCAATGCCTGTATTTAAACACCATGTTTAAAGCTTACAGCTTGTGGGGTCGTGCAGCGCAGCATAATACACCTCAACAACACCCAGAATAAACTGTGCATGATGAACGTGAATGTTGAAGGTGGCACAATAGCTTATAGTTAGGAGTGGAACTATCTTCAGAACGCACCGTTTGATCATCACCGGTAAGGTCATACCACTGTGGAGTCGGCTCTCCTAATCCCAGCTCCTTCATATCAACTGAAACCTGTCCGATCAAGTGCTTTTTCGAAAACGAATCCACCTCAAACAAAAAAACTCGGAACGTCAACTCGTTGAGTGGATTTCCATCCAGTGGGAACAGCACCTCTTCATTCCACTGTGGGCCAAACGACATGGGCTGGCTGTCGATGTTTCTTTCTGCGATTACTTTATCGTTTTTACAGAGCGAGAGTTCAGGATAGACGAAACAAGTCTGTATATTAGTCTTACATACGATTCCTTTCGCCTGAATCAACCCAATCACCAACACATCATCTTCAATGTTGTATTCATGCCAGAACTGAATCTTTCCAAAGTCTCCTGGCGTCTCAACAATGTAGGTTTCCTCTGCTGTGCTGCTACTTAGGCTGTCAAAATCTCTAGGTTGGACATTTTCACACGACTGATAAGTCATAAAGGGCCACTGAGATTTTGCTTGTAGAACGGAGTATGAATCCACCCCGGGGTATGACGGATTATGTTGTAATTTGCGTCGATATTTCCACCACACGTAGCAACATTTCATCAAAACCGCGCAGAAGGCGACGAATAGAGCTGTCGATACGCCAACCACGACAGCAACAGCGATGATGAACTTCACTGGGGAGGGGAGGGGAGAAAAGTCTTAGAACAGGAATAAGCCTCTCAGTGAATAATTAGGAACAAAAACGAACAACACTGATAGGGATCGGCAACTGAAGTCTGCTTTTCAATAGCGATGCAAGCAAGAGATATGCATCCGTGAAAACGAGTGACACAAGCAAAAGAGATATGCATCCGTGAAAACGAGTGACACAAGTAAAAGAGATATGCATCCGTGAAAACGAGCGACGCAAGCATATTCAAGAGATATGCATCCGTGAAAACGAGCGACGCAAGCAAAAGAGATATGCATCCGTGAAAACGAGCGACGCAAGCAAAAGAGATATGCATCCGTGAAAACGAGCGACACAAGCAAAAGAGATATGCATCCGTGAAAACGAGCGACACAAGCATATTCAAGAGATATGCATCCGTGAAAACGAGCGACGCAAGCAAAAGAGATATGCATCCGTGAAAACGAGCGACGCAAGCAAAAGAGATATGCATCCGTGAAAACGAGCGACACAAGCATAAGCGCAAAAAAAGTAAAACATTTATTCTTGTGCTTGCACTTGCGTCGAGCCTGTTTGCAATGTAGAAGAGTGGGCTCTTGAATGTACTTGTACGCACCCGCCCTCTTTTCTTAGCTCTTTCACTGTCTAAATTAAACTAAACGAGACGAAGTAATGCAGATAAACTCCAATCAACAGCAACGTGGATCCTGCCAACAGAACTGAGAGTGTAACTATACTTATCGAGAGAATTTCAATGGATCTGGCACATCTTTTAGTTTGATTTGACGTGTTGGACGTGTTCTGGGTCGCTTCGAACTCGTTTTTGGTTTAGTGAATAGTTTAAAATCGATAAAATGCGAAATTGCGAGAGACACGAGAAAAGGCGATCAGCTACAACAGGCGACGCTGTGATTTTGAAATTTTCGCTAGTCAAGCAACTCTGATTAGTACTTACTTGTTTACACAAAAAAGGCTGAAAGAGACCGAACTAAAGGAAAAAGAAGACACTCCAGGAGCAACACTAATCCTAAAGATGATCAAGGATTTCCGCAAAAAAAAAAAAAGAAAAAAAAAAAAGTTGATTACGACAGGTGCAAGATTTAATGAGAATGCTGAACAAAAGAGCTCCCCATTAGACACAGGACCGGGTAATATTTAGTTCAGTCCTTACAATAATAAAGAATTAGCGTCCAGCCAGGCTGTGAGAGGAACTTCAACATTTCGAACATTTATGTCGTCCGGTTCAGCTGCTCCACGCTAAACAAGGCGGCACAGCTTGTTTCTTCGTTCATCAGGATGCAGTGATTTCAATATCTAATGCACATTTGCAGCCGTTGCTGTTTAATTATTCCTTTAATTTGATCCAGAAAATACACGTCCTTTGCTAGTATAAGAGTTTGTACAAATTTTGCCCAAAGGTGAATCAGACGTACAATTCCTAAACTGCCAAAAGCTCTCAATAAGTACATTCTAATAGCTGTGTTCACTTCCAACTCTTGCATGAACTGTTAAATGAAATCTGAAGGTGTGACCACCCAACGAAGGTCCTCAAAGAGTATATTCTAATAGCAGTGTTTTTAGCACTTTGTAATTCAGAGAAAAGTATTAGTGAAATAATCATTGGCTCTCACAGAGATGCGCTGCGAGCAGTCCCGCACAGCAATGTTAGAGACTGCAGTGATAACACTGCCGATAGCTTGCTGTGATCAAACGCAAACTTCTCCTGTCTTACTATGACAAGGGAGGGGCATTCTGGGGCCAATTCAATAAAGCATTTACAAGTGTATTTTACAAGTTGGACCAATTTCTCCACACGTTAAAACACACTTTAATCCAATACAATGGCCAAATAATGTTGTGGTTGTGCACTGGGGACCTGTATCCTGTAATACTGTACAGACTTTGCTGGAGTAGAGTGGCGTTTGAACAATGGTCCAACTTGTAAAATACACGTGTAAAAGTATATTGAATTGGCCCCTGGTAGGGAGAATCTGCTAACTGATCGAGTTACTTCACAGAAGTCCCGAGTGTCAGAGCAGGTCCAGCTGTTCAAAGTCTGTATAAAATTTTCCACCAACACAAAATGCATTGCTTTGGGTAAAAGACCTTGCAATTAAATAGCTTGTTTTAGTATAAACAAAACTTAATATCGAGAAAGTTATTATATGTGAGCGACACTTTCTCGTTTCAGGCTAGTTAAAAATGAGAACAAAATTCACGGACCTGATGCAGATTAATCCCTTGTTCAATTAAGCAGAGTCAGATCTCAACTTTAGTTAATCGTTGTCATTTTTAATCCTGAAAATGAGGGCCTTTCGCTTACAAATCGACTTCCCCTTGCTATATGTTTTGAGCTCAGCAGAACAAACGTTTTAATTATTTGATCAAAATTCTGTAGCCTGTGAACCAAAATTACGAGAGACAGAATTTGGATAATTAATCCTGGGTTGACGTTGTATGGAAGTTTAAACAATCGATCCCAGGTGATGAGGTCGGCGGCGCTTGTACGTATGTAAGTCGAAATGACTGAACCAACAACAAAATAACATGAAGGCGGATTGTTGATACAAGAAAAGCGAATAACTTGAATGACGTCAAGAAATGTTCTTATCTACGTAAATGTTCTCAAGTCAGCTTGTTTACTCGCAGTTTTCCAGGTTTTCACCATCACCCGTAGCAACATATCGTTACCGCTCTAAAAAAAAATACTGACAAATTTGTGAGAAATCCGAAAGCTTTTTAAATCTAAATAAATAGGTACGCCTTGGAACCCAGTGTAGCCGGCTTAATACAGAACGTTTGTCAGTCAGTATCTTAGTTAAATTCGCTAGTAAACTGTTCAAGTTCCCTGGCTTTATTGTGCGGCGCCCGTCGTTCGCCTTAGCCTTGTTTCCTACACCAGGCCCGAAACACGGGCGTTCTCGATCATTTTGAATTCGCATTGAATAAGATAAGAGACCTTCCCTTTGCCAGCAAAATAAGAAACATTTGAGCTTCGACCCGCCATAGGAAGCGAACCTTCGCATTCATACACAGTATTATACTGCTTCTAGTTTCAAGCGTTTGTTTCAGTAAGATATCACAGGAGCTCATTTGAAACTTCCACATAACCGTTTACAGCTTTAACATTTTCCATTGCCAGAAATGCTTGTTACATAAAAAAATTGGAATTTCCATCAGTGTCTGTAGGAGCTCACTGGACGAATATTTAACATCAATGGTGCACTGATCCCAGAGCATACAACATCTAAATGTATACTATAAAGGCTCCAGAGCTTCTGTAAGCCCATGCACCTAAAACCAGGCTCTTTTCTTGACAAGCGGCCAACAGTTTGGCTGTTAACTCTGTACATATTGTACTTTCGGCATCTCCAAAGCTTCCGAGCAAACATGGAAAAAATTAACAAAAAAAAAAAAAAAAAAAAGAAAGGAGGGGAGGAGGGCGAAGACAACAACAACCAAAAACCAAAAACTGATGAAACCGGCGAAGACACTAAGAAAAGTTTTATTGGTTCTTAAAATCCTGTAAATGATTGCTTTTAATTTATCTCCGTGCTACTGGAGGAAGATTTCCAATATATTTTTCACGCTGTCTATAATAATACTGCCGGTAACATTCAGTTGAGACGCATGGTGATCATTTTCATTTCTACTTCAGTACGGTTTTCTTTTTTTCGTTTGTTATTATTTTGATCACTAAAACCGCTTCATTATAGATTGAGGTTTGAATCAATGCAAGGTTAGATGTATTCAAACAGCAAGCACAACTAAAAGCAAATTTATAATATATTCTCCCATTTATAAGAAATGCTCTGAACGCACTCTTGACGTTTAATAACAGTCTTCCATGTTTTTGGATATATATATTTTTTTCGGCTCAGAACTTTTGTTTGTATTGCACGTACCGTTGTTTGTATAAAGCCCAGATTATTCGAGGTAAAAAATGGAATTATATAGCCAGTGTATCGATCTTCGAGCATAATTTTCCTTCCTTGTACAGCGCTTCACGTTCGACCAGTTTCGTTTCTTACCACGTACATAAAACATACCGGATTTTTTTAGACAAATTAGTTTGAATTTATTCCCTTGAGAAGCCGGAAAGTAATATTGTACTTTGATTTCACTTTGCAAGAAACACTGCTGTCAATCAAACATTGAATATATGTATTCCTAAAGCGTTCACCAAGTAAATATACATCATGAGACTACATTCACTCTTACCCTTCGTTCGCTTTCTGTATTTAATAAGCCAGAATGAGCGACTAAAATGTCATTTTATGCTGTGTCAAAAGAGAGCTCTTTCTCCACTGACAAAAAAAAGTTTGTATTGATAATTAAAGCGTTTCCACGCGAGGAAACCATGGGCAGTTGCTGGGAATTGACAAAGGCGTTGAATTTGCAAGTCAGATTGGACCCTTTGGGGTTTCGAAGTGTTTTGCGCGATAAGTATTTTCAGTTTTATTGCATGACCGATTCTACTTTTTTTCCTGTACGTGATACTGAACCACGTTTCATTTTCGACAGTTTCGAACCAGTTGCGCTTTTCGAAAACGAAAACGAGAAAATACACGGAACCCTAAAGCGCCATTGCTCTTTTTTCCTATGTAAACAAATCTAAAAGCTAAACAGCACGTTTCAAACATACCCGGAATACGTAAAATGAACACGTTTCGTAATCCACGATCAGGAACCGTTTACGAGACGGCCTTGGTTCAGACCCATTCGAACTGTACTGGCGCCGATAGCGCGCGCGTATACCATGGGAATTGTGCCGATCTACAGACAGCGTTTATAGCTTTTAGAATATTACTCACTTTTGCTTGCATTTTGTCAGTTTTGTGCTGGGCTATTGCTGGACAGAATGTTTCCCTCCGCGGGCTGCCAAATTGACACGCCTTGAAGCTGGGGTCAGCTCTGAACGCGCTTTAGTCACTGTCCTATAGTTTCTTTACGTGCATCCGTGAAAGTGCACAAGACACTAAAATCACGGAATATCTTATCCTATGAACCATCAAACAAAAAATATGACCTTCAATAGTGCGTGATGATGTAAATAAAACCATCGTCTTCCGCTCGACCTATTTCATTTCCCTGAATCATAATCGGACATTTCATTTGAAAGCTGATCAAACCGCACGTTTGGAAAACGCAAAAGTTACACGGGAGTATTTACAATCAAGGATTGCGAGCAAGAGAACAACTTTAGGATTTCACATATAATTATGCTTATTCAAAGCCTCGCTGTTCGGCGATATAGATTTCCCAGTAGAGTCAAACTTCAGGCTAGAAGACTCGCCGTTTTCTCAGCCTAAATTCTCAGCTGTTTTTGTAGATATAGGTGTTTGGAGGGACATTTCAAGTAGCCCAGCACTTACTTTGAGCAGATTTTGGTAGGTTGAAGCCATTTCGGGGGCGAGTAATGTCCAAGAGACACGCAAAATTGGCTTCCCGCAGTCAGAATCCCCACGAATCGCGGCTTGATTTTTCTCTCACATTTCGCGCTGGCCACTGTGTATGCTGACAGGGCGATAAAACTTTCCTTACACTCGTAGCCACTCGTTGCTGCCCTGAAAGTGTAAATTACCGGGTCAGGAGTATTTTGCCTTTAAATAAGAGCATGTTTGTTTTTGTAGAGGTGTTTAAGAGACCGTGCATCCTATTGGTCGGTTGACTAAATATTGTTTACGAATAGGTTTCAGTTCTTCAAATTGCTAAGTCTGATTTATCTGCATAACAAAAGCGGGTCCGGAGAAAGCCAGGTTCTGTTGTTTTACTGTCACCCTTGCGAATTTGAAATTGTCTTGTCCCAGACCAGAGAAAAACTTGTTTTAATTTTCTATAAATGGCTCGCGTATTTTACCAGGCAGGTTGTCTCGGCTCAGCTATACCAATTCAACAAAAACAAACCAGTAAATGGGCCTTTTCACTAGTCTATTTTGTTTTAACACGAACATCATCTCGACTCGTTGCTTGAATTATTTGTAATTGGAAGGCGACAATCCGACTCGCACAAAAGTTTTTGTTTTGAAATCCGTGTTGTTATCGTAAGACAGCTTTTTATCAAGCGAATAATGTATATTTTCAAGTGGAATTAAAATATACAGTGAGAAAGTGTTCTCCAGTCATTGGCCCATGACAAACCGTTTCTTTCTGTGAATCCCCGGTAATACCAACTTAGAAACAGTCAAAAAATATAGACATACACGGTGCATACATACACGCCCATGTCGCGCATTTGTGCGCGCGCATATACACGCAACTCGAGCTCACATTCAGTGCATTGTGGGTATGTTTGCATTGGCAATTCGGAAGAAAAATTGATGTTTCTCCTGTTTCTTCTCCTACAACAAGATATGTGAATTTTATTACCCTTAGTACAGATACGCCGAACGATAAATATACTTGTGGAAATCCCAGTCTTGTTCTCGTTTTTGTCGTAGTTTTTTGTTTGATCCGTTTTGTTCTTGCTCTTGTTTCTGCGATAAATGAAGCAAATAACTTTGTTGAGTGCCATAAATCCTTTGGCATCACTACCAACGGAGGCAGTAGTTATAGAAAATGTGCAGAATATACAATTTTCAAATGGAAGTTGCCTTCCTCACTGAATTAATTTGTTTTCCCACCTCCAGGAGGCCAAATCGATCAAACATTCCGGACGCTAGTTCGGAAGCTAGTCGGAAGCTTGTCGGCAACCAGTCGGAAGTTTGTCGGAAGAGTCAGCAGGTAAAATAACAAAGGCCAGAAACCCTAAAAGGGCTGACCTAATAAACTATGCGAGCCGAACGGTCAAAGAAGAAGAAGATCCTGATGGACAAAAAGGTACGGATGTGGTGCTTGTTTGCCGAGTGTAAGAATATTTTGTTATGGCAGGAAGCTGAAACTACAGTCACATGAAATACTGTCCTTGCTGTGGTCCAGGCATTTAATTATCATGCCTTCAATTTCCGGATACACTAACACACAACGTCAAAGTTAATAAGTTAATAACTGAAGATCAAGCTTCTGCAAACAACTCTGTTCTAACTTCCCTTTTGACTATGCAGAATGTACCTTATATATTTTAGAGTTTACCGTGTAAACCTGAAACGCGTATCTCTTTGAACAAAAGAGGAATGAATGAATGATCTGTGGACGTCGACGCCCGACCTGTGATGTCTTTGAGTTTACAATGGAATACTTGCCCCCGTGAGAATTAGTTTTGTTCTGCGTCCGGCGGTCTGGCCGGTAAAACGTACAATTTATAAACTGTAAAGAATGTGTTACCCGAAGTTTCGAGCGTTAGCCTTCGTCAGAGCAAAGGATGCTCGAATGACTAACTCGTTCTCCCCTAAATTTATCAGCTAATACGTTCGCGCGCTTAATACACGTGTTAACACGTGGTCCGTATGAGTTGAACCACGCCCTCTGTTAGAATCTGTTTTCGGAAGTGGTTTAAATACTCAAAAGTAAGCAACCCTGAACAGCTGTAGAGTTAGTTGTGATGACCATGCAGTGTCGTCAAAAACGTTTCAGAGAAATCTGAAGAGAGTTTTTACGAGCAGAGGTGTTCTGTCAAGTATGCGCGTTCGTCTTCTTGTATGCGCCCTTGGTTTGGTGACGTCTCCACCACCTACTTTTAGTACTACATCCTAACACAAAAACACGCATGGGCTGATTCAGGAACAGGACGACCACTTAAAATCCAAGTGTTTTATTCACATTAAAAGGTCGTTCCACTTCAACAGGGTCTCTCTCCAAGAAATAAATATTTACAAGCAAAACCGCTTTACCCTGGGCTTATACTTGGACTATACAGTGGACTTATCGAGAGTTCATCACACTTCTGAATTAAGCTTTTTACCAGAACACACTAGTTTCTCGCTCTCTGATTGGTCGATTTACCGTGGTAAATAAGAGTCCAGACAACGATGCTGACGCCAGCATGTCGCGCTTTGCAGCGAAATACAACGAAACTTTCCTGTATATTTCTAAATATTGTGGTAAAAAACAAATTTCCACTGGTTTGCCGTGCATGGTGTGGACTCTTATTTACCACGATTTACGTCATCACATGGTCAAAATTAATGTGGACTCACAACATTTTGACCATGTGATGACGTAAATCGTGGTAAATAAGAGTCCACACCACGGCAAACCAGTGGAAATTTAGTAATTGCATTTAATACTATTGACGGTTTGTGTAGCTACGAAAAAAGACATATAGTGCCACTAAAGGTAACCTTTCAGTCCATAAATGTTATCTCTCGCATGCTATTTTCTTTGTCTCTTGAGAAGTTCAGAATCATGTAGTTATGCTAGATGGCCTGGTTGTATCTCCACTTGCAAAAACATAGTACACTTCCTCTTTTATGTTGGTGTTGTAATAATTTTCACTTAGTTGGAGCTATTTCTGCTAAATTGTCATGAGCACGGTAAAGAGTTAAACTTTACATTAAATTAGTCTTTTGTAACTTTATAGGGCTGTCATCCATTCAGCCCAAACTTGCCTAGTGTAAGCTGAATCACCAGTTTGGTTGAGATTACAGTGGGCTCAGCAATTAACTCTTGTCGTTAGTGTGAAAAATAAATAAAGAAAACTAAAAAATAATATTATTATAATTATATAAAATATATATATATGATTATGTTGATATGCATGCAAAGTTTGGATGAAATGTCTAACACACATCAAATGACAAACATCTTTGTTATCGACTACCAGCATCAACACCAGAACCAATTGGACTCTAAAACAAAAGAAATTGTTACCAGTTATTAATAGAAACAGTTTGTGCCCCTGCATTCACTGATGTGCCTGCTCTTCCCCTCCCACTCCCACCCCACCCCCTTCCACCCCTCCAAAATACTGTAAACTCAATCTCTACAGCTTTCAATGATCAGTGAACAATAGTGTATTTGCAGCTTTTGTAAAGGTTTTACTGTACCTCATAAAATGCACTTGTGTGGTAAATTGCCCAGTTTACTTGTTTGCTGCCATGGCATCAAAATGAAACAGCTGATTGTGTCCCAGAGGAATAGGAAGCACTGACTCCCAAAAGAGAACAAACCTGGTAAAAGAGGAATGAAGAGAAAGAGGGAGAATATTGATGGTAGAACAGTGCTTTATTATTTTGTTAGTCATGTCTAGGAAATCATAGTGTGCTACTTTGAGTTATTGATGGCGTCAGCGGCACACACCCGCCCAATTGGTACAACCCCCCTCCTGGGAAAGAGGCACAGAGACAATCAATATGCTACAATACTCAATCAGGAAACTTCAAAACATTAACTAAGCATTTGTATATTAAATAGACATACCTGCTTAAATTTGGCTCTGATTTTTTCAGTGTCATCAAACAATTTTTGATTCTTGGCATCATGAATTGGAAGCTGAAGAATCAATGTCTTCAGTACTTGTAGAGACTTGACAACCCTGTAAATGAAATCGAGCCATGACATACATCACACTTCATTATAAGCTGGACGACTCTTCAAAGACAGTAAATAAGTGTTTGAAGTGATACATAATGAAGCTGAACCCAGCACGCCATGGGTTCAATCCCCACAGCCTGCAGTACCACAAAACATCTACAGACTATGAAACTGTACCACAGAATATTGAAGTGGGTTACCTTGTTTTCTCGCTGTGGCTGCATTCCAAAAGAGTCAACCAAGTTTCCACAAACCCAAGATAAAATCCAATCTAGAGAACAACACCCAAACAATTATCACAAGCAGACACTGTAGTGCGTTTTGTATATTTTCACATGTTCACACAGGGTATTCCAAAAGAGTTTATGGAGAATGAAAAATGTGTACATTGAATATCTTTAGTTTTGAGTCTGGTGTATATTCTGGATGAAATTCTCATGCTATGACCATTAATTTTGGCCACGTTCTTGAACTTCAGTACTTGGTCGTACGCCCTGTATCGCATTATAGAATACAAAAATTATATAACGCGAAACGATCGCCTTTGACCGACCTCAGTCCCGATCTCTCGCCCTTTTTGTACGCCCAAAATGCGACCCTTTCGAGATCCATTTTGAAGTCCTTTTTGGTAGCCTTGATCATACCCATCTTTGTAGCTTCTGTGATGAATAAGAGGTCAAGAAAGATATTCATTCCTTTCTCAACTGTTTAACGCAATAAACGTTTTAAGCAATCGACCTTTCTTCCAGAAAAAGCACATCTTCGAAAATGTCTCCTTCGTCCGCCATCTTGTTTCCTCCTCCACGGTCACAAGCGCTGGGGCTTGGGGCTGAGCGGAAGTGCTGTTCCATATCCGGTTAGTCTTGGAATTTTGTTAATCCTGTATTGGGGTCTTGGCGTTTATTTTACGGTATTACTATTAAAATAGTCAGAACAAGAATACAGAACAAGAACGAAAACAACAAGAAGACAAATATGGGGGGATTAATAAATATTAAAAAAAGTTCAAGATGAGTGAAAAAAAAAAAAAAAACTTAAAATAACAGTTTTCATGCAGTTGGTAAAAGAGACAGCTGTGTCTCTTTATACATCGCTTACAATTGATACAAATGGATTCCACTTACCGCTGGTCGGTAATTAGAACTGAATTGCATGCCTTATTGATGAACACGAATTACGTTGATGAGGCAGCGAAAAACACGAAAGAAACTGAAATAGTAACAAAACTACATCGCACACTAACTTGAACTAACCAACTGGGCTACAAAACAATTCCTCGAAACCAAGGAAAACAATGCTTTTCGTATTAATTTGTGCGCTCTTATTTTTCTTTCATTTCTGCCCATTTACTCAGTTAGCAATGTTTTACATAATACCATATGGTGATTTCTTGTATTATTTTCCTTTTTTTCCTTCTCGCAGCCATGTTTCTCTGTACAAATTACATGTGAGTTTATCCGGGTAGAATGCACTTATCGAATGGGCGGGTCTTAATTGATATTATTTGACAGTTCAGGGGTTGAGTAAAATTTTAACAAATAGCACTAAGAGTGTACGGATGAAACCAATATGCCGTATGTCTACCGCGTAAGCTGGTGTAAATAACAGGACGATGTAAAACCATGTGTTACAAGTTCTTCGTTTTTGACAGTCGATGTATTCATTATTACGTGCCGTGGCAGTACAAAATATTACATCAACATAGTATAGTGTTTTACTTCATGTTGTTATTAGGCATTTCACTGTTCCTCGTGTCCAACACAAACTATCAGCAACTCCTCTTTATATGCTCACACAAGTATCTTTTTAAGATTCCAAGGAGCTTTATTTGTACTTCTACTGAATTTTTTTAAAAACTTAATAAATATTAAACAAAATATTGAACAAAACACAACGCGTGAAGTATAAATACAGTTTGGAGATTTGCGCTTTGTCTCTGTTTGCAACCTGTCAATTTCAGCGAAACTCACTCTAACAGATGTGACTGAGACTTTGTCAAGCGAATTTTGCGCCGAATTTCGAAGAGAGATTCGTTCCATTAACTCAATTTCCGCAACTGTGTCCGTAAATTTCTGCTGCCATGACGCTGTTTTTAGTGTCCTGTGAAACGACTCAAAAGAAAGACGCGACTTGCATAATTTATAGCGGCTTTAATTTATTCTATGTTATGCAAAACAACGCGTGTTGTCATTATCGCCGGTTCTGATTGGTCGGTGCGGCTGGTAAGTTTCAGCTGTTTTGCTGACATCGTTTTCTTTCATTCATCAAGCAAAAGACCCCGAATTCAGACATCCAGACGATTTGCCAGTATACCGTGTGGCTATCGTAGTGTATGATTTGGATATGTGGTGTTTCGTTTCGGAACCGAATGGTATAATCCACGAAATATTTCTTCCTAACAATGCCGTCGGACAAGACTGCTTTGATAAGGTTTGTATGATTTTGCTCGCCAAAAAAATACATTTTGTATTTCATTATTTCTGCCGCAGCTGCAACCTGACGTTTTTGTGCTTTCCTTCCGTTGTGATTTAGGTCTGCGAGAAGCTACGACTTGCTGAGAAGGATTATTTTGGGTTGGCATATGATGGGACTAAAGGAACCAAGCTATGGCTGAATTTAAGAAATCCAATGGCAGCGCAACTTACAGGAAGACCACCTCATCGCCTTTATTTCTTAGTAAAATTCTTCGTAAAGCCACAAGAACTGCAGCAAGAAATAACCAGGTGAATTGCCTGTATTTTATAATTCACGATATCTTTTTTTTCTTTGTCGGCAAGCAGCGCAGGTGTATTCAAATAATTTCAATGTTGACATTCGCTAGTTTCTCGTTATATTTTCCAGACATCAGTATTACCTGACTTTGAAGAGCTATATCCATGATTCCAAGCTGGACCTATCTGCTTTGCAGACCAAAACAGTAGCCCGAATATGCGCTCTGATCGCTCAAATTGAATGCGGCGACTACAGTCAAGAAAGAGCCGCTCGCTACTGTTCGTACCTCCCTCCAGACATTTGCAAATTGTACTCCAATACGTCAGACCTTCAAAAGGATTCGGCGGCTGAGCACAGCAAACTCCTCACCTCCTCGACCAGCGAAGTAAAGGTGGAATTTTTAAATAACCTCTGCAATGTTCCCGGTTATGGAGTCGAATTATTTCGTGCGAAAATGAACGACGGGAAAGAAGCGAAGAAGGTGGAAATTTGTGTTGCTGCTGACGGGGTGAGGGTTTACAGTGTTGAACGTGACTTTGACTTAAAACAAAGGAAAGATGTTGTCAGAAAAACCCTGGAAAGATGGTAAGCATTGATTATTCATTTTTCATCTCGTTTGCTTCATCGTTCAAAGTTTGCGGTACAGCGATGTTTTTTTTCGTGTTGATTTAAGGTAAAAATGCTGTGCATTTCGCCTGACATATGTACGAATAATTGCTTTGAAAACCCGTTTGTATAATTTATAACATGATAGTTCACATAAACCAACAAATTTTTAAAGCCACCAGTAAGATATAATGAGTTCAGAAAACAATGTATGCCGAATTTAAACGAATTTGATACTTGCAGGTTGTCAACGCCGCGCCGGCTCGACTATTTGTTTTTGGACAAGATGAAATTAGTTTATAGCCATCCGAACGTTTGCATCCGACATATACTTTTCTCACCAAATGAAGCTTCACTATTAGAAATATTGTAAAAGTAGGACAGTGGTAAACTGCAAAATTAATCTAGTCGCAGTCGTATAACGTTTTTTTGCGCGGTTTGAGACCAAAATTCTTTAATCGAAAACCAGCTCAGTTCACATACATTCTGCCACGTTTGTGGTGAGTACGCTAATTTTAAAAACAACCTCAAGGAGAAGACATAACATTCATAAAACTTTTAAAATTGTTAAAATTTTCGCGTTCAATTGCCAACCAACACTTTAGTGTGCTGCACTCTACAAAAAGCTCTCGAGGACGCTGTCAAAGCAAACTCTGTATGGGTTGATTTTGCACTAAACAAAAGTTCACAAGAAAATTTCATCGATTATAATTTTTATATGAACTCGACACATGTTAATCGGGACACTCAATTTAATGTCTTTCAAATAGCTAAGTCCTTTTAGCTCCTAAGTGAAGTGCAATAAGACAGAAATGTTTCCATGTCTTTAAAAACAATATTGAATTTGACAAATGCCAATGCCTGTTGGCCTGTTTCAAAGCGACAGGCTAGTGCCAACTCTTCTTTATATCTTTGCATGAAAATGAACATACAAGCAAAACTAATTTTCATAAGAAAGGCTTTGCACTTAGACCTCATTTTGAAACAGGGGGAAACAGGCATCTCGGAAATGGACATAGATAGGTCTACAAATAAAAGACCATAATATAACATTACTAAAGTGAATTAGAACTTTTCCTTAGGTTTACTACCTTATGTGACATACAGAGCCATACGTTTGACTCGTGTTTATGGGCTGCATCAGCTTACCAACCTATCCCCAGCCAAATGAAAAAGCTCCTCCCCTCAAATGAGTGGATCCCAGATCTCTGGATGGATATTTCCTCTGACAATTTCTTCAGGCTGTCATGCTGAATAATCATACAGTCTGGGAAAACAGTGTATGGTAGATACACATTGCTCTCGGGCTACATGCAGTATGAGCTAAGGTCTACTGCTGTATGCAGGCTCTGCCATAACCATTCATATTTCCACTTACCTGCAGGGTTTCTTTTGAAGATGTCTCTACAGTATCCTACAACAACCGCAGCTTTACTGTTGTGCACGGTGGATCAGGACCGCAGTCTCAGAGAGACACATACAAGCTGAAGAACGAGGTGGAAGCCATATCTTTGTTTCGTACTTTCACAGAGTTCCACACATTTTACCAGTGCAGCACAGTAAAGCGATCTGTCATGGACCAGTGCACAAGAACATTCTTTGGCCGAGTGCTGTCAGTCTTCGTTTCAGAGAGTAATGTTGGTAAAACATACCTATTTGATGTTCAGCGCACACGCCGGCAGGCATACAGTCACTCATGGAATCAACTCAATTCAGGCCGTTATGTGGTCTCAACAGGGGAATCAACTGAGAGAGCTGATACAAGTAATGTAGCAGAGTATCGTCCTGTTCAGTCCCCACTCTCAAGACGCAAATGCTACAGCCTCAAGCGGAGGGACGATCAAGTTGTACCCAGCCGTGAGAAACAGCATGTTTTTGTAGAGATGGAAAATGTTGAGGGACTGTCCCAGGCAGAGTTGAAGAAAGTTGTTCAGCATCTTCAGGAAGCCCGTGTTTGCCAGATCTGTATGGATACTGAAGTGGCCACTGCTTTCTGCCCTTGTGGTCATGTGGTCTGCTGTGTTGAATGTTCTGTCATGTGTAAAGAATGTCCACTCTGCCGAAGCCAGATTACCTATGCCCAGCGTGTCTTCTTCCCCTGCGAGTGAGCACCAACAGTTTGGGAGAGGAGGCAACTTTTGTCTTACACATCAATATTATTGGTTGCACCGATTTCACACAGTTCATAGAATCCACCCCCTGAAAAGTTGTGCTCTGACAGTGACCACAGATCACTGCTGACCAATATTGGTAATAAAAAGCAATATCTGTGATATTGCTTTTGATTCGCTAGATGTCATATTCAGTGATACTGGGATCAAAATGGTTATGGCAGTTCATAGTCCAAAGATGGATTAATTATATTATTAATACCACAGGCTGAAAAAAAAAATATTCATGTTGTGAAATGAACACAACTAAATTATAATGATCATCAACTATTGCGTTTACACGGTGCACTAAAGAAAGTGTAGTCTGGAACAATACTAAACTGACTGATAGTAAGTAAGAAAACCAATGCTTGTGAATGTCTGAGTGCTCTGTAGTGCAATTTTGATTGAATGCACTCTCAATTCTTTGGCTCATATTTATGTTGAATGAAAAGGCAAAGTTAACATGCTTCACATTCCCATGCCATTGGACAAGTAATGTTGTACTTATACATGGACTATGATATATTTTACAGATTGTTTGAAGTACTGTATAAATTAAGCCTTAATCTTAACTACAATAGCATAGATAAATATGCCATTTGTTTTGGAGCAGAGAGCCACAGGATGTAAAAGAGACATGTGAAATTAATTATTATTCTGAAGAAAACCCAAGTCAACAAAAAATAAATTAAAAAATTATTGAAAAAGAAAAGGCCAAGAAAAGTTATGCCAAGCATGTTAAAATTTGGAACCAACTCTTGGTTTAGAAAACAATCAGCCACAAGGCTTGACTGTATATTCTGGAAAGAAAAACAGTGGCTTGAAAAGCACTTTGCACATTTACCATTATGCAAATCACTGGTAGTTCAAACTATTTTCATCAACTGATCATAAAAAATCACTAAAGCGAGACAAAAAATGTTGCGTTGGTTCCCAAACAACATCATCATAAATTATTATGAACCAATATTAAAATAATGTAAGAAACTTTGTGATAAAACATATTTCTTAGAGAAACACAGCCATTTCGAGATTAGAAAATGGCAAAAACAGTCCATTTTGTTTGCATAATGTGAAAACCATTACTCCAAAACTGGTTAAGTTACTTTGGTTTAAAAAACTGTGGTAGCCCACAGAGAACTGTTCATTTCTGTGACACTTAATCATTATTTTGGTTGCCTTAGCCAGATATTGAGGACTTACTGCACAGTAGTAAAGAAATCCACAGACCGGGGACAGATCAGGAGAAAAATGACACAGTTCTAAATCTGCCAGCACTGAAAGCACAAACTACTAAAGTGGTCCCCTAGGCCCGGTTTTTCAAAGCACAATATTAGGCTAATCCTGGATTAGGTCTAAACTTTCTTGTCATCTGTAAGCCTCAAAATGTGAAGGTTTCGTCTTGCAACGACTTCCTTGATACGTCTAAAAGCTGGAACAAGCATTTTAATCCTTCTCCGAACACCTTGCTGTTTATTGGCAGAGAATTTCGTTAATCCTGGATTAGCTTAATCAGCTTTCGAGCAACTGGGCCCAGGGGAATAAGTGAGGTTTGGCTGTGTAAAATACCATTCTTAAAAATTAACTTTTTAAAAAAAAGTACTTTCATTAAACTAATTTACACAACCCAGTTTTTGTGAACAGGTAGAACTGGTTCTACCCCTGTAAACATAACACAAAATTACATTAATGTGATTACTGGCAAGCATCTATTTAAGGTATTTGCAGTATGATGCCCTACTAGCTTCAAATGCCTTGAAACAGTTGCATGTCATTAAAATATAAACCAGTGTTGTGTTCAATCTCTAAGAGCACTGATCGTAATATGAAAACTGGCTTCAAAAATCAAAAATGAATAATAACACACAAGTGAATTTTGACAGATTATAAATATATAAATAATTTATGACTTACAGTGTGGATAATAACAGTAATTTATGAATCAGTTATTTAAGTTAAGAAATAAAGAACATTTTGTGTTGTATTGTTTGTTGTAAATTGTACATTCAGGCCTTACTCAGAAAATGTTTTGTTCACTGATTGTCTAAAGGTTTATTGACTGGCAACTGAAAAACAATCTTGAACCAAAAATTATTGACTTACCAGTATTATAAATTGTTTAAACAACTTATTGTTCACATTACCTGAGAACTCTTTGTGGTTTAGAGTGATAAGATCACCTGAGGGACTTGCAGATACAGAGCTGTCTCTTTTGCAAATCATCAGTTAAGACTTTGGAGATCCATCAAACTCTATCTTGATACAAATAGGAACTTGACCATCACAGACATTGGTTTGCTTGTGTTATGCCAATTCTAGCCTCTTTGAAAAACAAAATATGAAATATGCAAACCAATAGGACAATGGTGTAAAGGACATGATTAAAAAAGAAATATTAGGTAACCAGTGACGCAGTTTGGACAATTTGCTGAGTATATTTAGTAATGCTGTATCAGTATTTCAAACCAACTTTAATTTGATATATTTCTGTCAAAAGTTTAAAAATGTATATCATTGACATCAGAAATACTGTTCCACACTTTGAAAAAGTTTATCAATCACAAGTTGTTGTAAGATTGTTACCACAGTGCAGTTCTTGGCACATATTTTTGACCTGAGTTCCTCATTTCATTGGTGACTGTGTAATAATGGAGAGAATATAGCTTCATCAAGTAGAAGACTACTTTCATTCCAGTCATTGCTTCACTTTGATCTGCATTTTAAAGGCTTTCCCATACTGATTGACTCTAAACAAACTGTCTCCAATAAGGCATATGCGTTTGGTGTTCCTCCTGCGCTTCATAGCTTTCTCTTCTTCTTCTTCATCATTGACTTCATTGGTTTCAACCTCCCATGGTTCTGTTTTCTAAAAAAGCAAATTGTACTGTAAGATGATATCATGTATTCTTGTGAGTACTAAAACTCAAGTTTTTTTTATGATTTTAAAATTACTTTTATTTACCTCTGACTGAGAGAAAGAGTTACACTATCTGTCAACTATCTGCTTTTGTAGCCTTTAGGTGTTGCATTTATTTTGTCTGCAATGTGCCAGACTTACCCATGCCTCGTGATACAAAACTGTCAATAAATACAGTGCATAGTCCTTGTTCTGTTTTCTTGTTGGGCACCTGGATGATAATCAAAGAAGTCAGCTGTTTCTCCTGGATCTACAAACTAAGCTTAATTATTTTGGTTACTGCAAGATAATTCCATTTGATCTAAACAAGATGCTCTCCAGACTGCACTTGTTATAACTGTGAGTACCAGTAGTTGAAAGAAGCTTGATTTTTATCACTGGATTCTTCATACTGTATGACCTAACTATGATAAGAGATCAAAGGAGAAAACTTGTTCTAAAACATTTACAGCACACGATGAGAGAAATCTGTTTTATGTGGCTACTCTTGTTGATGCAGTCTGTTTCATAATCACTGTTATACTGATTTGATGGAGACAAGCATTAATTTAGTAATATAAATGTGTGTGGAAACAAAAAACAAAAACAAAAAAAACTCAAGTACCACTAGGGCCAGTGTATACTGTATAGGTTACCTGTCTGCTATTATTGTCAGTTCATCCTTATCTGGATTGTAGCGAGCTCCAACCAACGTGATTAACTTCTTGCGTGCATGTTCGTCCAGAATGAGATCTTTTAAAAATACCTGAGGAAAGATGTGGGTATTATATTGACATTTCTAGACATATAACCCCTTCTTGAGGTCAACATACATTAATTTTATTTTACATGCACAGTACCTGCAGTTTGACTTTTCTTGACCCTGGGTGATATAGAGAAGGGCCAGGGAATAAGTAGTTTCTGGTGGTAATGCGCAGCGGCCGGTGAGCAAGGTCAGTGTGTAATGGCCATGGAGTACACAGCGCTGCAAAAACAAACAAACAAACAAAAAATTAAAATATTTATTTACTGGTATTATATTTCTTAATCACATAATCACCAGACTTGGATAGCTTGGGAACAGCTAAAGAAGTAAAATACCATAAGAACAGATGACTTCAATCATCTACACTACATGGAATCTTACAAAGAGTAATTGAACTCACGCTTTAGGGCTTCACAGTGTCTCTCAATTGCAGGAGGGCTCAAGTGAAAAAAGTTGGGCACCTAAAACAATAAAAAAACAAACAAGTGAATGACAATGGGGTGAATATGTCACTAAGACATGAGAAGAAAATTAATAATTAAAAAGCAATAATAAATAAAGACAAAGTATTGTCACTGACATCAAAGGTTAATTAATTCACCTTCATAAGTTCCAAGTTCCCCAGTGGTCGTGGGGGCATTCTTTCAACTTTGTTGTGCTTGGTTCGACCCATCCTCAAGAAAACTGGGATTATTGCTGGATTATAGGACTGTGGGCCTGAGAAGACAGACGGCCAGTCGGCAGTCTCTGGCTTCATTTTGATGGCTCGAGAAGGGTTCTGAAAAATATAATGAAAAGATCAACCAAAGAAGTATTCAGATGTTTAATATAACATTTGGAACCTTAGAGGCCTGAGAACTTCTCAGCAAATGGGCAAATAAAAAAAATTAAAAAAAAGTGTGACAATATTCAAATCTGTTGATGAGTACGTAATTGTACATTCTCACTCTTGTCTACACACACAATTAGCAAAAATGATCGAAAATTCTAGAACAGTGACAAATTGCTATGCACGACTTTTTAACCTTAAATTAATTTGAAACTCTTCTGTTGTGGCATAATCTGTCCAGCAGACGATGAAACTTTGCATACAATGAACTAAAGTACAAACCTTCACCATCCAGTGGCGTACTTTCTTCCTTTCGTTCTGGTGGGCTTTTGCTGTTGAGATAATGTCGCACAGCAGTTTCGACAATCAGAAACCGCAAGAAAATATTCAAGCTACTGTATTAAATCTAAACTTACAACTGGGAATTACGCATAGCGATCAGAGCAAGAAGGAACTATCCTTGCTTGCAGACAAGTGGATCGGTTTCAGAGATCAAAAACTAAACCGATTCAAGTTTACAAAATGTGTACGCCTCGTCTCATACTTTGATAGTAACCTTGTTGTCCTTGTCTGGTAGGTTTCCTCATCATCGAGGAGGCAGCTTTTGCAACTCTTGTGGCATACGCACAGCATAGAGCCTTCCTAACGACACTCTCGCTGAGTGATCCAGTTCTCTGAGCAACCCAGACAGGGCCTTTCTCTCTACAAAGTACGCGCCATTTCCCACACATAGCGGCCGCCATGTTGGAAAGGCTAAACTAGTCCCAGTCCTTCAGGAAGCTGAATCGTTCTCAGGTCTTTCCGTCCAGCCACACAAAGAGTCTGGTAACATAAATCAGGAAACGTCACTTCCGGTTGTAGGAATGAAATACATGCATACTGGTGGCTGAAAAGGGCTGACTTTCGGGGACCCAGACTTGATCACCAGAGTAAATTTAGGGTGTGAATTCTTTTCATTGTAATATTTTTGTCTTACAGAGGCACTGAAGGCATTGCTTTTGAAGAACAGTATAATTCCCAAGATATCTGAGCTACGATGATCTGATGATGTAACAAAGTCATCATTTTCAATACGATGCCATCAACATCCAGTGAGTGATCAACTTCTGTTTTCTTATGAATAATTCTCACCAGAAATTTCATACAGTATTGGAGAACTTGGCATTTGATAGTTTGCATAGGAAAGCTCACCTATATTATTAAAATTTTATTACATAAAAAAAAAGTATAATAAAATATACATATACTTTTTTTTCTTCATTGAACTGAGTAGTGGATGGGGTATCATCAGAGAGCCTGGTCATGGGGAATTTTTTCCCAGGCTTTGCTCATGGATGATTGCAAAACATCTATTGAGCCTTATCCAAAGACAGTGTCAAATATAGAGATAAAGCATTTATTTACATGCAGTGACAGTGATGTGCTAACATAATTGAATGCTAGTACTTGTGAGAACTACCAGTAGCTTTAGACTGCACTGGTGTGGAGATAAAATGTATGAGAAACCAACTAAAGTAGTTGTTCTTGCTCCACAAGGGCTAACGCTAAAAACATCAGCTTAACTACTTTCAGTGTTTAGCTTTCCTGCATTAACTTTTAGTTGATTTATCCACATACTAAAACGATAATAGTCAATCAAGATGTCCCTACTATGAGTGATCCTGCATACAAACTGAAAAAATTAAAATGCTTTACAATACAAAATTGTTTACGTTGCTGCATTTGACACAGATGCAGCTTATTCCCAGGATTTAATGGAAATGTTCACTGCATCTCCAAAATGGCCTATTTTGTTTCTTCAAATTAATTTATCCTTGAAAACTTTTGTCAAATGACCTGTCACTAGTAAGAAACAAAAACGCAATAATATTATTGGGCAAAGCAAGTCCAAATACTCTAGCAGGACATAGTTTGTTTGTGGAAGTGGATGGAAGAAACCCAACATAATGCTGCACTAAATCATCACAGAAAATATGGTGTAGTTGTCCTGGGTGGGATAACCCGCTCGTTGTCTGCCACAGCCATAAACAGTTTGGGCTGCCGGTTATCAGGGTCAGTGAAAGCCAGTATTGATGCAATGTTGCCACAGCGATAACAGTAGTTAGGAGCTGACCACACCGTCACCAGCTTCTCATCAAACATGTATTTGTATCCTTCGTGGACCAGTTGGTGTGCTCGACAAATTAGCTTCAAGTTGTTTAGATGGACAAACTAGAAAACGACAAACACAGAACAACATCAGGTTGATTCAAATATTACTGTAGATCAAAGATGGATGCATCATTGTATACTGCATAAGAACAAAAATCTTAAATATCCCACTGCACATCCCAGTCAGTTTTCACATATAAAGAGTGGTCTGAATATTGTGCTAACAACATTGGCCAAAATAGGAGGTAAAAGGCAAGTCAGGTATTTTCACTAACTTGAAGCAAATTGGGCAACTTTCACACACATACAGCATATACAGTAAGAACTGCCAGAGAAGTTACCAACACAATACTCTGATAACTTTCTGGGTGCTCCTTGGGAGCCTTGGAATGAACCAGTGAAAAGGTGAAACTTCTCCAGCATGGGAACCAACAAAAGTTGGCAAGCATACACACAAGGATACTGTGATGCACAGCAAGATATTAGAACCAAATATTGAAGATATCAATACAAATTTTAACTTTGCTTCAAATGACATCAATAGTCAGAATAATCAGAGTCTTGATGGTGTGTTCTACCTCATTGGTGACTTTAGCTCCAAAGAGCCAGCCTGCACCTCGGGGACTGATAGCCCATGTGTCAACATCCTCAGGGTCTGACCAAACCAGATGTGCTCACAGTCAAGGCAAAAAAACCACTGGACTGTTCATTGGTTGGTAAGTCGTTTTTCTCACCAGGAGTGTGTACTGTAAAGTTTGTTGTGAAATAATAAATAATTAAAAATAATGTACTTTATATGACTGTACATTATTGTAAAATTACATGCTTTTCTTGGTTTTATTTGTCTGTCCAAGTACACAGAGAGGAAGAGACAGAGTGAGAGCATATCTACAGTGTGTTGTCACCAAGTCTTTCTGCATTACTGAATACTGGTCAACCCACACATTTTAAAGCTGACTCCACAGACAACACTATACAAATTAAAAGGATATCACAAAATGCTCCTTTGTGCGGAATTTCCATGTTACGATCAATGGTTCGGATCTACAAGATTACAAAAACATGTCAGTAGGGATCCAACTGCAACTAAAAATGAAATATTTACTAGTTCACAATTCTGCATATTTTGAAATGATTCTTTATTACTTGCAACTTCCTGCACAGTTCACAGCCAAGACTGGATAGCAGTAAACAGTATGACTAAAATAGTGTTCTATTACATGTATACTCACACAACTATCAGATCCATACCCTACTAAAAATCTTTCTCTCACCTGATCAAGTGTTCTGATGTCTGGTGATAATCCCCCATGGACACAAAGAATCTGCCCATCAATGATCTGCAATAAGAAATCATAAGTACAGGTAATATTCACTACATCATTATCAATACATACATGTACAAAAATATGACATAGCTATGTCCCAGGAGGAGCAGAAGAGTATACTGTAGTGCTTACCGCTGCTATAGTCAGGAGGTCAAACACTTTACAGGTGTACCGCCAGGCATTGGCATTACCATATTTTGATTGGCACTCATCTGGAGAGTAATAATATTATTATATAGTTGTCAGTAAATTAAATTTGAACATGAGTATGCAGTAGGTACAAGCCATGGAGTGAAACAATGATGTATCTTACTCCACCTATATTGTAATTACCACTCAGCCTGGCTGTATATTATAAGTTTCACATAATTTCACAACTTAATTTAGGGGACAGAGAGATATGAACACCAGACACACTTTAACTTACCATAGAAGCCATATACTTGAGTAATCTGTCGGCTTTCATGGTTTCCTCTCAAAAGGGTAATGCGATCAGGCCACCTGGAGATAAATGAAACCCTCAAAAACTATATAACATCACACTACTGTGCAAAGAAAGTGAAACAAATTCTCTGAATTATTCAAAGAAAAAATGTCTAATATTAATAACTTAAACTAGTTGCCACTGAAGCAAGCTATCAAGCTACCTCATTTTTTATACCTCCCACAAGTCAAAAAGAGAAAACTGTAGTTGATCAGCAACTTACTTGGCTTTGAGTGTGAGTAGCCTTGTAAATGTCTCTAGGCTGTAATAACCTCTGTCAACAAAATCACCCTGAAAGGAACAAGCATTCAGGTCTTTGTAAACAGAGTTAAAGTTAGAGAAACATGCACAGTTGCCACATGATAATAGCTAATATTCGACAAAACTTCATTTTAATTACATATTACTTACCAATGTTTTGTAAAGAAAAAGAGGGGTTAAAGTGGCAATGGTGTGGTCTCTAGGGGGCTCTGGAAATGGCTTTTTGCAATTTATTTTTAATGTGAACCAGTAGGACAGTTAGGTTCAAACAACTAGCCTACAATCACCTAAAGCAGGAGTTGGTATGTATGCAATTATGTCACTTATTCATTTAATACACACTGACTAAGACAAAACAACCTTAGTTAACATATTACAATGTGATACTCACCATAAATACATAGGATGTGTCTGGTACCTGTCCACCGGTTTGGAACAATTCCTCCAAGTCGTAAAACTAAAACAAAAAAGTGTTTGTTTATGATTTTATACTAAATCTTGGATCTCCAAATTTGTCCTGCAAATTCAACGTGCATGGGACACAAGAAGTACTGTACATGGTCATAGATTTCATAAAAGCAGCTGAACACCTCTAAGACAGAAATACTTTGGACATGCATGGGGGAAGAACTATTTAATTGACGTTTGATTACAGTCATATGCCACTACAGGACGTTTTCGTTGTAAAAACAGGTACTTCTGCACAAATAGTGCATTGCAAAAATGATCGAAACTGCGAGATCACAACAGAAAAAAGACTTAAAAAGCACTTAAGTGGCTCGATCGGCTCACAAACAAGATATCAAGAGTTTAAAATTTGGCCTGTACGTATAAAGATGCTTTAAGTGCCTACCTGTCCGTGGATGTCACCACAAACCGTCACAGGACACGAAACAGGCTGAACGTTAGATTCCTCCAAGAGTAAATCACACACATACTCGCACAGTTTCTGAATTATAAGGGAATAATTTAGTAAATTAACTATTAAGTAACTTTTTAAAAGCGTTTATCCAAGTTACTACCCACCTTTAGATCGTTTTCTGGGAGATATTTGCACTCTTTCGCGATGTCGATCCACCGATCTAAGTCCGCCATTTTTGTTTGTTGGATGCTCTGCGACCGCGTAGGACTAAGACTGGGCAACTGGGGCACTGCGAAGGTGACGTCATCGGTCGAAAATAGTGGGGTCAGTTTCATTTATTTACGTCACAAGGCCCAAGGATGTAAAGCTCTTTGGTGACGGAGTGCTTCAGTCTATTTTTTTCTTTCATTTTTATATTTATCTTTTATCTTCCATAATATATAGCACCACGGTAAAGAGAACGCCTTGTTCAGATGCAATGCAAGCTTGTTTACGCTTATCAACTGAGAGGATATCACTGATTAATTCTATATTGTAGGGAGAATTACTGTCACAACTGGCTAAAATTATCGCGCACGAGTTGAGAGGATTTTTCTATTCTTGCGCGCATAAGCTTTATTCAGGTGCAAGGCAAATTGTTTCTAAATCAGACGAGTTCCTTCATCATGTCCACCATTCGTGAGTAAAGAACCTTTGCGGCGTCCATTCCATACAGGAAGTCCAGGTGATTCCACTTAGGTATTTCTTCCACGTGAGTGAGATTTTTGATCAGAGCCTTCAGTGCCAACACGTCAGCGGGGTCTGCCAATCCGTCCGTCTCGCCGTAAAACAGCGCGGTCGGTGTCGGCATGTCCTGCACGTGACATACCGGTGGGGTAGGCTGGGGGAAAAATGTAATACAGAATGTTGATGGAGTAGTACACGGCAGCATACCGACCCTCCCCTACCCTCCCAGTGGATATGGCGTTTTCTAGCACTGCTGATTGGTCTCTCATCATCAAAGTAAAACAAAAAGAAAAAAAAAAAAAAAAAAAAAAAAGGAAAAAACAGAAGACATAACGAAAGGTTCCCATTTTCAGCACAAAGAAATATTAGACCAAACACAGGTTTTAAACCTAGTCGTGCAAAAACTGTCCAATCAGTATTGCGTGTCAAAACTTCACCGCACAAACCGGTTCAGACCTGTTTGTAGTGTATTTGGTTCCCTTCTTCGCCGAAGTCGAATTTCGAGCACTTTTCATCAACAATCATCTGTGAGGAAAAAAGAGAAATTAATTCGTGACTCGGCGCGCGGTTCATGGAGTGAAAGCATTGCTTCAACTGGTGGCCCGTATTTCTTGCCGGCTTACCTGACCAAAGTGAACGATATCTCTGAAAGATGTTCCCTCCATGAAGTGGGCAAGATAGACAGGTACCCGCGACTGCAACAAAGGAAGACCTCGTCAAGGCAAGGACAGGAGAAATGTTTGAAAAAAAGATGGTTTGAGCCCACAGGTAAGAGTAGTCTTCACTCAGTCGTCACGTCATGGTATTTGTCTCTAGTTGCTGCTGTGATTGGTCGTGATGTGATTGATTGTCGAACTCAACTGTACCTCGTTTTCCTGGTTGGTCAGTTGTTGAGTATTATCACACACGGTCTTTGGTCCGTCTGTTTGTCGGAGTTGGCTTGCCAACTCTTCACAGTTATTTAAAGGTCAAACTGATGAATAGTTGTGGAAAAATCCTTGTTACTAGGTGGTAAAATGATTCGTCAAAATAGGCCATTTCTGAGAAGAAAGCTATAGCAGCCTTCGCTTTTTTTTTCCATACACCACGTGATCTCTTCACTTACTTTATTGACGTTCTCGCTGTCAAATCCAATAACAGTTTCCATGGCAGCATAACAGAGACTCTCAGACCACTCCCCGACATTGCAGAAACCAAGTTTGATCAAGGCGCGAAAAATATCTCCAGGAAGCATATCAAAAGTTGAGTTAAGAAAATGCTTCTGCAGAAGAAAAAGTCGAAAAAGTCCCAGTGATCAATTTGAATTTCTCCTTCAGTTTCTCACCAGATAGGTATTACGTCAAATTATAGAGACCTTGACTCCTGATTGTTCAAATAGAAGCTGACTAAACTACTTGTGCTGTTCGTTGACTGTGGTTTAATTCACCATCACATGACGTCATTCGACTAACCTGGATCACTGGATATATCACGTGGGCAGCATCCTTGGCTATCTCGTTGCAGTGGTTAAGAGTGTACACTGGCGCCAAAGCAAAGAACTGCTTGACTTTTTTGCCGAGTTCAGGATTGTCAGAAAATCCCGTGAAGCCCATGAGAGTACCCTGTGAGTGACCCACGTAAAACAGCTGCTTCTGTGACGTTACGTTCAGCACGTAGTTAAGCATGGCTGGAAGATCGTAGTCCGCCATTTCTTGCCAGCTGGAGAGAGAATTGCGGAGAGAGCACAGAACTGAGAAGGAAGATGCAGCCACGGGGGAGGGGGTGGGGCTCGAGCGTGTTGATGATCACCAGTAAGAAATGGTAAAGACGACCATGAAGAAAAACGAAAGGGAGAAAAAGGAAAAGAACAAAGTGTTTATTACATCAATGAAGAAGACTGATGGTGATAGATTAAGATGATGATGATGGTGACATTGACCATATGATAGCAATGGTGATGATGATGGTGATGGTGACGATGATGAAGATGATGATATTGATGGTGATGGTGATAATGATAATGGTGATGGTGACGATAATGATTTGACGGTGATGGTGATGATGATGATGGTGATGGTGACGATGATGATATTGACGGTGATGGTGACGGTGGCGAGGATGGTAGTGGTGACGATAATGATGGTATTGATGATGGTGATGATGATGATCCCTGTGATGGTGGTGTTTACAAAGTATGAATTACATTATGGTAACTTAAATGCTTCACACCTCCAATCCCAGAATTCCCTCTGGCTGGGCTGGTACTTCACGTGACGCCGCGAGCAATCGTTTCCCCGCGCGTTCCCCAGCCAAACATCAAACCCGTGATCTGCTAAGATGTACGCGAGACTAGACGACGGCTGGTCCATGATCCAGTTGGTAGAGTCGGCAAGGAGACCATGCTGGAGAAAAACTACGGGCTTCACATCGAACACAAGCTCATTCAGCCCTCTCCCGTTAGGGATTCTTTGTAAGCCAAGAATGAAGCCGTCCTGTGTGGTCACGTGGTGGATTTGTACTGGGTAACCGCGGCTTAGGATGATCTGGGACTGTACAGCACGAGACAAGCAGAAACTGAAACATCAATTCTCACAACGTCACCAATTCACTTTGCTTTGGAATAGCTGGGAGAATTCGCATTGTGAGATTTCCGTTTCGCGAAGATTCCGAAGAAGCGTCACAGACCACAACTGACTATGGTAAATCTCGATCCCTCGCGATTTTACCCCTCCCCCTCCCCCCGGTACCGAATTGCCTTTCACGCACTGACAAGCCACGGCATGGTTACAACGTGGACAGTCAATTTTGAGGCCGCTTCTTGCTCGAGTTTTACATGGGCGTGATACTAAACTGACAAGCGAGTAGATCAGTACTTAGCCTGCGCAACATCCGAACGTTTAACAAATTCAGATGCGACGCCGGATCGGATCGAGTTGGCGCATTATTATGAGCGTTGGGACTCGTAGTGGCTTGCACAGCACTGCGTCTCTTATTTTTGCCGTGGTATCGAACTACTTTGCGTCAGGAAACTACACCACTTGTTTCAAAAACGATATTTCCGGCGCTCATCTTGTTCCGAAATTAACTTACCGCATTTCGGCCGATGTCTGGGTCCGACGAAGTCAGATGGTGAACGCTGCGGAATCTTTGCTTTGTGAAACGGCCACCATTACACAATCCGAATAACGTGACCGCTACACAGATGCACAGGGCAGCTAGCGAGTGCTTATTTTGGTTCATGAGCAGCCGGAGTTGCCCGCGCCAGGAAGTGCAGAACTGTTTTATTCCTTTGGGATTGCGTCAGTGTGTCAAAGTGTCGTATTTCCAACCTCGTGACCTTCACGCAAGGGTGTGAGGCGTCGACAGGTATTCGCCGGTTCTCTGCAGATTATAAATGGGGAACGATACTTTGACTTTCCATCGCGCAGGCTCTCCGGACGGATGACAGGCTAGAGAAGGCGCAGGTCCAAATTAATATGCGCATACACCTTATTTCAAACCTAAGGTAAGAAGGGGGCGCCTATTCGAGTGGGGGCGCGCTTATTTCAAATTTTGGTTGAGGGGAGGGGCGCTTGTTCGAGGGGGTGGGGGGTGCTCATCCCAGGATTTACGGTACTAAACTTAACATGAGGTCGAGGCCATAGCCTCGTTCTTGGGCTCGCGCCACGCTCCCTCCGGCGGCGTGTTGTGTTCAAAATGGCGGCTCACCAGAGAAAATGAAAGTTTGCTAAAAATGTACTTTTAAAGCATGTTCTTCCACACTGTGGCGACAGTTTATGCAAGCAGAGGAACCTATGCAACTTCCGTTGGTCGGCTGTGTGTCCGATCTCTTTTCCGACCATTTTGTCACTTCCCACATGGTTCGTCACAAAATGGTTCAGAAGAAACTACGAAACACCACAAGTTTGTTTTGCCAGATAATTGGACAGAACAAGTTCGAACCAAGGCCGATTTCACCGAGTATAAAGGCAAAGTATACCTTGTGAGAAGCAAAAAGGACGAAAGCGACCTACTACGAACTACCGGTGTGTTGCAGGACTTTCAAAAGCGAGAAGCATTAGGTCTGGATGTTGAATTTATGCCTTATCGTGGAGGAGTGAAGGTTTGTTTGGTGCAGTTAGCATGTCACGATGTGGCGGTGCTATGGCGCTGTGGACATCTTCTGAACCAGCTGCCTCCCGTTCTGGTGTCTCTCCTCATGGACAGGAACATACTGAAGGTATATTTATTAATCCTTTCACTCCCAAGCTCAAAATGCAGATTCTCTCAAGCCTTTAAGAAAAAATGTATGAGTGATGTAGTGAGAATTGATGGGTACAATGTAACAAAGTATTATGAACTTATGAGTAAAAGCACTGTACAACTTGACCCTTAAATGCATTGGGCATGTTGCATTGTTGTCGTGATTCCTGTCCCCTGGTGTTTCCTGCAGGTCGGCCATGCTTGTCAACAGGATGCGTGCTACTTGCACCGTTACTGTGACATAAATGTGCATAGTATTGTGGACACATACACTTGGGCAAAAGACATGGGCTGTTCACATCAATCTCTCCGTGCAATGTGTGCCTTGTTTTTGAAATTAAGACTGGCCAAGGATATGCAAACTTCAAACTGGGACCTTGAAGACCTGAGTGAACGACAAATCCGTTATGCAGCAACAGACGCATGGGTCTCCCTCCGTGTGTTTGAGGAGATGAGAAGGTAATAGAGTGGTTTTCGGATGACTGTCGAAATTCTGGTTTTGTGTTTTCTATGCTTTCGAATCGGTCCAAAGAAGTTTAGAAACATCTTTGGCCAATCAGGAACAAAAGCAAATTAAACGTGATTACAACCTTCTCAATCATATAATCAAGCAAGTGGTACATACGTTTCTTTGCACTGCTGATTGATTATTACTAGTATTAGTATGATTAATATTTAACCTGCAACCTTTTATAGATAATACCTCATGCTCGTGTGGCTCAGTTCTGTAATCTCTTATTGTTCAGTTCAATAAAGCTTTACAACCCCATCATATCCAGCCTACTCAGTGATGGTAATTTGGCTTGTGATTGGTTGAAAGTGTTTATTACAGCCTCTGTGATTATTGGATGGCAATTACTTTGTATTTGGTTTTGAGTCATTGTATCTGACACTAAAAGTCTATTATTTTACTGTATGTTGTACATACCATAATGTTTTTGAACTGCTCAAGGTGACATTCTTTTGTTGGTGTTGTACTCTTACACATTCTTTTTACTGAGAAAATAAGACATTTCTGTTTGTTTGATAGGACAGCAAAAATGTTCAGTATACCATTGACGCCAATGTTTGAGTCATCTGAAACCATCCTGGAGGAAATTACGGTAAATAAACGAGAAGGAAGGAAACGCAGAGAAAAAGCAAGAAAAGTCCGAGCGAGAGAACTGAAGGAGTGCAAGAGTACGACAGATAAGCAAGAATTAAGTGAGCAGTCAATGGTGTGTGAAACTGACAGCTTGGGTGATATGAATGTTGATTCATTTGCTGAAGAAGAATTTACAGACTCAGTAGAAGAAACAAAACTTTGCCGGACTGAAAAAAATCGCAGGAAGCGATACCGCTACAAAGCCAACAAAAGATTGAGGAAAGCAAAAGCTTTAGCTGAATGATGTGGGTCAGTGTCTTGGAAACAAGAGCTAGAGTTGCTGTTTTCTTTTTGTTATTGTATTGTAAAAATTGCCCTCAAATATTTTTATCTTAGAATAAACTGTTGATTGATACAGGATTTTAAAGGTGATTTATTTGTTGCAGTTTTGTTCTTATGTACTCAACTGATTTTAGAACCACGGAGTTGTTGACCTCAGCCTTCTCACAAGTAATGGATTTTCCTAGAAAGTTGTAGGTGCAGTAGATAAGAAACTGTGAAACTGCTTACTAAGAGTGGTGGTCTATGACTGGATGCATGAAATTGTGCAGAGTCTATGACATGGAGAAAAGCATGCAAACTGCATGGAGCAGATCATTTCATGTATATAGATTACCGGTAGTTCTTCAATCTTCTGTATTCATTTCCTATATGTGAATATATGTGTATACCTCCAGAGATAGGTATAGATAGTAAAACAAACAGGCAAATGAACGAATGGGCGGAAGGAAGGATGGATGGACACGTAGGTTACAATGTAGGTACAACAACAACAGGCAGATCCAGGAGAAAGTGTGATTGGTTTCAAGTGAAGAAGGCGCGAGCTTCAAGAAAGCTTTAAAAAAGTTTAAGGTTTTCCATAACGCCCTTTCTGAAGGCTGAGAACGCAATTCAGAAAATCTGATCGATTTCCATGAGACAGACACAATTTATCACTAGTCCGCTGTTTGACTTTGTACAAAATTGACACCAAACTCTCCTGATGTTTGCCATACTACCTCACTAGACAAGCGAATACCTCGATTTGTGTCGACATTTTGAACGTACAGCGCAACACGTCAGCCTGGCATGAGCCTTGTTTAGTATGCTTCGTCCTATATTTAATAAATTTCCACTGGTTTGCCGTGGTGTGGATTCTTATTTACCACGATTTACGTCATCACATGGTCAAAATTAGTTGCGGACTCACTCCGCGAAGCGCCTCGTGAGTCCACAACATTTTGACCATGTGATGACGTAAATCGTGGTAAATAAGAGTCCACACCACGGCAAACCAGTGGAAATTTATTAATTTTACTCACTCGCGAAGCGCTCGTTCGTAAAATATTGTTTTTACCACTCGAAAATAAAATTCATATCTTCGCGCCGCCGTGTAATATCCTCTATATATTGAGTAACACCAATACAGTTTAGGAGCGCTAATATAGATCTGGAGTTTCTTGTTTGATTTGCAGAGGAAAGGTTACGATAAACGGGCGCTACTGCGTAGCACTAATTGGGACGGGTTGAATGTCCCACAAAATACTTTTTTCTGTCATTGGTAGGTATTGGTTGGGCGAACAGTTTGTAAGAAATATCTCGGCGTACGCGGATAAAAGTTTTAACACCCGCTCTCTCCATGCACTCATGACACTCCTAAACTTTTTCATCCCTAATTTCTTGTTTGACTTTAAGCAATCAATACTATCAACTCTCTTAACACTGCTCATACATTTCGTTCAGGGCAGATGAGGAGAATTAGGTGATCTCTTGCTTGGGTTCAAGCTGGTCAGACTATCATGCAATTCTACCAACACTGCTCATACATTTTGTTCAGGGCAGGTTGGGAGAATTAGGTGATCTCTTGCTTGGGCTCAAGCTGGTCAGACTCTCAATTCTAACACTACTCATACATTTTGTTCAGGGCAGGTTGGGAGAATTAGGTGATCTCTTGCTTGGGTTCAAGCTGGTCAAACTCTCAATTCTCATACATTTTGTTCAGGGCAGGTTGGGAGAATTAGGTGATCTCTTGCTTGGGTTCAAGCTGGTCAAACTCTCAATTCTCATACATTTTGTTCAGGGCAGGTTGGGAGAATTAGGTGATCTCTTGCTTGGGTTCAAGCTGGTCAAACTCTCAATTCTCATACATTTTGTTCAGGGTGGGTTGGGAGAATTAGGTGCTTGGGGATTGAAGGGCTGGTTTCTCTTGCAGGTCACGCAGGGGAAGTGCTCTGTAGTTTCATCGAAATGGTCGCTTCATCTGTGGGTTGATGCATGATCTCGATAACTGGCCAATCAGCGCGCAACACGTCACGTTGGATTATTGGAGTAAAGGGGAAGAAGCACTTGAGGCTGGTTGTGACGTAGAGGGATTGGGGACTAAAAATAGGTAAGGCAGGTATTTTAGTTACATCTGAATATGTCGTGTCAAAAAATTCAAGGCTGTATTGGGATCCCGACAGGAAAAAAATGGAATACAAAGTAATGGCAGGCAAATTGGTAAATTTCGTTTTGCACTGAGATCAAGATACGCGGCGTGAAATTGCGCGCAGCAATAATTGCGCCGTGTGTTCATCGGATATTGCGTGCAACATTGTGAGCCGAGTGTCCATCCGATAACACGTGTAACATTGCGTGTAACATTGTGCGCCACACGTACCCTTCGAGACCGGCGCCGTTGCATTTGCGCGGCACTGTATTTCGTGATCACGCAAGATGATGTTTACATAAACTATATCATGATTAAAGTTTCCGTACAAGAGCTAACACTAATTCAGAGCGTCTCCGTGATGCTCAACGTCTCGGATTTAATCAAATACATTTCGTCAAATGTCGTGACCATCCTTCTTGTCCAAACCACTCAGTTTATCCGCTTCCTTTTAGTGTGTATTTTCCCAGCTGCCAGTTCATAGTTGTTAATTGGTGGTTTACGATTCGTGTCCTTTCATAGCGCTTGCCGCGTCTCAGATCTCACTTGTCAACTAAATAGAACTTTTCACTCACAAAATAACTGTTTTTATAACCTAATAGATGTTCTTTACGCCGTGATGTCGGAGTATTGTATGAAACAAAGCTTTTACTGGAATTTCTTGTGATATATATATATATATATATATATTTACTGAGTGACAAATTCTTTTCTCGCCCACACCTACACGTTTGCATTCGTAAACGCTCTCCAAAGTATATATTTTCGTAAAGCAGCCATGGCTTTAGACGTGCTTCATGACGTATATTTTCGTAAACGCTGACCTCGCCGAATCGGACCCAGTCTGTGATACCGCTTTGGCTGCCTCCGAGCTTGATTACGTACACACAGGTTTATACTGTTCTGCTGAATGTAGAGGCCGACTATATTAGAACGAGACTTATCCTTGCAATGTTAGTCCCACCTGTAACCACTAAACCATGCTTATATAACTAAGACCTCGCGTTCGACCAGGACGTGCGATCTCTTGGTGGGATAATTTTACCGCTCAAATTGTTCTTCCAGAAGAGTTATCAAGTTATCAAGTTATCTAATGTGCATGCACAATGCACGCATGTTTTTAGCGCCGCTTTTGGAATCGTTTGGGAGTTGTCGTGTGGACTACCAATAATTGCGTTTTAGATTTTAAAAAATATGCGTTTACGAACGTAAATGTACACTCAGTATATACGTGTGGACGGGACCTAAAAGTGTGCAGTGTTGATAAAGCAGAATTACGAAAAAATTATATCCACTAACTGAAGTGTTCGAGAAAGGATTATTTGGTTGTTACAAGATTATTAGGTGGAAAAAAAATCGCATTGATATCTTCCAAAGTGCGAAGAAAAAGCAAATTTACCTCAGTTCAAGGTTTGTTTGCATCTATCTAATAATACTCGAAAATTGATAGGAAAAACGGTTTTTGCAAAAATGAAGTGGTTCAGCTGCAATATTTGACAGGCGGACGGACCGTACAAATAATAGGATTCACGCCAATTTACATTAGCATAGATTACGATCCATCTCCGCAAATTGAATCCTTTTACAATTTTACGTTTTAGTACATTAACTCGAAACGGCGCATAAGTTTATGGAATAATTAATTGATGTACTTTCCTTTTATTGGCACAAGCTAGCAATAGAACCATTTCGTTCAAAGATAAGAATGAGTTCTCGTCAATATCTTTTTTTACCAAAATTTGGAACAGTGACATGCAGTTATAGGTTAACATTCAAAAGAGTTTTTTTATGAATGAAAAATAAAAGAATTAATAAATCGTCTTTCTAAGGGTGCAATATCCTAAAGGTGATATTACTGAACATATACGTGTATACAAACATATGGATATTGAGTTATACATTTCCACGTTAGATATAATTACTTGCTGCTTTCAGGATATACGTGTTACTTTATAACACTCGGATTCTCTTTGTTTGAGTCTTTGAATGGTTTTGGCGAGTTTTTTTAGCCCGCTTTTGCGAAGGCGTTGCTCGTCGGCAGCCTGCAGCGATTTCTTTCAACCCTTGACGGTAGTTTTGGTTAAATATAAAATAAATAAAAGGATTCAAGGCAGCGTTAGAATGCACGATAAACTTGGTTGCGAAGAAATATCGTGCATAGAAACATGTCAAAATGAAAAGGGAACAGAAAGCTAGGATAGTGAATGGCATGATGCAAAAGATAAACAGCGCTACAACAGTGACGACTTGTTTTAAAACATGCTTGTTTTCCCTCTGTCTTCGTTGTCTTTCCTGATTTGTCTGGTCGCCTGGGATTCGCTGACAGAGTATTTCAGCCGCGATCAACGAGTAAAATACAACCAGAAGAGCTACAGGAATGACTGTTAAAGTTACCAGCACGAACACCGCATAATAGCGCTGGGTTGATCTCGAGTCAAGGGCCGGCTCCCATTTGCTAATGCAAAATGTTTGATTTCCATCAGAGACAACTCGAAACGTGTAGAAATACGGTGAGTGAATGATTAGAGCTATAACCCATGTCAGGAATATTATCCACCGTGACTTCTTGGGGGTGATTACGGGCGGGTTTAGTGGAAATTTTACCGCATAGAACCGGTCAACCGCTATCACTACCAGGCTTTGAATGGATACGGCGGTGGAGATGTCCTGAAAAAGACTGATCAATTTGCACAAGATATCGCCAAAGAGCCCTCCAACGACCCAACTCATGCGGCCCAGGAATACTTCACTGATCTCCTTCGGGAAAGCGAAAATAGGGAAGAGAAGCCCCGAAACCGCCATGTTTGCAATGAAGAAGTTGGTCGTCGTACGCATTCTCTTCTTGCGGTAGATAATCGCCACGACCAAAGCGTTCGCAACGAGAGATGTAACGAGGATGAGGCAGTAGAACGTTGTTTTAATAACTCGGGTCTCTTGGCTGTCCGTTACAACTGGACAGTTCGTTCCTAATTGCGCCTTCGTCGAGTTGTTCATCGTGATCTGTTGTGGTCCCGACAACACTCCACCCTTCCTGTCAAGAGTTCTTCCACCGCGCGGTTGAATTCAGTGACTTAATCAAATAGCAGAGGGAAAGGCGACAGGTTGATTGGTAAATACGACGACCTTATTTGCTCTTTCTTCCTCCGCTATTCGTGGGGATGCCTGAAACAATCAGAGTTCAACTCGTAGACAGCAAATAAAACTCGTTTAGCATATGGTGTTGAGCCATGTGATTGTGTATTCCTGCAGCTCGAAGTTATAAGCCCTAAAACTTATGAGACAAGAGTAGTTCAAGCAAGGTGTCAATTTGATGTGACCCCCTGTGCACCTGTTATCGCAATTTAAACTCGGGTATAAATGAATTCGGCCGTTGCAGTTGTATTAGAAGCCTACAGTTCACAAATTAAAAAGAACCCTGTACTGCGCGCAATATAATACTTCTAAAAATAATTATTTTATGTAAACTTAAGCAAAGAGGCGGATGCTTTCATTTGTCAAAATGAAATAGTAATTTCACAAATAAAATTATTATCTCGGCGAAAGAAATTATCATTTACTTTTCACAAGACTCAAAAGATGTTGTCAGAGGGATGAATTTTATTGGTTGGCGCTTCTGAAAGCGTGAATCCTTTGAAATAGAGGGTGTGATAACAAGTCATATAATTTGAAGCAGTTCGAGCTGTCTTAATGTGACACTTTTTTCATTATTGTTAGTGCTTACATCTTTTTGGCCAATGAAAACCTGACAGGCTCGATTGAGGTGTTCACGAGTTGAAAGTGTAAAATCTAATCAATCCAAGTATCCCTTATTTATGTACTCAAACTCGAAGCTGTTCGGACATTTTTTAACTCAATAGCTCCTTTATCTATACCACAAATAAACGATGGAGAGTACTTCTAAAGGCGCCGATACACTGTCGTTTATTCGCTACAATTCAAAATTAAAAGCTTGTAATGCGTTTTATTGAGATGTAATCGCGAAAGAGAAATGCTCGAGACATCACTGGATATTCCATTTCTCGTGGCGCTTACAAAAATGGCCGATTTTTTTCTTTTTGCACCTGTCTCTCTGTTTACTTATAAATAGAAACCACGAACAGTTTGAAAACTATCAACTTGTGGAAAGCGTTCTTTAACCCATGTTAGTGAATTCGTACATTCTTGTGTAAACTAGAGGTGCAGATTCGGTGCAAGAAACACATTAAATAGGCCATTTCCGAGATGCCTTTATTTCAAGACACTCCTTTGTAAGGTATTACACTGCAGAATGTAGATCTGGTGTTATCTTTTTCATGCATTTTATATAAGTGGAGTGCGATTTATGCTTGAAAACGTGACTGTTTCGCAAACGAGACTTGTCAGTTTCATTCAAAAATCCTAAAATAACTATTTTCCTCTATTTATTAAAATAAGCAGAGGAAAATATCATTTTAGGATTTTTTGAAAAAATAGTTGCTTTTTCGAGGCCTAATGCATTAGGCCCCGAAAAAGCAACTATTTTTCCCCGTTATGGCATTCCGTCTACTCTAAGCCGGACTAAAGCGCAACTTTTTGAAAACGCTCTCCAGAGTGGAATTTTGAAAACTGCTTTTTCCAGTAGTCATGACAGAAGTTTGACTGAAGCTGCAAGCAGAAGACACTCAAGTCTACTAGAAAGCCCCCCCCCCCTCTCAAAAAAAAAAAAAAAGAAACGGACGTGGGATTGCGAGTTATTATAATTACTCTGTACTGCCTATTCCCTCCCTCCGTCTGTTGTCAACAATGGATTTCCAAATAAAGAAATAAAGCAGTTGCGGTTCTCCAACTTTGGTCATGATCAAGGTGACTGAGTGTTACAACGCAGTTCAAAAAACAATATAAAGTTGTTGTAGTGGTTGAGAAATGAATTGCCAGTCGATCTGATGCATTTCAGAACCATTATCACGGAGGTTTTGGTAAAGCGGTTCAGCGAAAGTGGAGGCCCGCGGAAACGGATGCGAACTTCTACATACTTATACTAAAATTGAGCAAATTCTAAAATGTGACTTTTAACCAGTTTTACAAATTCGCGAGCTCACAGCTGCCTTGATGATTTATTGAGGCCCCATTTACACTTGAAAACTATTTCGGATTCAAAGTAAACCATCCGGATACAAACTGTTTCCACTTTCGATTTCAGATTCGTTTTCTGTCCGGAGTCACAAACACTAGTGTAAACGCTTTCACGAATCCGGAAACAAATGTCTAGAATCCGGATAAATTTGCTCTGGAACCGGCCTGATTCTTCTTCAAAAGCGTGGAATGCGTCTGGGACGAACTTTCCCACGCCACGCCACGCCCACACAAGATGCGTGCGCAGACATCAATACGTCATGTGCTTTAAGTACGTTGCGGAGGGTTGTGCCTAGAAGGACAGCCGCGCAAGACTGAAAACGAGTTTAGACCCTCCCACGACCGAGAATCGGACGATGTCGGTAAATCCAAGATGGCTGTCTTCTGTGTATTTCATCAAACAATGAAATGAACAAGCCTTATCGAGTTAAGTGAAACAATGTACGCTGTCTTTGGATCGTTTTCAGTCTAGGCACAACCGTTGCGGAGATGGAGTTACCCCGGGAGGGAGGGGGGGGGAGTTACGCGCTGTTCATTTTGTTACACTTATATTTGCTTCGATCCCGTCCAGTTCTGTAGCAGTTGTAGCGCGCCTGGCAGGTTTAGATGTGTTCTCGTACAACTTGACGGCGGGTACAGCGTGTGACCAGATACAGTTCCACTTCAAAACCGTCGCTTCTTCTGGACTGCTTGTATTCTGCAGTGGAACGAACGGCAGTTCCTTTAAAGTGGACATACTCGATGGAGAACTGCGGTAAGTAGCAAAATGTAGTCAGTTTTCTGTGTTTTAGAGCAGCAATTCTGGTACGGGTTCGAGTTTGTAGAATCCATCAAAGTCTTTCAAGGTATGATCAAAACTTATGCAGAAAAATATCCACCTAACAAGAAGCAAATCCTTTATGAAATGGAAGTCGGCGGCACCAGTCGTGTCATGATTGGGCGGAGAACTTCTGGATTTACAGAATTACTCATTTCAGCTACATTAAAGAAATGGATTCCATATAAAGCGATGGGTCTGTCTCAAAATCACGCATTTTTCTTGGTAAGATATTTCGGGTTAATTAATGAATACCACTTTTTCTGATCCAGTAAGTGGCGATAAATAATCCATTTTTGAAGGCCTTCTTAATTCCAACTATGCGACATTTTCTCTTTAATTTTAAAATGATCGACACTTTGACAACTTGAAGTTTCGAATTCCTTGTCGTGTGCGACAGTTGAGCGGCGTTGAATAATCCCTGTCGTGCTTCCTTCACAGTTCGCTCACATTTGGGTAGAGGCAAATCTTTCTTAACATGCCACACAGCTGGTGAAAGGAAAGTCGTACATTGGTATCTGACAGGATCCTCTACTGAAAGCTTGCAATCATCGCGTTACAGAGTTGTTGTGTTTTTTTAGACATATTCCTGTTCAAAAGTATAAAAAGGAAGGAAGTGTATAAAAGAGTCGCTATTTTGATGACCAGGATAGTATTCAAAGGGTAAAGGTTGAAATGGGTGAGCCAGAACAGCCAGTACAACCAACAATGGAATAATAATTCTTGCATGCTGTGTTCTTCAGAGTGACTGTAGCTTTGATGCCGGGTTACTATACAGCTGCTACAGTTGGCAGTAAGCTGAATGACAATAAGTATGTCAAACTTGATATGCTTCACCCTCGGAACATTCTGGCCATAACTCTGGACAACACAAAAGTTAATTTACCAGACAAACGTCTGCAGGCCCTTCATCTGACCAGTGCTTTGTTTCTTGGTGGACTGCAACAGAGTGTAACTTATGGAATTGCAAACTTTACTGGTTGCTTCAAAAATCTCTGCATTGGCAAGCCATGTGTGCAGGTAACTACAATAGTTAATCCTGATGGAGGGTTATGCCTGGCTGTATTGCACAGTTCTCAAAATCCAGAGCAAAGTAATTCAATTTTCCATACATATTTTTTACCTGTCCCCAAAATTGCTAGTCCTTATTTGTGGCCTTTTGCAATACATCGCAAAACCATAACCACAGCCACACTAGTATAACAGACAAAAAGACAAGAATATTTTAATTTAGTATATACCACACAAGTGAATAGTGCTTTTCGCGCGCTCTGATTGGTTCCTCAATCTCGGAATATCAAGTACTATTCACCTCCTGGCGGCTTCCGGTAAAACAAAATGGCGCGCGAACCCAATTTTTGCCCACTTTCGTCGGAAATAAAATAGCTATTTGGGAGTTGGCTATTAAACTTGTGTGGTATATACTAAAACAATTATTCGCCTCAATGTCGGTGAATAGCGGTGGATATTTACCTCGCCGAAACGGCTCGGTAAATATCCACCGCTATTCACCTCCACCTCGGCGAATAATTGTTAAATATTCCAGACTCAAACAGTTCGTTTCACACCCTGATGGAAACATTTAATCAGAAGGACAAATTTACTTGCAGATTCTTGAACATGCAATGAGAAGGAAGTGCCAATCGTGCTTGGAAGTGGCTCTGCCAGGAGGCTGCGTGTTTCGTCTAGCCTTCTTAGGTTTTGTCACTTCAAGGTCGAGTGCAAGGTACCACAGTGAGAGCAACCATAATTTTGTGCTGCAATTTAACTTCCGCACATACCAACAGGATGGCTTCTTGGCATTTAAAGTGATGGACAAATCAGTAATGTACCTCGCGCTCAGGTCTGGTTGTTTTGAATTTTACCACAACACATTAGTTTCTCGCTCTCTGATTGGTCGATTTAGCGTGGTAAATAATTTGTTTTTTAGAATACCTATTTTGTTTGGTCCGCTGTAAGTTCAATTATTTCTCTTCTTTTCCGGTTTCAGGTCTAACTCCAGCCTTAATGTTGTGTTATTAGTTGTGGAAGCAGCTTCGATCCGTTTGTTGGTGCATGGCGTTGTTAGAACTCTGCCCCGCTTGAAAAACAAAGATAAAATAAAACAACAACAACAACAACGAGAAAGAAGAAAAAGCAGAAAAGGAGTGAAGCCTGGTATAAATGCTGGCTACACATTCAGTATGTGGACAGGAGACTTTTCGATTGGTGGTGCCAGAACATGCAGAAACCCGTATATGTTCAATTGGTTGTTATGATATTCATTAAGTTTCCGTTACCCAATTTTGGTAAAATTTGATTGGAGCAACGGACTGAGGGGACATCCTGCCAAGCGTTTATCAGGCTCTCGCCGTGTTGAGTTTGGTTACTAAGTACAAAAAAAAAAAAAAAAAAAAAAAAATAGAGCGAAGCGGGTTGAAATTAGGATGTGAATAGCAGCCGGATTTTTCAAAGATGGCCGGGAGAGCTAAAGTGACGTTGTGATGCGGGAACTGTTAAATTATTATTGCACATTCATTTCCTATTAGTTGTTTTCAAAGAGTTTACACTTTATATTCATCAAACCATTGCAGACTCGTGTAGATGCGTTCAGTGCTATACTTTTATACTGTTACATCAATCCCGGTACTCGTTCTCGTCCATTTCTGGTCGTGTTTTATCGTTTCTATTACCTTTTGTGCCGTTTTTAATAAGTGTTCTTGTAAGTCCACTCGCTGCATCCTGTTAAATTATTTAGGGCGAAACGGCTCGCGCAGTGTGAGCCCGGGGGGTGGGGGGTGGGCTGGGGGGCACTCGTTATAATTTTGGGTGGGGGTGTGCCGCCCGGTCCTGTCAGACCAAAATACCTGATTTTCTATACCCTATTTCAGACCTGACTCCAAAATGTATACCCTATTTCAGACGTTTGTTTAGAGATTCTTTTGTTCTTTTGCAACGATTTCCGCCCTGTGTTTTCTTCCATTTGCCGTGCAATGTCCGCGGCGACATATTTCTGTTAAAAAGTCATACCTATCCCAAACCAAAAAGACAGAATCGATACCCTATTTCAGACCAAAAAGGCAAAATCGATACCCTATTTCAGACTAAAAATGCTTGAAAACAATACCCTTTGGGGCGGCACATACCTATATGGCTTATATATGGGAGTACCCCCCCCCCCCCCCGGGAGTGTGAGTGACTTGTAATGTGCCCATTTTGAGACTGCGACGCTTTCTGAGTTGGTTGTGACTTGCCGTTGACCAAACTATGTTCATTTTTTAATACACGTATACGGCAAGCAAACTAGCGTCTGAGAGGCAGACAATTCATGAAATGGCTTCTGATGTTATTATAAAGTTTCGTATACAGTCTCTGTGATTGGCGGTGCGTACGTACTTGGCTTTGGTTTTCGACGGCTCTACTGTTTTGAGTTTGTCCAAACAGTAGAACTTTGTTGGCCATTTATGAACTAAAGCAAACCCGATCTGCTCACTCAAGCAAGCAATTTCTCGCACTGCTGATTGTTTTCTTGGTGTGACCGTTCGTGATTGGCGTACTTTGACTCATCCGAAAACCGCTTTTTGTGTGTGTGTGTGTGTGTGACTCAAATTTTTAATTTATTTCATTTTCGTCTTTACAATAATCATACAAATCATACAATTGATAGTCGTCTGGTTCTTCACACCTTCCTGAGTGATGACGTGGCTCAGCATGGGAATGAGGCTCAAAACAATGTCCCAGTAGGTAAATTTCTCCTTTACGTCATCAACCGGGTGTTGTGGCGCGCACCTGTAATCCAGCTACTGGAGGTTGGGGTTGTTGAATGGCTTGAGGTCGGGATTCCTGAGGTCCGTTGTCCTATGTCGATCGGGTGTCCACGCTAAGTTAGGCGTCAATATGGTGACTTGGGAGGAGTCCTGGCTCACCAGGTTGGTTAAAGAGAAGCGCACGGCCCAGGGCGGAAACGCAGCAGGCAAAAGCTCCCACGTCAAACAGTAGTGGGATAGCACCCGTGAATAGGTGGCGGTTCTCAGCCCGTTCAATACAGTCGAACTCAACTCTTTTTTTTTTTTTTTCTTTTTTTTTTTCTTTTTCTTTTTATTTCGGCTGCTTTTTTTTTTTCTTCTAATTCTTCTTCTTCTTTCTCTGAGTTTCTTTTCAGTTTCAAGTTCGAAAGTAATTTGGCAACAGTATTCGGTTTCTCTTCGGAGAGAAAACTGCTGTCAAAGTGGAGACAAAAGGAGTGCTCGGGCTCAAACCCTCTCGGCTCCCATAATCCTTTTTTAAACAGCGTCCAGTCTGCACACCTGTCGACTCATTTTTCAACGTAAAAACGGATGACTTCGAAAACGGAGGTTTGGTTTTCAAGTAAAAGCTGGACGTGGCTTTCCGACGGGATTATGCGGGAGCGATTCGGGGATATTCGTGAAAATCTCGGTGACAGGTGTTCATCACCCGACGACACAGCGAAGTTTTGTCACGTGAAGAGGCGATCATAAACAAAGTCTGTGGAGATGGCGGCGGTTCATGGTGCAAGGCCTTTTCGCGAGACATATGACATCAAAGAAGAACTGGGAAAGTAAGGAGAACTAGCTTTTAATTGTAGTGACCTGCACGTGTTTCATCTCCGCTGATTTTGTGTGAATTTATCCAGAGGAGCCTTCAGCATTGTACGCCGTTGTGTACACAAGGAGACAAAAGTTGAGTATGCCGCGAAAATTATCAACACGAAAAAGATGTCCTCTAGAGGTAAGCTGAAATGTGTCAATGTGTTCCACTTTTGCTAGTTGTATATCCAATATTAAAATTATACAATGTACAAATCAGTCGAGAGTAAACTTGGTGCATGGACTGCCGTGATCGAGAATATGGCGTCCAAATTTAGATTTCCTCGAGGATAAATATTCTCGACACATCTTTGGTGTTAGAGGAAGGCAGGGAAAGAACACTATTAATTTGTGTTCAGACACTGTTTCATGTGAGAGTCCTCACAAAAGCAAGCTTTTTAACACTCGACCCGACTCATGGACAAAGAAATTATGTTGAAACAGATGGTGTTTCGTCACAATGATTTCTTAGCTCTAGGGCTGCAATGGAAGTCCTGGTCTTAATGTTATTTTCTGTCATACTCAGATCTTCAAAAGCTGGAAAGAGAGGCAAGGATCTGCCGCCGGTTGAAACATGCGAACGTCGGTAAATATGAAGTTCCCACCCGTTGTGGTTTTTAAATTGTTTTTAATGCACCTTCGCTCTAGCAGCTTAAAAATTTATTCGAAATCAGGAATCTTGCTACAAAAGTTTGATATTTCCTCAGAAAGTAGCTGTGATTTTCAGCGGCTTCTCTGTTGTGTATTTTCTTAAATTTATAACCCACAAATTCAAAATCATTAATATTTGGCAAGTTTCTTCTGATTTTGTTTTAGATAATTTATATGGCGAAGATTTTATTATATTCCCTTGGGAGTTTCGTGACTTTCGCTTGTCGAACAGTGAAGTAGCGTAATAAATTTGACTTCGTATTTGTAACTTCGGCTAAAAAGTCTTACGTTACACTGTACAGCTGCAAATCCAGTGATCTGCTCGGCGATTGAATGTAATATAATTTTAACGCCACATATGTCTGTGTGGTTACGAACATTTGTGAAAACACGAACATCAGTTGAAGAGACCATGGCTGTGCAGTACCATCTGTTCCGACCCATCTGATCGACCATACATCTTGAATTTTTAATCGGTTCGCTGTCATCGGGTGCTAATTGATTTCACAGTGTGCGCCCATGATCAGAAACGCAGTGAAATAGTAAATCCAGTCAGATGCATGCAAATGATTATTAAGTGTTGCCGAGGTCTTTTCTACTCGATTTGGCTCCGTATGAATAATGTAAACATCAGGAGACCTCTTAAAACAAAACAATATTTATTACATTAATTTATGATAAAGCCTGAAAGCACTATGCAGATCTAAGATGGGTACAAACTGTATAATTTTTTAGTTTCAATCTTTACTGGTGCAAATCATAAAACAGTACTTCCTATTATACCTCATCAGATCAGAGTACAGCTTATTTGCAATTTCAGTGCTGTTTTATGAATTCTCTTTTTTTATCTGGCTAATTTTTATGGAAAATAATACATGGGCGTACGGAATTATGAAGTTGATTTTTGCTCACTCGTGAGATATCGAGATGAACACGAGAAGATAAATTTCACATCTCGAAGTGTCCATGTAGAATTTTGGTCAGATACTGAGATTGTGTGATAACATGCAAGATCCATTGCTTGGCTGATATCAACACACATAAAAATATTGTATTTGTGTCATAATCCAAATGGCTGCAATGGAACAGAAGAGCTAATTTGGATATCAGATGGGTTGATATATAAAGTGGAAGCATCAGGTGTTGACTGCCAGAATTATTGTCAAGCAATTATAAATGCTCTATGTAGGGGGCCAAAATATATTTCCATGGGGTCATCCAGCTTTGAGTCACAACCAATATCAATAAATACAACAGAACCCCACTAACTTGAATTCCCAAGGGAAGTGCGAAATAGTTAAAGTTAGCAGGAGTTCAAGTTAGCTGATAGTAAATGACTGAAAGGAAAATCCAAGGGAAATGGGTTTGAGTTAGTTCTACTGTACTACTAACTGCAGCTTTCAAACTCTGAGTTGTAAAGAAATAATAACCCTTCATCTTGCAATGTCACATCACATCCCCTTTGAGAATATTTGTTGCATATCGAAATCAACAGAAACACTTAATTTGACTGAGGGGAGGGGGACCAATAATTGGTAACTTGTTTCAGGAGGTACTTCCTGAAACAAGTTTCCAATAATTATTGGTATGCTCACTACTGCAACTAATGTTTCAATATTGAATGAAAATATAGTTGGTTGGTGTAACAGCTTTATTGGATGGCAGGAACATTTTAAATCCTCTGGGAAAGAAAAGCTATTGTTTTGGAAGTTTCATTGTTTGATCCAACATGGTCACCAAGTAAACCTCTATTGATTGTGCCCTTGATTGACAAACCCTTTGTTTATTTGTTTGTTACTTTACAGTCCGTCTGCATGAAAGTTTAGCTGAGGAAGGCTATCATTATTTGGTCTTCGATTTGTAAGTTAGTGAAGCTCACAGAATTAAACTTGCATTCATGTTTCTCTTTTACATTCTTCGTGCTTACATGTAAACTGACATTTTTGTTTTGACAGCTGTTGACCATGTATCTGTAAGCCAAATATTATTACTGTACTGTTTGTCCCAATGAGTTTTTGTTAAACATTTCTCACATATACCTCACTTTTCTAACAAAAAAAGGTATCTGTGATTGGTCCAGAAGAGGAAATCGAGGTCTCCAGATCAGACACTGAGGGGGGAGGGGTTGGGTTGCGTGCAGACGTCAGCTTGATGCATCTGAAAATTAGGCTAGCCCTGTACAAACTGCCAAATGATTATTTATATCCCTGACTAATATAATTTCACATAATTGGGTACTTTACATTGTATGATGTTGTTCTAGGGTCACTGGGGGAGAACTCTTTGAAGATATCGTAGCAAGGGAATATTACAGTGAAGCTGATGCAAGGTATTTATATATTGTGATTATTCTGATTTTGGTTGTGTATTCCCTGACACACCAATCCAACATAACACAGTGGATTTGCATTACTGCCACATTACACTTCCTTGACCTAATAATACATTCCAATCACATGTCGACCAAACTGACCAATTTCTGGAGAGACCACACTAATATTAAATTGTCTGATGATGTCACTGAACTCTGAAGATGATTACTTCTGCACAGGTGATCAAAATGTCAGTCACCAATAACAGTTTCTCTGAAGACTGTACTCTCACCCTAACCTGCAAAACAGACAGATTTCACCTGCTGCTTTGCAAGGCTGAAAAATACTGTCTTGGAAACCGAGCTGACAGATGACTTCCATGATGTCATGGTAGCTGTGTCAAGAGTGACCAATCAGAAATCTTTCTTTGATCTTACTTCTTGATATTTGAAAGCTAAATTTCGATTGGACAAAACCTATGTTGTCATGGAAATGGTTTGTTGACTCGGTTTCACAGATGGTATTTTTTGGCCTCGCAAAGCAACAGGCAGGAAATTCGTCCATTTTTTGCAGGCTGGGTGCAAATAATTTTTCTGATAATAATTTTGTTGTGTTTTTATTTTCAACCAGTCACTGCATTCAGCAAATCTTGGAAAGTGTTCAACATTGTCACCATAACAATGTTGTTCACAGGGACTTGAAGGTGAGAACAGCTTAATTAGTTTGTTTGGACCAATCCAAAATTGTAGCTATTTTACAAACTCAAAGAAGTTACACTATTACTTTCAACAGTCATCCATAAATGGCTACAAAAGTATCTCATATAGTGTAATTTATCCAACTATTCGTTTTTCATTGATGCCCAGGTTGGTGATTTTGAGCACAACATTGCATATTTTGTTTTCGTAGCCTGAAAATCTCTTGTTGGCCAGCAAAGAGAAGGGTGCAGCAGTGAAACTGGCTGACTTTGGTCTTGCTATTGAAACTGATGGGGACAAAATGGGCTGGTATGGTAAGTAGAGACCAGCGTTTGCACACGTGCATTATGTACAGTGTAGTTTCTATTAGGGCCCTAACAATCACTTACCAGCCAGTCAGTGGCTATTCTGCAGGGTGCGTTAAACACTTTGTTTACTAAATGGCACTTTAATGCAGGTCATGGCAATTCATGTTTCCACGGTGATGAACCCCAACAAGTGTACAGGACCCAGGATGCAGCTGTGCTCTCCCCAGTACAATGTTCTGTTCACACCCTGTCAAATAACTTCTGAAAATGTGCACACCCTCATGCAATATTACAAGACATTCTTTCTCTTGAGCTTGTACAGCAGAGTCATACTGACAGACACTAAGCCATTACCGATTTCCTAAATAGTAAATGCACTTAATAGTTGTGATGAGTGCTTTAATCTGTTTCTGTTGCTCAGGGTTTGCTGGAACACCTGGCTACTTGTCTCCTGAAGTGTTAAAGAAGGATCCTTATGGCAGAGCTGTTGACCTGTGGGCATGTGGTAAGTTAATGCAGATTATTCCAACCATTTGAGAAGAAAATGTATGAGTAATGTAGTGATAATATTGATCATTCCTGTGCAAGTTGCAACTTTTCCATATTGCACGTGATGATTGCACTGATGAGAGACTGAAAGAGGAAATATTGAAGATGATTACTTTTGGGAGTGAAAGAATACATGTATGGTAATTTGGTAACACCACACCGCATGTAAAACCTTTTTTTCTTCTAAATATAAGATAAATTCTGATTAATGGAAATATTTTAGTTTCATACAAAACTTCAGAGTGCAGAATTTAGCTAATTTGTATTACAAAAGTTGCATGATTATAGGGGACATTTCAAATGTGCTGCTGTCAGTTGGAGCAGACTGCTTATGGTATTTACCTTGTGTTAGGTGTCATATTGTACATTTTATTGGTGGGTTATCCTCCATTCTGGGATGAAGATCAGCACAAGCTTTACCAACAGATCAAGTCTGGTGCTTTTGATGTAAGTAATGAATATTGAATGCCATATCCAAGTCCTGGGCCCGGTTGCGTAGAACGCTAACGCCCTAGCCTGCGTGTTCACGGGCGATGTCGCCCGTAAATACTGTTCAACCACATCGAATGAGACCGCCAGCTACGCAGGCTAATATAAGGCCCTGGAGAGTGAGCTTGAGTTCCCTGAATTCGGCCTACCACAAGTTGTGTTAACTACTAGCCCATATGGCTCGTGAGGACCAAGAACAATGTTCGAGCCCTTGCTCATTGCATCATATTTTCGTTGTATTTTTATATTTTCTTGTTCTTCCTTAGTATCCCTCCCCTGAATGGGACACAGTTACAGATGAAGCTAAGGTGATGTGTTGCTGTCCTGTCCTGTGTTGTTTCTATGCACAAAAAAGCATTTTTCCCTCAGTATCTGAGACATCGGAAAGCTAGTAATTGGGATAACTAGTTTTGCTCCGATGAAGGGCTCGAAGCGCCAGCTCAAAAATCTTAACGGCGTCCAGTTATCATACATAAACCCCTAGTCTGTGCATCATACGTTTGTTTCCCCACGCCGACGAATCAAACACTATTTCTCCCAAGTAATAACTTTGATGTCACAGTACAATAACTTCATGGTTGTGAGAAGAACACTTTTTCAACAAGTTATAAGCCAAAGGATACTGGTGGCGTTTGGAGAAGAACCCAATTAAATAGAAGTGCGGGCATTAACCGCGCACGTGTGCCTTGTACTTGGTTGCGTGAGCAGATCACACGGGGGTTTCCTTTTGTTCCTGATTCAAGAATGATGCCAATCCAAAAGCGTAGCAAACACAAACCCGCTCTATCACCGGGATTTCACGTGCTTCTGTTGATGCTGTTTAGTTAACTGCTGTCCCGTAACGTTTGTAGGAGTTGATTAACAAGATGCTGACAGTGGATCAGAGCAAAAGGATCACAGCAGCTAATGCGCTCGTGCACCCGTGGATTGTGGTAAAGTTTTAAATGTTTTTACTCCAAAGTGAAAATCACAGCAGATCTAAAGTACCTGTAAGTTTGAGTAAGATAATGCGGTGTTACGTTCGCGTACACGTTTGAAACGTCGGGGGTTTTTTTTGTTTTGTTTGTTTGTTTGTTTGTTTTTTTTGCCTGTTTGTTTGCGGTCGATTTAGCTCCGTTGTTAATCGATTTATTTCCGTTGTTAATTCTAGAATCGGGAACGTGTTGCCTCTAAAGTCCATCGCCAAGAGACACTTGATGGATTAAAGAAATTCAACGCCCGAAGGAAACTGAAGGTTTGTGCTTTAGACGACTAAGAGATCGCCCGGACACTGAGTTTCTGTCAAGCCTCGTTTTCCTTGTGCACAGCTGATGTTATAAAAAATGCATCGACCTAACTTCTAGTTGAGTATCGAGTCCTAGTATTGAGCCGGTTTCTGCCTTGAATTTTTGCGAACGTTAGACTGAACTACAAACTCTGCTTGAATCTTGTGCAATGACCGCTGACTCAAAAATAAGCTGGGCGCACGTGCGTACGCACACTCACTGATTTGTAAACGCGGAGAATTCTGTTTGTGTTTTACCAGGGTGCTATCCTGACCACACTCTTGGCTACAAGTCATAGCTGGTCTTCAGGTATACAACACTGTGACCTTATGTTTGTTGTCTTTTCCAGGGCGCCATCTTAACGACCATTGTGGCCCGTAGGTTTTCAGCTAACTCAGGTATAAAATTAAATCATAAACGATAAATATTTGTACATAATAGTATAAACCACAACACAACTATGCTACGATAGCCACAATAATCATCGTCTATCAAGAAAAGGCATCAGGCCGTTTATGACATTTGTTTGCACATAACTGTTAAATCATGCACAATCTCATTTACGGACGGTAATAATTATAAATCATCTAACACACGTGACCAAATCAATTGACAAATAACACGGCACTTTCGAGTTGACTGTTTTTTATTTAATAAACCAAGTTGTCTGTCTTTCTCTCTAGCAGCCTCATATCTGCCTAACTAAACCTCTGGGAGGTTTTGAATATAAGTCCGTCATGAAGTACTGAACTAATTGTTATAATTGCGTAGAAATGTAAAGAGATAACCGATGAACTATTTAAACCCCAAAACGTTGCTACCAGTTTACTCCAACATTTGAAAAGATCTGAACGCTGCTGATTATATCCATAACTGCACTAAATATTATAATACGTGAAAAAACTTCCTGTCATCTAACTCGGCTGAAGTATACTGTCTTGTACTGTGACTCACTGTTAAACCTTTCGGACTACTGTTACGTAAATGTAATATTTCTCAATATAAATACCGTATACTGGATACTAATGTGAAGTCTTGTGCAAGTCGCTCTAAATGTCCAGGTTTAAGTATATTGCTTTTGTATTTCATAGTTCGTCCCCTCACAGTGGGCAGAAAAAAGGTGAGGTTTGCTATCCGGCGTTGTTGCTTTGAAGCTTTGAATTATCTGAATCAGTCTCTTCTCGTCATTGTATTGGTTTGGTGTTGCCGTTGTCTTCGGAAATAACGTATTAAGTGATGCTATTGTCCACAGGGTTCTGAGGAAGAGTTAATGACTCATTCGGAAGATGAAAACGAAAACGTAGACATTTCTGCTAAAGGTTTGTTACTTAAGTTTACCCACAATTCATTCGCTTTTAATAGGCCATTTTCTCAAGGCAACGTGCGCATCTGAACTTTACAACGTTCACGCATGAGTGCTCGCTAAACAATTCTCATATCGAAGGTTGTGACCCGTCAAGCTTGGATGCGCGCGCAACCTTGAGATAATGGTCTATTGACTCGTGATTTTGTATTTGTCGACAGCGCGCGAGCAGGAGATCATTCGTCTGACACAGAAACTTATCACCAGCATAACCGCAGGAGACTTTGAAACGTACAGGTCAGTACACTGCACGTGTTGCTTAGTAACAGGTCACGTGATGTGTGTTGCTTAGTAACAGGTCACGTGATGTATGTTGCTTGATCTCTTCCTCAGTAAGTTGGTGGACACTCGTCTGACCGCGTTTGAGCCGGAGGCGAGAGGGAACCTCGTGGAGGGGCTTGAGTTCCACAAGTTTTATTTCGATAATCGTGAGTCTGTTGTACTTTTAATTCATCGTCGCCGCTTTTCTCTCGTCCGTTTCGTTAGATCTTGTTCTTCAGCTGTTTTGTCTGTCCTGGCACGTCTCCTGTTTTTCCAGCTTCCCATTCTTTGGTTCCTTTACTCGCGTATTTGTTTGTTTGTTTGTTTTGCCATTCTTTTCGTGTGGTACAGTTTTTCCCCGTCCTTCTCTTTTCTTTTTTCACCCGGTTACGTTTGTTTCCCTTCCATTTTCTTTTTGTAATTATCAGTACCACCATCCTATCTCTGTCTTTTTATCTTTTTATCTTTTTATCTTTTTATCTTTCTATCTTCCTTTTCTTGTGGTACCGTGTCCTTCTGTACATTTTGTTTGTGTGATTTGTCGCTGTTCGTTGAGTCCCATCACTACCACCATCTTATCTGTCTTTCCATCTTTCTTTTCTTGTGGTACCGTATCCTTCTTTACATTTTGTTTGTGTGATTTGTCGCTGTTCGTTGAGTCCCATCACTACCACCATCTTATCTGTCTTTCCATCTTTCTTTTCTTGTGGTACCGTGTCCTTCTTTACATTTTGTTTGTGTATTTTGTTTCTTCAGTCTACAGTAAGAGAGCGACTCCCGTCAGCACTACCATCTTATCTCCTCACGTGCACATGCTGGGCGAAGAGGCCGCTTGCATTTGTTACGTGAGACTCACTCAGTACCTCGACAGGTGAGAGCTATTGTGGCCATTTACCGCTCTGTCTGTTTGTTTACCCGTCTGTCTGTTTGTTTACCTGTTGTTTACCCGTCTGTCTCCTTGTTTACCTGTTTGTTTATCCATCTTGTTTACCTGTCTGTGTCTCTTTACCCATCACAAATTTACTTTGTTCTCAAGCTCTTTTCCTACCCAGGGAAAACAGCTTGGGAACAAGGGTGGGTGAGGGACTGGTAATGAGTTTAATCACACCAAAACTTGATTTAGTCAATATTTGATTTGGTCAATATTTATAAACCTTCAATTCACGTGCGATCCTTAGCTCCAGTCTCCCGTGCACCAAGCAAAGCGAGGAGACCCGCATCTGGCACAGGAGAGAGGGCCGATGGGTAAACGTGCACTTCCATCGCTCCAACATGACGGCGTCTACAGGAAGTTGAGTCAGCGGTATTCAGACTGCGTTGTGTGGCTCTGAATGTGGCCAATTGAATGTGAGTGACGAAGCATACAATGGAGTGGAGCTGAGAGTGACGTCACCAGTTTACCAGCCGAACGTACAAATGACTTTGAGTCACAGGCTGAGGATTGTCCTTGAGTTTCAAATATTTAAATTGGCATCTGCAGCATAGCCAGGCGCTATTGAATTAAGTTATACCGTGTAAATAGATACTTTCTCAATTTTAGGTAATATTGTCAGTTTGTTAAAGGTGGAATATTCAATGCCCAAACGATTTAGTTTCGCTCTTTAGAAAGAACTCCATTCCAAATACGCATTCATGAAGTCTGACTGAAGAATTCGCTCTGGTTTATAACATATCGCATCATAAACTGTTTTCCCGAGTAACTCCCGAGTATCTTCCGAGTATCTTCTGAGTATCTGCCCAATCAGCTTCTTATAGTCGCGAAAGAGTATCGAGTTTATTACGTAATATACGACAGTAGCAAGCGAGGTAAATAATTGCGAAATGTAATGCGTCTTTGTCAACACTGCAAAGCAACTCATCAGAGAAGTGTAAAAACCTCTGAGAATATTACGTTTGAGCACGCGCTGTCATGTGTGACGTCACTGTGTAGGAACACGTGCTGTCAAATGACGTCACTGTAGAAATATGTTTTAATACGCCCGTCATGTGACGTCATTATGTGTAGGAATATGTTTTCACACGCGTTGTCACATGTGAAATTTGCTATCCGACATAAACACCGATCGAAAGTTTGCCATCGTGTTTCGGTTAGAACTTTTGACGAAGGATTTTGAACAAGTGAATGTCGTTGTGGGCTTTGCATTTCACCTTTAAAAACTAAGTTGCTAATCGTTCACAATTTCATAGACACTAGAGTTTAGCAGACAGTTATTTATTGCGTTAACAGATATCTAGGTGTTAGAATATGAGGAATTTAAAGAGCCTTGCACAATTCAGGCAGAGAATAAATACGACCAGAATATTGCTATTTATTTCCTGGAGGCAAACTTGTGACGCGTAACGAGAAGCCTCACCTTAGATTCAGGTTCTGTATTAAAGACTCTAAAAGTCCTATACCCACTTCATTGCGTTGAATTGCCTCCTGCGACCGGGAATTCATATCCAGTTGAACTATGGGAAATCACGATAAAAAGCCCACAATCCTTTGCGCGCACACTCGTGCGGCTGGAGTAAGCTTGGCGTTTCCGCTGATATTTACGTACTTGACAGTGTTTTGAAGATCGCGAAATGCAGAGTTCCAGTCTCTCCCAGGCCCCAGCGCACCTGATTGCCAGGCCTTGCTCGGACTTCAACTTTACAGACCGATTGCCTCCCTCGGTGCCTTTCTCTCTAAAGAAAAGGGTAATTTCCCTACAACATGTATAGTTCCGTTTCTGGCACTAATGAGCGGGAACTTGTTCCTGCAGTCTGAACGGAAAATTATGAAAAAGCCTTGTAACGCAGTAACTGACTCGACGGACACTGCGTTGTCTCAACGGATTTTCCTGTACATCCGTTGTTTTACGGTTTGCGTACTCAGGAAATTGTCGGAGGGGATTGATTCTTAGCTGAAGAATGCATGCAACACTGAGTCATACACGCCATTTGCCGAATTTAGCAACCTAAAACTGCATTCGTGATTGAAATGTAGACAAGAAAGGGCTCCCCGTGGGACGCTGCGCGCTCGACAAAATGAAGACGCTTTGACCGTAAAGTGTCTAAGCATGACGCCACGAACCATTTCTGCCCTAAACGTATCTGAGTCAGTGCCAATACACGAACACAAAATCCTCCCCAAATAACTGCAAGTGTTTTGCGGTTATGGATCGTCAATCTCCAGGAAGGCGAGTTAATCATGTGACCAATATGCCCTGCTCTGAACACAAAGAGTTTTGATCCAGCGTTTTTTGTTTTTTTATGTTTTTGATTGCGAACATGGACTTTGGTAAAAATTATTCCGCAATTAGTGAAGCTCTCTTGGTCAAGTCATTGATTTGTTGTGTTTGTACACATCCGTGACTTTCTTAGCATAGGCTCTATATGCAGCTGCCAATATCAGAGCGGCATCGATATTATAAATAACTTAAGAACAAATTCACGAATAGCTCTTTTGCTTTATAAGGCTTGAGCAATTACTTTTTGTGGATTAAAGCCTTATTTTCTAAATTGTTTTGTCTATTTAAATAAATACAAAATTTTCTCCTGCAATTGTAAGCTTTTAATCAGTATTTCGTGATGTTCACCTGAAATGTAAACACTTTAAAAGCCAGCGGTAGGGATAAAAACAACGGTGTCGACTCAATGTCCCCATGCGTTGAGTCACCTGCACAACCGATCACAAGAGATAATGGCTTTGCTTTAAAAAAATCTGAAAATAAAACGAATCTACATTATTTGTCTGGGCATTATCATTCCTGATGCTCACGACAAACATAATGATCATTTGAGCGCGTGTCTCCATAATTTGTAAAGCGTTTAAGCCAAGTGAATTTGAAAGATTTGCGAAACTCTGTGAGCGCAGCGGGGGACTTCTAGTTCACACTTGTTTTGCTCACTAAACCTCTCGTGCGGCGGCGCTCATGAGCAGGGTGGCTCTTCAAGATCTCTATCTACGGTTCAGACCAATCGTGCAATCCAGGTATTCCCGATATATAACATCTTGAAAAGACAAAGAGAACTTGTTAAAACAGATGAATATATACTCTGTTTTTAAACACGGGATAATGATGTTGCATCTTTGTTTCCGCCTCAGTAAATTGGGGAATTTCATAGCGCTGAAGGGTCAGGCTAGCTATGCACGACATTCAGATCCTTCCAGAATATAACCAGAACGCCTCAGAATTACTTTCACGGAAAACAACCAAAACATTCAATTATAGCTAGAAATTCAAATGGAAACGTATTTTCAGTATTATACTGACTTAATAACCTAATGATGGTGTGGTTCAATAGTGCGTGCAAGGCAAGGCTGAAAACTAAAATATGATCGACGAGATCTATAAATACACTCTGTATGTGGCCAGAGCTTAGCCTTCCCACGACTATCGCAATCGCCGGGTCTTCCCAATTATAGGATCAAACTTGGTATTGGCCTCCAAGGAATACATAAAAGAGGGTCTGGCTTGGTTTGAGAGTGGACTCAGAAGTAAGTGCAAGCACGGACATGTCTGCGTTCACGCCCGTCTTGAGCTACGAGAACCCTCCCACTGGCTATGCCACGGCTGCAGGCAGAGCTTTGGCTTCCTGGCCTGGCGATGCACAGCCTTGCGAACTTCCTTGGCATTCGTGGCCCGCGCTGCACAGTCCTAATGCCATGGAGTACGCTAGCTATTGGTCTCCCCTATCAGCCAGGGGAAGTTATGGTTACTTGAGTTTCCAGCCGACGAGTATTCCCTTGAACAGGTCATATGAGAAGCCAAGCCAATCCTACATTGGTCTGATCGCAGAGGCAATCCTCAGCGCACCAGAGAAAAAGCTTGTTTTGAGTGACATCTACAACTACATTCTGACAAACTGGCCTTATTTTCGCACCAAAGGTACCGGCTGGAGGAACAGTATACGCCACAATCTCTCACTGAACGATTGTTTCGTAAAGACAGGCCGGAGTCCCAATGGAAAGGGACACTTTTGGACAATCAGTCCATTGTATTATGAGGATTTCTGCAATGGGGATTACGGGCGCAGATCTAGTGGCAGGAGGGTGTCGAAGTATTTAAAAATGGCAAAGATACTCCCACAAAACTGCCTCCACGACGAACAATTCAGCTCTTTTGCATTCGCCAACCAACTGAAGGTGCCAAGAACTTATAATACATCGTCAATCTGCAGTAAACCAAACGTGGCAGAAAAAACTGACCGCGAACCGCAAGACAGCAAAAAACCATTTGATGTCCAAAGTATTCTAGATTGATATAACGTACAATCTTGTATACGACACTCTAAACTATATAGGTACTTCTACGTTGTTTTTTCAATTTCACTAGATGGATTCTAAAGGGAAAAATCAGGATAAATTATGTCAATGGAACACCTGCGTTTATTTTACAAAATATTCTTAGTTTATAATGAAAGTGACCTATTCATCAGCAAAATTTTTCCGGTTGGTGATTAAAACGTTAGATATTCTAACTATCTTGCAAGGAGTTATATTGGGTTTTACGAAGGCAACTGCACGATAACACACGGAACGATAAACAGATGCATAACCGTAGGGGAGACTGTTACACAGTCTGGCAGGGAACTTCAATAATAGCACTGCAGTCTGAGAGACAGCTCTTGTCGTGGAGCGTGGTAACGGTATGAAAAGTGGCGCCAATTTGCGACAAAGTTTAGCTGAATACGGCCGTAGTGTAGCGGTGCTATATATCATGAATAAATCAATTAATTATTTGGGTTCCTGTATCTCTTGTATTTGACCATGCAGTTTTGTTTCAGCCCATGACGTTTGCAGAAACTGATCGTGTGTCAAACTTAGCCCGCCAGTCAAGAAATTTCAGACCGGAACTGAATCAGTTTGTCGGTCCTGCCATGGATGACAAACGAGGCAGTGAACAGTCTGCCACACACGACTGTCATTTATCACTCGGATTTCTATTAACTCTCAAAGCATTATTTCAAAGGAGTTTCCGCCCGGCATAGACAGCAGTCTAGGAATAGACGATCATAATACATTTGTCTACAAAATTAATATATCACGACACAAGTCCAAAAAAGACCGCATCATCTACATTGTTATGCGGATGCTTTTAGGAACAACAAACAAATATACAGCTTCATAATTACATTGAGTGTTCCCCGTACAATCTCTGCAGTAAAATTAAGAGCTTGTAGGTATAGCCGGCTAGAACTGCATGGGACTTTTACCCTGACCACTTGTCAAGTGGAACTGATTGACTGATTCACAAACCAACCACACCTCGATGTGCTCATAGAAGCAAAAAATGAAAGCAAGACAATCCATATTCTAATTAAAAGGGTCTCGTAAGACCACATCACCGATAGGCACAAACGGTGCGTTTATATTTTATTACAGCTCGCTATTTATCTTTTTCGTGATTTGGTAATCTGGCAAGCAAAGCTGTCTAATGATTGTACTTAGTGCTGAGTCATCTTCTCTTCCAGAAAAGTAGTCGCACATATACGCCGCCGAGATGTTGAAGCCCGTTGATGACCCTCAATGACAATAACTTTGCTGACCTTCCTATCTGAGCCATTGCTTTGTTTGAAATCTTTCTAAAACGTTGTGGATCACCACTTTAGCGCGGGCGTATCTTAAGATGATAACAGATAAATTTCGGGCTCCAATATCAGAAATATTCAGTTCATAAACTCAAACACGAAGTATCGAACACTCTCCAGACTTTTTCAACCCTTCAACAAACTGAATCGTATTCCTTTAACTAAATACATCAAATATTTTAATAGCCCGACGCATTCTCACAGACAGGCGCGTACTCCATTTGTGGGGCTCTTCCCGCGCGGATGGTCCTGGGGACGAGGTGGAGCGCGCGGTGTCGTAAGGGAATGAAACATGGCGATGATGTGATGATGTGAAGCGAGGTGTTTTCGTTAATCCGTTTCTTGTTCTTTGATTCCAACAAAATGTGGTAGTTAGGATACTAAGACAATGAGATAATAAGTCAAGTTGATCAGCAGTGACTATGTCCAGGTAAATCTGGGAAAATGTACTACATGAATTCTGGTGTACAAAAATAATGACTGACTGTAATCCCTGATGTTATGTTTTTACAGCCAAGAGAGCGAGGATGGTTCTGGAGTTAGGCAAGGTGCGTAAGAACGCTTCATGCAGCCTATTCTGGCTTTAAAATATGTATAGTTCAAATATAAAACGCTAAAATGCTGTTTTTGCCGGAATTGTTATTTTCAGAGGAGCAAGTGGAATTGAGACAGGTGGACAAGAAATCGGAGCACTCTGATGTCCAGTTGAGTTTTTCTGGTCTATAATCGGTATTTTGATATTCTAAGACGTATCTCAGTAAACGTGTTTTTCATTTGGTGGCAGATAAAAGAAATATCCACAGTGGAATATGGGTATCGATCAATATATTCATACACATTTATTTTATACAGTTATTTAATATGTTGAATTATTAACTCAGGTAATGTGGTAATTACTGTATAAGCTTAATACGGTCACATTATCTATCTGTTATCTTCACCTGCCATAATTTGTTATCCATCTACAGTATATATGTATGCTGCAACAAAATAAAGTTAAAATACTGCATTAATTATTCTGTCATAAGTGCATTTACAAAATTTGTGAACTGATCAATTGTTTACATTTATAATTGTCAACCTCTGGAAATCTGGAGAGTCAAGTGTGAACATTTTTCTGGGGGAGCATGTAAATTTTGCAAATTATCTCCCTGTGACCAGAGAATTGTTGTGCAAAGTTCCCAGGCCACACAGGTTTGACAATTCCAGGGTTGTAGAGTAGGGAGGGTGATGGTATACTTGTAGCAGATGGTGTAAAAACAATGGAATTGATCAATGCATTGTTATTTTCAAGACTTGAGCCATCTGGGCCACCTTTGCTGTCCAAGTCGCGAGTGTTTTTCCTGAACATTTCTTGGTTTGGGATGAATGTGATGTACTTGATCCTGTCAGTAGAAGGTATAGTATGACAACAAATTCTCTGCATTTTCTGTATTTCAACAGTTTTACTTTGTTGGTTGAGGGTATCCACTCTATTGAAATACCTACCTGTGTGGCATTACATTTTATTAATTAAATTACTAAATTTATTTATTTATTTTTTATTCTCTCTTTTTTGTCTTCTTTTTTTGCATTTTGCATATACTGTTGCATGGTGTATAAAATTTAGATATTAATAAGCTTCCTCGATGAGCTTTTAGCTCCTGAAGCAAATGTAAAGTAATATTCAAATAAATATAAAAATACATTTTACTCTTGTTGTAATACTGCAGTAGTAATGTTTTGCCCCAATATTTTTTAGTTGTGCCATCCCAGGTTCATGCGCTGGTTGGACCAGAAAACAAGGGGCAGGTTCTTGGTGGAATGGTTGCAGCTGGAGCAGGTTGGTATGGGTGTAGAAAATGTCTTGTAAAGTTCTGACTATACTGGAGATCTCCATTGGCAGGAGTTTGACTGTGCATTTATTAAATACAAAGCAAAAAAAGTTACTAACGGTACTTGACATGATTGATATTTTTGTTTTGTAGTTGTGACTTTTTTTCTGAGTCCTCTGGTAGGAATGAAGAGGTGTGTATTTAAATGTGTACATGTACTATATGATTGTGTAGTCCTGGTCTTTCAAAATGAATTTTACCCACTTAAAAGCACTCTCCTCCATGAATGTATGTGACTACTCTTGAAACATACTGACACAAATGACACAAATGATTGAAAGTTCACCAATAGCTTGTTTTCAAGACCCTTTAAAGAAATGAAAGTCCGATACAGTATCTCCAACAATGTCTAGAGCACACTTTTCAAATAAACAACCTCGAGTCATTTATAGGCTTTGCTACATTTCCTTGTGTTTAATTTACAGTACACTGTATGTTTAGTCAACTCTTTGAAATATTATGTACGTACATGGGGTACGGTATACAAGTTACAACAACTTCTTGTCCTTGTTGAGTGGTGTACTGCATTATTTGATTCCAGTGATAGTTGGTCCATAGTTTCCGACTGGTGGTGATGTGCCGGTGTCGTGTCTGTTTGGATTTGACTGAGAGTAGAATTTGTATTTGTTTCAGTGATCGTCTGGTGTCTCAGTATGGAAAAAGACGCCCCTTGATGTTTGGTGGAACTGTGCTATTATGGTAATATCTTCACGTGATACTGTGATTTCTTCCACAGCTTGATTTTACAGTGTGATTTATTTGCAAGCTAAAGCTTACACTTGGCCATTTTAGTGGGGTTGTTTGACTTCTGATCAATACTAAGTGGAGTCCATTTGGTTTGTAAAATCATACACATGTAAGTGATTATCTGGTACAAAGTTAAATGGCCACAAAGTGGGAGCTAGATTTTATGATCTGTGTATAGTATACAACATGAGTTAAGTCTGTATATAAAAACCATGATTGAATTTTGTTCTTTTTTTATGATCATGTATTTGCTGTATAGTGAATGGGTCAATATTGTCTCATTTGTGGTCACCATGTATATTTTGTGTTCCCTTGGTTTAAGTATTGCTTTGATTTCCTCTACGCAGCATTGCCTTATTTGGCATGGCCTTCAGTGCCCCAGATACTGAGAGGTATATTGTCATTGTTTTACACATACCCCTTGTTAATGAAATGTTATCCAAGAAATATACTGTTTTGTGTACATATTGAGTGTCACTAGACTGCAAATATTTGGAAAGTTTGGTGATTGAAGCAATATTTCAAGTCCTGGAAAACTTTAAATATGTGAGACCTGATTGAGCTAGTCCAGTCTAGTCATCCATTCTATAGTACTTTGTTCTATAGAATTCAGATTAAAGTTTTTGTGCTGACAGCATAATTGATTCTGTCCTGCTTCATTCCTTTCAGTGAACAAAATAACGCAACGGTAAGTACACACTGTTCAGTGGGTTGTTTTGTTAAGTTCACTGCTGTTGCATTCTCTAGTTGAAGTGCTTAACTGCTTTTTTCTCACTTTTATTATTTTATTTCTTTGTCTTGCAGTGTGCAATAGACCTCAAGATTCGTCGCTGTGTTCCATATTTGAATATTTCTATGCTTGAACAAAATCAGAACGAGTCCTATTCTGCAGACACAAGTTTCCTTGTGAGCCTCTTGATGCAGAAGGAAGATGCCAAGGGAAATATAGGTGAGTGTTGAGGTCACACAAGTATATTTAGAGAAGTGTAATATAATTAAATGGAAAAGAAAGGATTCACAATATTATATTAGGCCTTGCTTGGGACAACATGCATCTCAGACATGGCCTACACCATGAAATTCTGTTAATAATTGGAGGATCGGCTATCGATCATAAGGGAGTGCAAAAACAAGATGGTACATGAAGATGGCATGTCTTGAAATTTTCAGGAGGTCAGGAAATCCCAGGGGGTGGATGTGGTGTGAAATATAAACCCCTGGAAAATGTAACTTCTGAGGGGAGAGGGGGTCATCAAAAGGATTCCCTCTGTGGTGGAGTGTGGACAATATCCAGACTATAATCAATGATAACATCCATTTGTCTCATATGGTAAAGGCCATTGGTATTTGGGTGCTGACTGTCAGTTGTGCTTTGTCTTTACACTGCAGGTCTCTATTGTGCTTTTTATCTGTGTGTCATGGCTTGCTACTCTGTCATCAGTGTACCATACAATGGACTTATTGCGGATCAGACTCCTCCATCACAAAGGGGTATAACTGTAGAACAACAACTTTATTTGTACATTAGAATTTTTATTATTAAATAAATACAACATAAATGTACAGCACATATGTAATCATGTAATACATCATCATGCTGAACTAACATGACTGTTTTTACATTTCACAAAATAACCGAACTCATTAAAAGTAATATCACACAAGGTAACTGTTTACCATAATTTGATCATAAATAATAAACACATTATTGGATGACAGACATTTATAAGTAGTATTACAAAATCATAATAATACAATATTATTCCAATAATAGTAATATAAAAATTGGTATAAGAGATGCTTATATTCAGTGCCTGTACCAGGTTTTAGCTCTGGCGTGATGGGAGCAATGACACTTTTAGGAAATATAACAGGGGCTGCTATCGGTTTCTTTTTCCCGGTAAGTTGAAAAGAGTGTAAATTATAAACTTTATTGAAAGTCTGACTTATTCAATAATAAAACATTAAAATGAAATGAGTAAAGTTTAATCTGAAGCAGCCATGGATAAATACTGTATAATGTCCAGGTTCCTCTGCTGATTGATAAATCCAGAAATAAACTAGTATCAATGTTGAAAATGTACAGATTTTAAGACTGTGGGTTTCTTTTCTTGAATAACCAAGTTATGCATAATTTAGGTAAACTTGTTGAAAATAAAATGTGCCTATTTTTTATTAATTTTTAAATAAATTAATGTTTAATATGTTATACCTACTGTACTGTTGATTTGAAAGTCAGTATGCATGCCCATTTATGTACATAAAGGTCTGCACATTTCTTTTCTCTATATAATGCTACAGTTGCTTACTGTAGCTCTCTTTGTTGAAGTGGCAGTGTTGATCAAACGTTTAAGTGTTGTTTACTCTTGTTCATTGATTTATAGAAACTTGGTGTAGTTGGCACTTATTCCCTGGTGGCTGTGCTCTATTTTATATGTGTGCTGTTAACTGTCATTTCCTGTCCTGAACACCCTGGGAAGAAATTCCATGAGCCAATTGGTGAGTGTAACAGCTCTTCAATCAGGGCTGTGGTTTATAAAGGGTTGAGTATTAGCTAATGGCACAGAATTCTTTAATTACACAAATTCTTTATCTTAGTTTAGACCTAAATCCAAGATTATCCTAAAGAAGGAGCAGTTCTAGTTCAAGAAACATCTTTTAATATTTTGGGACAATCAAACATGGAAGTTCTTCATATTTATGTGTTATTTTGTAGTAATGTTGCAGTTGATACCTTACAGAATTACCATATTGATAATTATTTTAGGTTTGAAAGCAATATTTCGGGCTTACTGGGAACCATTAAAAGGTATGTTGCACTTTGGTGTTTGACTTCTGAATTAAACCTTGTTTTGCTGTCTGAATGATTGAGTTGATACAGTTGTTTAATAATGACACTTGTCTTTTGCTCTTGACTTAATCAATTTTGTTGGTTTCAGAGAGAGACTTCAGATGGGTGTTTCTGACCAGATTCTTGATGCAACAGGGAGTTGCCACCGTTCTTGGGTAAGTATTGTAGAGTAATGATGTACAAGTCCATGTGGCATACAATGTATATCATGTAAATTTACTATTCACAAAAGGGCTTATTTAGACTATAGTAGTATGTGATATGAGAATAGGTTAACACACAGCATGGTCCCAGAAGGATGTCATTTTATAACAGAGACAATAGTGATGATAATGGTGCCACATCATTTTTACTTTTGGGTATTTTCACCTTCAGAAGAAACTGTAAAGTTGGTAACTATGAAACTGTTTCTTGTTTGTTTGTTTGTTTGTTATTGTTTTCCTGCTCAGTTTCCTGGAGTTCTGGTTAGGTGATATGGTGGTTCTTCCAAACTGCTGGTCTCCAGAGCGGAGTGTTGCAATGCTGCTGTTGCCGCTGCTTTTTTCTTCAGCCCTGTTGTAAGTTTTCGTCATATTTTAATAATTTTTTTTTGTTTGACTGTACAAAGGAGTCATGTGATTAATTTGTTTTTTGGTTTTTATATAAAATAAAGAAACAGAAGTATAACTGTCACGCACGTTTAGTGTCATGTCACATTTCAGAAGATACATGTAGATGATTTCCATGTTGAGTTAAACTTGCAATTGGCACTGATATGGCTTTAAAAAACTCAACAAGCCATCAGGGTATCGCGAGGTCACGAATTCGATTCCCGTTGAAGCCCAGACTTTTTTTGAGCTATCCTTGCAACTGCAAAGATCCTTTTTACCGACATTTTCTGTCCGCAGCTCATGTTTACAGTGTGTACAGTTACAATACAGTACTTTATGTACTATACAAATCATACAGTACTTTTTAACTGGGTGTTATTTTTCCATTGCAGCTCAGTAGTTGGAGGTTTCTTATCTGACAGACTTCAAAGAAGGAAGCCTCTTGTAATAGGATCAGGTACGTGCATTGTATATATATTTTTCGGTCACTGTTTGTCACTGTTTCCCATCACGGATAAAGATGAAATGCTGAAAATAAAGTCACTTGCTCCATTTTTCTGGCCTGCTAAAGGCCGAGTTATACACGGTGCATCATTGGTTACGATTGTTACATGTGACCTTTCGACAAGGTTTCGACGGGGTATGACACGGTTACGACAAAGTTACGACAAGGTTACGACAAAGTTACGACAAGGTTACGAGACGGTTACGACAAGGTTACGAGACGGTTACGACAAGGTTACGAGGCGGCTACGACAAGGTTACGACGTGATCACCTGTCGTAGGGTTGATTTACATGACGTGATTCACGTCGTTAGACGAGGTCGCATGCGACAATCACAATGAATATCGCACTATGTAAATCTGCCTCCAGCTTGCAGACGTCTCAATCGATTAACAGTCACTTTTCCCCGCTCCTTGTTGCAGCAATATTGATGAGTGTGTGTGCCATAATCCTGGCGGGACTGCAGGGAAAATACGCCTTTTATGCAGCAATCCCAGTGTCATTGACATTTGGTTAGTAAGCATTTGTCCGTAAAACTTTTTACCACAACACACTAGTTTCTCGCTCTCTGATTGGTCGATTTACCGTGGTAAATAAGAGTCCAGACAACGATGCTGACGCCAGCTGACGCCAGCATGTCACGTTTTGCAGCGAAATACAACGAAAGTTTTCTGTATATTTCTAAACGTTGTGGTAAAAAACAAATTTCCACTGGTTTGCCGTAGTGTGGGCTCTTATTTACCACGATTTACGTAATCACATGGTCAAAATTAGTTGCGGACTCACTCGGCGAAGCGCCTCGTGAGTCCACAATATTTTGACCACGTGATGACGTAAATCGTGGTAAATAAGAGTCCACACCACGGCAAACCAGTGGAAATTTATTAAATTGAAATACATAAAGGGAGCTGAGTTGAGTAAGTAATTGTGCCGCTTATGACAGACTTCCTTATTTGGTGCATATTGTGCAGTGGACTTTGACCTAGATCATTGTTCTTTTTCCTTGCAGGGGTGGGGTTTGGTGCTTATTGTGCAGTGGACTTTGCCCTGGTTATGGACGTTCTGCCTGCAGACAAAGACAAAGCCAAGGACCTCGCGGTCTGGCATCAGGTAAGTACAAACTGCGCAAATGCACAGCTAGGAAGCTACGATTAGACTTTATAGTATTTGAGTACTGGTGGTATATGAAACGCATGTTGTATAACGTTATGAATAAGTTAATATCTTTATCAATTTTACATAAATTGTGCAGACTCATATACCAAAGGCTATAGGTCGCACGTGATGTACATTCGATAGCCGATGACTACTGAGTAAAGCTGGTGCCTTAAGGTGGTGTTACACTGGTCGATTTGCAACGACGACTTGCAACGCCAACTGTCTCCAAATCCACGCAACGGTGTTGCAAGTTTTTGAAAAAATAAATAAATAAATCACTTTATTTAAGTCTCAATGTATTTAGCACTGCCGTGCTAATTGGGGAGACTTGAAATGCAGAAATGAAATATCATAAACTGAACGCAAATTCATTAAGAATCCCAACTGGTCGGAGGCTAACCAGTTGGCTATTTACATAGTGTGGCCGAGGATTTGAACTCAGGGCTACCGTGTTGCAAATTCAGCTAGTGGTCAGAGCGGGACTTGAACCTGGGACCTCCGGATTTCAAGTCCGGCGCCCTAACCACTTGGTCACACTGCCTCCATTAATCATTTGAATTGTTTTCGAAAACTTGCAACGCGTTGCAGCACTGCAAACATCGCGAAAAATTGTTCGCAATGGGGTGTTATACCTCAACGATTATTAGCGCAACATCGTATCATTGCAAATTGTCGTTGCAAATCGACTCATGTAACATCACCTTAATGGTGTATTTCCATGTTGTCATGTAACAGGGCCTTTACATGGACAATGATGCTTGACTGTTTCTCCCCAGGCTCTTGTATTGCCGCAAGCTATAGCCACACCAACTGGTGGAGTAATCTTGGACGTGTTTGAGAAGATGCGATGCGACATTGGACTGGGATACATCATCCTTTTTCTTGTGACATCTCTTTATTTTGGATTAAGCGGCATTTTTGTGGTGAACATAAAAAGGGCAAAGTAGACAAAGTAGGACAAGGTGGACAATTAAACAGAATGAAGTGTACAAAGTGGGTTTGTTAAACAAATGTGTAAAGGTGCGATGAAAAATAAATGGCATCTTGCCAAACTGAAGCCAAGACACAAGAAGCTCAGATACTGCAGTTAAAACAGCTTTCTTCTCAACCGCGGCTCCTGCTTGAGCTCTGAAATTCCTGTAAGTAACCGCTCTTCCTTTCGCTTCCGCTCAGTTTTTAAGGAATTCTAGTGAGCAGCACACGGTTGAGTAAAAAACGTCGTCACATTTCTCTGCAAATATTCTCTGATGAATATTTGCAGAGAAATCCTTGTTACTTAACAATTATTCGCCGAAGTGGAGGTGAATAGTACTTGATATTCCGAGATTGAGGAGCCAATCAGAGCGCGCGAAAAGCACTATTCACTTGTGTGGTATATACTAAAAGGTGATAGACTCGAGTTTGTCTGTTCTTGTTGCCTGCAAACTATGCGTTGTTTTCTTGCTATATCTCGTCAACGGCTAAAGAAAATGTATTACAAAAAGTCTCACGGGTTTTGAAGTTTTCGTCAAAATGGACCTTTTTCAGAAAAAGCATGGGCTAGAGTCCTCGCCCGTTCCCAGAGCTCCTCTCGCTCTCGGTCGGAAATCTGATCACCACTCAGCCCGCGTTGCATGACTGTCTTAGCGATCAAGATGGCGCCTGCCGCGATTTTTGCCGGGTTAGCAGCTATGGGTGCGCTTTTAATGAATTTCTCTGTACACAAGATCGAAGAAGGTAAGTTTGACGATTTTTTATGAGCCATTTTTATAATCTAATAAACTGAAGTTGACAGAGCTCCTTCTGTTACTGTGATCTGGGAGGGTTATTCATCGTATCATGGATACAGGTAAAACGCCCGTTACTAAAATTATAAAGAATAGATTTTCAGACTGTTTTGCAGTGTTACTAATCAAGTGGAGAATCAGACGATAGACCATGATCACAATGCGTTTGGTCAAGCCAACTTTTGTTTTCTAACGCAGTTTTGTTTTCTAGCTCCCTTTCAGTCCCTGCTTTCTTGCACGTGATAAATATTTCAGATTAACCAACGCTTAGTACTCCAAAATACGTGCGTACCTGGTCAATGTTTGCACAATGCAAGCAACTTAACCCTGTTAAGTTCAATCAAGTTCAATTTTCTCCATCAGTTTCGACAGCACAAATAAATCGTACAGTAAGGGAAACTTGGCTTTTGATACCTTGCTAAGATAATAGCTTAAACTGTCAATCCTCACTACATGACTCATATAATTTCCTCTTAAAGGGTCGAGAGAATCTGCATTTTGAGCTTGGGAGTGAAAGGGTTAAAAATGTTGAAACACTGAACTCACTAAACTCTACACTAATATATTTTTACTTCTTATATTCCTGCAGGACATGTTGGTGTGTATTACAGGGTATGTAATTTTTTACAACATGGATATATATTTCTCAGAGTTGTTTTTATTAGCAGATGCTGGAAAAGACAATTTTTGACCAATGTCTTACTGTAGTTGGTAACTGTGTGACTTGTGGAACAAAGAAAAGGGGGGAGATTTTGCATGGAATCCCTCCTGTAGAATTCCTTACAAAGTGATAAAGTACTTATTAACTGTGAACAGAGTGATAGTTAAAGTAACCCTCAAAGTTACAGTATGAAGCAATTTTGCAGTTGCAAAACCCATCATATTGGTTCATGGGTTTATTTCCTGTTTAAGCTTAGATTTTTTCTAGGCTAGCCTTGCAACTGCTTAGTTGCCTCATAACTGTGAAGGTCACTTTTTAAAGTTCAAACTGTCATGCCCAGTTATATAGTCGCAGGTTACATTAAAATAGATTCTCATTTGATAAGGGGCTGCTGTGTTTTGCAGGGCGGGGCATTGTTGAAGAGCACCAGCTCACCGGGCTATCACACCATGTTCCCGTTCCTCACTACCTTCCGCTCTGTGCAGACAACGTTACAAACTGATGAAGTAAAAAATGTGCCATGTGGAACCAGGTGAAAATAGTAATACAGTCGAATCCCGCTATTTCGAAGTCCCACGGGACATGAGAAAAAGTTTGAAATAGTAGGGTTTTGAAATAGCTGATAGTAAATGACTAAAAAAATATGTCCACAGGGATTCAGCTTGACTTCAAAATAACAGGGATTTCGAATTAACCGAGTTCGAAATAGCGAGGTTTGACTGTATTATTATAATAATAATAATTATTATGATATTGGTGAAGTGATCATGACTCAGAGAAAAAAAAAAAAGCATCCTTGTTTTATGAGAGTATTTTATAAGGCTAAGTAACACTTCCTTCTATTGAATTGTTGTTGTGAAGGATAATAAGAACAGATTCCTGGTTATCAAGTCAGAGCTCTGTCCTTTTCACTTTTGATGCTGTGGGGTCAGATATCTGAGCAGAAATGCAGCCACATTACTGAGAGAGTCTTAGAGAGAGCATAATTGAATATTGATCTGAACAGAAGGATCATGTACCATACACCTTCTGTGAGCATTCGATAAACTCTAGCTTATAACTATACATGTAAAATAATACAGAACTTCCTTTGCCTTTTTTTGAACCCTAACCCTAACTATTTACCCATGAATTTAGAGAAATAATACAGAGGCATGGAGATATATACACACACATACACACACACACACAAAAAAACGTGCAAAAGCAGGAAATGATGCCACTGATATCCTCACTAGTGAGGATATGGAAAATACACCACTCGGGTCCTGGATGTAGTTTCATATGGATTTTATGCGTGGTATATTTGCAGTAAAACACTCATGTCTATGTAATACAGTAGTAACACATAGAGGATATTACACGGCAGTGCAAAGATATGAATTTTATTTTCAAGTGGTAAAAGCAATGCGTGAGTGAGTAAAATATTGTTTTTACCACAAGAAAATAAAATCCATATCTTCAAGCCGCCGTGTAATTTTCTTTTTATTATATTAGGCACGAGTGTTTTATGAGAAATTGCACAAACAACCGTGCAAAAGCGGGAAATGATGCCTACGATATCCTCACTAGTGAGGATATGGAAAATACGCCACTCGGGTCCCGGATGTAGTTTTGTATAGATTTTACGCACGGTATATTTTCCAGTAAAACACTCGTGTCTATATAATAATGCCATTTACATGTACTGTACTCTTTCCATTGTTTGCAGTGGTGGTGTTGTCATCCACTTTGACCGGGTGGAAGTTGTCAATGTTTTGGATGCTAATTTTGGCAAGTATACTTGTACTGTACCGGTGCAGTATGCATTGTTTACACCCATGTTACTCTACATGTTGGTAATAATATGTGTTGTTGACATTTGTAAAAACTCTTTTCCAAAGGCAATCAATTTCAAAATTTTCTTGGGAGTGAAAGAGCCTGGCTAAGGATACTGGATGCCAAATTTCTGGCAAATTAGTGCACAAGGTTCAGCTACTGTAGAACTAACTCTTTCTCTCTCATTTCAGTGTTCGATACTGTGAAGAATTATACAGCAGATTATGATAAAACATTGATATTTAACAAAGTCCATCATGAACTCAATCAGGTAAACAAGAGTTTCTTTGGGCTTGTGTTGTGTGGACACATTGTTTATCTTTTGTTCCTGCTTATTTATATGTACAATACATCTCTGTTTGTGGATGGTTTTCATGTTGTATTTCATTGTTTGTTTATTAAATGGGGGAAAGATAGAGGTAGTTGGTTTGATACAATATAGACAGTACTTTACAGTATGTATGACTAGAATCTCTGTTGTATCTTTGTGAATCTTTGCTTGCAAAGAGAGAGACAAGAGGGAACAGAACAGAATCTCTGCATATTGATTTTACTTACTCTTCCAGAGAGCTGTGACTAAAATTCTATTGCAAAATTTAGAACTAATAAATTGCCTAACTCAAAGGATATAAACTAGTGGTCAGTGAGATTTTACAAGTTCAGGGATAATCCACATGACTTTGAATCTTACTTTGAAAACAGACAGAGAATGTAGTTTTCAGACAGACAGAGACAGGGACAGATTTTCTACAATATGCAGCTGTACATGAAGTATATATGAACATTGTCTGTTTGTTATTTTTCCTCAGTTCTGCAGTGCTCACACTCTTCAAGAAGTTTATATTGATTTGTTTGGTGAGTTGTTTCTCTGACAATTTGACATTTGCATTATCGAAATATTCACTGTTAAGTCTGTGTTCTTCTTGTCAGACCAAATTGATGAGAACCTGAAGACAGCCCTTCAAAAGGACTTGCTGCAGATGGCGCCTGGGCTTAAAGTTCAGGTAAGTGTAACATTGTAATGTAACAATGTAACATAAGTAAATTTGTGTTTGCAGTAAAATACATTGCCACTTTTTGAGTGCAATCTCACCATTCTCTACCTTGCAGGCTGTACGTGTTACAAAACCTAAAATTCCAGAAACCATACGTCGAAATTATGAAAGCATGTAAGTACAACAGTGTGTACACTGAATCACATCAAGTGTGACTGTCACACCCACAGAATAATGTGTCAGTTGAATGTTGTGAGGTCAGTGCTCGACATTAACGGTTGCCCGCTCTCCTGGGGCAACCAAAACTTTTGGTCGGGCAGGTAAATTCTGGGCCGGGCAACTAGAAATTATGAAACTTTCTATTGCTTGAAGTCAATCTACAGTCTGAAGGGCAACCAACCTAAAACCTTAATGTCGAGCACTGGAAGTGTATTTGGGCTACCATACAGTACAGTCAAACCTGAGTCCTGAAAATTGATCTGGTTCTTGACGAGTGCAATATGCTCCCATATTTGCACTCGTTTTGGCCTTTATTTGCACAAAAAATGTGAAGTCATGTAATAATGAAATATATTCTGTGGCAGGGAAGCAGAAAAAACCAAACTGTTGATTGCACAGCAAAAACAGCGAGTTGTAGAGAAAGAGGCTGAAACAGACCGCAAGAAAGCTGTCATTGGTAAATGGATTAATTTTGTTGTTGTGCACTACAGCAGAGATGGAGAATATATTGTTAATATAGTTAATTGATTGTCTTGCCTCACCACTCTACCGAGTGCCAGTCCATAACAGGGCACATTTCTCCTGTATTCACCAATGTGTTTTAGATTTCTTGGTTGTCTTACCATTTCCCATACAATACATATACTGTATGTACATTATCTATGTATATGTATTAAATACCTGTTCATTCACACATTCCACACCCTTTGTGTTCTCACTTGTCCTGTATCCCTATGCTGAATGTGGCATACAACCAAAGTCATTCTCTCCTTTTCCTCATTCTTCTTGCTCTCTCCTCTTCCCTTGCACAATGCCTAATAAGTACCTGTACAATGGAACCCTGCTATTTTGAACTCCCTGCTATCTTAAAAAGAATATCATTTACCTTGGAAATTTCCCTTGGTAGATTCAATCTGAGTAGGTATGAAATATAAATCAATATTGATTTCTTCACAGAGGCTGAAAAAGAATCCCAAGTCTCTGAGATTCAATACAAACAGAAAATCATGGAGAAAGAGAGCACGAGTAAAATGTCGTTAATTGAAGGTTGGTCCAAACTCTCAGACACATCAAAACATACATGTAAACATGTATGTAAATATTGTGCAGAACTCTTTATTATGATGGCACTTCTGGTGGTAATTGTGAACAAGGTGCACTGGTTGGTATGTAATCAGTTATGTGGTCTGCAAATTACTTGTGGTTGGTAAAGTCACTTGTGATGATATGTGGTGGTAGTGTTTGGTGGAAAATCCTAGTATACACTCAGTAAAGATGCAAGAACTTGATGTTGACTTGCTGACATCAATGTGAAATCTCCCTCCTTCCCTCCCTCGTATCTTGCCGGCATTGAGAAGGGAAATCCTCTATTATTAAGGATATGCTTATCCAGAGTTTTTGTAAATATATGAACCTGTTTTGTGTGACAGATCGCACCTTGCTGGCCCACATGAAGGCCAAGGCTGATGCAGATTTCTACACAGCTCAGAGACTTGCAGAAGCCAATAAGGTACACAATGTTTAAAGATCATTTGTATCCATTCCAGCATCCAGGAGCCAATTCAAATGTCAAGTGTAGTTCAGGAAAATTGTATCTTGTGAAACCAAAAAAATTAAGATAAAAAAACGGTTAGACTGGGGTAATGAATGGAAAACCAGGACAACCTACAGACCTGTTTCACATTTTTTGGGCACTTTGTTCTATGAGATGAAATTTTCGTATTTCTGTGCTAAATAGAAAGTGACCTGGGTACCGTGAAACCGGATTTTCCGCCTGTTGCTTTGTGAGGCCGAACAATACAGTCTGAGAAACTGAGCTGCGAAACCGAGCTGACAAACGGCTCTGTGCTTTCAAAAAACAAGAAGTAAGACAACGGAAGTATTTTTCTCTCAAGATATCTGATTGGTCGCTATTGAGGCAGCCTGTGACGTCACATAAGTCGTTTGTCGCAGACGGTGTTGTTCGGCCTAACACAGCAACAGGCAGAACGTTGCAGGCTAGGAAACCATTCCAGAGGCAAATGACGAGCCGTGGGGTGCTTTTTTTTTCTTGTTCCAGTTGAAACTGACTCCAGCTTATCTTGAGATGCTGAAGTACCAGGCCATCTCAACCAACAGTAAGATATATTTTGGACCTGATATTCCCAGCATCTTCCTGGACGGCAAAATGGTTGGAGCCGTGAACACACCCAAGTCAGACCAAGCAAGCAGCACAAATCAGGTATGTTGCTGTTTTGTTTGGTAGACCTTACTTATTTATGTGTACGAAGTTACTGCCTCACTGAATACTGGCCCCAGGCCTTCTCTGGTAAAGTAAGACAGAGGGACTTGGAGCATAGCTCATCCCACGTGACATGTTCAGATTTGCGGGGTGATAAGATAAAGTGGCGGTACCTACGGTAGAAGGGCCCAGTCTTCACACCAGCACGATATCAGCCTGGTCACTAAGCTGCCTGGTTACCCAGTTGAAGTGATCACAGTAATAAAGAGTTTGTTCAGGTTCAAGAAGGTGCAACACGAAACAATCTTGACTTGCTCCGATAAAGAGCTAATGCTCGAAGCGCTAGCTCGTACTTCTTAACGGCGTCCAGCCTTCACACATCGATTCATCTTACATCTTTCTCCACGCTGGCGCAGTCAAAAGGTAGTTGTCCTAAGTACTAGCTTTCCAAAGCATCTTTTCCACTTGGTTTGGTTTGGACGTACAGTATCTTCCGACCTCGTAAACGTCTTCATTTCCATCGTTATGTGCTAGAAGTGGACTGGATAATGGTATCGTTGGTTCTGATTCATAGCTGATCCTTATCTTTCACCAATATGGTCGGCATAAATTTATTATCCAAGTGACAGTTGTTATAATTACTGCAGCGTAGAATTAATGACCCAAGCGACTGGTTTATTTCTAGTAACTAAATTATACTGGACATTTGACTCGATTAGCGCAAGTTAGCTCAGGTAGTCTGTGCGTCTTCTTTTTTTTTCCGGTCCAAATCGACAGCATGCTTTAATATTTCTACATCATTTTTATGGTACAAATAAAGTTTGTCTGTGTCTCACCCAATAATTTGATTCGGACAGTAACAGTGTTGTACAGGTGTGAGTAATTTAAGTACCGTAAGTCGTCTTTTTTGTCCAGAAATTCAATTATTTTTTAACATTTTTCTTTTTCATTTTTTTTAGCATGAGGGCGGTAACACCCAAGACGAAAAACCTTAACTGGGATACTAGGGATCTCGTGTTTGTTCAAATTCATTGCGTAAACTAATCACAGAAAAAAGGTAAAACAAGACAGTTAACTGATGAATAACACGAGCAAGCCCACGACCTAGTGAAGTACTCCAAGTACTCTGTACTAAAAGGACAGACAACTGTAACAATAGGCAACAGTTATAGGAAGTGACATAAAGGACAGACAACTGTAACAATAGGCAACAGTTATAGGAAGTGACATAAAGGACAGAAGTGTAACGTCTGTAGTAGGAAATTGCTGTGAGCTAAACCTTGTTGGATTATTACGCGTCTACATGAACAAAACTTAGACATTAAACTTGTTTTTTTGTTTTTGTTTTTTTTCAATCTGGGATTGTAAGACTAATGGAGTCAGTAAACGTGGTATAAAACGTGGTCAGGTAGCGGGTTAATGCTAGGTACTGTTAGCCTGACTAGATTAAGTAGAAGTTGAAACAAAGTGTTTTTCAGTATTTTGAAAAAAAAAAAAAAAAAAAAAAAGGCATGTAGTGTAACTGAACCACGCGATAAATTCCTCAGCCAATCAGATCCTAAAAAAGGACGATCCAGGAATAAAAAGTCCACAAATCTTTGCGTGCATCGTACTTCAATAAAACAAGACATCGATTAGAACGGAAGTTTTATTTACTGCTTTGCGAAGTACAGGAATAAACGAAAAAGATATACTCTTCTGCCATCTCTATTAAAACGCGTACACACATTATCCGCTGTTTAACCGCATAATACGAATACGCGCAAAGAATTATGGGCCTTTTTATCTTCGTTACCCACAAGTCAATTGGGTACGAATAGAATTAACAAGAAACATGTCGATCTGTAAAATCAGACGGTGTCACTTTCAAATAACTGGCTTGATTCAAATTGTACTGGCTTGAACAAGTGCGTACACAGCATGTCCTTAGGTTAGCGATGTTGTTTTACAGTTCTCAATAAATTTTCTTTAAACGTTCGAACGAAACAATTGTTATGGTGAATTCATTTTACTCTGTGTAGTGTGTAGGGTAGATGGAAAAACGCGTGATTGGTGAGGAGGGAGTGTGGGGGCGTGAGCGTTTGGCTACGAGGAATGGAGACTCACAAGCTTTTATTCATTTTAAGAAACCACCGTTACCAGTCCACAGTGATTCGTTTTCGTTTGGAAATTTATTGGTTTTCGAAAGCCTTGCACTTTAGGATCTGTTTTTCTAAGTCTCCGTTTCCTTTTCACGTCTTCTGTATAGTGTGGACGGAAAGCGAAAACGCATCAAAAAGGCAGTGTGGACACGTGACTTGTTACGTTGAAAAAAAAAAACTGCTGAATCGCTGGCTTTGATGCCAAGATATTGTATCACATGTCAAGTTTTCGTTACTGTACTAAATTCTGGTTAAACGTTGAATTGACAGATAATGTTTCACATGACGAGTCATCTTTACTACAAGTTCTCTTCACTGTACAGTACCATCTGGTTAAACGTTAAATTAATGGATAATGTTTCATATGACAAGTTCTCTTCACTGTACAGTACTATCTGGTTAAACGTTAAATTTTAATGTTTCACATGACAAGTTCTCTTCACTGTACAGTACCATCTAGTTAAACGTTAAATTAATGGATAATGTTTCACATGACAAGTTCTTTTTACTGTACTACAATCTGGTTAAACGTTGAATAGATAATTTATCACATGACAAGTTCTTTTAAACGATGAAAAAATCTTTAGCTTGGACTTGTACCAGAGTTTCACGCTGTTGTGTTCCCAAGACAAGACAACCCCCAGCAGATGCTTGTATTACAAGTTTCATTGATACTTCTAACACAGAAAGCGCGCCTATTGGTTGAAATACACGAGCCTCGGTCTCTCAGCTTTCTATAGCACAGTTTCAAATTCTTGGCCCAGGTCCTCTGGGCGAGCCGTGTGAAATGTCATTCCCACTGAGACTCGACCCGACGCCCTTGAAGTCGAGTTGCCTTCTTCTGTGCTGGGCCTCTGTGATTGGTCGAGAGACAGGGACTGACTCTGGCGCCTGAAAAGCGGTCGGAGGATTTTCTTGAACCCTCTGCGATAATCGTCACTAAATGTGACGTAAATGCAGCAATTGATCGCGGTGTTGGAGTGACCAAGAAGAAAGCCGGCCAGTTGGAGCTCCCAGGGAATCCCACACGAATAGAAGACGCGGCTGACGTAAAGGAGGAAGTAGTTGACGTACGTTACGAGCCAACAAGCTGCAAACGCCAGTACTGTGGCTACCAGCATCTTTAGCACGTTCATCTTAGAGCGTCTGGCGAGCCGTGCATTAGCTGCGGTGATGTTGCCCGGGATTTGTCTGCGCCAAACCTTGTTGATGATGATGTAATAGAGAGGGCAAATGATCAGTAACGGGAGCGCGTATTGAATCACGAACGAGGTGACCGTGAACACTGCAGGCGCCGTTACCCGGTCAAACGCGGGAGACCAGTCCTCTGTACAGTAAGGAACACCCTTGTAAATAACCACCTTGGATGCGTAAAGAAGCGGGGCGTTGGAGCAGAGAGAAGCAAGCCAAACAGCGATGATCAGCTTGTTAGTATTTGACTTGTTCACGAGCCGCTTCATGGGAAACACCACCGCCAGAAATCTCTCAAATGCGAGGGCTGTCATCGAGAATATGGAGCATGAAATGGATACGTTCGGGGTAAATGCGAACACTTTGCAGAGAATATCGCCGGCCAGTCCGTCAATCCACCTGTACGAGTTGAGCAGCATGGACACAACTGTAGGGATCATGGACAAAAAGACCATCAGCAGGTCTCCTACCGCGATGTTCACTATCAAGTAGTTTGTAGGCGTTCTCATCCTTTGATGCGCGAAGACGACCCTGATAATCATGATTCTTGATTCATGATAACTATGATTCTTGATGAGAAGTGGATTTAATGGACCCTGTATAGAAGATTGTTTTCAATTCGTACACAGAGAGCACTTTCGTTTTTCTCACGCTCAAAATTAGGACACTACCCGGGAGTCTTATGTAGAATATAATACTTTCATTCATAAAGAAATGTTGTTTTAATCTACATAAAGTGAGACTTTAGAACTTTTAGATTATTTAAAAGGCTCATACGTTCCGTTCAGGCGCTTTATTTGAAAAGTCTGTTCCCTTTAAAGGGTATACAAATCAAAGCTCTTGAAATGTCAGAGGTAATGTCCACAAATTGCGTGTTGCAGGAGTTGTAATTACTTGAAACGGAAAACGCAGTACTGTGTGTGTAATTGGCTTGAGATTTTAAACACAGCAGCTTTCCAATTTACAATGCCGCGCGATCTTATCGAGTCTACGCCCTTTTTTCATTTTATCCACTCGGCACGTCCTGCGGTGTTGCACACGTTACTGACGGCGCACACAAAACAGCTGCTGTGTACAGTAATAAGCCCGTCTTTTTTGCTTTGTTCTGTTTTCTCGTCTCACTCACTGCTCCCCGTATGGAGTCCTATTTTCAGAAGCCAATTAATGTTTTCCATTGTGCGTGAAGTTTTCCGCAGGAGATGCTTTGGTTGAACAATGAAGGTCTATAGGAGCTCATTGTCTCTCTCGCTTGTGTGATTTAGATTAAATTTATATACACAGCAGCGCCTCGGAACATATTTTATTTCCCACACGAACTGTTTGATGCGATCATTAATACTTGAAAGGAAAACCATTTACAATTTTAATATCTAGCTTCATTCTTTGGCGACAAATGTTCCAAATAACAGTCTTTACACGTCAACAAAGGCTATGGAGTTAGCTTTAGCTAGAAGTCAACACTTTACGTATACCATTCCAGAATCAGTATACCTACATAGGTGGAATTAGGAAAATATATATTGACTGATTTCCATAGGCGGGAGCTGTCCGCGCAAAAAGTTTGTTATTTGGCTCTGCAAACACCATTTCCCGCCAAATCCGGAGATTCAGAACTTAAATCTAAAAACTCTGAGTGGTTTACGGAAACGGACGGATGTACGCCCCCTGATTTTCGTCACTGTCTTTCTTTGAAGCACTCTCTTCATTCTTAGTGAATGTGCTAATCAGAAACTGCGCCGATAGCATCGCCGGTCTGATCAAAATCTAATGAGAAGTTGTAAGACGTTTTAGTCGGAAGTGTGATCAGTTTATATATCTAGAATATTTGACGTTGGCTTAGACATTTAACAAGGTGAAGCCCCGGGGAGAGGGGGGGGGGGGGGGGGGGGTACTCCCTATGATCGGCTATAAGGGGAGGCTCCGCCCGAAAGGGGTGTATTTTTACGATCGAGGTATAAAAATGGGTATAGGAAAATGACGTTTTTTAGGTATTTTAAAGGGTCAATAAAAAGGGTGGAGTGAGGAAATAATTTTGGTATTTTAAAGGGGTACGAAAAACGCCAGGAAAAACCGGGGAAAAAAAACGGCGGAAGACCGGAAACTCCGCCTTGTTAAAAGTGGGAAGCCCCCCGCCGTGGAATCGTCTGCCGGACGCATCAAAGGTATAAAAAAGGGGTGCATTTGTACTGGAGGTATATAAAAGGGTCCCGATTTTGCCCCCAGGATGGTATTAAAGGGTAAGTTGTTGACAGTCCGGGCTGTGCCTTCCCGTAGAAAAGTCCTTTGAGTACCCCCCCCCCTCCCCCCCGGGGGTAAAGCACATCGTAAATTAGTCAAGTTTTGTACGAAAAAACTTCTCTTAAATAGGTAAGAAGTTCTTGATAGTTAGCAAGCTAGTTTTGGGATTAGAGGCATTAACGCGATGCGTAACCACAGCATGGCCATAAATCTTTCCTCTAGCTAAGGCGTGTAGGCGTGTTGCATTAGAAAACATAGAGCGCAGAAAATGACACACGATTTTATTTATTTTGTACCACACAGTAATGTATAATGATAAATTAGCGCGTCCGTCTAACTTTACACTGGAGTGCAGGTATATGCTATTCTGTGTACTAACCATTGTCAGGACCCATTCACCTATGCATCCAGAGCAAGGCGAAGGGTTCCATAAAGTTCGGAAAAGATTTACAAAACATTTCGGCGACAAAGTGCCGTTCATTGTCAAGTGTCGTAAATGTTGACCTGAATCTTTTCGTTAAATTTCACAAGTGCGAACGGAGCCTTAATCGAGTCAGATTGCACACGGATACTGCTACAGGTGAATGAGTTTGAGCGTTCTGAGTTAAAAAACGTTATTTAAAAATGTTTGCCATGGCGTTTTTGACTTGAGGTTTTTAGCGTGTTGAGTTTTCCGCCAAAGGTTATGCAACAATGTTTGGAAGGCATTAGAGCATTTTTTCCTTCGTCGTGGGTTTTTAGCGTTCGGAGTTTACAAAATACTTGTGTATGTTTGAAGGCAAGCTTGCTTAAGATTGTGTCCTTTTTGCACAATCAATAAAAATGGTGTACTATTAAGAAACCACCTTTACCAGTCCACAGTGATTCGTTTTCGTTTGGAAATTTATTGGTTTTCGAAAGCCTTGCACTTTAGGATCTGTTTTTCTAAGTCTCCGTTTCCTTTTCACGTCGTCTGTATAGTGTGGACGGAAAGCGAAAACGCATCAAAAAGGCAGTGTGGACACGTGACTTCATACGTTGAAAAAAAATCTGCTGACTCGCTGGGTTTGATGCCAAGATATTGTATCACATGACAAGTTTTTTTTACTGTACTAAATTCTGGTTAAACGTTGAATTGACAGATAATGTTTCACATGACGAGTCATCTTTACTACTACCATCTGGTTAAACGTTAAATTAATGGATAATGTTTCACATGACAAGTTCTCTTCACTGTACAGTACCATCTGGTTAAACGTTGAATAGATAATTTATCACGTGACAAGTTCTTTTAAACGATGAAAAAATCTTTAGCTTGGAGTTGTACCAGAGTTTCACGCTGTTGTGTTCCCAAGACAAGACAACCCCCAGCAGATGCTTGTATTACAAGTTTCATTGATACATCTAACACAGAAAGCACGCCTATTGGTTGAAATACACGAGCCTCGGTCTCTCAGCTTTCTATAGCACAGTTTCAAATTCTTGGCCCAGGTCCTCTGGGCGAGCCGTGTGAAATGTCATTCCCACTGAGACTCGACCCGACGCCCTTGAAGTCGAGTTGCCTTCTTCTGTGCTGGGCCTCTGTGATTGGTCGAGAGACAGGGACTGACTCTGGCGCCTGAAAAGCGGTCGGAGGATTTTCTTGAACCCTCTGCGATAGTCGTCACTAAATGTGACGTAAATGCAGCAATTGATCGCGGTGTTGGAGTGACCAAGAAGAAAGCCGGCCAGTTGAAGCTCCCAGGGAATCCCACACGGAGAGAAGACGCGGCTGAAGTAAAGGAGGAAGTAGTTGACGTACGTTACGAGCCAACAAGCTGCAAACGCCAGTACTGTGGCTACCAGCATCTTTAGAACGTTCATCTTGGAGCGTCTAGCGAGCCGTGCATTAGCTGCGGTGATGTTGCCCGGGATTTGTCTGCGCCAAACCTTGTTGATGATGATGTAATAGAGAGGGCAAATGATCAGTAACGGGAGCGCGTATTGAATCACGAACGAGGTGACCGTGAACACTGCAGGCGCCGTTACCCGGTCAAACGCGGGAGACCAGTCCTCTGTACAGTAAGGAACTCCCTTGTAAATAACCACCTTGGATGCGTAAAGAAGCGGGGCGTTGGAGCAGAGAGAAGCAAGCCAAACAGCGATGATCAGCTTGTTAGTATTTGACTTGTTCACGAGCCGCTTCATGGGAAACACCACCGCCAGAAATCTCTCAAACGCGAGGGCTGTCATCGAGAATATGGAGCATGAAATGGATACGTTCGGAGTAAATGCGAACACTTTGCAGAGAATATCGCCGGCCAGTCCGTCAATCCACCTGTACGAGTTGAGCAGCATGGACACAACTGTAGGGATCATGGACAAAAAGACCATCAGCAGGTCTCCTACCGCGATGTTCACTATCAAGTAGTTTGTAGGCGTTCTCATCCTTTGATGCGCGAAGACGACCCTGATAATCATGATGTTCCCCACGAGAGCCACCAACACAATAGCGAGGTAGACGATAGTTTGGAGCCATTGTACCGTTACAGAGAGTCCTACGGCTGGACACTGGAGAGTGTTGTTTAGTTCACTGCTGTTGTTCATTCTAACCCTCGCCGCGAAGACGTAGTGAGATCTGGGAGGATTCCACCAACTTCTCCCTCTTTAATTCCGGGCGCGCCTTTCAGGTTGATACAGTGTTCTCAGTTCTTTCGACTTTCCTTTCTCTTTCCACGTTTAATTCTTTGACGAAGCTTACAGGCTTCTTTTAGATATTCTGATACCGCTCGTTTGGTGGCAGAGAGTTATGTACGATGCTCTCTCAAACAGCGCTTGATCCTTTAGTTTGGCGTCGTTGTTTCTCACTTCTGTTTTCAAACCACTTTCGGCAGAGGAAATGCATCTGGACATTTTGGCGGCAGAACAAGTAAGATTGTCACATTACGTTTAAATATTGATTTGTGGCGAGATTATGCTTGTCGTCAATTGATTTGAACAGATTTGGGAAGTCACCATTTTGTGTAGGATATTTGGCACTGAATTATCTGTTCACTAAAACATACTGATTGTTCTGTCTTCATACAAGACGCGGTTTTTGACTCTTGCTAGCGACGATACAATCTGAGCACATAATTAGCTTGGCAAAGGCCTGGAGGACTTGCTGTCTTTACGTTAAATTTCTTTAATAATAGAAATCTACTTATGATCTATCCTGTTATAAGCTTCGTCCACTTTATTTTGTTGATAACGATCAAAAACTTAGGTTTTATATGGCTAAAAAAATGTTATTTCCAAATGAAATTTTCTGTTATCCGTCACGCAGAAGCCACACAGCTTTTCGGGCTCCACTCATTGTCTTGGCAAACTCTTGTTACTATAGCAACGTATTTTCTCTTTCGGGGGCGGGCTTCGTGTTTTCTTATAAACGACGCGGGCTGCAGGAGACGAACTGTCTGTAGTTTAAGTTTCCAGTACATTAGGCGTCAAGTACATTTGATTATCAGAATAAGGCGCCACTTATGTGTATGAAAGTAGGTAGTGCATTTGTTTCACTAATGTATCAGTTGATGACCGGCTAGTGGTTGAGATAAAGTCAAGTAGGGCAGGTGATATTGGTTTCCCTGTCATCAGTGTTGCTCTGTCAGTTTAAACAATCAGCTGTTGCTGACAAAAAATGTTTGGACAAGAGTGAGTGGATATTGCGTTGTAACCACAAGAGCTGTAATTGTTTCACTGCATAAATTGAACACAGAAAACAGTTCAGTTTAGTTGAATGACAGCTTGGTGTAATTTTTCTGTGTGTTTACTGGTAGGTCTGGTGCTACAACACAAAAAATATTGGTCACTGCCAGTGGATTGTAACCACATGAACAGTTTAATTCTTTCATTGTAAGAATTGAATACAGAAAACAGTTGAATGACGCGAATATTAACAACACCATGATCACTGCCAGTGTTCGCTCGGTTTTACTATCTTTTAATGTTATGTCTTATCTTTTTCTGGCTTGTATAACAGTTTTCTAGATATTTTTGCTGTCTTTTCCTTAGTTTGACTGCAGAGTATACAATGTTTGCATGCATGTTCTATTTTATTGAATCAATTCTTACAGTTATTCCTCTACACCGCATAGTCCTAATGTACAATACTATAATAATAACTTGGTCTGAGTCCCTCGTGTTTGGTACCGCGCTGGTACCATTACACTTGGTTTCGCATTATTTACATGTATATAAGCATTATTTTAATACGTATAATGGTCATGTCATGGTTTTTATGTTGCGGGAGCTGCGCGCGTGGTGAACTATTCGGCAAGGAGAACGACCCTCAGCCAGTTTGGTATTGAATGACAGAGCTTTTGTGTTCGGTCCGATAGACGAGTTTGCAAGTCGCATTGTCTGAATTTCCATTTTGCTGTTTGAGGTTGCCTCTTCAAATAACATACAGAGCTGTTCTTTTTTAACAGTTACTTGTGATTGGATTTATTAGTTTATTGAGATGCCTTCAACTACGTTATTACGAACTGTGCTTATAGACAAGTATTGGTTGGTCCTGTGTTCTACTGAATATCTTCTCGTCTCTGTAGCATCTTTCATATCTTTTGGCACACTTTTTTTCAGTGGTTCTGAGTGTTTCATCTCTGCAGTATATCTCATTCATTCTGTTGAGTTCGTTTTTGTTTCATCGCTACTATGTTCTTCTGAAGTTTGTTATCTTTTATTCTGTTGATTTCATTTTGGTTTTACCGCTTCTGTGTTCTTCAATCTAAAGTTTGTAGTCTTTCATTCTGGTTGAGTTCATTCTTGTTTCATCGCTCCTATGTTCGTTTGAAGTTTGTTATCCTTTATTCTGTTGAGTTCAGTTGGTTTCACTGCTCTTTTTTCTCCTGAAGCTTGTTATCCTTTATTCTGTTGAGTCTAGTTTGGTTTCACTACTGACTGCTCTTGTTTTCTTCTAAAGCTTCTTATTCTAGTCATTCTCTTAAGTCCACTCTAGTTTGGTTTCACTGCTCTTTTTTCCTCCTGAAGTTTGTTATCCTTTATTCTGTTGAGTCCAGTTGGTTTCACTGCTCTTTTTTCTCCTGAAGCTTGTTATCCTTTATTCTGTTGAGTCCGGCTTGGTTTCACCACTGACTGCTCTTGTTTTCTTCTAAAGCTTCTTATTCTAGTCATTCTCTCGAGTCCACTCTAGTTTGGTTTCACTGCTCTTGTTTTCTTCTAAAGCTTCTTATTCTAGTCATTCTCTGGAGTCCACTCTAGTTTGGTTTCACTGCTCTTGTTTTCTTCTAAAGCTTCTTATTCTAGTCATTCTCTGGAGTCCACTCTAGTTTGGTTTCACTGCTCTTGTTTTCTTCTAAAGCTTCTTATTCTAGTCATTCTCTGGAGTCCACTCTAGTTTGGTTTCACTGCTCTTGTTTTCTTCTAAAGCTTCTTATTCTAGTCATTCTCTCGAGTCCACTCTAGTTTGGTTTCACTTCTCTTGTTTTCTTCTAAAGCTTCTTATTCTAGTCATTCTCTTAAGTCCACTCTAGTTTGGTTTCACTGCTCTTGTTTTCTTCTAAAGCTTCTTATTCTAGTCATTCTCTCGAGTCCACTCTAGTTTGGTTTCACTGCTCTTGTTTTCTTCTAAAGCTTCTTATTCTAGTCATTCTCTGGAGTCCACTCTAGTTTGGTTTCACTGCTCTTGTTTTCTTCTAAAGCTTCTTATTCTAGTCATTCTCTGGAGTCCACTCTAGTTTGGTTTCACTGCTCTTGTTTTCTTCTAAAGCTTCTTATTCTAGTCAATTCTCTCGAGTCCACTCTAGTTTGGTTTCACTGCTCTTGTTTTCTTCTAAAGCTTCTTATTCTAGTCATTCTCTCAAGTCCACTCTAGTTTGGTTTCACTGCTCTTGTTTTCTTCTAAAGCTTCTTATTCTAGTCATTCTCTTAAGTCCACTCTAGTTTGGTTCACTGCTCTTGTTTTCTTCTAAAGCTTCTTATTCTAGTCATTCTCTCGAGTCCACTCTAGTTTGGTTTCACTGCTCTTGTTTTCTTCTAAAGCTTCTTATTCTAGTCATTCTCTGGAGTCCACTCTAGTTTGGTTTCACTGCTCTTGTTTTCTTCTAAAGCTTCTTATTCTAGTCATTCTCTCGAGTCCACTCTAGTTTGGTTTCACTGCTCTTGTTTTCTTCTAAAGCTTCTTATTCTAGTCATTCTCTGGAGTCCACTCTAGTTTGGTTTCACTGCTCTTGTTTTCTTCTAAAGCTTCTTATTCTAGTCAATTCTCTCGAGTCCACTCTAGTTTGGTTTCACTGCTCTTGTTTTCTTCTAAAGCTTCTTATTCTAGTCATTCTCTCAAGTCCACTCTAGTTTGGTTTCACTGCTCTTGTTTTCTTCTAAAGCTTCTTATTCTAGTCATTCTCTCGAGTCCACTCTAGTTTGGTTTCACTGCTCTTGTTTTCTTCTAAAGCTTCTTATTCTAGTCATTCTCTTAAGTCCACTCTAGTTTGGTTTCACTGCTCTTGTTTTCTTCTAAAGCTTCTTATTCTAGTCATTCGCTCGAGTCCACTCTAGTTTGGTTTCACTGCTCTTGTTTTCTTCTAAAGCTTCTTATTCTAGTCATTCTCTCGAGTCCACTCTAGTTTTGTTTCACTGCTCTTGTTTTCTCCTGAAGCTTGTAATCATTGCTGCATTGTTCATTTCGCTCTCCATCTCAGTGGTGACTTGACTCTGACCGATGGCGTCCATACTATAATCCGTCGTGTTCCCTCGTTTCAACAGCGACGGCTTCCTACAACAACCAGTCAACTTGGTGAGGATATTCAAAGCACCTCGCCGGTAATCATGACTGTAAATTAAATAAATCATGGGATTAATAGCCGCATTACTGTAAGCGAGTGACAAACCGGCGAACTGAACGTGATGAGAGACACACTCGATCAATCCAAAGTCGGTGAGCACCATGGCGATGTTGATGGGAAGCCAGCAGGCGGCGAACACGAGGACAACTGTGACGAGCATCTTGAGCACGCTTCTCTTGATTTTGTTCTCCAGTCGCTGGTTCGCGTCTGTGACTTGTCCCGGGATCTGTCTCGCCCAAACTTTACGAATGATGACTCCATACAAAACTGTCATGAGTGACAAGGGGATGACGTAGAAGATGACGTTGTAGCAGATGGTAAAGATCATGGGGGCCTCGTCACTGAAGAACGGGGTCCAGTCTTCTTTGCAATAAGCCTCTCCGTCGAATTCTTGGAGCTTTATGGCGTAGATGAGCGGGGAGCACGCTAAAAATGACGCAAACCAGACAAAAGCAATCAGCTTTCGAGCCACTGACAGCGTTACAATCTTCTTGAGGGGGAACTTGATGGCCAGGAACCTGTCAAGAGCGATAATCACGAGGGTAAGGATGGCGCCGCTCAGGGAAATTCCTGAAGTCGGTTGAACGGTTTTACACACAAGCGTACCGAACAGGTTGTTTGGAAGTTGGAAGCCATACACCAAGTGAAACAATACGTTGCCTGCACCGCATGACGTGATCAAGATGCCGGCAACTGCCAAGTTTAAGATGAAGTAGTTGGTAGCTGCCTTTAACTTGTGATGAGAACGAATTACAGAGATGACGAGTATATTTCCCAGCAAGGACGCCACTATTATCACAGAGATCAGGGAAATCTTGAACCAAACAAGAAGATCGTCACTCGCACAATCGGAGCTCTGTTGAACGAGGTTCTGGGAGGTCGTTGAGTTCACTGAGGTGCTGTTGTTACTCATGGCTCAGGATATCTGCGATAGAAGTTTACAAGTCAAGAGGAACTATTCAATAGCTACCCAATAGCCTGGACTCTGCGGTGAAGATCGCGATTTCATGTGTGTTCTTACTAAATGCGATGATTGTAGTTTGACATTTATTTGGATGATTTAATACACAAATTAAAGTAATTTTAGTCGCTTGCTTAAAATCTACATAGCTGGCCGCTTATTAGAGTTACCGTTCATAGAATATAAGTCTTAGTTTTTTGTTAATTCATAACAAGCTAACATTTTGATGTAAGTTTTGTGTCAAAATCACAAATTAAAATACCTCGAGCTTAAAGTGTAGCTGAAGTACCGGCTTCCTCTAGTCCACTCGAGAGCTGTCGACGAGACTGCATGAGAAGCTAAACTATGATTGTTGATGAGAAGTGGATTTATAAGACCCATGTATTGAGAAGATTGTTTTTAATTTTGTACACCGCTCAAAATGAGGACACTACCCGGAAGTCTTATGTAGAATATAATACTCCTTTCATTTATAACGAAGTGAGACTTTAGAACTTCCAGATTATTTAAAAAGATCATACGTTCCGTTCAGGCGCTGAACTTTATTTGAAAAGTCTGTTCCCTTGAAAGGGTATACAAATCAAAGGACTTGAAATGTCAGGGGTAATGTCCACAAATTACATGTTGCAGGAGTTGTAATTACTTGAAACAGAAAACGCAGTATTGTGTGTGTAATTGGCTTCAGATTTTAATGACAGCAGCTTTCCAATTTAGAATGTCGCGCGATCTTATCCAGTCCACGCCCTTTTTTAATTGCTCGCGGCTGCGCAGCTGCGGCGAGCTTAAAATGGAGTTTTTTTTTTTTGTTTTCCTTTTTCTGAGTCGAGAATCAGCACACGGTGATTGATTCATATTATCACGTGATATGCGATGACGTAAACCGCCGCCCGGTTGGCTCGGTTGGCTGAGTGCCGGTCTTTCGTGCGGGTCGAGGTCGCGGGTTCGAACCCCGGCCGGACCAGCACTCGGGGTCTTAAAATAACTAAGGAGAAGATGCTGTCTTTGTTTCTATCAGCAAATGGTAAGATCTTCACGTGGCTCTGATGACTACGTAAAATGGCGGTCCCGTCTCCCTGTACTTCTATACTTGATTACAGGGGGGACGTAAAAGAACCACTGAGGACGTAAACAAATCTCTGGCAGTGACCACCCTCAGTGCCTGTACTCCACAGTAATATGGCGAAGCCAAATTGTTGCTGAAAAGCCCCTTGAGGGGAGCATCAATAAAAATATGTATGTATTTATGTATGTATGAATGCTGTGTGATATTTTTCTGGTAAGAAACTAGAAGTCTTTCGTGGGAGTTCCACTCTTCTCCCTACTTTCCATTTTAGTATATTCTGGTCTCGACGGAACTCACGCCGCGAGCTCACTGGCAACGCCAGTCTAGTTTAATTAATTGCGCACACAAAACAGCTGCTGTGTACAGCAGTAAGCCCGTCGTTTTTGCTTTGTTCCGCTTTCTCGTTTCACTCACTGCTCCCCGTATGGAGTCCTATTTTCAGAAGCCAATTCATAATGGTTTCCTTTGTGCGTAAAGTTTTCCGCAGGGGAAGATTAGATTAAACAATGAAGGTCTATAGGAGCTCGAGCTCGACTTAACACTGGTGTGTTAACTGATAGATATAATTATAAACCCTGCAATTCTTGTTTCGACGCGAGCAGAACCGTATAATCGAACGTTAGCTCAATCGATTTTGTCAGTTCTCGTTGCATTGGGTTATATAAACCTGGGGAAAATGCGAAAAATGGGGTATTAAACAGATTAAATAAACAAAAACACAATTTTACCACAACACACTAGTTTCTCGCTCTCTGATTGGTCGATTTACCGTGGTAAATAAGAGTCCAGACAATGATGCTGACGCGAGCTCACACCAGCATGTCACGTTTTGCAGCGAAATACAGCGAAACTTTCCTGTATATTTCTAAATATTGTAGCATAAAACAAATTTCCACTGGTTTACGTCATCACATGGTCAAAATTAGTTGTGGACAACATTTTGACCATGTCCACAACATTTTGACCATGTGATGACGTAAATCGTGGTAAATAAGAGTCCACACCACGGCAAACCAGTGGAAATTTATTAAATATATAGTTATATATCTGTTTCCTTAAATTTTGAACTAATACAATTTTCATAATCCTAGTCATAAGCAACGCCCACTTTTGTTTTGTCTTTCACTGTACAGAAACTAATCCAGCAAAATGATCCACACTATCATTTAAACATATGCCGCCCTTTCTTTCTTCAACCTTTCGCGGCTGCTTAATAATTTACGAAGTTAGGTTGAAGCGACATTAAATTTTAGAATAACACTTGCTGTGTGGTTTTCACCCCAAACACGGATCTTCTAGCACCTTAGTTGAATTTTTGAATCTTCATCGTTTCGTTGACGTATCATAGAACCAAATGATGTTTATAACTACATAAAAGTCAGTTTTGTACAACGGTTCTTTGGTATTGTCTAAATATACCGTAGATATATATACACACACACAAACACACAGTTAGCAAGCGAGATCACGCAAAAAGTTCTTGGATTTTTAATATAGGAGTGTGAAGAATTTTGTTGTTTAGCCAGATTCCCACAAGCATGGTAATACGACGCTATATTGATGGGATTGCTCATGACGTCACGATACATTGAAAAATGATTACCATGGGGACGCTTTAACCAATCAGAGTAGAGCAGATTCACGACACGACAAAACAAAACACGGCTAAGAATTTATGATCTCGCCCTTCCAGGGCCAAGGTGCTATAAAATAGGAATGGCAACTAATTGTTTGTGTAGTTCTTATGTTATCAGCACGCAGACATTTGTCATTTTTACACATCAGCTCGTTCTGGACACACTACTTCGTTGCTGTTCTGTGCATTCTGTTATTTTTATTCCGCATGTCATAGATACTGTGTTCAATAAAAAATCGTTCTAGACAATAGTTTATAAGCTATTTTGCCAGTGGAGGTACGGGTGCTAATAAAAAGGACTGGTTTGGCAATTATTTTTGTTTTTATACAACAGTGAGCAAGAATGAAATATTTAGTAGACCGTTTTGCAGAGTCATAGGACCGTCCATGAAGACCCCCAGTAAACCAGCATGACGCGAAAGAAAATCGACAATTTATGGAGTATCTTACGAGTTTTGGGGAAGTTAGTTAAAAAACCTTCTTTAACTTGTCGAACACAGCTGACGTACACGCTACATTGCGTACCAAATACCATTTTTGTCATGAAATACGTAGAAACTTATAGGCTGAAACTCACGTGGCACTGGTCTCGCATAGAGTATGATTTGTGGAGTTTTGTACTCACCAATTCACTATGTAAAACTCATCGTAAACGTTGTGAAATATAATCAAGATCACTGAACGTTCTTTGTCTTCCCGCGTTCGATGTTAGATAAAAATGTGTAAATATAAAACATGTAAAGGAAACGAAACACTTTGGCCATTAAAACAAGAGTCAATCTCGAGGCGATAACAATGCGAGTTTTATAGATTCTACAAAAAGACTACGAAAAGGCACTCCATTATGGCTTACCTTTGTGACAACGCACGATCGACGTTCTACTGCTCGGACGAGAGTGTATAGAAAGCTCTCGAGTAACTGGCGGAGAAAAAGGAAAACTTGGAATCAATTTCCAGTTAAACTCCAGCCAGCCAAAACACAGCACGAATATTATAACTTGTCTAGTGCGTTAATTATTGGAATTATATCAGCTAAATATTAACATATAGCAGGTTAAGTTAGAAGCAATATATCATGTATTTTCTCGGTTAAGTTAACTAGTACATATATCAGTATTGTAGTCTTCATGAAAAGACGAAGAAGAAAACATTTGACGATGATTTCTGAAAGTAGTTAATAAACATAAATATAGTTTGAGAAAGGAATCTTGACTTCCACGCGGGCTACTGCCGTTCCTACTTAAATATAAAGTTAATTTCATTGGATCACATTAAAATTATTAACTACCGTTCCGTTAGTAAAATGTTCAGGTCAAATGGATTGCTATACTTACAGGCATTTATAATACACGTATGCGGTAGCCCGAGCAAAAATTATTCATATATCATAATGGTCAGAGCGGCTTATTGCGAAAACAAGAATGTTAGGTTTTTTAGGCAATTAAGTTTTGTCGAAAGGACACCCCACAACGCTGATTCGATTATATTCTCTTGATCTGGTGTTTTCGGGAAACTTTCATAGATTGACTTATTGAACTGCATAAATCATTTCTGCCTTTGAAAATGCTGGATGTTTTTCTATTACAAACAAGGGTTGAGAACTCATTGAGTTCGCCCCATTTTTAATACTATTCTCGAGGTGTTTTACCGAGCTTTGACGTTCAAAGCTCACAAAAGTGTTTTTATTCCTGAAACTTAGAAAGTGAAAGTGAAATTTTTGTGTATGTGTTGTTTACGCTCATATTATTCAAAAGTTCCCATCAATATATTCATTTTCCTCAATTTTCACTGATGACTGATTCATAACTCTGATAACTAACCCTATGCACTAAGGAAAAACTAATTGTTCGGGATTCATTCATTTCAAAGAAACTAAACGCAGTTGGGAGTAGGGAAACTGGAGTGCCGAACACCTTTTTAATATCTATGTATTGTACATTTTATTTAAACAGGTTTAATTAAAAGGCTTAGAAATATCTAGTCCAACTCAACGACAACGCGAAAAATGCGTTTAGAATGTTCTCATTGTATGTGTTAGGGTGCGTTCGATTGGGCCTATTCCGGAATAGGAGTAGCGAGTTTGATCAATAATTTCTTTGGTTTGGAGCTAACTTGGATAAAAATGCATCACCAGCTGTTCGCAATGTCAGTATGAAGGTTTTCAATACAATTCGAACAAAATTTTCGACGGCACGGAGAAAGTTCAATGGTTTGCTGTACAATCCCCCGATTTAAATATGTTTGAAAGATAAAAGACAAAGTGGAAGAGCCGCAAAAAATAAGAATAATAGATTGAAAGGAACACTAACTTCTCTTGTGTAATATCACAGGGCTATTTCCATTTAACTTAATCAGACAGAAACGGTGATTAAGGTGACTTCTTCGTTAAAACATAGCCGACTTAACACTGGTGTGTTAACTGGTAGATAATTATAAACCCTGCAATTCTTGTTTCGACGCTAGCAGAAGCGTATGATTGAACGTTAGCTCAATCGATTTTGTCAGTTCTCGTTGCACTGGGTTATATAAAACTGGGGAAAATGCGAAAAATGGGGTATTAAACAAAAATAAACAAAAACACAAATGTATAGAAGATATTGCACGGCGGCGCGAAGGTATGAATTTTATTTTCGAGTGATAAAAACAATATTTTACGAACGAGCGCTCCGCGACTGAGTAAAATATTGTTTTTACCACGAGAAAATAAAATCCATATCTTCAAACCGCCGTGTAGTTTTCTTTTTATTATATTAGACACGAGTGTTTTACGAGAAATTGCACAAAGAACCGTGCAAAAGCGGGAAATGATGCCAACGATATCCTCACTAGTGGAGATATGGAAAATACGCCACTCGGGTCCCGGATGTAGTTCGTATGGATTTTACGCACGGTATATTTTCCAGTTTAAATTTTGAACCAAAATAGTTTTCATAATCCTGGTCATAAGCAACACACACTTTTGTTTTGTTTTTCACTGTACAGAAACTAACCCAGCAGAATGATCCACACTATCATTTAAACATGTTCCGCCCTTTCTTTCTTCAACCTTTCGCGGCTACTTAATAATTTACGAAGTTAGGTTGAAGCGGCATTAAATTTTAGAATAACACTTGCTGTGTGGTATTCACCCCAAACAAGGGTCTTCTAGCACCTTAGTTGAATTTTTGAATCTTCATCGTTTCGTTGACGTATAATAGAACTAAATGATGTTTATTTATATAACGACAGAAAAGTCAAATTCGTATAACGGTTCTTTGGTATTGTCTAAATACACTGTAAATATATATATATATATATATATATATATATATATATATATATATATATATATATATATATATATATATATATATATTTATTTATTACACGACTTCACATTTTCAGTGCAAATACGATTTGCTCAATCGATTTTGTCAGTTCTCGTTGCATTTGGAAAGAATGCGAAAAATGGGGTATTAAACAGAAATAAATAAAAACACAAATGTATAGAGGATATTACACGGCGGCGCGAAGATATGAATTTTATTTTCGAGTAATAAAAACAATATTTTACGAACGAGCGCTCCGCGAGTAAGGGGGGCTAAGGAGTATCTGAAAAAATAATCTCTTCCCAAGGGGAATACTGAAAAAGAAAAATGTTTAACAGACAACAAGACAACATTCGGCCATAATTGATGCTTTTTGTGTCTAGTACGCTTATGCAGCTGGTCTGTCACAGCATTGTTATCAGGGGTGTAGTAAGCCTTGAAACTATTAAGCCCGGAACTTCTGTTAACTTTTTTTCTACTCAGCAGAAAAGCCTCATGTTCACTATTCTAATAAAGCAATGACTGTGGTCTAAAAGTATAAAATAGTATAAAATAGTTTTGTAAGTCACACAAATTTAGACCACATTTGAATTGCGGACAGTCAGCAATATAGTAATTACTCTTAAATCTATGACTAAATCTCATATCCCCCTATAAATGTCATGGAGACATGAATTCTACATCTGCAGAGCCTAACCATGTTCCAAAATACACTCTCCCAAAAATAAGTCTCCTTACATATTAAACTTAAAACTCCCTCCAATTCATCTTCTTTCTTTAATAATAGAAATCTTGATTTCACTTATGATCTATCCTGTTATAAGCTTCGTCCACTTTGTTTTGTTGATAACGATCAAAAACTTTGGTTTTATATGGCTAAAAAAATATTATTTCCAAATGAAATATTCTTTTATCCGTCACGGAGAAACCATGCTACTATAGCAACATATTTTCTCTTTCGGGGGCGGGTTTCGTATTTCCTTATAAACGACGCGGGCTGCAGGAGACGAACTGTCTGTAGTTTAAGCTTCCAGTACACTGGGCGTCAAGTTCACTTGATTATCAGAATAAGGCGCCACTTATGTGTATGTGTGGAGAGTAGGTAGTGCATTTGTTTCACTAATGTATTAGTTGATGACCGGCTAGTGGTTGAGATAAAGTCAAGTAGGGCAGGTGATATTGATTTCGATGTCATCAGTGTTGCTCTGTCAGTTTAAACAATTTGCTGACAAAAATTGTTTGGACAAGAGTGAGTGGATACTGCGTTGTAACCACAAGAGCTGTAATTTGTTACATTGCATAAATTGACCACAGAAAACAGTTCAGTTTAGTTGAATGACAGCTTGGTGTAATTTCTCTGTGTGTTTACTGGTGGGTCTGGTGCTACAACACAAAAATATTGGTCACTGCCAGTGGATTGTAACCACATGAACAGTTTAATTCTTTCATTGTAAGAATTGAATACAGAAAACAGTTGAATGACGCGAATATTAACAACACCATGGTCACTGCCAGTGCTCGCTCGGTTTTACTATCTTTTAATGTTATGTCTTATCTTTTTCTGGCTTGTATAACAGTTTTCTAGATATTTTTGCTGTCTTTTCCTTAGTTTGACTGCAGAGTATACAATGTTTGCATGCATGTTCTATTTTATTGAATCAATTCTTACAGTATTCCTCTACACCGCATAGTCCTAATGTACAATACTATAATAATAACTTGGAAGTAAGTCTGAGTCCCTCGTGTTTGGTACCGCGCTGGTACCATTACACTTGGTTTCGCATTATTTACATGTATATAAGCATTATTTTAATAAGTATAATGGTCATGTCATGGTTTTTATGTTGGAGCTGCGCGCGTGGTGAACTATTCGGCAAGGAGAACGACCCTCAGCCAGTTTGGTATTGAATGACAGAGCTTTTGTGTTCGGTCCGATAGACGAGTTTGTAAGTCGCATTGTCTGAATTTCCATTTTGCTGTTTGAGGTCGCCTCTTCAGATAACATACAGGGCTGTTCTTTTTTAACAGTTACTTGCGATTGGATTTATTAGTTTATTGAGATGCCTTCAACTACGTTATTACGAACTGTGCTTATAGACAAGTATTGGTTGGTCCTGTGTTCTACTGAAGATCTTCTCGTCTCTGCAGCATCTTTTCATATCTTTTGGCACACTTTTTTTCAGTGGTTCTGAGTGTTTCATCTCTGCAGTATATCTCATTCATTCTGTTGAGTTCGTTTTTGTTTCATCGCTACTATGTTCTTCTGAAGTTTGTTATCTTTTATTCTGTTGATTTCATTTTGGTTTTACCGCTTCTGTGTTCTTCAATCTAAAGTTTGTAGTCTTTCATTCTGGTTGAGTTCATTCTTGTTTCATCGCTCCTATGTTCGTTTGAAGTTTGTTATCCTTTATTCTGTTGAGTCCACTTTGGTTTCACTGCTCTTTTTTCCTCCTGAAGTTTGTTATCCTTCATTCTGTTGAGTTCAGTTTGGTTTCACTGCTCTTTTTTTCTCCTGAAGCTTGTTATCCTTTATTCTGTTGAGTCCATTTTGGTTTCACTGCTCTTTTTTCCTCCTGAAGTTTGTTATCCTTCATTCTGTTGAGTTCAGTTTGGTTTCACTGCTCCTTTTTTCTCCTGAAGCTTGTTATCCTTTATTCTGTTGAGTCCATTTTGGTTTCACTGCTCTTTTTTCCTCCTGAAGTTTGTTATCCTTCATTCTGTTGAGTTCAGTTTGGTTTCACTGCTCCTTTTTTCTCCTGAAGCTTGTTATCCTTTATTCTGTTGAGTTCAGTTTGGTTTCACTGCTCCTTTTTCTCCTGAAGTTTGTTATCCTTTATTCTGTTGAGTCCAGTTTGGTTTCACTGCTCCTTTTTTCTCCTGAAGCTTGTTATCCTTCATTCTGTTGAGTTCAGTTTGGTTTCACTGCTCTTTTTTCTCCTGAAGTTTGTTATCCTTTATTCTGTTGAGTTCAGTTTGGTTTCACTGCTCCTTTTTTCTCCTGAAGTTTGTTATCCTTTATTCTGTTGAGTTCAGTTTGGTTTCACTGCTCTTTTTTCTCCTGAAGTTTGTTATCCTTTATTCTGTTGAGTTCAGTTTGGTTTCACTGCTCTTTTTTCTCCTGAAGCTTGTTATCCTTTATTCTGTTGAGTCCATTTTGGTTTCACTGCTCCTTTTTTCTCCTGAAGCTTGTTATCCTTCATTCTGTTGAGTTCAGTTTGGTTTCACTGCTCTTTTTTCCTCCTGAAGTTTGTTATCCTTTATTCTGTTGAGTCCAGTTGGTTTCACTGCTCTTTTTTCTCCTGAAGCTTGTTATCCTTTATTCTGTTGAGTCCGGCTTGGTTTCACTACTGACTGCTCTTGTTTTCTTCTAAAGCTTCTTGTTCTAGTCATTCTCTGGAGTCCACTCTAGTTTGGTTTCACTGCTCTTGTTTTCTTCTAAAGCTTCTTATTCTAGTCATTCTCTGGAGTCCACTCTAGTTTGGTTTCACTGCTCTTGTTTTCTTCTAAAGCTTCTTATTCTAGTCATTCTCTCGAGTCCACTCTAGTTTGGTTTCACTGCTCTTGTTTTCTTCTAAAGCTTCTTATTCTAGTCATTCGCTCGAGTCCACTCTAGTTTGGTTTCACTGCTCTTGTTTTCTTCTAAAGCTTCTTATTCTAGTCATTCTCTCGAGTCCACTCTAGTTTGGTTTCACTGCTCTTGTTTTCTTCTAAAGCTTCTTATTCTAGTCATTCTCTCGAGTCCACCCTAGTTTCGTTTCACTGCTCTTGTTTTCTCCTGAAGCTTGTAATCATTGCTGCATTGTTCATTTCGCTCTCCATCTCAGTGGTGACTTGACTCTGACCGATGGCGTCCATACTGTAATTCGTTGTATTCCCTCGTTTCAACAGCGACGGCTTCCTACAACAACCAGTCAACTTGGTGAGGATATTCAAAGCGCCTCGCCGGTAATCACGACTGTAAATTAAGTAAATCATGGGATTAATAGCCGCATTACTGTAAGCGAGTGACCAACCGGCGAACTGAACGTGACTAGAGACGCATTCGATCAATCCAAAGTCGGTGAGCACCATGGCGATGTTGATGGGAAGCCAGCAGGCGGCGAACACGAGGACAACTGTGACGAGCATTTTGAGCACGCTTCTCTTGATTTTGTTCTCCAGTCGCTGGTTCGCGTCTGTGACTTGTCCCGGGATCTGTCTCGCCCAAACTTTACGAATGATCACTCCATACAAAACTGTCATGAGTGACAAGGGGATGACGTAGAAGATGACGTTGTAGCAGATGGTAAAGATCATGGGGGCCTCGTCACTGAAGAACGGGGTCCATTCTTCTGTGCAATAAGCCTCTCCGTCGGATTCTTGAAGCTTTATGGCGTAGATGAGTGGGGAGCACGCTAAAAATGACGCAAACCAGACAAACGCAATCAGTTTTCGTGCCACTGACAGCGTTACAATCTTCTTGAGGGGGAACTTGATGGCCAGGAACCTGTCAAGAGCGATAATCACGAGGGTAAGGATGGCGCCGCACAGGGAAATGCCTGAAGTCGGGTGGACTGTTTTACACACAAGCGTACCGAACAGGTTGTTTGGAAGTAGGAAGCCATAAACCAAGTTAAATAATACGTTGCCTGCGCCGCATGACGTGATCAAGATGCCGGCAACTGCCAAGTTTAAGATGAAGTAGTTGGTAGCTGCCTTTAACTTGTGATGAGAACGAATTACAGAGATGACGAGTGTATTTCCCAGCAAGGACGCCACTATTATCACAGAGATCAGGGAAATCTTGAACCAAACTGAAAGATCGTCACTCGCACAATCGGAGCTCTGTTGAACGAGGTTCTGGGAGGTCGTTGAGTTCACTGAGGTGCTGTTGTTACTCATGGCTCAGGATATCTGTGACAGAAATTTACAAGTCAAGAGGAACTATTCATGAACGAGGAGTTTCCAATAGCCTGGACTCTGCGGTGAAGATCGCGATTTCATGTGTTCTTACTAAATGCGATAGTTGTGGTTTGACATTTATTTGGATGATTTAATACACAAATAAAAGTAATTTCAGTCGCGTGCTTAAAATCTACAAGCTGGCCGCTTATTAGAGTTACCGTTCATAGAATATAAGTCTTAGTTTTTTGTTAATTCATAACAAAGCTAACTTTAGAGTCACTTCCATTACTAACACCGGTGACTGCCTAAAACTAAAACACTGGTGAGGATGGCGACGTAATTATTGTTTTTCTGATACTGCGAGTAACTAGCGGCTTATTTCAGATCTGAGAAGAGATAGAAATGCGGATTTTTGTATGATGGAGCATCTGTTATCTCATGGAGTTATCGCGAGTAAAATCTAATTAATCCAACCGATGGCTAAGTGGTAAACGACGTCTAAGTCCCAGTCAGCAACATTTTGATGTAAGTTTTGTGTCAAAATCACAAATTAAAATACCTCGAGCTTAAAGTGTAGCTGAAGTACCGGCTTCCTCTAGTCCACTCGAGAGCTGTCGACGAGACTGCATGAGAAGCTAAACTATGATTCTTGATGAGAAGTGGATTTATAGGACCCCTGTATAGAAGATTGTTTTTAATTTCGTACACTGACAGCACTTTCGTTTTTCTCACGCTCAAAATTAGGACACTACCCGGGAGTCTTATGTAGAATATAATACTTTCATTCATAAAGAAATGTTGTTTTAATCTACATAAAGTGGGACTTTAGAACTTTTAGATTATTTAAAAAGATCATACGTTCCGTTCAGGCGCTTTATTTGAAAAGTCTGTTCCCTTTAAAGGGTATACAAATCAAAGCCCTTGAAATGTCAGAGGTAATGTCCACAAATTGCGTGTTGCAGGAGTTGTAATTACTTGAAACGGAAAACGCAGTATTGTGTGTGTAATTGGCTTGAGATTTTAAACACAGCAGCTTTCCAATTTACAATGCCGCGCGATCTTATCGAGTCTACGCCCTTTTTTCATTTTATCCACTCGGCACGTCCTGCGGTGTTGCACACGTTACTGACGGCGCACACAAAACAGCTGCTGTGTACAGTAATAAGCCCGTCTTTTTTGCTTTGTTCTGTTTTCTCGTCTCACTCACTGCTCCCCGTATGGAGTCCTATTTTCAGAAGCCAATTAATAATGTTTTCCATTGTGCGTGAAGTTTTCCGCAGGAAATGCTTTGGTTGAACAATGAAGGTCTATAGGAGCTCGTTGTCTCTCTCGCTTGTGTGATTTAGATTAAATTTATATACACAGCAGTGCCTCGGAACATATTTTATTTCCCACACGAACTGTTTGATGCGATCATTAATACTTGAAAGGAAAACCATTTACAATTTTAATATCTAGCTTCATTCTTTGGCGACAAATGTTCCAAATAACAGTCTTTACACGTCAACAAAGGCTATGGAGTTAGCTTTAGCTAGAAGTCAACACTTTACGTATACCATTCCAGAATCAGTATACCTACATAGGTGGAATTAGGAAAATATATATTGACTGATTTCCATAGGCGGGAGCTGTCCGCGCAAAAAGTTTGTTATTTGGCTCTGCAAACACCATTTCCCGCCAAATCCGGAGATTCAGAACTTAAATCTAAAAACTCTGAGTGGTTTACGGAAACGGACGGATGTACGCCCCCTGATTTTCGTCACTGTCTTTCTTTGAAGCACTCTCTTCATTCTTAGTGAATGTGCTAATCAGAAACTGCGCCGATAGCATCGCCGGTCTGATCAAAATCTAATGAGAAGTTGTAAGACGTTTTAGTCGGAAGTGTGATCAGTTTATATATCTAGAATATTTGACGTTGGCTTAGACATTTAACAAGGTGAAGCACATCGTAAATTAGTCAAGTTTTGTACGAAGACGCTTCTCTTAAATAGGTAAGAAGTTCTTGATAGTTAGCAAGCTAGTTTTGGGATTAGAGGCATGTACAACACACCCCGGCATGTGCCGCACACGCGCAGACTCCATTGCAAGTTATCCATAACATCGTTCGATCTTGGTTCACTTCTGATTTTAAGCTAGAATGTCGTGGTAGGTCATTTTGTATTTCGGTAACCTCTTGTACACTAAAAGTTTACTGCTACTTGACGGTTAAGGTCCTAAGTAAACAACATTTCCCCCTATGTTTGTAGTGTTTTATCCCTTTTCTTTTCAAGGTTGCGAGACTCAAAACTGTGAAAACTGTTTTTTTTTTCTTTTTTTTTTTCATTAACGCGATGCGTAACCACAGCATGGCCATAAATCTTTCCTCTAGCTAAGGCGTGTAGGCGTGTTGCGTTAGAAAACATAGAGCGCAGAAAATGACACACGATTTTATTTATTTTGTACCACACAGTAATGTATAATGATAAATTAGCGCGTCCGTCTAACTTTACACTGGAGTGCAGGTATATGCTATTCTATGTACTAACCATTGTCAGGACCCATTCACCTATGCATCCAGAGCAAGGCGAAGGGTTCCATAAAGTTCGGAAAAGATTTACAAAACATTCGTCGGCGACAAAGTGCCGTTCACTGTCAAGTGTCGTAAATGTTGACCTGAATCTTTTCGTTAAATTTCACAAGTGCGAATTAACGGAGCCTTAATCGAGTCAGATTGCACACGGATACTGCTGCAGGTGAATGAGTTTGAGCGTTCTGAGTTTACAAAACGTTATGTAAAAATGTTTGCCATGGCGTTTTTGACTTGAGGTTTTCAGCGTGTTGAGTTTTCCGCCAAAGGTTATGCAACAATGTTTGGAAGGCATTAGAGCATTTTTTCCTTCGTCGTGGGTTTTTAGCGTTCGGAGTTTACAAAATACTTGTGTATGTTTAAAGGCAAGCTTGCTTAAGATTGTGTCCTTTTTGCACAATCAATAAAAATGGTGTACTATCCGACTTTTTTCATTTAGGTGCGTCACATACTAAGTTAGGGTTCCTAAGCAACGGTCGATCCAATTAATGCAATTAGTTAATGCAGAAGCCACTAACTTTCCCAATGTCATTCACAATGGCATGATAAATACTTCTTCCTTCTTGTGTATATGATTGTGAAGTAAGTCTATGAATTGAGTTTACGTTTGTTTCTACGTAATTGCATTGCAATTACGATGCAGTTCTTCACTCTACTCGCCGACTTTGAACTGGCCCTCCAGAACATCACAGCCTCGCCAATTGCGTGTGAAAATTAGTTTGTCGTTGTCCATATTTAGTTAGAACTCTGTCCTCTCATCGACCAACGTGAAATTGCTTCAGTTCTACTTCCTTGGTGACCTCGGGACTGGATCTATTCGCTGCCTCCTGGAGGTTGTACGCAGACGAAGCCCAGATGTTGGAAAGTGTGAGAGGAGCAAACGTTTTATTGGGAATACACAGACAAATAATGTCCTTGAACCCGCGACGAAAGTCTGCGTTGAAGATGACGTACAAACATGGATTGATAGCGCTGTTAGCGTGACCCAAGAATATGGCAAAGAATGAGAGTCCGCTGGGCACACCACAGGCTTCAAACTTGTCGACAAAGTACATAAGGAACATGTTGACGTGTAATGGCAGCCAGCAAAGCACAAAAACTGCTACAACTGTTAGGAGCATGCGTAGTACCTTTCTTCTTGTTCTTGTTCGTCGCGCCTCTTCGCGGCCTATCGTGTTTCCAGGGATTTTTCTGAACCAGACTTTGAGCGCGATGAAGGAGTATAGAATAGTGATGACGAACACCGGAAGCGCGTACAAAAGTACAAAGTACACCACCGTGTAAATCTTTGGCGAGTGGACTGGATCCAACACTGGCCCCCAGTCTTCTCCGCAGTACAGGGAGCCCTCGATCTCGATGAGTTTGGCAGCATAGAGCAGAGGAGATACGGACGCGAGAGACGCCAGCCAGATCAACACGCTCACGTACTTCACTTTATTGGTGTCCAGGAGCCGCCGGAGAGGAAAGCGAATTGCTACGAAGCGCTCTGCTGCTATGGCTGTCAAACTTAAAATAGAGCAAGAAATGGAAAATCCGAACATGAAAATAAGTGTTTTACAGAGCAGAACCCCCGGCAAACCGCGCACGGTCCACTGGGAAGTCCGCCAGGCCAACTGCACAACCTTATTGACCATGTTGAATGACGTCACCAGCAGATCAGCCACCGCCATGTTGATTATCAAGTAGTTGACAGCATTTCGCATGCGGCGGTTGCGACAGATCACCCAGATGGTTAAAATGTTGCCCACTAATGATATCGTGATAATCAGGATGTACAGCGACACCTTGAAACCCAGCACTGCTTCTGTATCCTGCTGTGGAACCGTGCAGTAATACGGAGCTTGGTCGCTGATGTTTAGTCCCGTTGCATTGCTCATCCTCTTTGGCAAGGAAAAGTTGTTATATTCTTTAATAATGTTAAGTATCGCTTTAGCGATATGTTGCTGTCACAGATTTACGTGAACACGCGCAAGTCAGTTCAACGACTAACAACGGCTCGGTGTAGTCAGTCACTTGATTAATTAACGGCGCATAAACAAATGCATTGTTTAGTAAGCTCCCTCAGAGCGCGTTGTTTTGTGTATGTGGATTAGAAACGATTGAATTGATTTTGCGATGTTATTGCTAAGATGCATCAACTTAAATAAATGAGCATATATATTTCTCGTAGCGTGTAAGTAACATGAACCACACAACGGACACCAAGATATCGGTGGGCAGTCCTCCTTGATCCTGTCCTTATCAGATGACTGCAATGTATTCTGGGAAATTAACAAACTCGGCATTCATATCAAATGCAAATGAGCTATCCGAGGTCAGTGGCCGCAACAGACTGCCAACAAGAGCAAACCCTCATTTTTTCGTGATTAGCAGAAGAAGAAATTAGTCTCAAAATATGGACTCTTTCTCGGTTCGGAATTTTAGCAAAGGTGAAGTGGAGCGTCTGCCAAAGCGCGTTTGTTGTGTTTACAGTAATCTCCAAGTTTCAGGATCTTTGTTTAGATTTCCCCCAGGAATAGCGCACGAGAAACCTGTGCAAAAGAAGTTGGTTTGACTTGTTTTTTGTTTTTTGGTTCTTTTTTTATTTCGACACCGTTGTGTTTTATATGAGGGCGCCCGTTTTTCGAACCTATATCGAAACAGAAACGTCAGCTGGGGTAGCCTGTAGACTTGTTGTTTTGTGTTGCAAATTGTTTAGAATGTTTTTACCCAGACACTGCATGTAAACGATCCCCGATACGTCTTCAATAATTATGCCAGTCCAAAACTGAAAGAGTTTCCAGGCAGTCCCGCTTCTAGGTCGCACAAAAAAAGCGCGGCCACAATGGTTCACTTGGTTAGCACTTCTGTGTTTACCAGAGTCTCTATTCAAATATAGCTTGTTTTTGTGATCAGGTATAACAAAGTCCCGTTTTCATTTATTTAGGTCTAAGATTTCCCAGCGGAATAGTTCACAGAAACAAAAAGGGCTCAGTGATAAACGAAAGAAACAAAATGTGCTTCGAGTACTAGAGTTAACTGTCGATTTGATTTGCTAACTGCAGAGTACGACGGGTAATCTGAGGGCGCTGTTTTACTGTCAATCACAAGCAGAGCAAAATAGGGTTTAGTTATTCAGAGCAGATAATCCCTTAACTTCTTTATAGTGACAGCCGCATCAATAGCTTTTTTTCCTTGCAATTTTATGGTCGCCTTTCGCCGTTCAAACGTTAACCCAACACTTGTGCAATAGCCTTTGCTGGTCAATTTTTGACATTACGAGAAGTAAAAAGGAAAAAAATATTTGACATAAGGAAGATACAGTGATACATTCCTCGTTGAGAATAAATTATATAATTGTATTGGGGATTATATTTTTGTTCTGTTCAGCGCAGACTGAGGGAAATATAGATGCCAGGAAATTGAAAATTGAATTCTAATTTCCACAATTTTGACGTTAGGATTCGTCTCGTTTCTTTCCTTTCCATATTTATTGATATTTTATTTCCCGTCACGTTACATGAAGTAGCCGTGAGACCTTGGAGCCTGTTCAACTGATGTTCATGTCATTTGTTTTGTCACCACAAGGTTTTGTTAAAATCGTTTATTTACGCTGAAACATGACACCATATCCGAAATTCAAGTCCCCTGAAAGCAAACAGTCGTGCTCGTTTTTAGTTTCTTCATTTTTGTATTGGCTGGCCCTCCTGTCCGAACCAAAAATATAACTTGGAAAAGAATTCAGCATGAACATGAAAACATAGCAATCAACTACATTTTGTGTCCGTCGGCTACAAAAAGAAGAATAAAATTTGCAGCCCTTAACGACACTAGCAAGTGGATAATGCGTCTCCAAGGAGATGAAATTAGATATTTAATGGTGAACGTGATCAATAATGAACTTCTATTTGTCGGCTGTTTTCTTTATCGGATGTACGTGTTTCTTCTATTCCCGGAGTTTCTATCGAGTATAAACTGATTTCGTTTGGTGTTCACTTAAGTCTACACGTCTTATGTCCTTTCTACACTCTTCATATCATTATACACTGTCTAGTGTTCGTTCAAACAAACACTCTGAAATCCAATAAAGCTCTCGGCACCTGTGTAAATGTCATTTTGTGTTGCACTTAGACTTTTCTAATAGCTGTCTTTTCAATTCAGGAATCTGTCAAACACAAACTTTGAATATCCGCTTCTGATCTGTTTGTCCAATCGGTAATTTAGTATGGATTGACTTTACTTATGTAGAGCCTAGGTGCAAATGATATTTGTCTGCTTTTAATATCCACTTTCTTTGTTCGTTGAATTATTTTAATCCGCATTTTAGTCACAGGTAAAATACGTTTCCTCCCTTTGACAGTCGGCAATTCTTATTTTCGTGAAGTTTTTGTTTTTTTCGAGAGAGAGAGGTTTTCTTGAAGCACCTGAACTTCTATAAACCGTTTAGCCGAGGAACTGATATCAGTAGCCTAAGAAAACCAACGCCCATAGTAAATGAATTGGAACAATTAAGGCGCCTCTGCCATTTAACGAGTGGAACATTACTTCTACGGATAAATCAATATCTTTGGTAAGTCTTAGGGTTTGGGTCTTGTTTATGGATTGCTTTGCGTGGGTGCATGTAATATGTGTCTTTGTGACCAATACCTTTCTACTTGTTCAGCGTTTTGTACTGTACCATCAATGCGCATTTGCTTTTGTCCCAACGAGAATACAACCAAGGACAAACGGTAAACATGTAAAGTACTAAGAAACAGCTTTGGAAGAAATTGATAAATCACATCAAGAAGTAATTACCTCTAGAGTCAGAGAAAGCAGCCCAAAAGTCGGATTTAATAAAATACAGGTCTGATGGCGGAAAGTGTAAAGAGAATTTCAATCGTTTGAATTTGCGCACTTGGGAGAAATTGTTAAAACCGAGATAAACCTTTTAATCAGTTCGGTACGAGAGGAAAACAAATTCGGTGACAGCTGAAATCTAGTGGAGCAAACAATCCCACACGCAAGCGTGAAACTGGCCTGTTTTGAGTGAAAACCAAGATTAAAAACATGAAACAGCTAGGGAAGAACAGGCTAGGAAATAGTCTGGTTACCAAATTATACTTCAGATAAAGCCTTGAAAGTAGCAAAAGACTTCTTCAAAAATGAGAAAATGTGCCACTTATCCCAAACTTTAGTTTAGTTTGATTTTAGTGATAGCGAAATGGAGATATGAAGAGTTTATTGAAGTTGGCGTCACTTTTTACAACATTCTATTGGTCCAAGGATTTTATGATGTTATCGGTGTCGTTTGTAGAACACGTAGTGACAGAATTATGATCCCACAAGCTCTCGAAAAACCTCGTTCATCAAGAACTGATTTGTTTTGATTAATATTTGTCTACTGGACAGGTTTGTTGACAACAGAACTCATACCGTTCGCTTTAAAAGGTCAACGTGTTGGCTCTTGTGTTACTTCAGCCGAAGTTCTCACTTTCAAGGAACAATACGACTCTTCACGAACGTACAAGACACGTCTTAAGTAAGGTATAGAGAGAAACGCAAGCCGTACTCGACTCCGTAACATTTGTTATAATGTATATCATGCTCATTCAGTTCGCTCGACTTGGTGGAATTTTTCCTACGCTAAACTTTTTTTTTTAGTTTCGTCTCCGCAATTTAACTCGTTCACAGATGGAAAGGATTCCTTTGGTGTACTTACAGTACGCCATTTGTGTTCACTTTGTCTTTTTAATGAAGCATTCGTGGTCTGTTTACAGCCACCAATATTGCTTTATATAGACACATGGTATCTATAGTCTACATATATCTACAGTCTTAACTCTCGCTCTTCTGCTGTCTGTTTCTTGTCTGTTCACCTGTAGGCTGCCGAGGCATAATGGCAAATAACACCACCTTGGAGGCACCCAGTTCGAACTGCTCTATTGTGGACATAAGTGTGACGGAGGCCGGGTTTAAAGCAGCGGCTTATTTCTCCATAATGCTCATCGCTTTTTTCGGAAATTCTCTCCTCATCAGAATGATCGTCAAAACGAGGCGCATGCGCACAGCTATAAATCACTTGATTGTCAGCATGGCTGTCTCTGATCTTCTCACGAGCATGGTTACCATGGTAATTGAGGCCTACGTGTACATTAGTCAGGCGTTGTCCAGGCCGACCAGGTGGGTTAGCGGAGTGGAGGGCGTGGTTTTGTGCAAGTTCAACATCTTTGTACAAGGCGTTGCCATGGCCAGCTCGGTGTTGACATTGGTTGCCATAGCAATGAACAGATTCCTAGCAGTGGTCTACCCACTGCGGAGTTCCCGGATGAGGCACTCGTCCGTGATTGTGGTCATCTGGATTGTCTCGTGTATTCTCGTCTCACCGATGCTCTACGTAGGGACAGTGAAGTTGATAGACGGTTTGCCTTACTGTGATGAAGAGTGGAGTGCACCGTTTGACAGCGAGACGGCCCCTAGACAGTACACACTAGTATTGTTCGGCTTCCTCTACGCCTGCCCGTTTGTGGTCATCTCTACGCTGTACTTTTGCGTCGTTTATAAGGTCTGGATGCGTCAAGTTCCTGGCAACGTGACGGCGCCCAATCAACAGCTGGAACTACAGACCAAGAAACGAGTGCTCAAGATGCTTATCACGGTTGTTGTGGTGTTCGTGTTGTGTTGGCTGCCTTATTACGTCTACCTGATGGTAGCGTACTTCGTGTACGACGGTATGCAGTGCGAACTCTCGCCCCAGTACTTCTTTTTTGGTCTTTTCCTCGGGCACATGAACAGCGCAATCAACCCTTGCATTTACGTCATCTTCAACCGAGACTTCCGCCTTGGATTCCAGGAAATGTTCTTCAGTTGCTGCTTCTGTTGCCGTGACAGCACCAATGCACCCAGAGATGCGAATTCACGATATGCGTCGTATAGAATTTCAGCCACGCAGCCGCTCAATGTAACTACTACCCAGTCCTCCCCCTCCGTGCAAGTAGACTCACGCAGAGCTTCTCGCTTCTCGCGTGTGTTCACAATTTCTCCCGTGATGCACCGCAGACCTCTGTCAGGACACAAAACAGAGAGCAAGGCAAAGCAAAAGCAAATCACGCATTTATAGATGCTAATTGAATGGAGTCTTAACGGATTAATGCAGGAGTTGTTCTTTGCGCGAATTAGCATCAGTTTAATGAGTAAGGCTGTTAGTTTCTTAGTCGCTTTTGTTTTACAATGTACGTAGGTAATTCTCGAAAATGAAGACCAAAAACGACGCTCAAACGTCAACGTTTATCATTAGAGAGCTCAAGGCAAACGACGACGGCGACGCCGTGTGATAGCTGTAGAAACGTGTCTAAATATTGATTTCCTTATGTCTTTGTAACCTTGCCTCTTCTTAGGTTGCTCAATTTGTTTCATTTTCGCCGAGATTCTATTCCGTTCATCGTCTCTTACTAAGAAGAATGACTGTCTTCATTTCTTGAAGTGTCATTTTGACAACCCGCTCGTTAAAAAGAAGCAGTTGACGTCGCACGCGAGACCCCACGATCGAGTCAGTTTCACTGAGCGTGTTTTGTCTTCTACAACTGGTTTTATTGTTTCACCGAGGTTGCCGTTATTGTCCTCGTTTTCTTTCTTGAGCTCTATATTAAATCAGGGACACAATACGATAGCCCCCTAAAAAATCATAACATTTGACTTGTGGAAGGGTCTGTAAATGCGTTTTTCCATCCCTAACTTCCTGGCGTTTTATCTCGCAACGATCGACAGCACGCTGTTTCTTTCTTTTTTTTTTTTTTTTTTTTTTTTTTTGTAGTTCTATCTGAAGATTGTTTCTTGAGAAAAAAGTACTTAAGCCGCTTTATTTTGTCTTGCATTTCAGAGCGATAGACGTTTATTTGATTTTGCAGCAACCAACATTAATTTGCAGGTTGCGAATCAGCGAGTGGTTTAAATATTAAATACTTCTTGAGATAGATGAGCTTATGTTGTTCTATTTGCATGTGAAAGCTTAATAGAGAAAAATGTGTTTACAGCTTCTTCGTCGGTGATTCAATAAGAAGAATATATTCCAGACAACGAGAGATGCCGCTTTGATCAAAGTTTGGCACATGTTCGACTCTTTGTAAACGAAAGGATATTACCTCACGGACTGATTAAATTTACCATTATAGGTTTCTTGTTAATTAAATCTGCTGATACGAAGGGTTAAAAAGGAAAAAGACCAGATACAATAAAAATAATCCATTTTCAATGTCTAGTTTCCTTTTACCTACACCTGTCGAAACATAATTCTGCTTCATCAACCTGTGTAGCAATACAAGGATGACCCGAAAGATTAAGGAATGAATTTAATAAAAAGATAAGAAAGAAAAGAAACCCGGCATGATGTGATTTGGGACTTTCGAGTGCGTTTTAAGGCGGGAATTTGGTAACATTTACTTGATTCAAGGCCAACTTGCACTTTAGAGCGGTCAGCGGATGACTGTTGAAAGTGCTACCCCTTTTGATTGGTCCGAACTGAGTTCATCAACATTCTCTGCCAATCAACAACAAAAGCAAAAACAGCCGGCTGAAGCAAGCAAGCAGCAAGTGGTAAAGGATTTTTCTCGCACTGTTGGTTGCTCTGGCTTTGCTCTGGAATTGAGAACCAAACGCAAATTACATTATCTTCTGCCGTGGTTGAAAGTGTTTTATAGAGAGAGTGTTCTCTACTGCTTTGGAGCGACTGCCGCTAGAAACCACGCCAACTGCGCGGAATACCTCTCATACACATACATACATATCATACATATATAAACTTTTTTTATTTAAACTCGGATTTACAGTGTAGCTTAGAGAGCTAATATCTCCGCTGTATACCTTTCACTTCATTTATGTAAATACGTGGTCTGGTATACATTTGAAAGCGTAAAACTATACAGCTTGCGATATTTCTCATTTGTTACCAGAATTGCAAAACTTCCTTGAATGATCGATTTTAACTTTCTCATTTCATTTTCTGGCCAAAGTATGATTAAGTCAGGAGATTTTGACATGTAATGCTGACGACTCTGTATAAGTCTGCAAAGTATGACTACACTGCCACAACTGGAAATTTGGGCGTGAAAATTTGAATGTGTTCCTGCCACAGGGACTCATCTGTCTGAAGAAAGCATAGTTAGCAAATTTTAAATTTTTTATTGTCAAATTCAAGTGTTAGTGTTTCTGGAGAGATTTCTCGTTTATCGAAGTTTTGGATCCACTGCCTGTTGTGTTCCCGTTATTTTGGTGAACGTCAACATACCATTTAGCATATCGCTGTCGTCATCTAGCTCTGTGTAGAATTTTTATAACATACTCTTGTATTGTTTGTCCATTTTCTGAAAGCGGACGACGGGGTAGCCTGCATGCGTGTACACGTTCATGCATTTGAGCACATCTGTGAAATTTGCGCATTCCAATATAAATTCCTATTATATTAGACGTCCTGTATTCCCGCTAACTGAATTCGGGAAGGGAACTTTAACGGGGATACACGACATCTGCGCGCAGGCTAACGTCACGGGAAAAACAAGCCTTGAAGCTGAATCTGAACCGGGTGCATTTATTTCGCTCAGTCTCTACTAGTTGAGGTGCAATGCCAAGTTTAAAACGGGAAGTCGCTAAATATATCCAGATTTCTTCGACGAGGTTGTTATACCTACGTGGAGCCAAATGCAATTATATATTAAAAGTCATATCCGACAAATATCTGATAATTCTACAAACAGTCTTCCTTATTCACCATGAGACCTATAATTACTTTTTGCTTTAGCAAATACGCGGAGATACCGCGCGGATTAATAACGAGCCGAAGAGTTTTATAAAACTCACTCATAATGGAATACTCGCCCGCGGGGGAAAATAGTTTGCGCGTTTATGGATAAAAAATGCGTTTTAAGGATAAAATGAGGACGAACTGATGAATGTTGTACTTTGTTGAACGGGCTGTGTTATTGCAGTGTCAGCGACTTAATATTTTCTCATTATCACATTTGTGACATCGCATATTCTGGATATGACAGAGATAAGGTTTTTGAAAATGGCTAATGCGGAGAAACGTTTGACACAACATGCAAATTTTTTCCGGTCGCACGTTATATAATGTTTTCTATCCTTTGATTTATTGGACGTTTATTTATTGAATTTTTTTCCCGAAGTGCTCTTCTGTTCGCTCTTTGTCCTTGTTCTGTTGGGAAAAGTAGAATATTGCATCATTCCCTTTTCACTGTGTCTCGTGTTTGTTTAGCTTTCACAGTTCAGCAAATTAAATATAGTACTGGAAGAGGGAGGGAGAGGTTTAGAAAGTGCTTTATCTTTTTCAAATAGAACCACTGACGATTTTAATACCATTTTCAGGCTGGGTGAACTTATTTGTTTGAAAGAATGCATTATTCGTGTCGGTTGATCATCTTGTGTTGAGTTAGACAGGGGAAATAATAAGTGCGCGATATAAAGTCAAACGCTTAAGTAAACTACAGCAGCTGGTCGGTGTAGTTTAAACAAAAGTCGGAGAAAAAATTAGACAAGAAAACTAAACAATAATTAAGAATAACAGCACTATGTAAAACTGACGCAGAAATAAAGATCACGGACAGATGTTGCAGTGGGTCATTCATCAGCATCTTTCTTTAGTCAAGCCACCGCCCACCAACCCTTTCGGCTTGCACGTAGAAGACAGGGACGACACAAAATTGTGTCAATCAACATGAATAACAGTGATGAGGACGCCCTATTCGTGTCCTGCCCTTTTCCTGACATTTCAGTAGCGGAGCAGTGCGTTAGAATAACATTCGTTGTGTTTATAATGCTGCTATCACTCTCTGGGAACATCCTCGTGATATACGTTGTGCGAGAGAACCGTCGACTCCAAACAGTCACCCATTACTTTATCACGAACTTGGCAGCGGCTGATCTACTCATCACTATGTTTAACATGGCAGAGCTACTGCAAAGGCAGATCAGCGGCAGTGATGAAGTTTTTGCAGGAATTGCAGGGCAGTTGTATTGCCGCGGGATTCTCTTTGTTCAAAATATCTCCATGTCGTGTTCAATCTTGACCATCACAGGAATCGCCGTCGAGAGATTCTTCTCCATTGTCTTCCCGTTAAAGAAGATCATAACTATGCCCATTGCCAAGAGCATTACTGTGGCTATCTGGGTTGTTTCTTTTGTGATCAGTTCTCCTTTTCTTTATTCGAGTAGATTACTCGATCATAACGGGCCGGACGGCAGTGAGTTCTACTGCGTGGAGGACTGGGAACCACTCGACTCGATCCAGGCCTCGCAGGTTTACCACGTACTTTTTTTCTGCCTTGCCTACTTGTTTCCTCTTGTAGTCATCTCAGTTCTCTACTCCAGCATTGGTTACAAGCTGCACAGAAGGACGGTCAGCGGCAACAGGTCGTTTGGTCAAGCTCAGCGTCGTTCAATAATGGTCCGCAGAGTTGTGAAAATGTTGGTAGCTGTGGTTATAGCGTTCGCTATTTGCTGGCTTCCAGCGCACGTCTCACTGTTTTTAAACTATTTTGTCTTGGACGCCTGTCCGCCCGAAGCTCTTTGGTTTGGCGGTGAGTTATTGGGCTACGCTAACAGCGCAGTCAATCCCTGTATCTATATTATCTTTCACGGAGAATACCGTCGACAGTTTTGGAGAATTCTGCGCAAAATCTTGCCATGCACTCATCAGAATGATGAAAACGGGGACCAAGGGAGAATAACTGAGTCAAGACTCGGATCTTCACACCTCAACATGGTAACGTTTGGCCCTCGTACAATGAGACTATGCAGATATGTAAGTGCCTCGACTTTGCCTTCCTCTCCTGATGTCGTGGGGATTCGGTTTAATTCTGTTTGTATTGAGAGCGAGAACTGCCTCTGAAATCCACTGAACTGGCTGCTCTTTTGTGTGTGTGGACTTATTTGCTGTCCTGGAGTTACCAATCGGCTGTTGACTTTTCCTTATGAGGTTCAGTGTATAGACACCTGCAATAATGTAGATAGTAAGCAGTGTCTGTAATTTTGTCATGTTGTTTTTATGTCATCTGCATGACACGCCGCCATTTTGTGAAGATTACTCACGCTTCGTCTCTGTCCCCATTTTGCTGCTGTTTGTATGACGACAAGAAACTACTCATCTGTTTTGTCCATTTTAATAGATAATATAATATTTTCCGCTTGACCATCAGTCTAAATTGGGTTTTGGAAGTTTTCACACAATTAGCCTTTTCAAACAAACCTTTGCAGTTTGTTTGTTGCCGCCCCAAAATTTGATTACAACTTTCATCACAAAGGAGGCCGCCCGCTCTTTGCCAAGTCTTGTTGCGTCCGTAAAATACCAAGCTTGAGCTACTTTATAAAGATATGTGACCCATTTAGCCCATTTTCCCAGCATTACCTAGCCTTTCCCCACAATCGTTTCTTTGTCGTTTCCCCAAGAAACAACTTCGGGAGAGGTTAAGCATCACCCAATGTGTTCACAGGGTTTTACTAATTAAAGTTTGATTTTCATTGCTGTGTTAACAAGAGCCGACAGTTCCCAAGTAACAAAACCGTTTACGAAAGCATCTTAATAGAACATCCTAATAGAACATCCTCACAGTGAAGCAAGCGACACGATTGTTGTGATCTATTAGCCCATTAAAGCCGTCTTCAGCTAAAGTTAGTGGAACTCTCAAATTTCGACCTCAAGAAACCCAAGGCAGTTGGAGAGGCTCTTTTACTTAAAAGTATCACCACAGAGCAACTACACAACTAAACTTCATTTACTCAAGGTGAGTTGATGTGCGACTCTGTACCCTTAGCGCCTTGCTCGCTTTGATTTAACACTTTACCCTGGCAAAGGGTTTAGTCAAGTGAAACGACACCCATCAAGTTCATCTCTTTATCGAGTAATTGAGGTAACGCTATTTCTAAGACTTGTGACTTGTAAGTGATTCGAAGTTGGGAGATATAAACATATCTCAAAGCGCTTTTATTTAGTTTTTTCCTCACCCATGTTACATCCCTCCACCAATCTATTTGATTCTATTTCCGTTGTCTCCACACCTTTCTGTGTCGCTTATTTTCTCGTTTCTTCTTTCGATTTTTCATACTTCTTCCGTCTCTTTCTTTCCTTCTTTCCTTCTCTCTTTCTCTATTCCTTCCTTTTCTCAAGGCATCGTTTGTAAGGCCGACGCATGCGGGATGGAGAACAACTCCAGTTTATCAGAGGAAGAGTTCGGTTCCGGCGCTGACCCCTCAAACTGCTGTGAAGATACTGACATCACACTGACCAGTCAAATTGTCCGAAGCAGCTTGTATGTTGTCGCCATGTTGGTGTCTGTTCTGGCCAATAGCCTGCTAATCTGTGTAGTCAGGAGGAACCGGCGCATGCGCACTGTGACGCACCATCTGATAGTGAACATGGCAGTAGCAGATTTGCTCATCACAGTGTTGCACATGCCCTACATGCTGCAGGTCCAAATCACGGGCTCCCATCAGCTCCACGTACAGAGCGATATCCTAGCAACGATCATCTGTAAAGTGGCAGGCTTCTCTCAGGACCTGTCTATATCTTGTTCTGTTCTCAGCTTGGTCGCCATTGCGTTGGACAGGTTCTTTGCCATACTCTTCCCCCTCAGGAAAGTTGTTGCTCTCAGCAGAGCGAGCCGCATCATCGCCGCTGTGTGGCTGGTGTCGCTGCTGGTTTGTGCGCCACTTCTTTACGCGAACAAAATGGAACAAGACGGCGAAGGAATTTACTGCATAGAAGACTGGGCACCAGCGTTTGATAACGACACGGCGAGCAGGGATTTCACCGTCGTGTTGTTTGTTTTCCTGTACGCATGCCCACTGGTGCTCATTTGTGTCTTGTATTCCAGCATCGTGTGGCGCGTGTGGAAGAGAAAAATTCCTGGAACTCGCGCCACGAGAAAAAATTCTAAAACAGCTCAGAGAACGCGGCTGCAGCTCGTGAAGTTACTCATTGCCGTTGTAAGTGTGTTCGCCTTCTCATGGATCACTCATCACGTGATCATTTTTATGGAGTACTTCAGCCACTGCCCACCCCATGATTGGCTGGTTTTCATTGGACGCTTTCTGGGTCACGTGAACAGTGCGGTAAATCCATGTATGTATTTTGTGCTGAGCAATGACTACAGGAAGGGACTAAAACAAATTTGGATGGGAATGTGCAGCACATGCGCATATCACCGAGACGTCAATTCAAGTTTTACTGGTTACAGCAGCCATAGTTTCTCGCAGTCACAACGTCAGATCTCCATGGAAACTGTTGCCAGGGGTACCGCGCATGAACAGGTTATCTTGACCAGAATTTCTCGTTTTGATATTGAACCTCGTGCAGGTGTTGGTGATCAACAGTACAGACTTTGAACAGAAGGATGCTGACGTGTTGGCCTTCGCGTAAAATATTCTGTTATTCATTATTTGATTTCTTTGTTCGGAGATTAAATCCCCGAATAATGGACGAATGTCTTAAGCTGGAGCAGTTTTCGATGACTGTGGAATTAAGGACTTCTGTTTGCTATCCTTTTTGACTGTTCGCAAAACAAGTTTACCAACTTTTTAACAATATTTAAGCATAGCGCTCCGATTGTGATCTACTGACGCAAGCATGCAACCCGGGCAACTGACGGCCGGTACTGAATAATTTCTTTAAATTAAAACCAATCGTAGATTTGTTTGGCTTGTGGTTGGTTGTTCCCTTCGTAGAGCCTTTTGATATTTGTTTTACGAAAGTTGTTCAAAAACCGCTCTAAACTTTGTGAATTATATGTGACAACTTTAAATATTCTATTGAGGCGTTTGCTAAGGCCCGGGTTAAACGTCGATCTTAGCATGCGTCAAACTCAATATGTACAGTAAATGGGCAAAATCCATTGAGCTAATTTGCATTTAGTTCGACGCATGCTAGGGTCGACGTTTAACCCGGGTCTAAGCTTCCCTCGTTGGACTTTGGACTTTGCATTGATAAATATATAACGCTCGAAACACCAGCTACGGTAACACTACTAACTTGTTTTATTGTAGCTCAAATCAGCAGACCAAAACTAAAGTGTCACAGGGGCTAACATGATTGCACTGTTTGTATATCATTTTGTATATTAATTTTCCCCTTTTATTATTCATTCGAGCTGAAGATAAGAGACTAGTTTTGATCAGAGGATGAATAGTTTTTCTATTTTTCTCTTCGTTGTTTAGTTAATACATAATATATGACAACGAACCCATCAGAGTTTGCTTCGTGGATTGACTGTTGAAACTTCTCAGAGTGTCTGCATTTGTTCAAATATCATTAATGAGTTGACATAAAACGCATTAGGAATAGAAAACTGTTGTCAGTCAGCTGCTCTCTGTATGAAGCAGAGATTAATGGATCTCAACAGGCGAAGCTAGATTAATAATATTTTGTTACTTAGGGCTTCATACTGTTTCTTTGGGTATTCGTTATGAATAAATGATAATAGAAAAATCTCGAGAAGTTTCTAATCAGGATGAAAAATGATAAATGAAAGTTTTTTTTATCAAAACCTACGCTACTGATTAATGTATATATGTTTAGTCTTATGCATAAATCTTTGCCTCAGATACATTGTTTTGTTTGATGTATATATTTTATTCGCGATCAGAGTGTACGGTTTTATCTCTGTTTCCGTTGTATGCCGCGCGATAAACCATGGAACTCATGCCAATGTTTTCATTGGAGTGATTCGCAGTTGAACTGAAATGATCGACTCGGTTTCCTCTGCGGCAGAATCGCAACGCACCTCGGCATCCGTCTCTAAACTCTTTGTTGAAAACGGCGTAGATGAATGGGTTGGCCGTGCTGTTGAAGTGGCCCAGAAAAGTGCCAACGAACCACAGAGAACTCGGCATTCCGCACTCGTAGTAAGCCGGATCAAAATACATAAGAAATGAAATAGTGTGATACGGCAGCCAAGACAGCGCGAAGCAAATAATAATGGCGGAGCTAAGTTTCAGCGCGCGATGTCTTGCCCGCGCCTGGAGACGCATACCCGAGCGTGAAATATTCCCGGGAACTCTACGTTTCCATAACTTATACACAACGCTCGAGTACAAGACCAATATCAGGAGAAGAGGCATCGCGTATAGCAGTGTAAACAATACTATAGTGTAGTTTCGTGAAGCCGTCAGGGGATTAAACCAGGGAGACCAGTCTTCTGCGCAAAAGAACCAAAGTCCATCGAGGCTGACGAGGACTTTGTTGGCGTAAAGCAAGGGAGCGCTGGTCGCTAAAGCACCAAACCAAATGGCTATAAGGACATACTTGGCTCTCTGCATAGTTAAAACTTGCTTCAAAGGCATAGTAATAGCGAAAAACCTGTCAAATGCAATGGCCACCAATGTCAATATGGAGCAGTAAAGAGACAAATCCTGAAAGAAATATAGAAGCTTGCACACCAGATCTCCCGGCCAGCCACCGAAACTGACGTCCGTCAGAGTGAAGATCTCCACGACATTGGCTGGCATTGTAAGGAGAGTCATCACCAGATCGGCAACGGACAAGTTTGCCACAAACATGTTAGAGATGGTTTGATGGCGAGTTCGATGGACAAACCAGAGAACTAGTGCGTTCCCGACGAGAGAAGTTAACATCGTGACAACGTACAGCATTGCTTTGATCCACACTTCAAGCCTGGACTCGTATTCAGCAGGACACAGATCATCTGTATCTGTAGCCGAGGAGTTGAATTCCGTTTCACTGAGGTCCATTTGAACACTTGTCCTCTTTATGGGAGGCGAGTAGATTTATTGACTGAGGATTCTTGTTTGGGAGGAGTCACTGGTGTATTTGGCACATTTTGATGATTGTCCGTTTCATATAGTCTGCCCCAATTATTACTTGTCTTAAGAGGGCAATTCACGGCTTGTTTTCACAGACTCCATTGTTTTATCAACAACCCACCATTAAGTACTTAAGAGATAAAAGCATGTCATTAACGTGCGTTGTCCCAAGAGCTAATTACACACCACTAAAAGCAGATTATGCCGCAAACGCACTACGTGCTCTGTGTGTAGGACAGTTTCATTTGTTTTATTGAGTGTGAGGAGTGCTGTGTTTCCATGTGTTGGGATCTCTCCTGCTGGTTCAATCTGTTTGTATTTTATTCACCGTTGTGCTTTCTTTGCCTGGGCCTTGTTCGATTAACCGAGTCCGACCAGCTAAACAAATTTCTCTCTTGACCTCTAAGCATTCAAAGAAACTGCGGGGTTTTACGAAGATCAACTAGAAAGCTCAAATCACATCGATGAAAATCAGTGAAACTTCCATCGCATTTTGAAGCTCAAAAAGTTCGACCTAATCCAATACCGTACAATCCCGATTATGGATTCACCGGTATGGTAACAGAAAACACCTCTAGGTCTACCATTCCACTCTTTTCATTCTCATCACGACATACCTCAAAGATTATCACCAGTAAATGAATTTTGACTGACGGAGAAGCTTCCTTCCTCATTCATTGATTGAACTGATAGACAGAATGGTTCACTATGATATCGTACACTTTATATAATGATAATACTACTACCACTACTACTACTACCACTACTACTACTACTACTACTACTACTACTACTACTACTACTACTACTACTACTACTACTACTACTACTAATAATAATAATAATAATAATAATAATAATAATAATAATAATAATAATAATAATAATAATAAATCTTTAACGAGGAAAGCTCCGGTCACATTTACACGTTAAACGCGGGGGTGCACTATAAAAGACCCTTCCTAAGGAAGATTTTTGAATATATTAATTGACCGGGAAGATGGCGCCGGTCGCTGTTCGAAATGGCTCTTGCTTGATGAACAAATGAGAGCAACTGAATAACAAATGTTATTCTATTGGTCAGAATAAATAACGTCATACAATATAGAATCGTACTGGCCATTAATACTGTATTAAAATAAAGCTGTGTGGGCGTGTTGCGAAAGCGCTTATATTATCCGTCATTCGGGTTCATCTTCACGTTCCTCTAGTCGATATTATGGGAGTTTTTCCATGACCATGATTCGCATCCGAGTGAGTATGGTTTAGCTAGTCCTCCAAACTGCGGTTTATTGTTATTACAAACCCCAAACTTTTAAATTGATGCTATTATCGAAGTTCCATCTTCATTTGAGTCCGAATTGAGTCAATGTTGGGCTGACCGAACCGTGAAATAATTTGCATTTTGTAATTGCAATTTATTTTGTTTGAAATTACTAATAAACACTAAATTGCTGTCCACAAAATAGTATACCAAGAAAGGTCCTGTTTACAGGCCGTTACAGTGCCACAAGAAACAAGAAATGTATCCTTCGGTCGGTCAAAAACCAAGATGACTGGAGGGAACGGCGCGCGATTTAAAAATAGGCCGCCACGATGAATCTGTTGCTCTGCCTACTGCTGACAAATACAACATGCAAACGCACAATTGGCGACTTGTAAACGTAAGTGTTGCTGTGTGTAATAAGCTGAGAATTATGGTCGTGCCAAGAAAAGCGAGAGGCTTCTTGCTTTCTTCATTACGCCATTTTGTATTTAATATTAAAAAAAAATCCCTGTGGGGGTCCCCTTTTATAGTGCGCCCCCTAAATTGCAGATCTGACAGTGCTAACAAAAGTATAAATTGTATTACGGGTATTTTGACCCCTGTGCTACTGTGTGGAAATTAATCATGGGTGAGTTATATAATTATGGGGTTACGGGGGTGATAAACTGGCGAATATGATTGTAATATGAAATTGTGCATGTTAGTGTGTGATAACATGTTGCAGCGCTAAAATGCGGCTGTGGTCAGGTTGTTGAAATGTAGGGAACGTGGTAAATGGGCAGAAATGTGGAATTGGTGACCTGTGGTGCGCACGTGCGTTGTGAAACAATGGGAATGGGAGTTACTGTAACAGAGAAAACCGAGCGAAGATCGAAAAGGAAAGCGGCGAAACGGAGGGATCGGCCTGTACGTAGAATAAAGGCTAATAAATACATGACTTGGTGGTGGAACGGGTGGTTGGGGAGAGCACTCGAAAAAATGTGGTGAACTGATGACCATCATGAGTGGTTCGTCCGTCGAAGCAACCGTGTTATTGGTAGTTTTGTTTCAGACTTCCGAACATTAAATTTTTGTCCCGGTTATAGCCAGTCGCATAAAATCCCACCCAAAACTCCTTACGAAGTTGATGTGAATCTCAGGTGAACATATCACGGCCTTTCAGGTGATGAGTCAATTAGTCAACTACTACTAGAAACTGTATTTAACGCGTCCTGGTGTAGTTGCCGGCCTTATGCCTTTGTACAAGCAGAAAGTGCTGAGAGAAGGATTTCTTTGAAACCTTTCCTGTAGTTCTCGTTAAAAACAACGTAAATACAAGGATTCAGAGCGCTGTTGACGTGACCAAGAAAGTCACCCAAGAACCAAAGGTGATTCGGCAAACCACAATGTTTGAAATGTGGATCAAAGTCAAACAGAAAAGAATTCACATGGAACGGCAGCCAGCACAGAGTGAACGTCACCACGACAGCGATGAACATGCGCAGTGCGGTATGCCTGCTTCTCTTGTGAGCGCGGGCGCAGGTCTCACTGGAGCTTCCGGGCGACTTCCGCTTCCATATCTTGTAAATGATGCAAGTGTACAGCACAACCATGATGGCGACAGGCGCTGCAAACATAAATAAGAACAGTGCCAAGGTGTAGTTTCTGGGCGCGTCTGCGTGATGGAATGGTGGGCCCCAGGCCTCTACACACTGTCTCCAGTCCCCTCCGACATCTTGGATTTGGTTGGCGTACAGGACTGGTGCGGCGGAGAGCGCAGAACTGAGCCAAATGAGGGTTACGACAACTTTTCCTGCTCTGATGGTTACGCGCGTTTTTAAGGGCTTCGTTATGGCAAAGAATTGATCGACTGTTATGGCAACGAGCGTGAGAACGGAGCAGTGGATGGAAACGTCTTGACAGAAGTAAAGCAACTTGCACGCTGCGTCTCCGCCCCAACCAGCAATGGCGACGTCGGTGTCACGGATTATTTCATGTACTTTCACTGGCATGTTCAAAATGGTCACCAGTAGATCCGCAGCCGCCATATTGGACACGAACAATCGCGCCACGGAATCTCTCGCGCGGGTCTTGTACACATAGCAAATCACGAGGGTGTTGCCTACCAACGAGACGAAAAAGGCGAGAAGATACGCTGATGTCTTGATGCACATTTCAAGAATGCTGTCCTCATTCAAAAAAGGACAAGATTCCTCAGTTGTGTTGAGCTCCTCTGAGTGAACCAAATGTGCGCTGTTGTTTAGCATAGCGTGCGGAGATCAACCAGGAGTGGAATCGGAACGTTCTGGAATCAACTGATTATTTACCAGATCAGTGCACTAGCCTGTACCTACTTCACTCTTCACTCTACTGTACACCGGGAAAAGGAAGCTGACACACGAGATAAAAGCAGTAGCAAGTGTGACTCTGCAAAGAAATATACTTATGTGAGTATTTTCACTTTCATTTTACTCGTAATGTTAACTTCGTCGATAATAACCATTATCGTGTCACGTACCTTCAATGCCAGTGTCAAGTCTGCAACTTGAAACTGTTTTAATGCGGTGGTTGTCTGATTGCTGTTATTGTTTCGCTGATTGGGCCCTTTGAAGTCTGACGCTCAAGAGAGCGGTATTGATGTAAAATATTTATGTCCGCAACATGCAACCAAATGTTTGTTTTTCTAGATGCACTTATTTCCAACGAGTTGTGAAGTCTTGCTAAACGAGTCCTTGTGATAGCAGAGTCTTTGTTAACAGTGTAAAAGCCCCCCCTACTCTCGGCGGTGCTATATATTTTATCGCGTTTCCAACAGTGCGTACATTGTCCCCCTCAATCGTCGCGAATTTGAATATGAATACCTTCATGTGTATGCTAATCTGAGGTTATTTACAGCAGAAAAGTCAATCATTAGCACAATCTTTGGCTGGCTTTCCGCCACACCCAAAAGTGGGAAAATGTCATTTTATTTACTGATTGCGGACCCACCCAGCAGATTTGAACCTCCTAAATAGAGTTATTAAATGGGGTTTGAAGTGTGAAACAATCTCAAAACATTTATTCTACTTGTACAAGGTATAACCAACGTACGTTATAAAAGTGAGTATCATTTCGACCTAGCCGTAAATGAGATTACGTCTTAAACAGTCCTTGAAATTACATCTTGAACAGCTTGTGATATTATATCTGTAAGATTACTTCTAAAAACAACTTGTGAAATAACATGGAGCAGCCAGTTCCTTCCCTGTGATAGGAGAAATCTGCTTTTGCACGATTGTTTGCCCGCAACGCAGAAAAATCTAAATCCTTTTCCTAAATCCCATTGTCTATCTTCTTTTTTAACTACAATCTTTTTGGCTTTTTTCGTTTGAGTATATGACTATACACAAAGCAGTTGGTTTAGTCTACTGTTTTCTAGTCTTGATAGTATTTAAATTTCGTTATAAATAATATTTTTCCGTAGTTTTGTCACAGTCCATTTTTCAATAGCTCCATGTTTTCACCGATTCCAGACGCTTGATACACTTTCTCTTCTCAAGTTCGACTCGTTTAGTCAGTTTTCTTGAGGAGAGCTTCTAAAGTGGACAAGGGTAACGGCGCCCGCTTCATTTTGGGCAGATCGCTCTCTGTGCGGATTAGCGATCTCCAGAAGCTCCATGGAAACCGCTCCTCCAGAAATGTCCTGTGTGTACGAGTACACCTGCCTTGTTCTCGCGGTCCTACTGACGTCAGAAACAAACCTCAGGTTGCCTTGACAACAGAGGATCTCCCTGAATCCTTTGCGGTACTTTTTGTCGAGCAGAAAATAAATGCACGGGTTCAACGCACTGTTCGCAAAGCCGAAGAAACTGCCGAGAAACCATACGACGTACGGCGGCCCACAGTCTAAGTATGCAGGGACAAAGTACAAGAGAAAAAAGGAAACGTGTACTGTTAACCAGCACAGCGCAAAGCACACGATAACTGCGACAAACATCTTGCCTGCCTTTTGGCGAGATCTTTGTTGTAAGCGAATCGTTGCTGCGGTGCGATTCCCCGGAACGCGTCGTCTCCAAATTGCAAAGAATACTCTGCTATATAACACTGTTATGATGCTGAGAGGAAGAAGGTACAAGATCACCATGTAAACTATTGTGTAGTCTCGTGGAGCCAACACGGGGTCAAACGGCGAGGGCCATTCTTCTAGACACCAAATAGACCCGTCCTCATCATGCACCAAGTTGTTGGCGATCAACTGGGGCGAGGCGGTGACAGCAGACGCGAACCAAATAAGTGGAATGACAAGCCGAAGCCTTTTTGTTGTCATAACTCTCTTGAACGGGTAAACAATGGTTACATACTTATCAAGCGAAATAGCGACCAGTGTGAAAATAGAGCAACTAACCGATACAGTTTGACAAAACGGCAGGAGTTTGCACATGACCAAACCAAAGGAACCGCTGAACCACTGGTTTGTGCCCGTGATCTCAACTTTAGCCGCCTCGGGCATATTCATCAGTGTAATTAGCAGGTCTGCCGTCGCCATGTTTGCGATCAAATAATGCGGCGGTTTCCTCAGCCGTCTGTTTCTGTATATGACTTTGATGACTAAACAGTTACCGACCAGAGATAGCAAGAAAACCGAGATTATAGCAGCGGTCTTAAAGCACACCTCGATCAAGCTATCTTGCACCAGCTCACACTCATCACTTTCACTCGGGATATCGATTTCACTCGGGATATCGATGTGACTGGTGTTATTCATGGCAGGTGATAATTGGCCTAGACGAACACAAGTCAATGTTAGTAAAGTATCACAGAAATGTATGCCCCTGCACCCTAATCAAGAAGTCCCTTTGCTAACGAATGTCAATTCACGTCAGTGAAAGTTACCTCTGAGGCTGCTCGATCGCGAAAGAAGTATCTTTGTGTAAATAATTAAATACCCTTAGAAATAGTGTTTGTTTCTCCCAAATGATACGACCATTTGCCATGATACGACTATGCATGTATGCATGTACTAATCGTGACAATCGTCACAATTTTTGTGATTGTAATTTCCAATTTTTCGGATCCCAGCTTGATTGTGTCTTGCATGTTATATTCATAAACAGTGTTTCAGAAAAAAAAATCTTTAATTAAAATTAGAAAGAGAACTATGGATATATTTTTTACCAATTTTTTTTTTCATCGTACACTCTCTAAACGAACTTGCTTGGTATAATCGTTTTATTATAGCTCAAATTTCCCACATAGAAGCAAATGCAGTACATAGCAGGTACGTGACAAAATTTGCTGCAGCTTATTAAGTTGAGCCTTCCCAACACTATGGAGAAGCGCCTGGAGCGTTTTAAATATGTTATATTTTCACCTGATTGCTTTATTAATTCAGATATACTGTAGTTATAGTAGATGTTTAATTTAAAAGTTTCTGTTATAATTGACCAAAACTATTCACAAATTTAAATGAAAGCAATTTAGTTTCAAACGATAATAAGACTCAGTTACGAAAAATGAAAACAGGGATACGAAATTATGACCGGGTTTGTTTGGAATAGTTCAAATCTATAACACAAAGAAATAAGCCAAACACGCTTGATACAGAATTTGGTGGCGATTATATTATTGGTTTTCAGTACTGTAGCAGGTGTAAATAGGCTGTGTTTTCTTCTTGTCAGTTCCAATCGTAGAACGGAGTTAGTAAATACTTAGACTGGCCCGTCTGCATATATACCCTACTGTATGTTCCAGGCCTCTTTAGAAAAACTTCACTAAGTTACAAAACTGATTTGATTGCTGTTTGCAGTTGTGGAAAGCTGTAATTTTTATACGTTGAATGTGATATCGAGAAAACAAAGTTTGCCTAAAATAGCTGCTTAAATTTTAGCGTCGCTTTCTTCTTTGCATCTGCCTTATAAGCTTACTTCTCGTCGTCACTGAGTCATACGGTAATTACTTGTTTGTGAGTTTCTCTTTTTGGTTGTTTCTCTATTTCAATATCGCGCCTGCTTCTGTTTTCCTGTTTTGCACTCACCGTTGCCTGCTTCGTTGCCGCTCTTTCTTTGCTGGGATTTAGTGTATGGTGTGTTTTCCCGAAGCAGATTTTTTTGAAGTTGAATCTTGTGTTTTTCCTAGCAATTTCACTTCACGTCAATTTATAAGTGGGAAATGATTGTAGATCGCTTGGAGTGCTAAGCATTATGCTACCTCTGTGAGAAGGAAAGTAGTATAGAAATTATATCACATAGGGCGACTAGTTGGCGACAAAAAAAAACACCTGGTGTGTGACGATAATTAGAACGAGCAATGATAACGCAAAACGGTGTTTTAAATCATTACGGCATTCATCACGAACAGGAATAATTATGCAGTCAAGCGTAATTTTAGCGCGCCCTTTTAGTTTATACAACTTTGCCGTGGTTCATTTTTATGAGGGCGCTTATACTGAACCTTGTATCCGGTAAAAGAGTTGATCGAGCGCATAAACAAAAACTGCTTTGTTGGCACAAGTGTTCCCTGCGGTGTCTCGTGATATTATTACTGGCCATTGAAGTATCTTTCATATCTTCTGAACATTGTTCGTGGTACACACGTTATCAAACCCAATTATCAATTATGGCTTTTAGAGTTGTGGGTTTTAACATGTTAATTTTAACATTCGCGAAATTGTACTGAAAAGACAGTGGTAGCTTTTCGATAAATATTTTCTTACTATGGCAATTTCCTGCTTGTTGCCAGGACAAGAAAAACTGCTGTACAAAGTCTGATCCAGTGAAAGCAAAACAAGGCACAGAATTGTGTGGATGATGACAAGGCTACGAAGGTACAGACTTGCGTGCATTTCAACTACATTATTCACCATCCCAAAAGGCCCACTCTCTTAGCGCTTTTTGCCACTGGGTTAGCTACCTCTGCAACCAAAATAACTGCTTTGCAAAGTTCTATCTTCCAACAGTCATCCGCCGTCTTGACGAACCACCAAGTTTGAACCTTTTTGAAAACACTCGGCTCTCGTCACCTAGCCGGTATTAGTTTTACTTTTGTCATCGCGTAATGGAAGGAAATAAATCTTCTAGGATAAGAGCTGCATGCATATGATGTTCTTAATGGCAGATTGCATCAGTTCATTAGGTGGCTCTGTCGTTGCTGCTGGGCTTGGTAATGGTGTATTTTCTTGTTATTGTCACTGCAAAGCGGAATCTCGTATTGGTTCCTGACAACGGAATCGAGTTCTTTCGATTGCGCGCAACACGTTTTCCTTGACAACACAAGGCTTCCCTCAATCCTCTGCGATACTCCTTCAAAATGACAAAATATAAACAAGGGTTTATAGCGCTGTTTACGTGAGCGAAGAAGCGACACACAAACTGCACGACGTCAGACGGAAAGCAGTCGTTGTTATTATCAGAAAAGTAATCCATGAAAAAAAGTACGTGATACGGGAGCCAACAAATTGCAAATACGCACACGATGATAATCAGGAGCTTCAGAACTTTCTTGCGCGTGCTGCGCCTGCGCTGTGCGCCTCGTGGCGCGTGTGAAAGAACCGTCCTCCTCCACACGCGCCACACGATGCTGGAATACAAGACACAAATGAGCACCAGTGGGCATGCGTACAGGAAAACAAACAACACGACGGTGAAATCCCTGCTCGCCGTGTCGTTATCAAACGCTGGTGCCCAGTCTTCTATGCAGTAAATTCCTTCGCCGTCTTGTTCCATTTTGTTCGCGTAAAGAAGTGGCGCACAAACCAGCAGCGACACCAGCCATACAGCGGCGATGATGCGGCTCGCTCTGCTGAGGGCGACAACTTTCCTGAGGGGGAAGAGTATGGCAAAGAACCTGTCCAACGCAATGGCGACCAAGCTGAGAACAGAACAAGATATAGACAGGTCCTGAGAGAAGCCTGCCAATTTACAGATGATTGTTGCTAGGATATCGCTCTGTACGTGGAGTTGATCGGAACCCGTGATGTGGACCTGCAGCATGTAGGGCATGTGCAACACCGTGATGAGCAAATCTGCTACTGCCATGTTCACTATCAGATGGTGAGTCACAGTGCGCATGCGCCGGTTCCTCCTGACTACACAGATAAGCAGGCTATTGGCCAGAACAGACACCAACATGGCGACAACATAAAAGCTGCTACGGACAATTTGATTGGTCAGTGTGACGTCAGAATCTTCACAGGGGTCAGCGCCGGAACCGAACTCCTCTTCTGATAAAGTCGAGTTGTTCTCATTCATCTTGATTCCAATTCTTTCTGTTGAGTGTAAAATCATGTGGAGTTTAGCAGGCATATACTTACCTGCAGTTTTCGTATCATCTCCTTGAGTTTCCTGTGTCATTTGTGACAATGTTTGGCGTCTATTTTTGTTGGGATATTTGTACCAGATATTTTTGTTGTATCAAGACAAAGATGGCTGTAGTAGAAATCTTGTCTATTTTCATTGCATTCGTACCGAGTAAAATCCTTATACCTGATATCTGCGAATCTAAGCTTGTTGGAGGCAGGAATCGCGCAAGTATGGAGAAATTAGGAATATAATGATAAAACCGCGTTTTAATTTCGTAAATGATTCTATTTGAATGACCATTTTTCCAAGTGAAGTAACTTTGTTAGGACTGAATCGTGTGGGTTATCCATTCCCTTTTGTTTTCTGATGTTTTATCGAGTACTTCCGCTGATTAAGTTTATTAAAATTAGAGACAAAATTTTTCCTTTTTCCTCTCTGTTTTGTTTTCTTAATCGAACTCCAATTTACATGCCAAATCAATTCAAAATCTGCGTCTATGACTGAAACACCTGAACGACTCAATTCTAAATTCCGTCTTTATGCCGATGTTCAACCACAACTTCATTTGCTGCGTGCGCCATTTATTCAGCTTTCTATCACGTGTATAATAAAGCCTATTTTGGTTTCAAGCAGGATTTTTATGAATAGTAGTCGACCAAACGAAGCAGCTTGAAGTTGTTGAGAATTGTATCGTTTTCACAGCTTGTTCTTGGCAGAAATCAATAACCGTTTTTTTTTTCTTGATCTGTCACACCCTACTCAAAAGGTAGGGGATATGTGGGTTGGAAGTTCCTCTGATAGAACTCACTAAGCTTCTTCTATCACCGATAATGCAAAATATTGCCGAGCATAAAGAGAAAGAATATTATAAGTAAAATTTTGAATTTAAACAGTGCTCCTCAGACTTCAACCTCACCTGTTGGTGTTGTTTTTCATTTGCCTGTGTAGTAGTACGTACATGTACTGCTGTTTTCTCAGCTTGTTTTAATAATAATCAACAGCCGTTTTATTTTTGGTCTGTCGCACAGCAACTCAAAAGTGGGGGATATGTGGGCTTGAAGTCCTGCTCAAAACTTTCTACACTCAATCAATAGTTGACACTCGGCAAAACACTGCCGAGGACAGGACAGAAAAAGCAATTAGTGCGGCCTTCTTGAGAGGAAGTGGAACACCAGACTTCAACATATTCAAATCTGGGCCGTTGTTTTTCAATTGCTTCCTTAGTTGTAGCTGTGAAAATAAGGGAATGAAATCAGGGGGTGTTGTTTCGTACCTTATTTCTGTTAAGTTTGTGGTTGGCGATCCCTGATCCCTGCAGACAACGCGCTAAGCCGAGTCGTAATATTGTTTCAGTCTCCTTGGCATCACTTGAGTTATCAACTTGAATGTAGCTTTTTTAGTCGACGCTTGCTGTATTGAGATGAAACTGAAGTAATTTTGAACGCAACAATAGATTAAAGCAGCCGCGGAATGAATACAAAACCGTCGGAGTATCGCTCGTGCGTCTCCTAATGTGTTTTCCCAGAACCGTTTCACAAGTGCATGTCAATTTATTGGCTCAAATGAGACTTGGCTGACAGCAAATGCTTGGTACGATAAGTGATTAAATCCAAGATCCTATCATTGACATTTGACTATGCGCACAAATTCAAACGCGTTGACTTAACGCATTATCACGGAATTGATGGATCTTATTAACCAAACTAATACAAAAGAGTGTTCAGCTCTTATCTCCATGAAGAACTTTATTTTTGGCTTTTTAATTATGGTCAAAGCCACCGTCAGAACTGAGGCTTCCTGTTTACTCTGTAAAGCTAACTTTGCCTGGTGTTTAATTGCTTGTTGTGGCAGGTGTATCCATTCGGTTCAAATGCGAGCAAAAAAGAATGCTATTCCTTGCATTAAACGTACGAGTTAGCACTTCCATTTAATATCCCAAACGTTGAGTTGGCCTGGAAAAACTGTTCGATACCAACCAAGGTTTGTTCGTATTGGTACGTGACATTATGTGTACATCTCAACTAAAAATACATCACAGCTACGCGGCCTGTCAGCGGATGTGTGGATCGGTGTGTTATTTTATATCTGAATCTTTATATGATTTGGCTAAGAGAGTGGCAAAAGAAAAATAATATCTGGTTTCGATCTATTGTCTCACCAACCTTTTTGAATTTTCACGCGACAATAGTAAAATGTAGGCAGTAATTAAATATCTGAAGAAAATGGAAGGGGAGGTGGGACGTTTGCCATTTTGCATGAGTACCAATTCAAAAAATCAAAAAACAAAAAAAAAACATCGATTCAATTTTACAGGAATGTCTCATCTTTTGTATGACGTCCTTAATGGGTACTACAAGCGCATATTTTACGAGGTGGGGGGGGGGGGGGGGGGGGGGGGGGGGGGGGTGAGGGCGGAGGGCGGATCCAGAAGAAAATCTGACCGGTTTCCAATGTGCGAGCACCAAAGGCGCGAGCTTCTAGAGCGATTATTTTTAGACCGGGCTCTCCAAAACGCCATTTTCTGAGAAACTAAATTCAAAAACTTGTTTCTGTAATCCGGTTTGAATCTGGTTTTCTTTCCCTTGTGATTTGTGAAGCAGTGGACCAGCGATTCATTAACGCACTTTCCTCACACCATGTTACAAACTTTGCTCAATTGTAAATATAATTTGGCGTTCGTATTGAAACAATTGATCAATTTTAATTTCACGCAGGAAAGTCCGGTTGAGTCTTGCCACTATTTTGCAGTTTTTAGTGTCCTGACATCCGCTGTCAGAGTTTTTTAATTAGTGAACAAAACATATACACAGTGCAGACCAAACTTGGCATTTCATACTGAATTTTTCTCGGGCAAAAGTTGACATGAAGAGTAGTCTGCGTAGCAAGCGTTTCCGCAGGTTTCTGAGCGCATACAAAGACGTTTTCGATTTTTGACCGCGCGAAAAGTTCTGTATGTTCTCTCGAACCTTTGAGTAGAAAATGTATGACTGATGGAGTGAGAATAGATAAGTCAACCATGCAGGTTTTATCTGAGTAAGGTATCAAGAGCCAAGTTCTCTGAGACTTCGTAATACCTTTATGATTAGAAGGGAATTCCCGTGCTTTGAGTGACTGCCCGGGTCGCAAGCAACACGCGGAAGAGCCTGGACGTACGGTCGCACTTGCAAGGTCGTTCCCAGGTAGGCTTGGATAAATTATGCTCGTAAATTGGCGAATTATGCTTGCCGGCAGTGCTCGTAAAAATCGTGAATTATGCTCAAAATTATGCTCGGGGAACGAAATTATGCTCGGATTATGCTCGGTACGAGCCTCGCCCCAGTCCCTTGCCGCGCATGGTTTTGCTCCCAGCCCTGCGCGGCTGCGTTTCCCGCGCTTTCGAGAGCCAGATCCGAGGTAGCTGACTTCAGACTTCAGAGCGTGTGATGCGGGCGCGTTTTAGCGAATATGTTGGGCGAATCATAAGGCATTTGTTTTGTTTTGTTTTGAATTTGTTTATAATTTTTTTCTTTTAACTATAATAAAATGATAATCGAAGTGATAATAGGAAGTGTCAATCGGGAGTGGTAATTGTGAGTGATAATCGGGAGTGGTAACCGGGAGTGACAATCGGGAGTGGCAATCAAGAGTGGTAATCAGGAGTGGTAATTGACACTCCCGATTGCCACTCCCGATTATCACTTACAATTACCACTCCCGATTGCCCGACTATCCAAGCCTATTCCCATCGCCTTTTGTTGGGCTAACTTGCCGCTCAGAGTCTGGTCAGCATTACACCAGGTTGAACGACATATATATATATATATAAATATATATTTGGCATTTCTTTATGTAAGGTTCACCTCTTTGAATTTTTTTACCTTTTTAGATAAAGGTCCCTTTTTTGTTTTTGGTATTTTTAGGTAAGAATCCCCCCTTTGGTATTTTGAAATTCCTGTAAGTATACCGATCCCATTTCTCGCGACCCACTGAAAAAAAATATTAAAATCTATACATCAAAACGGTCGTTATTGTCCTAGAAACGTTTCCTGAAAATCTCATGCGATTCTGAAAGGTTACTGAAAGTTTGGCGAGATTCAGTTTTAGCCCCAAAACTAGACTGGCGTTGCCAATGAGCTCGCGACGTGAGTTGCGTCGAGACCAGAATACCCTGTGCTATAGCCTTAGTATTTTCTCGAAATCCGGTCATTTTACGACCATCTCAGAATCGCATGAAACTTTCAGGAAACGTTGCTGGGACTATGCTGACGGTTTCTGCATAGCTTTTTTAAACTTTTAGCCCGCGCATAGTGAGAAATTAGAGCACATTAGAGAAAATGATGCACTAATTAAAACATCACACCTTTCGAGCAAAGGAGCCAAATTTAAGCTCCTATATCTAGCCAACAAATGAAGATAGAAGCAAATATATTCTAAAAAGTCTTGTTATAATTCAAGGAAAGTTTTCTGAAAGTTTCAAGAATTTTCAATTTTAGACAAAAACCATGTGCTATAGCCTTAGTATTTTGTCAAAATCCGGTCATTTTTCGACCATCTCAGAATCGCATGAAACTTTCAGGAAATGTTCCTGGGACTATGCCGACGGGTTTTGCATAGTTTTTGTAAAACTTTAAGCCCGCGCATTGTGAGAAAATTGAGCAAATCATCGACTAATTAAAACATCACACCTTTCAAAGTTTTAAGCGGTTTTGCTGCTATATCTCGCCAACGGATGAAGATACATAAAGCAAATGTATTGCAGAAAGTCTTCTTATAGTCCCAGGAAGGTTTCCTAAAAGTTTCAAGAGTTTTCAATTTTTGGCCAAAATCGGCAAAAAACCCTGGGCTATAGCCTTAGTATTTTGTCAAAATCCAGTCATTTTTCGACCATCTCAGAATCGCATGAAACTTTCAGGAAATGTTCCTGGGACTATGCCGACGGGTTTTGCATAGTTTTTGTAAACTTTAAGCCCGCGCATTGTGAGAAAATTGAGCAAATCATCGACTAATTAAAACATCACACCTTTCAAAGTTTTAAGCGGTTTAGCTGCTATATCTCGCCAACGGATGAAGATACATAAAGCAAATGTATTGCAGAAAGTTTTCTTATAGTCCTAGGAAGGTTTCCTAAAAGTTTCAAGAGTTTTCAATTTTTGGCCAAAATCGGCAAAAAACCCTGGGCTATAGCCTTAGTATTTTGTCAAAATCCGGTCATTTTTCGACCAACTCAGAATCGCATGAAACTTTCAGGAAATGTTCCTGGGACTATGCCGACGGGTTTTGCATAGTTTTTGTAAACTTTAAGCCCGCGCATTGTGAGGAAATTGAGCAAATCATCGACTAATTAAAACATCACACCTTTCAAAGTTTTAAGCGGTTTTGCTGCTATATCTCGCCAACGGATGAAGATACATAAAGCAATTGTATTGCAGAAAGTCTTCTTATAGTCCCAGGAAGGTTTCCTAAAAGTTTCAAGAGTTTTCAATTTTTGGCCAAAATCGGCAAAAAACCCTGGGCTATAGCCTTAGTATTTTGTGAAAATCCGGTCATTTTTCGACCATCTCAGAATCGCATGAAACTTTCAGGAAATGTTCCTGGGACTATGCCGACGGGTTTTGCATAGTTTTTGTAAACTTTAAGGCCGCGCACTGTGAGAAATTTGAGCAAATCATCGACTAATTAAAACATCACACCTTTCAAAGTTTTAAGCGGTTTTGCTGCTATATCTCGCCAACGGATGAAGATACATAAAGCAAATGTATTGCAGAAAGTCTTCATATAGTCCCAGGAAGGTTTCCTAAAAGTTTCAAGAGTTTTCAATTTTTGGCCAAAATCGGCAAAAAACCCTGGGCTATAGCCTTAGTATTTTGTGAAAATCCGGTCATTTTTCGACCATCTCAGAATCGCATGAAGCTTTCAGGAAATGTTCCTGGGACTATGCCGACGGGTTTTGCATAATTTTTGTAAACTTTAAGCCCGCGCATTGTGAGAAAATTGAGCAAATCATCGACTAATTAAAACATCACACCTTTCAAAGTTTTAAGCGGTTTAGCTGCTATATCTCGCCAACGGATGAAGATACATAAAGCAAATGTAATGCAGAAAGTTTTCTTATAGTCCCAGGAAGGTTTCCTAAAAGTTTCAAGAGTTTTCAATTTTTGGCCAAAATCGGCAAAAAACCCTGGGCTATAGCCTTAGTATTTTGTCAAAATCCGGTCATTTTTCGACCATCTCACAATCGCATGAAACTTTCAGGAAATGTTCCTGGGACTATGCGGACGAGTTTTGCATAGTTTTTGTAAACTTTAAGGCCGCGCATTGTGAGAAAATTGAGCAAATCATCGACTAATTAAAACATCACACCTTTCAAAGTTTTAAGCGGTTTTGCTGCTATATCTCGCCAACGGATGAAGATACATAAAGCAAATGTATTGCAGAAAGTCTTCTTATAGTCCCAGGAAGGTTTCCTAAAAGTTTCAAGAGTTTTCAATTTTTGGCCAAAATCGGCAAAAAAACCCTGGCCTTAGTATTTTGTCAAAATCCGGTCATTTTTCGACCAACTCAGAATCGCATGAAACTTTCAGGAAATGTTCCTGGGACTATGCCGACGGGTTTTGCATAGTTTTTGTAAACTTTAAGGCCGCGCATTGTGAGAAAATTGAGCAAATCATCGACTAATTAAAACATCACACCTTTCAAAGTTTTAAGCGGTTTTGCTGCTATATCTCGCCAACGGATGAAGATACATAAAGCAAATGTATTGCAGAAAGTCTTCTTATAGTCCCAGGAAGGTTTCCTAAAAGTTTCAAGAGTTTTCAATTTTTGGCCAAAATCGGCAAAAAACCCTGGGCTATAGCCTTAGTATTTTGTCAAAATCCGGTCATTTTTCGACCATCTCAGAATCGCATGAAACTTTCAGGAAATGTTCCTGGGACTATGCCGACGGGTTTTGCATAGTTTTTGTAAACTTTAAGGCCGCGCATTGTGAGAAAATTGAGCAAATCATCGACTAATTAAAACATCACACCTTTCAAAGTTTTAAGCGGTTTTGCTGCTATATCTCGCCAACGGTTGAAGATACATAAAGCAAATGTATTGCAGAAAGTCTTCTTATAGTCCTAGGAAGGTTTCCTAAAAGTTTCAAGAGTTTTCAATTTTTGGCCAAAATCGGCAAAAACCCCTGGGCTATAGCCTTAGTATTTTGTCAAAATCCGGTCATTTTTCGACCATCTCAGAATCGCATGAAACTTTCAGGAAATGTTCCTGGGACTATGCCGACGGGTTTTGCATAGTTTTTGTAAACTTTAAGTCCGCGCATTGTGAGAAAATTGAGCAAATCATCGACTAAATAAAACATCACACCTTTCAAAGTTTTAAGCGGTTTTGCTGCTATATCTCGCCAACGGATGAAGATACATAAAGCAAATGTATTGCAGAAAGTCTTCTTATTGTCCTAGGAAGGTTTCCTAAAAGTTTCAAGAGTTTTCAATTTTTGGCCAAAATCGGCAAAAAACCCCTGGGCTATAGCCTTAGTATTTTGTCAAAATCCGGTCATTTTTCGACCATCTCAGAATCGCATGAAACTTTCAGGAAATGTTCCTGGGACTATGCGGACGGGTTTTGCATAGTTTTTGTAAACTTTAAGGCCGCGCGTTGTGAGGAAATTGAGTAAATCATCGACTAATTAAAACATCACACCTTTCAAAGTTTTAAGCGGTTTTGCTGCTATATCTCGCCAACGGATGAAGATACATAAAGCAAATGTATTGCAGAAAGTCTTCTTATAGTCCCAGGAAGGTTTCCTAAAAGTTTCAAGAGTTTTCAATTTTTGGCCAAAATCGGCAAAAAACCCTGGGCTATAGCCTTAGTATTTTGTCAAAATCCGGTCATTTTTCGACCATCTCAGAATTGCATGAAACTTTCAGGAAATGTTCCTGGGACTATGCCGACGGGTTTTGCATAGTTTTTGTAAACTTTAAGGCCGCGCATTGTGAGAAAATTGAGCAAATCATCGACTAATTAAAACATCACACCTTTCAAAGTTTTAAGCGGTTTAGCTGCTATATCTCGCCAACGGATGAAGATACATAAAGCAAATGTATTGCAGAAAGTCTTCTTATAGTCCCTGGAAGGTTTCCTAAAAGTTTCAAGAGTTTTCAATTTTAGGCCAAAATCGGCAAAAAACCCTGGGCTATAGCCTTAGTATTTTGTCAAAATCCGGTCATTTTTCGACCATCTCAGAATCACATGAAACTTTCAGGAAATGTTCCTGGGACTATGCCGACGGGTTTTGCATAGTTTTTGTAAACTTTAAGTCCGCGCATTGTGAGAAAATTGAGCAAATCATCGACTAAATAAAACATCACACCTTTCAAAGTTTTAAGCGGTTTTGCTGCTATATCTCGCCAACGGACGAAGATACATAAAGCAAATGTATTGCAGAAAGTCTTCTTATAGTCCCAGGAAGGTTTCCTAAAAGTTTCAAGAGTTTTCAATTTTTGGCCAAAATCGGCAAAAAACCCTGGGCTATAGCCTTAGTATTTTGTCAAAATCCGGTCATTTTTCGACCATCTCAGAATTGCATGAAACTTTCAGGAAATGTTCCTGGGACTATGCCGACTGCTTTTGCATAGTTTTTGCAAACTTTAAGCCCGCGCATTGTGAGAAAATTGAGCAAATCATCGACTAATTAAAACATCACACCTTTCAAAGTTTTAAGCGGTTTTGCTGCTATATCTCGACAACGGATGAAGATACATAAAGCAAATGTAATGCAGAAAGTCTTCTTATAGTCCCAGGAAGGTTTCCTAAAAGTTTCAAGAGTTTTCAATTTTTGGCCAAAATCGGCAAAAAACCCTGGGCTATAGCCTTAGTATATTGTCAAAATCCGGTCATTTTTCGACCATCTCAGAATTGCATGAAACTTTCAGGAAATGTTCCTGGGACTATGGCGACTGCTTTTGCATAGTTTTTGCAAACTTTAAGCCCGCGCATTGTGAGAAAATTGAGCAAATCATCGACTAATTAAAACATCACACCTTTCAGAGTTTTAAGCGGTTTTGCTGCTATATCTCGCCAACGGATGAAGATACATAAAGCAAATGTATTGCAGAAAGTCTTCTTATAGTCCCAGGAAGGTTTCCTAAAAGTTTCAAGAGTTTTCAATTTTTGGCCAAAATCGGCAAAAAACCCTGGGCTATAGCCTTAGTATATTGTCAAAATCCGGTCATTTTTCGACCATCTCAGAATTGCATGAAACTTTCAGGAAATGTTCCTGGGACTATGCCGACGGTTTTTGCATAGTTTTTGTAAACTTTAAGCCCGCGCATTGTGAGAAAATTGAGCAAATCATTGACTAATTAAAACATCACACCTTTCAAAGTTTTAAGCGGTTTTGCTGCTATATCTCGCCAACGGATGAAGATACATAAAGCAAATGTATTGCAGAAAGTCTTCTTATAGTCCCAGGAAGGTTTCCTAAAAGTTTCAAGAGTTTTCAATTTTTGGCCAAAATCGGCAAAAAACCCTGCGCTATAGCCTTAGTATTTTGTCAAAATCCGGTCATTTTTCGACCATCTCAGAATCGCATGAAACTTTCAGGAAATGTTCCTGGGACTATGGCGACTGCTTTTGCATAGTTTTTGCAAACTTTAAGCCCGCGCATTGTGAGAAAATTGAGCAAATCATCGACTAATTAAAACATCACACCTTTCAAAGTTTTAAGCGGTTTTGCTGCTATATCTCGCCAACGGATGAAGATACATAAAGCAAATGTATTGCAGAAAGTCTTCTTATAGTCCCAGGAAGGTTTCCTAAAAGTTTCAAGAGTTTTCAATTTTTGGCCAAAATCGGCAAAAAACCCTGGGCTATAGCCTTAGTATTTTGTCAAAATCCGGTCATTTTTCGACCATCTCAGAATTGCATGAAACTTTCAGGAAATGTTCCTGGGACTATGCCGACGGTTTTTGCATAGTTTTTGTAAACTTTAAGCCCGCGCATTGTGAGAAAATTGAGCAAATCATCGACTAATTAAAACATCACACCTTTCAAAGTTTTAAGCGGTTTTGCTGCTATATCTCGCCAACGGATGAAGATACATAAAGCAAATGTATTGCAGAAAGTCTTCTTATAGTCCCAGGAAGGTTTCCTAAAAGTTTCAAGAGTTTTCAATTTTTGGCCAAAATCGGCAAAAAACCCTGGGCTATAGCCTTAGTATTTTGTCAAAATCCGGTCATTTTTCGACCATCTCAGAATCGCATGAAACTTTCAGGAAATGTTCCTGGGACTATGCCGACTGCTTTTGCATAGTTTTTGTAAACTTTAAGCCCGCGCATTGTGAGAAAATTGAGCAAATCATCGACTAATTAAAACATCACACCTTTCAAAGTTTTAAGCGGTTTTGCTGCTATGTCTCGCCAACGGATGAAGATACATAAAGCAAATGTATTGCAGAAAGTCTTCTTATAGTCCCAGGAAGGTTTCCTAAAAGTTTCAAGAGTTTTCAATTTTTGGCCAAAATCGGCAAAAAACCCTGGGCTATAGCCTTAGTATTTTGTCAAAATCCGGTCATTTTTCGACCATCTCAGAATTGCATGAAACTTTCAGGAAATGTTCCTGGGACTATGCCGACGGTTTTTGCATAGTTTTTGTAAACGTTAAGCCCGCGCATTGTGAGAAAATTGAGCAAATCATCGACTAATTAAAACATCACACCTTTCAAAGTTTTAAGCGGTTTTGCTGCTATATCTCGCCAACGGATGAAGATACATAAAGCAAATGTATTGCAGAAAGTCTTCTTATAGTCCCAGGAAGGTTTCCTAAAAGTTTCAAGAGTTTTCAATTTTTGGCCAAAATCGGCAAAAAACCCTGGGCTATAGCCTTAGTATATTGTCAAAATCCGGTCATTTTTCGACCATCTCAGAATTGCATGAAACTTTCAGGAAATGTTCCTGGGACTATGCCGACGGTTTTTGCATAGTTTTTGTAAACTTTAAGCCCGCGCATTGTGAGAAAATTGAGCAAATCATTGACTAATTAAAACATCACACCTTTCAAAGTTTTAAGCGGTTTTGCTGCTATATCTCGCCAACGGATGAAGATACATAAAGCAAATGTATTGCAGAAAGTCTTCTTATAGTCCCAGGAAGGTTTCCTAAAAGTTTCAAGAGTTTTCAATTTTTGGCCAAAATCGGCAAAAAACCCTGCGCTATAGCCTTAGTATTTTGTCAAAATCCGGTCATTTTTCGACCATCTCAGAATCGCATGAAACTTTCAGGAAATGTTCCTGGGACTATGGCGACTGCTTTTGCATAGTTTTTGCAAACTTTAAGCCCGCGCATTGTGAGAAAATTGAGCAAATCATCGACTAATTAAAACATCACACCTTTCAAAGTTTTAAGCGGTTTTGCTGCTATATCTCGCCAACGGATGAAGATACATAAAGCAAATGTATTGCAGAAAGTCTTCTTATAGTCCCAGGAAGGTTTCCTAAAAGTTTCAAGAGTTTTCAATTTTTGGCCAAAATCGGCAAAAAACCCTGGGCTATAGCCTTAGTATTTTGTCAAAATCCGGTCATTTTTCGACCATCTCAGAATTGCATGAAACTTTCAGGAAATGTTCCTGGGACTATGCCGACGGTTTTTGCATAGTTTTTGTAAACTTTAAGCCCGCGCATTGTGAGAAAATTGAGCAAATCATCGACTAATTAAAACATCACACCTTTCAAAGTTTTAAGCGGTTTTGCTGCTATATCTCGCCAACGGATGAAGATACATAAAGCAAATGTATTGCAGAAAGTCTTCTTATAGTCCCAGGAAGGTTTCCTAAAAGTTTCAAGAGTTTTCAATTTTTGGCCAAAATCGGCAAAAAACCCTGGGCTATAGCCTTAGTATTTTGTCAAAATCCGGTCATTTTTCGACCATCTCAGAATCGCATGAAACTTTCAGGAAATGTTCCTGGGACTATGCCGACTGCTTTTGCATAGTTTTTGTAAACTTTAAGCCCGCGCATTGTGAGAAAATTGAGCAAATCATCGACTAATTAAAACATCACACCTTTCAAAGTTTTAAGCGGTTTTGCTGCTATGTCTCGCCAACGGATGAAGATACATAAAGCAAATGTATTGCAGAAAGTCTTCTTATAGTCCCAGGAAGGTTTCCTAAAAGTTTCAAGAGTTTTCAATTTTTGGCCAAAATCGGCAAAAAACCCTGGGCTATAGCCTTAGTATTTTGTCAAAATCCGGTCATTTTTCGACCATCTCAGAATTGCATGAAACTTTCAGGAAATGTTCCTTGGACTATGCCGACGGTTTTTGCATAGTTTTTGTAAACTTTAAGCCCGCGCATTGTGAGAAAATTGAGCAAATCATCGACTAATTAAAACATCACACCTTTCAAAGTTTTAAGCGGTTTTGCTGCTATATCTCGCCAACGGATGAAGATACATAAAGCAAATGTATTGCAGAAAGTCTTCTTATAGTCCCAGGAAGGTTTCCTAAAAGTTTCAAGAGTTTTCAATTTTTGGCCAAAATCGGCAAAAAACCCTGGGCTATAGCCTTAGTATATTGTCAAAATCCGGTCATTTTTCGACCATCTCAGAATTGCATGAAACTTTCAGGAAATGTTCCTGGGACTATGCCGACGGTTTTTGCATAGTTTTTGTAAACTTTAAGCCCGCGCATTGTGAGAAAATTGAGCAAATCATTGACTAATTAAAACATCACACCTTTCAAAGTTTTAAGCGGTTTTGCTGCTATATCTCGCCAACGGATGAAGATACATAAAGCAAATGTATTGCAGAAAGTCTTCTTATAGTCCCAGGAAGGTTTCCTAAAAGTTTCAAGAGTTTTCAATTTTTGGCCAAAATCGGCAAAAAACCCTGCGCTATAGCCTTAGTATTTTGTCAAAATCCGGTCATTTTTCGACCATCTCAGAATCGCATGAAACTTTCAGGAAATGTTCCTGGGACTATGGCGACTGCTTTTGCATAGTTTTTGCAAACTTTAAGCCCGCGCATTGTGAGAAAATTGAGCAAATCATCGACTAATTAAAACATCACACCTTTCAAAGTTTTAAGCGGTTTTGCTGCTATATCTCGCCAACGGATGAAGATACATAAAGCAAATGTATTGCAGAAAGTCTTCTTATAGTCCCAGGAAGGTTTCCTAAAAGTTTCAAGAGTTTTCAATTTTTGGCCAAAATCGGCAAAAAACCCTGGGCTATAGCCTTAGTATTTTGTCAAAATCCGGTCATTTTTCGACCATCTCAGAATTGCATGAAACTTTCAGGAAATGTTCCTGGGACTATGCCGACGGTTTTTGCATAGTTTTTGTAAACTTTAAGCCCGCGCATTGTGAGAAAATTGAGCAAATCATCGACTAATTAAAACATCACACCTTTCAAAGTTTTAAGCGGTTTTGCTGCTATATCTCGCCAACGGATGAAGATACATAAAGCAAATGTATTGCAGAAAGTCTTCTTATAGTCCCAGGAAGGTTTCCTAAAAGTTTCAAGAGTTTTCAATTTTTGGCCAAAATCGGCAAAAAACCCTGGGCTATAGCCTTAGTATTTTGTCAAAATCCGGTCATTTTTCGACCATCTCAGAATCGCATGAAACTTTCAGGAAATGTTCCTGGGACTATGCCGACTGCTTTTGCATAGTTTTTGTAAACTTTAAGCCCGCGCATTGTGAGAAAATTGAGCAAATCATCGACTAATTAAAACATCACACCTTTCAAAGTTTTAAGCGGTTTTGCTGCTATGTCTCGCCAACGGATGAAGATACATAAAGCAAATGTATTGCAGAAAGTCTTCTTATAGTCCCAGGAAGGTTTCCTAAAAGTTTCAAGAGTTTTCAATTTTTGGCCAAAATCGGCAAAAAACCCTGGGCTATAGCCTTAGTATTTTGTCAAAATCCGGTCATTTTTCGACCATCTCAGAATTGCATGAAACTTTCAGGAAATGTTCCTGGGACTATGCCGACGGTTTTTGCATAGTTTTTGTAAACGTTAAGCCCGCGCATTGTGAGAAAATTGAGCAAATCATCGACTAATTAAAACATCACACCTTTCAAAGTTTTAAGCGGTTTTGCTGCTATATCTCGCCAACGGATGAAGATACATAAAGCAAATGTATTGCAGAAAGTCTTCTTATAGTCCCAGGAAGGTTTCCTAAAAGTTTCAAGAGTTTTCAATTTTTGGCCAAAATCGGCAAAAAACCCTGGGCTATAGCCTTAGTATATTGTCAAAATCCGGTCATTTTTCGACCATCTCAGAATTGCATGAAACTTTCAGGAAATGTTCCTGGGACTATGCCGACGGTTTTTGCATAGTTTTTGTAAACTTTAAGCCCGCGCATTGTGAGAAAATTGAGCAAATCATTGACTAATTAAAACATCACACCTTTCAAAGTTTTAAGCGGTTTTGCTGCTATATCTCGCCAACGGATGAAGATACATAAAGCAAATGTATTGCAGAAAGTCTTCTTATAGTCCCAGGAAGGTTTCCTAAAAGTTTCAAGAGTTTTCAATTTTTGGCCAAAATCGGCAAAAAACCCTGCGCTATAGCCTTAGTATTTTGTCAAAATCCGGTCATTTTTCGACCATCTCAGAATCGCATGAAACTTTCAGGAAATGTTCCTGGGACTATGGCGACTGCTTTTGCATAGTTTTTGCAAACTTTAAGCCCGCGCATTGTGAGAAAATTGAGCAAATCATCGACTAATTAAAACATCACACCTTTCAAAGTTTTAAGCGGTTTTGCTGCTATATCTCGCCAACGGATGAAGATACATAAAGCAAATGTATTGCAGAAAGTCTTCTTATAGTCCCAGGAAGGTTTCCTAAAAGTTTCAAGAGTTTTCAATTTTTGGCCAAAATCGGCAAAAAACCCTGGGCTATAGCCTTAGTATTTTGTCAAAATCCGGTCATTTTTCGACCATCTCAGAATTGCATGAAACTTTCAGGAAATGTTCCTGGGACTATGCCGACGGTTTTTGCATAGTTTTTGTAAACTTTAAGCCCGCGCATTGTGAGAAAATTGAGCAAATCATCGACTAATTAAAACATCACACCTTTCAAAGTTTTAAGCGGTTTTGCTGCTATATCTCGCCAACGGATGAAGATACATAAAGCAAATGTATTGCAGAAAGTCTTCTTATAGTCCCAGGAAGGTTTCCTAAAAGTTTCAAGAGTTTTCAATTTTTGGCCAAAATCGGCAAAAAACCCTGGGCTATAGCCTTAGTATTTTGTCAAAATCCGGTCATTTTTCGACCATCTCAGAATCGCATGAAACTTTCAGGAAATGTTCCTGGGACTATGCCGACTGCTTTTGCATAGTTTTTGTAAACTTTAAGCCCGCGCATTGTGAGAAAATTGAGCAAATCATCGACTAATTAAAACATCACACCTTTCAAAGTTTTAAGCGGTTTTGCTGCTATGTCTCGCCAACGGATGAAGATACATAAAGCAAATGTATTGCAGAAAGTCTTCTTATAGTCCCAGGAAGGTTTCCTAAAAGTTTCAAGAGTTTTCAATTTTTGGCCAAAATCGGCAAAAAACCCTGGGCTATAGCCTTAGTATTTTGTCAAAATCCGGTCATTTTTCGACCATCTCAGAATTGCATGAAACTTTCAGGAAATGTTCCTTGGACTATGCCGACGGTTTTTGCATAGTTTTTGTAAACTTTAAGCCCGCGCATTGTGAGAAAATTGAGCAAATCATCGACTAATTAAAACATCACACCTTTCAAAGTTTTAAGCGGTTTTGCTGCTATATCTCGCCAACGGATGAAGATACATAAAGCAAATGTATTGCAGAAAGTCTTCTTATAGTCCCAGGAAGGTTTCCTAAAAGTTTCAAGAGTTTTCAATTTTTGGCCAAAATCGGCAAAAAACCCTGCGCTATAGCCTTAGTATTTTGTCAAAATCCGGTCATTTTTCGACCATCTCAGAATCGCATGAAACTTTCAGGAAATGTTCCTGGGACTATGCCGACGGTTTTTGCATAGTTTTTGTAAACTTTAAGCCCGCGCATTGTGAGAAAATTGAGCAAATCATCGACTAATTAAAACATCACACCTTTCAAAGTTTTAAGCGGTTTTGCTGCTATATCTCGCCAACGGATGAAGATACATAAAGCAAATGTATTGCAGAAAGTCTTCTTATAGTCCCAGGAAGGTTTCCTAAAAGTTTCAAGAGTTTTCAATTTTTGGCCAAAATCGGCAAAAAACCCTGGGCTATAGCCTTAGTATATTGTCAAAATCCGGTCATTTCTCGACCATCTCAGAATCGCATGAAACTTTCAGGAAATGTTCCTGGGACTATGCCGACGGTTTTTGCATAGGTTTTGTAAACTTTAATCCCGCGCATTGTGAGAAAATTGAGCAAATCATCGACTAATTAAAACATCACACCTTTCAAAGTTTTAAGCGGTTTTGCTGCTATATCTCGCCAACGGATGAAGATACATAAAGCAAATGTATTGCAGAAAGTCTTCTTATAGTCCCAGGAAGGTTTCCTAAAAGTTTCAAGAGTTTTCAATTTTTGGCCAAAATCGGCAAAAAACCCTGGGCTATAGCCTTAGTATTTTGTCAAAATCCGGTCATTTTTCGACCATCTCAGAATTGCATGAAACTTTCAGGAAATGTTCCTGGGACTATGCCGACGGTTTTTGCATAGTTTTTGTAAACTTTAAGCCCGCGCATTGTGAGAAAATTGAGCAAATCATCGATTAATTAAAACATCACACCTTTCAAAGTTTTAAGCGGTTTTGCTGCTATGTCTCGCCAACGGATGAAGATACATAAAGCAAATGTATTGCAGAAAGTCTTCTTATAGTCCCAGGAAGGTTTCCTAAAAGTTTCAAGAGTTTTCAATTTTTGGCCAAAATCGGCAAAAAACCCTGGGCTATAGCCTTAGTATTTTGTCAAAATCCGGTCATTTTTCGACCATCTCAGAATCGCATGAAACTTTCAGGAAATGTTCCTGGGACTATGCCGACTGCTTTTGCATAGTTTTTGTAAACTTTAAGCCCGCGCATTGTGAGAAAATTGAGCAAATCATCGACTAATTAAAACATCACACCTTTCAAAGTTTTAAGCGGTTTTGCTGCTATGTCTCGCCAACGGATGAAGATACATAAAGCAAATGTATTGCAGAAAGTCTTCTTATAGTCCCAGGAAGGTTTCCTAAAAGTTTCAAGAGTTTTCAATTTTTGGCCAAAATCGGCAAAAAACCCTGGGCTATAGCCTTAGTATTTTGTCAAAATCCGGTCATTTTTCGACCATCTCAGAATTGCATGAAACTTTCAGGAAATGTTCCTGGGACTATGCCGACGGTTTTTGCATAGTTTTTGTAAACTTTAAGCCCGCGCATTGTGAGAAAATTGAGCAAATCATCGACTAATTAAAACATCACACCTTTCAAAGTTTTAAGCGGTTTTGCTGCTATGTCTCGCCAACGGATGAAAATACATAAAGCAAATGTATTGCAGAAAGTCTTCTTATAGTCCCAGGAAGGTTTCCTAAAAGTTTCAAGAGTTTTCAATTTTTGGCCAAAATCGGCAAAAAACCCTGGGCTATAGCCTTAGTATTTTGTCAAAATCCGGTCATTTTTCGACCATCTCAGAATCGCATGAAACTTTCAGGAAATGTTCCTGGGACTATGCCGACTGCTTTTGCATAGTTTTTGTAAACTTTAAGCCCGCGCATTGTGAGAAAATTGAGCAAATCATCGACTAATTAAAACATCACTTCTTTCAAAGTTTTAAGCGGTTTTGCTGCTATGTCTCGCCAACGGATGAAGATACATAAAGCAAATGTATTGCAGAAAGTCTTCTTATAGTCCCAGGAAGGTTTCCTAAAAGTTTCAAGAGTTTTCAATTTTTGGCCAAAATCGGCAAAAAACCCTGGGCTATAGCCTTAGTATTTTGTCAAAATCCGGTCATTTTTCGACCATCTCAGAATTGCATGAAACTTTCAGGAAATGTTCCTTGGACTATGCCGACGGTTTTTGCATAGTTTTTGTAAACTTTAAGCCCGCGCATTGTGAGAAAATTGAGCAAATCATCGACTAATTAAAACATCACACCTTTCAAAGTTTTAAGCGGTTTTGCTGCTATATCTCGCCAACGGATGAAGATACATAAAGCAAATGTATTGCAGAAAGTCTTCTTATAGTCCCAGGAAGGTTTCCTAAAAGTTTCAAGAGTTTTCAATTTTTGGCCAAAATCGGCAAAAAACCCTGGGCTATAGCCTTAGCATTTTGTCAAAATCCGGTCATTTTTCGACCATCTCAGAATCGCATGAAACTTTCAGGAAATGTTCCTGGGACTATGCCGACTGCTTTTGCATAGTTTTTGTAAACTTTAAGCCCGCGCATTGTGAGAAAATTGAGCAAATCATCGACTAATTAAAACATCACACCTTTCAAAGTTTTAAGCGGTTTTGCTGCTATGTCTCGCCAACGGATGAAGATACATAAAGCAAATGTATTGCAGAAAGTCTTCTTATAGTCCCAGGAAGGTTTCCTAAAAGTTTCAAGAGTTTTCAATTTTTGGCCAAAATCGGCAAAAAACCCTGCGCTATAGCCTTAGTATTTTGTCAAAATCCGGTCATTTTTCGACCATCTCAGAATCGCATGAAACTTTCAGGAAATGTTCCTGGGACTATGCCGACGGTTTTTGCATAGGTTTTGTAAACTTTAAGCCCGCGCATTGTGAGAAAATTGAGCAAATCATCGACTAATTAAAACATCACACCTTTCAAAGTTTTAAGCGGTTTTGCTGCTATATCTCGCCAACGGATGAAGATACATAAAGCAAATGTATTGCAGAAAGTCTTCTTATAGTCCCAGGAAGGTTTCCTAAAAGTTTCAAGAGTTTTCAATTTTTGGCCAAAATCGGCAAAAAACCCTGGGCTATAGCCTTAGTATTTTGTCAAAATCCGGTCATTTTTCGACCATCTCAGAATCGCATGAAACTTTCAGGAAATGTTCCTGGGACTATGGCGACTGCTTTTGCATAGTTTTTGTAAACTTTAAGCCCGCGCATTGTGAGAAAATTGAGCAAATCATCGACTAATTAAAACATCACACCTTTCAAAGTTTTAAGCGGTTTTGCTGCTATATCTCGCCAACGGATGAAGATACATAAAGCAAATGTATTGCAGAAAGTCTTCTTATAGTCCCAGGAAGGTTTCCTAAAAGTTTCAAGAGTTTTCAATTTTTGGCCAAAATCGGCAAAAAACCCTGGGCTATAGCCTTAGTATTTTGTCAAAATCCGGTCATTTTTCGACCATCTCAGAATCGCATGAAACTTTCAGGAAATGTTCCTGGGACTATGGCGACTGCTTTTGCATAGTTTTTGTAAACTTTAAGCCCGCGCATTGTGAGAAAATTGAGCAAATCATCGACTAATTAAAACATCACACCCTTCAAAGTTTTAAGCGGTTTTGCTGCTATTTCTCGCCAACGGATGAAAATACATGAAGCAAATGTATTGCAGAAAGTCTTCTTATAGTCCCAGGAAGGTTTCCTAAAAGTTTCAAGAGTTTTCAATTTTTGGCCAAAATCGGCAAAAAACCCTGGGCTATAGCCTTAGCATTTTGTCAAAATCCGGTCATTTTTCGACCATCTCAGAATCGCATGAAACTTTCAGGAAATGTTCCTGGGACTATGGCGACTGCTTTTGCATAGTTTTTGCAAACTTTAAGCCCGCGCATTGTGAGAAAATTGAGCAAATCATCGACTAATTAAAACATCACACCTTTCAAAGTTTTAAGCGGTTTTGCTGCTATATCTCGCCAACGGATGAAGATACATAAAGCAAATGTATTGCAGAAAGTCTTCTTATAGTCCCTGGAAGGTTTCCTAAAAGTTTCAAGAGTTTTCAATTTTTGGCCAAAATCGGCAAAAAACCCTGGGCTATAGCCTTAGTATTTTGTCAAAATCCGGTCATTTTTCGACCATCTCAGAATTGCATGAAACTTTCAGGAAATGTTCCTGGGACTATGCCGACGGTTTTTGAGTAGTTTTTGTAAACTTTAAGCCCGCGCATTGTGAGAAAATTGAGCAAATCATCGACTAATTAAAACATCACACCTTTCAAAGTTTTAAGCGGTTTTGCTGCTATATCTCGCCAACGGATGAAGATACATAAAGCAAATGTATTGCAGAAAGTCTTCTTATAGTCCCAGGAAGGTTTCCTAAAAGTTTCAAGAGTTTTCAATTTTTGGCCAAAATCGGCAAAAAACCCTGGGCTATAGCCTTAGTATATTGTCAAAATCCGGTCATTTTTCGACCATCTCAGAATTGCATGAAACTTTCAGGAAATGTTCCTGGGACTATGCCGACGGTTTTTGCATAGTTTTTGTAAACTTTAAGCCCGCGCATTGTGAGAAAATTGAGCAAATCATCGACTAATTAAAACATCACACCTTTCAAAGTTTTAAGCGGTTTTGCTGCTATATCTCGCCAACGGATGAAGATACATAAAGCAAATGTATTGCAGAAAGTCTTCTTATAGTCCCAGGAAGGTTTCCTAAAAGTTTCAAGAGTTTTCAATTTTTGGCCAAAATCGGCAAAAAACCCTGGGCTATAGCCTTAGTATTTTGTCAAAATCCGGTCATTTTTCGACCATCTCAGAATTGCATGAAACTTTCAGGAAATGTTCCTGGGACTATGCCGACGGTTTTTGCATAGTTTTTGTAAACTTTAAGCCCGCGCATTGTGAGAAAATTGAGCAAATCATCGACTAATTAAAACATCACACCTTTCAAAGTTTTAAGCGGTTTTGCTGCTATATCTCGCCAACGGATGAAGATACATAAAGCAAATGTATTGCAGAAAGTCTTCTTATAGTCCCAGGAAGGTTTCCTAAAAGTTTCAAGAGTTTTCAATTTTTGGCCAAAATCGGCAAAAAACCCTGGGCTATAGCCTTAGTATTTTGTCAAAATCCGGTCATTTTTCGACCATCTCAGAATCGCATGAAACTTTCAGGAAATGTTCCTGGGACTATGCCGACTGCTTTTGCATAGTTTTTGTAAACTTTAAGCCCGCGCATTGTGAGAAAATTGAGCAAATCATCGACTAATTAAAACATCACACCTTTCAAAGTTTTAAGCGGTTTTGCTGCTATGTCTCGCCAACGGATGAAGATACATAAAGCAAATGTATTGCAGAAAGTCTTCTTATAGTCCCAGGAAGGTTTCCTAAAAGTTTCAAGAGTTTTCAATTTTTGGCCAAAATCGGCAAAAAACCCTGGGCTATAGCCTTACCATTTTGTCAAAATCCGGTCATTTTTCGACCATCTCAGAATCGCATGAAACTTTCAGGAAATGTTCCTGGGACTATGGCGACTGCTTTTGCATAATTTTTGTAAACTTTAAGCCCGCGCATTGTGAGAAAATTGAGCAAATCATCGACTAATTAAAACATCACACCTTTCAAAGTTTTAAGCGGTTTTGCTGCTATATCTCGCCAACGGATGAAGATACATAAAGCAAATGTATTGCAGAAAGTCTTCTTATAGTCCCAGGAAGGTTTCCTAAAAGTTTCAAGAGTTTTCAATTTTTGGCCAAAATCGGCAAAAAACCCTGGGCTATAGCCTTAGTATTTTGTCAAAATCCGGTCATTTTTCGACCATCTCAGAATTGCATGAAACTTTCAGGAAATGTTCCTGGGACTATGGCGACGGTTTTTGCATAGTTTTTGTAAACTTTAAGCCCGCGCATTGTGAGAAAATTGAGCAAATAATCGACTAATTAAAACATCACACCTTTCAAAGTTTTAAGCGGTTTTGCTGCTATATCTCGCCAACGGATGAAGATACATAAAGCAAATGTATTGCAGAAAGTCTTCTTATAGTCCCAGGAAGGTTTCCTAAAAGTTTCAAGAGTTTTCAATTTTTGGCCAAAATCGGCAAAAAACCCTGGGCTATAGCCTTAGTATTTTGTCAAAATCCGGTCATTTTTCGACCATCTCAGAATCGCATGAAACTTTCAGGAAATGTTCCTGGGACTATGCCGACGGTTTTAGCATAGTTTTTGTAAACTTTAAGCCCGCGCATTGTGAGAAAATTGAGCAAATCATCGACTAATTAAAACATCACACCTTTCAAAGTTTTAAGCGGTTTTGCTGCTATATCTCGCCAACGGATGAAGATACATAAAGCAAATGTATTGCAGAAAGTCTTCTTATAGTCCCAGGAAGGTTTCCTAAAAGTTTCAAGAGTTTTCAATTTTTGGCCAAAATCGGCAAAAAACCCTGCGCTATAGCCTTAGTATTTTGTCAAAATCCGGTCATTTTTCGACCATCTCAGAATCGCATGAAACTTTCAGGAAATGTTCCTGGGACTATGGCGACTGCTTTTGCATAGTTTTTGTAAACTTTAAGCCCGCGCATTGTGAGAAAATTGAGCAAATCATCGACTAATTAAAACATCACACCTTTCAAAGTTTTAAGCGGTTTTGCTGCTATATCTCGCCAACGGATGAAGATACATGAAGCAAATGTATTGCAGAAAGTCTTCTTATAGTCCCAGGAAGGTTTCCTAAAAGTTTCAAGAGTTTTCAATTTTTGGCCAAAATCGGCAAAAAACCCTGGGCTATAGCCTTACCATTTTGTCAAAATCCGGTCATTTTTCGACCATCTCAGAATCGCATGAAACTTTCAGGAAATGTTCCTGGGACTATGGCGACTGCTTTTGCATAGTTTTTGCAAACTTTAAGCCCGCGCATTGTGAGAAAATTGAGCAAATCATCGACTAATTAAAACATCACACCTTTCAAAGTTTTAAGCGGTTTTGCTGCTATATCTCGCCAACGGATGAAGATACATAAAGCAAATGTATTGCAGAAAGTCTTCTTATAGTCCCAGGAAGGTTTCCTAAAAGTTTCAAGAGTTTTCAATTTTTGGCCAAAATCGGCAAAAAACCCTGGGCTATAGCCTTAGTATTTTGTCAAAATCCGGTCATTTTTCGACCATCTCAGAATTGCATGAAACTTTCAGGAAATGTTCCTGGGACTATGCCGACGGTTTTTGCATAGTTTTTGTAAACTTTAAGCCCGCGCATTGTGAGAAAATTGAGCAAATCATCGACTAATTAAAACATCACACCTTTCAAAGTTTTAAGCGGTTTTGCTGCTATATCTCGCCAACGGATGAAGATACATAAAGCAAATGTATTGCAGAAAGTCTTCTTATAGTCCCAGGAAGGTTTCCTAAAAGTTTCAAGAGTTTTCAATTTTTGGCCAAAATCGGCAAAAAACCCGGGCTATAGCCTTAGTATTTTGTCAAAATCCGGTCATTTTTCGACCATCTCAGAATCGCATGAAACTTTCAGGAAATGTTCCTGGGACTATGGCGACTGCTTTTGCATAGTTTTTGTAAACTTTAAGCCCGCGCATTGTGAGAAAATTGAGCAAAGCATCGACTAATTAAAACATCACACCTTTCAAAGTTTTAAGCGGTTTTGCTGCTATATCTCGCCAACGGATGAAGATACATAAAGCAAATGTATTGCAGAAAGTCTTCTTATAGTCCCAGGAAGGTTTCCTAAAAGTATCAAGAGTTTTCAATTTTTGGCCAAAATCGGCAAAAAACCCTGGGCTATAGCCTTAGTATATTGTCAAAATCCGGTCATTTTTCGACCATCTCAGAATTGCATGAAACTTTCAGGAAATGTTCCTGGGACTATGCCGACGGTTTTTGCATAGTTTTTGTAAACTTTAAGCCCGCGCATTGTGAGAAAATTGAGCAAATCTTCGACTAATTAAAACATCACACCTTTCAAAGTTTTAAGCGGTTTTGCTGCTATATCTCGCCAACGGATGAAGATACATAAAGCAAATGTATTGCAGAAAGTCTTCTTATAGTCCCAGGAAGGTTCCTAAAAGTTTCAAGAGTTTTCAATTTTTGGCCAAAATCGGCAAAAAACCCTGGGCTATAGCCTTAGTATTTTGTCAAAATCCGGTCATTTTTCGACCATCTCAGAATTGCATGAAACTTTCAGGAAATGTTCATGGGACTATGCCGACGGTTTTTGCATAGTTTTTGTAAACTTTAAGCCCGCGCATTGTGAGAAAATTGAGCAAATCATCGACTAATTAAAACATCACACCTTTCAAAGTTTTAAGCGGTTTTGCTGCTATATCTCGCCAACGGATGAAGATAAATAAAGCAAATGTATTGCAGAAAGTCTTCTTATAATCCCAGGAAGGTTTCCTAAAAGTTTCAAGAGTTTTCAATTTTTGGCCAAAATCGGCAAAAAACCCTGGGCTATAGCCTTAGTATATTGTCAAAATCCGGTCATTTTTCGACCATCTCAGAATTGCATGAAACTTTCAGGAAATGTTCCTGGGACTATGCCGACGGTTTTTGCATAGTTTTTGTAAACTTTAAGCCCGCGCATTGTGAGAAAATTGAGCAAATCATCGACTAATTAAAACATCACACCTTTCAAAGTTTTAAGCGGTTTTGCTGCTATATCTCGCCAACGGATGAAGATACATAAAGCAAATGTATTGCAGAAAGTCTTCTTATAGTCCCAGGAAGGTTTCCTAAAAGTTTCAAGAGTTTTCAATTTTTGGCCAAAATCGGCAAAAAACCCTGGGCTATAGCCTTAGCATTTTGTCAAAATCCGGTCATTTTTCGACCATCTCAGAATCGCATGAAACTTTCAGGAAATGTTCCTGGGACTATGGCGACTGCTTTTGCATAGTTTTTGTAAACTTTAAGCCCGCGCATTGTGAGAAAATTGAGCAAAGCATCGACTAATTAAAACATCACACCTTTCAAAGTAATTTAAGCGGTTTTGCTGCTATATCTCGCCAACGGATGAAGATACATAAAGCAAATGTATTGCAGAAAGTCTTCTTATAGTCCCAGGAAGGTTCCTAAAAGTTTCAAGAGTTTTCAATTTTTGGCCAAAATCGGCAAAAAACCCTGGGCTATAGCCTTACCATTTTGTCAAAATCCGGTCATTTTTCGACCATCTCAGAATCGCATGAAACTTTCAGGAAATATTCCTGGGACTATGGCGACTGGTTTTGCATAGTTTCTGCAAACTTTAAGCCCGCGCATTGTGAGAAAATTGAGCAAATCATCGACTAATTAAAACATCACACCTTTCAAAGTTTTAAGCGGTTTTGCTGCTATATCTCGCCAACGGATGAAGATACATAAAGCAAATGTATTGCAGAAAGTCTTCTTATAGTCCCAGGAAGGTTTCCTAAAAGTTTCAAGAGTTTTCAATTTTTGGCCAAAATCGGCAAAAAACCCTGGGCTATAGCCTTAGTATTTTGTCAAAATCCGGTCATTTTTCGACCATCTCAGAATTGCATGAAACTTTCAGGAAATGTTCCTGGGACTATGCCGACGGTTTTTGCATAGTTTTTGTAAACTTTAAGCCCGCGCATTGTGAGAAAATTGAGCAAATCATCGACTAATTAAAACATCACACCTTTCAAAGTTTTAAGCGGTTTTGCTGCTATATCTCGCCAACGGATGAAGATACATAAAGCAAATGTATTGCAGAAAGTCTTCTTATAGTCCCAGGAAGGTTTCCTAAAAGTTTCAAGAGTTTTCAATTTTTGGCCAAAATCGGCAAAAAACCCTGGGCTATAGCCTTAGTATATTGTCAAAATCCGGTCATTTTTCGACCATCTCAGAATCGCATGAAACTTTCAGGAAATGTTCCTGGGACTATGGCGACTGCTTTTGCATAGTTTTTGTAAACTTTAAGCCCGCGCATTGTGAGAAAATTGAGCAAATCATCGACTAATTAAAACATGACACCTTTCAAAGTTTTAAGCGGTTTTGCTGCTATATCTCGCCAACGGATGAAGATACATAAAGCAAATGTATTGCAGAAAGTCTTCTTATAGTCCCAGGAAGGTTTCCTAAAAGTTTCAAGAGTTTTCAATTTTTGGCCAAAATCGGCAAAAAACCCTGGGCTATAGCCTTAGCATTTTGTCAAAATCCGGTCATTTTTCGACCATCTCAGAATCGCATGAAACTTTCAGGAAATGTTCTTGGGACTATGGCGACTGCTTTTGCATAGTTTTTGTAAACTTTAAGCCCGCGCATTGTGAGAAAATTGAGCAAAGCATCGACTAATTAAAACATCACACCTTTCAAAGTAATTTAAGCGGTTTTGCTGCTATATCTCGCCAACGGATGAAGATACATAAAGCAAATGTATTGCAGAAAGTCTTCTTATAGTCCCAGGAAGGTTCCTAAAAGTTTCAAGAGTTTTCAATTTTTGGCCAAAATCGGCAAAAAACCCTGGGCTATAGCCTTAGTATTTTGTCAAAATCCGGTCATTTTTCGACCATCTCAGAATTGCATGAAACTTTCAGGAAATGTTCATGGGACTATGCCGACGGTTTTTGCATAGTTTTTGTAAACTTTAAGCCCGCGCATTGTGAGAAAATTGAGCAAATCATCGACTAATTAAAACATCACACCTTTCAAAGTTTTAAGCGGTTTTGCTGCTATATCTCGCCAACGGATGAAGATAAATAAAGCAAATGTATTGCAGAAAGTCTTCTTATAGTCCCAGGAAGGTTTCCTAAAAGTTTCAAGAGTTTTCAATTTTTGGCCAAAATCGGCAAAAAACCCTGGGCTATAGCCTTAGTATTTTGTCAAAATCCGGTCATTTTTCGACCATCTCAGAATTGCATGAAACTTTCAGGAAATGTTCCTGGGACTATGCCGACGGTTTTTGCATAGTTTTTGTAAACTTTAAGCCCGCGCATTGTGAGAAAATTGAGCAAATCATCGACTAATTAAAACATCACACCTTTCAAAGTTTTAAGCGGTTTTGCTGCTATATCTCGCCAACGGATGAAGATACATAAAGCAAATGTATTGCAGAAAGTCTTCTTATAGTCCCAGGAAGGTTTCCTAAAAGTTTCAAGAGTTTTTAATTTTTGGCCAAAATCGGCAAAAAACCCTGGTATTTTGTCAAAATCCGGTCATTTTTCGACCATCTCAGAATCGCATGAAACTTTCAGGAAATGTTCCTGGGACTATGCCGAGGGCTTTTGCATAGTTTTTGTAAACTTTAAGCCCGCGCATTGTGAGAAAATTGAGCAAATCATCGACTAATTAAAACATCACACCTTTCAGAGTTTTAAGCGGTTTTGCTGCTATATCTCGCCAACAGATGAAGATACATAAAGAAAATGTATTGCAGAAAGTCTTCTTATAGTCCCAGGAAGGTTTCCTAAAAGTTTCAAGAGTTTTCAATTTTTGGCCAAAATCGGCAAAAAACCCTGGGCTATAGCCTTAGTATTTTGTCAAAATCCGGTCATTTTTCGACCATCTCAGAATTGCATGAAACTTTCAGGAAATGTTCCTGGGACTATGCCGACGGTTTTTGAATAGTATTTGTAAACTTTAAGCCCGCGCATTGTGAGAAAATTGAGCAAATCATCTACTAATTAAAACATCACACCTTTCAAAGTTTTAAGCGGTTTTGCTGCTATATCTCGCCAACGGATGAAGATACATAAAGCAAATGTATTGCAGAAAGTCTTCTTATAGTCCCAGGAAGGTTTCCTAAAAGTTTCAAGAGTTTTCAATTTTTGGCCAAAATCGGCAAAAAACCCTGGGCTATAGCCTTAGTATTTTGTCAAAATCCGGTCATTTTTCGACCATCTCAGAATCGCATGAAACTTTCAGGAAACGTTGCTGAGTGAGAAATTAGAAGAAATTAAAGGAAATCATGCACTAATTGAAAGATCACACCTTTCGAGCAAAGGAGCCAAATTTAAGCTGCTATATCTCGCGAACTGATGAAGGTAGATATAGCAAATGTTTTGCAAAAAGTCTTGTTATAATCCAATGAAGGTTTCCTGAAAGTTTTAAGACTTTTCAATTTTTGACAAAAATCCCTGTGCTATAGCCTTGAATCACATGAAACTTTCAGGAAATGTTCCTAGGAGCATGCCGACGGTTGTCAGGAGCCCATGTTGTTATATAGTTTTTGTAAAAAATTATCCAGCGAGTCGTGAGAATTTAGAGGAAACTAGACTGGCGTTGCCAGTGAGCTCGCGGCGTTAGTTGGGTCGAGAGCAGAATAAACTAAAATAGAAAGCGGACGAGAGCGGAACTCCCGAGGGACTTTCTGTTTCTCATAGAGAACTTTGCTTTTGACACCTTGCTTAAATTATACCTGATTTAACTATAAATTTATCATTACAACACTCATACACTTGGTTCTTAAAGGTTGAGCGACTCTGCATTTTGAGCTTAGAAGCGAAACGGTTAGCCATCTAGTAAACCTGAGTAATGCGTGACTTGTCTGATGCACAATCAATTTTGACAGTTTGACTTCGAACACTTATTCTAATCAGAGACCACGATTAAGGGCCAGTTCGCACTAGGAAGTTTAGTCGATAATAACTCAGCATCGAGAGCAATACGACGGCTTTTTCAATGTTTGGAAGCAACTTGCTGACATATACTTTATGTTACAAGTGATGTTTGCACTTCAAATGATGCCAATTTTGACATTTATGTCGTTAACGTTACGAGACTCCATTTTTAAGTTCGCCGCAGCCGCGAGCAATGACCCAGTTTGTAAGGCTATAGCCCACGGTTTTACCCAAAAACGGCCGAATTCGAACAAGAAATAAAAACTCTCCAAACTTTCTGAAAACTTTCCTGGGATTATAACAAGACTTTTGTAATACAATTGTCATATTTTCATCAGCCGTTGACGAGATATAGCGAGAGATCTACGCATAATTTTAGGCCCTTTTGTTTGAAAAGGGTAAAGTGCTAGGCGAGTATTTGCTTCTATTACTCTCGACCAGCTCTACAAAATACCACAAATGTTATATGAAAACCTTCGCTATACTCCCAAGAACATTGCCTGAAAGTTTCTTGCAATTCTGAGATTAGGCTAAAAACTGCCGAAAATGGCCAAAATGGTAAGGCTATAGCCCATGGATTTTGCTAAAAACGGCCGATTTTTAGCAAATATTTAAAACTCTTAAAACTTTCAGGAAGCTATCCTGGGACTATAACGAGACTTTTTGCAATACATTTGTCTTGTTTGTCATCAACCGTTTACGAGATACAGCAAGAGATCTACGCATAATTTTACGTTCAGTGTTTGAAAAGGGTGGTGAAGTGTTAGGCGGGGATTTGCTCGTATTACTCGCGATCAGCTCTTGGAAACATCACAAATTTTACATGAAAACCTCTGCTATACTTTAAGGAATTTTGCCTGAAAAATGTATGCGATTCTGAGATTAGGCAAAAATATATAACGAGACTTACAATACAACGCATTTGCCATATTTCACTGCAGCCGTTTGAGGTATAGTAGAAAAACCACATAAAACTTGAGAGTCTTAACATTACACGGAAATTACAAAAAGGAAAGAAACTTTTGCGTTTCTGCTGGGCCCAGTTGATCTCAGCACTATTTCGCTCCCAAGAATGATCAACTCCAATTTTATTCTTCATTTTCTCGCCAGAGATATATCATAAGGTAAGGAGAAGTGGGCCTTACTTGTTTAGATGAGAACTGATTAAACTACCAGATCTCATTACATCACTTACATTTTTTCTTCTAAAAGGCTGGGAGAATCTGCATCTTGAGCTTGAGAGTAAAAGAGTTAATCCTGATTATGTGTGAGCGTTTTTGTTTTCTTTAAATCTGAGATTTCGATGGGTGGGGTTACAAGAGTTTTGAGCTGCAGGGAGTCAGTTTTTCTTCTTTTCTTTTTTGTTGCCTTTGATCAAAATCCTGCATTTTTTTAGTTAAGAAATTGTGGTGAGAATAAATTGATTCATCCTGGATTAACGAAATTATGCTTTGAAAAACTGGGTCCCGGACATTAACTATAGATATGAGAGAAACTTTGCAAAATTATTCATATTATACTGAATCAGCAGCTGCATAATTCCCATGGAAATTAATTCTAATATAGGCCAAAATTTGCAGTTTTTGACAGCGAGAGTTCTGGAGATTCAGACAAAGACTAATTCAAATCACTGAGTCCATATTATCAGTCCCTTGAGTGCAGGTCGCCATAAGCCAACACTGCTCATCTGTAGTGAGTTGGTATTTGGGAAAACATAGTCAGCGACGAGATCACCAAAGCAGCGCAAAATAGAATCAGAAAAATGCGATCGATTACTTCAGACGCAAAGATCCTGAATTCTTTACCGTATTGCATCTCTTCCTCTCTGATTGCTTGTTGGGCCAGCTCGCAGATCCCATCCGTTAGCTTCTCGTCCGGGCTGCGCGGAGATTTCCGATATCTGATAAGGGCAAGCGTACTGGCAGACAGGTCGAAGTTCTCGGGTTTAAACGGCTTCGCTCCGGCTAGCTTAGTGCTCTGTCTTTGCAGAGTTTCAACACTGTACTCGCGCTTCCTGCCGATTTCATTGTCAGGGGATCCAGTATCGATCCACAGACACCGAGCGACATGATTGAGCAATATGACGCGCACCCAGTCCGGCATCTCGTGTTTCTTGTAGGAGTTCAGCACGATGCAGTTGGCAATCAGGGAACCTCCCACTTGAAACAGGGAAGCGAGAATGATCCTGACGATGATCGGCGTGGCGTCGGAAGTGACCGGGATGCTGTCGGCCACGGTCACGATAATCACCGACATCGCCAAGAACGCCTCAATCACCAAGGTAACGCGCTCTCCGAACTCAGGGGGGAGGAGAAAGGTAAGCACAGCTAGACTCGTCAGGACTATGGTGGGAATTATGATGTTAAACATGTAGAATCCAGGATGTCGCCGCAGATGAATCGTAAACGTGAGGTCTGGGTACGGCTCCGGGCAGCAGCTGCAAAACACGTCACAACTAAAAAAGGAGAGACTGGAACCTAAACAAGTAACGCCCGCACTGCGCATGTCTGCTATGTTCCGTTGTGCTGAGTGTGAAGTGATCAGAAATTCAATGTGTTGGAAATTTCCCAATGTGCTGAGTCTTCCAAACACTGGAAAATAATTGCCAAGCTTGGCGAAACTACAAACAGCAATGATGGAGCTATTTTACGCGTTTTATTGTTTACAGTGGTAATGCATTGTAGATGTGCGAAAAACAGCAAAAAAGAGAGAGAGAAAAAAAAAAGAAAAAACGCAATGGAACCGTGAATCATTTCTACTTTAGTGACATGCAATGCAACGCACCACTCTGTATTTAACGTGTTACGATGGTGGTGAGCGTGGGAACAATGAAAATGCCAGTAAAAAAAGGAAAACGTAATTAAAGTAATAGTAACAGGTCAGATAATAGTTATAATATAGTGACATCGAGTGTAGTAAATAGTAGAAGGGTAGCAATAATAGTAGAAAATTATAGATAAATGTAGTTCTTCTACTAGGGGTGATAACAGTGGTTATAGTAGTAGTAGTAGTAGTAGTAGTAGTAGTAGTAGTAGTAGAGTGATTTCAATAAACCCGTGAAACAGTTTTTATTAGTGAGGGTGTACTAGTATCTAGTAGAGAGTATTTGTCTATATCTTTAATTCGAAACAAAATGTAGTGATATTGGGAAATTGAATATCCGAAGTGGCCGCGATCCGACAGCTAGCAAGTGTTAATGTCCGCGTCGATACAAATATATTGAAGGCATATCTACGGAACGTCACTAAAAACATGCGAGTCGACGTCATCTCAAGGCAGTTTCTTGTCCTTTCACCGACCAAATGCCAGTAGTGCATGCAGGCTCATTAGTTTTGCAAATTACGCGGAAAATGACAATTCTAGGCTCCTCTCGCACAGCTCAACACGACAATCAAGCGCCCACATTGTTTCCTAACATTAGTTGGGCAAGAGTCTAGTTTACTGTGAGTTTGTGTAGGGGTTTTTGAGAAGAATTTCCGGTGGCAAATAAACATAGTCCATTGCCGTATAGTCTGACATCTACTTGGAGTGTGTACGTGTCTCTAATAGTCTCTAATAGTCTAGTATCTGTTTCACGGGTTTATTGAAATCACTCTAGTAGTAGTAGTAGTGGTAGTGTTAGTAGTAGTAACAGGTCAGTGATAATAGTATTATTAGTAGTAAATATTACTGGTGGTGGTGTTAGTAGTAGTAACAGGCCAGTGATAATAGTATTATTAGTAGTAAATATTACTGGTGGTGGTGTTAGTAGTAGTAACAGGTCAGTGATAATAGTATTATTAGTAGTAAATATTACTGGTGGTGGTGTTAGTAGTAGTAACAGGTCAGTGATAATAGTATTATTAGTAGTAAATATTACTGGTGGTGGTGTTAGTAGTAGTAACAGGCCAGTGATAATAGTATTATTAGTAGTAAATATTACTGGTGGTAGTGTTAGTAGTAGTAACAGGCCAGTGATAATAGTATTATTAGTAGTAAATATTACTGGTGGTAGTGTTAGTAGTAGTAACAGGCCAGTGATAATAGTATTATTAGTAGTAAATATTACTGGTGGTGGTGTTAGTAGTAGTAGCGGTAGTATTAGCAGCACAAGTAGCTCATTAGGAACAGCAGTAGAATATTAATACAGTTTGTGCATAGTTGGTTTTCTCAGTAGTTAGTTTTCTTACCTGCGCGTTCATGTCGGTTCTTTCACAGCAGCTAGGGTCACGTGATCATTGGACGCCTGCGCAGTTCTTCTGTGTTTTGCAGGTCGTTTCTTGTGGTATGTTTGTTCTTCTTGCTTCTAATCTTTGTTGTATTCAGCACGTATTGGTGTTCACAGTCGCGTGTTTAACATGTTGTCTTACTTTGTCGGTTTCCCGTACTCGCCTGGCTTTCGTTGTTTCATGTTTACTTTGTCATGTTTCATGTATCGTATGAGTATTGTTTCTCGACGTCATATTATGTCCGTTCCGAAACTGAACCATGTCTAAAAAGTCAGGGAACTCTCTCCAAAATACTTTATAACGTACAGTCACGCATCACGATCGATAAAATCTAACGAGATTAGAAATAAAACATCGAGTATTCATCTTTATTGATGACTTCGTCCGATTCCACAGCGCAAAACACAACTGACAATCATAAAGTTACCACAAGAACTCAAAAAAAAAAAAACAAAAACAAAAAAAGCTACAGGAACCAAAATATTTCTGTAAAGTCTCAAGACTTACTCGTGTAAATAAAAATATAAAAATAATCGAGGTCCTATTTCTGAAATAAAAACGGAGAACCGCATATTCTTTGACAAAAGACAATCTTGTAAATTTACGACAAAACAAGAGGTAACTTAGCAGACACGTCCTTGCACACGCACTTGCGCCCACACACGCACTTACACGCACTCACACGTATTTACACACACTTACACGCACTTACACACGCACTCGCACGCTGGAGCACGACTAGACAATCTCTGCCAGTTCAAAAATATGAGACGTAAGTCCCCTACAATACTCTGCTTAGGAGAAGAGGCAACCAGGCCACATAGTGGTACAAACGCGAGCCAAGTCCAGCAGCAGCTGACATATCAAAGCAGCAACCTCATGAGACGAAGAATGCCCGTTCGGTTTTGAGTTCTCAGCATTCTCCATAACACAGTTTACTGGTAATTTTAATCTCACACGTTTTTGCGTCATTTTGCCGCACTTCACGCTTTTGTCTTACACAGTTGTTATCCACAAAGGACTTCAAATAAACTTAGAGCACGGAATGCTGGCTCTACATCATAGAATAGTGCTCGGGCACCTGTTGAAAGATCATCGAAGAGGAGATGATGAAGCCGATGATAAACAGAAGCAAAAACAGTCGATCCACAACACGCGAGGTAAAGATCCAGAAGTGACGGTCATATTCGGAGTCTTCCTCGTTTATCTTGTGGATGGCCAGCTCGTTAATTCCTTCCGAAAACTTTGTCATGCGCTCTGAAACCTGTGAAGCCTGGTGATGACCCATGGACTGGAGGGGCATCATATCACCCTGCGCCTCAGGCCCAAGCGGTTTGGTCCCCGAGAGCTTTATCTCGTCTAGTAACTTGGCACTGCGCACTTTGCGCTTGGTAAAGGTAACGTCGGGATGATTTGTGCTTATACACAAACACCTGGCCAAGTAATGCAGGAACACAACACGTACCCACCCGGGCATGGGATACTTTTTGTTCAGGTTCAGTGAAATGCAGTTTCCCACAAGCGCAAAGCCGATTTCACACATGGAAATGAGCAAGAATTTCACAATGAGCGGCGTGTTATCCGAGGTGACAGGTACACTGTCTGATACCATCAGGATGATGAAGGAAAGCGCCAGGAAGGACTCGATCACCAGCGTCACACGCTCCCCAATCTCAGCAGGTAGAAGGAACGTTAAGACGGCCAGCGACGTAATGACAAGACATGGTATTATTATGTTGTACAGGAAGAAGCCAGGCTTACGGCGGATTTTAATGTAGAACGTGACGTCAGGATAAGGTTCGGGACAACAACTATAACAAAAATAAAACTCACTAAGTCACTCACCGCGCACACACGTCACGTTCAATGAAGAGATTTGTAGTTCAGTCATTTTACTAGTCTCGTCTTTTGGGAATAATATATTTCCCTTTGTAACCACGGTAACCAAACGTTCAAATGTGATTTACTGTATACACTGAGCGAAGTGTTTAGAAAATGAAAGCAGGCTTAGTAAGAGCCAACAATGTGTAGAAACTGAAGCACAAACGGAAGGCAGGTTTACACGCCTGGCTACTCCAGTGTGTAGTGACTCTATCATGTCTCTAAAGACTTGAGACCAACGTTAACCCTTCGCGGATTTCAAAATGAAAATGAAAAATATACATTTTCATTATTTCAAAGAATATTACTTCCATAGAAACTGTTTTTTTTAATGACCAAAACAATAAAGTCGAGAATCCTGATAAACAGTTTCACTCACATCGTGTTCACCCCAAACCACATTTGTTAACTCACAGAAATGCAAGCTTCAACAACCAAGCTATCACTCTTAAATCACAGCACATATATTTGAAAGATTACGATAGAAACAAAAGTATCTACACAAATTGAGCAGAGCATTCTTCCTGAGAAATTCGACGTCTAGAAACCTCATGTTAATCTAACGCAATCGATGTATAAGGCTTATCCCTGACGGATTAGCATCACAAGAAACCGGTTTCTGGATTCTATTTTCGAAATATATAATCCTGAAATGACCGCTTTTCCAGAGTTAATCACGTGAGCTATCATGGATTCTCCCTGTATTTGTTTTGTTTGTTTTAATGTGCTGGTCTGTCGTCGGCTTGTGACTAGTATGTGTTTTTCTCGGTCTACTGTTTGTTTCGTGTTATCTGTTGTTGTTGTTGTTGTTGTTGTTGTTGTGTTTGTTGTTTTTCTCTCTGTCCATTTTTCCTGTTTCTCGAATCAGTCACTGTTGTTTGAGTTCTGTTCGACTGTTCTTTAAGTTCGCAGTTTATAACTGTTAAATAATACGTTCTATTTCCTAGTATATATGTACTAGTTGTATAAATATATATAAATATAGTCATAAAGCCATGTGTACCAATTGAAATGTTAAAACATTGCGTGAGTGCGTGATGAGTGGCTATGTGCGTGCGTGGCACAAGCTTAGTGGTGTGTTGATGTGCGCGTGTTCTTGTTCGTGATCACGCGCGACTTACCTGTACGTGACTACGTTCCTCTTGGCGCGCGCGGACACGAGCTCAAATTCGGAGCTCTCCATGTAGCCGGAGAGGTCCGCCTGGTCGAGCATCTGGATAATGTTCACCTGAAGTCCGTTGTACGTCCATGAGCCGAACTTCAGTTCACACCGCTGCTCGTCAAACGGGAAGTAAGTGATGTCGATGTTGCATCCGCTGCCCAGGATGGTGGGCGCGTACCAGGTACATTTGCCGTCCGAGTTCAGTATGATACGCGTTTTGAACATGTACAGTGTTCCTCCAGGAAGAATTTTATTATTGGCGCTACAAAGGGAAGAAACGGGGGAAGGATTAGAAGGGAGCAATAACAAATAACTGTTGTGAATAATAAAACCACTTAGTTTGGGGTGTGCTTATCATGCAAGATTGAAATCAGGAATGGAACTATGGGACAAATACATGTTTGGCCTCTTTGAGCCTTTTCTGTCTTACACTTCCTGGCGAAAACCTGGGGCCAATATAAGAAAACAATTACAAGTGTAGTCTACAAGTGTAGTCTGCAAGTGTGGTCTACGGACCAGTAAACACAATTTAATCCAATACCTTGGCCAAATACTGTTGAAGGCCGTATGCATTGGAGACTTATAGACTTTTGCAGATTTTAGTCAGAACTTTTAAACCTCACTTGTAAATGTCTAATAAACTGGTCCCTCCTCTGATTTATACGATGTGTGCAATGAATCTGCAGCAAGATGCGCCGGACCGCCCTATCGAAGGTGACTAAATTAGAAAGATGTAATACTGACTTTGTCTGTAAAGTCAGTGCTGAGTTGATACTCTATTATCGTAATTTTTTGGGTGTCAAGTTTATTGGATAAATTGGAGCATACTTGTTGTGCAGCACGATGTCTGGTAGCCAAACTTTGGTGGGGCTGACATTGATGGAATCGATGCCGCCAAAGTTTGATGCATTCCAACGTAGCAGATGGTTGTACCAAATCTAAGAAAACAAAAATACAAACAAACAAGCCGATTAACATCTGCAATGGACAGCAACTTACAGTGACCTGAGCAAGTCCAGTAACACGCCTGCCCGGCAGAGTAGGTAAATGAACGAGTAAGCGAGTTAGGTGTGAGACGACGAGCTTTATTTACATGGCCAAGTCATATTAAGTGAGTGAGTGAGTGAGTACGTATGTGGTTGAGTGGGATTGCTAGTGGTGAGTGAATAAGCAAGCAAGTTGGATGAGTGAGTTAGTGAGTGAGTGAGTCGGTGGGTGATCGACTAATTAAGTAAGTGGGTGGTTGAGTGAGTAAGGAAGTATTTAAGTATGAGGCAGTGGTACGTCCGTGAGTGGTTCGGTACATATTCGGTATATAAGTAACTAAGGGAGTGAGTTAGTTTGTTAATTGTATGTGTATACATGTGTAATGTATATGTGTATGTGTGTTAACAAGTGATTAACATGCTACTGCCAAACAGTACCATATTTGCACTTACCATTCGAACCCAGATGTTGCTGGACAACAATTGGTCCTTCTCGTTCTGACATAAAAAAAAAAACATGAATTTGCTATATGAAATGTTGTTTCTTTAGCTGAAATGCCACTTAAGAGTTTGCTCAGATAAAAGCTGATTTAAAAATCAGTTCTCACTAAATCACTAATAGTATTTTGAACTTAGGAGTAGTGACTTACCAAGTCAACGACTTGCGTGTAAGCGATGCCGAACTTGACCTCAACAGGCAAACTTTTGTCTTCTACGGGTCGTACATTTTTATTGTAACCGTCAAACAAATAGTTCACCAAATTTAGCTCGTCATCGTCACCAGCAGAACCGCCTAAGGTACGCAGTTAAAACAAAAGGAAACAAAAATGAAGTTAGAGAGACGGCTAGAACTCACTGTACAAGAAAAACTGATACCGCACAGGCAAAAAAATTATGCGACAAAAGACAACAACAACACCGTACAGACAAAGAAGCTACGAAAAACAACAACAACACTGTACAGACAAAGAGGCGACGAAAAACAACAACACACTGTACAGACAAAGAAGCTACGAAAAGCAACAACACACTGTACAGACAAAAAGGCGACGAAAAACAACAACAACACCGTACAGACAAAGAAGCTACGAAAAACAACAACACACTGTACAGACAAAAAAGCGACGAAAAACAACAACACTGTACAGACAAAGAAGCTACGAAAAGCAATAACAACAACACACTGCACAGACAAAGAGGCGATGAAAAACAACAACACACTGTACAGACAAAAAGGCGACGAAAAACAACAACAACACCGTACAGACAAAGAAGATACGAAAAACAACAACACACTGTACTGACAAAAAAGCGACGAAAAACAACAACACACTGTACAGACAAAAAGGCGACGAAAAACAACAACAACACCGTACAGACAAAGAAGCGACGAAAAACAACACCGTACAGACAAAAAAGCGACGAAAAACAACAACACTGTACAGACAAAAAAGACACCATTTGTAAATGTTCACGACGAGAAAATTAATCACACACTGTACAATAAAAACATTTATGAGAAAACACACTGTACAGAAAGAAATTTGTAAATACGATAAATTGAAAAAAAAAAAAAGAGAAACAAAATGAGAATCTAATGAGGAGGGAATGATGGACTGACTAATAGTGTGTTAAGAGTGCCGATATTGGCATGAAATCACACAGAGGGACAAACACAAAGCCGGCAGTGTGTATACTCAACAAGTTCTATACAGAGGCAAGCTCACCTTCGTCGTGATTAATGCTGATGTTTTGCAGAGCACTGGCGGTGGAGGTCTTCACTGAGAACAAAAACAAGTCACAGTCAAAACTGCACTGAGTAGACCATATACTTCATAGTGGCCCGACTGCCCTGTCCCTCTTCCGATTTCCATTTTTCTTTCCTTCTTCTTCTTTCTATTCTTCTCTTGTTCTTTTCTTCTTTCACTCTTTCTCTTCAGTCCCTCCCTCCCACTCCCTCCTTTCTTCTTTTTTTCTTTCCCTTCCTTCCTATTCTTTGTTTGTATCTTTCGGCCTTCCTTCTCAGTCTCCCTACTTGATTTCTCTTCCTTCCGCACCATACCTTTCTATCACATTTTTCCTTTTTGTTTTTCGGTAAAATATCACAACACCCTGTAACATACATATTATAGACTGGTCTGCGGCTCAGCAGGTAGACACAATACTAACCAAACTTCTATTGTTTATCAGTATTATTCCATAGCGCAATTCCCGATTTTGTTTTCTTTCCTTCGAACAAAATGCACCGTACTTTCCCGGTATAAATCACACGAGGAATCTCAAGATTAAATTTTCTCTCTGATCATCTTCTTCCCAATTCTCATAATGTGACAAGGCACACCGAATAGAACCTTCTGTCAGTTTCATTATTGTGAGACCTGTCTAAAGGTCTCGAGGTTTTAAGACACATCGTTATCTGTGCTAAAAATCTGTTGGTGGCTATCAAGCAAAAGAAACACGAAAGGCGTGTCGTACGACGAATCCTTGCCTCACATTTACTAGCAACACATTGAGCACCGTCAATAATTGATCACTCTTATCAACACTTCCTATCAGAATTGCGCGGTTTCGCCTTCACTTTAAGTGGGGAAAATTAGCGAAGATCAATTAGGTGATAAAAATAAGAAAAACAACGATAAAAAAGCGACCGAGATAAACTGGTTCTACTGTAATTTATGCCAAAATACTGGCCTTTGCCAAGATTCCTTTGATCTTAGATTAAAGTTCTATGAAAAATCTTAAACTCCGTCTATTAGAAATCTGAAATGCTGTTACAGTTTGACTCATGAACAAAGAAGCCTCGTGTAATAAACGGATAAAATACAATTCACGACTTCATACTAACGATCTTTACACTTTCTGACTCGAATGCGAATTCCTTTGCAATCAGCACATTTCGGGCGAACATTAGCGTTCCACTTAAGGACAGCGTTCAGTACTTCTGTTATCGAGGCAATGGCGACGAAGAGTTTTCACGATACAGGATTCCAATTATTCTTTCTCGCGTTTTGGAGAGAATTTCAATATCTCCCAGGGAACAGAACGCTCGGGATGCAAAGTAAAGTTTTAAGTGAATTCGCTACACACGGTAACAAACTTATCAAGAAACGGTCACCCTAAATTATCTGCGAAACTCACGTGAAATGATATAAATCGTAACCACTAGCGACTCAACGTCTCCGACTTGTCATAGCAACAAACTGAACTAAAACTCTTACCCTGGGCATGAAGAGTTGTGAGCAGAAGAGCGAGCAGTACTTCCCTTGGCATTTTCCACTGAGCACCAGCGCAGGAACGAGTCTAGTCAGAACATAGTCAGTGAACACGCGCAGGTGAAAGAGACTTGAAGTGTGAGGCGGGCAAAACCGAACCTGTCAACAAAACAAGCACTTGTTAATAATTTATCATTTACAGCATTCAGTATTCAGAGTATTCAATTTAAAATCTTCTTCGCCTCAAAGTCTGACGACTCAAAATATGCCCGCATCTCCTTGAGGCAGTCTGAATTAGACACAGTTTAGAATTATGCGATAGATTTAAAACGCTAGCCACAGACATTTCACAATTTCTGAAAATCCTCATCTTATCGTTTGATTCATTACTGTTTATTCATGTCAACACCCGCTTTTTAGTCTAACTAAGAATTCAATCGATTTTCAACAGAATGAAAACACCTGCCACATTGATGGATCTTCATGTGAACACATTTGGTTCTAGCAGACACAAATCAGCAGGGTATAGCTGTGTTTATATTTTTCGACGCAGTTTAGTCAATTTGAATCATATTCCGTAAGCACGCTTTCGCTGAAAAATGGCTCAAAGCCACCAATATTAACAAAAACGATTGACTACCACCCGATTTTGCTGCGTACACGGACTTAGACTCAAGTCCTATATTATATCAAAAACATTTTTTCGTTGCAGTGTTATTGACTTTAATTTTTAACATCCTACGTTTTCATTATCATAGCAATTCATACCTGAATTAAGCACGGCTCCCAAATCTACCGCTGTGAATGTAGGATCGCTAATTAACTGGTTTTCGACATGAAACGGAGAGATTTTAAATATATTTCTACTCCACTTCAAGGACGTGCAGAAAACTCGGCCAAGGTCGAACCACAAGACTTTAGGCTTTTCTCAAAATAGCCAACAATAAAAATCCTGCAGCGAACACCAACTGATATGAAATGATTCTGGTTTACTTAATTAATTGACAGCCACTAATTTTTCAGCTTTATAATTGTGGTTAGTGTTCTTGTCCGTCGGATACGGGGAGAGCCATTTCAGAATTGCGAACGATCAAATCTAGCTAAAGGACAGAAACACTGCACTATGTTAAAAAATTCAACTTTTTAATCCATGATTTTGGTACATATGGGAAAATTAAGCACAGGAGAAACGGACTTTTGATAGGCTGCACAGGAAAACATTTTACTGATATTGTATCGCGGTTGCTTGGATACATGGGTGCGCCAAGCTTCCCCCACCCCACCCCACCCCGGCTGCAAAGAGAATCATTATGACTTGATTAAAGAAGCTGCAGCTACAACTTCAATCAAGTTCACTCCATTCGCGACTAACAAATGCCGAGTTCGACGAGATGTACAGGTCTACAAAAGTTAGCAGGCAACGACAGTCGTTTTTTCACCTTTTCCAGCACATGGAAAGCACGTGCTTGTGGTGAAACGAAAGGGCTGATGGGATTCTTCACGTTTCGAGTGCGTTTTATACAGCGACCAAAAACTCGTGGATAAATAAATTAGAAAATTTAGCACTGGACACCAAAAAAGGAAAAGAAGAAAATAAATACAAACAGGTGAATCAAGTTCTATGTTAACGATCAATTGAACACCGGACACCTAAGACAATCAACTTGATTTGTAAGCGTGTCACACGTGCTGCAATGTTCTATAATTAATCTCACATTCACAACCATGTGTATTACTTCATTTTACATCAGATTCCCCAAATTACCATATCTGGCAGTAACGATACTTTACTCAAAACCATCAAAACTCAAAATTTACGAGTAAAAACAATCAATCTTTGGTAACTGCCTCTGGGTTGTCTTTAATTTAACGTGGTGTTCACCAGGCTTCATTTGAAGCGCAGAGCTGATTTCACATGTTAATCATTACGTCCATATAACTCTCCGGAGCAGATCAAATTATTCAAAGCAAGGCTTGGTTCAGGCAGCACGCCACCGTGCGCACAGAGCAGATCACGCCCTCTGTTTCAGCTCGGTAACTTGATTGGCCAGTGTTGGCTCTGCTCATTAACACGTCCTGCGGGCAGAGGTTCAACCTCTTTAATCGACAAGCATTGCATTCAAAGACTCGCCCTCCAGAACAAAACAAGGAGGCCGAATTGAGTTCAACTGGTCTTCTTGTCCGCCTGAAGGTAAGTAGCAGGTTTATGGTCAGTGATTTTAGATTATTTTTACATAGAGCGAAAGCCAAGTGAAAGCCAACTCACATCTCAGCTCTGACGAGACATTGTGCCTACAGGGCGATCTGGGTTATTTGTAGGCGCGCTGTGTTCGCTAAAATCTATTGAAAGTGCAACCAACTGCTTCAAGTTGAAGGGTTTGTTCAGCCAATACACAAAAACATTAAGGTCAAAGCTCGCTAACATGTAAAGAAAATAATAAAATCGATCCCATTCCAGTGTATTCCAGTTACAACTGGTGATGATAATGGAAACAGAAATAATCATTTATGCTAAAAACGTTTTTGTGCTTACTAATAATAAGTACAGTAATAGTAAACATTGGGAATAGTACACAACACAACTTGCAGGTCCTGACTGACAACAAAGTTTTAGGTATTCAACCTTATCATCAGCGTCATCAATGACTACTTATCCGCGCTACATGGTTCACAGCTCACAGAGCCGAATTCAAAGGTAAAACCATCTAGTGAGAAGAGAGACGCTTCTGGTGAAACTGAAAACAACTGTATCTTCATTCGATTGTACAATGACTAAGATCGAAGGATTATAAGTATATATGATTGTGTTTCTTGTATAAAGTTCCTTCAGAAATACGAATTAAATAGTAAAGTGCACAAGGAGAATGCGGTCTCCTGCTCAGCAAGTGATCAGGTGAAGATATAAACACAGAAATTTAATTTGTTACCTACTTCAAAATAATATGAAAATATTTGTTCGATGCTTATCAATATCACTAATACAAGTTTGGCGGAGAGATTAACTTTAGACTAGCACACGATAAATACATTCAAGTAAAGTCCGTGAAACTATAAAACTGAACTATCTGGACTGGAGAAACCGTAAATCCGGCCCCTGGTTGTGTAATCTGCGTCGATTCAACTCGTTGAAGTGTCCATGCGTTGTGCACAGAACACCAAACCGGGGTGTAGAACTGAAATGAATTCAGAGGTTCTCTGTAGAGCAGTGACCGTTTTACTCGCGCCGGCAAAAGTTATGATAAACTTCCAACACTTTTCAACGGTTTAGCCACACAATCTCGTAACCAAGCAGAAACACCAAACTCTATCAAAAGGTTTGCGTTCTAGGCGACGCGACAAAGACAAATTTGGTGAGAAGAAAGTCAGTCAGATTATCACTCATATTTAACAAAAAAATAATGCGCTATAACGATGTATCAACGTTCAAAAGTGCGTTTTGAGGGTGAAGTAGAATTAAGTTTCAATTTAGACCGTTGGATTACGTGGTAATTTTCAGACTCTGAAATGGCTTGGAACAGCTAAAACCAACACGTTGTGGTCATTAGTTATCGAAAACAAGCATGCACACACACTGTCGAACATGCCTTACCTTTGAATGTGTTTAAACCGGTTTAAGATAAAACGCACATGTTGTGGCGACGTCTGTGATAAAAGCCATCTGACAAGCACTGATCGGGTCCCTGAAAAAAATAGCGAATAGGATACTGAACGCATGAACTGCTACACGAATGATTTAGAACTAGACCACGCTAAGTTACCTTACCTATTTTCTAATGAGATCTTGTGTTGTAATCAAATTTGAGCTTACTGGGTAAGCCGTCACATGAATATCATTTGATCGGCTCAAGTGTTGACTGCACCAAACTCTGGAGGATTAAGGGAGCTTAATAGTCATTGAACAATGTCTTTTGTTTACACAATACCTGTGTCCTGATCTAATGAGGTATCAGTTTTAAATAACGCAATTAATTCGGGTTCTTTATTACTTCAGTTTAAACTTGGCTGCCTTTTCATGCTCATAAATATTCAAGCCTGGTTCAAAAGTTCAGTTCCACGTTTCAGTTGCGTCCGCCATGAAGAACTCGATGAATCTCAATGTACGACAGACTACGGATCGCCGGAAAGAATCCGAATCAATACCGTGAATCTTATAGTGTTTGTGTGTTTAAACAATGCTATACACCTACAGACAATTAGGCCCATCGCAAATGAAAATGATATTTGGCATTATGTGTTCGAGTATTCGTTTTCTGGTTGCCTGCACGAAAAAGGAACACGGTGAGAGCTGATGTGTCAGGTGACATTCAACAAATACCACGATATACTGTTAAATCTGGTGGCGTGATAATGATGTTTTGTCTAAACATTTCACTCTATAACCCGCACTTAAGTACTGTCTGGAATATCTTGAATGCATCCAGATTCTGCTGTTATGGACTGCTGTAACCACCGCTACACTATTCAGTCATTACTACCACCACCACCACCACGACTACTACTACTACTACTACTACGACCACTCTAGTGTTTCTATTTCTATTCTTATTCCTATTACTGCTACTACTACTTCTATACCACTACTACTACACACCACCACCTAACCACCACCACCACTATTACTACCACTACTACCACTAATATAATACTACTTATACTACTACCACCATCACCACAGCTATTACTACCACCACCTAACCACCACCACCACCACGACTACTACTACTACTACCACCATCACCATGCACTACCACTTAACCGCCACCACCACCACCACCGCCACTAATACTAATACTACTGCTACTACTGCTATATACCAATACGACTGTTACCAACACCAACAGCTGTTCAGTCGTCATTTCACTGGCGCCGCACGTGCCTCTGCATAAATTAAACGTAATAAGAAGAACACTGAAGTGCACGTGATCCGGAAAGTAACAAGGCTCGAGGTTTCAAAAACGTAATACCTTTAAAACCAAGCATTTCCTTTATAAGGGCGATCTTTTGTCACAGCCCACAATAGGTCAGCCATTATAAAGTACTGATTAATAAGTGTGGACATCTCAAAATAGCTCCATTATTAGAGTAGGATGTACACGATGCATATCTGTCGTGAAGAGAACAATACTTTTCATCTTGATCAAAATTATTAAGGTAAGTGCACATGCACTTGGTTTGATAAACTCGCTTCACTACCTAAGCCCATACAGCATTAGTATAGGATACGGTGAACGCTTTATACGTTGCCTCGCTAAAAGTGTAGCATTCAATCAGTATACACTTACAGCTTCGCCTCTAACCGTGTGTCGCCAAAATTCTGTTCTTTTTTTTCGACGTGATGATATTCAACGTGATACGTTACATTACGATCCAACCTATACTGACTCTGAAATTGCAGCGGCACTTTGTAAGATAACCCGGCGGCATATTTTGAAATGAAATTTTCTTATTGTATAATAAGAGTCTTAGCATTTGGTAATAACTTGCACGTTTTGTGGTAACTTTGTAATAGACGTGACAAGCGCGTTTTGAAAAGGGAGACTTTTAAGGGTAATTAAAATTACCCTTTGCGTCAGCCTCCATGACACTTTCGGCTTCATAGTTATTTCGAGGAGCCAGTACCCTTTTAAAAGCTGTTAATTTATAAGAATTTATGACATGACAACTTAAGTAATAATATAAATAGTAATATAGATGCTAATATAGATAAAAATACTCAATTCTGATTGGCTGAGCACAGGAGTGTCCACGTTATTACAACATCCCGTAGGACATGCTTGATCTCATGTCATGCAACGATCCTTCTATGACGGAACCCAGGGACTGCTGCTTTTTAAGACCAATCTTGCGAACTTTTAGAGCTCTTTTATCGCATGTAATAATTCGACTAAACGATTTATCGTAAGCGTCAATTGAAATTGACATTGAAATTGATATTGAAATCCTCCTAAAGGTGTGAAAACCTGGCGTTTATGCACGTTGTTCTCAAGCGGAGTTATAATGCTTTTTGCATTTTTAAAGAGAAACATAGAAACGAAAGGTTCACAGGACGCAAAGGGATTAAAACAATTCATGACTGCATCACGTTTTTAATTACGAAGCTCAATTTACCGCCATCATTGTCGTCATAATAGTCAGGGGCGTAGTTAGCCATTATAAGTTCAGCCCATACTTGGTATGGGGGCGAGAGGAGCGCCGATGCTGCAAGACTCTAGGGGGGTTCGGGAGCATACCCCCCCCCCCCCCCCCTCAGTCTCGTTGAAATGGCATTTCCTTCATTTTCACGGTAGTTTAGAGCAAAACATATGGCTTTTTCGATTTTCTTGAAAAGCCGTAAGCCTAACAAGAGGAGGGTCAACAGCTAAATGTTGTCGAAAACAGGAGAAGAAATTACGGCCTTTCTACTGAACAAACGTTCATAGAAATTCCTGTTAAGCCCGGGCTTAATGGCTTAAAGGCTATCTACGCTCCTGATAGTCTTTACCTTTTGCGTAAATTTCAACGTCTTGCTGGATTAGCCCGACCTGTGCCTTCAGACTGATAAGAACTTCAAATTGGACTTATATAAAACAACAACTGAGAGCGCAATGCATCATAGTCTAGGCATAAAAAAAAGAACAAAATTCTGGTCTAGTGTGAAAGGGCATATATCAAATTCGAAGGCATCATTCTAGAAATAGACGAACCGGTACTGAGACGATAAAGGGAAATATTGTTTGAACGCTATCACCTAATTGCTGTGTAATCATATTTATACAGGATGCTCCCATCACCAGAACGTGCTTTTCAGAGAAGTACTCGAATAAGAGTTGAGTGACAACGACGTGAAGTCACTAATAAACTGAAAACTCGGACTTTTTATGAAGATTACTCTTCTGGTAGTGTCACAGACTAAGAAGCTTCGAGAAAAACGCCTCATAAATGTTTGAAATCAGCCCATTGGTCGAAAAATATCGACAGATGCGTTGAATAAATGTCGGCAAGCCGCAACGCAATGTCATTGGATGGTTTCCCATCTCGTGTAGTCACTCTCCCGCCAAGCTTACTAATCACGTGACCGCGTCGTTTGGCTTCAGCAATCATGCACGCCTCGAGAATATGCACAAACACTCTTGTTTTATGTTGTGTTTTGAACTTTCTTTTTCTTCTTCTTTCTTTCTTTATCTTTCTTCTTTCTTAACTTGCTGGCTGCCCAATGTATTACTCTTACTACACCAATCGCATGCGAAACACTGTTTCGGACTGCATTCTGGTAAATGCGGAGAGAAATTACGCAAGACAGGTCCGCCATGTAATCTTCTCATTACGTCAAACAATCTAAAACTAATCTCACTTTAAAAGCTTTGCCTCAAACCTGCAGTGCGCCAACGCACAACGTATATAACTCTCATGTACTAGTTCTAAATCGCAAAAAATAGATAAATAAAAAAATAAAAATAAAAAAGTAAGGGGGGGTTGGTCGAATTAACAGGACGATAAGATTTCTCGAATAAATGGAGATGATAGCACTAACACTTAGACCATACAAACTTAGGTCGCTACATGAGTTTTGACGTTGCGGGAAAAAGCAATTTGAAGTTTTACACAAGGCAGCTCTGAATAATTACCACCGCGAAACAAACAATCACAGCATATCGCCCCCGCATTTTAAAACTTGCTGCCAGATGACGGTAAATGCCGCTTGTTTTGTAAAACTGTATTCAGCTTTCTTCTTAGTAGTGACCCTTAATAAAATTATTAACAATCTTGACGTAATCGCTTCGATTCAAAACAGCAACCTTCAACTAAAGTAACCACTAATAAAGTATTCCAATATAATAACCTATTCAGATCTAACGCATGCAGATTATTTCATAAACTCGGGTCTTTCAGCCAGTGATGTTCGGACGTCGAATGCCCCCGCTGCTTTCTTTCACGAAATAGCCTCGTGAATTAATAATGGGCCTCTGAAACTCTTCGATATTACGCTAAAAGTTACCTGTGAAAAGTGTCAAGTGTTGCAATCATGTTGGCAACGTGGTATGTTAAGACTAACAACCAACTTAATCAGGCAAAAGACTGAGCTAAACCATAAACTGGTCGCACTGTCTTCCACAGACACAGTACTACAGGAAAGACGGCCGGATCGTGTATTGAAGGCTGAATGTTGTTGATGAAGTGCCAAGAACGAAGCAGGTGAGAAGGTGTCAGTATTACGTGAAGATGTAGTGATTATAGCAATCAAACAACCAATGTCGCATGAGTGTAAATTTGTCGCGACTCTCGTTTCTAAGGCGCCTGGATTATTATAAATCTTCAAATACGGCTTAAAAAGTTAGTTTTGCCAGGAAACTCGTTATAGAAAATTAACCAAGGACTATATGCATATAAGTTTTGTACAATTCGTGATTTAACCGGGAGATGCGTTCTGGTTTATACAGTGTAGTGCGACGCTCGAACCGCAAACAAGAGTTCATTCGACTTCATGTTTTCTATAAGCAATAATATTCTCGGTTGCGGTGTTTTTTTTTTGAAAGATATAACCTCTTCGTATTCTACATAACAGCAGGCCTTTCAGAATAAGACTAAAGCTACTCGATAAACTCAGTCACCTTCAGTGCTATCTTTTTAATTCCGCGGTTAACTAATTCCATCGTCACCACAACTGGTTAAAACCACAAAAACGTTCAACAAACAAAGTGCGAAAAATGTGTTGATTTTAAAGGGTATTCACTCTAAATTTTGATTACTCAGCATTGGAAAGCGACATTAAATGAGTATGTACTTTGTTTGGCTGCCGCCAATAAATTGCAATTCAAAGTAAGCAATTTTGTCACGAAGCTTTGAAATAGCCATGAACAACTCTGCGATTCCACTTTCCATTCTGCGGCATTTCATAACAGAATCTGTCGTGTCACAAAGACAACTTGGTATAAGATATTCATTCGGCTGAAGAGACGAATACAATAAATTATTAACTTGATTTGGCGCAGGTATTATTCGTGAAGAGGTTACTTCAAAAGCTGAAAACTGTTTTGTACGACAACAGAGTTGTAATAGAAATTTCAAGACACTCCTTATTCTAATACTCGCTTGGCTTTCCCTTTTATTTATTTTTTTATTTTTTTCGATGAAAATGACAGCAAAAAACTCCGAAGTATCAGTTGTTGGAATAAATTGACAAACCAGAAACGGAGTTCAATAGACATCGCTCTTCGAAACAGCAACCAAGTATTAGTGCTGTACTGTACTATGAGTCTTATATCTTACATCGACAAAATTGTTCACAAATGTTCGCATGGAGAAAATTATTCTGTAAACGGATGCTGCGATAAAACACTGGCGAAAGAAGAGCAGTCAGTACAGACTCCCATCACGAACCGGTGGGCAATTTGTCTGCGTTCTGTTAATTTACTCTGAAAAATAACTACGTTCAGAATTTTAACATCAACAAAGCATACACATTACAGCTACAGAGACGCAAATAGAAGGCAGATATAGCTACATTTTTAGACACGTACACGTGACCTTCAACGTCAGATCCAACATTACACTATGTTACAGGGGAATAACTGTCCATTATCTGGCGCGAGACACTTGATCCTATTTATCTTTAGACACAAATACAAAAAGACAGATATAGACAATAGCAGAGCAAACAGAAAATCTCTTGATAGACGAGCTCACTTTGAAGCGTTCACTATTCTTTACTAGCCGGACACTGCCAAACTTTATAGCTTTGTATGTTAAGCGAGAGAATACATATGCAATCGGACTTTCTAGCGATAAACAGATATCATTGGCTGCACGCTGTACACTTGTAAGTTCTAAAGTGATTTGCGCCCGCGTACTGTGACTATCAAAATTAAATGATGTTTCTACAAATTGTTGCACAGGGCGTCATTAACAGCGTGAAGACACTCGGACAACTGGAAACTAACCACAGCTGACGTGAGTATTTGTATGAACTGTGCACTAGACTACGAGGTTGTTAGTTATCGCAGGCTGTACTACTTTGATCGCCAACAAAGCAACGATAAATGATTTCACGCTTTGACAGTAAAAAAAGTTCGTCGTGCAAGTCGCACTAATCTGTTAGTCACTAATTGGACCATTTGCACCTCAGCCCTTTTACTGCCAGATGTTCCTGTCCAAAATGGACTGATGCCTGTATTAGTACACACACTACTCAAAAACAACCTAAAACATTGCTATTAGAATGTACTCATTGAGAGCTTTCATTTGAGTGGACATAATTTACTTTCGTTCGACACTTTAGGAGTTGGATCGAAATTTACGTGGTAGAGTCGAGTTCATCTTTAGGCAGTGAAAATGGCTTAGAAATCACATGTTTCTTTCCAAACGTAAGTCACCAACAAGTCTTTTACCCGAATGATCACACTGTATAAAGAAACTATTTTATGTATTTGTCTAATCCTATATACAGAGCAATCAAGGAACATTTCTAGAGGAATGCTTCAATTTGGTTACTTTTGATTACGTACAAAGTACGTAGTTTAACTCGCCGACGGATTCAGTACCGATGCAGCTCAATTAAAATCAATGCTGATGAATTACGAAGCTAACAAAAGATAAGCTTCAGACCAGACACTCGGCAAACTACTTTAGAAATTTATCGCAAATATTTTAAGTGCATAATTAAACCGTACTATTGTTAGAACAATTTGTCTTCTTCGCGCGACCATTAGACAGCACTCCCAGAGGATTCAATGGTTCAAGAAAATAATGATTGTTCCAAATTCCCGAAACTAAAAAAAAAACAACAACAACAACAACATAACACTGGTTCTGTGTACTGTAGCTTGTCGGTGTGTTCGATCTGCTCTGAGGTTTGTCGCCCTTGATAAACAAAGTGCTGAATACACTGATTATAACACACGAGCTTGCAGGTCTTATTTGTAAAGAAGCGAATGAAGAACAACTCAAATGTTCAGAATTTCCTTTAGTTCATTTGCTGCAGGCGTTGATAGCGGTGTGAAAGTTTCTTTAGATAATTTCCGTGCAAGAAAGCAGCGTCAAATCAGCCACTAACAGTAGATGTTTAGCCAATCAAAGCGACAATTTCCTGACTACTTTTGTTGTAAAGTTTTTTCTTAATTTAAACACAATAGCCGATGGTCCTCGTATCAGTTGTGGTTTTCACTCTCAATTTTCCTTCACTGTTACACAATCAGTGGACGTACTCTACACGAAGTAACAACTTTCTTTGCTTAATTCCGCGCTGTTTAAAAATTCTTGCAAACTAAAACTTTATTTCCCAAGGGGTGGGAATCGTTGTGAGTCCATTATTTCAATGAACTTGGACTTCAGTGTATTGTACGGTACTTGTGCTGTTGTCATGGAAATCGTATCTACAGCATTCGCCGATGCGCAGGAGAAAACGATATTCGTAAGGAAAAAAAAACAAAGCGAAGTATCTTTTGGCAATAAAATGCCCGTAAATACAAGCCCCTTATTAAAGATGTTGAAGGAACGTTTCAGAGTCTATCTATAGGGAATTAAAATTCCGGCCTGTGGGCGGGCTCCGGACTAAGCCAGTCGTTAATTATTTAACATTTTCTAGCCATAACAGGTGACTTGAACGCCGGACCATCAACATGATGGCTGTCGTCTGGAGGTTCGTGCTTCTCGCCGTAGTACTGGTTCTACAAACAGGTAAAACTATGAACATCGATGCAGTACAAATCTGAATTTCTTTCGCATTTTTTCTTGAGAACGCCGTGAACAATTTCGTCCAGGGAACTGCAGAGTTTATTCGTGATCCTAAAGTGTGTTCTGACTGAGAGCAGAAAGTGTTGTTCCGGCAACGCATGCAAAACACGCTGATCGTGACAGAGATTGAGGTGAAAATCATGAGCAATTCAATTCAGTTCAGTACCGAGAATATAACGAGACAAAAGCCAAACGTTAGCGCTCATGCAGCGTGTGGAATAACTTCACTCATCAGAATGAAGTCGCATTATTAGCCAGATTGTAGAGATAAGAACGTAAGTGAGTGTTATTCCTGAGTGCAATTCCGTGCGGTGTTCTGGCTCGGAACGGAGGTGTGTAGATTTAAACTAAAAAATTACAGTTCTCGTAATAAAAGAACCGGACGTGAACAACACACTAGCGGCGACTTCATATATAAATCTATCGTCTCGAAGCATTACTTATAAGCTTGCAATTGTTCACGAAATAACACCGCTTTAATCCAGCTTCTTTTACGTGTTTCCGTAATTTCGTCACGAAGTATTGATGACGAACAAGACACTCGAACAACGAACCAGCTAAGAAATCGTACAGTACGAGGATAAGTTTGTACAAAGAGTACTTTCTACATGATAATGTATCATTGTTGACCAGGTAAGCTTCGAGAAAAAGCGAGTAAAGTAACACGCGGGAAAAGCAGTATCATTTGGTTGAGCTATGAGAGGTTTTGTTTGTTTTCTTCTCATGATAGATTTGTCTTTCGGCATGCGTCTGGTAAACACTCTCTGTTCACACAGTCATTTCAGCAAAGTTAGTCAACATCAATCGTTCGACTCGTTTGTCATTCAGTAAGGGCCAATCAACGCGCAAAGAAAATGATACCTTTCAGGTGTCAGATACGACAGCAGCTGATACTCTCAGCGAATTGAGCCAGCGAGTATGCAAACAAGCCCCTCGAGTTGAAATCGGGCCAAAACATATTTCAAAAGTTTAAAATGAAATTTAAGAAAAGCGGTTCCACTGGTATAGTTCACGGCGTTCTTCTAATGGTCTTGCTCCTCGAAATGGTGTGCCAAGGGTGGTGTGAAACGACGACAAGTGAGAAGGACTCAGCTGAGTCAGAACAGCAGAAAAATCTCCAGGCGCCAACGACACAGGAAAATACTGTGAACATTACCCATGGTACAGTGTATTCAGTGTTCTTGTTTGATGTTTTTTCTCTTTGAGATTTGCTTCAGTTGTTTGCAGATGTTTCTTGTTAGTCATGTGTACACAACTCAAATTGAGTTTTATATCAAGGTTCTTCTTATATCATTATAATTGTACACCGCTGTTAGGATAGGATCGAAACACCCGAACACAAAATGCTCTTTACACCCTACTGCGTCGCAAAATCGATGTATTACGTGCATGTGAATCAAGATCTAATGGCCGTCAGGTCTTTAGAACCCCGATGTGTATCATTATTCAGTTCTAAAATTCTCCTACATTCGTCTGTTTGTGTTCTATAAAGAATGGGGGAAAAGGAAACATGCCTCAAACATAAAGTTAAAGCGCACTACAAAAATATGTTGTGCGCGACAACTACATGTTTTAGAGCTCTAAAAGCTGCCGAGAACTAAAACTTGAAATACAGCCAACGATGCTAATAATCGCCTCGACCTTTCAAAATGAAAAAATAAATGTAATCTGTTTAATTTGAAGGCTGCAGATGTTGTGTTCACAAGCTCCCACTCGCGGTCTGCTCAAAACAGTGTTTTAACTTTAGAACATGTAATCGACCAGTCGTCAACAGACTGAAATGCCAAAATGAATACAAAAACAAATTCAACGAAATTCTAATTACATCCCAGACATAAAACTTAAACTAAACATGGTAATAGTTCAATAGTTTTGTCAAAATAACATCGTACCTTAAAGGTTGTCCGTCCCCGGTGGAAGAATTGACTTACAATGTTGTCATCACAAAGTCATTTAAAATTTAAAATCAATATCCTTATCCCGTGGGCTTTAGAGAAAATCATAACGACAAATCCACAGAGCATAACTGAGCTTTGAGGTGTTGATGAGAATCGTGAAAAGATGTAAGAAAATAAAAATAAAACAAATTGGCTATCTTTGGGTACGAGTCGCCGTGCCAAAAATTACGACGTCCCACAGAGATCACAGTTCATACCGTCATGTAAATATGTATGTAAATTGGTCCGAGAAATTTCGCAAGCGAGTTCAAAAAACATATTAAATTTAAAATGTTTTAACCACATTTTACTTAATATATTTCTCAATCATTTCCTGCATGCATTTCCTACCCTTTGTTGGAATCATGCAATAATTTCTGCCTGCAAAAGAAATACGAGTTCGTCAAAACTGTATTATCTAAGAAATTATGATTATGATTATGGAGATCTCCCAGAAAAGTTGTTAAGAGCTTCCTGAGATCTCCTGCTTTTATTTAAAAAAACAAAAACAAAGAAAAAAAAAAACATCAAAATTGTACACTAATAACAGTTGAAGCAAACTAATAAATAAATATTATAGAAGTCCGACGAAACACCCATTTTTAATTTGTATTTCTTCCGAAATCGTACCCAACGTTATCTGACTTAGAGCACTAAATTCCTTCTGTTGTGAAAGCTTTTCCTAGTTATATGCGTTTTTCATTTTTGAGTGACGCGCCCATTACGGACCATAGTACGCCCTGGTAGGTGCGAAGCCACAAAAACCCGAACAAACCGCGATATCACCCTGAACCTTACCAGCTACTCCCTGGATGCAGCCTAAAACAATGAAGATGTGAATGACTTCCTGTGCCTTATTGAGATCAAACAACACAGCAGCGCACAGTCGGTTTTGTTTTTGTTTTTTTTGTTTTTTGTTTTTTGTTTTTTGTTTTTTGTTTTTTTTTTTTTGTATCGCAAAAATTTAATTGAACCCCAAGTAGGATTATCAGAAAAATTCCGGCCTAAACTAATCTAAACATCCCGCATCATTTATAATACATGTCAGCAATGATGCAAACATTCAAAGTTTAAACGAAGTCTATTGATATTATTTCTCTTACGATTACAACAATAACAATTTAAAAAAACAGAATAACCTAATCACAACCATCACTATTGGGTAAAGATTTAAAAATCACAATTGATCATTACGTCTAGATTTCTAGTTAAGTCATTACAGTTACATTTCGAATATTATAGGGTGACTCTTTAATTAATTCCTCTTTATTTTTCATTCAATAACCAGAGGGCAAAAAGAACGACGATGACGAGCTTCGCTTGATAGAATACCTCGGTCTTAGCAAAAGCAAGAGTTCGGTTGCAACCTACAACAAGGAAGTGCGCCCAGTGAAAGACAAGAAGGCCGCCATTGAAGTTATTTTTGGGGTAGCCTACACACAACTGGTGGAACTGGTTAGTTTTGACTACAACGTGAAAACTTGAAAACATCAGGAAGTAGGGAAGGGAGGAAGGAAGGATCGAAGGAAGGAAGAAAAAGGAAGCAGGAAAAAAGGGCGAAAGGAAAGGACGACTGAAAGAAGCAGGCAGGGAAGGGATAGGAAGGAAGGATGCAGGATAAAACGAAGGAAAGGAATAAGGAGGGGATGAAGGGAAAGGAGGTGGGAGAAGACAGAGAGAGAGAGAGAGAGAGAGAGAGAGAGGGAAGAAGAACGTTAGGAAGGGAGTAGAGACGAAAATAGGGACAACAGACAGAAGGGAACTAAGGAAAGTACAGGTGAGGCAAATTAGAGTTAACACAGCAAAGTAGGGTAAATATATCCACGATAAGTTCTACAACTCTTCGAATGTTCAGGTGTACATGCACACATTGTCACAGTTTAAGTTTTAGTTTTCTATAGTTCTACACCTGATCTATGGCTTTGTTTAAAATGAAAAGTATTAATGTATTTACTACGCAATGTTCACAGGATGAGAAGAACCAAGTACTTGTAAGCAATGTCTGGATAAGACAGGTAGGATACAGACAACAGAAAGGAACCAAGTGGAAATCTTTCTATCATAAACATAACAATAAACACCCGCACACAATGCTGAAGTTCACAAGTATCAACACGTGTAACACGTCTAGCATGCTGAGCCTTTTTTTGTTGCTGCATTCTCAGAAATGGAACAATCACTTGCTCCGATGGAACGAGTCAGAGTTTGGAGGAATCAAATCGATAAACGTCGACCCAAAGCTCATTTGGTTGCCAGATATAGTCCTGTACAACAAGTAAGTCGAGAGTCTTAGGAAGTCACAACGATCTGAGATCGATCGAGGCTAACGGCGAGCTAAGTCTGAAATTAACGTCAATTTTGTTCGTCTGTCCTGGTTATCGATGATAAAAAGTAGCCAATCACAAAGCAGGGAACAGATGTGTTATTGTAAAATACTTTATCGATGATGAAAACTAGCCAATCACAAAGCAGGAAACAGATGTGTTATTGTAAAATGCTTTATCGATGGTGTAAACGCGCTCCAATACAATCTCGGTACAGTCCCATGCATTATATCGACCAATTGTAAACGGGTTGGAAGTGGAAAAGAAATCGGCAAGCCAGGCAAAAATTGTGAGGCAGCCAGATGCACTTGACTCCGCGATACTGATTTTCTTACTGCGCCGCCCACAGTGCAGAAACTGGCCTGACCAGCGGCAACATGGATCAGTTCAAGACCAGAGTAATCCTGAGCAGTAACGGTCAGAACGCCTGGTTTGCACCCACAATCCTGCGCAGTCGCTGTTCCATCAACATCAAGTATTTCCCGTTTGATGACCAGGAATGCGAGCTTACATTCGGCTCGTGGACTTATGACGGGTTGCGCGTAAACCTGACTAATTCGAGCCCCACAGTGGACCTGAGCTCCTACATGCCGAGTGGAGAGTTTGAGATGATCGAAGCGCCCGCCAATCGAATTGTCGTCAGATTCAGGTGCTGCCTTCACCTCTTTACATCTCCCTGCACATTTACCCACTCATGTTTATAGAGTAAACTCCACAAACTGCCAACAGAATTTCCATCACAGTTGAGTAGTAACAATAGTAGTACAGTCAACTCTCTCTTAACGGAAACCCCTCTAACAAGAACACCTAGTAGGAGCGGTCCCTGCCGTTTTTTCATTCATTTAGGTGTCCGTCTTAAAAAGAGTTCAGTTATAGAGTCTCTAAAACGGACAGTTGGACTGGTCTAAAGAGTTTCCGTCTTAGAAGGAGACTGTAGTAGTAAGAGTAGTAGTATTAGTAGTGGTGGTAGTTAGTAGTAGTCTAGTAGTAGTATTACCAAGGTAGTTCTAGTAGCAGTGTAGTCAGAGTGTTGTAGCAGTGTAGTAGAAGTTAGTAGTAGTGTAATAGTAATAACTGGCAGTATCAGTGTAGTCAGAATGTAGTAGCAGTTTAGTAGTAGGTAATACTAGTGTGTCTGTCTTGTTTCTTTGCGTTCCTCCATCTTTTCCAACTCTTCACATATTATCCGCAGCTGTTGCCCGGAGCCGTATCCAAACATCATTTACAAACTGCACATCCGCCGCAAGGTGCTCTTCTACTTCAACAACCTGATCGTTCCGTGTTTTCTCATTACCGCCTTTGCTCTGCTCACCTTCGTGTTGCCACCAAACACTGGAGAGAGAGTTACACTGGTGATCACCACACTGCTCGCCATGACTGTGTTTATGCTCATGATTGCCGAGAACACTCCGACAACTTCCGACGTCACTCCGTTGATCGGAAAATTCTTCGTGGCGTCCATGGTTGAGATCGGATTGGCTTTGATTGCCACGTGTTTCGTGTTGAACATTTACGAGTCGACTGGCCCATCCACCGATGTCCCAGCCTGTGTGAGGATGGTCTTGCTCGACATCTTGGGTCCACTTCTCTGTGTGTGCAGACCGAAACCAAAACCCAAGCGCAATTTCAACCCGTCGCTCACGCCAGGTTTTCACACATACGCGCCGATGATGCACGAGTCCAACGGAAACACCCTCACGACGGAATCCGACGGCAATCCGAAGGAAGTGCTCGTGTTCGCACCGAAAGTCAGCGATAAGCCTCTGAGTTCCCGAGACTTCATCAATTCGGTGAACGAAAGCAGCTCGCGCTACCGAGGGGGGTCCACGCAAGATCGTCTCCTGGAGGGAATCAACGTGCTAACCGAGAGGGCCCGGGACCAAGAGAGGGGCGATCAAATCAAAGAGGAATGGGAACTAGTGGCCAAAGTGGTGGATCGGCTTTTCCTGATCTTATTCCTTGCGACTGTTTCTATTTCGACCGCAATGATCTTCCTGCAGCGGCCGTCATATTCCACTTTGTGACTTACACAGACAATGTGATAAGTTCAGGAGCTGTGGCTTGAAAACGAGGCCATGATAGCCTAAACGCCATTGAATCATGGGATAGCAATGGCCAAACTGAGAAGTTTGAAGTGGCTGAACTGTTAGTCGTCAGTTTAAATGAAGTTAACAAGCGCGGCTTCAGTGAGTGACAGTGTCAACATTTTTTTTTTTTTTTTTTTTTTTTGACACGCCAACAAGTTGTATCAGTTTTAGCTGAAGTTTTTTTTACCTGGCCTGTTGTGGTGTAGACTAATATTCGACACAAAATTAACCAGGGCAAGACTTTGAGATCAAAGCATCAACTACCCTTTGTGTAGCTATGCAGTTGTTTTAAAACTGATCAAAAGAGAGGCCACAACGCTCGGCAGAGCAGTGACAAGAAACAGCCAAACCTTGTTTCATTTCTTGGGAAAGTTCTGGTCATTAAACGCGAGCAGTTTAAACCAGTGAAACCTGCATACTTCAAGCTAGACCAGCCAAAACACGTTTCTTTCCAGGAAATTAAGAGTTGTTCCAGAAAATTTTGTTAAGTTGCTTTTCTTTCCGTTTATTTGTATTCGTTGTTTAACAGCAGGACCAAGCTCGACGTAAGTCGCTATCTTATCAAGAGAAAGACCTAATGAAGCCTTTTGAAACGTGGGTTTGATAAACCATACGTATAGACACAAAAATAACGAGATAGCAATGCGCTAGAGTTAAATCACATCACTCTTATTTATAATACGGGCTAACTTTACAAAGAACAACCAGTGTTCGGCACAGTATGTACAAAATATGAAATAGCAAAATAGAGAGCGTTCCCCACAGGTGTTTTAAATATGTATTTATCAAGAGTTTATTTGAGTGGATAAGTAAAGCATAAAAACGAAACAAACAAAGAAGATTACGATGTACTCCGTAACACTTTCACTGCCAAGTTTTTCTGTCCAACAAATAAGCTCAGCGATATCAAAAACATGAGTTCTGCAAATACTTTGAGTGGTTACACCATTAGGTTTCATTTGACAGTTCAGGAGTTGCAAGCGAAGAGTGCAATTACAATGTACTCATTGAGAGCTTTCTTTTGAGTTCACACATTTAACAGATCAGGAGTTGGACGTTCTATAATATGAACCAAATTCGTCTTTGGCAGTGAAAGTGTTTTTGTTTTTGGTTACAATTCATGTTTAAGTTTGAAAGTTAGCCACCGTTTCTAGCAGTCAGTTTAATTTATTCTCTAGTAATTATTATGATATTCCTAAGCATTTTAAGTGTCGCAAGTTTTGTAACAAAAATCGCTAGTCTCACCTTCCTCCTTTATCTCGTTTAACAAATCTAATGGTCTTGTAAACGCCAGACAAACGCCACTGACATTTGTTTCGAGAATACTTTCTATAGAACTAACAGATATTTAAAAATGTCTTTTAAAAAGGTTCTGAGCATTATTGTTATGGTGAGATGCTTCAACATAGAGTAATATGTTACACAAGACTTATCTTTGTGATAAAGAGAGAATAACTCGTTCTACTAGCGAAGTTTTACCTAGGTTGACATGTGCTACTTGTCTTGAGAAGCACGCGACATTAGGAAATGGCACATTATTCTAAGCCCGAGACGTTTGAATTTAATTTGCTTTAAAATCACGCGAGAGCATAGTTCTGACAAGATAGCATTTTACTTCAGGGAAAATTTTAAAATGGAGCTATCACAACGAGACACTGCCACGCTACAGGCTTACTTTCGCTTATACTTTACACTGCTGCAACTACAACAAAAGTGTTCTGAGCATCGCAAGAAAAATAAAGTTTGGAAGATAAAAACTATGTGTTCAATGTATAAATAAATACTAAGCGGCAACAGCTCCAACCAACCCGGGCAGCTCCTGCTGTTCACAAAAGAAAAGCCTCAGTCAAAACTAAATGCATAATAGCGATATCAATTGCAGTGTTCAGGTTTGTTGTTGATTGTATTATTGTTTCTATAATTGATTCGGTTCTACGAAACCGCGGTCAACGTTCTACCTCAAACTAATTCCTTCTCGAATCATGGACGAGTTAATGAACTGTGCATCTTCGAACTCCTAATCGTTGAAAAGATTCGCTTCAAAAGAAGAACTCGCTAAGAAGTCCATCGCCATGACATTTCGAGATTTCGAGTTTCTGCCGTGACACCAGAGGTTCCTGGGTAGGATTCGAACAATTCATTCGATGCCTGTGTAGGAAGAAAGGAATCTTCAATCTGCCGCGGTGCCGAATAAATGTTTTACGGTCTGTGATACACCAGTCGCGTCATAATTACTGATATTGAACTACCATGTTCTCTTATGATGAACGTATAGCATCGGTGATGAAAAACTACAGTGTAACGGCGATGTAGATCAGTACAATAAGCCTTACCCCATCCGCCACCTAATCGCGCGGAATCATAACCGCGGAGACAAATGCAGCACGTGATACGTAATTAAACTCACCAGTGGAAATGTTGTTCGCACGCTAGGGCGTTTGGGATTGCTTTCAAACCAGCTCGAGACCTGGGAAGAAGAGATGGCAAAATTGTTATAGCGGGCAATTGTTTGTGCTTGCCACGTGATTTTTTCGTGCTTACCACGTGGTTTGTTCGTGCTTACCACGCGATTTTTTCGTGATTACCACGTGGTTTGTTCGTGTTACCACGTGATTTGTTCGTACTTACCACGTGGTTTGTGCGTACTTACCAAGTGGTTTGTTCATGCTTACCACGCGGTTTGTTCGTGCTTACCACGTGATGTTTTCGTGCTTATCACGTGGTTTGTTCGTGCTTACCACATGACCTGTTCGTACCTACCACGTGGCGTTCACCATAGAGTAGTGAGAACAAAAGGCCTTGTCCAGGCACGCGGAGCACGTGAACAACATGTCGGCATCCATCACTTCACACGTGGACTTGCAACACTTCACCTGGAAGTAAATTAATGGCAAACAATGAAGCAACTGCAACAAGAACACTCTTATTCTTTGAGCAGCGAGTTAAGTTACAGCAAGCAGAGCATTCTTTAGCAAGTCCTGTGCCATGTTGTTCAAAGCTCGATTTGGTTGATTCTGGGTTAAGTCTAAACTACCTTGTCATGTTTAGGCGTGAAAATGAGGGCATAACGCCAAGTCCTCGCTATTTTTCGAGCTAAAGCAAGCCTTTCAGTTGGTTTTTGTCGGCTTAATCGGGTTTTGAACCGGTTCCTAAAATTTACCTGTGAACTTGATACCTTCACAATAGGCAACATAGTTACACAACATCAAGTGGAAACAAAACATCCTGGCTTACAGTACCTGTCTTTGCAGTTTATGCGAGTACAGTTTAGTGTGGCTGGGATATTCAACAAGATGGTCCAAAAGATGACCACGACCATCACATAACGCCAACCTGACAAAGGAAAAACGATCACACGCACATGAAGAATTAAGACAAGGAATGATAATATGATGATGATGATGATGATGGTGATGATGATGATGATTATGACGATGATGATGGTGATCAATGATATTGATGATGATGATGACGGTGGTGGTGATTGTGACGACGACGACGACGACGATGAAAAACGTCACTGACGATGGCGATGTTGGTGGCAGTAATAACCTGGTTCCGTTCATGGACAGTACTCACCCGCATTCAAGACAGGAGGCGATGTTAGAAGTTGTGCCGCATTCCGCGCACTTGATTCCCTTGGACTGACGCAGCTTTTGGCACCTGCCAAGAAACGGGAATGAAATCAAACTACAGAAGCGACAACCAAAGTCAAACACAGCAGGTAAAGAAGAAAGCTGGAGACAAAATAAGAACAGCAAAAATGAAATAAGACAAATTAAAGGAGATAACAAACACTGTACTCATAACAAAGGCACGTACTTGTGTGCACTGATAACAAACTCACGTACTTGTGGTAATAGTCTTTTAGACGTCTCGTGTATATTGTCTGTGACGGCTGCAAGAAAAGTAGTGACCACGTGATGTTACTGAGAGCGAGAGTATACAGTCCTTGCCACACGGACCTACAAAGGAGACGCAAGTTTTCTATTTGCGCTCACGTTGCCGTTTTATTTGTTCACCCAGTTTCGCTGCTCTGTGTTGACCTGCAAGTGCGTTTGACCAGCGAGCACTTAAGCAACACTCAACCAACACTGAACCAACAACAGCAATAAAGTTTCTAAACGGTTTCTAAAGTGCATGTCGGGCTTATCGCTGTCCCTTCGTGCCATCTGTATCGACAACTTTAAGAATTGTGCACTCTGGACATAAAGAAGCACCCGTGGTGTATTTTTCAAGGAATCTCATAAAATAAACGAGTGGGCGAGTTTATGTCGACCTTCTAGTATATTCCTTCTTACGTCACGCTCACAAGCTTATGTAGATTGTCTATTTCGTTCGTGCGATGGCTAAGCAACTATTTAACGCATCTCACCTGTTCACAGGCTCCTGGTAGCAATCCAGATGTACGTACCGCCGCTTATAACAAAGGCACAAATAAAACAAATAGAGTTATTTGGTGATAGGGTTTCCCCACAAAATCAAACACAAAATATGTCGACCATGACGTACGTGTACCTGTTGATACGTATGCCGTGCAGTCTTGAGGAAGATGGCCGACTCGTCTGCATTTGTAGCTTCACAAAACAAAAGATCAACTTTAGTTTACACAGCATTAGTGCAACACTGATACGACTAGCACGCGTTCATGCGTGGTTCTGTACGTAATTTTGTACGTGATTTTGTACGTGTGTGTACGTGATTTTCTACGTGTATGTTTGTACGTGATTTTGTGCGTATATGTGTACATGATTTTTTACGTGTATAACTGTACGTATGTGTACGTGATTTTTTACGTGTATGCTTGTACGTGATTTTGTACGTATGTGTACGTGACTTTCTACGTGTGTGTTTGTACGTGATTTTGCACGTGTGTGTGCATGATTTTGTACATGCATGTATGTGTGCGTTTGTGAGTGCGTGTGTGGTTTCTTAGAAGTATACATGATTGAGTGACTGTCTCTGATTCATTACTGACTGATAAGATGACTCGGCAGACTGAATAAACAAGCGATAAATCAGAGTATTTGCTTTTACCACTTGTAAGTCGACAGGTTGCTAACGTGACTTGTAAACTTTAGTTTTTCATTGTCCCACAACACTGGTTCGGAAGAAGAAAGTGGTTGAGCTGCAGGTAATCTGAAACAAAATAGCAGATTGTCACAAACTAAGCACAAAATAATTGCCCGACACACCGCCCAGCACTGCACGCAATCGCAATATTGCACGCAACTGGTTGTACACACGGTGCAACTGTGCCAAAAATGACTTGCTCAGGCGAAGGACGGCTTATAACTTCTTTAATAGTCTGCAAATACAGCCGTCTCCTGTCGGGCACTTTTTGAACCCCCGAGAGAAACGTGTCCCGACGAATTATTATAAATCTTGAAAGAAAAAAGAAGTCATCTGACTAAATGATTCAAGTTCCGATTGTGATTAGTGGAATACGCTAGCCGAAGCTGACGACAGAAGCGCATAAAACAATACTTTAGGAGAAACACTTGCACTCAAACAGAATAAATTACACAATAACTTTCGACAGCCACTAGTGTAAACCGCTTCACACATCATGCAATAAAAATGAAATAACAATGAAATAGCCAAGGTATAGCCAGATATTGGTGAAAATAGACCTCTCTGTGCTGTTGATATCCACGTCACATGAAGCTCGCTGTGTTTCAGAGCCTGGATTACCAGGTTGTGCTGTAGGAATAAGAGGCATCACTGCAGGTGCCTAAAAAAGCAAAAAACTTTTAGACTAACAGGAAAGTATAGTATAACATTTAAGCACTCATAACGTACCTGAATATCAAATAGCTCACTTTCTGATAATGATAATAAAATTGTCCTTCTACATCATTCCAAACGACACATCGCAACCAGATATTTATGAAATTTATGACTCACCTGAACGTTTTCTTGCCGGCTCACAAGACCAAAAAAGCTGCCAGTCTCCTCATCAGAACTTTTGCTGTCTGCAGAACTCTCACTGCTTTGTGGCATAATCTCAGACTCATCATCGTCACTGTCACTGTAGGCTGGAATTTTAATAAAAGCAAACTTGAATTAAATGATTGCAGCTATAACTTTCTGTGTGAATGCTCACTGTGAAAAAATTAATTTTAATAAATAAATAAAATAAAACCTGATCAAAAATTCAGAATTCTGAATACAATGGATAAATGAAAACGTAAAATATAATCCCTGGAATAAACGGTTTTAATATCACACTGAAATAAGTAGTCAATTAATTCATTCTGTCAGTCAGTCAGTCAGTCAAGGAACAACACAATAGCTAGAAGTGAGTGGCATACTTAGCAGTGCAGCTGGTATGACTAGAGGCTCTTCACACACTGAGCTGGGCTGAGTGGAAGTTTTTGTTGATTTGTGTGTACTTTGATCATCTGGGTCTTTTTTCCTTTTTCTTGATTTCTTCTTTCGACTTTTTTTGGATGGAGGCCTATTGGGACCTTAATTGATGTACAAAAATCTTTTCAGGGCTTGAAAAAAAAATCTGCCTTACTAGCCATAGGCTAGCAGGTAACACCAGATTAAAGGAACTCTAGCCCTGAACATAAAGTAAAGTATCTTTATTTATACATGGTAAGTAATTCAGCAGAGCTGGTGGGGCCATGTTTTAAACTCAACGTAAATCTGTTAAAAATCCCAACTGGTCAAAGGCTAACCAGTTGGCTATTTACATAACGTGGCCGAGGATTTGAACACGGGGCTACCGTGTTACAAATTCAGTTAGTGCTCAGAGCAGGACTTGAACCTGGGACCTCCGGATTTCAAGTCTGGTGCCCTAACCACTCGGCCACGCTGCCTGTGACAGAGACATAACTCTGATCATCGCTGTAACAAAAGGCAGGAGGTGTGTCAATTAGTAACTTACAGTACATCTGAAAATCAATCTTTTAAGAAAAAGTTATATTTTTAGTCTGTAAGGCACTTAATGAACACATTTTCTTGATAACTGAATGTCATGATTATTCTGTGTTGTTTGATGATCAGATGGTTTATGTATATTTTGCATTCATTTCAAATGATCAATTACAGCAAAGTACTACCAAATGAACAATTTAAAATAGATTAGACCAATGTAAGTTAACCAAGTTTGTGAATTTTTCCCATACAACAAGAACAATGGGCCATAGTGTTACTTCCAGAAATCAATAATATCCATCTTTTTTACCTTTTGCTGACTTTACCCCAGAAGCATCTGTAATGAGAGATCCAAATATTGCTCCTTCATCTGAACCTGAAAGTGGTTGGATTTCTTATCAAAATGGCAATTTCTTGATTGATGGTCTAACAATCACTCAATCAAAATAGTTTGGTTGCCATGGAAACATGGATATCAGACCCTTAACAATGCAAAACACTCGCAATCATCACTCATGATAGTGGTGGGTGATGATAATGATGATGGTGATGGGTGATGATAATGATGGTGATGGTGATGGTGATGATGATGGTGATAGTGATGGTGATGATAATGGTGATGAAGACAATGACGATGATTGTAATTCCATTAAGTGATAGCGATGGCTGTAAGGATGATGATTTGTTGATTTGATTTATTTGATTTGTGTTTTTTACCATATTTCTTTGAGACATCTTCAATTTCCTCCTTCCTGACTTGGCCTGTGGCAATCTTGTACCCCTGGCCATACACAAGAACAAATTGTGCATAAATCCACCTGATTGGAAGACATGCAGTAACTTTCAACTGTTAAATTATAGAAAGTTTGCAAAATACCGGTAATATAGGATTCATGATACCTGTAAATTTCCTAAAATTTTAGGAAGCTTGAATTCCTTGGCATCTAAAATAAAGGGAAACGCAGCTTCAAAGAACTGTGAAATAATGACGTCTCTGTCGTGGGACACAACACTTCACACGTAACACTCGTGATGCAGAGGCCGTGTGACGCGCAATTTAATACTGCATACTGTACTGAATTACTCGATCAAGCCGAGAACTTTCGCAGTGGCTACTGTAATTAGGCCTCAATAAACGCAGACATACCTACTGTACAAAGTATTCGGTGTATGGAAACACGATATACTCAGATACAGTGAAGGCACACATGATATACATGCATGAAGAAATAGCACCACCTCGCACTCCCATCAAATCTAAAATATTGTCAACAGCTTCAAGCACGTGGTAAATTCAGTAAAACTTGCTCTACTTACGCATATATGCCGGCCTCTTATTTATACCACTCATACTGCCGTTTGAAGCACAGCTTGATTTGTGTGTTATATTTAAACAAGAAACACCAGACTAAAAGAAGCAAACTCGCCTGACGTCCGCCATGTTGTTGTTTGAACCGCGATGCCGCTGTACACAAATGAACCTGCACTGCAGGCGGTCCGTGACAAAATCGGACGAAGGGGGCCTGAGAACTTTCGACCTGCTCATCATTATTGCTACCAAACTTGTTTGCACCAATCCAGAAGCATTTTGTATGTGGGTATGTGTGTGTTTCAAGGATTCAAACGGAGAAGAAATGGGCACTTTTAACAAGGATTTGGAGCACGGAACGAATAGATAACCATGTTGTGTTTTTAACTAAAGGTTCGCTTGCGTTAAGAAACAACAAAAGACATATTTGCAATGTTTATTAACAAGATTAATCAATTGATTAGCCTATGTAGCAAGCATTTCCGTAAGTTTCCGAGTGCACACGAGAGCTTTTTTTTTTTTTTTTTTTGTTAAAGATCATTTGTTTAGTAGCGGGGTAGCGCGTTTTGGTTTTGAGTCCCTTGTTGTTCACGAGCTCCATATGGTCGTGGCTCGACCTAATTCCCTATTTATTGGTGTAATGTTTCATCACATCTTCAATCGCTTGTTTCGCGGCGTCTGACGCTGCCTTATCAATCTGCGACTTGTAATCCTTCAGAACTTTATCCTTGGCGGCCTTGGAGATATTCATCATTTGCATCTGAGCATCAGGAAGCTCTATTGTGGCTCGGGCTGATGCAAGCGCTGAAGGAAAAGAAAAACGTTCACGTCAAACAGCGGACGGGTTGTTTATGCGGGGCAGTCCTGTGTTAATGTGTTTACATTAGATGGAAATTTCAACGAGTGGGCGGCAGTGGACATGGTCACGACCCAAATTTTAGATTTTCGACTCTACTTCAGACCAAAATTTACAATACTTGACCTATTTCAATCCAAAATTTGCAATTCTTGAGCCCACTTCTGACCAAAGATAAAACTCGATACCCTATTTCAGACTAAAATGCTGAAAATGATATCCTTTGGGACGGCACATGCCTATATGACTTATATATGCCCCCTCATCGGGATTTATAGATGCACAGGAATGGAATTTCCAGGAACTGTGACGGGGGCGAAAGTTAACCCAATTCCGCGAAAAATGAACTCTGTACGACGGACTGGAAACGCAACAGTGGCTACGAAACACAACGAAAAAGAAGCACCGCGTGCTGGTAAAATGGTTTACCTTTTTCTTCGGCTCTTCTCTTGGCTTCTGGTTCAATGTTGGCCTTCATCCACGACTTCAGTGTAGAGATGCCGTAAATTGGAATAGCGGCGTGCTTCTTGATCCGCGAGGCCCATTCGTTGAACACAACTGTCACCTCCGCTTTCGCTGCTACCTTGCCTTGGGCCAAAGCAGACGGACGGATTGCTGAGTTGAAGTTCTTTGTGATTTCTTTTTCCAGTGGAGGTTTCACAATCTTCTCAACGGCAGTTTGCGTCGCTGTTTTCGCGTGGTCTCCGGCTGCACTTGCAAGATGTTTCTGCACCTGATTAAACCAACAAAGTTTGCTACATTAGAGCGGTTTTCCCATGACTGTCGAAAGAAATTATAGGATTATTTTGGTTTTGCGTTGGCTACGCTTTTGGATTAGTCCAAAACGTTTGGCAACTTGCTTGGCCAATTATTAAAAGAACAAAAGCAAAACCATGCAAATTGCAATCTCTCGGCGCAAGCAAGTAAGTTTTATGCTGTTGATTGGTCTGTGTGAACAGGCTTCACCCTTCACTGTTCAATGTTAGGATTGTCTCAGAAACAAAAACAATGGTTTCTCAAAAAGTATCCCCGTTTTAGGATGTCACTAAGTTAACTGATAGTAATACAAAGCATTGTAAGAATTAATTACCATTTGTTTAATGATACTTTTGTAGTCTGTAAAGTCCTGGTCCAGTTCTGACTGCAGTAGGCTCTTGTCAGCCTCAGAAGGGAATCCAAGCTTCTGCATGTTTTCGCTCGCAGCTTTCACTTTGTACACGGACAGCAGGCGAGACACAGCATCAATGAGGTACCACTGGAACTCTGTGATAGTTTCATTCCACGAGTTCTCTTTGTTGCTCTGTTCTGCCAGAGCACTGGCCGCATTCAGATCCTGTACAAATGTAAGTTTATCATCAATGATAGCTTTTGTTTCCATTTCATACGTTTTCTATGTGCTTAAGCGTGTGCGCATGTATGCAAACTAATTTAGTTAATCAATAAATAAATCAAGCAGTCAATCAATTAATCAATCAATTAATTAACCAATCGATCAATCAATCAATCAATCGATCGATCAATCAATCAATCAATCAGTTTGTCAATCAATCTGAGTCAACCAATAAATCAATTAACCAGTCAACCAATCAATCAGTTAATCAATCAATCAGTTCATCCGATCAATCAGACAGCTAATCAATCATCAGTTAACCAATCAATAAATCAGTTAATCAATCAGTTAATTAATCAGTCAATCAGTTTATATCTCCTTGAGAAGAATACTGTTTAATTGGATTGCATCCCAGTGCTTACCGACTTCATGTTGGTGAAAAGAATGGCTACCGTGGTGTTGGCGTTTTCGTATTTCCTGTTGAGTTTGAATGTTCCAAAAGCGTCATTCTTGTCCTTGTACTGTTGCAGCTCAGCTTCCCAGCGAGCCGTCACATCTTTCAACATGGCCAGCAGCTTCTTAGAGGCTAACAGTTTCTCTGTTGATAACGTCAGATACTTCAGTTTATTATATCAAACTATGAAAAGTGTGTACGGGTTTATACATGCAGGCTTCCGACCAGCCTGGTAAACAAACTGACAAGTACAAGTTATAATAAACTATGAGTAGCTTGAGAGCGGTTTAATCAAAATAATTACAGCCGCAATCAAAGAGGCTGTAAGTAAACACCAACAACCAATCACACAGGCTGCAAGTAAACACTTTTAACCAGACAAAAGCCCCAAAAATGTGAGTTTAGTTTCACCTTATACATAACTGACCAAACAGCAGTGCGAGAAAACACCATCGACAACGGCTCTAAAAATTGTGCTTAGTATTGTATGTAATCAATATATTTACCTTTGGTAGTCTTGGGGGCAGCAGCAGTGGGTTGGGAGAAAAGAGCTGTGGTGCGTAACAGACTGGCGGGCGCACTTCCATCTGCTGCGTCAGAGCTGGTGCCAGCTGTGTCGCTGGAAGATGAAGTTCCGCTGGAAGATGACGTCCCGCTGGAAGATGAACTGCTGTCGTCGTTTTTATCATATTTTCCAGTAGCAGCATCGATAGAACGTTCCACTATCTCGATAACCAGGCCGGCAGAAATCCCAGCAAGCATAGCTATAACAGAAACCAACACTGTTAGACAGAACGAGTCACAACCTTAAAGAGTCAAATAGTACGCCTGACAGTAGCCCAAAAGTTGGTTATTTTATGGTCTCATGAATTCATACCAACTCGCAGAGGACAGGAGTTTTCTCTCTACTATTCCTCCCCCTCCCTCTCGCGCAGACTTTTGTCCTAATATTTAGGCTCAGTCTTCCCAAAACATCTGTATCTTGATGGTCAGTGCATATTGCCATTCAGTAATGAATATTTACTTATCATGAATATCATTCCGGAACAGTTTTAAAATGCTTGTTCACAGAATCTCAAAAATAACGTTCACCGTCAAAGTTTAATTTGCTTCTACGCTTTACTACAAAAGAACAAAGTATGTGACATCTTGAATTATCGACTCGTTATATCCGCACCTGGAAATATTTTTTCCCAGAACATTTGTCTCCAGTAGCTGTTCTGCGCCTCCTCCACAGCTTGTTCCATGCCCTGCTCGGCCGCGTTCTCAGCCGCATCCTCCGCAACGTTCTCAACTGCATCCTCCACCTCATTCTGAATCACTTGCTGGAAAAGTAAATGAGGTTTTCTTTTTTTATTGCGCGCAGAAACCGCCATTTCCTACAAAAGCGAGTTGTATTCGATCTGCCGCAGAAATCAGCACACGGTGATTTAGGAAGGATTTTTAACAGAATAAACCTTAATATTTTTTTTGCAACAATCGTCCTCTTAGCAGACCTAAGTGACACACTCGCGCCTCATGGGCATACCCCACCACACACGTGCGACACACGCGCACGCATACACGACACGCACACAAACGCACGCACGCACTTTTTTTTTTTGTTGCCCAACAAACATTATGGCTGACACGTATTGAGAGATCTACCACAGGAATTCTCGAGATGTTGGGAAAAGTTTTAGTTCTTCTAAACCAGGCCTCAAACTAACGCGACACAGACGCACACAACCGCGCGAATTTTGAGTTACCTCCACATCTGCTTGAACTGCTTCTTCGATGTCATCTGCAACAACTTCTTCAACAGCACCTTCGACGACGTTTTCAACTGCGTCTTCTGCTGCCGCCTCTGCCACCGCCTCCACTGCTTCTTCTACCGCCAACTCGATTGCTGCAGTGCTCATCTCTCAAAACTACAAGCAAACAGAAGGTTGAGTTCTAGTCATTCCTTAGCACAAATAGATAGATAAGGAGGGAGGGGTGGATCAGTTAGCCTCTGTGCTCCTCGCCAATGTAAGGGAGATCGGGACCAGTTTGATGGGTTAGGTTTTCATATACGGCAGTGAGCACTAAAGCAACATTCAGTCACATTATCCAACCGTTACCACACAAATATCTCCGATATTGGCTTCAAAACGAGTTATCTCTGCGGTTCAAATAGCAAACTGTATTGCGTGAAGGAATGTTCATGTATCCAAGGCACTGCCAGAAGTAAGGCTCCGGTCGCACTCGTAACTTATGTCGACATTAATATCGACATTTGCATCACTTGAAGTGCAAACAGCGGTTGTCACCAGAAATATATGTCAGCAAGTTGCTACCAAACACTGAAGAAGCTGTCGTATTGCTCTCGATCCTGAGTTTTTATCGACTAAAATTCCAAGTGCGACCGGGACCTAATGCAGCTTCCTGCACAATCTTAATATTATCCTCAGCAGACGACAGATTGCGTAGAGTCATATAAAACGGAAAGCAGCTCAGAGCGGAATCCCTGTTTTCGGTTGAGTTTTCGAGCTCAATGAAATCGTATTATCGTGAGTTTCGGAGTCGTTTTCTGCCATAACATCCCCAAACAACTCAATTGCCTCGGCGTTACGCTTGGATGCACGGGCCGGGCAAACAAATTGATCGATGGGGGACCATTTAAGGGGGCCATCTTTCGCTAGTCTAGTGAAACTTCACTTTGTTCTATATAATACTGTAACGGACCGAGGCCAGTGCGCTCTGGACTTTCACCGGATCCACAGAAGGCCGAAGAACAACTACGAAACCCAGCTTAGACACGAGTGAAGCAGAACGTTTATTAATTGCGAAACCCGAACTTATATGGGACAGTCAACATCCGACAATAGCCAGGTACATGTGTTGTGCAACACTGAAAACGAACCATATGGGGTTTCTCTCGACACGACCGGTACAAATCATAACGACATTTCCTAGTGACTACAATACAGCAGAAGAGGGTAAATTCTGACAAACTACAAGTTCGTTACAATACTATCGTAGAGGTAATTAAAAAGGCAATATAACGATTTTAGATTGGGGCTAAGTTTAACATTGGGTGCCTGATTCAACCCGTGCGTTACGCTTCACTGCAACATTAATATATATCGAGTCAAAGTTAAAAGGTACCGTAGTGACTCTGGAAAGTAGATCAAATTTGGGCAAGCAACAAGGACATTAGCTACACCAATTAAATACAGCAAGAGGTCATAAATCAATTTCTAAACATGCGACCTGAGTAGCAGAAGAGTACGAAAGTCACCTTTTGGTTTCTGATTTAGTTGCCTTCTCTCGTCTTTGCTGCCGACGCTTGCTTGTTTGGAGGTTCACTGTAATTGACGTGAGTTATATATTGTCACCTGACAAAAGAACAAACAAGACGTGACTCGGATATTATTCACAGCGGTATCACACGTCATCAAGCCGTTTACGCCAATTCGTAAACGCCTTTTATTATGATAATATTGTGTTAAATTCTTCTAATAGTGTGTCATGACTTTTATTTCGTAACTCTTTTGCCGCGAAAATAACCTCAAGTTATATAAGTCAATGATAAATTTACTAATAGGACCAAAATAAACGCGGCGGAGAAAGTTGTCATGACCTTTTTGGCTGAAGCGAGGTTACAAGGTTCGCGACCACAGCGAAATACTTGGAAGCTGGACAGAAAACGCATGAATGCGAGGAGAAAAATGCAATGACTCGGTAATATTCCATAAATAGAACGAGTTTCACTTTGATGCTAATTAAAGTGCCCATGTTTTGATTCTTGACGCTGGTTCTTTACAAATTCAAAGTGTTGTTATTGCAACGCGAAAACTGCCAGATAACTCTTCATAATGAAAGCTGAAGACCATAAACCAAGAACCCCTTATCAGAAACACGCGACATCCTCTGCAATAATGTATTTTATTGTGTGCAAAGCAAGATTAAGGGGGTACTTGAATCGCTCTCGTTTTGATTGTTCCGCATATTCCGGATCAAGTAGAGTTTCGGTAAAATGCGACATCACTTCTCGCACAGTTTTACCCGCTGATCTGTAAATTAAAAGATTGCTATTGGTTATGTAACGCATTCAAGGGTCGCCCTCGGCTGTACGTGCTGCTCAAGCAAAACTGGAAACAAAGCGGTTTAGAGCGACTATTGTCACCGTCAAATTACGTGTTTATCGAAGCATGTTCACCCAGATGCAAAAGCTTTGTTTTGTAAAAATATTGTTTATTGTCTGTTTGAGGCGCTGGCCGGAACGCGGACAATCGGAAATCCAGTTTGAATCGCTGACCTAATTCTAGCCAGAGCATGCCGAGCACGTAACCGCGACCAAAGATATTTTCGATAAAGTAATCCTGCTGCAAGAATTTTCCTTGGCAAATAGAAACGTAATGAGTATTCGATGATAATATCAGCGCATTTATCAGCAGGACGGCATTTTTAGGAGGTTATTTCTCAATTTTGTACTGCAAATAGTTAGTACGTGCTGGTTGTCAAGTGCCTCATTGTTCTAATCTAATCACCGGACGCGGTGTGACGTAAGAACACCGTGCAACCAGTGTGAGGTGAAGTGATTACACCTCAGAGTTGCTTATAAAAGCGAGGCCCACAACAGCACTTCACAACAGAGCTCAGTGAGTTACAATCAACATGGCAAGCGCAATCGTAGAAGTCGTAGTGGAAGAGGCAGTAGAAGAGTCTGTCGAGACAGCCGTGGAGGAGACAGTGGAAGAAACGGTGGAGGAGACAGTGGAGGAATCAGTAGAAGAAGCAGTGGAAGAAACTGTGGAGCAGGTGCGCTAAATAAATGATCTCAGCTATAAATAAACAGTAAACTACTTTTGGCGAGGAAATATGCACGGATAATTGTCCGAGGATATTATCTGTTTTGAGAAGCGAAGCGAACAGCTCGGAACAGATAATGTCCAAGGACAGTTATCCGTGCGTATTTCCGAAGCCAAAAGTAGTTTACTGTCTTTATTATCCTTCAACTATTTCCTCTCGCAGCGCAAATAACGGCGCAAAGACTGTGAAGCTCTTTGGTGCTTTTTAGAACTGCTTTTTCGACAAATGAATTGATGTCCTCCTCGGTAGTCATCTCGTTATGGTTTTTTGTGATTAATATATAAAACTGTGCTCGGATATTGTCAATAAACAGCGTTTGTTCGCCAGGCGGGGGTTATTCACTGATAACGTCCGCTCGTGAGCGGACGTTATTCGGTCACGTGTCACGATTCCACCAATCACGCGCGGGAGGAAATATTTGATGGGTCATAACAGTTTATATATCGGCCTCCAAAATAGCCCAACTCGCCGTGAGCAGGCGTCTTGCCATGCTCACTTCATTTCCCCACAAGGAGAATGATTGTTGTCACTAAAATTCACAGTGGCCTAGATCTATTACTTCGAAATATATATGAGAAGCAAGTCTACCCGGCTCGGCCCCATGCCTTCGCAACCTTGTTTAGCCGCTGGAAAGCTGGTTTAACGGCTACCGCAGTAATTTCAGTTCGGCATTCATTTGACAATTCTTTGTCTTTTTCCATAGACCGTGGAAGATGCCGTCGAAACGGCTGTGGAAGACGCCGTCGAAAACGCTGTGGAGGACACGGTAGACGACACCGTCGAACAAGCGACGTCTTCGACGGTTAAAAGGAAACTGATCATGCTGATTGGAGGTTTGTAACTCCTACACTCGAAAACATCTCGTAAAATACTCGGTCACTGAAAAGACAAACTACGACAAATTACTTGTCTAACTAGAAATACAATAATCGCAGATACCCCCGCTCTGGCATGGATTAGCGCTATTACACTTGGGTAGATCAACAAGAGAAAGCCTTTGTTTTTACTGATATCTTGGCGCAAACATTTCTTGGAAGTCAACTGCTGCACACCATACGCATTTATCCCATAGTTAATACATCTTCGCGCCAAACCCCCTTTGCGGAATCCTAGATCCGCCCTAGAGGGTACATATAGCATATAAACATCACGGTCACGGTAATTGTTCGATTCTAACATAAAAGTACACGCACCTCATTTGATGAGCAGTTTAGTTGTATCTCGCTGCAACAACCTCTGATCCTTTTCCCTTCAACTGTACAGGGCTTTTGGTCGGCGTCTTGGTGATTGGACCCATTATCGACTTGATCAAAGCAAAGACTGGAGCTGGAAAAAAGAAGTGCAAGCTGGACGCTGATACTCAAGCCGAGGTAAGAATTGACTCAAAACACAGGTTCCCTTAACCTTACAGAAGAAAATGTATGAGTGATGCAACGAGAATTGATAATTTGATTCCCTTTCATCAGTGAAAATTATGAAAAAAAAAATCCAGTTCTCCTTACTGTGTGCTATATATTTTTTGATGAGAAACTGAAAGAAAAATTTAAAGTTGAATCTTGAAAGAAAGGCAGTGAAAGGTTTAAAACCTCGTGCTGTGGGCACGAACTCTTTACCCCAAATCGCAAAATAAACAGCGAAACAATACAACTCGACACAAAACACAAAATCAAACTAAAGCAATGCTGCTAGCATGTGCGCAAATCAAACTTAAACAAGCATTAAAAAAAGGCTATATGTGATACTGCTTCTGTGTTGTTCATTAATGATACTCGTTTTGCCTGAAACCCTCCATTAGCCGTATATTTGTCGATACGGATCCTGATATAATGTTCATCACTTCTTCAAGTAAGGCTCAGTGGAACCACAATAATATATTCAAGCAGTGTCTGTGTCTAATACTCAACTGATATAGTCGTTCCCTCGCCCGTTGCCGCTCTTTCTCATGTTACTTTCCCAACCTTTCCTGCAGTTGGATAAAACTACCAACGTGTTGGATGTCCTCAAGGATTTGGTGAGTTCCTGGGCGGACCAGCTGAAGAGTTTTAAACAAGACGACAGTCTGGGACAAGTGGACTACAATGGAACAGAAGCTGACGCAGCCGGAACTGTGTTCACTCTCTTCACTGACATGAAGAACGTAAGTTACTGGGAAGAAAAAGAAAACTAAGATGAATCGCGCATGCACAAACACGTTCGCACACGATACACGTGTGCATATTTAAACACCCACACGACACACGCGTGGCCGCTTAGAATAAGCACAAACACGGCCATATTCCGTACCCTACATGCGCACATGTACACACGCACACGATAATTGCACACGATACACGCGTGGAATGTGTCAATCGTCACTTGGATTTAAAACTGAACGGCCCCGTTTCTCTTCAGCAACTGAACGCCGCATCACGAATCGCAAGCGATTGCTCCGAAAATTGCGAGTGGAAAGCTAACTTGCAGCAGTTCAAGTTGGACGTGATCCTCGGAGCTTACGATGTTCAGGGAATCTTCCTCGCGAAAGACAATGGCACCGTCATGAAGCAGAAGAACTTCCCCCCGGAGGCGGACCGCAAAAAGATGACGGACGCTTTCAACGCGAACTACTCCAGCACCTGGGTGCAGTTCATTAAAATGAAGGTGAGAATATTTGACTTGAGAGATTATATTCTACTACAGCTGAACACTCAGACTGAGACTTAGTGTACAAACCATCATTATGCCCAGTAACGAGTTTTGATTGTCCGAAAGTGCGATGGAGACTTACAGACTGAACTCTACTACAGATTTCGCGTTTACGATAGTCAGTGGCTCAGTCTCTAAAATTCTGATACAGCCGGCGTTCATTCCGTGTCTCATCAATGTATCGATGTTTACGTCTTAAAACCATAAAGTATCCAAAGTTCAGTTATTTCTCTCAATACGTCCTAAGCAAAACGTATAGTGAAAATAACGCTAGGAGGGCAGAGCAAAAGATCACCTGTCATTTTCTCCTCACTCAACTATATATACACAGCGGACTACAAATAGACATGTCATTTAAGTTAACAGAAAGTTCTTCTCCTTGTTTTGATTCAACTGTTATGTATGTTGCCTTTATTACTAGCAGTACTCAAACAAAAAGTTCAAACAAGACGTTTGTCTCTGATCACGTCTTTATCCAGGGGCATCCAAAACTGAAATTATACAGTGGACCTAATTATTTCTTTCTCGCTGTTTGCAGGCCAAGAGTAACTTGACTAAAGCAGTGAAGGCCCAGGCCAAGGCCGCGTCGCAGGCCGCTGTCAAAAAAGTGATCGCTGCACCAATGAAAACAGAAGTCAAGAGCGGCATGGAAAAACAAGTTGTCCCGGATGTTAAGTCCCAGGCCATGTCGGCCGCAAAGGCCCAAGTCACCGAGGTGATGAACAGATACAACTCGGCTATCAACAAACATGCAGCTATTCCAATATACGGGATTTCCACTCTGAAGAAATGGATGCAAGATAACGTTAAACCAACAGCTGTAAAGGAAGCTACGGACAAAGGTAAACGTCGAGTGAAAAGCGAACTGTAACTCATAGACCATCTGTAACGTACTTTTTCCCTGACTCAGTTCTTTACTCCTTCCATCTTCTTCTATTCACAGCCAAAGCTGCCGCTAATGCCACACTGGAATTACCCCCGGCTCAGATGAAAATAATGACCATTCAGTCTGACGCCCAACATAAGGTGCTGAGCGAGTACAACACTCAGATAAAGCAGGCCGCCAACCAAGCTGCTGACGAGGCTATTCAGCAGGCTTTGGAGAAAGAACAGCAAAAGAACCAAAAGTAGACACACACTCAGAAAGTTAAGACGTGTATACTATGTCTTTATTTGGTCTGTATATAACCCCAGGCCGAGTTATGTTAAATTTAATAACAAACATGATTTAAGTAAGATTATATATCACTGCTTGCGAGGAGAACACAGAGAAAACGATGTAAACTGAACCAACTTCCTGCACGTAAAAATGGCTTTTGTGCTAGCCAGACGTCACTTCAAACTTGACAATGAACCGCAGCAGTAATAACAGTATCTGTCTTTTTTTTTTTTTTTTCGGTTGTATTCTTGTAAACAAACGACAATAATTTTTCAGGTCAGCGGTAATAAATGAAATAGTTTTGTTCTCACAAAACGCTTACCTTTTCGTTTATGATCTTTTGTCTTCTTTTCATTACATTGTCACTTGTCGCCTTATCGTGTCGAATCGAAAATGAAAACACTTAAGCTTAAATTAAGTGGAGGTACATGTACTTGTTGATGGGCACTGCATATAGTTGAGTATCGAGTCCTAGTATTGAGTTTTTTGGCCAAGTCTTGAGGTTTTACGAGCGTTACAATGAACTACAAAATCTGCACTTGGTGTCCCTTAGTTTCATTCCTGGCACTGGCGAGTATATCTGAGCAAACCACGAACGCTACATTTCGCCGTGTTTTCTTCTGTGTGCTTGATTTAAAGCTTCAAGAAAACTTGATTTCTGGAAAGCTGACAAAGAATCTGTTCCTTCTCCGTATCCTCGCGGTTATACCGACTCCACCACTTCAGGAAAATATTTAAATTATGCTGGTTAAATTCTCTCCTTGAAAGGTTTAATACGCTTCTTTTGGCAGTTTCGGCTGGCGTATTCCCTCAGCGCAACTGAAACTTGAATGATTTATCTTTTTTCTTCCAAGATCCAACTGTAATTCGTTGGGTTGGAACTGTGAGGTGGAGGTCTGGGGCAAGTTCTTGTGTAATGAAAGTGGGAATATAAAAAGTAGGTTTTACATACAAATGTAGTACACTACAGGATCACACTCTTTTTCCGCGCTGCATGGCATGAAAATTTCAAACCTAGCCCTCAGTTTTTCAAAACTATCTTAAATCGGTAATGACCGATATTTTATCGAATATGAATACGAAAAATTGCCTAAGAGGTGCCCCATGCAGCTACTGAAATAATCAGCTTTATGGAAATAATTTATCCGAAGATACATCCGAAGGTTAACAGAGACAGTCTGTAAAGACGTGCGCTGTCTTCTCGCCCGTCTGGGCCTGGTGCACGAAACATATCGTGCAAGTCAGTGAATTAATCTAGTTTTCGGAATAGTCATATTGACAATGTATTACTCATCAACATCCGAAGTTCAAGACAAACGGTATTCTGCTCTCATTGCTGACACGCAAATGCAATCTTTGGTCCAAGGTAACACTAACAATAGTAACTGTTGAAGTGCAAATAGCATCTGTCGCCGAAGAAAAAGTTAAAGGGCGTGGCAGAGGAGGCAGTAGAAGAGTCTGTCAAGACAGCTGCTGTGGAGGAATCAGGGGAACAGGGTGTGGGCCAAACGGTGGAGCAGAAGTAGAAATCAGCGCAATTGTTTGCCAGATGACATTTTTAGCGCTGCAGCATTGCTTTCGTGCTGTAAATAGCTCTACGTGCGTTTGTTGTCAAACGCCTCACTGCAAAAAGTGTCAGTTATCTCCAGACAAAGCACAAAGCAACACGTTGTCCAGAGCTGCTCATAAAAGCGAGACCCACAAGTTCAGCGCTTCACAACAGAGTTCCACACTCGTGAGTAACGATCAACATGGCAAGCGCAATCATAGAGACCATAGTAGAAGAAGTGATAGAAGAGGCAGTAGAAGAGTCTGTTGAGACAGCCGTGGAGGAGACAGTGGAAGAAACGGTGGAGGAGACAGTGGAGGAATCAGTAGAAGAAGTAGTCGAAGAAACTGTGGAGCAGGTGTGGTAAACTAAGTTATTACCGACTAAACTTCCAAGTGCAAATTATTGTTCAATTACGAAAGGCATCTTGGCACTATAAGACCCATTTAGTCTTGTCTCAGTTCCCATATATTGGTTGACTACGAAACCGGGCACTGTTTTGACAGTTCTGCTGCAAATGATTACAGTTCAGCATTCATTTGACAATTCTTTGTCTTTTCCATAGACCGTGGAAGATGCCGTCGAAACGGCTGTGGAAGACGCCGTCGAAAACGCTGTGGAGGACACGGTGGACGACACCGTCGAACAAGCAACGTCTTCGACGATTAAAAGGAAACTGATCACGCTGATTGGAGGTTTGTATAAACCATGACGACCGAAGAAAATATCGGGTTAAATATTGAATATACTCGTAAAATACTGAATATTTGCTCTCCCTAAACAACAGTGCTTTGCGGGCTTGTTTTTATTTGTATGCCAACTGGATAAACTAAGCGCGCAAAGCACGACGGATGAGAGAACAATCACACCTTACAAGCAATTTAGCTGGGAGAGCTGACACGGTTAAAAGCTGATTAAAGTCTTGACTCTTGTCATGTTGCCCATATGTTTGTTGTAAAATTGCACGCACCTCATTTGATGAGCGGCTTCGTTGAATCTCACTACAACAACCTCTAATCCTTTTCACTTCAACTGTGTAGGGCTTCTGGTCGGCGTCTTAGTGATTGGACCCATTATCGACTTGATCAAAGCCAAGGTTGGAGCTGGAAAAAAGAAGTGTAAGCTGGACGCTGATACTCAAGCCGAGGTACGAACTGTTCACTAAAGAATCAAAATACGGATCGTCAAAATGAATTGCTGTGCACTCTTCGATATATTATCTCGTAAAGAAAATCACAAAAAAAAAAAAAACATTTTCAAGCTGTGTTTGTGTCTGATATTGATATTTAACTGTTAGTCGTTCCCTCGCCAGGTTACCGCTCTTTCTCATATTACTTTCCCAACCTTTCTTGCAGTTGGATAAAACTACCAACGTGTTAGATGTCCTCAAGGATTTGGTGAGTTCCTGGGCGGACCAGCTGAAGAGTTTCAAACAAGACGACAGTCTAGGACAAGTGGACTACAATGGAACAGAAGCTGACGCAGCCGGAACTGTGTTCACTCTCTTCACTGACATGAAGAACGTAAGTGTCTGGGGAAAAAAAGAAATATATCGCGCGTGCAGAGACACATTCGCACAGGCGCACACGTAAATAGCACACGATGCACACGCACGCAAGCGAGACACCCGTTGAATGCCGCATAACCCACATGCACACACATGCAAACATTCCCAAAGACTCTGTGTAGTAGGGTGAAGTTCACATTCTCCTTACCAATTATCAAGAGTTTAAGTCCTGCTGTGATCAGTTGCTGGGTTTTCTCTAAAGCATTCATAAAAAGACGGTATGTGCTAAATTAAAAATAATCACGACTGGATCGGTTTTTTACGTTGAGTTTAAATCAAACGTCAAGTTCTGCACAAAGATTGGAAAATAATATTTGTATTGATTGTCACTTGGATTTGAAAGTTAACGGCCCGGTTTCTTTTCAGCAACTGAACGCCGCATCACGAATCGCAAGCGAGTGCTCCGAAAATTGCGAGTGGAAAGCTAACTTGCAGCAGTTCAAGTTGGACGTGATCCTCGGAGCTTACGATGTTCAGGGAATCTTCCTCGCGAAAGACAATGGCACCGTCATGAAGCAGAAGAACTTCCCCCCCGGAGGCGGACCGCAAAAAGATGACGGACGCTTTCAACGCGAACTACTCCAGCACCTGGGTGCAGTTTATTAAGATGATTGCCTTTTATTATGATAATATTGTGTTAAATTCTTCCAATAGTGTGTCATGACTTTTATTTTGTAATAACTCTTTTGCCGCGAAAAGAACCAAGTCAATGATAAATTTACTAATAGGACCAAAATAAACGCGGCGGAGAAAGTTGTCGTAATATTTTTGGCTGAAGCGAGGTTACAAGGTTCGCGACCACAGCGAAACTCGGAACTTGGACAGAAAACGCATAAATGCGAGGAGAAAAATGCAATGACTCGGTAATATTTCATAAATAGAGCGAGTTTCACTTTGATGCTAATTAAAGTGCCCATGTTTTGATTCTTGACGTTGGTTCTTTACAAATTCAAAGTATATTATTGCAACGCGAAAACTGCCAGATACACGAGGAGCCGCAGCCGGGTTGAGCCGTAAGTACCCGTTGCTAACCAAGCTGTTTTAATCCCAGTTAACTGCGGCGAACAAAGGTGTAAGCAAAACAGCACGCAAGCGCCTCGATCCTTGGGGTGAGAATGTTTCCCGTGGGGCAAACGCCAGCCTGCTGAGCTGCTTTGTGAAAACCGGACATCAAGAATTCATTGAGCTTTGGGGCTGTTTTGCTGTATTTTTTGAGTCTCTTCAAAGTTTGTCATTTTTTCTTCGACAAATGGGCTGATACACTAAACTATTGCGCAAATTTAAAGTAGCCGTCTGTCGCCGAGTATTAAAATTGACAACTTTTTATCCTACCAAAATAAGCTGATAAGCAAGATTGAAACGTATATCAGTCTTGGAAAAAAGCCAATTACTACAAAAACGGTTTTACCTGATTTTGACTTCACTTCCGTGCAATATTCCCTCCCAAAGATTCGTGTCGGAACATCCACTTCCTGGGAACATTGCAGCAACTAAGATTCTGTCTAGTCAGGTAGTAATAGAAAGATCCTAAATGGCTGAAATTTGGTCCAAAAAAAGCCGAGATGTTTACTTCGCACAGGCGAGATCTTACTTGTTTTGTTTGAGTTACGATCGCAACGACAAGAAGACTGCTGAAACTGGACGGCTACAAGCTATTTTACCTGAATTTGACTTCACTTCCATACAATGTTCCTTCACAAAGATTCGTGCCGAAACACACACTTCCTCAGAACATTGCTGCACTAAGATTCTGCCAGGTCAGGTAATAACCGAAGTCGTAAAATATGTATCCGAAATTATAGTATTTCGCAGTAATAGTAGCCGGTTGAAAGCCAAGGTGTTCTCTTTTTTTCGCACAAGGTTGCGGTTCAACTCAAAACCCCCAAACACCACTGAAAGAACCAGTAGAGTTCTCGACAAACTTCAATCAAACTATAAATACTTCGCCCTATAATTGATCAAAGACTCAAACGACCACGTACGAGTTAATGCTCTTGTACTTTCTGTGTGAGTCTGCCCGGAGTTTTGTCTTGTGTTCTCCTAACAAAGCTTAATTTAGCTTTAAACCATTCCATTTGCCGCAATGAGTAAAATACATTTCATAAAGCTGCCTGCAATGTCCAAACATCGATCAATTTTGAAAATTAAACTTAATCTTTCGCTATTACTATATAAACCTTTGGGCCTGCGCGAGTTTACAAGTAACCATGTTGTGATCAAATAATACTATACGCGGGCCGAGGGCTAGACCTTTGACAAGTACCCTGGGCTTCGTTCGCGAGGTGACCTCACACAGTAATATGGTTCGCTCAAAACCACCGATTGAACGGATCTGGCCGTCACACAAAAAGAGCCACAATCACTTCAAAATATAATTTTTAAAGCCATGAGCCATACTTCAAGAAACATAAGTCTAAACTAATATATCTACCCATCCTGAAATTTGCAGCTAAACAATTACAGAGCAAGATCCGGCCACAAAACCAAACATGTGGCCAGAACGTACACACGGGAAATCGGCCCGAATAAATCTCGCGGATTAACTGAAATAGCGATAGCTTACCCTCAACCGATTATACCACTACACAAGTGATTCGCTAACCCTTTCAATCCTGCCTCTTGTCCTTCCGCGTAAAATAGTAATGCCCCGCGAATGTAATTTTATTCCTAAAACAAGAACTGGATGCTATCATGCTGATTTCATGACAGCTGAGAGTTGCCTGATGTGGATGAGCCTGATTGAATCGACTGTTATTGGATTAATACCGCGGGACATTTTTCACTGATAACTAAACTTGAAACAGTCTTTTGTAAGATTTTGATAACGGCTTCAGCATCTAATTTGACTAATTCGGATTTACAAAAATTGATTTTCGATTTGGCACATTGTCTGCTAGCAGCTGATTCGGTCATAAAACTCGATAACGTGACATAACAGGGAACAGATTGAACGGACATATATATTTTTTCCTTCGGAAGATGAGCGTGAGCATGCATATCGTGCTAACATATCTGTGTTAGCACGTGGAGTCCCTTGGGACTCCAGATGGTTATATAAGCCGCAGTGGATTCAAGATATCCATCACGTGTACCTCTACTCGGCGGTGCTTCACTTTACGTTCGGTTTATTTTAGTATTATACATGCATTATATATTATCTATTTATTTATTTATTTATTTATTTACTCACTTACTTTTTATTTTTATTTATTTATTTATTTTATTTATTTACTTATTTATTCTAAGTCCTGCCTCCTGGTTTGGCGCTGTTCGCTTTTATTATTTTCCCGTTTCAGGCCATCGAATGCCTTCTCAATCAGACATCTGCTTCAGATGCGGCAAAAGAGGTCACTGGAGTTCCTCTTGCAGACGATTCTATGAAGCTGCTGGAGCCGCGAGCCGCAGGACCACAAACAAGTTTGGACTTCACAGCGAATTCCGCAAGCCAGACGAGCGTCAGTGAATTCGGGGATCATGATGAGGCCACTGGACCTTTCGAGGATGTTGTTAAGGTAGTCAAATTACCTACGCCTACCTGCGAAGTAGAGTCAGGCAGCCTGGGCGTTTCAGTTATACCTAATGTTAAAGGTAGACTAAAAGCTAATGTTCAGTTTTGGGAAAAAATCAATGCCCCCCCCCCCCCCCCCCCTTCATTATTAATTGTATTAGGGAAGGTTACAAGATTCCGTTCTATTCCACGCCGCCTGCGGCAGCATTTAACAATAATCGTTCTGCCATTCAACATTCTGACTTCGTTCGTTCGTCTATACTAGAGTTGCTTTCCTCGGGTAGAATTTGCCAAGTTTCTAAAAGTCATCTCAAGGTTATTAGTCCTCTTTCCGTTTCCGTTCAGAGCTGTGACAAAAAGCGTTTGATTTTAGACTTAAGGTACGTCAATCAACACATTCTGAAGCAAAAAGTGAAGTTCGAAGATTGGAAAGTCGCTTTAGACTACTTCGAGAAGGATAGTTTTTTCACCACCTTCGACCTTAAGAGCGGGTATCATCATTTGGATATTTTCCCTGAACACCAACCCTTCCTGGGTTTTAGCCGGGTCACGCTCGACGGAGAGCCTTGTTTTTTCATGTTTACAGTTCTCCCTTTTGGCTTATCCTCTGCACCTTACATCTTCACCAAATTGGTCAGGCCATTAGTCAAACATTGGAGGTCCCAAGGCATACACGTTGTAGTGTACATTGATGATGGTTTCGATCTTGAACGCACTAAGTCCTGGAGCAAAAATTGTTCAGACAAAATTAGATCAGATTTGGCCCACTCCGGTTTCGTCACCAACGACGACAAGTCCGTGTGGGTTCCTACACAAGTCATTACTTGGTTAGGAATTATCTGGAACAGCCCTCAAGGAAAAATTTTCATCACCGAGTCAAGGATAGAAAAAGCATTGATTCACATTAATAGCGCTATTAAAGATCCAAGGCTCTCTGCTAGAAGCCTTGCCTCTATTGTGGGAAAAATAATTTCTATGAGCCCTGTATTAGGAAACCTCAGTCGAATCATGACCAGGCATTGTCAGATGTCTGTAGCAGCTGCACAAAATTGGGACAGTTTGTTCTTACTAGACAGATATTGCCTCGTGGAAATTGAGTTTTGGAGGGACAACCTTAGCTCCGTCAACGCTAAAAGTATATCGGACGTGCGGTTTCCAGCTACATCTATATACTCAGATGCTGGCAACGTTGCTTGTGCAGGTCATATCACGGGGAGAGACGTTAATGCTCACAGAATGTTTACGGTAGCTGAACGTCTAGAGAGTTCCACTTATCGAGAGTTGTTAGCTATTCAGTTCGTCCTACATTCGTTTAGTTCAATTCTTTCTCACTTAAAAGTGAAGTAGTTTACCGACAGCCAAGGGGCGACTAAGATAGTACAAGTTGGCAGCATGAATTTCAACCTCCACAAGCTGGCGTTTGACATCTTCTCTTTCTGTTTAAAATCTGGGATCGACTTGGACATTCAATGGGTTCCACGATCGCTTAATGAAAAAGCAGATTATCTCAGCAAGATCGTTGATTATGACGACTGGGAGCTTGCCCCCGCAACATTTCACCGACTGAACGATCTGTGGGGGCCTTTCTCCCTGGACTGCTTCGCAACGTCCTATAACAACAAGGTTCAAAAATTCTATTCCAGATTTTGGAACCCTGGTACTTCCGGGGTAGATACATTTTTTCAAGACTGGAGAGGCGAGAATTGTTTAGTCGTTCCACCAGCTGCGCTTTTATCCAAAGTGCTTATTTTCATGTTTCGATGTAAAGCCAGTGGAACAATAGTGGCTCCGTATTGGCCATCCGCACCTTTCTGGCCCTTGAGTGCATAAGTTTTGGAACTTTGTCATCGATTACGCATTCTTTGAGGGTGCCTCGGCCTTGCGCCAAGGGCGCAATACAGGATCCCTCTTAGGTTCCCCGTCTTGGAACGGTTTTATCATTGCTGTCAGGCTACAATTTTCTCAAGGTGTCGACAATAACCAGTCGGACGTTGGTCCATAACGTTATCATTCTCGCCATATGCTCCGTATCATAGATCTTGAGTTTATTTGGCATTGTTTTCAGCCAGATGGCAGTGCATGTAGCTCTAAGCCGGTTGGCAAGTTAATTCGAGCCGGTTGGCTATTTAATTCGAGCCGGTTGGCAAGTTAATTCGAGCCGGTTGGCTGGTTTATCTGAGCCGGTTGGTACAAGCTAATCCGAGCCGGTTGGTAAGCTATCCGAGCCGCTTGGCAAGTATACGGAGCCGGTTGGCAACTTCTTTTTTTGAACCAATCAGTAGTTTGATTTGAGCCGGTTGGCAGTCCAAACTGAGCTGGTTGGCAGTATATTAGTAGTTCGTTGGTAAGGTGGGAAGTCAGTTTACAATACATTTAACTTTAACCAGATGGCAATTATTCAAGCCAACCATTACTATTCCGCCGCGCGGCGTTTTCCCGGTTGGACCTAACATAGGCTCATCCTAACACAGCTCCTTAGTATTTTGTTTTCTTAGGACTTGACAGAAGCCTCTTCTTGGGAACAGACATGCGGACCCAGAAGACGTGCTATGGTCCAACAGGTGTTAGCATCAAGAGCCAATTCCTCAGTTAAGAAATACTGCGCACAGTATAGAGCCTTCAGAGATTATCTGAGATCCAAAGGCCACATGTTAGTTTTGCCTTGTGACAATCTACTTATTTCAGAATACCTCTCCTTTCTTTCTGAAACAAAAAATTCGTATGCGATTGTTCTATCTGCGTTTTGTGCGTTAAAATGGGTTCATGGGCTTATTCCTTATGGCTCACAGGGTAACCCGGCTGACACAGAACTATCCCGCAACATCGTTGAGGCTAGTAAGCGTGTTTTCAAAAGGCCAGTAATCAAAAAAGAGCCTATTACTCCTTATATGATATACCGTATTTGCTCTAAGTTTGCTTGCGACGGCAGTAGTTTAAGTAATTTGCGTACAGCTCTAATATTCGTCTTAGGCTTCTACGGGCTCTTCAGAGTGAACGAGTTATTGGATTTACAGGCTTCCAATATCGTAGTACACCAGGATTATTTAGAAATCTGCGTTAAGTATAGCAAAACCGATCAGTATAGACAAGGAAACATAGTCTTTATTTCCAAGGGTGGCGGAGTCACTTGTCCCCATTCCTTATTGTTACGATATTTTGCAATGGCAGGAATTGACCCTAACTCATCTGCATATATTTTTCGCTCACTCGTGCCTCTCAAGAAGGGCAAATCGTATGTGTTAGGCCATAGGAAACTAAGTTATACCAGGTGCAGAGAGCTGATTAAGCAGTCTCTTTCCGCTATAGGAGTTGACTCTAAATCCTTTAGCACTCATAGCCTTAGATCCGGTGGCGCTACCTTCATAGCAGATAATCTTGCTACGTCAGATTCATCTGATAGGTTACTTATGTTACATGGTCGGTGGAAATCCGATGCGGCCAAGAATATGTACATTAAGGAGTCCGTTCAAAGTAGATTACAGCTTACTAGATTATTCCCATCTTGCGATGAAAAGAACATGTAATTTCTATGCTAAGTAGATTTTCAGCTTACTAGATTATTTCCAGCTTACGAAGAAAAGAACATGTAATTCTATGCTAAGTAGATTACAGCTTACTAGATTATTTCCAGCTTACGAAGAAAAGAACATGTAATTTCTATGCTAAGTAGATTACAGCTTACTAGATTATTTCCAGCTTACGAAGAAAAGAACATGTAATTTCTATGCTAAGTAGATTACAGCTTACCAGATTATTTCCAGCTTACGAAGAAAAGAACATGTAATTTCTATGCTAAGTAGATTACAGCTTACTAGATTATTTCCAGCTTACGAAGAAAAGAACATGTAATTTCTATGCTTGCTTGTATGGCGCTGTATGTAATTAAAGCATCGTCGGGCATGTGGTCACACTCTGCCTGCCTTTACACAGTGTGCTGCGTCATGCGTCAGCGTTCTGGAGAAGGAAAATGTTTTTCCTTCGTACGAACGAAGTGAGAGAGAAGGAAATATAGCTTTTTGATTGCGGTGCATAGAAACCGTTCACTGAGTGTTTTGGCGACTACCTGACCACTGTAATGTTCTCAGGAAGTGCGTGTTTCGACGCGAATCTTTGTGAGGAAATATTGCACGGAAGTGAAGTCAAATCAATGACATTGTTTGTGATTGGCGGAAAACTAATGAGATTTTTTTTACTGGGCATCAAGCTCTTTCGTTAGATACCGACTGATAATTTTCGCCACATAAGCGCGACTTCTGTTATAGAGTCAGAAAGGCACCCCAGAGCACGATTGCCGGCTAAAATTACAATTTCTAATTCAGGACAAAATGATTATCGGCACACGGACTGTGCTAATGGTTTGGAGTTTACACCTCTGTCATTCATACCAAGCAGACCGCACTCCACGGGCGGTGGGGACAAATTGTCCCCACCGAAAGGCCGTTGTCAAGGCGTGCGGCTCGTCATGCTCTTCAAAATGAAAGCTGCAAACCATAAACCAAGAACCCCTTATCAGAAACACGCGACATCCTCTGCAATAGTGTATTTTATTGTGTGCAAAGCAAAATTAAAGAGGTACTTGACTCGCTCTCGTTTTGATTGTTCCGCATATTTCGGATCAAGTAGAGTTTCGGTAAAATGCGACATCACTTCTCGCACAGTTTTACCCGCTGATCTGTAAATTAAAAGATTGCTATTGGTTATGTAACGCATTCAAGGGTCGCCCTCGGCTGTACGTGCTGCTCAAGCAAAACTGGAAACAAAGCGGTTTAGAGCGACTATTGTCACCGTCAAATTACGTGTTTATCGAAGCTTTGTTTTGTAAAAATATTGTTTATTGTCTGTTTGAGGCGCTGGCCGGAACGCGGACAATCGGAAATCCACTTGAATCGCTGACGTGATTCTCCCCAGAGCATGCCGAGCACGTAGCCGCGACCAAAGATATTTTCGATAAAGTAATCCTGCTGCAAGAATTTTCCTTGGCAAATAGAAACGCAATGGAGTATTCGATGATAATATCAGCGCATTTATCAGCAGGACGACATTTTTAGGAGGTTATTTCTCAATTTCGTGCTGCAAATAGTTCTACGTGCTGGTTCACCGGACGCGGTGTGACGTAAGAACACCGTGCAACCAGTGTGAGTTGAAGTGTGATCACACCTCAGAGTTGCTTATAAAAGCGAGGCCCACAACAGCACTTCACAACAGAGCTCAGTGAGTTACAATCAACATGGCAAGCGCAATCGTGGAAGTCATAGTGGAAGAGGCAGTAGAAGAGTCTGTCGAGACAGCCGTGGAGGAGACAGTGGAAGAGGCGGTCGAGGAGACAGTAGAGGAATCAGTAGAAGAAGCAGTGGAAGATACTGTTGAGCAGGTGCGCTAAATAAATGATCTCAGCTATAAATAAACAGTAAACTACTTTTGGCGAGGAAATATGCACGGATAATTGTCCGAGGATATTATCTGTTCCGAGGAGCGAAGCGAACAGCTCGGAGCAGATAATGTCCAAGGACAGTTATCCGTGCATATTTCCGAAGCCAAAAGTAGTTTACTGTCTTTATTATCCCTCAACTATTTCCTCTCGCAGCGCAAATAACGGCGCAAAGACTGTGAGGCTCTTTGGTGCTTTTTAGAACTGCTTTTTCGACAAATGAATTGATGTCCTCCTCGGTAGTCATCTCGTTATGGTTTTTTGTGATTAATATATAAAACTGTGTTCGGATATTGTCAATAAACAGCGTTTGTTCGCCAGGCGGGGTTATTCACTGATAACGTCCGCTCGGACGTTATTCGGTCACGTGTCACGATTTCACCAATCACGCACGGGAGGAAATAACAGTTTATATATCGGCCTCCAAAATAGCCCAACTCGCCGTGAGCAGGCGTCTTGCCATGCTCACTTCATTTCCCCACAAGGAGAATGATTGTTGTCACTAAAATTCACAGTAGCCTAGATCTGTTACTTCTAAATATATATGAGAAGCAAGTCTACCCGGCTCGGCCCCATGCCTTCGCAACCTTGTTTAGCCGCTGGAAAGCTGGTTTAACGGCTACCGCAGTAATTTCAGTTCGGCATTCATTTGACAATTCTTTGTCTTTTTCCATAGACCGTGGAAGATGCCGTCGAAACGGCTGTTGAAGACGCCGTCGAAAACGCTGTGGAGGACACGGTAGACGACACCGTCGAACAAGCGACGTCTTCGACGGTTAAAAGGAAACTGATGATGCTGATTGGAGGTTTGTAACTCCGACACTCGAAAACATCTCGTAAAATACTCGGTCACTGAAAAGACAAACTACGACGAATTACTTGTCTAACTAGAAATACAATAATCGCAGATACCCCTCGCTCTGGCATGGATTAGGGCTATTATACTTGGGTAGCTCAACAAGAGAAAGCCTTCGTTTTACTGATATCTTGGCGCAAACATTTCTTGGAAGTCAACTGCTGCACACCATACGCATTTATCCCATGGTTAATACATCTTCGCGCCAAACCCCCTTTGCGGAATTCTAGATCCGCCCTAGAGGGTACAGTCCGCATATAGCATATAAACATCACGGTCACGGTAATTGTTCGATTCTAACATAAAAGTACACGCACCTCATTTGATGAGCAGTTTAGTTGTATCTCGCTGCAACAACCTCTGATCCTTTTCCCTTCAACTGTGCAGGGCTTTTGGTCGGCGTCTTGGTGATTGGACCCATTATCGACTTGATCAAAGCTAAGACTGGAGCTGGAAAAAAGAAGTGCAAGCTGGACGCTGATACTCAAGCCGAGGTAAGAATTGACTCAAAGCACAGGTTCCCTTAACCTTACAGAAGAAAATGTATGAGTGATGCAACGAGAATTAATAATTTGATTCCCTTTCATCAGTGAAAATTATGAAAAATCCAGTTCTCCTTACTGTGTGCTATATATTTTTTGATGAGAAACTGAAAGAAAAATTTAAAGTTGAGTCTTGAAAGAAAGGCAGTGAAAGGTTTAAAACCTCGTGCTGTGGGCACGAACTCTTTACCCCAAATCGCAAAATAAACAGCGAAACAATACAACTCGACACAAAACACAAAATCAAACTAAAGCAAGGCTGCTAGCATGTGCGCAAATCAAACTTAAACAAGCATTAAAAAAAGGGTATATGTGATACTGCTTCTGTGTTGTTAATAATGATACTCGTTTTGCCTGAAACCCTCCCTTATTTGTCGATACGGATCCTGATATAATGTTCATCACTTCGTCAAGTAAGGCTCAGTGGAACCACAATAATATTATTCAGCGGGCAGTGTCTGTGTCTGATACTCAACTGATATGGTTGTTCCCTCGCCCGTTGCCGCTCTTTCTCATGTTATTTTCCCAACCTTTCTTGCAGTTGGATAAAACTACCAACGTGTTGGATGTCCTCAAGGATTTGGTGAGTTCCTGGGCGGACCAGCTGAAAAGCTTTAAACAAGACGACAGTCTGGGACAAGTGGACTACCATGGAACAGAAGCTGACGCAGCCGGGACTGTGTTCGGTCTCTTCACTGACATGAAGAACGTAAGTGTCTGGGAAGAAAAAGAAAACTAAGATGAATCGCGCGTGCACAAACACGTTCGCACACGATACACGTGCGCATATTTAAACACCCACACGACACACGCGTGGCCGCTTAGAATAAGCACAAACACGGCCATATTCCGTACCCTACATGCGCACATGTACACACGCACACGATAATTGCACACGATACACGCGTGGAATGCGTCAATCGTCACTTGGATTTAAAACTGAACGGCCCCGTTTCTCTTCAGCAACTGAACGCCGCATCACGAATCGCCAGCGATTGCTCCGAAAATTGCGAGTGGAAAGCTAACTTGCAGCAGTTCAAGTTGGACGTGATCCTCGGAGCTTACGATGTTCAGGGAATCTTCCTCGCGAAAGACAATGGCACCGTCATGAAGCAGAAGAACTTCCCCCCGGAGGCGGACCGCAAAAAGATGACGGACGCTTTCAACGCGAACTACTCCAGCACCTGGGTGCAGTTCATTAAAATGAAGGTGAGAAAATTTGACTTGAGAGATTATATTCTATACTACAGCTGAACATTCAGACTGAGACTTGACCATCATTATGCCTAGTAACGAGTTTTGATTGTCCGAAAATGCGATGAAGACTTACAGACTGAACTCTACTACAGATTTCGCGTTTACGATAGTCAGTGGCTCAGTCTCTAAAATTCTGATACAGTCGGCGTTCATTCAGTGTCTCATCAATGTATCGATGTTTACATAAAGTATCCACAGTTCAGTTATTTCTCTCAATACGTCCTAAACAAAACGTATAGTGAAAATAGCGTTAGGAGAGCAGAGCAAAAGATCACCTGTCATTTTCTCCTCACTCAACTATATATACACAGCATTTAAGTTGATAGAAAGTACTTCCCTTTCTTATGATTCAACTGTAATGTATGTTGCCTTTATAACTAGCAGTATTCAAACAAAAAGTTCAAACAAGACGTTTGTCTCTGATCACGTCTTTATCCAGGGGCATCCAAAACTGAAATTATACAGTGGACCTAATTATTTCTTTCTCGCTGCTTGCAGGCCAAGAGTAACTTGACTAAAGCAGTGAAGGCCCAGGCCAAGGCCGCGTCGCAGGCCGCTGTCAAAAAAGTGATCGCTGCACCAATGAAAACAGAAGTCAAGAGCGGCATGGAAAAACAAGTTGTCCCGGATGTTAAGTCTCAGGCCATGTCGGCCGCAAAGGCCCAAGTCACCGAGGTGATGAACAGATACAACTCGGCTATCAACAAACATGCAGCTATTCCAGTATACGGGATTTCCACCCTGAAGAGCTGGATGATTAAGAATGTTAAACCAACAGCTGTAAAGGAAGCTACGGACAAAGGTAAACGTCGAGTGAAAAGCGAACTGTAACTCATAGACCATCTGTAACGTACTTTTTCCCTGACTCAGTTCTTTACTCCTTCAATCTTCTTCTATTCACAGCCAAAGCTGCCGCTAATGCCACACTGGAATTACCCCCGGCTCAGATGAAAATAATGACCATTCAGTCTGACGCCCAACACAAGGTGCTGAGCGAGTACAACACTCGGATAAAGCAGGCCGCCAACCAAGCTGCTGACGAGGCTATTCAGCAGGCTTTGGAGAAAGAACAGCAAAAGAACCAAAAGTAGACACACACTCAGAAAGTTGAGACGTGTATACTATGTCTTTATTTGGTCTGTATATAACCCCAGGCCGAGTTATGTTAAATTTAATAACAAACATGATTTAAGTAAGATTATATATCACTGCTTGCTAGGAGAACACAGAGAAAACGATGTAGACTTAACCGACTTCCTGCACGTAAAAATGGCTTTTGTGCTCGCCAGACGTCACTTCAAACTTGACAATGAACCGCAGCAGTAATAACAGTATCTGTTAGATACCATTATTTGAAGTATGAGAACGCTTGCTTGATATTTGTGGAGAACAAACAATCAAACTGACACCAAAAATAAAAATAGGGTCAGATCGCTTGATTCAAGTTAAGACATGCAGGATTTAATTGAGTCTCCAGGTTTTGTCAAATATCAAAATATGATTTAAGTAATCTTAAATTTTGTGCCTGATTTCAAGACATAAGAGAGAATACAGAGAGAGTGGTGTAGATCGTGGGTTATTGTCAGCCGGCTGCAATTTGACGTATTTGTACTCCATCGTAAAAAGTGTTTTTGTCAAGAAATAATACATTAAAACCTTGTTTCTGTTGTATTGAGATGTTGATGATTGTGGTGATGATGTGATGATGGTGATGATGTGTAGGTCCCCCCCCCCTCCCCCTCCCTTTTGCTGAAATGACATTTCCTTCATTTTCACAGTTAAGTTTGAGAAAAATATAAAGGTTTTTTGATTTTGTTGTAAAGAGGTAGGGTTTTTGTGGCTATACCGCCAAAATTTATCGAAAACAGTTGAAGAATATACGGCCTTTTTACTGGGAAAAAAAGATGCACAGAAATTCCTACGCCTTGGCGGGCAAACTGCCAAGTTTGTATGGACACGACCGCCCGCTGTGTAGTGTAACTGCAGGCGCAGCTATACGGTTTTGTTTTGTTTGGCGGTTGTCAGTGTTGAAGAAATGGAGGAAGAAGAAATCGACTTTGGAGTTGAAGCAGAAGGGGTCATCAAAGATGTGGAGTTTAGCGTAGAGTCCATCAGCGTCTCGTCCAAGCTTCCAGCAACCAAACAATGTGTTTACCTCAACCTTGTAACGAAGGAGAAGAGGATATTTTGTGTGGAGCTGAGCGTTCAAGGATTTCGAGTGAGTACTGCAGAGCTAGCTTTAGAGTAAGGCGGAGTACTTCTCAACACTTTGAGCGAATCGCGGAGGCAGAGTCTCCTTCATTTTGCTAATAATCTGTTTGCGAATGATTTAGAATAATCCATCTCTTTAGTTCATGTTTACGATTATACATCAGCTGCTGTTCCTAATGATTGAAAATAAATATGCTCATCGATTCACCACGTGGTCGATTTCCAAACCGTTGTTCAGGGTTTATTTATTACAACTTCTACCACGTAATATTGTCTTTGTTCTTTTTATGTGTGCGAAACATATCCAAGACAAAAACGTGCGTTCGCGCATGATTATGAAAAACGCGTTCCGACAAATTTCGGTATTTTGCGGCTTACTGGCGTATTTATACAATAGTATTAAATTAGGCATTTGTAATTATTAGCAGACAAAAAATAAGTGCTTGGGCCAATTTGTCAAGTTAGATACAGCAGAATTGGTGTGTATTAAAACAAGAACTTGGTCTTTGAACACAACTCCCCGGTTTTGTTCATTGTAAATTTATGAAGGATTTTATTTCAATATAATGTGCCGCAAATTGCGAAAACAATAATATCCTTCGTCTCTGATTCTGTTTTTTCAGCTCTTACCGAATGCCTTTAGTCGTTAAATATTTCAAAGATTTTAATATATTCTTATAACACAACCAATTTTCACGAAATATTGAGATTGTGCTGACACATTATATTTTATTTTTTACCACAACACATTAGTTTCTCGCTCTCTGATTGGTCGATTAACCGTGGTAAATAAGAGTCCAAACAACGATGTGACGCCAGTTGACGCCAGCGTGTCACGTTTTGCAACGAAATACAGCAAAATATTGAGATTGTGCTGACACATTATATTTTATTGTGTGTTGATCGAGCACCTGACCTGTCAGAATAATTAATACTACCCAGTTCGATTTCGAATGCCGACATGTAAAATCCACGTACCCAGCGACTACACTTTTTTAGCACAGCAGAAGTGCAGAACTTGTTATGTTGATTCAGAATATAATATTAAAATTCGATATTTGTGAAACGACTTTTGTAACTTCTCATCGGTTGCCTCGTGGTTTCCCTACGCTGCTTTTATTAATCAATAAAAAACATGACTTTCATCTTACGGGGTTATTTAGGTAATCAGAATATGTGTAGTATCATAGTTATTTTATAAATTTTCATGTTATGGTCAAAATCATCCTTTACAGCTAGTTTATCTGCTTGTGGCTTTCATATATATATATATTGCATTACATGCAATAACCTTATTACAGAAATAAAGCATTGAAAATTTAAAAGAATCATTCTTCAACTCCACATCTCTGAAATGTTCTTACAATTTCCCACTTTCTTCCTGCAACTCAACAAATAGCACACAGCTGTACAATGTGCATCTATGTACAAAATCTAATGCCTTATCCTGCTGCAGGTTGTTGGTAGCCGTTTTGATGAGTGTAGTGAAACCTCCACACCCTTCTATGAGACAATCTATTCCTTGCTGGACACTCTGAGCCCTGGCTACCGCAAGTCATTTGGTGAAGCACTTGTACGGAAATTGTCTCGACTCCAGGAGGCGGAAGTAGTGGAGTTTAATCAAGACTCTAATCTACAGCAACCAACAGAATCATAACCAGATAGATATAGTTTCATGACTCTAATACAATGAACTCTCTCCAGCAGACACCTCTCTTGTATGCAGATGATCTTATCCCATCCTATCATGCTCAAAACATGGATTACAAAACTGCCTATAAATACATTACACAAGTTTTGTAAATCTTGGAAACTAGATGTGAATTTACAGAAAACAAAAGTTAAAATGCAAAACAAAAAGATCACAAAACTTCTACCTGGACAACTGCCTCGTAGAAACAACTGAGGAAGTCTGCTAGACATGTACCTCTCCAAGGCAGACAGCATGCAGATTTGGTCCTTGTCAAGTTTCACAGTTAGCTTCTGTTATATGTCTTGGTCAACAAAATACTATGTGAAGTTAGATGTGGGAAATGTAACTGAACAATCTTTGATGCAGACACCTCTCTTCTAAGGCAGACACTAAATGCTAGTCATGAGGGTGTCTGCGAGAGTTCAGTGTACACTATTTATTCACAGAGAAAGTCTGTTGTTCATTTTAGAACTACTTAAGTTTTTTGAGTTTTTGTCTTTCCCCAAAAGCTGAAATGATCCTAATTTTTTATGGCATGTACTATCAGTTATATGATTTGCATATTCACTGTCAATGCTTGTGACATTCTTGGAACTACACATATATATATATATATATATAATAAACTTTGCGTAATATATATATATATATATATATATATATATATATAGAGAGAGAGAGAGGATATTACATGGTGGCACGAAGATATGAATTTTATTTTTGAGCGGTAAAAACAATATTTTACGAACGAGCGCTTCGCGAGTATGTAAAATATTGTTTTTACCACAAGAAAATAAAATCCATATCTTCAAGCCGCCATGTAATTTTCTTTTTATTATATTAGACATGAGTGTTTTACAAGAAACTGCACAAACAACCGTGCAAAAGCGGAAAATGATGCCAACGATATCCTCACTAGTGAGGATATGGAAAATACGCCACTCGGGTCCTAAAGGAACTAAAGGAAACATGAAGAGAAGATACTGAATAATCACTTACGCAATGACTAACAGCACATGCACAAGCTTATTATGCATAAATATTTGGTTCGCTACAATAGTGCCTGAAGGTGTCAGTAAGAATGCACTCATGGTTGGGAAAAGTGCTTGTTTTGAGGATGTAATATGTCCCATGAGGCCATGACAGCAATTAAATGACTTATCAGCACTTTGCAACATGAATTACAAGTGAAATATTTTCATCTTCAGCAACAAATGTGTGGGAGTTGATGACGTCATTGTTTGATGACACTGACTGGAGCCTGGATCTAATTTCGTCCTTTACGTCACCGGAAGTGAAAGTGTGATCAGTCGTGTGACGAAACTGAATATTTTGTCAGTAGCGCTGTTTCGACTTTGGCTCAATAAAACGCCACAATGCCTCTCCTACTGCAATACTGTGGATTGAATCCCCGTTCAGCCGTGATTCTGATTGCTTGCCTCGCCTCGGTAAGTCACGAAAAGCGAATTTATACGAACAACATGGCGATCGAACTAGTACAGTGTGCTTCCGTGTGCTTCGTCGGGTGAGCGCGCTACGCAATCCCTCAAAACGAGATCACCGAAGTTTCGCCTCGCTTAGGGAGGTTACGTTTAGAGTTAGGATTGCGTTAGGGTTAGGGTTAGGGTTAGGGTTAGGTTATGGTCATGGTTAGGTTATCTAACCGCCAGGAGTACAGCGAAATCTCTGTGATCTCGTTTTGAGGGATTGCGAAGCGTGCGCACCGCTTCGTCGTAGGCCTGAAAGAAGTCTAATGTGAATATAAGGAATAGGCCTAGATATTTTCTTTGACGTATATGTCGTTTGATACATACAATTTCATACCACTGTAAGTCGCATGATATCGCAGTCTACTCAAAATTTGTTTGCTCGCAACTAGAACTTGTAAACGAGCTTTAATTCCTAATCATGTGGCAACTTTTCCTTTATTTCAGTCTGACTTGACCGGTCTAAAGTATTCTCTGCTTTAGCCCCGGTCTATAAACTGCATACAGCGTTCGGTCTTGCCTCGCATGTCATGGATGATATGTTGTGTAATTGTAGTGAACTTCAATTTGTTGTCAGAATTATAAAGCGATATAAAGTTTGCCACTTGGGTGATACTGAATTGCTTGGTTTCTCTTTATACATGCATGCACGATTAGTTTGGTTCTTTTGGAGGTCAGGGTTTGACAGCTGGACCAACAGACTATTGATTTGTTCATGGTTATGATGACTATATAAACATCTTAACTCTGGACTCATTTTCTTTCAGTTTTTCACTGGATACCGGATAATCAAGGATTCTCTATTTGTGACAGCGTTGGAAGACATTGACAATGGAACAACATATCCTGATGATTTTCCAGAGTCGGCAGTAAAGAGTATGGACTATCATGCAAAAACATCATTATAATATAATATACTTACTATTAAATATTAGAAGTTACTATTATAGTGTTTTCTAAGTATAAAGTCCCACTCAGGTTTGGATTTAAGGGTACTCCCATTTATCAGTTTCAGGGTCCTCTGTCTTGAACAGGGTATCAAAATTTAAATTTTTGTGTCTTAAACAGGGTTATTTTCCAAAGTGTGATATCAGCTCTTAAGAAAGCTAGATTAACCACATGTTTTGCACTCGCCATTTTTTAATGCGATTTCTTTGTATGCTTCAGTAGAAATGCATGCAATGCAGGCTAACTTATCTCTTTGACTGGAATATTAAAAACAGGGTATTAGACAGGGTAGCAAAATTTACATTTTTGTGTCCTGAACAGGGTCGGGATTTTATAGAGTCAGCAGAACCCCCCTAACCAAATTCCTATTAAACACACCCCCCGTGATTGGAAGGCTGTGCAGTAAGTAACAATATTAATTTAATATTAACAATATTAATAATATTGTTGATCTTTTCAGCTATGATAAAATTGCTGATCACTGACCTGGTGTTGTCTGGTATTCTTCTCTTCTCCTCCTTGTTTCTTCTGCTGGGAGCCATGAAGGTACAGTCCTCAGTGTGTCAACTAGAAGATAACAGTTTAATTATTAACACTCACTTTGAGATATTGAGGTGAACACTTGAAGTTAAATTTCATATCTCCATGTGCCCATGTATTACTCTTTATTATATAGACACGAGTGTTTTACTGGAAAATATACCATGCGTAAAATCCATACGAAACTACATCCAGGACCCGGGTGGCGTATTTTCCATATCCTCACTAGTGAGGATATTGTTTGCGTCATTTCCCGCTTTTGTACGGTTGTTTGTGCAATTTCTCGTAAAACACTCGTGTGTAATATAATAAAAAGAAAATTACATGGTGGCTTGAAATATAGATTTTATTTTCTCGTGGTAAAAACAATGTTTTACTCACTCGCGAAGCACTCGTTCGTAAAATATTGTTTTTACCACTCGAAAATAAAATTCATATCTTCGTGCCGCTGTGTAATATCCTCTATTTATGACCTATGACACTGTTATAACATTTCCCAAGTTACAAACTAATCCTCGCCTCCAGTTTCACGTTCCCCACTATTAATCAAACACTAGTCCATATTCAAGCAATATTACACACGTTCCCAAGTCTTTGTACTCCTATATATACAGGACGTTGTGTGAACATGAGAAAAGTTCAAAATCACGAGGCACTTTGGCTTATCTTATTTTTCATTTTCAGAGCATCAGTGGAACAATGGCCTGGTGGACAATCATTGCATGTCTCTTTATTTGCTTTGATATTGGGTTGTCCATTTATCTCACAACAATATATTATGAGGTAATTTGCCCACTTAATACCATTACCAAATTATGAGTCTGCAAGAATATGCATCATATTTTCTGACAGCCCTGCACCAAGTTTCCACCTAATTAATGCATAGTAATAGTAATAATAATAATAATAATAATAATAATAATAATAATAATAATAATAACAAATAATAATAATAATGGTAATATGCATTATTATAATTATTATTTTTATTCCACTAACAGCCAGGGAAACATCACAGTTGTATCTCTTAATCTGAAGTATTTGAAAAGGGTGATTTCATGTAGAGGGCATTTTCTGCGTATGGTGTAAGGCTTTATAAAAACAATATTTCGTTTTTTTTTTTTTTTTTGTTTTTTTGTTTTTTTTTGTTTTTTGTTTTTTGTTTTTTTGTTTTTTTTTTGATGAGTTGGCATTTTTGTGTTGAAAAAGTGTGATATGCAGTTACTTCTCCTCAGCTAAGTGACATTTCTTGGTCTCTGGCAATCAACTGTATTTGGTATGCCGTTGGGGTATGTACTATATTTTATTCAGACATTTGCTTCATGGCTATAACTCAAAAATCAAATCTGCCAATCAAGAAAGAAAACAACTCGTGATGTGATCTGCTCATGCAGGAAAACAAACAACTAATGACACATTCTCACAGTGCTGATTTCTGATTGGTCGATATTAATTACAGCCTCTGTGATTGGCTGCAGTAACTTACGTTGCTTTTAGTTCTTGAAAGTCTTCCAAAATATATCTCGATCTGGCTCTAACATTGTTAACTATTTTCCATTAGATCTACTCCATATGCGTGGTAGTCTTCTACGCAAATTTTATCCGAAGAGGCAACGAATATCAGAGCTTTGGTGTCTGAACGACTGGCTTGGTAACGTGACTCGCCACGCGGTTCGTCACGTGGGTTTGTGCTCTGGCCTTGACCCAGTGGCTCCTGTACCATTGTTTCTGTCTTTCTTGCCTTCAAGTTTGATATTAAACAATGAACCCCTACAGTATTAACGGTAACTAATACTATATATGTCTAAAGTGTATAAGAACGCTTGGGTTTTGCACTTGTATTTGTGAATTAACAACAATGCATATGTATTTTTGGTAATGCTAAGAAATAAACAGTTTTGTTCTTACAAGAGAAGTGTCTTCTCGTGCATTACTTTTGTCCTCTTTTCATTACACTGCTGCTTCGTGCGCATTTTCGCGTCCAATTCAATTTTGACCGAGGTAGTCATGCGAGGCTCTTTAAGCTTTTTCGCGCAACACTTCGCGAGAATTTTGCGTCAGTGCTGTGTCTAACACAAGACTTCACAGCCATGGTTCTGTGGCGACAATTACGCAGTTGACAAAAAGCTAACCCTCGCCTAGCGCCGTTCACGGCGTCTAAGTATTTTATACTTTTACAAACGCTTGGTTTATAAGCTGCAACATTAAAAAAAAAGGTGCCCATGATGCGGTATGACGGCCCAACTGCAAAAAAAAAAAAAAAAAATCTGATATTCGCGAGAAGAGTTTGTCGTTCTGAAAAGCAAGCGTAATAAGGCTATCTGCCTAAACTAGACCGCGCCCAAGAGCCGTTCATAGCTGTAAATGGGCACGAATGCACATTGGATGTACGCGCTATTAAGCTGTGCTAAGCCGCGCCCCGTCAAGTTGTCATTAAATAGCGCTGCTTGACCGTGTGCGTACACCAGTTGACATTTACATTATGGGCATCTCCGCAAGACATAAAATGCATGGATGCACGTTGAATGTTCTTCGTTCATGGAAGTTCTTTCGGGGTATGTAAGTAGATCCTTTGCTGAGCCGTGAAGTTGTCATAACGCACATTTAGCGCTCTACTCAGTGACCAACCATTGCATGTGAGCGTGCGTGCTTGCATCAGATGCACGTTGAAAAGTCATCTTCGTTCACGGAAAATTTTCAAGTTGTGCCAGGCAAATTGTGTGCTGAGATCCGTCAAGTGTCATTAAAAAGAAGAATTTGACCCGCCCTTCACTCAACCTTTCTTGGCCTGCGAACACAGACGTCTCCCGTCGCGGGCAGCTTTTAAGTTCCCTGGAGAGACGGTCTCTCTCGGGGACTCAAAAGCTGCTCGATGGGAGACGGCTGTATTCACAGGCTAAGCCTCTCTGTGCACGAAGAATAGTTAGCACGTACGGGTCCATGCAGAAATCTGCAGTGCGGTCATGATGTTCCTCTTTGCCTTGATTGCCGAAACTTGAAGCATCACTCACTGTGCATGATTGAAAATAAAAGACTGGAAGCACTGTTGAACAGAATTACTCAGCTTATTTGTTTATAACAGAAACAGCCGATGAAGACGGCATGCTGACTTCCCGCCCAGTGGGGCCTACTACACGAAACATACCAAGCATTTTGTTCTCATTCTTGACCCGCGAGCCGAAGCGAGATAATACTATAGTTTTTAAATAATATACCGTGTTGTTCAGTGAGAATGGCATCTGTAGTCGTAGAAGAAATCATAGAGGCCGTGGTAGAAGAGGCAGTAGAAGAGTCTGTTGAGACAGCCGTTGAGGAGACAGTGGAAGAAACGGTTGAACAGACAGTAGAGGAATCAGTAGAACAAGCAGTGGAAGAAACTGTGGAGCAGGTGCGGAAATTTACTGGTAATCGACAGTTTACAAATATCATGTCAGACTAGGCCCACTACCTTGGTGAGGCGTACTGATGCCCGGGGGGGGGGGGGGGGGGGTGGTGGGTATGGTATGTTTCTTGACCATAGTCGACCATGGTCAGATATGTTTTCTGACCAATAAAATATATCTGGCCATGGTCAGGAAGAAAATTTGACCATAGTCGACCATGGCCAGGAAACATATTAGACCATGGTCGACCATGGTCAGAAATACATGAGAGTTCTGCGTTCTGCACGCATCTTTTAAACTGTGTGTATTTGTCAGACCGTGGAAGATGCTGTTGAAACTGCCGTCGAAGACGCCGTCGAAAGTGCTACTGAAGACAGCGTGGAGAACAGCGTGGAAGACGCAACCCAATCAGTCATCAAAAAAAGACTGGTGATGGCGGTCAAAGGTCGGTCAGCTGACAAATTTGTTTGTTTGTTTACTGCCAGGCAAATCACACTGAGTCCTCTTTCTGGCAAGTAAACAAAACTTGTTGTAAAATATATTAGTAAGACTATCGTCTCTGTGTATCTCGCTGTCTCTTTCTTAAAATGAGAAGGCGCACCTCTGGTAAAGAGATACACCAAGTTTATACCAGGCAGAAAGCTATCTCATGTTTATCTCAGCAAGTACATAGCTTGTGTAATACGAAAATTCAGGAATCTCTTAGATAGGAAACCATGTTTATCTTCGGCACATGAGTTACGTTTAATGTTACAGTCTTTGTTGTTATTGTCAGAAAACTGTATATAGTCGAGGCAACAAGATTGTGGCAAGATTTGCCTCTCTTTTCAGCACTTGGCAGTATTGCTTCCGGCATTTCAACAATCGCTGGTTTCGTGAAGTCATTACTTGGAAAAACGAAATGCGACTTGGATGCAGACACTGAAAGCCAGGTGAAAATGTGGTAGCTTTATCGATCACACACTGTAAAAACCGATGTTAGACAATTAATTTATTAAAACTTGCATAGATTGCGTCGACTTGAATCTCTTTTGGCCAGGGCCGTTTCGTCCTTCAATGTTTTGAACCTAGAACAAACACTTCAGTTGCTCTTTATTTGATCGAGACTGTGCTGACTGGTTGTAATGCGAATGCTTGCTTTTCTCGCAGTTGGATAAAACTACCAACGTGTTAGATGTCCTCAAGGATTTGGTGAGTTCCTGGGCGGACCAGCTGAAGAGCTTTAAACAAGACGACAGTCTGGGACAAGTGGACTACAATGGAACAGAAGCTGACGCAGCTGGAACTGTGTTCACTCTCTTCACTGACATGAAGAACGTAAGTGTCGTGGAAAAAAAGCTGAGGTTGATTCTGCTGAGTACTACTAAAGGATAACGTTGCTTCATAACTATAATGAACAACAAACAAAAAGATGCGAGTGAAACAAAGAGAGAAATACAAAACAAGATAAAACAAAGACAAGAGACAGATAAACAAAAATAGCAACAAAGGAAGAAACATAGAAAACAACAACAACAACAACAACAACAATAACATAGAGAGAGGGTGGCAAAGATAAGATAAAGATAGATATTTGATAGATATTATTCCATAGCCCTACGGTAACATCTGTTATTGGGCTTAGTTACTACACTATCACTCTATGTGGACAGAAGGACAGTCAATCACTGCTGTGTATATGAATCTGTCACTTTAGAAACTAAACGCAGTATCCCGTATCGCAAGTGAGTGTGCTGAAAACTGTCAGTGGAAAACGAACATGGATGAATACAAGTTGAACGTAATCCTGGCAGCTTACAGGGTGCAGGTAATATTCCTCGCTAAAGACAACGCTCCCGTCATGAAGGAGAAAAACTTTCCACCCCAAGAGGACCGCCACAAAATGACTGACGCGCTGGATGATAGCTATTCGAAAGAATGGATCCAAGTGATACAACTTGAGGTAGGTTTGTCTTTAAAAAGTCATCCGCTGGACAAGGACGTCCAAAACAAACGCAGTTATCAGAATGTACTCATTGAGAGCTTTCATTTGAGTGGTCATACCTGTAGATTTTATTTGGAAGTCCAGGAGTTGGAAGTGAGCACTCTATGCTATTACTAATGTACTGTACTCGATGAGAGCTTTTTATTTGAGTGTTCACAATTTTAGGTTTCATCGTGATAGTTCAGGAGTTGGAAGTAAACACTGAGGTTAGAGCGGTTTTCGGATGACTGTCGAAAGTAATTGTGTGATTGCTTTGGTTTTGCGTTTGCTTCGCTTTCGGATTGGTCCACACGAGTTTGTCGGCATGCTCAGCCAATCAGGAACAAAACCAAAACCAAAACCAAACACTTCTCACGCAAGCGATGGCGTGTACTCGCACTGCTGATTGGAAAGTAAAACCAAACGCAAGACCAAACGCGAATTACTTTGGCTTCCAATTGGCTGAACTGTTTTCTCTCAGTCTCTGTGATTGGCCTGTGTGATTACTTTGGTTTTGGTTTTCGACAGTCATCCGAAAACGGCTCTATCACACCTTAAACACAACTGGACTTATTCTTCTATTCGCAGGCCAAGAAGAACTTGACCAAAGCAGTTCAGGCCCAGGCCAAGGCCGCGTCGCAGGCCGCTGTCAAAAAAGTGATCGCTACACCAATGAAAACAGAAGTCAAGAGCGGCATGGAAAAACAAGTTGTCCCGGATGTTAAGTCCCAGGCCATGTCGGCCGCAAAGGCCCAAGTCACCGAGGTGATGAACAGATACAACTCGGCTATCCACAAACATGCAGCTATTCCAGGTTACGGAATAGCCACTCTGAAGAAATGGATGGAAGATAACGTTAAACCAACAGCTGCAAAGGAAGCTACGGACAAAGGTAAAAATCAAGTCTCGGATACAACAAGCTTGGCAGCTGGAAAAAAAGCAAAACTGCGTAGAACACGTAGAAAATTGCACCAAACAATAATTTGCTGGTTGAAGTTGACCATTTGAATGTGGAATGCGTGATCTCAAAGCGAACTGTTAGTCAATTTGTGTCACTGAGATTATTTGTCTGTTCCAGACAAAGGTAACGTACATAATCCTTAACATTTTTTTTTTCTTTTCAGCTAAATCTGCCGCTGATTCCACCCTGAAGTTACCGCCGGCTCAGATGAAAATAATGGCCATCACAACCGGCGCTCAACACAAGGTGCTGAGCGAGTACAACACTCAGATTAAACAGGCCGCCAACCAAGCTGCTGATGAGGCTATTAAGAAGGCTTTGAAGAACGAATAAGAAAAAGAACCATAGATAGACTTGCCGCTGCGCGAACATGATTCAAATGATGACAGTTATTTTGTTGGCGTTGATATCTCAATAAAGATTACTCAAAGAATGACCTGACCGCAACAGAACTGGCAAGCAATGTGTTGAAAAGGTGCAGAAACTAGTTCCCGCAAATGCTGACCAACTTAGTCTTTTTATATGTAGCTGGAGAGATTGTATTCAAGACGCAAATTTGTACATTTTTTTAACTGTCCTGTCTATTGAAACGCGCCCCAGCTTGAGACTGGACCCTATATTTACGAACGTCAACACCAGTGTGGCACTGACAGCAGAAAATGTAATTCATTGTACAGAATATTTGCTCTTCTGATTCCGGGAGCAATAGGTACCTACCAAGAACTCAGGAATGACGACCCTACCCCTCCCCCGCGTACAGTCCCCCTGTAGGTAGCGGCTGGATAATCCACGGAGTATGCACTGCAGTGTTGAGTAGTCTGGTAAACGTAACCTTAATACGTATTGTACGTGCATGTAGAAAAATAGCGTTGCAAGCTTCACTTCGGCCGAATCACTGTTGAGTATTCACTCTCCGCGGACTGTCGAAAGTACCGGGCTTGTTTAACAAACACAAGAGATGCAAAACTAGCTTCTGCAGTAAACTTTGTCGATAAGAGGATGTCCTATGCGTCTTGGAGTTTGAGTGTTAACAGCTGTTTAAAATACACTGCAGAGTGCCAAATCAAAATGGCCGACAGCGACCTGTTTGTGCTGAGTTATACGCTGTAAAAAGATAGCTGACTGATCTGAGTAATGCAGGAGCAACAGGTATGTGTTTAAGTTCGGCTAGTCATTTCAACGGAGGTTAAAATAACGTGCAATAACATTGACGTAAATGAGGTTCATCTGCTGTTCGACGTTCAACATGGCATACGTCTTACCTTCGCTGATAGCATTTTCCGTCCTGTAGAATTGCCGCTTCGTTTGGCAACCAATTCTCTAACTCCAGAACCAACTCAAACCAATTCAAACGCTCGATCGGCACAGTACCACACAACAACTTGAGCACAAGAAGTAAACTGAAGTTTCGCGCCGGTGTTGTAGTTGTTTACCGCTGAGTTCAGAGCATTTTACTCACAAAGGGGGAGGGGGTAATGGAGAAAAGGGAGGGGAGGGAAGGGAGTTTTGATTTGTTTTGTCAACCGACTTACGTTCGCTTCATTTGAACTGACCGAGCCCAGGAATCAAATTCAAGATTACCAACTCATGGGGTAAGTGGAGAAAACTGCAACTTTTTGATCCACAAGAAAACCTTTATTCATAAAAACGAACAACGTAATTCCAACAACAATTTGGGCAAACCACGAGTATCCGTGCAAAATAGTGCGAGTAGAAAATACATCGCATGGAAGTAGGCTCAGCGCCATCGTTCTTCTTCTTAATTCTTCAGTACGTTGTCTACGGCCTCTTTCACTTTTTCGTCGATTTCTGCTTTGTGGTCTGCAAACACTTTAGCTGCCACGGACGCTTTAATCTGATCCATTTGCTCCTGAGGACATAAAGACGGAGAGATCGAGAACACAGACAGACATAAACATATATCCATAAGATAGATCTGACAGAGAAATAAAGATAGAGAGTTTATAGACCGGTGAGGGTTGATGAACTTAAAAACACTTCAGTCAAATTTTTGTATCTAGGCGGGTACATCGATAAGTACATTTTCAGGATTAGTAGTGAAGTTCGTTCACAAACCAGTCTTGCTCATTTTAGTTTAAAAGGCAGATTCTCCCAACCTTTTGAGAGGAAAATGTATAAGTGATGTAATGAGAATTGGTAGTTTAATCAGCTTTCATTTGAGCAAGGTATCAGAAGCCAAGTTCTCCTTACTGTATGATATATTTCTGGTGAGAAACTGAAGGAGAAAATCTAAAAAAGTTAATCACTCTTGGGAGTGAAAGGGTTAAGGTCTCTTATCAGAAATTTTAGCCACGGAGTAGAAACATGACTCATATAATTACAGTTACCAGCGGCATTAGTTCAAGAACTGCAGAACTTGCTGGAAGCTAGATTGTGGACCACCTGTCAGTGTACTGTGGCCGGATTATTAATATTGCAGATGACAGTCATATGTACTTTCGGTGTTTCAATACTTTGTTTAACGTGATACACACCTTGGTGCTGGTCGAGTTGAACGCCTCTTGCACGCTGTTCTGAGCAGCTGTTTTGGCTGCTGCTTTGGCGTCGCTTGAAGCTTGGCTGATCATCATTGGTCCCTTCACCCAGCCATAGAACGGGATCAAACTCGTCAAAATGATATTTTTCCGGCGGTCATCAAAGATCTTCTTTGCAGCGCTCTTCCCGGCTTCTTTGGCGTTTGCGACAATCTGTGGTTGAATGTCTTGTTTGACCTGGTCTTGAATTCCCTAAAACAGAACAATCGACCACGTTACCTCCCAAAGAAACCATAACGATTAAGTGAAACCTACGGCCATCTCTATATTTCTGGTGAGAATAAACAGATTGAGACAATTGAAGCTGATTTCTCTCAAGAGTGGAGGCATGCAGACGTATATACCTGACTTATCGGCTGTTTCACAATCGGCACTATTGCCTTAGTTGCCTCCTGAGTAGCTTGTTTTATCTTCATTTTGTTCAAACTTCTCTGCGCTTTTCTCTTGATGTACGCTTTCCAGTCGGGGAAGTCTTTGTCCAGAAGTTTTTGAATGGCTGTCTGGTCTCCTGCGGCTGGTAAACCACATTCCTGCATTTTAGGGGCTTTCTCGCCCAGTTGACAGATCGCTAATAGTGCAGTGATAGCATTCACTACTCCTAGGGTAAACGTTTGCATGTTCGCTTTCCACGCGCAGCTTTCAGCGCATTTACTCGAGATCTTCTCTGCCCCACTGAAAGCCTGGACCAAAAAAAGAGAGAGAGGAAATATTAAAAGTTAAAACTAGCCACATCAAATATTTAAAGAGAGTCGGGTCATAAATTGCAACAAACAAAATCGACCGAATACCGTAAAACTCTTATCCTTTCATATTCTCGTCAGGAGCAGGGTATAAATAGAGTTGGGTGTATAAATTCTCTTTGTTAGCCTTGCTGTATCTTCGTGAATGGGAGGAGAGTTTGTATTTTATTCAAGTCAACTCACATTTTTTGCGTCGTTCAGCATTCCCCAGAAAACGGAGCTGATAGCCACTTGTTTTGTCTCGCCTTTAACCGTTACAGTGCTGGTGCCAAAGTCAGTGTCCTTAGGAAGGCCCTTGACAATGTCGTTCCACTTGGACATGATACCTACACACAGATACATAGGAGAGAAAAAAAGTCAATACTCTAATGAAGGACGCACAGATCAAACGACCAAAAGTGTTCCTGCCACTTGTACTTGCATTTCGCTTTTCCTTGCGTCGCTCGTTTCCATGGACACAAACCAGGCTTAAGTGCATTTGCAATCAATCCTGCTTATACCTGATATTCCGTCCAATGCGTCCTGCACGAGATCCAGCTTGTTCCTGTCACTTGCGTCCAGTGGACATTTTTTCTTTCCTGCTCCCGTCTGGGCCTTGATCAGCTCGATAACCGAACTGACCCCAAGTCCAACAAACAAAATGGCGCCAACCTTCACGATCTTCCCAACCATGCTACTGCTACTGGCGGCTTCCTGGTTCATGAATACAACTCATTATTTTTAACTTCATCTAACCTATCACTTTTATCAGACCTCCATCCCCTCCCCACCCCCTCCATCTAACGCGTGGTTTCCTACGTGACTCGTGGCAGCATTAACAATTACTTCACAAACTTTTCTTGCGTTTGTCCTTGTATCGTTCGTATGCACTTGATGTATGTTTCTTGAGCTTGCGTCCTTCGTAAAAATCAAGTTTTAGTTTGGAGCGCGCGAAAAAAATAGGGGATCATTCGCCCCAGTCCTTCCCCAACTTTTCGCGCGCTCAAAAAGAAACTGTCACGTGACATTTACCTCTGCCGCTTCTTCGGCCGCTTCCTCTGCAGCTGCCTCGGCTGCTTCCTCTGCGGTCGTCTCCGCTGCTTCTTCTGCCGCTGACTCGGCTGCCGTTTCTGCGGCGGCTTCTGCGGCTGACTCTGCCGCGGCTTCCGCTGCCCCTTCTGCTGCGGATTCAGCTGCGGTCTCTATGGAGACGAACAAAGGAAATTAGTAGTTCGAGATATCGATAATTTTCGTTCTCACGAAATTTAGTGAATACTACCCCTGTGACATTCAGACACAGGCACGATTTTTTAAGCTGTTTGCTCAACGCGACGTTCAAAATGACTCAACCGGCAGAAAGTTTCTAACAACAGAAAGAAACCAGAAGAACGTTGCTTACGTTCGAGAAGTGGAGAAAGTAAACAATAACAAACAAACAAACAAATAAAACAATAATTTAGCACAGAAATGCAAAAAAAAAAAAAAAAAAAATCACAGAGATGCACGAAAACCAATAGAACAAATGAAGGATAAGCGCTTTCGCGATGTTGGTTTAGCTGGATGTGTGTATTATTTCAGACTGTAAGAAAAAACTACTGCGTCGGCCGGGAATCGAACCCGGGTCAACTGCTTGGAAGGCAGCTATGCTCACCACTATACCACCGACGCCACACAGTGTACATTTACCAAGGCTGACTGATGAGCAATTAGTTGTTATGACTGACTTGTTCTCCGACTGCCGCAATGTAATATCGCAATGAATAATTATAAAGAGATGTACGTGCTGAGGATCAATGTGGAGAGAATTAAACAAGAGAAACATAGACACAGAAACGCGCAGCCAGAACAGAAAAACATCCCAGTATCAGAAGTACCTGCCACAGTTTCGGCCACGGTTTCCGCAATAGCTTCGGCTGCAACCTCTGCCACTTCAATGGATGCCTCAATCGCTATGGACGCCATCTTCCTCCAGTTATGAACAACACAACAGTGTCTATATTTTAACAGGGCGCGCTCTTATACTTTCTTCGGCTCAGCGGGTACAGCGAAATGTCACAGTAACGTGCGTGTTACTTCAACGGCAAACTGCACGAATTTGTCTGGATATTTTCGGAAATCTCAACTTGTTTCCTGTGCCGCCACGCACGTCATGCGCTTTGGTGTGGAAATCAAACAATGGCACAAAGGTTGTCTGTAATATAAGTTGTTTGTTTTTTTTTTTTTTTTTTTTTTTTTTTGTGATTCGTGATATTAAACTGCCAATATAGGTACATAAACGTACTGAACAACATCTTAAAATGATTTTGGATAAGCTGGAGTTTATACATTATGAAACTAAACCGGGCGACGCCTGAAGTACGTTGTACTCTCAGAATCGTTCTTCAATTTCTGTTAATTCTTTTTCATTGTTCAGTGAGTTGTTTACGGCCTCTGTCATCTTTTGGCCAATTTTTGTCTTGTGCAAGACATTTTAATGTGAGCCATGGAGTCAGACAGATTCAGACGGAAAGACAGACAAAGACAGAGCAAAGAGGCGAATAGACACGAGATAGAGGGTGAAGTTGACCGATTAGAACTGCGAAAGGAAATAATAAAGCTCGTGGTAAAACAGACAGACTACAGGAATTTTGCAATCCGCAGTGTTCACCGCAGGTTGAAACTTGGACACAACCTTTTGCCATTAGATCTAAACTGTCTGTTCACAGTGCACTTTCCCAGTCAAAACATCACGTGATCTGGCACGCGCCTTTTAGTTATTTATTAACTGACAGGAACAGGAAATCTTGTAACCTTTATTCCTGTCACTAAACCACAAATCCCTTGCAGCGTAAAAAACAACGGCTGAGGACATTAACCATATAGCACGTTATCTTTAACCCTGTTCCTCCCGAGACTCGCTCCAACTTTTAATTACGTACAAGAGACGCAGTAAGAACTGATAGTGAATCAGTTTTTGTCTGGGCCAGCTATCACAAGCCAAGTTCTGAGAAACAACGAGCGACCGAACGTTTCGAGCATGTTCCCGCCGCGACGGTCTCACTTTGTAAAATAGTTTTTACTTCTCTGAGACGCGCCATATTTTTTTACAACACAGTAAAACTGTTTCCTCTGATAACAAGCCAGGTGTTTTCTGCAGTACTCCTAACTTTTCAGAAAACGGTACACTCTGTTTTGAAGGCGACCTTCATACAGCAGCCCAGTGCATCGGCGGAGTAAGCGCATCATGCGAGTGGTGCTTTAAATTGAAAGATGGGCACGCTTTCAAAAAATACTGTAGTTGCAATTTCCGAAGTTGTCTAGAACTAGGAAGGGAAGAGGGGAACTGAAAAAGCGAGAAAAGTGTCAAAGGCTGAAAGGAAGTGAACAGATGAATGAGCTGAATATCCGGGGTGGGGGTACCCCTCAATTTTCAGTGCTCCGCTTGTTCTAAAACCCTTACCCCATTCAGACCAAAACACATGATTTTGGACCGTATCTCAGATCCGCATCCCAAAGTGTTCCCTTTTTCAGGCCTGTATACCAACTGTGCACTCAGCTTTAGACCATTTCAGGCTAAGGCCTGGTTTATACGTCGCACAATCGTCGCATTTAATTCACACAGAGTTACCTCCAGGGTGCCATAAAAATAACCTGCCAATAAGTAAAGCTGCCCGACGAAAGGTGTATTCGCAGGCTACCAGAAGAGGGCCGGGTTTTATAGACTCCCGTTTGCGAATGGCCCATGCATGTTTTGTCATCAGTTTGAACCGATTTGCATTTGGAAAAAGTCCAGTCTCTGCCATCAGAAACATCAATGACGTTTGAACTTGTTTACGGCTACGGTGGAACCTCCCGTAAGCAATCACTTACCAAATGACCGATTGCTCCCTTTGTCAAATTACTGTTAGTGAAACCTCTCGTAAGCAACCAACCTCTCGTAAGCGACCGCGACCACCTTTGATGCTTACCGTTTGAGTTGTCATTGTTCTTTTTCCCCCGGTAAGCGATCACTCTATACTCCCAGAGAGAAGAAACCGGGTCGAACAAAACACTAGCATGTGTAATGTAACGTGCAACAGGACACAAGATTAATTTCTTAAAACTCAAGGTGTTATTAAATCACTAAAACTGCATTTTTTGACGCTGGTTGTGGCTCAAAACTAGACTCACTTAGACCTCCAATGGTGAGAAAATTCCGTAAGCGACCACCTCCCCTAAGCGACCACTAAAGCCGAACGAAAGGTGGTCACCTAACTTCCGCTTTGTCGTAACTTGCATTAATTAATTAATTAAGCCGACTGATTGACAGAACCTTTGCACTCACCCAAGCAAAGCCGCCAGAAAATTGTGCCAGACTCGTTCACTACCCGGGGCCCTCATCTTCAAACCAAAATCATGCCCAGAACATCACGCTCAAGAGCAGCTGCCAAGCCGAAGCGAAGTCCATCTCCAGAGAGCGAACCAAAGTGAGTCTATTAATAACTTTTCAGTTTATAATACACTTACCATGAAACGAAAACCCAGCAGGCTTCGGCGACTAGCCGCGCTTTTTCTCTCCTCGTGTCACACGTGTTTGTGCGACTTCGGCGACAGGAAGTGATATCAAAGGTCTTTTTAATAGCGTTTCCACAATCCGCACAGAGTTTTCATGATTCTGTGCCAGACACGTGCTGTTCCTCGAATAAATAATTGCACATTGGCGCGCAACACGTCGTGATAAAGGAACATATGTTTACAATCGAAACCTTCGAAAATCGAAAATCGACAATCGAAACCAATTCTGCCCGCCCTTCCAATCTCTTTTACTAGTTGGCTAGCTGCAACAACTTCATCGCGAGTCGAAATTATTATTTCACAATCTGGAATTAAGAAGCGTCTGAATAAATTATACTAAATTAAGTGCAACCCAACCGTCTGAAACAGAAAGAGAGAGAGAGAGAGAAAGAGAAAGAGAGAGGGGGGGAGGGATGGGATGGTGGAGAACAGAGGCTAAAACTTCGACCCTAAAACTAAATTACTTCAGAGATAGTGCCGCAACAGAACTCACGAGGATTATTCAGATTATTATCTATTGACTGTCTTCGTCAAGCATGAGAGCGCACAGGCTTGAGACCCGGTCTGCTGTTGTTTGTTTATAAACTTTTTTTTGTTGGTTTATTTTTGACGTGTTTTGTTTGTTTGTTTGTTGTTATTTTTTGCACTAGCAGTTATTAGTTTCATGAATATCGGAAATCGGACGAATTTGAATTGGCATGAACTTTTAAAACCTGCGAGCAAGCAATATATGGATTAATATTGTCCCAAACCCACAATACATCTTGCGCAACAGGACGCTAAGCTGAAGCTCAGCCTTTGTTATTATGTGACTGAACACTGCCGGCGAAGCAGTTAGGCCCAGCAAGTACAGCCCATGTGACCTGAATAGTGGCAAAATGTATTATCTGGTACAACTTGGTGCTCTGCGCAAGAACTTCTCACTCTAATGACCAATAATTCATGATCCAAAATAAATACACGTATCTCTTTTTTTTTCCAGGCCGAAGAGAAGTCGTGGGGAACCAGCAGGGTAAGTGATACACCTTCTCCCTCCCTCCCGGGTCCCTTATGTCTGTCTGTCTGTCTGTTTCCTCGAGTTGCAGAGATAACAGTACAGTGAAGTAACGCCTTGCACCCACCCCTCCCCCCCCCCAACACCCCATATATATAAGCCATATAGGTATGTACCGCCCCAACGTGTATCGTTTTAATGCATTTTTGTCCGAAATAGGGTATATAGTTGTGTTTTTGGCCTGAAATAGGGTAGTCAGTTTTGTTTGTTTTATTATTTGTTCTGAAATAGGGTCCAAATTTTGGGATGTAGGTCTGAACTAGGGTATGGCAAATATTTTGGTCTCAAGAACGGTACAAAACATCCACATCCAAAATTATGAAGAGTACAATGAAGGAGTTTTGGCTCCTCTGGAATCTAGAATCAGTTTCATTATTTCAGAGACGACTCTAGAATCCGCGCCAAGCCTGGACTCGGTGAGGAGTCGGCGGGAAGAAAGAAGACTCTGTCTGACAAAGCTTTCTTGTCGACAAATAAAGCCCTGCAAGCAGTGGGAGCGAAAAGCAAAGGTACTCTCTAAAGAGGACACTCCAACATGTCAACAAACAATTAACCGAAAGACAAACCGACAAATTTACCGACCAACCAGCCGAATGACGACCGAGCGACCGAACAAATGACGAACGTACGGACGACTGACCGACCGAACATGAAACGGACGAACGGACCGAGCGACCGAAAAAATGACGAACGTACGGACCGAGCGACCGACGAATGACGACCGACCGAATAAGTAATAGATCGACCACCGACCAAACTTCTGTTTTATTTTTTCCTCTCAGCGTCTCAGCTGAAAGTCACTAGTGTGGATCTTTGCGCTTCACAAAACCGGGAGAAGCATCACACGGACGAGTTCGAGATTGAAAACTTGATTGTGAGACGTGGCCAAACATTTGAGGTTAAGGTGACATTTGACCGGAAGTTCAACGATAAGAATGATGTCATCGTATTGCAGTTCGTTGTGGGTGCGTATATCATCTCATTATACTAAAAATCATCGTGTAATATATCATTGACGGGCAGAACAGTGTCAGTGCGAGCAAGTGAAGTAGCATTGAGCCTAAGAATCTATGTTAAACAAGGGTCACCAGGCAACAAGGTCTTAAAAAAAATTCCAGCAGCAGAGTAAAGTGTTGAACGTTATAACTCACACAGCGGACACAGCGGAAGAGTCTGCATATGAGATTGGTAATAACTTAGCCTTACCTGACATGCGCTGTGCTGACGACATTCCCCCCATGCTCTTTTCAGGCAACCGGCCACAAGAAAGCAAAGGTTCCTTGATCCGCGTCGTTGTTAAAGATGACCTGACCACCTCTGGGTGGGGAATGAAAATCAAGAGCTCTGACGGTAACACTGTGTGCTTGACTGTCATGTCGTCTGCTAAAGCGTTCATTGGAAAGTACAACTTGTTCGTGGAGACGAGGACCAAGACGGGTGACGCAGGAGACCAACTGGAGTCCAGATACAAACACGACCAGCAGATCATCGTGTTGTTTAACGCCTGGTGTAAAGGTATGGGCTATTACCTTGTGAACCAGTGACCCCCTCTCCCTCCTCTCCCCACCCACCCCCCCCCCCCCCCCCCCCCCCGCACTCACTCGTCCAGTTATCTCTTGCATGAACTAGGCACCCCTACCCTCCACCCCCCAATGTGCATTGAGTGCGGTTTGATGAGAAACAGGAGTTATTCACTGCTGTTAGTTTTAATCCTCACTCCTCGTTCTGTTGTTTCACAGATGACGCGGTGTTCATGGAGAAGGAGGATGAGCGGCAGGAGTATGTCATGAACGACTCTGGCTACATCTGGGTGGGAACGCACCGCTCTTACGAGGGAATTCCTTGGAACTTTGGACAGGTAAGACAAAAGTGTCCGCTGATAACGAAACCGAGAAAAATAGAACACATACTGTCAACATCAACGTAACCTTGGGAGAAATATAACAGTGTATGTAAAATTTACACGAGCCTGATAATTTTGCCACCTCCCAAGTTGGAAGTGTTGTTAAATGATTTTGACACTGGATCCATCTTGTATTTTTTAGTTTGATGAGGTGGTGCTGGATGCAGCTCTATACCTGTTGGAGTCTGCGAAGTTGCCGCCCCAGGCTCGCTCCAGCCCAGTGCGTGTTATTCGCTGCATGTCCGCCATGGTGAGAAAACCCACACGTTCAGACAACACTACTGACTTTACTTACACGTTCAGACAATTCTACCGACTTTACTTACACGTTCAGACAACACTACTGACTTTACTTACACGTTCAGACAACTCTACTGACTTTACTTACACGTTCAGACAACACTACTGACTTTACACGTTCAGGCAACACTACTGACTTTACTTACACGTTCAAACAACACTACTGACTTTACACGTTCAGACAACTCTACTGACTTTACTCACCAACAAAACAACGCATGCTGTTCTACCCTAACACATGATTAGTACCAATAATACTGACTGCTGTGACCCCACTATTACTAATGATTATTACAACGTATAACTACTACTCTACTACTACTACTATGACTTCTGCTGCTGCTCCTACCACCAATACTACTACTAGAACTACTAGTCCATCACCACCACCACCATAACTAACATATGTGGTTAACATTTTCACTTGTACTTCTTCACTTCGACTACTTTACTTTTATTATTTCAATCTGTTTTTTTTTTTTTTTTTTTTTTTTTTTTTTTTTTTTCTTTTCTGTCTTGTCTCAATTTCTTGCTTTGTGTTCAGTAATTCTTCACGTACAATTTCCCCGTCATTGTCAGGCTAATTTTAACGACGATGATGGCGGGATACTGTATGGCCGATGGACGGAGACTTACCCAAAGAGCTCCACCCCTCCAACAGCGTGGACCGGAAGTGTGAAGATCATCGAGCAATTCATGGAGAAGAAGCGTGACGTCAAGTACGGCCAGTGTTGGGTGTTCTCGGGTCTAGTTACTTCATGTAAGTAGGCACAGAGTGGAGACTGTTTAAGTGACGTCATGTGAAACGTCAGAGAGTATCCAAAGTTCTGTTGTGAACTGAACAGATATAAGATATCTGACTGTGCAGTTGTTGACACTCATATTCACTTTTGTTCTGCAGTGCTGCGTGCCTTGGGAATTCCCACTCGAAGTGTGACAAACTTCGAGTCTGCGCATGACTCGGATTCCAGCATGACTATTGATTTCCATTTCGACAAGGACGGGAATCCCATGGAAGATCTCGACGATTCAATTTGGTAAGCTGGAAAGAAAGCGGTAAAAGGTTTGGTGAAAATCGGGACAACTGATTTTTAAAAGTGTATGAAGAATAGAGTCGATTATCAATAATTGATCATTTGTATTATATCATATAATATTGTATTACATGAAAAGCACAATTGTCAACTAAGGTCTAGACTATAAAATAAAGTTCAATATGATCCAGTCAGTAAGTCAACCAAATATTTACAGTCCGCAGTTGCAATTTTGTTTTCTTTTGGGTTCGTTGTTAAGGAATTTCCACGTGTGGAATGAATCGTGGTTTAAACGGCCGGACCTGCCGGACGGCCATGATGGCTGGCAAGCACTTGACGCGACTCCACAGGAAACCAGCGAAGGTAAACTGATGAGATTCTCCCTACCCTACATGAAGAAATAGATTGACTGCTTAAAGAGAATTCATAGTTGAATCAACAAAGCCAAAACGAGGTTGAAATGGCACATAAGACACGTACTTACATGTCATAATAAACTCTTAGCGACTGAGGACTAGCTTTCATTTCATATTTCGACCATTATAACTGAACTGACATCACATATATCAACAATCGTGCGAAAGCTCTCCAAAATAACAATAAATAATAATAATAATATTAGTAATAGTAATACAGAATGCTTCCACCGGAACGTGCTTTGTTCGAAGAGGCTCTTAAACATTCTCAAGTTTGCTTCCGACTCTTGATCATTTCAGGAGTGTTCTGCTGTGGACCCGCGTCTGTCAACGCGGTGAAGAATGGCGAGGTATATCTGCCGTACGACACGTCCTTCGTGTTCGCTGAAGTGAACGGAGACCTGGTTTACTGGGACGTGAAAGAAGACGGCTCAATGGACCCTTACTACAACGACAAGGGATCTATTGGCAAGAACATCAGCACAAAGGCTGTCGGGACCCGCTTCAGACAGGATGTGACATCACATTACAAGCACCCTGAAGGTGAGAGGGACCTGGGACCTGATTTTTTTACTCTCAAGTCGGGTTTTAGTGACTCAGTATAACTTTTGTTCAGTCTGATAGCGATGAAGTTCGACTTCTTAACAGGTTCCGCCGCGGAAAGACGTGCAGTGGAATTCGCCAACAAGTTCAGCAGCCGAGCAGACGAAAATATTTACAGGGAGGCGAATGATGACGTCACGTTCAGTCTTGACGTCATCGATGACATCAAAATAGGAGACGCGTTTGACGTCACCGTAAACATGACCAACAAGTCGACTTCCAGGCGTACAGTGAAGATTACGATTTCTAGCAAGTTGGCTTATTACACTGGAGTACCTGCTGGGGACTGCAGGGGGAAAGCCACCGAGGTCGATCTACCGGGCAAAGGAAGTATGTGACTTAAGACAGCAGTAAAGACAGTCGTAAATATTGTCAATAAAACAATACAGAGAAAGACAATGATAGACAGATAGACAGCGACTGACAAGGCTGGTTCGCACGAGTAAGGCAAGTGCAACCGCAAGCGACCGATTCACACGGTAAATTTGTGATGCAAGTGCAAGCGCAAGGAAAATGGGAAGGTTGTCATTCTCTTGCGCTTGCTTCACTGTGTAAACCAGCCTATAGTGACTTCCATAGAAAGACAGTAATAGCTAGACATACAGCTATAGACATAGAGAGACAGAAATAATAAGACAGAGAGCACAACAGAAAACAGCCAGGCAAACAGACAGTCGCCGCGGAGAAAGAAAACTCGTGAAAGAAAAGACAGGTAGAGAAGACAGCAAATATACAGTAAGACACACAAGTATAACACACACATCTGCAATACACTGAATCGCACAGTACCACATCGTGCTCCAATAATCCCTGAATTGGATTTGTTTTACAGAGGGAAGTGCTGTTCTGTCAATCAAGAAGGAAGACTACATCAAGAAGATAGCAGCTGACGGAGGGATCAAGATTTATATCAAAGCGCAAGTGAAGGAGACGCGCCAGGCTTTTGCCAAACAAGACGTGGTGGAGTTTAAGAAGCCGGCACTCACATTAGAGGTTAGTGGAGGAGATTTTCATACCACATGGATCTCCTGGAATGTCAAGACTAAACACAAATTCTTCCACATACACCGAACAGTCAGGTACTCCAGTTTCCTCAGCCAATCAGCGACAAAGAAATGCAGTCAGAGTTGTAATATATCAAAAACGAGCGCGAGTGTTTCATCACCCGTTCCAAACAACGAGAAACAGATGAAAGCACAAGGCCGCTTCGACGAACCTTAATGACCAATGAAAAACTAGTGATTTGGAGCAGGTATAAATTTCCGTGCATGTGGCCAAATACTATTCCCCCATTGGCTGAATAAGCTCATCCATAATTAATGAGTTTGAGAATGATTAATCAAGACGTGGCTGTGATGTTGGATTTGAACCGGCCTCTTCATTTTCGACAAGTGGGATCTTGTATGAGGAAAGTTGCTACATGGCAAGATCATGCTATCCAGCAACTTTTTCTATACAATTCGTATTATTCGTAAATGGCGCCGAGTTTTGTTTTGTTTTATCAATAGTTTTCTCTTTCCATTTCTCGCAATCAAATTATCCAAGATGGTCGATTTTCAGTCACGCGGTGAATTTAGGGTTTGGATATAATTGGTTATTTAGGGCAGCAGTGCTTATTGGTTGATTCGATGTCACGTGTTTCAGGTTTCTAACACCAGCCCTGGTGTGCGAGAGGAAGTAGAAGTGAAGTTGTCCTTCAAGAATCCGCTACCAGTCAAGTTAACTGGAACGGAATTCCACCTAGAGGGGTCTTATATGGGGCCTAAAGCTCCTGTTATACCATGCAAGTAAGTCTGGTGATCTACAAAGCGATTTTAACTTTGTCTGGTTTTCGCCAGAAAATTAGTTTTCCGCAAAGACCCAGCGATAATTTCCACCAGAAGTTCAGTTTCTGGTCCAGTCGAGCAAGGATAGAAATTTCTATTTTCCCCCTTTTACTATTTGTTTGCGAGGCCAAAGCTTCTTTTCTTTCTTTTTTGTTCGCTGCATAAATTACTAGTTTTAAGAGGAGTACGGATAAGTTAGAGGAGTAATACTCACTTTTTATCTCACTTCAGGTCAGTCGCTCCCGGGGCTCAGGCCCAGGCCTCCGTTACCATGATGGCTTACCGCTCAGGACAGCGCCAGCTGGTGGCTAGTTTCCAGGCCCATCAGTTGAGTGGCGTGCGCGGGGAGGCAACGCTGACTGTTTCTCGCAAGTGATCGCGTCATAACATCTGTGGACCTTTTAATCAGCGCAATCTAGTTAGAAACTTCAGATACGCTGACCTGTTTGAATTAATAAAGTTACGTTCATATCGATCCCTTGTGAACTGTTACTCAACTTACCAGGCTTGTGACGTCACAGCATGGCGCGGCTGAATCTGACCTTCCACACAATCTACATACACACTTTGTTGGCTTGCATTCTCTTCTCAGAATACGCTGAAACAGAAGTCCGTCAACCTATGACGTCACAATCTGCCGGCGGGCACGTGATGAAGACGTCCACCAATAAGCAGCAAGTAACCACACAACTGCACAATCCTGTTTTATTGGTCTGTTCCTTTCATTTTCTAGCCTTTTTTGTACACCAAGTTATTACAAACAAATCTAGTGTCCTATCTAGTGTTTATATAGCAACTGACACGAATGCTCGCGCAGACATACTTAGCTGCTTGTTATCCGTGCATTTTGAACCCGTTTCAGCATTGATAGCGTTATTCGTTAAGAAACAGATAAACTGTTTTTGGATTTGTGATCCGGATTCGGATTCTTAAAAAGAAACGCACCCTTTATGTGCAGCACAAGCTGATAGTCAATCATAAGAACATTTACATAAATTAACGGCCAGCAATATGTAACATATTCGTTTGCGACAAAGTGCCGTTTGCATGAACTTTCACTTGCAAATTTGTAAATGTCAACTTTTTCCTTAACAACTCGAAAATGCGAACAGCAGTTACTGTATGCCGTAATCTGGTCTCTCAATATTTCATGTTGTAGATTAGAAAACAATGCGCGCATTTGATCAGTAGCAACGGATAGATACAAATAATTCATTAACAAGCGTGCAAAAAAGAAAAAAAATTACGTTCGCCGTGGGGAGAGCTGTCCGGATCCCAGGCCAGTTGGAGGGGCAACTCTGCTGAACACCCGCCCACGCTCAACGAACGGGGAGAGATAATTCGGCCCCCAAGCCATGGTGAATTATCCCTAAATCCGAAGAGCGCTTAACAATGCTAAGCCGACTTGTTTAATATATGCACACAATTAGGTATATATAGTTTCAGGCAGGCAGCCTTCATCCATATGGGATGTACGTTTGTATCGTCCTTCATTACTTTACAAACTTTCACACCGTCCTATTGTTATAACCGCTTCCCTACACCAGAGTGACTTAATATCCGCCTTTTTCACTTGAGTTAATTGTTTTAAATCGTCAGAATACACTGTTATATCAACATTGGTACTCGGCGCATGCGCAACAGTTCAATCGAGACTGTGAGAGGAGAAATGTAATATCCACGTCCTGACGACCACGGAAGTACAATTAGCGAGCGAACAAAAAACAAGGGACAAACCTCGAAAAGTCCCCTGGATCCGGCACACTAGCACAAACGTCTTTGTGCGCGTATAAGAAGCTTTACGAAAAACATTACTTTTCGTTTATTCCGAGCATTTCGCGCTGGACGGATCTTTGTGTCTTGAATAGGGTCAGGTTTTTTTTTACTACAACACACTAGTTTCTCGCTCTCTGATTGGTCGATTTACCGTGGTAAATTTACTAAATTTCCACTGGTTTGCCGTGGTGTGGACTCTTATTTACCACGATTTACGTACGTCACCACATGGTCAAAATGTTGTGGACTCACGAGGCGCTTCGCCGATTGCGTATAGGCAGCATCGATTTGTTTACCCGTCATAACAGTAGCTGCATATAAGGGAATCCTTGCATTGCAGTCATACAGAACAGCCACTGTAGTGCCTTCACACAAATAGGCCAGGTGTACTGGTGCTAGTTCCCGGCCGCGCGGCGCGTAGCTGCTCATTTTGTCTTTATCTTTTATTGGTTTGGTTTTGGTGTTGGTGTTGGTGTTGCAGGGGGACACAAGCCCCCACTCGCAACCTTTAAAACCACTCCACGAACAAGATTGCCCCGTACTCCTTGCAGAAAATGCCAAATCGCTATACAGCCCAAAAGTCCTGGAAGCCGCATCTTCTGTACCATAGTCATGCTTTACCGGCCGCTTGACTGATAGACGCTTGGAAGCCGATCGCGAGAACAGACAATTATGAAGGGTTATCACCGCCAAAATTAAACATGACATCATGCAATGCTAAAGTTACATTTTGTAGTCTGTCAATCTCATGACTGTGTCACATTATGAAATGGCTTAATTACATTCTGACATGTTATCTTTCTTTCTGTTATTACATTATGTGTTGCTGACATTTTGTTATGACTGCATCGTGAATAACAGAAAGAAAGATAACATGTCAGAATGTAATTAAGCCATTTCATAATGTGACAGTCATGAGATTGACGGACTACAAAGTGTAATTTTAGCATGTCATGTTTAGACTATAAGGAACCAGTTTTCCTCGTTGAACGTTTTCCTGTTTACATTCTCTCGCATGAGCACCCTTGTAATGTCACCGCTGAATATAGAATATGCTTGGCTTTTGCTTTCTTTTATATCAAAGTAACGCAAAACGCACTGCTGACAGAACTACTGGAATGAGCCAGAACGTTATTAAATGCCACGTGAACGACATGCGTTCAAACCCATTTTTCGCGCTAGCGTTACATTTAACTAATAATAAAGTATATATTTTCTGAAAGCTCAACAATCATAGATTTAGGGTAAAGCTTTATACTTTTTGAATTTGCTAAAGAAAGAAAGTTATCAGCTTCCGAGTGAATTTTGACCTTGCCTCATTCAAAAAGCCTAATGTCACTCAGATTTTACCCGATTTGATTATTTATTGTTTCAGCCTAATGTTGACACAATGAAGAACAAAAGGTGTCTCCGAATTTTGATATCTTGTCCATATACAAAGTTATTGACTTTTAAAGTTGGCCGATCATATTTCTAGCTACGCGCAAGACAAAAGCGGACATATCTTCCGAACAAAAAAAAAAAAGAATTAAAATCGGAGACACCTTTTTGTAGCTTTGATATTGATTCACATATTTGCCAAGTTTCAAGCCAATCGATTAAAATCCATTGAAATGCAGGTTTCCGAAAGAAACACTTTTCCGCGTTTGAAAACACTGAGAAAAACAAATTTAAAGATTCTGACCAGGGAGCCGGAAACCTGTTTACATAGCCTCATCTGTCAGCAATCTGTCAAAACACCGCGGTTAGTGCTTTCGCTTCGCATAGAGGCTTTCCAGTAACTACGGACATCAACGCTTCGTTCGGGTAAGTTTCGCAACATCTATTTTCGTTTCACAGTTGCACTCACCACTCAACACCAATTCAACCTTTTGCAGCCACAGTTGGAATTCGGAATGAGTTCAAGCAAACAACAAACTCGTTCTAAACGTAAGAAAGCGTTCACAAAGGCATACAGGGAATATTTCTTACGGCATTTCGATATTCTTGCAGATCTGCTGTTAGTCATGCGTTATCCGTCGCGCGGCTAAAATTTGTACTTTATTGTTTTGCATGACTGACGCGCAAGCCGCGTGCTGTGCAGTTACGGGAGATACTAAACGATCTGTTGACAGGTAGCTTCCAGCGAGAAAGAGAAATATAAAATCCTTTCGTTTAATATCTCGAGGAAAAAAATAGGTATCCAAATTTTGTTTTCAGAAACACAAGGTAAAACATGCAATAATTTCGTTAAGCCAAAAAAAATTTTTTCGAATCTGGCAAAGTCCGGAGGGTATCCTGATACCTTAAATAGCGGAAGTCCTGCTGTCGGCATCTGCAGGAAGAGCAAAACTGTGCTTCATTGTTTTCAATCCTTCATCCAACAACTAAAAATAAAGATTACGGATCCGGGGGAGGGGGGTACTCATCATAATTTTAGGTGTGAGTGTGCCGCCGGTGCTGAAAACCCTAACCTGGCCTATTTCAGACCAAAACATCTGATTTTCTATACCCTATTTCAGACTGATCCCAAAATGTATACCCTATTTCAGATCTGCAGGAACCAAAACGTAGACCCTATATAGCATTTCAGAGATTTTTTTTTTTTTTTTTTCTGTTGCAACGATTTCCGCCCGGTGTTTATTTTCATTTGCCGTGCAATGTCCGCGGCAACACAATTCTGTTAAAATCATCTAGTCATCCTAAATATTATTCTATCCCAGACCAAATCGACAAAATTGATACCCTATGTTAGACTAAAAAAGGCAAAATCTAAACCCAACAAATTAAGAATGCTTGAAAACGATACTCTTTGGCCGGCACATACCTTGAGCGTAATGGCCTCGGGAATAAGGGATAAAGATGAGCTATTCTAAGCACAAATATAACAGTACATCTTTGTCAGAGCCGTGGTTAACACTTGAAACGACAACGAAAATAACTTTACGACGTTTAGCATATCCACATTAACATTATAGTTTACTGGTGGAACCAGGATTCTGTGCGGGGGAGTTTGAGCGGAGGTTCGTAGACCCCCTGAAAGGTGCCTTTGAACAAAAGTTTCACTAGCGAATACTGGCGTAATTTTCCTCGAGGGGTTTGTTTGCTGACCAACTAACACTAGTGTAGGCGCGCCACTGTTTTCACCACTGAAATCAGAAATGTTAAGTTGACATATGATCTGTCATCACTTCCGTTTTCTACAAAGCACATGTTTTGAAAGATGGCGGGAGAAGAGAATGCGGTATTTGTAATTCTGTTGCTTGTCGCGGCAGTTCGTAGTCTCGCTCGCTTGCGACGACGAAGGCGACAATTTCACCAATTAAGGCAGCATTTACTGCAAAATCGGAGGCAGCAGATAGGGCATTTATATCTGTACGTAGACAAGTTGAGCCTCGGAGAAGAGCCAAAGCGGTATGGGTTCGTTTCAGACTTCAATTTTGGTTTGAGCAAATGTTGTTTAACCAGTATGAGGACAATTTGTGGCGTGAACATTTTCGTGTCAACAAGAATACATTTCACTTCATTTGCGGACTGGTTGGTCCACACATAATGCGACAAGACACGATTTTACGCCAGGCAATAACTGTAGAAAAGCGAGTGGCTGTTGCTTTGTGGCGCTGAGAAAGATGTCTTGATTTTGTTAAAGTTGGGTGTGTACAGTATTTGACAACTTGGCAGAAAATGGAGCGCTGCAATTGGCTACGCTTAAGTACACACCGCGTTACACCATCTTTTCAGGTCGTGTATTTTTGCTCGGTTTCCGGTAATTATAACCCTAAAATCCCGGTGAAAAAACTTTGCAATTTACACTAATGAAAATTTACGTGAGTTACATCCTGGGTGTTTTCATTAGAACTTCCGGAATTTTCGCGTTACACCAGTGTAAAGTGTCATAGTGAAAACACAGCCATTATGTGTTGCTGACATTTTGTTATGACTGCATCGTGAATAATAGAAAGAAAGATAACATGTCAGAATTTCATAATGTGACACAGTCATGAGATATGTAACTTTAGCATGTCATGTTTAATTATGGCGGTGATCACCCTTCATAGACTATAAGGAACCAGTTTTCCTCGTTGAACGTTTTCCTGTTTACATTATCTCGCATGAGCGCCCTTGTAATGTCACCGCTGAATATAGAATATGCTTGGCTTTGCTTTCTTTTATATCAAAGTAACGCAAAACGCACTGTTGACAGAACTACTGGAATGAACCAGGACATGTTATAGTGCTATGCGTCGGCATCTGCAGGAAGAGCAAAACTGTGCGTCATTGTTTTCAATCCTTCATCCAACAACTAAAAATAGAGATTACGGATCCGGGGGAGGGGGTACTCATCATAATTTTAGGTGGGAGTGTGCCGCCGGTGCTGAAAACCCTAACCTGGCCTATTTCAGAGCAAGATATCTGATTTTCTATACCCTATTTCAGACTGATCCCAAAATGTATACCCTATTTCAGATCTGGAATCAAAACGTAGACCCTATATAGCATTTCAGAGACTTTTTTTTTTCTGTTGCAACGATTTCCGCCCGGTGTTTATTTTCATTTGCCGTGCAATGTCCGCGGCAACACGATTCTGTTAAAATCATCTATAATCATCCTAAAAATTATTCTATCCCAGACCAAACCGACAAAATTGATACCCTATTTTAGACAAAAAGGCAAAATCTAAACCCAACAAATTAAGAATGCTTGAAAACGATACTCTTTTGGCCGGCACATACCTTGAGCGTAATGGCCTCGGGAATACGGATAAAGATGAGCTATTCTAAACACAAATATAACAGTACATCTTTGTCAGAGCCGTGGTTAACACTTGAAACGACAACGAAAATAGCTTTACGACGTTTAGCATATCCACATTAACATTATAGTTTACTGGTGGAACCAGGATTCTGTGCGGGGGAGTTTGAGCGGAGGTTCGTAGACCCCCTGAAAGGTGCCTTTGAACAAAAGTAAAAGTTCAGTTTGGTATTTTTCATACTAATGAGTACAATGAGGGGGTTTCGATTGTATGCCCCGAATTCCCCCCCCCCCCCCCCCCCCACCCTCCTGGATCCACGAAAAATCATGCGGCGTTGTTGAAACAGGGCCAAATAAGGCAATACCAACTTTAATCATCTCAGTGACATAACACCACATGCCACCGGAAAATATAAATTAGAATCGGTTTACACAGCGCAGTTTACTCTGTTCGTGTTGAACGCATTCCTCTGTGTTGAGCGTGAAGCGCAGGTTCAACTCTCACTCAAAGAAGGTGAGCTTTATGGGAATACTGATAAATGCAATTTAGTGATGCTCTTGTATAAAATGTCATGCACTAGTTAGAACTACGACGTTTGCAAATGTCCATTGTCCACAGCTGCACTCGTATTGCTGTAAATTTACCTTTAGTAGACTAAAAGAAAATGACTCCTATGAGAAAGAAGACGTAACTCCTTTTCTCAAAGTTGAGACAGCCGTGGCGCCAAAACAACAGAGTTCACATTGTAAACAATTTCAGGGAGTAAGTTCATTTGTCTACTGCTACACGTAAATGCAAAAAAAAATAAAAAATCTAGAGGTGCCTGCTTGTTCTTATCCAGCAAGCGGTGGTTTCTCCGGACGGAAATATTTCGGGCGTGGGAAACCATTCAAGTTTGTGCATAATTGATCACGGCACGACATTTAACCTTCTTCGCCGTTGGTTGGTTCTTTACGCTAATGCCATTACGTCATGTAAGTGCCGGGGTTCCGATTGGTTGATATTTGCAGGGGGTTCCCCGGTCGAGCGAGCGCGGGCGGAAGATGTACAAAATTCCACAGTAAATTCCAAATTGTGAAAATGTATAAAGCTCTTACTTTTATCAATTAATTAACTAGTGTACGACCTTTCTGAGACTTTACCATTCAGAATTGAACGTTATCAACGCGGCCAATGACAAATGAAGTTTATTTACAACTTAGATACAACGGACAAAATATACGAAAACAAAACACTGTACTGGCAAGAAATCATTGCAATACGGAATATTTTGTTCGCCAAGATTAAAACAGCTCTTAAATTGTATTTAGGATCGTCCTTGCAAGTGCCGATTCTCGTTTCTTGTTTCTTTTTGTTTGTTGTAACCTAGCAACCCAGTGTCTGTATCTTTTTTCGTATCCCAGTAGTCCGTGCACGCGTCACACTGTTTTGACTACGATTTGATAAAAAATACACCCCATGACTACAAATTACATTTTATCTACAAACTGGAGTGAATATTATCTTGATCATATTATTAACTGTCCTTGTTCGTTTTAAGTTTAAAAGCTGAAGACTGTGGACAGAAATCTAGACAAGAAGCTTGGTTTCAGTATTAGCTGGTGAGCACGAAGCCACGAGCCTGCTCTCTGGAGAAGACGATACACCGCAGTTAAATCATGCCCCTCTTTTCCAGAGCCAGGAGTCGGGGGTAAGTTTGGTTTAACAGTTTTTGGTTCGCGATTCGCGACTTTTAAAGGGGCAGTGCATGACCGTAGCGCACTCAGGGGCCGGGCGTGCCCCCCCCCCCCCCCCCAAAGTTTTTCCAAAAAAAAAAAAAAAAAAAAAAAGCAGGATATTATCAGGTACTTGACCCCTCGGGGCTTGAGCCACCAACGCGACATTAGTCAACTCAGCATAATACTGCTTTGAGAAAGCATTTCGGCAATTGTTTGTGTAACTTTATGTAATATTAAGTGGCGGATTTAGGGGGGGGGGGTGGCTTTCGTCTGGGTCTCGGATTTTTTAGACAACGTAGACCTGTATAATGGTACACGGGTTTTCTTTTCTTTTCTTTTCTTTTCTTTTCGGTTTTTGTTGTTGTTTCTATCACAATTCAGAACTTTTGTTCAGTTTCGTTACCAGTAATTATTGTGAAGAAAATTGAGAAATATAAGCAGCAATGTGGAATGACTGCTTTGTGAAAGCAGCTCTCTGAAGCTCATCCGGCCCAGGCGTAATTGTGTAATTGTGTTGCAAAATCTGTCTGAAAAGAGCTTTAGAGCTAAAGAGAGAAATTGGATTTGTCGCTCAACATAACCTGTATATCTAAACTTTATATCTAAAGTGTTACGCGTTCGATGCGGCGCCGAACTTACCAGCAGTACCTTGAAGATAATTTTCCTTCCAAATCCGCTGTGACACCGGCCCAGCAAGTCTTTGTGCACCCACTATGAACTCATTGATAATTAATGTTTGAAGTTCGTTGAGGTGTGCACGTTAATTCTTTTGTTTAGACACGATGGAAGAGACAATGCGTCCCGTCTGGGGGAGGGAGTGGAAGGGAGAACCAACACAATGTCCGACACGGAGTTCTCATCCCGAAACAACGCTCTACGAATAATCAAGAGTGGTAAGTGCTACTGGATAATTCATTGATCCAGTATGTCTTAAATGCACTATCCTTCCATTTCTTTGTCCTTCTGCAATTCCACGCAGTCCGAGCGTCCATCAATCCAAATATTTTATTCGCGCCATGTCCAGGCAAGACAACAGTAACTGACCGATCGACAGGCATTCCGACGGACGGAATGATGATCGACCGACCGACCGACCGATGTACAGAGAAATAAACCTCTTTTATTTTCAGCGTCCTACATGAATGTTAATGGCGTCGAACTTTTCGCTTCACAAAACCGGGACGAGCATCACACGAACAAATACGCCGAAACCAAATTGATTGTGAGGCGTGGCCAGACATTTGACATCAGAGTGACATTTGAACGCACGTTCAACCCCCAAAATGATGTCATCGTGTTGCAGTTCGTTTTTGGTGAGTATCAAAATTGCAGTAGTACACTCCTGGAGAAGCACCACCATTGCCTTCGCCCTTATTGATCGCATCCACTATAGTCATGAATGCTAGTAGATTGACAAGAGGGCTGGAAAACAGTGTTGATCACGTGACTGGTAACTACTAATAGATTAAGTTAAACAAGGGGAACCTGAGCAAAAATGTCGCAAAAATGTTGACAGCTGATCAAAATGACGTAAGAAGTTTGCTTTACTGGACTCCATGTTCTTTTTAGGCAACCGGCCACAAGAAAGCAAAGGTTCCTTGATCCGCGTCGTTGCTAAAGACGATCTGACCACCTCTGGGTGGGGAATGAAAATCAAGAGCTCTGACGGTAACACGGTGTGCTTGACTGTCATGTCGTCTGCTAAAGCGTTTGTCGGCGAATACGACTTGTATGTGGAGACGAGGACTAAAACAGGAGAGGCGGGAGACCAACTGGAGTCCAGATACAAACACGACCAGCAGATAATCGTGTTGTTTAACGCCTGGTGTAAAGGTACCCACCTCCCTGCTAGCTATTTCCTTTTTTTCTTCCGTCATCCAGTAGTTGCAGCTATTCACCACGCTCCTTTTCTCTTTCTTCTTGAATTTCTAGTACACTAATCTTAAAAAAACTATTCTAAAATCACCTGACTCTTTTGTTTGTTTGTTGTTGTTGTTGTTGTTGTTGTTGTTTCAGATGATGTCGTGCATATGAAGAATGATGCTGAACGCCAGGAATACGTCATGAACGACACCGGTCGCATCTGGGTGGGCTCAGCTCGTTCAAATCGTGAGATACCCTGGAATTTTGGACAGGTGAGATAAGAAGCCCATGATACCTAAACCGACTATACAAGAAATACGGTAATCGCAGATATCCCCTCGCCTTGTAGTGGGTTTTTGAGAAGCGGAATTCTCGTCTAATTTTCGCTTGGAGATTATTAATCGTTATTACAAACCATGGTTGTATAATGATGTCACCAGTCGGCGGCTAAAAATAATGTTTGCCGCACGGCAGTCTGGTAAGGCTACGTTTACACTTTATCGGATAGGATTTTGAGCCGTTGCGAAAACCTATCCGGTACTGTGTAAACACGAAAAGCCCTGGCCAAACGAGATGCAAGTCGACGCAAGTTCGACATGAGAGTGAACTTGCATCGACTTGCCAAAGGTTGGCCAAACGAGACGCAAGTCATTGCAAGCTCATACAAGTTTTGTAATATTTCTTTTTTTTTTTTTACGGTTCCGAGTCAGAATCCGAGTCAAATGTCTTGCTTGAGCTGGCAATTAATGAGTATGCTTTTTACTTTTGTTTTTGTTTTTTTTTGTGTGTGTTGTTTTGTTTTTATTTTATTTATTTATTTACTTATTTATTTATTTATTTATTTTTTCGGTTTAGACTTGCCTTTGCTAACGCGCTCTTCACTGTTTTAGGTGAAAAACTTGCGTCTACTTTTTGTAAACACTGTCTATATTAGACTGAGTGTCCCATTGAGAGTTTTCATTCGGGTGGTCACACCTCGACAGTTCAGGATTTGTAACGGCTCAGTTCCCACTTGAAATAATCTACAGAGCCAAGTCAGCCTGTTATAGATACAAAGACAGCCGAAGGAATAGACATTATTAACTCCGCGCTCTGTTTCAGTTTGAAGACTCCGTGTTGAATGCGTCGCTTTATCTGTTGAGAGTCAGCGAGATGGCGACCAATGCACGATCCGACCCTGTACACGTGGTGCGATGTATCTCCGCCATGGTAGGGAAGACTTTTGCTTTTTGTCCTTGTCCTTGTTTTTGTTTTTGTTTATATTCTTTTCTTGTCCTTATCCGTTTGTTGTTGTTGTTGTTGTAATAACTGTCCTTGTTCTTGTTGTCCGTTCTTGTCGTTATCCTTGTCGTTCTTCTTCTTCTACTCCTTGTTTTTTTCCCTTATCCTTTTTCTTGCTCTTATCCTTGTTGTTGTTCTCACTCTGTGTAAGGTGCTGTTTTTCTACCCTTTATAAGTCAATCACATGTCTTACATCGTTTTCGATCCTTTTTTACTCAGGCCAACAGTAATGACAACGATGGTGGGATACTCACTGGGCGGTGGACTAAAACATATCCCTGGGACGGCACTCGTCCAACAGCGTGGACCGGCAGTGTTAAGATCATCAAACAATTTATGAAGACAAAAAGCGCAGTTAGATACGGCCAATGCTGGGTGTTCTCGGGTCTTGTTACTTCATGTAAGTACGCATATTATGGCTCAGACAGCATCATGGGAAACTCTACTAGTGGTCAGATAATTATTTGTTACGTGAAGGAATGTAATATGTATATATTTAGGCGGAAGGTATGTTTGCACACGTACAGTAAGTGTATTGAGTTCTGCTTATCCTTTTCTGCAGTGTGTCGTTCGTTGGGAATTCCTACTCGAAGTGTGACAAACTTTCAATCAGCACACGATACGGATGCCAGCATGACAATCGACTTTCATTTCGACGAAGAAGGATATCCCAGGCATGACCTGGATGACTCGATTTGGTGAGAAAGAAGCTCTACTACTTCTTGAAGCCCCGTTTACACTAGAGCGAATTTATCCGGATTCGAGACATTTGTTTCCGGATTCGTGAAAGCGTTTGTTAATTGTTAATCCGATGTTATCTTTAGTTAGTCCAGAGAGAAAACAAATCCGGAATTGAAATTGGGAACTTTTCATCCCGTTACCTTGCATCCGAAATAGTTTAGTATTTTAGTTATTGTAATACTCATCCTTTCTCTCGTTTGCTGTTCGGCCTCTTTTTAAGGAATTTCCACGTGTGGAATGAATCGTGGTTTAAACGGCCAGACCTGCCGGACGGCCATGATGGCTGGCAAGTATTTGACGCGACTCCTCAAGAAACCAGCGGAGGTAAGCTGACGAGATTCTCCCTACCCTACACGAAGAAACAATAATGACGGCTTAAAGAGAATTTACAGTTGAATCAACTGCAAGCAATCAGATATAACCATGCGGTACTTTCAAGCACAGTAACAAACCGTACTGTTTTGTGGACGTATAAACGAGTGGAGTGTATGTCAAGTAAATCTCTCTGCTGGTTTTGTTTCTACATGATTGCATTATGACCGAAGAAACAGTTCTTCATGCTGCATGCCAAGTTTTATCATCATGTAAGGAGTGTAGAGCGTTAGCCCTTAGTCAGTGTTTCATTTTATAACACAGACTCGAGTCTGAAGTACGTTGAAAAACCTCATGCTTTCCTTGCTGTTTTTTTGTGATCATTTCAGGAGTGTACCGCTGTGGGCCTGCGTCTGTGAACGCTGTGAAAAATGGCGACGTAAAACTGCCGTACGACACAACCTTTGTGTTCGGTGAAGTGAATGGCGATCGAGTTTACTGGACTGTGCACGAAGACGGCTCCATGGACCCTCTCTGCATAGACAAAAAAACCGTCGGCAAGAAGATCAGCACAAAGGCTGTCGGGAACGATACTAGGGAGGATGTGACATCACACTACAAGTATCCTGAAGGTGAGAGGGCTCCTCTTCTTGTTCACTTGAGCTCCTCTTATTCTTGTTCACTTCATCTTTTCTTTTTCACTTAAGCTCCTGTTGTTCTTCACTTCATCTCCTCCTCTCCTTCTTCACTTTATCTCCTCGTCTTCTTCACTTCAGCTCGATCCTCCTGTTCTTCTTCACTTTATCTCCTGGGATCTGTTTTTTTCTTTTTCTTTTCTTTTTTCTTTTTTCCTTTTCGCCCTCAAGTCACTTTTTAATGACTCAGTATAACTTTTGTTTAGTCTAATAGTGTTAATGAAGTTCGACTTCTTGACAGGTTCTGCCGAGGAAAGACGTGCAGTGGAATTCGCCAACAAGTTCAGCAGCCGAGCAGACGAACATATTTACAAGGAGGCGAATGATGACGTCACGTTCAGCCTTGACGTCATCGATGACATCAAAATAGGAGACGCGTTTGACGTAACCGTAAATATGACGAACAAGTCGACTGCCAGACGCACAGTGAAGATTACGATTTCTAGCAAGTTGGCTTTTTACACTGGAATACCTACTGGGGACTGCAAGGGGATAGCCACCGAGGTCGATCTACCAGGCGAAGGAAGTAAGTTGCAAGAAAGATAGTCATAAGACTTAAGACGGCAGTAAAGACAGTCGTAAATATTGTCAATAAAACAATACAAAGAAAGACAGTGATAGACAGAAAGCGACAATGACTCTCCTAAGACAGTAATAGCCAGACATACAGCAATAGACAGACATACGGAGACAGAAGAAATGATAAGACACAAAGAGAGAGAGAGAGAGGTGCACACAGGCGAAAGAAATAAAACTAGTGAACGAAGACAGGTAGTAAAAGAAGAAATCAGATACACGGTAGGACGCCCAAGTATAACACACAGAACCGCAACACACTGAATCGCACAGTATCACACCATGCTCCACCCGAAATACATCATATAGTAACCTGTCTCGCAACGCCGTTGCGAGACAAGTTGCTGAAGAATTGCACAGTGTAACAGGACTTGTGTCGCAATTTTTTTTGCTGCGCGCAACGTTGCACGAAGTAGAACTCAGTTCTACTTTTCGCAACGCGTTGCAGCAACTTGCAACGCCATTGCAGAGTGTAACACCCCTCCAGCAACTTGTCTCGCAACTTTTGCCTTGGCGCGATCAAGAGCGCATGTGCACTTCTTTATAATTATTCAAATTCCACCGTGTTGACGTCTGGAATTTGCAGGGCGCCAATCACAATTTTTTCCAAACTTTCCTCGACATCAAACGTTGCAAGTTGCTGAGATCGCGTTGCACAGTGTAACACCCTACCTCCGCAACTGCAACGATAATTTTTCAACCGTTGCGAAACAAGTTGCTGAGAAAATTGCACAGTGTAACAGCGCCTTAAGGAGAACTTGGCTTTTGATATCTTGTTCAGATAATAGCTGATTGAACTGTCAGTTGTCACTACATCACTCACACACATTTTCATCTCAAATGGAAGAAGATGCATTTGAACTTGGTAGTGAAAGGGATCATCCCTGAATTTGAACTTTTTTTTTTTTTTTTTTTTTTTTTACAGAGGGAAGTGCTGTCCTGTCAATTAAGAAGGAAGACTACATCGAAAAGATAGCAGCTGACGGAAGTATCAAGATTTACATCAAAGCGCAAGTTAAAGAGACGCACCAGGCTTTTGCAAAACAAGACGTGGTGGAGTTTAAGAAGCCGGCACTCACATTAGAGGTTAGTGGAAGAGGTTTTCATGCCACATGGATCTCTTGGAATGTCAAGACTAAACATTAAGAAAGCTTTCTGTCCACACTAATAACACGCTAAATCGACCGAAAGCCTTAAATGCCTAGATTGAGCATGCGCATATTTTGGATCTAGTTTAAATGACCAGGAGACTTCAACACAAGAGATCACATGATCATCATGACGTCACGCTGGAGTTTTCAAAAATATCCACTCTCGCGAGCGTTTTTGAAAATATCCGTTTTCGGTCACCGAAAACGCGTCTTTGTGTGGATAGGAGGCCAAAACGGATAAATATATATTCGGCGACCAAGAAATGCAGACATAGTTTGGTTAATCAGACGTGTCGGTCATGCTGGATTTGAACCGACTTCTTCACTTTCGACAAGTAGGATTTTGTTGCTACATAGCGAGATCATGCTATGTAGAAACTTTTTCTATACAAATCTGTTATTCGTAAAATGACGCCGAATTTTGTTTTCATGCCACGGACCAGAAATGTGTATGTCAATAGTTTTTGCTCTTTTCATTTCTCGCAATCAAATTATTCAAAGATGGTCGATTTCACTAGGGTTTGGCTACTGGTTATTACGGGCAGAAGTACTTATTGGTTGATTCGATGTCACGTGTTTTCAGGTTTCTAACACCAGCCCTGGTGTGCGAGAGAAAGTGAAGGTGAAGTTGTCCTTCGAGAATCCGCTACCAGTCAAGTTAACTGGCGCGGAATTCCACCTAGAGGGGTTTTCTTGTATGGAGCTCAAGAATTCTATTATACCGTGCCAGTAAGTCTGATGAACTACAAAGCGATTCTAGCTTTGTCTGTTTTTCCCCAGAAAAATTAGTTTTTTTGCAATGACTCAGGGATAATTTCAACCAGAAGTTCAGTTTCTGGTCCGGTCGAGCAAGAATAGAAATTTTCTATTTTTCATCTTTTACAATTTGTTTGCGAAGCCCAAGCTTCTTTTCTTTCTTTTTTGTTCGCTGCATAAGTTACTATTTTTAAGAGGAGCTCGTAGTTAGAAAAGTAATACTCACTTTTTACCTCACTTCAGGTCAGTCGCTCCGAGGGCTAAGGCCAAGGCCACGACCTACGTCACCATGATGGCTTACCGCTCAGGACAGCGCAAGCTGGTGGCTAGTTTCCAGGCCCATGAGTTGAGTAGCGTGCACGGGGAGGCAACGCTGACTGTTTCTCACTAGTGATCGCATCATAACATCTGTGGACGTTTTAATCAGTGCAATCTAGTTAGGAACTTCTGATTTGATCTGATCTGATCAAACAACCTGTTTGAACTAATAAAGTTACGTTCATATCGATCCCTTGTGAACTGTTACTCAACTTACCAGGCTTGTGACGTAGCAACATAGCGCGGCTGATCTGACCTTCCACACGTTCTACATACACACTTTGTTGGTTTGCATTCTCTTCTCAGAATACGCTGAAATAGAAATCCGTCAACCTGTGACGTCACATTGTGCCAGCGGGCACGTGATGAAGACGTCCACCAATAAGCAGCAAGTAACCTCACAACTGCACAATCCTGTTTTATTGGTCTGTTCCTTTCATTTTCTAGCCTTTTTTGTACACCAAGTTATTACAAACAAATCTAGTGTCCTATCTAGTGTTTATATAACAGCTGACACGAATACTCGCGCAAACATATTTAGCTGCTTGTAATCCGTGCATTTTGAACCCGTTTCAGCACTGATAGCGTGATTCGCTTGGGAGGACTGCTGTTCCAATGATGATTCACTTTTCTCCCGTGAACTGAGCAGGTAAGGAGAGCAAGAATGTTCAAAGCACACACACCGTGTACCAGTATGAAAACGCTCGATCTTTTTCGGTAAAAGCACGTCCAACGGAATGAGCCGTCATTGAAAGTGGCCAAGAAGGGATAACTTTAGGTGTGTTTCTTTAATGGATCATGGATCCAAAGTATCCGATTTGGATACGATCCAGTGAATCTGTCTAAAGTGTGGATCACATGGATTTACTATCAGTAAAGAAACAGACATACTGTTTTTGGATTTGTGATCCGGATTCGGATTCTTAAAAGGAAACGCACCCTTTATGTGCAGCACAAGCTGCTAGTCAATCATAAGATCATTTACATCAAGTAATGGTCAGCCGCTTTTTAAAGCTGGGTAGTGACCTTGACAATCCGACAAAGAATCAGTTGCGGTTGAGTTCTGAAAATTTCCTTTCTGGAACAATAACTGATGTGAACACTACACACACAAGTGAACGTTAGTCCAACTAATGTTATTTTGTTGCTGTTCCTGTTTTCTCCGTAAGTGGAAATAACTCAAGCAAACCTCTTCGGTTATTTGGTTAAAATTCTGCGCATGCGCCACTCGCTCAACTCTACCGCAAACTGCTGACCCTTGCCTCTGGTTGTGTGGGGGCTCCGTAGATGTTTAGCAGTCGTTTGATGCGGCGAACAAGAACTTGAATGAAGCCGACCCGCGTTCTGCTCTGGTCACTGTTCTGCTGAAAGAAGTTTTGAAAGTGAAAAACTTTAGTGAGTTTGAGTTTTTTATTTATCGGGAAAGTAAAAGATGTGTTGATCAAATAGTCCATTGGTTATTTGCTGTAATTAACATAGACATCCCTCAAAAACTAGAAATGATCTACAATTGGTTGCAAAAATAGTTCTGACATGCTTTTTCTTTATTTTGGACGTTTGTTTCCCTTCGCCCCTATTGCAATGTTGTTTGAGTCCCCAAATCTGTTACACAGTATTACAGGATCAACATTGAAAAGAAATTTAGCATTTTTCAGCGAGTGTCTCAACAATTTTGCAACTCACTGTATGTCCCTTTTGTACAAAAGCAGGACAATATGTAACAAGAGGAAAGTGGTCTCACCTGCTCCAGCTCAACCAGTTTCTTTAGCAGAGTTTCTGTTAAGCAGTTTGACGCGTCGCGTTTGAGCTAAAACAACAAAAAACACGTAAACAAAACTTATTCAAAACAAAACAAAACAAAACAAAACAAAAACAAACAAACAAAAAAAACGTAAATAAAACTTATTCAATAAATAAAACTTGGTTTTGACCAGCGATGCAAGCGTAAGCACAAGAGAAATGCGTCCGTGAAAACGCGCGGCAGAAGTACAAGGAAACTAAATTGATCTTTGTTCTTGCGCTTGTTTCGAGCTTGTCTTCACTGTGACAGTACAACTCTTGTGCAAGTGTCCTTCTTAATAATGACATGATTCTAGTCAACTTCGTTCCCAGGCTCTTTTATCTCGGCGGGGACGAGAGAGGGAGCCAATATGAAAGAGCCTGGAAACGAGGTTGCATTCTAGTCACGAGAAACTTGTGATCTCGGTGGTTTCAAGATCCTTTTTCTTGTGCAAGACCCTGTTGCCTCACTGTTAATCAGACTAAATGTCACCACACAAAACAAAATACCGAGTTTAATCAAAAAGTGACGTTACCACTTCGATGTCATCACGCGTCACGCCATCTCCAAGTGTAACGGCGGGTTCTGTCGCGCCGGACTGGCTACGAGACCTCTCCCCAAAAAATGACACATCTGAGGAAAAACCCGATATAGTGACGTCAGGAAATGAAAACGTCAACACTCACACTGAGTATGCGCAGTCGCATTAAAATTCAGCACGCCACCTCACCTTGCATTCTCCTCATGCGCGAGTCCGCTGACCTGGGCTGGCTCAACACCCGGTGCTGTTCGTCTGACGGAATGCAACGTAGGAAGTAGAAATCCAAATGGCGCCAAAATATCAGCAAGCAGTTCTCAAGAATGTCTGAAGGCAGGTTAGGGAAGTAACTTGTCGACGCGTGTAAGAGAGTAGGGCATTTACTAGGCTTGATAACATGCTCTACGTGAACACTAGCCAATGCCGCATCATAACACCTTTTAAGTCGGCACTTAAAGTGCCTATAAGCCTTCAGACGTTACGTTTTTATATGAAAGTAGGAAGTAATCTAAACAACTTATGGCCAAAGAAACTCCGCTCCGAAGCGTTTTTATATTTTTCCGCCCGGCAAACATGCAATTTTGACCGCCATTTTGAATCTGACCGCGCAAAGTTTTTCGATCGAGAGCCTGGGTTATGACGTCAGAGGAGGGATTCGTTTCTTGTCAAACAAAACTTTCACACAGATTTTGCAGTTGGCGAGGTGAGAATTATGCTCATAGATGTGTTGTCGAGAAAAACGTAACCAAGGGAAATCAAAGCAGCGTTGCCGCTCTAAGCTCGCCCATTCTTGTTGGTCGATAGGGTTCACATGGTTTTTGTTTAAAATTTTATTTTGCTTTTATAGTTAGTGAGACATTATTCATATAACAGAATCTGCTCAAAATTGTGCAGAAAGCACTCTTTAGTTGAACCCAGAAACTTCCAAAGAAGAATCTTTTTGTACATTGGACACCTAGATTAGGTTCACTATGTTTCAACTGTTCCATTGGTGACAAATAATTGTGTTCAAAGCCAGGATTGCAGTCATGATGCTGTAAATAGTGCAGTACAAAATAATATAAATCAAAATGATAATACTGTTTGTGCAGTTAGTTGCTCAAACAACAAAGATTGTGATTCTTCAGCTGTTGAGGAATGAAAAGCTTATTTGAGAGATTATAAAAGAAAGCAAAGAATGGATCAACAATATCTTGCTAAAGATAAGCTAATGAGAATGCACATGAAACAGAAAAAGTAATCCCAAAGTAAAACAAAAAGAAGATAAAGCTAAGAAAATATACAGAGAAGCAAACCCAGATTATGTGAAAGAAAAAGAGACAGGCCCAAAAAAGAAAAAGGGAAAAGGACCCAGATTTTGTTAAAGAAAAAGAGACAAGCCAAAAAAAATACAAAGGCAAAAAAATCCACAATTAGTGAGACTAAAAGAAAAACAGACGAAGCAAAAACAAAGAGTAAACAAATTAAAAACCATTGAGGGTCTTATTAAGCAACTTCATGAAAATATTAAATGTGGACCTGAGTTATGTGTACTTGCTGTGATCAACTTTGGTACAAAGCTGGTGTGATTAGATGTCATGAACATTCATTCAACTCAGATCTTAATGCATCAGTCAAACTTTGTATCACTGGGGAAGAAAGTGTGAACAATTCTGAATGGATTTGTAGAACTTGTCATCAAAACATCAAAGCTGGTAAGATGCCAAGTTGTGCAAAGGCCAATAAAATGACATTCCCACATAAGCCACATAAAGCCTTAATTTTTATGTTTCGTATTGGGCCGCTGCTTACACAGATGAACATATTTGCGAACCTTAATCTTGCTCTTATTTACAAGCTTTACGTGCCTCGTTAGACAGTGATTGGCACGGGTTTCATGCTTTTTACAACATTCGGCAAGAGCAGACGACTTGGGAACAAATTTACTTATGTAGCGACGTACCTTACGCCGCACGCGTTTGCTCTTTCGCAAAAGCCTTCGAACTTTGCGTAATGGAATACGCGACGGTTCTCTCGCTCGCTTCCGATTAGTCTTACCCTTCCACGTAAAATGGTAACGCGACCGTCCGTCAAGCATTTCACGTTCAGATGTTTCTACCGCAACACAATCCTTGCCATTCGATCTGGCGACGTGATAGCTTGTGTCAATCACAGCTGTAGAAGCACCCTCGTTTAACGCCTGGTCTTTGTTTACAAAACAGTGATCACAGCATTTCATTAATTTCAGTGTCGCTCAATCGCGGTATATTTTCGTAATCACAGCTCAATCCCTACATTCGTAGAAACACCCAGGCCTAATGGCCAAACAAACTTCGAATGCTTGACAACCATGACAAACAAGAAATTCCACATGAAGCTTTCGACGTCTTCTGTTTGAACGAACTGCGTAACACGACCATGCCCAAATTTGGAAACTGACAAGTTCCTTCTTTGGAAATTCCTTATTTGGAAGTCCATTGTTGACACAGAAGCCTGGAAGGACACCGTGACAACTTCAAGCTCGCCTTCACTTCGTGAGGCGAGCTTAAAAACAACTAAGGTAAAGAGACGCCAAAGCGATGCCAGTGCCTTCTCTGACGTCACAGACCCAGTCTCCCATGTCGCTCGGTCAAGATTTCGGAATTCTGAGTTCAACCGCGTGAAAAAAGTATAAGAACGCTTCGGAACGGAGTTTCTTTGAATATAAGTTGCTTAGATCACTTCCTACTTTCATATAAAAACGTAACGTCTGAAGGCTTATAGGCACTTTAAGCAATAAGGAAGCAATAATTTGCTCAACCATCGACATGTTTTCTCTTCGACAATGTTTTTCTCCTTGAGGAGGAGCACGGACAGTAAGAAGAGGAGGAGGAACACGGACGACAACGCACGAGTGCCAAACAGCAAATGGGACATAACACAACACACACAACACGCTCTGGCATATAATAACGACAAAAGCCCACATTCACACAGCAAACACTACGCAAAGTGCCACAGAGCACACGGGACATCACACAATACATATACGTGCGCACAAAACACAGCACACAAGAGAACCTTTATACGCGTAAAGCAAAGGGCTGCGTTTGTCCACTTCAAAAGGATACATAACAGAGAGGCGATTTCACGACTCTTCAATTCGGTGATCTGTTTGAGACTTTTACGAGCCAGCTGCTGTTTCTGTTGCGTGGGCAACTTCTCAGGAGAGGCAGACTGACAGGCGATCAGCTGAAACAAACAAACAAACAAACAAAGAAAACACAAATAAACAAACTAAAGGAGAGGCAGACTGACAGGCGATCAGCTGAAACAAACAAACAAACAAACAAACGACTAAACAAACAATCAATCAACAAACGAATAAAAATTAAGCTGACTACTTGCCCCGGCAGACCGAGGGCTAGCTACAAACGGCAGCTTATGTCAGCATTATGCAAGACACACAACCAACATAGACCGTAACAAAAGGATTGATAAAGATTTGCGCAACGCCGTGAAGCATGTCTTGGCTGCAGATGTTTCAAGCGTTATATCTTCATCGCATTCCTTAAACGACCACAAAAGATCCACATCAACTTAATGTCGATATACTCCACTAAAACAATAAATGAACTGCTTGAAGGGACGGACAGACTTTTTTTTTTATCTTCCTCACCTCCCTGATCTCGTCGCCCGGGAGTTCTTGAACATGCTGCAGTTTTTGATTCGTCTGTTTATAAAATTCAGCAGCCTGTCCTAACTTGTCGGCGCTGTCTTTTATCGCGCCAATCAGGATACCGAGGCTGGGAGGGCGGTGGGGAGTCACCGCTGAAATGAGATGACCTACAAGGAATCAAGACAACGACGAGGAAAGCCGAGACAAGTTAAAACAGTGCAACACGTACAGTAAGCAGTTGGTCTTCACAGTGCCAACCATATTAACACTTCTCATCTTGAACTTTTGTGATGATGATTCTTCCAACCAGTATCAAAAAGATATTTGAATTACAGTCAAAATTGATCGATCTATTGACTTTCATCTGAGCAAGATATCAGATACCACGTTGCCCTTACTGTATGACATGTAAGAAAACGAGATCACGTGTTGTCACGAACCTTCCCTTCATGCATTATATCATAACAAACCCTCCCTTCACGCATTATATCATCACGAACCTTCTCTTCTGACGCGCACATCTCTGGAAAGCGCGTCTGAAATGCTCGGCGCAAACAAAATCTGACAATGAGGTGCAACGGGACCTGACAACAAAAACACAGGAGAAGTTTACAATAATTTTTAAATGTTAAACTTGAAAAGTAGAAGCAGTATCTTCCACTACTAAATACACTAACCAGCTGAATTTACAACAGTCCGGCAGTAGCCAATCACGTTTGCACAAATCTGATGAAGACTGACGGATGTTTCCATAGCAACTAGGTTGAATCTCGAGCTCTGTCCCTCGTGCCCAGGCTCTTCGTCACTTTGGTCCGTCAGAGATTTGATAATCTGCGGCCCAACGTAGATACAGCAAGTGTTACAACGGATGGTAATGCAGTCATGTTGGACAAACGTAAAAAAACGAAAAACAAAAACAAAAAACAAAAAAAAAAAAACACCACAACATCAACAAAAAGCACGTGCCCGAAGAGGGTGGGGTGGGGTGCAGTGGCAAAAAGAAAAGGGGGAGGGGGCGCAAAAGACACCACTTTTTGACTTGTCCCACGTGTCCACTGAACACTTATCAGAGTAGAAAGGGACTAGGAGAGGGAGGGGAGGGACGGGCAGAACGGACACAACTTCGTACCTTGTCCCAGTTGTCTGCTGAACAGTATCTAGGCAACAGGGCAATCATGAGCCTCTGTATTCTGGTCAACGGTCCCTTAAGCGCCACCTGGTCGACCAATAGCTGCGTCTCGTTGTCTAACACTCCCGCGTCCACCAGCCCCGCGTTACACACAATGCCCGTCACCAGTGCCAACTCCTGCAGTGAGCCCACAGTGTGCACGGTCAGCCGGTCTTGAAGAATGCCGATGAAGACGTCAATGTGCGAGACGATGAAGTGGAAGGCCTGGGAACGAGTAGATAAAGTGTGCCCCTCAACAACCTCGTAATCACAAATCAAATTCTCTCAACTAGTCAACTAGTCAAGAAGGAAACGTATGAGTGATGCAGTGAGAATTGATACTTCAGACTATCCGGATGCGTCGACGATAAAAATGGCTGCCGCGTAAACGCATCGTTTAAATAAAAATGCACAAATGTCTTAAGTTGGTTAGAAGGACACCTCTACCACCCCACCCCCAAGAAAAGAACAACAGCAACAACAAGATTCTCGCCTACTCACCTTCACTGACGCATCCTGATGTTGCGGACTGAGTGACGTAAGCAGCGCCAGCGTGACTTTCAAAGCAGGAGTCAGCAGTTGTCGGTAACGCTCCATTACCGTGGGAACGAACGAATCACGTGACATTCCCATCTCATCGCCATGGTAACCGTTAGACACCTGACTCAGTGCCTGATCATGTTCAGGCCTCTGGTCAAGGAAAGCACATTCTGCCAGCCGCGACATGAGCCCCGACTGAAGAAGCACCTGAGCTCCTTCTGATGTCTGTGCGATGCGAGTTAAGAGGGCCATTTTGGACTCGTAGATGTAGAGGGCCTTTAGGGGCTCTGGAGAGGGGTCCAGCATGGCCTGCAGGCTGTGGTCCTCCTTGGTGAGGCCCTCAATCATGTGCTTCAGGTAGCCCTTGAGACTCAGGTAGTTTAACCAACGCTGCTGCCAGTCAATCTGAACAATGGCGTCCAGCAACGAAAAGGCCAACATCTGAAGAGAAGCACGGGATTAGCGTACGAAGCAACAAAAATGACGCGACAAGGAGCACACGAAGGGAGATAAGGAAGGCAAAAGTAAGGAAAAAGCAAAACAAAACAAAAAGAGGCAGTGGGGTAAGAAAAAGACTTGACAAAAAGAGGGAAAGGAGAGATAGGACTGAGAAAACTTAACAAAGAAAAGTATGAAAGCAAAAAAAAAAAAAAAATGAAAGAGAAAAGGAAGAAAAAAGACGGGAATGAGTTGAGGGAGAAGAGGGAAGGAAGGGTATGACAACTTGCAAGTTCTTCTTGCAAGTTTAATTTACCATATGTAATCTAGAAATATACTGTTGTTGTTGTTGTTGTTGTTGTTGACAAAGTATGACAAATAACAGAGAACGAGTGACGTACCCTGCCTACGTCATGACCATCACACGCATCCCGACACACCGCTTCCATAAAAGGCTCGCCGTAACCAGACAACGCGGACAAGATGCTGGTGTCCCACGATTGAGCGGACAACACGCCCCCTAGCACACCTGTTCCGACCAACACGAGTAGAGAATTAATAGACAAAACTATGCTTTACCTCTCAAAGTTCTGTCACGCCTAGCAACAGATAAGGTAATGTTAGCGGCGTTTATGTCGCATATACAACCAGCCTTTTAACTTTCATTCGACTCATTTTGATTCATTATGAACCGACGACAGCTCACTCTTCAAGTGGTCATCTGTTGCGTCATATCACAAACGGGTTTGAGGTTTTAGCACAGGATTCTCGTATTCCCCAAAATGTAGGTGCAAAGTAAGGTCCCGGTCGCACTAGAAAGTTTAGTCGAAAATAACTCAACATCGAGAGCAATACGACGGCTTCTTCAATGTTTGGTAGCAACTTGTTGACATACATTTCTGGTGACAAGCGCTGTTTGCACTTCAAATGATGCAAATGTCGATATTAATGTCGTTAAAGCTACGAGTGCGACCGGAGCCTAATTGAGAACAACTAATCCGTTCGCATATTTAAGTCAAAAACACACGAACACTTAAATTTTCGTTAAACTAAAGGACAAACGATCGGAACACGTGCCTTTTTCCTGGGGCTCTTCAGACTTCTGCGCAGCTTGCACAAAGTACAGTAACGCGGTGTACAGATTGGCCCTTACGCGCTGAAGGCCCCCACCGCACCTGAGCACCACCTCAACAAGGCCTTTCAAAATGGCCATCATGGGCCCTGACGTCAGGCTCCGTCCAACCTGCTGAGGGACCCTTTCGCCGAGGGTGCCATCCAAGCCCGGTATATGTGGGCCTGAGAGCTCAGATGGGTGGACACACTGGCGTAAATGGGAGGCTAACATGAGGATGACACCTGAAGTTGGTGAAGTGAGTTCTGACAGGGCGCTTTCATCTGCGATCTGTGGGTTGAAGAAATAGTTTTGAGGGACAGTAAGATCTGTAGCATGGCTTAGGATGCGCTTACACGCATGTAATTTCACCTCCAGTTTTCGCTGTTCACACAGAAACAGGAGCATTTTGAAAACGATCCGTACTTGGCTACGCCTATCACCGGGTTTGATTCGCGCAGACAGAAGGTGAGAAGCGCATCGAAATCTACAATCCTGGTCAAAAGTGTTGGGACACTTAGCAATTTACCTGATAATTATGACACTTTGACCCTTCCCGCCCCCCAAACCCCAATACAATGTTGACTGAGTGTGCTGAACGCATCCAAGTACACGCAGCCTGAAGATAAAACAAACACTCCATGTCGCTGCAGTTTGACACGTGTTCACAACTTTCACAGTTCAACATTCGTAAAATAAACTTCGTTAGCATCAAGAGAACCAGGAAGAAGGGTAAAGCGTTTATAATTTACAGAGTTTTCAAATATTCCCTGGGACATGAGGATGTAACTTCTCAGGTTATGTTCGCTAAGCTACAAATCAGTTGATGTGCACCTTGAGTAGCAGTTCCTGAAGGATCTCTGAGATCACAGCGAGTCTTGTGTCCTTCGGTAAAATGTCTGGTGGACATGACGCGAGGACGACCTCAACCACTCTCCTCCAACCTTCAAACGCTTCCCTCTTGACGTGCAGAGCTTCACGAACACTGTTCTGTTCAACGACATTCTGAAGGATCTCTTTCACTTCCTTGAACACGAAGATATGGCAATAGCATGCAAACAAAGTCAAAAATGAAATCACATGAGAAAAGTAGCGAGACAATCAAGCCGACATGACTGAAGTGTTTTTTCCGCCGGCTGAGGAACGAAATAACCACAAGTCAACTGGAACCGAATGTTCGGTCACGTGGCGTAAAATGCCTCCAACGCATATTACAACCGGACTTTCGACAAAAATCAGCGCTCGACATTAACGGTTGCCCGCTTGCCCGGGGCAACCAAAACTTTTGGTCGGGCAGGTAAATTCTGGGCCGGGCAACTAGAAATTATGAAACTTTCTATTGCTTGAAGTCAATCTACAGTCTGAAGGGCAACCAACCTAAAACCTTAATGTCGAGCACTGAAAACCCCTCAAGCTTCAAGATTTTTATGATAAACAAACCTGCAGGAGGAAGTTCTTCTGTCCAGCGGTAGCCGTCCCCTGCACACCGCTGACCTCGCTCATAAGGAGGCGGTGGAGCCTGGGTACGTTACAGAATACCACTGCGCTGTGGGCAGATTTCTCTTCACACGAACTGATCGCTTTCTCCATCACAGTCAAGTCAAAATAGTTGAGTTGTAGCGGCGCAGGAAACTCCTGGCTGAAGTCCAAGCATTCCACGACGCTCAACACTTTCCTTCGTTGAGTCGTCCCCGCCTCGATCCCGTGAAGCCCGCTTTCGTTTCTCTCCGCAAACGACAGCTCGCCCTCAAACTGTCTCGAGGCCACATCCGGCACAGACAGCATGCTCGCGGCTAAAGGCGAAGCCGCTTCACTGAACAACAATCCCAGCAGCCTTTGCGTGTGAGACCGCTGCCTGCCAAGTGCCGTCAGGCGCAGCTCGATGGCGGCCGTCTTCAACAACCACGACTGCTGATTCATGACTGATGTCATCGCCACCGCGGGCTCACCTGCTTCTGTTTCCACGGAAACTAGCTTGCTGAAAGGTACGTGCTGGAGATGTCGGTACAGGAAGTCGTGGCTGGTTCTGAGGTAACGGAGGGTTGGGGTGGAGGTTGCTCTGTCAGCGCAGAGCGAGTAGATGAGCTGATAGGCCAGTTCACAGAACTTTGGGGTTTCTGTGATGCATGTTGGGCCCAGATAGGAGTCGACGCCCTTGTTTAGGATGTCAAGCACAGCGTGCAGACAAGTCTTAGGGGCTCCAAGTACTCCTGTAAAACAGCCAATCACAGTCGGACGATCAGGCAGTAAAGTGAAGAAAGAAAGAAAGAAAGAAATGCTTTGTTTAACGACGAGGAATAGTGCGAAAAATTAATAAACTTGACTTGTAGCAATCAAATTCTTCAGACAGACCGAAAATCTGTACCCCGGATTAAGCAGCGAACTAATTGCGAACTAATCGATCAATCGGTCAATCAATCAATCAATCATTCATTCATCCATTCGTTTAATCAGTCAGTCAATCAAACAAGCAAACAAGCAAAAAAATTAATCAAACGCGAGATTCAAACGACTGGATCCAGTTGGTAACTTCGAACGTTATGAAGCCTGAGATATTGATGAGTCAGTGACCGTCATACCTGGATCCTGCAGGGTGGTCTTGCTGGCAGGTTTGCGCAGTTCATAACCCAAAAGGAAATGCGCAAGGTTGGGCGCAGGATGATTCAGTGAGAACAGCAACAGCCGTAAGATATTCTGCCGGGTCGCGTTACGAAGCTGAGACACTCCATACGCCTTCTCGTCCAAATATTCTGAATCAAACAAAAACAAACAAACAAACAAACAAACAAAAACAAAAAATAAAACAAAACAAAAAACGTTTTAGTCCAATAGATCTAATCATGCCCCGCCCCACAATCGGCCCCTGGATCTCCGAGGATGGGCCAACCTCTGGTTTCTGGAGATTGTCGAGTCCTCTAACCCGGCCCCACCAGAATTTCCCGTCAGGCTAGTAGATTTTCCTGACAATTTGTCCAAATATAATCCGTTTGAACTTCCCGGGATAGCGACTCATGGCTACAGGAAATCTCTCATTTATTTTTCGTCGCGCCTTGTTCTTTAAGAACATTATCCGATGGTTTACAGGATTTAATACCACAGTGGAACCCCGTTAATACGGCCACCATCGGGACATAAAAATCTGGCCGTATATTGACGTGGTTTTCAGATACGAAAATGACTGGTTGTAATGTTCCGCGAGACAAAAGAGTGGCCGTAAGAACGAACGGCGGGGTTCTACTGTAGATGGAAATACAAGCATTTCCATCATTTACGAATGAAGAATCACCTGCTCCAATCTCCCGCAGATCCTTCTGCACATCTTCCGGTTCGCTAACTTCTAAATGGTCGACAAAGCCGATCAGCAGTCGAAGAGACTCGGGCTGTGAAGGAATGAAACCAAACTAAGGGTTTGTCTCTGCATGCATTATCAAACCTACAGTAATGTATCTAAAGAGACTCGGGCTGTAAAGGAACGAAATGTTTTGGGATATTGCCGAGCGGATCATAAAGTTCAGGACCTTGCAATCTAACAATCAACGTTATTTTGACTGTTCTAACTGTTCGCCTGCCTGTCGGTATGTCTGTCTATCAATCAACTCATCAGCATTCCTATAGTTTCTCTCTTTAAGTCTCTATTCGTCTTGCATACGAAGACAGACAAGCCAACCAGACACTGATGACTGTCCCAACTCACCTGGTTAGCTGTGAGGACACTGACAATGTGTGTCTGGACAGATGGGGACTGACACGTGAGACACAGAATTTTCACGACGGACAAGCTCAACTCTGGACTGGGGTGCAAGTGCGTCAAATACCTGAACAAAAAACCGCAGAATAAAGACAGTCAGATGGATTGCTCGTGGTGTTCAGGCTTACAAGAAGTTGCGTGGTTGCTTCAGTATTGTATTTGCTACGCTTTCAGATTGGTCCAAACAAGTTTGGCAGCATCCTCAAACAGTCAGTAACTATTACTGTGAAGCAAAAGGCAAGACCAATTGCGATTTGCAAGTAAACAAAGGATGATGTCGTTTTCTCGCACTGCCAACAAAATTGGTCTCTTCTTCATAGTATTAAACGAAACGCAAATTACTTGTAATAAATGCTCCAATGGAGGAATAACGCTTGAATCTTTACTTTACGTCATCCCCAGGTCAATACTGTACATCATTATACAACACGCACATTACTTTGGCTTCTAGTTGGTTATAAGTGTTTTTATATACACAGTCACCCGAAAACCACTACATTTGATAATCACACATCACAAAAGTACATCCTTACTTGGTGATCTTGAGCAAGAAATCTGCCGTTTGTGTCTGAGGGTTGACCATCATGATAAGCTGATCCAGCGGTGTTACCATGACACCCGACCGCTGAGGCACGGTACGTAGCATCTCCATAAAGTGCGCCTGTTTTTCCAACGTCACTTCCAACATCCGTAGGCTCAGTAGGGCTGTCCTCTCCATGTCTTGCCTCCCTTCTGTTCAGTTACAATAGTTGATCAATGCTCAAGCAGTGACACTCCTAACATTAAACTATCTCTATCCCTTTCATTCCCAAACTCTAAATACAGATTCTCCCAACCTTTTAAGAAGAAAATTTATGAGTGATGTAGTGAGAATTGATAGTTCAATCAGATTTCGTATGAGCAAGTTATCAAAAGCCAAACTCTCCTTACTGTGTAATATATTTCTGGTGAGAAACTGAAGGAGAAAATTGAAGTTGATCACTCTTGGCTAGTTGTACTCATGTGTTTGATGTGCTCCCTCACGTCATTATTTTAGTTAACCCTTTCACTCCCAAGAGTGATCAACTTCAATTTTCTCCTTCAGTTTCTCACCAGACAACTTAACATGTAATACCTTGCTCAGATGAAAGCTGATTAAACTAGCCATTCTCACCACATCACTCATACACTTTCTTCTTAAAGGGTTGGGAGAATCTGCATTTTGAACTTGGGATACCTGTAGTCGCTGTGGAGTGTTCCAAAGAGTCTGATGCTCCGTCAATAACATGCAACAGCTGAAAACAAACAAACAAACAAACAAGCAATCTCTGATAAGATTCCACATGAAGACATTTATCAAACATATTTTCATTTTCTATGTGCATTTTTGGAAATGCTCTGTGTGAGTCTACACAGATTTACGATGTCAATCAGTGCAGCGTGGCGATGTTCCACTCACCATTCTCAACATGGCTGTGTCATTCAACATGTGAACCATTAGAGTAAACCCAGGGGACTTGGGCACTACTATTGTCTCACCACTCTGCACAGTGACGTGTTGATCAACAAAGTCCGCCAGCTGAGGTGTGTAGTTGTCCAGTAGTTTAAACAGCACTTCTAGCACTTCACTTCCTACTTTCCACTGAAACAATGACATGCATCAGTTAAGGAGAGGGAAGGATCATTATGTCATTCATACCATATACGGTAATATGTCATCATTATATGTGAACAGTATGAGGTCAGTAAGATGCTTGATATCATGATCAGTGATTTTACTGTTGTATCTTGTCATGGTAATATGTCATCATGTCATTATGCAAACAATACATGGTCATTAAGATGCTTGATATCATGATATCATGATCTGACTGTTGTATCTCTGTCATGGTAATGTCATCATGTGAACAGTACGTGGTCAGTAAGATGCTTGATATCATGATCAGTGATTTGACTGTTTTATCTTGTCATGGTAATATGTCATCATGTCATTATGTGAACAGTACATGGTCAGAAAGATGCTTGATATCATGATCAGTGGTATGACTGTTGTACCTTCTCACGAGGGTCTTGGTATCCTCTGGAAGTGAACTTTAGAAACACGGAGTCTCTGAGGAATGTCAGATATGGATCAAACCCTGGTGCACGGTACCCCGCCCCGAGTGAGACTGGGATCGGTACGTCTGTCAAGGTATTCAGCAGTTTTAGGAAAGCTCGCATCTCTGGATAAGTTTCGCTACGGCTCTCAATTTCATCCAACTCAATCTGCAAAAGAAATGAAAGAATGAAAGGAGAAAGGAAGATGAAGAAAAGATGGAAGGAGGGAGTGAAGGAGGAAAGGATGAAAATCAAAAAAGGAAGGGAAGGGAAGAGAGGGAAGGATGAACAAATGAAAAAATGATGAAAAATGAAAAACAATGTGCTAACCAGCTGAGAAAATTCTGTACCTGAATACCACCATCTTGCGCTGCATGCCCTGTTGTCTGTAGAACCTGAAAATAAGCAGAGTGTACAGTCATGTGAGACAGATACAGTACATACAGTAGTATCCACAGAAACAATAGGATGGGGAAATAATTCACACAAATATAACTCCTTCATCAGGGCTGAACATTAGCACTGATGGACTTGTGAGAGTGTCTTCTGGTTCCTGTTCCCAAATTTAGAGCCAAAAACAAGCAAAAAGGTGCAGCATACAACATATACCACACATTATGATTCATGATTATTTTCCAGGGCCAATCCATACAGTGACCAACAAACCAGTTTTGAATCTCACCTGTGAATGTTCCAAAGTATGCCACATGGTTGCAGCAATCTCTGGGGACTTGGCCAAAGCAGCGAGAGTGTTCAATATCTGAGCTTTGAGGCTTGCATGGACAGCACAGCTCAACAGACCAAACAGAGATGCAACAGGAAGCCAAACCTGGCTCTCACACAGTGCAATTCTAGCAGTTTCATCCTGAAATGACAAAGGTTAGGAGAGATCAACTTCTACTCTCTCGCCAGACATACATGCTTTAATGAAAGCTGGTTGGATTAACCAACAGCAACATCCCGCTCATACATTTTCTTCTTAAAAGGTTCAGAGAATCTCCACAACTAATCAATTTGAAATTCATGGGAGTGAAAGGACCAATTAAAGAATATAACTTCTGCTGTCCAATAATGCTTTCACTCCCAAATTCTCCCAACCATTAGAGAAGAAAATGCATGAGTGATGTAGTGAGAATTGATAGTATATACAGTATTCATCTGAGCAAACTATAAAAAGCCAAGTATGATACTGTATAACATTACATATCTCTGTTGAGAAACTGAAAGAGAAGATTGGCCATTATCAGGAGTAAAAGAACTAGGATGTGCACCTGTGATGCAACTTTCTCACTCAATCTGAGCACAGCTTCAAGTCCTCTCTGCTCATCAGGGGTGATGGTATAGTGCGCAGGACTGTGCCGATGAGGTACCCCTGTACTAGAGAACCCTCTGTCATGACGTAAGTCCATGTAGTACTGCTTGATGGATGTAAAGAAGTGTTCCCAAGACATTGCACCATTGGCAGTGGAGCGTAGCAAGTTGAAGCAGTAGTGTGCAGCTTGTGGGCTGTTGGACAGACCAACCAACATGTCCACATAGGGCACAAACAATGTTGAAGGAAGCAAGTCACCAGCTAAACGCACAAACTTGTGTAGACTCACCTGCAGAATATCAACACCAGGTAAAGCTTGAAAAACTTTTTTCTGTCTCACTAATTATAGGCAAATAAGTATAAACACAAGTGTTGATGCCCAGATTATGAAAAGTCTACAGTTCTGAACCTAAAACTGTTCTCACTGTCATAATCAACTTTTAATATTGTTCTTCTCGTGTGTGACCACATAACTTGTTGGGGAATATAGAACCCTACAACTTGTACTGTACTTGCCTGCTTGTGAGTGGCTCTTTGTCTGTATGCTGGAGAAGCATGCATACTGGAGTGTGGGGTGAAAGGTGTTGGTTCTGGTGGACACCAAAACTCTGTTGCAAGCTCCAGACCACACTGGTCTTTTCCGTACAAGTCTCCAATCTGAAGGAAAAGCATAACATGTTGTAAAATGTGAGAGATAGCAGTAAACAGACACCCAGAATTTCTCCCTTGGACATTTTGCCAGCATATTAATTATTTCAAAGATACCTTAGTTTGCAGTTATGAGGCAACTTTTAAAGCAGCTGAAGACTACAATATAGATGCCCTAAAATAATCATTGCTTCGACAAGATTAAAACCATGACTTCAGTGATACTGGTGTGATGTATGAGAAATTCACAAGTCATGGACAGACACATTTGAGTGTAACCACTCAAATGAAAGTTGTCAGTGAGTTTTTTTTTTTTTTCCTAAGTTATAGTTGCATTTTGAAATTATTTTAATAGACAACAATTAACGTAAACCTATTCTAAAGATTGATGTTATGATGACATAAACAGGTGTAAAGTGGGGTACAAGACAAAAACTCACCATAGTCATGAACTCCTCAAAATGTCGCTGTAAATCTGCCGATGGCTCAATACCCTCCTGCAAGTGCGCCTGTATGATGCGAGCAGCTTCATCACCAAGGTTACGCAGCTCCTTGACCTTGAGTAAGAGTAATAAGCATGAGTTTGAAAACCATCACCCCAGAAAAATGAGACCCCAGAACCAAATGTTTCAGTATACAGGGTAGAAGAGTTGAAAAAAAAAAAAAAAAAGGAATAATACTGATGTAAAAAAACTTCACATATTGCACTTACTTTGAGTGGCATTTTCATGATCAAGCCAGTAACTAATGAATGCACACGCTGTACATAATATTCCTGTTGACAAAAAAAATTTGGTTGAACAGCCTTACAGTGCCTCAGAAGACTGAATAAATTGTGTACAATGTGCATATATGTATAACATTTCATAAGTGGATGTACAAACCTCTTGGTGGAAGTTAACTGCTCCAATTACAAAACACCTCAAGAAGGAAAACACATTTCCATCCACTGCCAAATCCAGAACCTCTTCATCATCTTCCAAAATCACAGGGGTTCCAACAAGATCAGGCCATTGACTACAGGAGCGCAGCACCAGCGCCCAGGCCAGCTGTACAGTCGCACACAGGCCAGACTCAGGACCATTGTCTGTTGTGACTTGTGATCTTATGAGTGCTTGGTGGAAATCTGGGATGAAGCTTTCGTCTGCAAGGAGTTGTAAAGATTTCTCTGCAATCCAAATAAAAGAAAACAAAATACTTGTGGCAGCTTGCTTAAGAGATGGCCATGGTACTAATGCACTGGCCCAAGAACCCCAGGAAACCTTACTAGCCTGATAGAAAAATCTGATAGTCCCAGCTGGTGGATATGGCTTGTCCATACAGCAAAAATGGGCAACCAAGCCAAAGGAATAATTCTTGTTTGACCTAGTGAACAATGCACCCATTATCCTTATTTATTTGACCAGTTGATCTTTCAAAGTCTAACCCCAACTTGCTGTACAGTAGGGAGCTTTAGCAACAGGACGGGAGAAGACGACAGCAACGTAGGTGAAACAATAAAACACGTGGCAAAAGACATCTGAAATTGACATGATCTCGGGGTCATCGTGCTCTCGCGTGCAACTTCAAATGCTTCTTTTTTAAGTTGTTGTCAGAACGTGGACGTCATTTTGAGAACTTACGACAGTCGTTCTTCTTAGTAAGAGACAATAAAAGGAAAAGAAGTTCGGATAAAAGGAACAAATTTGAGCAACTTGAGAACAGGCAAAGTTACAAAGACGTAAAGAATACATAGACACTTTTATCCTGGTTCCTCGTGTTGCTGTCGCCGTCATAATTTGCTAAAGCCCCCTAGTAAGAAGAATCTGGCACCAAAAAAAAACTTGATCACTGAAACATTTCTTCTTCAATGGTTGGGAGAATCCACATGAGCTTGGGAGTGGAAAAGTTTAGACAAGCAACAACACGGAAAAATAATTCAAAGGAAATGTTCCAGTTGCACTCTATGAATCAGTTCTCACCATCAAATGTAGTTTGCATCTCTGCGGCATTATCTAGGGTGTCCACATTCAAGCAGTAGAGAAGCGACATCAGCACAGTTAGTGTGACGCTGTCCAAGGTACCGTCCGCTTCAGCCACAGCATTTTTATTTAAGTATGACAGAATCCCTAGACAGTCATCCTTGGGAAGAGGAGATTGGCAGGAAAAACAGAACAGACACTCTGCAAGAAGTTGTCTCTGGTCAGTGATGAAGTCCATCAACTGTTGCTTGTGGCGTTCATCACCAATGGCCTGGCCTCGCTGCAGCTTCTCCAGCTCCGTATGAACACTCAACTCACTCAGATGATGCAAAATGTTTGCGATGAGACCTGAATGAAGCAAAAAAATGCACACAAGGGAAGTCAGAGGGTCCTAAAACACTATCAGTTCTAACCCACTGACTTAACAAGTGATCACCATCCATTTGTAAACTCTCACCAGAGATGCGCATTACTACATATAAAAGTACGAAGGTAAAAACTGATGGAACTACTACGCTTACTACATCACTCATTATTTTGTTTTCTTCATGAATGTTCGAGAGAATATTCTTGCCTTTCTCTGTGGAACTTTAGTCCTTTGTTTATACAGTATCCAGGAGGGATATGTTTATTCATTTAAATAAATGGTGAAAAACTTTGATTACTGTTAGTAACTTTGGTGCAGATTTAAGCTTGATCAGAATCAACCCAAGTGGGAGGCCAAATGAAACCCAAGCCTGCCACAGGTCAAAAGTTTGGGTTGACCTAATGGTCAATCTGGGAGTCTATTTGGCCCAAATTTTAGGAGAGTTTTACAGCCTTCCTTGCTCTTGACCACATGACATACCTTCCTCCCTCAGCTCATCTGTAAATTTAGTAATCACATTGCACAAGTCTTTATCCAGCCCCAGCGTCCACGTGATCCCTTCCCTGGACTGAATAAGAGTCCGCAAGGCACTCAGCAGACTGCAACGGCCATCATAGTACAGAAGGACCGCCACAAGTCCACGGGTCAGCCCTGGGAAATTAGGCTGCTGTTGTTCACCAGCAAAGAGCAGCTCCACACAGACGTACTCGTTCAGGTCAAGGATGTCACTAACTATCAACACTTCTTGGATAAACTGCTTTGGGAGTTTGTGTTTTTCAGTTCTGCCATGTAGTTGGATGCCCTGGGAGTGAGCATTATTTATTTCCTCTCTGTGACTTGAATTTTTCACCTGGTGTAAAATATATTGTGCTGTTAATTGAATTACTAGATGCAACTTACTGAATCAGTTGTAGAATTAAACTGATTTCAAGGTGTGACAGAAGTTAAATCGGTATTCCGACTAAGATAATGTTACGAGGGACAATCTAATCTTGCACACAGTATTACCTTGCATTATCATGCACAAAAAACATACTGTACGTCTTTATACATAAACATTGACATATGTATTCATAAAACACAGACAATTATTAAAGAGGATAGTGAACAGCCTAGTTTAAGGCAATGCTTGAAAGTCATTCAACAATTAACTCACCGGGTTCTTTAGCAAAGAAATAAAGTCTGGTTTGAACCTCTTCAGAGAGACTTCTAAATCATGGAAGAACTCGGGTCTTTTTCGATAAACAGCTCTCTCCACCGTTGAAAGAAGCTCTTTATAAGGCTTCCAAATACCTGTATAGAATAATTAAATAAAGCTTAAAGAAACCAACCGACAATTGACAAATCAAAACACAAATCTTACCTCCGCTGGACGCCATTTTTATTCTGAAGCGTGCTCGACTCAGCAGCCAGGCCTGTCTTCAAACATGACAAGACGGACTTTTGGTCAGCGGGCTAATCACGTGTTCCTATTTTCGGCATCTAATTGGTTGACACCTTTGGACAGAAGCGAACCCCGCGTAAAATTGAACGCGCCAAAAAGCGTTGAATCGCAAGGAACGCGTCGCCGGTGTGAGAGAGCAAGGGAACGGAATGTTTTCAGCTGTTCCTTACAATTAAGATAAAAACAACACCTGGATATCCAAGGACTGCATTCTGTAGGATCTTTTTTTCCAAAGGCGCTGATATTTTATGTGGTAAGTATATTCGCGTCTTAATTTCCACTAGAGGACGCGACGCGATCATCTTATTGCTACAGCGATGATATCTGCATGAATCACTACGAAATCGACCATACGCTATCTTGCATCGGTTAGCGCAATATATATTTCGTGAGCTGTACATATAACCAGTGCTGATCTCCTAGACATCTAGCGACATCGCGATCTGATCAATAAACGTCGTAAACGTACGTTTTATGTTGCGCGCTGAATTTGAAATTGCTTGATCTTTGCTCGATCACTGCTGCATTTTGTCAACGGTTACTTGAATGATAATGACTATTATCCCTTTGCACTATTGGTTTCAGGTCTGAAATGGCCGAAGATGGAAAATCAATGGCTCCTGAACGAAATTGTGTGGACGCTCCAACTACAACGTCGTACGGAAACACCAAGAGTAACCCAACCATAGTTTTCTTTCGTTATCCTTCACTTGCAGAGCTTTCTACAATCGCTACTAACTTTAAGACTGTGAATTCTGCGGCAATTCAAGTCAATCAGGGAAAATCTTGCGCAAATAATAATACGAGATCAGCGTCTGTTAACACTCTCAACGCCCCATGGAACAAACAACATCACAACATACCGGCAACTCCTCCAAAGTCCGACACGTTAAGTTCTACAGAACCTCGGCTAACAGAGGACCCTGTGACTCCGACTGCAAATCTAAAGATGTTGGTCAGCGCTGCAAGTCCAGCAATCAGAGATCGGGAGATTAAAAAAAGAGAATTATTCCCCGGGGAGGATCATGCCGCTTCATACCTGCCTTCGTTTGGTTCGTCAAATTATACTTCAAACGCAGCAAACGTGGGTGCCGCAGCTACTAGCTCGGAAAGAGTGACAGTCAGCAGAAAGGATAAATCTCTGGGACTTCTCTGTCAAAGGTAAGGTTTAAAGATTCACTCCCCGCCAAATCGAAGTTTATATTTTAGCGCCAAAGATGGCGGTGTTTGAATTCATAATTGGGTCACGTGCTGGGCGCCAAAATACTCCCCGTACCTTCAAATTAATTTATCCGCTATTTCCACTTTATATGTGGTGTTTTAGCCGAACTATTTTAAAGGAATATGTCTAATTTTTAAATTCTTAACCGTTAAAATTTATGTTTATGCGGAAAGGTTAATACCATGAACTTCAAATATTTAGCTCTCTTAGCAGCAAGAAATGAAACTTATATACAAGACTAAATTCTAGCACACATTACATGACTCATTTCTTCAGTGAATAAACAGTAAGCTTCATTATTAACTGTTGAAGCCAGGTATAACTCCCACAAAAACTGTCACCTTAAATAAATAGTTAACCATAGGCTGGATGGAACCCAAAAATTTTAAGCCTGGTCTTAAAATTAGGTGCCAACTTCTCTTTTTATTACACAATCAATAAATATGGTGCACACGGAGAAATGGCAGATGATATCTTGCTTGGTTTCCAGCTGATCAGACTGGGAATGTTACATATAGGGACCAACTTCTCCCAACCTCTATTAATAAATATTTTGTAAGTTGCTGCCAAAAAGTATACAAACAGGCCCAAACCCACCACCACATTAATATTGGGGTTTTGCAGGTTTCTGGCTAAATACCCAGAGTTCCCTCCTAACAATCAACCGATTGAAATCAGCCTGGATGAAGTGGCTAAAGATCTGAGTAAGTATCTATACTGTACACTATTACATACTACAATAATTAGTAAAGTGATGGACAGTATATAAATATATGGAATATCAATTTCATTCTTGGGGACATCACTTAAGTCACTACATTTTAGAAATGCCATGACCGTCTTGTCTCCCACAAATTCACGTCAATCTTCTGCTATTACCATCAGAACCTTTTACTTTAAACACAGCACATGCATGTCATACAAAGAAGTTCCACTCCTTTGCTGGGTTGACCCAATAACACCACTATCCAACAGTCCAACTCTAAACTTTGCCTGTCTTACTTTTAGGTGTGGAAAGAAGGCGGATATATGACATTGTAAATGTTCTGGAGAGTGTTGAAGTAATTAGCAGGCATGCTAAAAACAGATACACTTGGCATGGCAAGACAAGACTTTGTCAGACACTAATTAGACTCAAGGTAAGCTCCAGGTATTATTTAGCAGAATACAGAATAATGTGTCCACACAGCTACTGTATCTCACATTCACAGTTTCTTCCTTGCAAATGGATTCATAAAGCGGCATGTCTAATTCACAGAACCAACAGAACCCTAATTTCTACACTAACCTAACCCGGTTATGGTTAGGGTTCCGTGAATTAGACATTTTGTTCACAAAGTGATATCATATCATCAACTCTGGTCTAGCTGTATCATTCTTACATTTTCTTCTTGCAAAGAAAAATCTAATGAGAGGACAATGTAAAATTTCAATTTTTAATGGTTGTTTATACTTAACTACACATGAATATTCCACAGAACTGTGCTGAAAGCCAGGGGTTGAGTATCAAACAGAAAGCATCAAGTGCCAATCCAGAAGCCAACAAGCCAACTCAGGCTGCAACCAGAAAGGTGAGATTCCAGAGGTGTGAGTGTCCCTACAAAACGACAAACAAAATGATGTTTATCAACAACATGCAAACAAAATTAATATAATGTACAAACAGCCAACTGTCTCTAGGCGGACAAATCTCTAAGGCGCACACTAAAGGCCATGTCACACGAGGCAATTTTACCTGCAACTTGTTGTGCAACGCTGATAACAGCATTAGACAAGACAAGTTGCAAAGTACATGTATCATGGTGCAACAAAACCATGCAGAGTTGGAAAAAGTAGAAGACTGTTCAACTTTTTCTGCAACTTGACTCACACTTTTTTTGTTGCATTGCAAGTTGCAAAGAGGGATTGTCACACATGCAATTTCTTCAGCAAGTTGTCTTACAATGGTGCTGTGTTGCAAGTTGCAAGAAAAATTGCCTCTTGTGACATGGCAGCAAGGGTGTCTGCCTTACAACCTCGTTCCCAGGACCTTCTTTGGAATGAGCTTGTCCGCCTTTGAGAGAGTTCACTGTACATGTAAACAAAACCAACAACCTGTTTCACTGTCTATTCACAACAGGACAAGAAAGAGAACTGTGTAGTAAGCAAGTTTTTACCAAGACTCCTGCCAAAGGATATAAATGTTATGAGTACGAAGGAACTGTTAGGATCCAAACAGGATGTAACACTCAAGCAGCCGGTCATGGGGCAAGAAAATCGCATTTGCCATCAAGATGAGGCCAACAACCAGACAAAGAAATCACGAGGTATCTATTAAGTTCTACACTTTTTCTTTCACAGCACGGACTGCATCCTACATGTATCTTGTGACAGTTGTGAGCTTATGGTACTGTTAAATCAACCACTCATTTTTAAAAGCTAATTCATCCAGGATTCCATATTTCTTCATAACATCTTTGTACCAAGTGTGCACTGCATATCTCATCCAAAACACTAATTTTACTTTGAACAGATTGCCCCAAGTAAGTATGATTGAAGTGAATGTTTGCCTTTTTGTATTTGTGCAGATGATTACAACAGAAAAGACAAGTCCCTTGGTGTACTCAGCCAGAAATTTCTTACAATGTTTTTGGTTTCTGAGGTGAGAATACTGTAATCATTTCTCTGGACCAATATTCTACAATAAGCTAGTTTTCTAGTCCAAGCTATAGCAGCAGAGTTATGCAGCACTGCACAATCTCACTTTCAAAATAACAAAGCTATCTTTCTTGTCATCTGTTATACTAGACAAAGTATGTGACTCTGGAAGAAGCAGCAAACCTATTGATTGATGAAGATGAACAAGGGAAAGCCAAGTACAAAAGTAAGTTACCACAATGCTTAAATACTGACTCAATAAGATCATATTGTGCGAGCCCAGTCACAAATGCAGAAGAGTCTGGCCTACTAGAAGTGCAGCTGGACTCTTGCAATAGGATCTTTGAGGGAAAAGGAGTGACTGCTCGCACTCTGTTTCAAAAATAAGCTGACATGTATATGCACAGTGATATTTGTACATTCACACAGTGATGCTCTGGTTCCCTTTGCAGCTAAAGTCCGTCGTCTGTATGACATTGCCAACATCCTGTCGAGTCTAGAACTCATAGAGAAAGTGCACGTCCACAGCATACAGAGCGGCAGAAAGCCAGGATTCCGGTGGATAGGAATTGATCCAGATGACTTGGAGGTTGTTAGTAAACAAGGTAATACTTAGTTCTCTTGCTCTGCTTTCGTCTCTTTCCATACTTTCTTTTCTCCCTGTCTTAACACTCATCACTGCTTCCAAAGGCAAAGAGTTGAAAGAACCTCCCCCAGTCAAGAGGACATGCACAAACACAAGCTCTGAACTCCCAGAGAACGATGAAAGTAAGTCTTGGTGTGTTGTGAAGATGTAGATCAAAATGAAATAGTCACTGTTTGCAAACAGTTCTTTGTTATCATTTCCAATTTCCCAGATGTTAAACAGAGAACTATTTGAAGTACCTCTCTAGTATAGTAACATCACAGTGTTTATTAAAAAATATCACTATGCATACATGTGGGATGTTCCATCTTAGGCCGCATTCACACTTGGTGCCCAAGCACTAGTACCTGAGCACCGGCAAAAATGAAAAGAAAAATAAAACGCGTTCCCACTGCGAACCGGGTCCCACTTTAGTGCCCGAGTACAAGGTCTCGACCTTGTACTCGGGCACCGGCACCATGCCCGAGTTCTGGCGTGGGCACTTGAAAAAAAGGTGTGTTCACACTAGTGCTCAGCGAGAATCGTGCTCGGGCACCAAGTGTGAACACGGCCTTAGAATCTGATTCGCCCCCATGGGGTTAACATGACCAAACTACTGGCTCAATTCCCACTGCATCACACAAGTGGTTGGCAGAGTTTGCATCACAACCAGTGAATCACACAGGTACTAATGGATTTGAACTTCTCAAAGGTGCTGTTGGTCGATTGATAAGCCGACGACCCAGTCAGCAACAACTAATGAGAAACAAGGCAAGCTCCACAAGCAAGCTGCCTCGTTCCAGGTCCCACCAGGTTCTGGGCAGTCACCACAGATCGACATTGCTTCAGAGTGAGGACGGCTTCTCGTTAAAAGAGCTAGCAGGTCAGTGGGGGGCAAGTCATCTTGCTTATAGAGACTTTCTCAAACACTGTTGACAAAAAATCTTACGTAGCTTACACAACGGCTCCATTCACACATGAGGTCGAGAGGAAATGACATCCAACTTTTACGTCAGTATCAAATCATGTGATGAAATGAGAACCGGCGAACCCAGAAGAACACGCTTTAAGACTCCAGACTTCATAAATTGTCTGTAGCAACCAATGAAATGCACAACTTTCGAAGGAAAAAGTCATAGTATCGATCTAGCGACCACTGCGTCACGACAAGACCACAAGACGTTCTTCTTATGCATCCTCAACCTAAGACCACAAGACGTTCTTCTTATGCATATTCAACCTAATAAAAACACAGAGGCTCTCTTCTGTTCATGATAAAATGGAAACATTCAACTCACCTTTCCTCTCTGTTCTTCTCCACCATCTTGAGCACGTAAACAAGTTTCCAGGCCCCTCGCATCTAACAGATCGATTTCCTCCCAACAGGGTCCCCCACAGAACAGAAGTTTCGTGCAGAGTTGAAGAAGCTTCATGCGCAGTACCCGGATCGCATGTCACAACTGCTGTCCGCCTGCAAGGAGGGATTCCCGTCGGAGGTTCCAGACAGAAAAAGCCGCCGAACCCTTTTTCTAAAGCCGAATGCCGCCGACGACGGCCCGAGCTGCAAACGTTCAAAACCCGACGACTCACCGACTGCAACTCCACCTGAACAGTTCGTGCACTCGTCGACATCTCCGTTTAAAGTCGTGCAGGGTTCGGGTTCCGAAGCGATCACGGAAACGCCCGACGAATCACAGCAAGGAGCGGAGCAAAAGGTGTTGCTGGAAAGACTGAAGCAACAGGAGTTACTAGAGGAGCAGAAAGACTTCAAGCTACAGGATTACCGCTGGACAAGGATACAGCAGGAGCTGGACAAGGCGTTTCCCGCGTGTCAGCCCAAAGTGACCGGAACTAATGGCTCTGTCGCTGTTCACCAGTCTTCCTCGCCGCTACCGCTGGACTTATTGATCGAGCAGTCTTCAGTTGGTATCCAGGCGAACTTGATAGAAGACGTCAGCCCCCTTAAACCGCCTAGTTACTATCGCAACGTGCTGAAGTCACCATGGAAACCAATTCCTAGAAGCGACGCCACGCCTTCACCCGATGTCATTCCCAGTTTCCCAGAACGCACCTTAAGTCCGTTGCAGCTTCAAGTGCCGTCGTCTTCAGGAAACTTGTCGCTGATAAGAGTGACGCCACCATCGGGTCAATCGACCCCCTCCCCCACCCCCCTGGTCAAAGCTCCTGGACAGATCTTCAACTCTCCCGCGCTCTACAGTCCTCGCTCACTCACCACCACACCCACCCCCACAGGAGATGTTCTACAGACCCCGGATCCAGCCATGACAGAGAGCCTGGTGGCTAACGTTGCCCCCAGCAACTGTGATACACCCGTCACTAAATTGCTGCAATGTGGGAGTCAAACGGAAGGAAGCAGTGAAACCCCGGGGGCCACATCACAGCTGCTGTGCGATGTCTCCAAAAGGTTGTCTCTACCTCAATGCTAGTGTAGAAGTATTTTGAACGGAATTTCTGACACATGGGCTATCGTGTAAAACCAGTTTCAAAAATGCCTGCTGTGTATTTTAGCCTCTTCTCCCTCACTAGGTAGGATTCGATTCTTGAAATTGACATTACTCACGCATTGGTGTGTCCATTTTAAAATCAAGGTAAAATAGTTCTTAGTTCTGTGATTACATGGGATGTGTTTAGGCGCTGAAGAAGTCGTTACAATTCAGTCTTCTGACTCCTATATTGGCGTCTTAATTGTTCGTATAAATTGTAAGGTCTTATTCTTCTTGACTGTCGCCCACAGTGAATTCTATTTTTTAAAAAGGAGCGGTGAGTATTGCCGCTTGTCATAAAATTATTAGTTTCAGCAAGAGAGTATGCTCTTTTGGTTTCAGACAGTAATCGTCTCTTAATTTGTCATTAGGTTTTCAGCGAATTCCCACGGTTCCTTATGTTCACACTGGTAGTTCGTGTGAATTCGAGTGGTTTCTCGAGTGTACATTAACACTCGTACATCGTTGCCTCCAGTTCTATGGTGGCTTATAACTTCTTGACTTGATGAATTCCTTAATAAAACTATTTTGTTACGATTTGTATGTTTGCTTTTGTTTTTAGGGTTAGTAATTGGTAGTAGGACTACATGCTGTCCACATGGATAAAAAATACGACGACGCTAACTGAGAAAATAAAGCGCATGCGAGAATGGATATTTTTCGTCGCAAAAACGGTTATACTTTCGGCGAAAAAAACTTTACAAAACAGCTACAGTATTTACGAGGCAACAGATGTCATGTACAGTGTAAAGCATAGAGCTCTATTAAAATCATCATTGTTTATGGCTAAAGTTCGTCATGGCTTTGGTGTCCGTTTTTGGCCTGGTATCTTCCCAGAGGTACTTCGTGTCGCCACAGAAAGTTCGTCGGGGCTAAATAATTAACGGCGACAGAGTTATTTGCAATCCCGTAGCGATGTCCATTAAATATAATCGAATCCATCAAACATTTGTTTTACGGTTATGACGATAAACTTATGAACGCCAGCCAAAATCCAGTTTACCCGTGCATGTTCCACAGAGCCAAACGGTGTTGAGTTTGGATAGGATATAGCTAACTTTACACACCGCGTGTTTTTTTTGTTGTTGTTGTTGTTGTTGTTGTTGTTGTTGTTGTTGTTGTTGTTTTTGTATAACGTACAATTCAATCGCGGCGCCCACATATCAAGTTGTTCGCGAAGTCACCTTACGTCATCGCATATCACGACCCAGAAAAAAATCGTGGGGCCACGTCCCGCAAAATCGTGACTGGATGTTTATCTGGCACGGTTTGAGGAAAATCGTAATGCCGAGGATATCCGCTCTACTGAACTCCAAATGCGTAATTTCCTCTTCCGCACACGCAAAACGAAAGTGATGTGTTGCACGATTATTTCCGACGTTTTTTTGAGTATGCAATTTAATTAGTTTCACTTGAATGCCTGGGTCATAACTCACCCATTTTGCTGGGAATTCAGATACTTGTTGCTTCACTATATTTTATCTGTCCCTCGCGTGATATAGCGGCAGTTCAGCTCAAGCACTTCATGGCCCTTTAGCTTGCGTGTCTCTATTTATACGTTCCTCCGCATTCTCTCACGTATTCAACTGAACAGTGACGTCACTTGATTATAAATACAGTAAGCATTGCAAAACTTCTTCAGTTGAAGCAAGACCGTGGAACGGAAACGAACTTGTCCAGCACGTTTATCAAAGTTTTGAATCAAAATGGCAGCAGCAGCAGCGATAGCAGCAGCAGAAGTAGCAGCTGAAGTCGCGGCTGAAACCTTGGCAGAAAGTGCAGCGGGTAAGAACAACTGTAAAATGTCCAAATATCGATGTCCACACGGCCGTACGTCAATAAATTTCAATACAAAGAGATGCCGATTGTCTACTCAAAGAACTGCTTTCGTTCACTTGCATTGCACTAGTAATTGTGTATTCTTTGAATGACTAATGAGTTAGAGAAATGGAGCAAAGCAGCTGCATCAGAAGGTGTGATCGACAGTATCTTTTGTGAAGCCAAAGGTCATTGTTTTAGGTCTTGAACGCGCTCCAATTAGTGGTTTGCATGTGACGTCATCAAAAATTATCTCGGAAGTTATGCATTCTACAAAACCAATACGTTGGTATTTTCTAGAATACCATAAGTTAAGCCTCCAAGCAAAGTTCTGGGAAGATACGAAGTTTCTATCAAGAATTGTTGATGTTTCAAATTCGTGACAACAAGGCCGTGTGTCACGCTTTCTGCCGCGGAAATCCTTGTGTTTGTGTGTGAATTTGAATGTTTTAATTCTAGAATCATTTAAAGAATGGATGGGAAATGATTCCAAGCAATACAGAATCAAATTAAGAATCAAATCAGCTTTACTTCGTGCCGCAAGAAAAAGGTCGCCATGTTGGTGTATACAGAAGCTGTACACCAACATGCCGGCTCCATACAAAGCCCTATTAAATTTCGTCGGAAATCAGGTCTCGATAAACTCACACCGCAGTGTGCAATTCCTCTATAATTTTGCCTAGTGATGTATTTTCAACATATCTATCGATTTGAGACATCAAACTATGTTTGAGATCAATGATTTAGAAGATAATTTTCCGATGCCCGATCGTGCAAACCACCAATATTGAATATAATCGTTGCGATTCTTGAGCGGATATTTTGCGGTTCAAAAACACGTTCGCTTCGCATAACAACCTCGAACATCAGATTTACCTTAACGGACTATCTTTTCTAAAGAAATGACCCTCTCCATCTCTGTGTTTTTGTCTGCCGCGATGGACAGTAACATTGAGACAGTTGTAGTTGTTGTTGATAGTTGTACTCTAGTTTGGCAGTACTTCATCTTTCTTTCGAAGATCCTAACCTCGTTTTACTGGAAGCTTCTACACTGATCATTTCTCCTTTCAGAATTTGTCTTCCCTATCATACTGGTCTCGCAACAACTGCACAAAAGCTACAATAGGCTCTCTCACTTGTCTCTTCTAAAATCGCTTGTTATTGTTGCCGTCCACAGAAGTGGCGGCAGAGGCGGCTGCGGAGTCGGCAGCAGAAGCAGCAGCAGAAGCGGCCGCAGAAGAGGCGGCTGAAGCAGCGGCAGAGTCAGCAGCGGAGGAGGCAGCGGAAGCCGCCGCAGAAGAAGCAGCGGAAGCGGCAGCCGAAGAAGCTGCGGAAGAAGCCGCTGAGGTGAGCCTGCGATTCAGCACTGCTAACAATGCAGAAAAGCTCGTGATTCCTGCTCTTGATGCGTTGCTATTAGAATGAACCGATTGAAAGTCTTAAATTTTAGGCCAAGTCTTAAATACCCGCATTAAAAGTGAATGAACTCCACCAACAAAGTGGTGACTCTCATCTGCAATTGGAATGTGTCACCGTGGTAGGTCGCATTTGACTCTTCAGGAATTTGAAGTTTTTTAGGTTTACTCAAATTTGACTTACAAAGAATCAACAAAATAGGACCCTGGTCAAAACAACGTGAACACTGCAACTGGAATGTACGGCTATCACTGCGAACTTAGTTCACTTGGGTGGGCAACCACTTAGGTTTCACTTACTAGTTGCGTTTAGGAGCCCAGTTCAGGAGTTGAAGGTTGTCTTGGTTGATTATTAACAGTGCAGTGTGGTTCAGTGACGTCACGCTCATTTCTCCCTTTACAGGAGGCAGCCAGCAGTAGTCTTGCCAGTAAGGCGATCAAGATCGGCGTCATGGTAACTGTGGGTGTGGGCATCGCGTCCATTATCGATCTGATTAAAAGTGACACCGGTGCGGGAAAGAAGAAGTGTCCCATGGACCAGGACACGAAGAATAAACTGGACCTGGTGCTGGACGCGCTGGATGGAATTACAGGTGCGTTTTTGTGTTCCATTTACACCTCTCTGCCTCTGTCATATTCCATGTCTATGTCTGCGAGTCCCTTTACATCTCTCATCTATCCATTGATCTAATATCTCTTACTTTGTCTCTAGTTTTTTTATCACTCTCTCGTTTACTATTATTTTCTTTATCAATCTTTGCTTCTGTTACTTACACAATAAGAAATTCTGCTATAAAAGCGGAGACCGGGGAACCACTTGCTGCGTCGTTGTCGGTCTGCAGTATCTGCCTGTCTTTGTTTAGTGCCTCTCTCCTCTCTGTAGCTGCCTCTCTCTTCTACATATTTTGTTATCTGTCTCTTTCTGTCCACATTCTATTTATCTGACTTGCTTCACAATTTATGATATCGTCAGGGGTTTTGTCAAGCTGGAATAATGTTCTCAAGCGATTGCCGCAGGACACGGATCTCGGATACACTCAAGTTGAGATCCAAGGTTCTAAGAAGGACGTCTCTGTGTCCGCGTTATTCTGGGAAATGTTTAGCGGAGTGCAAAAGGTATCGAAATATAATATCCCGGAATGGTACTAAACGAACTAAAAGAGCGCCTTGCTTCATGGAAAATAGGTTGAGTTCAACTGAACATTTCATTGGTTGATTTACATGGCGTTGGTTTTCTGTACAATTAAGCCTTGTGCAACCAATAAGAGAGCGTGTGACCCACTTTCAAAAAACAGTACAACGTGTTGCAGTTCTAGGAAACCACTTGGAGTTCCATAAATGCGTTGGCCTAGCTTGCCCTCTGTTGCGGGTGATAATTTTCAAACAAACTGTTTCTTGTTGCAGGATTTCAAGCAGGCACAGAGCATCTCAAATTCTTGCTCAGAGAATTGCCAGTGGAAAGCCAATCTGCAAGTGTTTACGCTGAAGATCGTGAACGCAATCTCGGGGATGTTGGCGATTTGTAACTTGCGTCAGCGGAGCCCGGCCTTACAACAGCACAACATTCCCGCTGCCGGGGATGAAGCAACCATTCAAGGAATCCTGGACAAGGACTTTCCGGACTGGAAGCAGTTTATCGAACAGCAAGCCAAGAAGAATCTGAATAAGATGGCCGTTAAGTCTGCTTCGAGTGCGGCGACGAATGCTGTCCTGCCGATTGTGAAATCTCCCATTCAAACTGTAAGAACTTCGGCCATTTCTTCTCCCTCGAATTCAATTGTTGATTATTTCTCCTATCCATTCTGAATATATTTTCTGTTGTCTCTGTTGCCGTGTCTGGCTTTTTTGCCTTCCTTCCTTTTTCGTGAACGCTTTTTAGTCTGCCCAGCTCTATCTGTTGTGTTTGTCTCTCCGTCACCTCTCCCTCTAGTCTATTGTCTCTCTGTCTCTCTTTGTGTTCTGGTTTTCATTCTCTGTTATTGTTCACAGCAAACAATGGCTCGCGTCAAGACTGATGTAATGCCAAACATTGTGAGAAACGCCAAGGACGCTGGGAAGAAGGCGGCCAAGAAAGTGTTTGATGATCGGCGCGGCCATATCATGGCCATTTCGCTTATCCCGTTCTACGGTTGGGCCAAGTCCGTTCAGCTCATCTCAGACGCGTCCAGTGACGCTAAGAAGGACGCCAAGAACGCCGCTCAAGCAAGTGCAAAGGCAGCGTTTGCTTCACCACAAGTTCAGGTGAGATTCATGTTCTGCTGTAGCGACAAAGCATGAAAAGAAACGACACGAGGCGACGCGATACGATACGATACGACACGACACGACACGACACGACACGACACGAGGCGACTCGATACGATACAAGGCGACAACGTACGGCGCGACACGACATGAGGCGACGCGATACGACACGAGGGACTTCCGTCTTTTTTGTTCTTGTTTGAATACATTTAGCTCCAAATGTATAGCCCCGTTGATGAAGTTCCCAAACAAAACTTTGATCAATTTTTATTGGTAGGATTATAGTGTACAGATAAAGTAGCGCGTTAATTTTGGCCAGAGTGCAAATGCAAAATGTTCAGTGTTTCTGAACCTGTTTGTCTTGTTATTTTCAGGCTCAAATAAATGAAATAACAAAACAAGTCTCTGAAACAGTTTTCCAACAGCATAAGTCACAAGTGGACAAGGCCATGAATAATGCAGTAGACAGCACACTTAAGAGATACGGCATAACCAAGTGAACACACAGTATCAGTGAACAGCGTCCTCCCACCCGGACGTAAAGTGATATAAAATATGAGCGCTTGATCTTTATGGGCATTTATATACAACAGCGAGCCGCTTCGTCCTTGCGAATAAAAGAGTGACTGTGCAGTGTATAGACCTTTTGGAAAAGCTATGCAAACTAATCAATATGGCAACAAATCTTTATCAATAGTTAAAACACTGGTTAAAAATTTGTCAGATTTTTACCAAGTTAACATTTACAAAGTGTGCGTGTGACTCAAATTGGTTTGTACGCTTGTGGATTATTAATAAATTTTACAAGACGCTGTATAAGCTCAGTGTTTTGTTTCGACTCCAAGCTATATTAAGCCTGGATAGGAAATAAGAATTCACCTTCTTAATTCCACGCTGAAACTTTACGTGAGGTATTGAACCTGGGAACACAACGGGTCCATACCGACTACGCCACCAGGAAATCCCAAAAGGTTTCAAGAGATTCGACTACATAAACTCGCTTTCGCGTTCGTGGAAATCGAGCTTAACATCCTTCAATTAGTGGTTTGCATGTGACGTCATCAAAAATTATCTCGGAAGTTATGCATTCTACAAAACCAATACGTTGGTATTTTCTAGAATACCATAAGTTAAGCCTCCAAGCAAAGTTCTGGGAAGATACGAAGTTTCTATCAAGAATTATTGATGTTTCAAATTCGTGACAACAAGGCCGTGTGTCACGCTTTCTGCCGCGGAAATCCTTGTGTTTGTGTGTGAATTTGAATGTTTTAATTCTAGAATCATTTAAAGAATGGATGGGAAATGATTCCAAGCAATACAGAATCAAATTAAGAATCAAATCAGCTTTACTTCGTGCCGCAAGAAAAAGGTCGCCATGTTGGTGTACAGAAGCTGTACACCAACATGCCGGCTCCATACAAAGCCCTATTAAATTTCGTCGGAAATCAGGTCTCGATAAACTCACACCGCAGTGTGCAATTTCTCTATAATTTTGCCTAGTGGTGTATTTTCAACATATCTATCGATTTGAGACATCAAACTATGTTTGAGATCAATGATTTAGAAGATAATTTTCCGATGCCCGATCGTGCAAACCACCAATTGAGACACTCGATCAGTAATTCGTAACGTTTATTATCTGCTCTCCCCGCACGCCAGTGAGTTCATGGGACTGGAAACTAGCAACAAACCGACGTTCTCCTGCGCGGTACATCCTCATGACAACGGAAGCCTGGACCAGAGCCCCGGGACCAACTGGCTCCCTGTTTGTATGAGATAACGTGAAAAACAATCAGAGAAGAAAATGAATCTGTAAATACTCGATACCAGAAACTTTTCACGGCTCGTGATAGTATAAAGCAGTTAAACTGCTTTGTGCTGTATACTTACTTGCACGACACAACATTAGATTTCAGGGCGTTCATATGCGACCCCTCCACGTGGAATTCCGCTCCAGTTAACTTGACTGGTAGCGGATTCTCGAATGACAGCTTCACTTCCACTTCCTCTCGCACAACAGGACTGGTGTTAGCAAACTGCAGAGCGACAAAGCAACAGGTGAAACGTAGAACGATTTGATGATGATGCAACGATAATAACGATAATATGATGACGCCCATAGTAGTGATAATAATGACGATGACGCGCGACGACTATGATGATGATGACGATGGTGATGATGATGATGATGATTATGATCATGACGACGATTGTAATGATGATGGCGATGATTATGACGATGATGATGATGATGATGGTGATGATGATTATGATTATAATGACGATTATGATGATGGTGATGGTGATAATGATGATTATGATTATGATGACGATTATGATGATGGTGATGATGATGATGATGACGATAATGATGATGATGATGATGATGATGATGATGATGATGATGATGGTGATGATGATGATGATGATGACGATTATAATTATGATGACGATTATGATGGTGATGGTGATGGATGATGATGACGGTGATGATGATGATGATGATGGTGATGATGATTATAATTATGATGACGATTGTAATGATGATGGCGATGATGATGGTGATTATGATGGCAATTATGATGATGATGATGGTGATGATGATTATAATTATGATGACGATTATGGTGGTGATGGTGATGGTGATGGTGATGACAATTAGTATTGCTGCTTCTTTCGCCGAGGCAACTGTGGTTAGTTCCAGTCTCACCTCAATCGTAATCTTAGGCATCACGAACTCCACCACGTCCTGTTTGGTAAAGACCTGGGATGTCTTCTGAACGATCGCTTTGACGTAAATCAGGACAACTCCATCAGAGGCCATCTTATTTAGGTAATCCTCAGTCTTGATAGAAAGAACAGCACTGTCCTCTACAAAAACAACAGATAAACAAATAAACAAATAAACAAATAAACAAACTCAATCAATTCATATCTAGTTACTACTCTCTACAAAAGCTCGCGCATCCACAATCCATTGCGCGCCTGAACGCGTCCAATGAAAATAAAAAGAAATTACTGAATACATTTTCTTCTTCGAGAATACGTGCTTAACATGTTCCCGGACGTAAACACAAACTATGATTGGTTGAGACGGACATACTTCCTTCAGGCGGCAGTTGAACCTCCGCCAAGTGTTTCTTGCAGTGTTCCCGAACGATTCCGGTGTAAAATGCCAGTTTAGACGATATCATCACTTTAACATTGCGTTCTTCACTTGACTGGTTCGCCATATTTACGGTGACGTCAAATGCGTCGCCCATTTTGATGTCATCGTCGAAATCAAGACTGAACGTGACGTCGGTGTTCGCTTCAGCGTAAATGTCTTCGTCCGCTCGGCTGCTATACGCATTGACAGCTCTGACAACGTTTCGCTCCTCGGAAGAACCTTTCAAGAAAAAAATGATTGTTTTGAAAAAAGTTTTTTGGAGTGCAGTTGGGGTTATATGGAAAGACGAGGGGGGGAGAGAGAAAGTCGTATAATGAGGAACTGAATTAGGTCCCAATCCTAACTCACCTTCAGGGTACTTGTAATGTGACGTCACATCTTGCCTGCTGGGGGTCCCGACAGCCTTTGTACTGATGTTCTTGCCAATTGATTCTTTTTCTTTGCCTTCCACCTTAAAAGAGCCGTCTTCATTCACGGTCCAGTAAACTCGATCGCCATTCACTTCAGCGAACACAAACTTTGTGTCGTACGGCAGATATACCTCGCCGTTCTTCACCGCGTTGACAGACGCGGGTCCACAGCAGAAAACGCCTGAGATGATTACACAAAACAGCAACAGCTTTATATCTTGATACTAAAATATATCAAAGCGCTCATTTTCCTATATGCTTTATCTTTGAAAGACAACATCTGATCCGCCTTGCACATGAAGCCGTTGATTCAACTATGAATTCTCTTTAAGCCGTCATTATTGTTTCTTCATGTAGGGTAGCGAGAATCTCATCAGTTTACCTTCGCTGGTTTCCTGAGGAGTCGCGTCAAGTGCTTGCCAGCCATCATGGCCGTCCGGCAGGTCTGGCCGTTTAAACCACGATTCATTCCACACGTGGAAATTCCTTAAAAACAGGCCGAACAACAAACGAGGGAAAGAATGAGTATTACAATAACTAAAATAGTAAACTATTTCGGATGCAAGGTAACGGGATGAAAAGTTCCCACTTTCGATTCCGGATTCGTTTTCCCTCTGGACTCACTAAAAATAACATTGGATTAACAATTAACAAACGCTTTCACGAATCCGGAACAAATGTCTTGAATCCGGATGAATTTGCTCTTGTGTAAACGGGGCCTCAAGAAGTAGTGGCGCTTGCTTTCTTACCAAATCGAGTCGTCCAGGTGATCCATGGGATTTCCTTCTTCGTCGAAATGAAAGTCGATTGTCATGCTGGCATCCGTATCGTGCGCTGATTGAAAGTTTGTCACACTTCGAGTGGGAATTCCCAACGAACGACACACTACAGAAAAGGATAAGCAGAACTCAGTACACTTATTGTACGTGTGCAAACATACCTTCCGCCTAAATATATAATACAATTGACATATTCCTTCACCCGTAGAAAAATATTTATCTGACCACTGGTAGAGTATCGAAGGATGCTGTCTGAGCCATAATATGCGTACTTACATGAAGTAACAAGACCCGAGAACACCCAGCATTGGCCGTATTTGACTGCGCTTTTTGTCTTCATAAATTCTTGGATGATCTTAACACTGCCGGTCCACGCTGTTGGACGAGTGCTGTCCTTGGGATATGTTTTAGTCCACCGCCCAGAGAGTATCCCACCATCGCTGCTATTACTGTTGGCCTGAGAGTAAAAGGATTGCAAACGACTAAAGACACTATAGCGATTGACTTTTAAAAGGTAGAAAGACAGCACCCTATACTAAGTGAGAACAACGACAAGGATAAGAAACAAGTGCAATGACAAGAACAAGAACAAGAACAAGGAAAGGATAAGGACAATAAATTGTTAAAATAACAACTGATCAATGGATAAGAACAAGGGCAAAGAAAATAACAAAAACAAAAAGCATGCAAAAGCAAGACAAAGGACAAGGGCAAGAAGCAAAATGTTTCCCTACCATTGCGGAGATACATCGCACCACGTGTACAGGGTCGGATCGTGCTTTGGTCGCCATCTCGCTAACTCTCAACAGATAAAGCGACGCATTTAACACGGAGTCTTCAAACTGAAACAGAACGTGGAGTTAATGTCTGTTCCTGCGGTTGTCTTTGTATCTGTTGCTTACTTAGCTCATCTTTTAAGCGAGAATGATTTAATTCAATCTAGGAAAGATACAAATCCTAAACTGTCGAATATAACTTAAAGGTGTGACCACTCCAATGAAAATTCTCAATGCGGAGAACAGTCTAATAACAGCGTTCACGTTGTTGTTGAGCAGAGCTGACCGCATGTAGTTTAGGTATCATGGGCATCTTATCTCACCTGTCCAAAATTCCAGGGTATCCCACGATTGGAGCGAGCTGACCCCACCCAGATAAAACCGGTGTCGTTCATGACGTATTCCTGGCGTTCAGCGTTATCCTCCATATGTACGACGTCATCTGAAACAACAACAACAACAACAAAAACAAAACAAAAGAGTCAGGTGACTTTAAAATATAGCTGGAACTACTGGATAACGAAAGAAAAAATAAATAAATAAATAAAGCTAGTAGGGAAGTACCTTTACACCAAGCGTTAAACAATACGGTGATCTGCTGGTCGTGTTTGTATCTGGACTCCAGTTGGTCTCCTGCGTCACCCGTCTTGGTCCTTGTCTCCACGAACAAGTCGTACTCGCCGACAAACGCTTTAGCAGACGACATGACAGTCAAGCACACAGTGTTACCGTCAGAGCTCTTGATTTTCATTCCCCACCCAGAGGTGGTGAGGTCTTCTTTAGCAACGACGCGGATCAAGGAACCTTTGCTTTCTTGTGGCCGGTTGCCTGAAAAGAACATGGAGTCCGTTAAAGCAAACTTCTTACGTCATTTTCCTCAGCTGTCAACATTTTTGCGATATTTTTTCCCAGATTCCCCTTGTCTAACCTAATTTCTTAGTAGCGTGCTACCAGTTCACATGATTAGCACTGTTTTCCAGCCCCCTCACGACTATTGTAGTAAATGTGATCAATAAGGACGAGGACAATGGTGGTGCTTCTCCAGGAGTTTACTACAATTTTGATACTCACCAATAACTAACTGCAACACGATGACGTCATGTTGGGAGTTGAACTTCCGGTCAAATGTCACTTTGATGTCAAATGTCTGGCCACGCCTTACAATCATTTTGGTTTCGCCGTATTCGTCCGTGTGATGCTCTTCCCGGTTTTGTGAAGCACAAAGATCGACGCCAGTAACTTTCAGTTGGGACGCTGAAAATAAAAGAGAGGTTTATTTCTCTGTACATCCATCGGTCGGTCGATCATAGGTTATTCAGCCATCGGAATGCCTGTCGGTCGGTCAAGTTGGACTGCGTGGAATTGCAGAAGGACAAAGAAATGGAAGGACAGTGCAGTTAAGACATACTTGATCAATGAATGCATTATTCAGTAGTACTTACTATTGTTGTTTAATCCCTCGGTGCGTAGAGCGTTGTTTCGCGATGAGAACTCTTTGTCGGACATTGTGTTGGTTCTCCCTTCCACTCCCTCTCCCAGACGGGACGCATTGTCTCTTGTATCCTCTCCAGTTCTTTCCTCATTGGGGGCCAAAGGCTTCAACTCGTTGGTACTAGTTACGGCGTGCCCATTAATGGCTTCGCTTCTGACAAAAATGAATTTTGGGTCACATTTTCATAGAATAAAGTCATGTGAGAGCATTTGGCGCGTATGGTGGCGCCGTGCGACTGATAAAACGGATTGATCCTCGCCTCGGTGTGATGCTGTGAAAGTTTTGTTCGTCAATTTTTAAGGTTTTTGAAGAAAACCACATCAGTCCACACGCAAGCCTCGAAAAGTGGACAATGAGCGTCACAAAGACGCCTCGCAAAATAAAAATGAAAATCGTTACTTTAAAAATTCGAAGCTCCAAAACCGCGAATCGCATGTCCGAGTAGCGACCGCAAGTTCAACGTAGCGAAGCTAGCGCGAATACAGTGCCGATTCTTAGTTCAAAGTCGCGAATCGCGAACCAAAAACAGTTAAACGAAACTTACATAAAGCTGTGAACATTCAATGAATTATTCGCCAACTTCTGATATTGGCCATTGTTTGTGGTCTGAGAAATGTTAATCACTGGAGCTTCAGCTGGTGCAACACGTAAATCAAGGCCGGTGCGCGCTCGATCTTGCACTTGAGTTGTACAGTATTACACTACTGATACAACACAAGAACGCCCGCGCACGACCTTTCCCAGAGTCACTCGCGTGTAAAAAGTATCGCCAAGGCTTGTTTCTGTTCATGCACGACGCAAAAACCTCTCCTTCGATACGCAACGCCGAACACAGCGAGCAATCAGATAAAACGAGCATAGTGTATTCTATTACACCTGAAACGCCTACCAGGCACAACTCAAAACGCGTGCACAACTCAACGCAACTAAAACTATCTTGTATTTCCACTGACCCTCGCCATATAAGCCTTTGGCTTCGGCTTTCACACGTAACCTCACAATATGATATAAGGAGAACCAAAATAAAGTTTATTATTATTGCTCGCGGGGGCCTGGGGCCCACGAGAGCTTAAAAATGGAGATTTTTATTTTATTTTTTTTCCTTTTTGTGGGTCGAGGATCAGCACACGGTGATTGGTTCATATTATCACGTGCTGGGCGATGACGTAATTGACTTCGCTAAACAACTCGAGATGCGGCCAGTGAATTGCTCGTTACTTGCGTGTAAAAGTTAACTGCATCCCATCCAAACTCAACACCATTTGGCTCTGTGGAATGCGCACGGATAAACTGGATTTTTCGGGAACGATTTTGGCTCGCGTTCACCGCGGAAGCTTTGAGAATAGCCGTAAACAAATATTTGATGGTACCGCTGTCGCCGATAAATATTTAGTCCCGACGAAACTTTCTGTGGCGACAAGAAATACTTTTGGGAAGATAACAGGGCGAAAGCAGAAACCAAAGCTACGGTGAGCTTTAGCCGTAAAACAATGACGCTTTATGCTTTACTCTGTACATGACATCTGTTGCCTCATAAAATTCTTCTGCGTATCGTACATTGCCTGTTGAAGTGTTTCTTTCATTCGATCATGTAGCCTTTGTTTCGCAATGGTCAGTGAATACCAGAAATGAAAAATACACCGAAATAATTCTGAGGATTGAGTTTGCAGTCACAAATGGACTGAACACACTGTGAACAAAAATGCAATAATATTGTAAACATCTCTCGTGTGACATTCCTCGCTGTCAATTTTATATTTGTTACAGAGCACGAATACTCGAAAGCCTGATAGAAAGAAACGTATTGAGTTAATAAGAGAAAACACATAAGTAGTGAAGCGAAAAAGTAAACTGCATCCCATTCAAATTCAACGCCATTTGGCTCTGTGGAATGCGCACGGATAAACTGGATTTTAGGAAAAGATTTTGGCTCGCGTTCACCGCACAAGCTTTGAGAATAGCCGTAAACAAATATTTGATGGTACCGCTGTCGCCGATAAATATTTAGTCCCGACGAAACTTTCTGTGGCGACACGAAATACTTTTGGGAAGATAACAGGGCGAAAGCAGAAACCAAAGCTACGGTGAGCTTTAGCCGTAAAACAATGACGCTTTATGCTTTACTCTGTACATGACATCTGTTGCCTCATAAAATTCTTCTGCGTATCGTACATTGCCTGTTGAAGTGTTTCTTTCATTCGATCATGTAGCCTTTGTTTCGCAATGGTCAGTGAATACCAGAAATGAAAAATACACCGAAATAATTCTGAGGATTGAGTTTGCAGTCACAAATGGACTGAACACACTGTGAACAAAAGCGCAATAATATAGTAAACATCTCTCGTGTGACATTCCTCGCTTTCAATTTTATATTTGTTACAGAGCACGAATACTCGAAAGCCTGATAGAAGAAACGTATTGAGTTAACAAAATAAAACACATAAGTAGTGAAGCGAAGGCTGGATTAATCGTGGCCCCTGATTAGAAATATGAGTCAAGGTCAAACTGTCATAATCGATTGTGCATAAAAAGATATGTCACGCATTCTCAAGATGCAGGGTCGCTCAACCTTTAAGAAGCAAGTGTATGAGTGTTGTAATAATAATTTTTAGTTTAATCAAGGTGTCAAAAGAGCAAGGTGTCAAAAGCCAAGTTCTCTATACTGTGTGATATTTTTATGGTGAGAAATTGGAAGTCTCTCTTAGGAGTTCCGCTCTTGTCCCCTACTATCCATTTTATATTCTGGTCTCGACCCAACTCACGCCGCGAGCTCACTGGCAAGGCCAGTCTAGTTATTATTATTATTACCCACAAAACGTCTTACCGAATTACTACGCAATTTGTGTGCCTCAGCGTACTGTGTTACTTGTTTCTGGTCAATTGAGTGTCTTGTGTTGATAAATTGTGCAGGTGTTGTGGCGGTACTCACCCACTTGGGTCTTCTCTGATTGGAGAAACACTCCTGACACAACACAAACATCCTGCGAAGGGCATGACTGCGGTGCATCGCCTTCTCCAGAGAGCAGGTTTGTGGCACACGGACAGTTAGTAAATATAATCAATATCATATAATTGTAGTCATGCGGTTTATTTTCCATTGAATTCTATCGAAACCGTAGTCAAAACAGTGTGACGCGCGCACGGACTACTGGGATACGAAAAAAGATACAGACACTGGGTTGCTAGGTTACAGCAAATAAAAGGAAAAAACAAGTTTGAAGGTTTGATTAAAGTGCTTTCGCGTTTTCGGCGGCATGTGAACGTAAAACGGCATTTGCAAGGACTATCCTAAATAGCAGTTAGATTACAAAAACCTGGCGCGTAAATACCCAAGTCTCTGACATTCAAATTGGACTGTTTTATTCCGATTTGTTGCGAACAGCCATTGCTAAGCGGCAATAATGCAGGATATAGTAAAATTGAGATACGTAGTTACGCGAGTACGTAAAGTTTTGGCTGAAATGTTTCTGGCGAAACTCGCGCGCAGGGATCTGTTCTTGTACAATCTCAATACTGGAGAAAAAGCGCCTCCCTACAGAGTCATACGGCGGCTAAAACCAGCGAAAGATTTGACTTGCTTCGACAAATAATGCCCAGAAAGGCAGGCTTAGAATGCTATTGATAATCAGGCAACTTACCATGATCTGGAAAACAATCTGTTCACCGTCAACAGACACTGCGGAAATACTTGACGTCACTTCCGTTGGTCAGCGTTCGTCACCATGGCTGTCTAACTTCTCATAATTCGAGGTAAAATTTCACATCGTGTACAAGCATCGTTTTTCTTGTGCACAACTTATGTTATAGAAAATGCCTTGAACTAACTTACAGTTGAGTATCGAGTCCTAGTCGTCAGTGAGGTGTTACGAGCGTTAAACTTAACTAAAAAATTTGCACCTCAATTCACGGTTTTGTGCAATAACCGCTGACTCAAAAGCAAAGCGACCGCGCGGCCGAAAAACGTATTTTCGCGGTGTCCCGTCAGCACTCTCTCTTCTCGATCTTTTTTTCTCATTGATAATTAACTTAGTTGGCATTTTTCGAGAGTAAGTGGTCAATGCCAGTAATAAGTATTGTTTCTCCTGATTTTAATTGGAGAAGGCTAAAACTCCAAAGGGTTAGGGTATAGGGTTAGGGTTAGGGTTAGGGTTAGGGTTAGGTCTAAGGTTGCAACTTTGGAGATACATGTTAAAAGGGATGAGGTCCTTTTGAGTCATCCGCTTTAGCCTTCTCCATTTCAATTTTGCAATTTCCAAAGACAATTGATATTATGTGTTGTTTTACGTCTTTATAACATAACACAGAACAAGCATAACTTTATTTAATGTGTTGTTACAAAGATCAGTCCCATGCGGGATGATCCAACTATTTTTGCAATCAGTCTGAAATTAAGACACCCAATTGGCTAATTTCTCTGTGTTTGACAATAACTTTTAATGTTGCTTCTTCTTCCAAATATATGTGTTTAGCTCGGTCAAGGACTGGGAACCAAAAATTGAATAGAGCTCAAAACGAGACAAAGAATGCGCCAGGGTTCGCGCTATCTTCTTCCCGCTTTTGAACATCGATGGTCCGCTCTCCGAGCGCGCCACTTAACTCATGGGACTGGAAACTAGCAGTGATCCGGCGTGCGCCTGCGCGGTAAGTCCACATGGTAACGGAGGCTTGGGCTCTACCGAACGGACTGACTGGCTCCCTGTTGAGGTCACGTGATACACAGACAGATCAATGAACATTTCAAGAAACTTTGAGACGTCTATTTTTAACTTGCATATCAATTATGATACGAACTGGAATTCAGTTTTAGAAAAATTTACCGACCGTCAAGACTACAAAAATAGGGCTTGAAATTGAATGCAGTATAAAGAGCCTGATAAGGTACTGTTCCCATGGGAACAATATTAGAGCAGTAAGACACACTCGTAACAGATATTTTAGAAATAATTTGATATGATTAGCACAACAAAGAGAAAGTATGGCAATTTATGCTAGATTATTCAGGCGCATAACGATTGAGCCGGCAGAAACGATTATGGTTGAGGGAGACTGCACATTATAAGTTTTACACAAAGAACCTGTTGTTGGCTGATGGAACACAAATTTTTTCCTGCGAACAGAACGGGTGTCGTTTAACTGCACTGATCTGTCTGAATTTAACATAAAAAAGGACTGAAACTAGATACGGCTTCACTCGAACACGATGAGAGCATTGCTTTTCGAGTTGTCACTGCATTTTTGGGATTAACAATTTCAATTTAAGGGAGTTAATTTGTTGTAAATAAATGGACTATAACGAGGAACTTCGTAGAGTGTCCATTCACTGAGCCTTGTTTCTAGTTATCCATATCACACTCGGCAAAATGTAAAAGCGATTAATTATCTCTGCCGACAACAACATGAACACTGCTATTAGAATGTACTCATTAAAGCAAGTCTTTACTTACTTGAGGCCTACAGTACCAGATCCTCGCATGGCGCGCATGTACGAACCCTCCAATGAGAACCGCGCGTCGGTTAGTTTGACTGGTAACGGGTTCTCGAATGACAGTTTCACTTCTACCTCCTCTCTCACGTAAGGACTGGTGTTAGAAAACTGTGCAGGGGAAAACAACATGTAAAATGTAAGACTTTGATGACGATAAACACGAAGATGATGTAACCATAATCATGACGTAGCGATAACAATATTGGTGATGATGATGATGACATAGCGATAGCAATAATGACGGTGATGACGATTGCGATGATGATGATGACGGTGATTGCGATGCTGATGCTGATGCTGATGCTGATGATGATGATGATGATGATGATGATGATGATGATGATGATGATGGTGATGATGGTGATGATGGTGATGATGATGATGATGATGATGATGATGATGATGATCACACATGTCCAATACACACCATCTGACTCAGATGGACGAATGCATAGTCCGACCGTGTCCGATGGTAAAACTGCCTCCGTCTGACTCCGACGGACGAATGCTAAAAGTCCGATCGTGTCCGACAATCATTTAGAGCGAAATGCAAAGAAGGCTGGGAACAAAGCTCTGTCGTGCATTAATTAACGACCCGATGAACTCGGATGCTGCATCAGTTAGTCAGATGGTCCGATGGTGTAATATTTCCATTACAACGCTGGCAATCACTTCATTAGGCTTTTTCCTGTAGTCGGCGGACCGAAATGAACCGAGAAGTTAATACACGGCATGAAAAATAGAAGGAATCACAAGCAACGGCCATTTAGCTGGAGTTCCATGCAAACTGACGGCGGCAGATGGCTAGGGACGGCGCTATAAAATCTATATGCTGCTGTGCTGTACATGTTGTTAAACTAAACAGGGCAAATATTTTACGCTTAATGACTGATGTTCACTGTAGTTTTCAAATGAGAACTTCCAAACAACGCTTGATCGCCCACGCACGGATCGCTGTTAAGTGCCACTACGGCGATTGATACCAAATATGCTCACAATAAGTCTGGTTCATTCAAATGCGCAAAATGCAAGAATCCTGCTGTATTCTAATGAAAAGCACTCGGGGCGAAACGCACACACAAGAAGTGTATTCCTCGTTCGATCTACTAAAAGGCACCGCCAAAATTGTTAAATTAAAGCACCAAGTGTATTTTTGGTTCTCAACTAAAAGCACTCTAGTAATACAGTGCACAAACAGCAATGTGTCGTCCAAAAACCTTTTATTGAGCACGAATAAACCTATTGAAAGAAAATTGTTACAACAAACATTCAAGAGTCAATTGAGTAAATCATTCTTCATTTATCCTTTCGCAACTGCGCATTCTGCCCGCAGTGTCCTCGTTAAGTTTGCGCCCGATGTTACAGCATTGCCGGACATGGGCTACCGTCCAGATATAACACCTTCTTATGCTGAACGTCAAAATAAAACCATTCTCCTCTTTTCGTGTCCAAGTTCCTTTCGATGAAATGCAGTTGTCTGGCTCTCTTTAAAGCTTTCTTCTCTTTTTCATAGTTTATCAGCTCCCACTCTTGAGACGTCATAATCCATTTGCTTATCAGCGTTGGTTCGCAGTCATTTCCAATGAAAAATAAAGCCAACTTAAAGCTGTCGCTGTCCTTTATGGGCTTTTTCCAAAAACTTCTCTGGACCCACTGCGGCCACGAGGTCAGTTTAAAGAATGCTTCTCCATTCAATAAGCTGAACAAATCTCTCCTTTCCTTCGCGACTTCGGCTCGGGTCATTATCCCCATAAATTCTCTATAGTATGTTATCATAGATGCCATCTTTCTCTTTTCTTTCCACCTGATGGTATGACTTGCACCGCGTTCATTAAATGACACCGCTTTAGTAAAGACTCATCCGAACTGTTCAGGCGTGAAATATTGTAAACAATAACGTTTTGAAATGTTAAATAGAGGCGTTTCATAACTATTGAGAGGCGTTACACACACAAAGTGGACCGCGCTTGAAAATAAAAAACACCGAACGAAATGCATAAACAATGTGTATACCTCGTTCTACTAAAAACACCGCGCAAATTGCATAAACAATACGTATTCCTCCTTTTACTTGAAACACCTCACAAAATGCACAAAAAAATGACCCTCACGTTATCCTAAGAACACCGCGCGCAATGCACAATGTGTATCCCTCCTTCTACTAAAAACACCTCGCCCGCCAAATGCATAAAAAATGTGTATTTGCTCATTCTCTAAGTTTTCAATCCTGTCCCTTTCTTTCTAAAAACTTAATCTGTTCGTGCTTTATGTCCTCTTTGTGCGCACAATAACGGTAATGCCTTCTCCAGCTCCGAGACCGTTTGCTCCAAATTGCCGCTCTTCTTGTTGTGTATGTACTGCATTGCGAGTAACACCGACATCCTCCTACTTTATTTTGGCATAACAATTTTAACTTTAATTCAAGAAAGTAAACGTTTATACTTTATTCATTATCCCGCTTTTCAACTTTCTTGCAGAAAACAATTACAACACCTTTACTTGATGCTACAAGATTAAAGCTACTCCGCCAACTAAATTGATCCCCTGGGAAGAAAAGGAAGTGTTTTGTTTACGCTAATTACTTAATTCCATGTAAACGCAATAATAATTTCACTGACAGATCTATCCTTTTCCCACCATCCGCCATCTTGAGTCATATGTACTCGGGTGGGAGCCTGGCTCCAGATTCCACAAACAATGCTAATCTCCATATTAGGAGTGCAATGTAAACGTTCTACTAAAAAACACCGCGCGAAAGTCCACAATAGGGCCGTTTAAACGAGAAAAATAGGACGTGTCTTACATAAGACGCGACTTAAATAAGACGCGAACTGACCCATTTATACGAGCGCGGCTAGTGTTGGATGTGAAGTGCTCGCATAAACGGTTCGCGTCCAGTAAGACCATCGTTTGTTTATGTCTTTCGTTTCAAGGTCCTTTGTCATGGTTAAAATGTCATATAAAAAGCTACGGCTTTCGTAAAGCAAGAAGTTCGTACAGACTAAACTGCTTTTTTGCAAAACTTTCGAGCGATTTTGACAGCGTAATGACAATATAATAAACATGGCAATTACTACGAAGAAGAGGTGAATAGAGAACGTTCCAGCTTTACATCGAACTTGACGTTCCTCGATTTGTCGGTGACTTTGAGCTGAATCCCCGTCTGAATTGTTTTGTATCGTATTATTTTCTGCACCGTCACACACAAATCTAAAAAAATTTTCTTGGGTGAAGGCGGATTTACGCATACGAGGGACGAGACGGATTTTAAAAATAGTTATAGTGTGCCGGGAAGAAGACTGGGATGCAACAACAAACCCGACGCTTGCGCAGTTTGTGTTCCCGGCTAAAATAAGCGCGAACAACTGCTGAACCCGTTTATACGAGGAAGTTCACGTCTTATTTAAGACGCGTACAAAATAAGAACAGCTGAAAACCCTGTTCTAAGACAAGACGCGTCTTATTTAAGTCTCGTCTAAAATAAGACACGAACGCTTATTTTGTACTATTTATACGATCAGTTCGCGTCTTATTTAAGTCGCGTCTTATTTCTCTCGTATAAACGGCCCTAATGTCTATTCCTCGTACCACTAAAAACACAGCGCGAACAATGTGTACTCCTCCTTGTAAAAGTACTACAACATGGCGCGAATTGCACAAACTATGTGTATTTGTTATATTACAAAAACACAACGCAAAATGCACAAGCCATCTGTATTCCTGGTTCTATTAAAAAGACCTAGCGAAATGCACTGACAATGTGTATTCTTCGTTCTACTAAAAAAAAAAAACCGCGCGAAGCAAACAATGATATTCCTTCAACTAAAACAACACCGCACGAAATGCACAAACAACGTCTATTTCTCCTTACTAAAAATACCTCGCGACATGACAGTGAGTATTCCTCGTTCTACAAAAAACACCACCCGAATTGCATAAAACAATGTGTATTCCACGTTCTATTAAGAAACACCGTGCACAATGCACAAACAAAGTGTATTCCTCGTTCTACTGAAAACAACGCATAGACTCTCCCTTGCAAAGCAACTTTGTGGGCTAGCATCGGTAAACGCCCGTGTCGGACGGACATAACTTTTACCATCGATCCACTTTCACCGACGGTCATCGGTTTAGGGGACCTTGTCTGTTGGTCCATCGCGGTCACCATCGGTCACCGACCGTGACCGACGAACATCACTTCGACCATCGGTCCATCGGTCACCGACGGTTATCAGTTTGGGGGACCTTGTCTGTTGGTCCATCGGTCACCATCGGTTACCGACCGTGACGGACGGACATCACTTTGACCATCGGTCACCGATGGTCAACATTTTGGGGACCTTGTCTGTTGGTCCATCGGTCACCATCGGTAACCGACCGTGACGGACGGACATCACTTTGACCATCGGTCCGTCGGTCACCGATGGTCAACGTTTTGAGGGACCTTGTCTGTTGGTTGATTGGTCACCATCGGTAACCGACCGTGACGGACGGACATCACTCTGACCATCGGTCCATCGGTCACCGACGGTCAACATTTTGGGGGACCTTGTCTGTTGGTCCATCGGTCACCATCGGTAACCGACCGTGACGGACGGACATCACTCTGACCATCGGTCCATCGGTCCATCGGTCACCGACGGTCGTCACTTTGGGGGACATTGTCTGTCCGTCCATCCGACATTATCGGTCACCAATTGTGTCCGACGAACATCACTTTCACCATCGGTCCATCGGTCACCGACGGTCACCATTTAGAGGGAATTTGTACGCTTGTCCATCTGACACTATCGGTCACCGGCCCTTAACGTGGGTATTATAAATTTTCAGAACGACACTAAAAATGTCTAAGTCCCTCTCCATGTGCCTTGCCCGTACGCTTTTCTCCATCTCTCCATCGGACAACCGTTGGGCAACCCACTTGTCCGACGGAATCAGATGGTGTGTATTGGACAACCCTCATGATGATGGTGATGATGGTGATGATGATGATGATGATGATGGTGATGATGATGATGATGATGATGATGATGATGATGATGATGATGATGATGATGATGATGACGGCGGTGGTGATGGTGGTGATTGCGATGATGATGTGGTAGTGTTGACGGTAGTCGTTAGTGGAAGAAGATGGTTAGTGGTGATAATGGTAATAGTAAATACCGTAAACGGCAATGATAATTGCAATTGCATTGCAGGGGATACTTTACTTCAGATGCTATTCAATAAATCCTAATTTGAAAAAAGAAACCTTTGCTATATCCAAGAAAACTGTATAATCATATAATATTACTGTCTGTTTTACCTCCATCGTAACTGGGGGCTTCATCAACTCCACCATCTCTTCTTTGGCAAAAGTTTGTTGTGTCTCTTTCACCTCCGCTTTGACACAAATCTTGATTCTTCCTTCGGCCGGTATCACGTCAAGATAATCTTTACTCGCGATTGAAAAAACAGCCTTGCCCGCTACGAGAAACCCATACAAATAAGGAATAATTTCCAAATACAAACAAACAAAGGTCACTTTAAATGTCAACAATCAGTCACTTTTTTTTAGAGTTTTACAACCGTTCTTGAAATGTGGAAGGGAATAAATTCCCAACCAAAAACAAACTGGCTGATGATTGAACCTGAGCAATACATAAATTATCGGCAAACAATCTTACTTCCTGCCGGCTCCAAATCCACCTTGATTTGTTGCTTTTTGAAGCTGTTTCCCGCTCCTATGCTGGTATAATACGCTGGTTTAGCAGACATTGTTACTGTTATTCTGCGTGCTTCACTTGATTGGTTAGTCATATTTATAGTGACGTCAAACGCTTGCATAATTTTGATGTCATCGTCGAAGTCAAAACTGAACTTGACGTCAGCATTCGGGTTGCCATAGATATGCTCATCAGCTCGGCTGCTATACTTGTTAGCAGACTTTATGACTTTCCGTTCCTCTGCAGAACCTGCCAGGAAAAATTTGCAATAGTCGTTGCACAAGTAGGGACTAGCTTTGAAGGAGGAGAAGAGGGAGGAGCTACTGGAGGAGGAGCTCATATGAAGAAGAACAGGAGATAAAGTGAAGAAGAACAGGAGGATCGAGCTCAAGTGAAGAAGAAGATAAGGAGATGGAGTGAACAAGAAGAAGAGGAGGAGATGAAGTGAACAAGAAGAAGAGGAGGAGCTCAAGTGAACAAGAACAGGATCCCTCTCACCTTCAGGATACTTGTAGTGTAATGTCACATCCTCTCTAGTATCGTTCCCGACAGCCTTTGCGCTCATCTTCTTGCCAACGGCCTTTTCGTCTATGTGGTAAGGGTCCATGGAGCCGTCTTCGTGCACAGTCCAGTAAACTCGATCGCCATTCACTTCACCGAACACAAAGGTTGTGTCGTACGGCAGATATACCTCGCCACTTTTCACAGCGTTCACAGACGCAGGTCCACAGCAGAACACTCCTGAAATGATCACAAAAAAACAGCAAGGAAAGCATGAGGTTTTTCAACGCACTTCAGACTCGAGTCTGTGTTATAAAATGAAACACTGACTAAGGGCTAACGCTCTACACCCCTTACATGATGATAAAACTTGGCATCCCGGAACGTCCCAATATATTTCCTATATAGGGACGTTCCGCCCGATAGGGTATCATTTTCAGGGTCTTCTGTCTTAAACAGGGTATCAAATTTTACATTTTTGTGTCTCAAACAGGGTTATTTTCCGAAGATTTTCTCCTCTTCCCCTCCCCCCTCAACCACATTTTCGCTCTCGCCATTTTCGCGCGATTTCTTCGTATGCTCCAGTGGAAACACGTGCAACGCAGGCTAACTTATCTAAACTTAGTCTTGAACAGGGTATCAAATTAGAGCACTTTGTCCTAGACAGGGTAGCAAAATTTCCATTTTTGTGTCTTGAATAGGGTTAGGGTTTTATAGAGTCAGCGGAACCCCCCTACCCAAATTCCTATTGAGTACCCCCCCCCCTCCCCCCGGCTTGGCATGCAGCATAAAGAACTGTTTCTTCGGTCATAATGCAATAACTAGAAACAAAACCAAGCTCAGCAGAGAGATTTACTTGACGAACGCTCGTTTAGCCAGACAGTACGACTTGCTACTGCGCGTGATCTTGAAAGTGCCGCATGATTATATCTGATCGCTTTCAGTCGATTCAACTATGAATTCCCTTTAAGCCGTCTATCTATTTCTTAATGTAGGGTAGGGAGGATCTAATCAGTTTACCTCCGCTGGTTTCCTGAGGAGTCGCGTCAAATGCTTGCCAGCCATCATGGCCGTCCGGCAGGTCCGGTCGTTTAAACCACGATTCATTCCACACGTGAAAATTCCTGAACAAAAAGGAGGTGGACGTTTGAAAGAGAGGGAATGATCAAACAAATAAGAGAGTTTCGACGTGAAAGGGCGCCCTTACCCTCCCCTCCCCTGGGTACACTACACTTGCGCTTCCTAAGAACAATTAAGTGCACCAACTGAGTAGCGCTTTCTTTCTCACCAAACAGAATCGTCAAGCCAACCCATGGAATCTCCGTCCTCCTTGAAATGCTTGTCGATTGTCATGCTACAATCCGTGTCATGTGCAGACTCAAAGTTCGTCACACTTCGAGTGGGAATTCCCAGAGTACGACACACTGAGGAAAAAAAACAGACAGCTCTACACACCGGTTTTCAGATTAAGGTGACGAACATTTGCAGACGAAAATCTTTCTTGCAACTCCAGAAAACAGCAATGAGCAAGCAGTCTACCGAAGTTCTGTGCAATGAAATAAAGTGGAACTCGCATTTGATCAAAGTTTGCAAGTAAGGATATATCCATGTTCCCGTGGCAACAGAAGCATTTTGCAACGAATTATTGATCATTCTTTTTGAATTTCTTTAGTTGATGTCGTATAGCGGGCTCCAGCAATGCTCAATATAGTCTGAGCCAGCCGTAATATGCGTACTTACATGAAGTAACAAGACCTGAGAACACCCAGCATTGGCCGTATCTAACTGCGCGTTTTGTTGCCATGAATTCCTCGCAAATTTTAACACTGCCGGTCCACGACGTTGGACGTGTACTGTCTGCGGGGTAATCCTTAGTCCATCGGCCGGTCAGTATCCCGCTATCAGCATCGTTAGAGTTAGCCTGGAAAGAATAGAGAATTGGAAACGATATGGATAGTAAGAGTATGATGGGTATAAAAGGAGAGGAAACTAGAGAAAGAAAGAGAACGGGGGGGGGGGGGGGGGGGAGGAAGAAAAAAAGATTTGAAGCAGATGGTAGCAGAACGAAAGAAGAAATCGGAAGAGAAACTCAGTACAAGAAGAGCAAGAACAAGAAAGAAAACAAGAGAAACAACAACAACAACAACAACAACAACAAAGAAGAGCGAGGACAGTAAGCTTTAAAGATCAGTGTAAGTGATACAGAACACAAACAAAGACAAGAAGCAAAAGTCTTCCCTACCATTGCGGAAATACATCGCACCACGTGTACAGGGTCCGATCGTGCTTTGGTTGCCATCTCGCTGACTCTCAACAGATAAAGCGACGCATTCAGCACGGAGTCTTCAAACTGAAACAGAGCACGGAGTTAGCAAGTCAGGTTTTTACCACAACACACTAGTTTCTCGCTCTCTGATTGGTCGATTTACCGTGGTAAATAAGAGCGAAATACAACGAAACTTTCCTGTATATTTCTAAATATTGTGGTAAAAAACAAATTTCCACTGGTTTGCCATGGTGTGGACTCTTATTTACCACGATTTACGTGATTGGCCTGTGTGATTACTTTGGTTTTGGTTTTCGACAGTCATCCGAAAACGGCTGTATTATTGTAATGACTACATTATGGTAGCAGCGCTCACTTCCAATTCATAAACTGCCAAATAAACAAACCTGCAAATGTCACCACTGGCAAGTGAACTAGGCATGTTCTCAATGAGTACGTTATAAGATCAGTGAACTCGCTTCCAACTCCTAAACTGTCAAGTTAAACCTAAGCTAAGGTGTGTACATGCATTAAAATGAAAGCTTCCAGTGATTAAATTATTAATAGCAGGGTATATTTAATCGGAGGTAATTTTTTACTATTTTTAAGTGTTTCATTTGAAGAGAAAAAATGGCAATATGAAAAAAAAAGAGTGAATTGACCTAAATAGTTTTCACTTGCCGAGCCAATCTCGAGTGGAAACCAGGTAATTCTTTACTGTGTTTAATAAATTAACATAGCTAACTGATCTGATCTGCTTGTGATTCACAGGTAAAGCCTGCGCCTATTCGGATCAGAAGGCTTATCTCACCTGCCCAAATTTCCAGGGAATTCCATAATTGGAGCGAGCTGAGCCTACCCAAATGCGACCGGTGTCGTTCATGACGTATTCCTGGCGTTCAGCATCATTCTTCATATGCACGACGTCATCTGAAATAAGAAAACAAAATGAACAAACAAAAATCAAAATCTTATTATAAATTGCCAAGAACAAGAAAAAGAAGAAAACAAAAAAGATGATGATAAAGATGAAGATGAAGCAGAAAAGGAGGAGACGGAAGAAGAATATGATGATGATGATAAAGAAGAAGAAAAAAGAAGATTACAATGATGATGATGATGATGATTGCAATGAAGATCAAGATGAGAAGAAATAGATGATGATGATAAAGAAGAAGAAGAAGAAGAAGAAGAAGAAGAAGAAGAAGAAGAAGAAGAAGAAGAAGAAGAAGAAGAAGAAGAAGAAGAAGAAGAAGAAGAAGAAGAAGAAGAAGAAGAAGAAGAAGAAGAAGAAGAAGAAGAAGAAGAAGAAGAAGAAGAAGAAGAAGAAGAAGAAGAAGAAGAAGAAGAAGAAGAAGAAGAAGAAGAAGAAGAAGAAGAAGAAGAAGAAGAAGAAGAAGAAGAAGAAGAAGAAGAAGAAGAAGAAGAAGAAGAAGAAGAAGAAGAAGAAGAAGAAGAAGAAGAAGAAGAAGAAGAAGAAGAAGAAGAAGAAGAAGAAGAAGAAGAAGAAGAAGAAGAAGAAGAAGAAGAAGAAGAAGAAGAAGAAGAAGAAGAAGAAGAAGAAGAAGAAGAAGAAGAAGAAGAAGAAGAAGAAGAAGAAGAAGAAGAAGAAGAAGAAGAAGAAGAAGAAGAAGAAGAAGAAGAAGAAGAAGAAGAAGAAGAAGAAGAAGAAGAAGAAGAAGAAGAAGAAGAAGAAGAAGAAGAAGAAGAAGAAGAAGAAGAAGAAGAAGAAGAAGAAGAAGAAGAAGAAGAAGAAGAAGAAGAAGAAGAAGAAGAAGAAGAAGAAGAAGAAGAAGAAGAAGAAGAAGAAGAAGAAGAAGAAGAAGAAGAAGAAGAAGAAGAAGAAGAAGAAGAAGAAGAAGAAGAAGAAGAAGAAGAAGAAGAAGAAGAAGAAGAAGAAGAAGAAGAAGAAGAAGAAGAAGAAGAAGAAGAAGAAGAAGAAGAAGAAGAAGAAGAAGAAGAAGAAGAAGAAGAAGAAGAAGAAGAAGAAGAAGAAGAAGAAGAAGAAAGCCATTAATGAATAGATGAAGTTTAGAGAGTATAGATACCTTCACACCAGGTGTTGAACAACACAATAATCTGCCTGTCGTGCTTGTATCTGAACTCCGGCTTGTCTCCCGCGGCGTCACTGTCTTTTTTCCTTGTCTCCACAAACAAGTCGTATTCGCCGACAAACGCTTCAGCAGACGACATGACAGTCAAGCACACAGTGTTACCGTCAGAGCTCTTGATTTTCATTCCCCACCCAGAGGTGGTCAGGTCGTCTTTAGCAACGACTCGGATCAAGGTACCTTTGCTTTCCTGTGGTCGGTTGCCTGAAAAGTTGAACGAAACTGTTCGTCAGCACAGCGTGCGTCTGTTGATGTTTGACAACATGCGGTGTTATTTTGTAGCTTTTCAATCCGCCGTCAAGATTAGTTTTGAGAATGTCAACCAGGAACTTCTGTCTCCACTGCGGTCTGCATAGGACTAACTGAAGCATGCATGGTGCACGACTGCGCTTTTCATGGTCAGCGTTTAACTTATTGCTCATGTATATACATGCGCAAGGCGCGAAGACAGAAGCTCGCAGGAAAACAATACAAAAATGGTTAAAGTACTCGTTCACACGGCTCAGAAGGAGGTTCACCAGTATTCACATACGACGTTCGGGTATTACCGGTTAGTTTTATTTTTACTGATTAAGGTTAGGGTTAGGTTCGGTCGGTTAGGTTTAGGTTTAGGATAGGTTTAGGAAATGTATATTTAGTATATACCACACAAATGAATAGTGCTTTTCGCGCGCTCTGATTGGCTCCTCAATCTCGGAATATCAAGTACTATTCACCTCCCGGCGGCTTCCGGTAAAACAAAATGGCGCGCGAACCCAGTTTCTGCCCTCGCCGAAACGGCTCGTAAATATCCACCGCTATTCATCTCCACTTCGGCGAATAATTGTTAAATATACAGGATATCCTTCGCCGAAACGGCTCGTAAATATCCACCGCTATTCATCTCCACTTCGGCGAATAATTGTTAAATATACAGGATATCCTTCTGAGCTAAACTGTCGCCGCACTTGACTAATGTGGGGATGGGTCGCTGCCGGCGTTTTCGGTTAACTACCAAACAGTCCCGCGCCCGTAAAGATTACTATTAGAATGCTTACCAACGACGAATTGAAGCACGATGACGTCATGTTGTGGGTTGAACTCCCTGTCAAATGTCACTTGGATGTCAAATGTCTGACCACGCCTCACAATTAATGCTTTGTCGTTTTCATATTCGTCCGTGTGATGCAACGTCCGATTTTCAGAATTGCAAAGATACACGGCTGTCGGTTTTAGCTGAGACGCTGAAAACAATAAAACTAAGTTGAATTTATATCAAGTGTCTCTTGCATGTCTTGTCAGTATGTTCTCTGTTTGTTTCATAGTCAACGGCTGGGGTTAATGGATTCCTTGCAAGGGAGCTGGCACGAGCTTTAAAACGAGGCTGTCCCGGCATAGATGAGAAGGTTACCTTGAAAATTTGTTTACATAACTCCCCAATTGAGACATGTGCATTTTCTCTGTAGACATATTGGTGCTTTAGAGCAATAAGAAACTATCTTGTTTCATGTCTGGCGAATTTCGTGCCAGGTTAGCCTCGCTTTGGATATTTAAAATGGCGGCACCGTGCAATGAGCGGGTTAGGCTTGGGGTTACTAGTCAGGACTTGAGTGGTCTTGGTAGAGACGACATAAACATTAAGCCGCAGTGACGTTTAACTATCTTAACATTGATAACTCTTTAGCGAGATAAAAATGTTAACATATGATCTTCGTCAGATAGCAAAACAAGTAAAACTTCCAACAGAGTATCAGAAAAGCTCAAATTTTAATAAATTATAAAATAATACTTGGTACTGTAAACTGCGTTCGAGCTTCAAATGGAATTCAAAAAGGAAAAAAGAGAAAGACAGAAAAAAATAGGAAAAAAAGAAATCCGATCACCGTATTTTACAGGGGTCCCGCTAGTAATAATAATAATAATAATAATAATAATAATAATAATAATAATAATAATAATAATAATAATAATAATAATAATAATGATAATAATAATAATAATAATAATAATAATAATAATAATAATAATAATAATAATAATAATGATAATAATAATAATAATAATAATAATAATAATAATAATAATAATGATAATGATAATAATAATAATAATAATAATAATAATAATAATAATAATAATAATTCCGTCATGTTGCCAGTTGTTCTTCTCACTCCATTTTAACCTAGTTTCACTCCATTTTAACCTAGTTGCATACTGTGTCTGTCTGTCTGTCTTTTATGTCTACCAGTTCCTACCTTCAGTGTCAAGAAAACGTACAGCTATTCCTCCAACGCGTAGAGCGTTGTTTCGGGATGAGAACTCTGTGTCGGACATTGTGTTGGTTCTCCCTTCCACTCCCTCCCCCAGACGGGACGGGTTATCTCTTCCATTGTGTCTAAACAAAAGAATTAACATCAGCATGCTAATTAATGTTTGGACGTCACTGAGGTGATGACCTCATGTTTTGCCTAACTGAAAACAAAAACAAAATATGTACAAAGACAAATATAAATGAGTCCATAGTGGATTGCACAAAGACCTGCTGGGCCGGCTGTGTCTAAATGATGGATAGATTTGCATTACTTTAAGACATGAATTTAACTCTCTTCGGGTCTTTCTGTCTGTCTGTCTGTCCATTTGCCTGTGTTTGTTGATTTGAATTGGGTGAATACTATAGAACTAATTCGTGTGTTTGCGATAGTACTGTATTACTCCGACAGCGACATTCCTATATAATTAATAAATTTTAGATTTGCAGACGTTCATAATTGATCAGTGGCGCGCTTCACTTGTGCCTTGCAGGGCTCCTTTTTGCCCAGGTGCTCTCAGTCCGATCAAGACTTGCAAACTATTCTCATTTTGTATACCGATCGGCAGTAGCTCTTACCATGAGCAGTATCTCCCAATTTTTGATTTTGCTACTGCCCTCTCCGCTTTATTTGCCATGAAGTGAAGATGATTATGGTTAAGTGTGTCCTATACGTTTGTCGAGCACATTTAGTGGAGCCGCGAAGACGCTTATAGTAAATGATGGCGGAACGGAATGGTAAACCAGCTGTTTTGGACACTAGTCTGTGTACACAGTATCTCCATAAAATCGTACAGGAGCCACAGGAGCCATGTAAAACGAGCGAAAGATTCTAGTTGTTTCAGTCGGGAATAATGTCTGGGGTTCACGGTCGTCTTCACGGGTTCGTTGTACACCGCGGCGGTGGGGGATAAAATCCGCTAAGGGGGAATAAAATCCACTGGGGAGATAAAATCCGCCGGTGACACCGGTCCTAGCCGATATTAGTTGTGAACAACAAGCCGCTCTCAAACGCTTAGTACACTTCTTCTTGACTTACCTGGACATTGTAGTACGAGTCAGTGAGCTTGGCTCTTTTTGGCGTTAAAGTTAAAGTGGAGTTACACGTGCATGAGGTTGTTTCTCAGGTCGCAATGAAGCTCTCAGATCACGAGCGTTGTTTTTGTTTTGCATAACAACCAGTGGACTGCAACAGAATTTGTAATGAACGGCTCTGAGGCTGCCGAAAGGGGGGAACGCCATAGGAACCTAACGGCTTTTCCCTTCCAAACTTGTCTGCTTTTCTGCAGGTGGTCCACCGCACGGTCCCACACTAAGTAATACTTTAAATCTGTAAATAAAGGTTTTTTTATTTTTTATTTTTTGACTTTACGCTTGGCCAGACATTTTGTCTTAAGGAGAAAAAGACTTGTCATCTAGCATCACTGATTTTATTGTTTTAAGTTTATTTAAAATGCAGAGTTTAGTTTTGGTTTATATTATACTTTTACGGGCTCAAATCCCAAACTGTTGCTTCGTATCCCAATAAGCGGCTTTACCGATCGCATACATGAAAAAAAAAAAAAAAAAAAAAGAAAAAAACTGAGCCTGTATGAGTATATTGCAATAGAAAATATTACAGCGCAAGGAAAACACTAGTGACTAGCTACAAAAATGTAAACAGCTGTCCCTTTTTCAAAGACTTGCACGGCATAGTATTTTCGTAAACAAACGACGCCGTTGCCTGGTGACTGGATGAAATCGAGGCTACAGACTGCTTGCGCAATCTGCAAAGGACGCTGGGATTTGTGCGGAAGTGAAGTAAAATGGCGGCTAACGATGGGGTTGTAGGTAAATACAACGACGAAATGGGAAAAACGAAGGAGAAGGAAAACTCGGTTAAAGTGATATGCCTAGGCGACAGTGCGGTAGGAAAATCAAAGTGAGTAATCTGAGTTTTTTGTTGCCATGAGCTACGCTGGTCGCGGTGATTTGCAATGTATTTAAAACTCGGTCCTTTTCCTTCAGGTTGGTAGAGCGATTTTTAATGGATGGATAGTATCCTTTGCATAAAACATAAAGATGTCTGCTGCTGATGTACTCACGAAATGTAAAAGAGACGAAAGAACTGGAAAATTTGGCCTTAAACAACGTGATCGATCGAAGTGACCGAATACAATCATAACAACTGAAATCCACAGCAAGTAATTTGGTTTGCCTCTGACATCTCTTACTTGGCAGCTGCCATTTTCGTTATTAGAATACACAAGAAGTAGCAATCAAGCCGCTTTTGAGAGTTTATCTTTAAGATCCGGTTTGGCAGAAAGGAAGATGTTTATGTATATTTTCCTGGTTATCGCACGAGTGCTAAATTTTATTGGGAATGTTTGCGATCATTTATTTGCGTTTGATTTGAAACAGGAAGTTTGTTTGGTTTTCATTTAAGATAGTCTGTATTTGTTGATGAAAACAAAGATTGTGTATTATGCGTTAATTTCTGCATATTTCCCTTGGCGAGTCTTTGCTCAATTTTATTTCATTCATTTTGTTGCTCAGATGTATATAATATATTTCTAAGGAACACGAATTAGTCGTGCGTGTGTCACTATTAAAAAAAGGTATTTATGTCATTTTATTAAGCTTATAAAATCAGACCTGTGAATTTCACTATATAATATTGCTGAAATTGCTATATGTCAGTTTTTATTGAAAAGTAATATGATTATGTTTTCTCTCACAAATTATTTTGCAAGTCTTCAAAACTATCTTCCTTGGCTCATGTGAACACACCTTAACAACTTATCAGTAAACCCCAGCAGTTATCAACATATGCGCTGACTTTATTCCAGTACAAGACTTCTGTAGATGAAACACCTGTACGTGTTGGTGAGTAAAGATGAAGCTGCATCAAGCCTCAACATCAAGGCCAGAATGGGATCTACTGTGTGGTTATTTGGTTATGAAAACAATACAATATACAGTATTTTGTGTCAAAAACTTTACTTGACTTAGCTAACCCAGGGTTGGCCTAACTGTCTTATTTTGAACAACTGACCCCCAGGGTGTCAAAATGTCATTCACCAACAATAGCACTAACCACACCAACACAAATTAGATTTGTCCAAAGGTGACTGCACCTGGACCGTCCTGCTCCCTTTCATTGTCCAAACTTGTGTAGTTGCAGAGTAGATGAATGAAAATAATGATGTTTCATGTGACTACAAAACTGATTGACAAAATTGTGTGATAATGTTTCATGAACACTGCCCCCCACCCCCCGTGCTTTTGATATCATGCAGATATTTTGGCATAAAATTGTGACGATTTTTCTTGTTTGCATGGTCTTAAATCTGGAGGTGCATTCTTTAAGTACATGTAAGACATCTTTTTTTGTCTTTTGCTTGGTAGATTTCTGGGACACAGCAGGACAAGAAAGATTTAGTAGTATGCACCCATCTTACTATCATCAAGCACATGCTTGTTTACTGGTGAGTCTGATAGATAACTGTCTTTCCTTTCTACTCTGATAAAGTACGAACAGTTGAAACATCAGCAGGTTTTGGCACCTTCTGTACATCATTCATGATAGATCATGTGATATAAATGAATTTGGCAGCTGGCCTAAAGTCAAGGTGTAGCCATAACTCACTAGCCTCTAGACAGGAAAGACAGGTAGCCCAGCGGCTGCACTCCTTATAATTTTAGGAAGGGATGTGCCCTCCCCCAGGTCTGAAAACCCTTACCCTATTTCAGACCAAACTAGCTAATACATTTTAATCTTTTTCTGCCCTATTCCAGACCAAAATATCCCCTCCCCCATCCCCAGACATGCTTTTTGTGTAATGTTTTATTATATTTTTTAGTTGATAAGCTTACAAGCTGCTGTATGTTTCACCATTTACAACTGCTGCAACATTTTGTTTTTTAAGGTATTTGATGTCACAAGGAAGCTAACATACAAAAACTTGGCAAACTGGTACAAAGAACTTAGAGATTACAGAGAACAGATTCCCTGTATTGTTGTAGCAAACAAGATTGATGGTATCCTTTCAAAGATAAAGCCCCATCATTACCCATTGAACTAAAAAATCTATACTGTAACCAGCTATTCACTTTGATCAAAAGCATTTTGTTGCATGCTGCAGATAAATTTTTTGACTGTTCTCTAGCTGAACATTCTACACAGTGTTATGACACAGCACCACTGTAAGTTTGTATTCATTTTTGGTGGTGATCTTGTAGTGCATAGACTGGCTTGTAAAAATTCACTTGGTCATGGTTTCCTTGACTTGGCTGACATCTCAGTTGATTACAACATTACACAGAAGAATTTCAATTTTCCTAAAAAGCATGGATTACCATTCTTCTTTGTCTCAGCTTCTGATGGAACAAATGTAGTGAAGGTATGTAAAACATAGTGAAGGTATGTATCGCCCTAGAATGTCTGGCACACATGCATTGTGGATCTATTGATTGGTATTAAGTAGACCGCAAGTGCTCTCATGCAATAAATTTTGTATAGATTGAATGAGGTATCACTGACATTTTACATTTGGTTAAAACAAGTTTAGGCATAATGCTGCTTATATCTCAGCTAACACTGCAATCTCTGTGTTGTTCAGTATGTCCAAATTGACCTTACGTTAATTTGATACATTCAACTGTTATTTTGTTTAGCTGATTGGCCTTGAAAGTAGGTGATTTATCACATGCAATTATATACACTGTCTGATTGATCTCTTAAAATAACATGTTTATCTGAACTTGCAGGTCTTTAGGGAGGCAATCAAATTAGCAGTTAAATACAAGGATAATTCAACAGACTTTATGGATGAAGTTATGCGGGAACTAGCGGTGAGGGATGTTACTTGATGCATGTCCAGTAATCACAAACCACTAACCAACATTTTTAAAAGACTTCATTGTGTGTGGCAGAGAGACCAGTTTTGTAGAAAAATCCTACTTGTGCATCAGATATGTACACATTTCAGATGCTGCATTGTACTGTACTTTCATTTTTCTACATCAATTCTATTCTATGTATTTGTTAACACATTACTCACTCTCTGTTTGTCTCTGAAACAGGATTTTGATGATTTGAGCCTAAATCAAGAATCCTCAGACTCAGACAAGAAAAGTGATGAAGACAACACATAATATCAACTTGTGATCTGGGACAATAATTGAGTAATATTATTATTACTCATGCTCCAGTATTTATATTTAGCACTAAACCATCTATCATATTCTCAGTAATAATTTATTTTCCTCAAGAACTTTTAGTAGCTATTTATATGTTTGAAGATTTCAAAGAATATTGCCAAAGTTTGGATCAACCAATCAAAGAGGTAAATCTCACATGCTTCAGAGCAAGAAGCAGAAATGAGGTGACAGTTAAATATTACACAATGATATTAATATATTAATTTACCTTGTAAAATACATGTATTTGCTGTAAAGTAGTGCCTTCTGATCGTAATTTTCAATGCCAAAAAAGCAAATCTCATTAAGACTACAAACTAAATTAGTTTTGAAGTTGATTGCAGTACAAAGTGAGGGATAGAACGGTATACATTATGTTACAGTTTCTCTCATTCAGCACAATATCAGCAGCAGCTCGGACAGTAGTTTTCCCTAGTTTTTAACCTTTCGGTTGATAATGACATGCCCTTGTCAGGCCGAGCTGAAGGACTGACAGCTCATAACAGTCTTATTGCAGGGAGAAGTTCCCAGCTGGACAACATTTAAGGCTATTTGTCAAGTGCAAAACAACATGACCTTGTAATAGCTTGCCCTGACTTCATCCCTGTGGAATAGATAGCTAGCAAACTGGAATTTTTTTGTGTTGTTATTGTTTGCATCTGTACTATAAAAATATTATGACAGTTCAGCAGTTTTAGTAAATGCTAGAAGTAAGGGTTTTTCTTCATTTTCTTTATTCCCTCACCAGAAGTAAATCATACATCTGTTTGAATTGATATTTTTCTCAGATGAGAGCTGATTGAAATGTTGACTCTTAGGCCTGGTTAAGGTGCTGCTCCTCAAATGCACCTCACTAATGCAACTCAACGCAAAGTTCTAACAGTTTCTGCTCATTTGCGTAATTAGGTTCAGCACATGTGAGGAGTAGCATTTGAACCTGGCCTAAATTACCACATCAATCATGCTGTTTGTTCTTGAATACCTGGGAGAATTTGAGTTGTGCACTGGGTTAACTAACCCATTTCTAGTTTATCATCAAACTAATGTATAATAGTATTATAAGCCTACCTGTAGTGTGCCTATGAACATGCAAGATAATTTGACAGAAGTTATATTGACAACAATGAAATGATTAGCAGTGTAAATAAACCCTTCGTTGAAATTGAATGCTGTTCTTCTTCCTGGACCAGAAGCCGCGGAACGAAACTTTTGACGGTGAGCAGAAAAAAGATATACTGAAGAAACTTTGACCTTGTGCGTTGGAAAGACCAAATAATGATATTGTATAGAATAAAAAAGTCATAGTTTTCTTCTCTATGTTGGCTACAATGTCGTCAGTTGCAAAGATTTTACACAACTTCACACACGAAAGACTTTGCAAACAAATTAGTTCGAAATAGAAATGAACACAACTAAATAACAGACCTTTAGTGATATTCGGTAGCAAAAGCAGAAACTTCATACAGTATTTTACGAGTATATCATCATTTGGATCGCATTATGCAACCTGTTGCCGCCAGCGACAGTAACCATACTTGCAAAAGGGTCAGAAGTATTAAATCGACTGTAACCTGTCATATTTAAAATTCGCGGGTTTGTCAGGACGAAGCCTTGGTTTGGCTCGTCGAATGTCGCCAAAGTTAGAGACTGATTCATTAAAAAGCTAATCACACTATACTAAACTTACCTTCTTTCTGCTGCATTTCCCTAGCTCGCGTTCTCGTCATTCCATTTCCAAGCCATTTCCGTCAGCTGTGTGTGGCTGTTGCAACTGGGGAACTTCCGAAAGACGTTACGACTATGACACGTGATGCGCGAGTCCCGGATGCAGTGACGTCAAGCAGTGCGAAAATTGTGAAGTCTCAAGTTCAACGAATTCTGCTTCGCCGTCTGAAAGTGAGCATGTTTAGTCTCTGGGTAGAGCGTTTTTGTTTTTGTTTTTGTTTTTTCACTTTATTAAACTTGTGTAATAATAAAATGTTTAGTAATACAGCATGAGTACAATGTTGATGCAGGCGTTTTGATTGCTCTTGAGGTGAAGAGGCCTTGGCATTTAAAGCTGAACCTAGTCACTCACACATGCGCAATCGTGAACATGAGATATTCTACTTGATGACAGTTTTACGATTGCGGCTAGAAAATGCCTTCGCCACTGGCTTGCAGTTCCTCGAGTAGATCGCAACTGGTGTAGCTTTTTTCAGTGATTGGCCAAGAATACTGCTTGTTTGGTCCAATCCAGAAACGTAGAAAACGCAAAACCAAAGCAATTACACGACTACTTTGGCGCTCACGGAGGTAGCGACCGAAAACCGCTCACAGCTAAACTGGCTGCTCCCGCTTTCACCTAATGTATTACAAATTGTTCTAAATTGCTACAAATGTGTACAAATGCGCTACATTTCGAGTTTAACTTAAAACGTTTACAATAGCAAGAAATGTTAGTTTACTTGTCGATATTTAAAAACTATACACGTAATACTGTTCCGGTGACAATGTGTAGCCTTTTGACAAAACTACTAAAACACACAAGGTACAAATCCTACTTTGTCTGAGTAAAGGTGGGACAGCCTACTACTGCATTACCATGTGACAGCCTGAAGACAACGCCAGACACACTGATCCAGCGCTCATGCCTGCCCGCGGACCCTCCCAAAAGAAGCATGCGCGATTTAAGCAGAAAAAAAAAATTGATCAGGTGATTTAGACGAACAAATATGATTGGTTACCAAATCTGGTCGAAACGTCACAGATGAAATCTTTCGGTTCCACTCGCACGCACATGGTCTTTTGGAAGGATCCTGGGGCTGCACCTGGCGTGGACTCTACACGAACTCGGACTTCGCTTCTCGCCGAGCGGACCTGTCGCTCTGTGGTGACGTGACGGTGCTGTCAACGACTTCGGCGGAGCGCAGCGCTTCTCTTGCGAGGAAATTTTCCCGCTTGACCTGGTTCGATACTTTCTTCGGCACATCTGGGATAATGTAAGCCAGAAGTCCGGTCAAGCCGAAAACCACGTGCTGTGGAGTTAAGAAAAAAACAACAGTTTCACAAATAATTCTACGCGTTTAGTGTACCAACACATTACACATCAACTTCCGACGTCATATCCAGAAGATTAGAGACGAAAGACTGAGTAACAGCGCAGCCAATTCCACAAATGCGACATATTCGACACAAAAATCATGTCGTGCTGTGAATGGATGAGAAATATTTTAAATTGGCAGTGCGAGAACTCGCCATCGCCACTTGCTTGCTTGCGTGGGTCGATCGCAGTTACGAGGACGTGTTGCAAACCTTCCTTGCGTCCTTGGACGCAGAAAACCAGAATTCTAAATCAATACATTGTTTTTAGCATTCATCTAAAAAACACGCTGTGGGAACAGCAGGTACGCACCAAAAATGCCACGACAAAAAAGAGTTTGGCCGTCAGGATGTGCCAGTGAGCTTTGGAGTACACGTAAGCATCACCATTTGGGAGCGTCACGTTGTTGGTAATGACAAACGGAGGTTCACGGTAACCACGGTATCTGAAAATCACACCGTAACAATTAGAACGTTACCCTGAGTGCCAGAGGTTTCTCGCTCTCGGAAGGGCTGGGGGCGAAACCACGGGCGGAAGAGGGCTGGGGGCGAGGCGGAGCCGAGGCGAGAGAACGAATTTTGACAACGACTTGTACAAAATTCAATGTTGCAAATTGAAAAACCAGCTGCACAGTGTACGACGACGACGACGACAACAACAACAATAACAACAACAACAACAACAACGACAACAAACAAAAATATTCGTCAAATACCTGCAGGTGTACATTCCAAAGCCACAACTGCCATTTTCAAAGTTCTTATTAAAATCCGTAATGAACTCTTTATTGGGCATCTCCGTGATGTTGTTGTAGTCAGGTATATAAAAGCACGACAAACTTGCATTCAGGAAGTTCTCCAGATTGTCGTTACCGGCACCGAGAGTGTGGTATAAACGAGGCACGAACTCTGACACAAATGCCAACACGAACGCCTTGTGAAGAATGGATAAAGCGGTTACTAACAGTCAGGCTCCGTGTCCCGAGAGGGAGGGGGAGGGGGAGGACACAGTAGGCACGCCAACTAATAAACTAGTGAACCCCTCCCCCCTCCTCGAGACAAGTTGTCCCACCCTCCCCCCAAGAGAAATTGTGATTCTCATGTAAACGGGTCGCTTTTATTTATGCAGAAATGTATGAATAATTGGCAAGTTAGGGCAAGGTTGTTCAAAGAGTGTATAACGCTATTCTCCGGATAAATCGCTATCCAGTGGACAGTATTACCCATTTAAAGCCTAATTCAGTCAACTGGATAAGGATTTATCCTGTGGATAGTACTGCCCACTACTCTTTGAACAACCGGGCCCAGGTGACTTGCGGAGGACGGTGCCTCGCGGGACACGGTTTTTTCTTATAAGCGGAGCTTGTGAAGTTTACAAAGATAGATCACGATAAAAAAGAGAGTACTTGCTTCAGAGACCGAGAAGAGGAGACGATATCGAGGAAACTCCTCGAATAAAGAGAGAAAAAGAAAAGAACAGAGTGAGGGAAAGTACAGGAGTTCAAGTGAAGGAGAAATGAACCGAAAACGAAAAAGAGGGCAGAAAAATTTACAACAGAAGAGAGCAGCACAGGAAATGACGAGAAATAAAGTGAAGCACAAAAGAACGTAAGAAGGAAAGACAAAAGACTGAAAAACTTCTAGTACAGTGGAATGAGCGTTTGGTTACTTTGGGTCGAACAGAGAGTGGGATTTATAACATGTTGAATAATAGAGACTCACATTGACGACAACAGAGATCTTGGTGATGGCATTCAGTATTGCATACCAGATACCTAAAACATAAATCCACAGCAAATAAAAGCTTGCTCAGTTAGACACAAGCGTTTTAATTCCTGTCAGAAAACGGAGCTTGATTGAACTTCATACCACCAATTCACGTTCCCTTCTCCAGAAGAAAAAGGACAGCAAGCACAGAGCAAAAATGCATAAATCGCTAACGTCTTGTCTTAGTCGGACATCAATGCTTCAGAGCGGATGACTGTCGATTGCTTTGGTTTTGATTGGTGTTTGGACTGTCCAATCAGATATGAAAGCAAAACCCGATGGCGAGTGTCGCACTGCTGATTGGTCTGTCCTTCAAAGTGAAACCAAACGTACATTACTTTCGTTGAAAGTGTTTTCTTACAGCCTTTATAATTGGCAATACTTCGATTTTAGTTTTCGACAGTCATCCAAAAACCTTTCTGTGCAACCGGGCTCTCTATGATAACACAAACTGCATTGGCCGTTGGGCTTACCGATGTCTTGTGCTCTTGCCGCCATCGGTCGTTTGAAGACGCAGTTGAACTTGTACGCATCCAGGCGAATTTCGATCAGGTTGTTTATGAGCGCAAACAGAGGACCCAGCGGGAAAGCCGTCACAAACAGCGTGATGAAGCCGTACTGAATCACTACAAAAGAAAGATCAACTTCAGATTTCTCTCTTCATTCAGTACTGTACACTAAACAGTAAGGATAATTTGACACTCAATAACTTGTTCGACTGAAAGCTGACGATCAAATCGTCAATTCTGAGCTCAAGAGGTTTAGTATGTCAGATTAGTTATGTACAGTTATTCCGTCTGTCTAATAATTATACTACAGCACGCAGCAAGTTGACACTCACCAATCACTAGTCTCCTCGCAGCCGTTTTTGTGCTCCCAACACCTTGTGCCCCTCCCCCACAAACGGCATCCTCGTCCCCAAGCTCTTAGGGGTACGAGGTGTTGCGACCACAAAAACGGCTGCGAGGAGACTAACCAATCTCCAGATACTAAGAACCCGTGGGGAGGGTACTCCGTCACATTGCAGTACAGTTAGTCTGTCTGTCTGTCTTGACACTCACCAATCTCCAGATACTCATAGAAGAGCCCGTGGGAAGGGTAGTCCGTCAGATTGAAGTCCAGTTCCCAGCGCTCGTAGTTGGACATGTCCGGTAGCTCCATGTTTTGCCGTCGGCTCCACCATACCTGAAGTTTCCTGTAAAAATCAAGTTTTTAATGCACCATACATAAATTTTCCTGTGGATATCAAAATTTTACTCAATTACCCACAACACCACGTGCCGTGCAAGCAAATTCATTGGACTGGAGTTTTCTTTGAATCAGTGTGAACTTTAACTTCTGACAGCTCCCTACTTCAATGTCCAATGCTTCCCATCAAATTGACAGCAGGAACGTCAAGTAAATTCATGTGTTGCGTTTGACGCAGCCGCGATACCGAACCATGGTTGGCTTTGCTTTGCTTTAATTAGCGAGCAAAAGCCCTCTGCCGCAATTGGTCAAGAATAGAAAAGCTCTGTTCTTATTGGTCAAATGTACAGCACAACAAAATATACAAGCTCTGTTCTGATTGGTTGGCCACTTACGGTACGATAATTTCCATGAAGTTGTTGAAAATTTGTTTTCCCACCATAATGACAGCCAGCTGCAGCAGCAGTTCAAATAAGCAGCCTGCAGGGTTGCACTGCAACAAACAAACAAACAAACGGTTAGCCGTATAATATACCACAGTAGAACCTCTAATTTGGGACACCTCTCCTTGTCCCTAAAAAAAGAAAACGCTCACATAATCCTTCTATTGATTACCTCCATTCAAGGAACACTTCCATTAAGGGAACACTCTTCCTTGTCTCGAGGATGTCCCCTTTATGGAAGATCCACTACATTAGCTCAGTGTTGATAAAATGGACGGTGATCTTTTTTTTGGAGAATTGATACAGCTTCGACTCAGTCAAGCAACTACTGATACATTTTATTCTGGGCAGACTGGAAAAATTTTGGCTGTTGTACCTCTTCTTGGCGGAATCCAAATATCCTGTTGTAATCTCCTGGTCTACCCGGGCTGTTGAAGAACAATTAATACGTGTATTATACAAGGGCGACTTTTACTTTACAAGTAATTCGACCTTTCACATAAGCAAACACTTGCAGACATAAAAAAAAAATACTTTTCACTGCTAAAAACAAACCCTATCTCGAACTTAAGTTAAAAAGCTTCCAACTCTCTTCAAATGAAACCTAAAGGTGTCGCCAATCCAAAGAAAGCTCTCGATAAGTACATTCTTGTAGCTCGTGTGCTTTTTGACAGAAAAACGTGGCAGTTAAATGAGTAATGCTTACGTAACAACGTTTCCTGGGTTCTTTTTTCTAGTAATTTATATTCTATTTGTTCTCTTACTTGAGTTTGCCGAATGCAATGTAGAAGAGCGACGAGTAGTAGTTGACAAATTGGAACAGGTACATCTTGAAGGCAAAAATATCTTCCAGGTCCGTCTGAGTACGAGGCATTTCTGATATAACACAACAACAACAACAACAACAACAACAATAATAAAAATATTAACAATATTAACAATATGTGTAAGGTAGACGACCAGGCTGGCACAATAAAAAGATATGTTATGTATTAAGGTAAGGTTGGAGTGTTAATTACACTGAACGCCGTAGACAATCAATGTTCAAGATGACAGACATCTCGAGGGCTAACCCTTCCGTCACCAAAGCATAAAACGGTCGCCACACGCACAGGGCGCAAAGGAGTTAAAACCCTATATATTGACTTATATGAAGGATACCGCAGAACATTTACTTCGCGGGAGCGCGAATACATGAAGGATACCGCAGAACAATTGCATCGCGGGCGCGCGAAGGCATACGTACAAGATATAAAATTACTGTAATCTTTATTAGTGTATCGCTTGGCGCGCGCCCGCGGTGAAATAATCTTGTTCTGCGGTATCGTTCATCAAGTTACTGTATGTACGGTCTTACATAACGGAAAACTTCTCTGTGCCCTGTGCCACACGTCTACCAACACATTGATTGCAGCGTTTGACATATCCACATGAACCTTACGTTGATATGAAGGATGTACGTTTTATCTAGGGACTAGGACCCACCATGTACGACAGTGTAAGTTGATGGTTGACGAACAAGAAATATTTCATTTCACAACGTACTGTTCAAATGTGACGCGACATTCACACAAAACTCACCCCACTTAGTCAAAGTCTCAGCCAACTTCTCATAAACCTGTGGATAAAAAAAGTCATCACTTCAAAACAAAGCTGGTCAACTCTAACCGCTTAACTGAAAATGAAAATAAAAAAAAAGAGCTGAAAGAAAGCAGACAGATTGGGAAGGGGAAAACCGTTGAAGTTGCCTCCCCGAGTGAAAAATTGTCCACTACTTTATAGCCTGTCGCAGGCTATAACACAGGGCGCAGGAGTTCCATTATGTAAAACACTATATATTGACTTACATGAAGGATACCGCAGGACAATTACATTGCGGACGCGCAAAGGCATACATACAAAACAAAGTAAGTACGCGTCATGTAAGTAAAGTAATAATGCCTTTGCGCGCCCGCGATGAAATCGTCTTGCGGTAGGTCAATATTTAGGGCTTTACATAACGGAAAGAAAGCGAACTCCCTTGCGCCCTGTGCTATAAGCACGCACTTTCGTTTGGCTTGTATCTGTGCTTGCGTCGAGCCTAGTTTCACTGAAAAGTAAGGACTCTTGTGCTTGCATCGACATACCTTGCTCAACAGCATGATGACAATCAAGTTGAGCAGAGCAGCTGTTGCAGATGTGGCCACAGTAACAGTGCCCATGTGCCCTTCACTCTTTATCAGTACCGCGTACACGGAAAGTCGGTATACAATCACACCAATCACAGCACCCAGCACCAGGCAGAGCTAAAGGCAAAAGAAGTAACTCCATGTGACTGTACTAATGCGAGCGCACCAAACTGAGCTAAGTTAAACGACCGGGAGAAATTTGCCTGAAAAAGGCTGTTGCTAGATCACAAAGGAGTTACGATGTGAGCAAGCTAACGCTGTAAAAGTGATTAAACTGAGATTCGAGCATTGACCCTTCGTCGGAGCAAGTGTTGTTAAGTTCAGATCGCCTTCAAATTTCCATACCGCGTTGATGTTAACTGGGCCCGGTTGCACAAAACACTAACGTCCGGGACAAGGCGTAAATAACAATAGGAATAAATAAATTTGCATTGTTTTAAACGCCCGGTCCAGGGTATTACCGTTTTATGCAACCGGGCCCTCAGTGTACAGTAAACAACAACAACAACAACAACAACAACGAATCCGCTCAATATCAATGCTGCTATCAGAATGAGCTCAAATAGTTTTGGGATCGAGTCAAAGTTGCTTTTGGCAGTGCAAGGGTGGAAAATTTGTAGAATGGGTGTTTCACAAAGCCAGTATATACGAGATGAACAGCAAACGAACCATGAAAACGATGAAACCTCCACTGAAACAGAACCTGGGGATCTTGCGTCCTAAACTAATGTACGGTTCCCGTTCCTAAAGAGCATAAACAAACATAACATCAAATAACTTTCGAAATCCAAAACCACTGTAAAATGTGTACTGAATGTGTTGTCCATAAACTGGTGTATCAACTAAGTGTTGATGAGGGTAATGGAACGCCGTCAAAGAGACAATAGCTGACGTTTCGAGCGCTAGCCCTTCGTCAGAGCGAATGACGAAGAGCTAGCGCTCGAAACGTCAGCTATTGTCTCTTTGACGGCGTTCCATTACTCTCATCAACACTTAGTTGATACACCAGTTTGTCTTCCGCCACGCCGACGCAGTCAACCTAGTTCTCTTAAGAGCTGGTATTACATTGTGTTGTCCATACACTACTTTACATCTAAGGCTCTCTCTAATAGTTACTGAGGCATGCAGTCAAACAATACTCCTTCTACCCTGGTAATTGGGTTAATTCTCGTGTCGGTGGCCAGTGCTTCATACTCAGGCCGAGGCCTCTCCTGTTGGATAACAAAACGCAAGGAGTTAGTTTGTTGAAATCGTCTGGAATGGTTTTGCGGTACCCAAGTTTTGTGGTTTTGTGCAGCATCTTGCTAGCGAGAACTGTTTTTTGAGGGTTCGGTTTTGGCAAACGACAGGAGAATCCTAACTATCAATCCTCTTCAGAGATTTTCACTTTTGCGGCAACGATGTAAATCGCGGAAAATTATTTCTGTGGGAAATATTCATTGCAGTTGGTTGGGAAATCGCAAACTTAGTTCCTGCAACAACGTCGACTTCTTCAAATGCAGTACTTCGTCGCACACTATGACAATGAGAAGAATGTTTAGGGATAGAGTTCCTTGGATCCGGGCTAGCAAGACAGAAGAAAATTTTTCAAGACCCGCACAAGTGCTAATCACGTACCAACAATCGATTATTATCACATTACAACCCATACATTTCCTGTGCAAATGGTTAGGAGAAATTGTATGCTGAATTCAGGAGAAGTCGTACCTCTTCATCCTCAAAACCCATCAGGTCCCACTCATAAGCGATCTCTGTCTGCCTTCGCTTCCAAAATTCCAGGAAACCAGTGGCTGAATAGGGAAAGAATTCAGAGAAGAGAGCATGACTACATAACAAACTTCAAAAAGGATGCAAAAACAAACAAACAAACAAAAAAAAGTAAGTGATGGTGATGATGCTGACGGTGAGTGATGACAAAGAAGACGACGGTATAATTTATGATGTTGGCGATGATGGTGACGATGACAACAACTATGTAAAATGTTTCCTGAGACTCACGAAAAACTTACTCACCCCATAACGACATGAAAACAGCAAAGATTACTGTGAATTCATTGTCAAACACATAAGCAACCTGGAAAAAGAAAGATATACCAACAATCCTTCATTACCAATATTTTGCATAAAATTCCACCCAGCACTTCTTTAGATAACCCTAACCATCCACAAATACATGAACTCTACATATACACAATGTACTGTGGACATTATAAGGAATCCCCCACCCCCTCCCTTACAGGTTGGGCAGGCAACATGTACTACTACAGTACCTTGGAATACAAACAAGTATCCTCCTTGAGAGACCAGAAGCCACACTTGACATCACAGCGAGGACACATAGGGAACTTTCGTGACATCTCCTCATCACAAATATCTTGCCTGGAAATAAAACACACATTGAGCTTGAATGCAATTTTGATGGCTTTTACTTTGAACATACAGTCTTACCTTGCTAGTTCGAATTCAATTAATTCGAAGTCACGTCGAATCCCCTTGGATTTATTTTTTCAGTTATTTACTATCGGCTATTTTAAAACCCCACTATTTCGAACTTTTTTTTGTGTCCCGTACGACTTGGAAATAGTGGGGGTCGACTGTATGTAATCATACAGAGCACGGGTTATTAACTATTAATTCTCACTACATCACTCATACATTTTTCTCATAAAAAGTTAGGAGAATCTGCATTTTGAGTGGGGTAGGTTATAGTGTTGTCACTGTACTTACACAGGGATGTATGACCCAAGTCTGATTATACCATAAAGCACGCTGATCAAGCCGACCAAGGCAGCGGGTACCAGCATTCCAGTGTAATATCCTGCAGATGAGAGATGGTTGAGTGAAATACAAGTTTACATCTAGAAAATGCATGTTGGCACTTCACAGGTCACACTGTTGTGAAGGCTTGATCATCGGAAGCATTCCAAAAAATATGCAAAAGGAATGAAAAATGTGCACAGTTAACATCTCTGGAGCCTAGAGCAAATGCTTTTACTTCTTTTTTCTTTTCACATTACTTGTCTGTGCTTGTGTCTTTTCGTATGCAACTCGTTTTGTTACTCTGCAGTATAAGATATATGGTGTTGTAAATTGTGTGATGTTTGAAAAAAAATATTGCATTGTATTGTATTGTAGACAGTTGGCATAACCAATCATAAATAAGAGGGAAATTTAAATGCACCAATCACAAGCTTGATAAGAATCATAGTAACCATTAATAGTAACATTAGATAATGCTAAACACATACCAAGCCAGGCAAAGTAGATACCAATCTTCTCTCCAAAATATTTTCTGAAGGTAAAAGCAGACAACAGTGTTGATGTACCGAGTAAATGACATAAAACAAAGATTACATAATGTAGTATCACACAATCATGTATGACGACTGTGGCCCAATTTTTAATCTTTTGTGCAAAACTTTATTTTGTTGATTGTTTTCAAAGGTCTTTTTTATTTATTGAATTATTTATGATGAATTAATGATTTTCATGTGTTTGTGGCATCACTGCACCTGATGTAATCCAAAGGCTGCATCTTGTACCACCGACCTAATCTTGACCAGGTGTGGTGCAGAATCTGAAAAGAAATCCAACACATTGACACATTGATCAGATCTATATTTTATTTAGTTTGTATCAAATATATTATCAAAAATGCCTATACATGGAACAAGAAAACAACTATGACACTCCTTTTACTATCAACTCTTGTGTTTTTAGATGGGCTATATATTACACAGGAACAAGTTATATATTTCCTAAATATAGATAATTCAAAGAGGTTATCTGTAATTTAGTTCTAGAGCAAATAGTACAAAGTGTGGCAGATCATATATTTTAGCTGACATATTGAAAGACCTGCCTGCTAATGTATACATATACCTGTCTGTCATTCTCTGGTTTGTGTGTCAGCGTAGAGTGCTCCATCTTGTAGTCTCCCTTGGGAAATAATATTGAGACAAAAATCTTGATTTAATATACACTAATGAAAACTTGACAAGGGTAAACAAAAAAAATCTTACATCTCTTACACATTCGCCTCCGGAACAGTCAGGAAAATTAATCCCTTGTCAGGCTGCTCATAACCCTTTCACTCCCAAGTTCAAAGTACAGATTCTCCCAACCATTCAAGAAGAAAATGTATGAGATGTGTAGAGAGAATATATACTTTAATCAGATGTCATCTGAGCAAGCTATCACAAGCCAAGTTCTCCATAATTTATTACATATCTTTGGTGAAAAACTGAAGGAGAAATTCAATGGGTCTCTGATCTGCTCACCTCATGCAATGGGTATGCAGATAAGTAGGAGCTGTTACTCAGAAGCCTATCAATCCCTAAGAAGGGAGCAAAGACACTTGTAAGATAAAGAACTCTAAGGAAGCAACAATGCAAGACCTCTCTCCAAATATAAAGATGTTCTCTTTTTTTTTTTTTTTTTTTTATTGATTGTAGAGTTTTATGCTAGATTGCTATTTGATAGACGTAACATGTGTTGTTTATTAATGGATTGAATAACTTTTAGGGATTCTGCTGTAAGTGTACATTAATATTATATGTAATTGTCTATAAATTAGATAATTAATTCATAATTTAGTATTAACTATTTTTTCATGATCCATTCAATTTCTTATTTGCAGCGGTTGTTCTGTATTGTCTAGTGTCCCCAGTTAGTAGTGATGCTAAAGGATTTCGGACACGTTAATAAAGTTATTCATACATGTATTCATAAGGCAGTTTATTATATACAGTGCAACACATGTACGTACCTACATTTACCTGTTTAAATGCCTCATACAAATTATTATCTCTCCATGCCAGTAACAATTTGAAATGATTATTAATTAAAACAATTAAAATGTACAAAATAAATTATGCCACCAAGTATAGGAGTGAATGGTATACATTTACTGACCAATCTGATGACTTTTGTCTCCATAGGCTGCCTTGTGCAGAATTCTGTACACCTGAAACAATACATTATAGCAACAACTTTCAATCCATACATGTATATCCTTACACAGAATTTTGAATTTTGCCTCTGCACAGCAATTTTCAGGTTAAATTGATAAATGTTTCCAGAGAAATCCTTTTAAGAGGTGCCAGGCAACAACAATAAACCATAGATTTCTTTGTAAGTAATTAATTCTTCATCTGTTTGACCTGAAAATCACTGTGCTGGGTTGACATGCATTGTTCATAAAGTATGGATTTTGCATTTGATCAAAAACCGCCAGGTTTGAGGGTTTCACATCCATGTTTCCATGACAATAGAACTATTTTGCGACCAACTCTATCAACAAACAAAAATGGCTAGACAGCAAGGGTAACTTACAATTCTGTTTCTTTCTGCAGCCGAGAAAAAACTATCCCTGTCACTTGGAATGAGGAATCTGAGAAAAAATTAAGGGAAATGCATCAAACACAAACTCATGAAGACACTCAATGAATCACTGTCTTGCAGTGGGTGACTGACAGATTAATCCTTTCACTCCCAAGTTCAAAATGCAGATTCTCCAAACATTTCAAGAGGAAAATATATGAGTGATGTAGTGAGAATTGATAGTTTAATCAGTTATCATCTGAACAAGGTGTCAAAAGCCAAGTTCTCCTTACTATATGATATAGTTCTGGTGAGAAACTGAAGGAGAAAATCGAAGTTGATCACTGTTGGGAGTAAAAGGGTTAAAACATGAACTAGCATTCCATTGTGTTTTTATATTCGGCCATCACTAATACGAGTCAAACAGCAATGGATAAACCAGGGCCCGGTTCTTCGAAAGCCAATTAAGCTAATCCAGGATTAACTAAATTCTTTCTCTCGACCTCTCTGCCAATAGACTGCCAGGTTTTGTTGAAGGATACATTAAAAAGCTTGTTCCAGATTAAAACATATCAAGGAAATCATTGTGGACGAAACCTTCACATTTTCAGGCATATAAATGACACAAAAGCTTAGACCTAATCCAGGATTAGACAAATCGTGCTTTGAAAAACTGGGCCCTGGTGTCTAAGAAGAGATCCACACTCAGCAGCCTTCACTTTACCTGTCCATTTTGTCTCTACGAAAAGCGCAAGTGAAGTAGTTTGGCTGTTCTGGCAGGTCTTCATTTCTGAGTTCAAAAGGATTGTTCAAGTTCATCGCATCAAAACATCGCTCCGACCAGTCTCTAGTGTCCATGTCATTTTCCTGCACAAAAATCACGACAATTTATTGATTCTTAAGTTAAATTTCAAAGAACGTAAATACTGTAATATTTTGTTTCATGGAGGGAGAGTGACCGGATCAGTAAACCTGTCCAGAGCTTTACAGCACATATAGTAATCAAAAACAATAAAATAGAGTGCTGGAACTTAATATTATTACACTAATATAATTGTACTTCATCACTTACTGTGGGAGATGTGGACATTTGAAACTGTATATATATGTACCTTAATGGGCATTTTCATCAACATCTCTTCGGCCATCCGTGTCAAGACTTTCCATGGAGCGTGTACTTTCACAAATGCTGTTTTTCCATTTTGTGATGACTGAAATTAAATAAAAGAACCCCCCTCAACCTGAGCCCAACCAGCACTTCCCTGTACCACAAGCCTGTTACTGCCAGGTTCAATGCAGGAAATGTCTAGACTATTATTGAAATACATATTCTGTAGCACTCAATTCCTAAAATTCCTAAAACAATAATAAAAAACAATTATTTATTTGTTTAATCTCTTTTTAGTCGACACACAATATTTTTGTAGTTGACACATTGTTATTTTTACTCTGCAAGTTCCCATCACATGAGATCTGGTTGGCCAGTCAGCCTGTGCTAATGTACCTCAATTCCTTCCCGCTCCAGCTGAAGACCTGCATCTTCCAGGTTTGTCTCAAATGTATCTCTCTTCTCTTGACGCTTTTCTTGCCACTCCCTGTCCTTCTCCGCGTGGATTTCATAGGACAGTATGAAGTCTGATGTGAAGAAAATGGACAGACATATTAGGGCCGTTTATATAAAATACAATAAGCCATGGCTTACATACCCAAAGACATATGTGAATTACACCTCATATACCGCAACAAGTCAGGTAATTTGTACCCCAGCAAGAGAAAATGGCAAACTTTGGCCATCAAGCATTTGTTTATATGATTACCAACCTATTCTTCTCTTGCCATCTGTGAAGAAGAGAGTATTGTCTGCTTTAGATTTCTGAAAACAAAATATGAATGTTCTTCATTGATAACATTACACACATATTTAACTGCAGCTAGGCACATCATCATTGCAGTGTCAAAAAAATAATCTGAAACCCTTTCAGTACCAAATTAATGGAGGTAAAGGTTTTCTACTCCTTGAACTGTGAAATGTTGAAAGGTGTGATCACTCAAAATGAAAACACCCTCAATGGGCAAAATTTTAACAGCAGTGTTTGCATTGTAAAAATGAGTTAGCTTATGACTTTTTAAAACTTTATGTTTGGTCTGAGAAACACAGGTGATCAGGAAAATAAGTACTCCAGGGCCCGGTTTTTCGAAAGTCGATTAAGCTAATCCAGGATTAACGAAATTCTTTCTCTCGATCTCTCTCCCAATAAACTGCAGAATTTTGTTCGAAGATGGATTAGTAAGCTTGTTCCAGCTTAAAACATTATCAAGAAAGTCGTTGTGGACGAAACTTTCACGTTTTCAGGCTTTTAAATGACAAGAAAGTTGAAACCTAATCCAGGATTAGCCTAATCGTGCTTTGAAAAGCTGGGCCCAGGGGTTTAGGAATAATTATTTAAGTTTTGCATAGTGTAACTAGCTTCAGATAAGGCACTGACTGGCTTTTGTATACTTTTGTTAGCAGTGCACATGCAGTAAACTAAACAAGTTATAAATTTTAGAATGAACATCTTAGCTGCCATCTGGTTTTCTTTTATCTTCCAAACTTTACTTGACCCCCCCCCCCCCCATTTTTTATTTTATTTTTCCAAGTACTATAGCTAATTAATAATTATGTAAAGTTTCAAAAGAAAATCACTGCAACTTCATTTTCAATGGAATCACCTTAAGCCCCAAACAGATGTCGCTTTAACGATGAGGGTTATTATAATGCATGTTAGAAATTCTATGTTGTTCTGGCTGAAAACATGTTGTTCAAACTATTTTATTAACCCCTTTGCCGCTAGCATGACATACTCAGTACATTTTTTTAATGACCTGCTAGCATGACATACTCAATAAGTCCAAATTAACTTATAATGTATGGAAACACCCGCACATGAGAAAACAAAAGTATCGCATATCACTGAAGTTTGAATAATTTGCGAAAGAATGAAGTTAGCTTCAACTGGCATTATCCTCATGAAACCCTTTCGATTTTTTCTTCAAGCTTATTTGAACCTGTTTACTAAAGCTTAATTCACTTTATACCACATCAAAGTTGAACTTAGAACAGAGATAGTCGTTCACAAACCTGGAGGAATATTTAATTCAAACTATTTATGAGTAATAACACACTTCTTGACATCTGCAAAATTTGTGCAATATAAATTCCCCATTATTATTTTTTTATTCCCATTTACCAGTTATTATTTTGAAAGTTTAATTTTTTCCCAGGAACAAACACCCTGGAAATAGGAATGAGCAAACTTAAACGAGTATAAAGGAGTTATAGTCCCCATACATGCAGCCACACAGATTCTTTATAAGCCAGAAAATGTGAAAATTTTGCTCCAATACAATGTCCCTCATATATTTTCTTGGGTTATAGGCAAACTTTTTTAGTTAGTCTTTGATCAATATTAAAACCCAAAGAGAAACAAATATTGAGCCAAAATGGTGAGCCAAAATACAAACAACAAATAACAACATACCCGCTGTACTACACGTTAAAAGTGTCTAGTAACAAGTTGTTTATTATCCAGCGTGCAAATACTGTGTGTTTTCTGTTTTGCCTTAGCAATGTACAATACAGCTATATATTGTATGTTACTAAGGATTATTTGCACATTACTATGCAATATTCACACATTACTAAGGAAATTTACAAACCTAGCAACAACTTTTTTCAACAGGATTTCAAAAGTCATAGTCTGGAATATAAACGAGTTATTCATTGTAGACGAAAAACTTCTGCCTGCTGAGAAGTTTTGCATGTTTTTAACCAAAGGACCACCTAAGCCTCTGGCTTCGGCTCTAATCTCTTTGTAATCTATATATCGAATCATATGGATCACAATAAAGGCATAGACATACAAAATGTCTTCACGAAATTAAAAAATCTGTTTTACTTTAGTTTTTGCTTGAACCGGTTCAGAACCAAGCTTTAGTATAAGTATTAAGTAGCTAGTAGACATCAGTAAGCTTCACCAAGATCAAAACACTAATTATTAACAAAAGCATGAAAAAGCTGTTTGCAAAATGCGAAGGTGTGCATATCATCGATTGTGCGTACTTACATCGCTTACTCGATAAGACGGATTCAAAGCAACATCGGTCGGTGTTGCAGGCGAGTCTTTAGCTCCTTCAAAGCCGACTGGGGGCAAATTAGCTGGATCATCGGCAGCAATGGGTGCAACAGCTGAATTTGGCGAAGGGTAATACGTGTTGGGCGACACTGTATTTGCTGGGATTTCGTTGGTTCGGGGATACAAAGGCTGTGACATTGGATAAGACACATCTGGCGCTCGTGAAGGAGGAGGAGGATATGCCTCAAACCCGACAGGACGCGCCCCTTCGTATTGAAAGTTACCATAGCCCGCCATGATGGAACTTTGAAAATTTGAGCCCGCAGTACATATAGTCGGCGTTCATACAAAAAACACGGTTGGTACTTCACGTAACCCTATTATAATGTATCATTATAATATATATCATAAATATGTATATGTACCTATGTATTCGTATGTATTTCTATGTGTTCCCATGTATTCCTATGTATTCCTATGCATTCCCCTGTATTCCTATGTATTCCCATGTATTCCTACGTATTCCCCTGTATTCCTATGTATTCCCATGTATTTCTATGTGTTCCCATGTATTCCTATGTATTCCCCTGTATTCCTGTGTATTCCTATGCATTCCCCTGTATTCCTATGTATTCCCCTGTATTCCTGTGTATTCCTATGCATTCCCCTGTATTCCTATGTATTCCCATGTATTCCTATGTATTCCCATGTATTCCCATGTATTCCCATGTATTCCCATGTATTCCTATGTATTCCTATGTATTCCCCTGTATTCCTATGTATTCCTATGTATTCCCATGTATTCCTATGTATTCCCATGTATTCCCATATATTCCTATGCATTCCCCTGTATCCCTATGTATTCCCCTGTATTCCTACGTATTCCCCTGTATTCCTTATGATACATTATAATAGGGTTACGTGAAGTACTTACCAAAAACACACACAGCGGGCACTTTTATTGTATTTCAGCAACAAGACAGGCCCGTGGCCAGTGCGCTTGTGACGTCATTAGTACAATGAATAGAGACACGCGGGGTCCCGGGAGAGGAACTTTTGTCGTGCGTTTATATGCAAAAGATATTATAGCCGAGTCAGTTTTTGCACATGACGGATCCAAGAGCTCCCTTTATTTTTCTTGCCCTCTTTTCTTCTAATTTCGGTCAAACAGATATTCACGAAAAAGTGTATTATAATAATTGAGAGAAAACAATTATCGAAGGCCCCGTAGGAATATTCTTCGTTTGCAACAACCCAGTTTTCATTGCTTTCCGATGCACGTGACAGTACTTGTGTGACGCTTGCTATACAACCTGCCAACCTTTCAAGCTGACATTTTTTGTGGAGGAACTGTGTTGTCATTTTGTAATGGGATTGACTGGGGAATACCCGACATCTTAAGTAGCTGTAAGACAGCATAATAGCCTTATCTCATCTTCCCAGCGTGTGCATCATGTTCCAGTAGCTGTAATTGAAAGTTTTCAGACTTATCTCTGTAGCACATTAAAACATGACACTTCCCATGATGAAATTACTTCGTATGAAAAAGCCATCTCAGACGTTACTCATCCTACATGTACAAGTCTGATCACTAATATGTTCAAGACTGCTATGCATTAAGCTTTAACGCAAAATTCTGGGTCGATACGAAATTAATCTCTATCGGAAGCTGCAGACGTTTGAATACCGTGACAACAAAGGCGTGCATCACGGGCTTGTGGAGCGAACATTACGGCTCGGATAGTCGAATATCAACCTTGAGCTTTTGAAGACTTCGAGGTATTCAGTGACAAATATTCTCGATGTAATCGCTGCCGGTCTTTCCTGCTTTTGTTAAAGCGGAAAGTGAGTGAAAGCTAAGTAGCTGATGATTCGGGATTCCCCGTTCTATGATATTATGCTCGTGACATTTCATTGACAGATCTTGTATCTTAATCTCGCGTGATATTTGCTTCAAACCTATTAGTAATTCAATATCCTCAGACAATAAACTTGGCTCACGACTTCGTCTTGCAGGACTTCGGTTTTCTTTCACATAAACATTTGTGGGAATACAATAAAACTGAGCGAAGCGAGATCTACCAACGGTCACTTTTTCCTCAGCCATTTCCCAATTTTCAAATAATAACGCCATCTGTTCCACTGATTGTTTGACCTTCATGGCACCGAGCCAAAATGTCGCAACAACAACATAAATGCACATAAATGCACAGCAGAGTGAAATTTTGATCCCAAACAAAAGCCAGATTTTCTGACGCTTTACTTGTATCAACAAGAATAATACAAAGTAAAAGAATACAAAGTACCTTCAAGTTCACCCTCATACTAAACAGTTCCATATAATCCGCTATCAAGCGCTTGAATCGTCAAGCGTCAAGAATCGCCGTCTTTACACAGGTTCTCGTCTTTGTATGTCGACCGGCATCGTTCAGCTTGTTCCTTCAAGTTCTCAAGGTTCTGGATGTCAAATTCTTCGTACATTTCTGTACAGTTGTGCATAGTTATGCAGTTCATTGATAAGTTCATTGCATTTGCTTTCATGGCTTTCAATATGGCTTTTGAGGCTGAACGGACCGACCCAAGCCAAAACCGCTCAATGAAATTTAGTATGGGTCTACCGCAGCCGGCGTATGCGTTTGTAAGTAAGATGAGCGGTCCATAAAATGATCCACAGAGCCAACTAAGGCAAGCAACTTGCTGTCTTCAAAATGGCGAAACTGCTCGCCCGCCAAGTCACTTGATCACAACGTCATCACAAATCACATGATAATATGAACCAATCACCGCATGCAGATCTCTAACCCAGAAAAATAAAAAAAAATAAAAATCGTTGCATTTTAAAGCTTGTGACGTCACAAGCAATAACCGAACATGCGCATGTGCATATTAATTTGGAACATGGAACCTTTGCTATTTGACTGTTCGGATCCTTGCCAATAGTGTCCTTCGCCCGAAAAGTTTTCGATGGCTTCCAGGTTTTCTCGCAGTAATTCGTCAGAATCAAGCATCATTATTCTGCCTTTTCCGCAGAACTCGAATTAAAAATACAACCTCGAGCAGTGTAGCAAATCTTTGACGTGTTCACCAAGACGACATCAAGAGAGTGACGCTTTCAGTGGCATTGAATTACTATCATTATTTTTTTTTTTTTTATTGCGCGCGAAGCTATTGTTACAGTCCTAAGGGACTCTAGTTCACCTATGAGCCCGCTGTATAATGCGATTTTATGCTGACAATAGCCAAAAAAATCACTAAAAGATGCCTTGCATGAAAATAACCCAAGGACACATATTTCATAGTTAATTGCGCACTCGCTGTTTCCAAAGGATGTTCATGCCAATTAAGAATATGATTGCACAACATGCAGAATTCGTAACTTGTTGGTGGACGTACTTCTTTTTGTCCATTGGTTTAGTTTCCCGTCCGTTCTTTGAACTACCGTAAACTCAAAACAACTGATAGCCAATTCATCCTTGGAATCCCGCAGAATAAATCTTAGCCGTGTCCGCAGTATAAATCTTGCCAGTTTCCTGTTGCTCTTGCCAATCATTTTGTCATAGTAATTTTACTTGGTTGGCTTCATGCAGACCTCGTGGCTTCCCAGAACTCTGCAGACAAAACAAGAATTTAACAAAAGTGCGTTACATAAAAACGAGATGCATGCACCCCACTCCCTCCCTCTCCCTCTCTCTCTCGTCATTCCCCCGGCAGGATTGACAAAATTCACGTTCTTTCACTCGTACTTTGGCCATAACACTGCACTGAGAACGTGTTTTTATCAAAGCTGAACTAAAAATGATTCATCATAACAGGACGGGGAAGTCGAGTTCTACGCGAAAACCTCTTATGTTTAGGCTTAAAACTGACGGAACTAACAAACTTTTGACTTAATTTAGGATCACGGCTTTCAGGGAGTATACAGCAATTTTTACCAACCCTTTTTGTACACACTCCAGTCCGTCCTGACAAGGCCCACAGTCGGGTTTATCGCCGATCCAAATTTTTCTGTACAACACATCTGCACACTGATGATACTCGGCCAGCTTGGGTTTGCATAACGGCACTATTGAGTTGATGGTCGGCTCCAGGATACAGCAGCCATTTTTGCAATCAGAGTCCTTCTCGCAGAAAGTGCCTGAGAAAGACGAACAGATTCTGAGGGTCAAGAATTTACAAGTGTGTTTTTACAAGTTGGACTAATTCCTCTGCATGTTAAAACACATTTAATCCAATACCATGGCCAAAAACTGTTACAGTTATGCATGTGAGACCGGTATCTGTAATATTTGTAAATTTTTGCTTGATAAGAGTCCATTTAGTGGTGTTTGAATAATGGTCCAACTTGTAAATACGCGTGTAAATGTTTATTGAATTGGCCCCAGGTCTAATAGTGTTGAGTGTCAACTTGTAAAATGTGTATAATGATTATGTAAGTAAAACGGTGAAAGTAAACAGTGAAATTCACGTCTGGTCGACCTTTCTAAACTCACCCGCCTCCCCAGGGGAGCTCTTGTCGCACCTTCCGTACACACATTGTAGTCCCTTGCAGCACTGGTCTTTCATTGAACAAGCCATTTTGATCTTGTGACAATCCTCGCAGTACAAGAAGTTGCAGTATTTGCCTTCCTTGCACGGATTTTTATCTTTAGAACATTCCGCTTGGTAATAACCGGGCGCAATCTGAAAGAAAGAATTCTCCAGCTTCAAGTCTTTCCTCGCGGTAGACAGATGTATCCGTCACAGAAAATTTGGTACCTGGCAGTTTGCTCACATACAGAACCTAACAGAGGCATCAATGGAATTCTCAATACATCAATGATGCGAGAACTACAGTATCAGAGCTCAGGAATTGAAAGCTGAGTCAATCGGCCCTTCACAACCACGACAAACGTATAACAGTCAACCTGAAGAACTATCATCTCAACTCAGTAATACCAAACTATGCTTGTGTCATTTGTTGCAAGTAAATCTATTAGCAGATCTATGAAATAATATTACCTGCCTACGTTGAAGTTTGTTGTGGTTTTTTACTGCCCCCGGGGGCAGTTTTGGGACAGTTTGCCACGCCGGCTGGACAACCTGTTGTAAACCGTTCATCTCATGGCCGCCATAGCTGCGTAATACGGCCCATAATTTCCTCTGCTCTCGTAGTTCCTTCTTCGTACCGAATTCCCTGCTTTGTATAACACGTAGTAACCTGTCGTGCTCAGTTGCTTTGAGTCTTTTCGTACTCTCGTCGGTATACACTGTGTTGAGACTAGCTGCTACGATTAAACTAACAGCAAGACAAAACATTTGTCGTTGTAAGAACCTTGGCGTCATCGGGAACTCCGACTCTTGTTAAGAAACGACACATTTAACCGGTAACATGCTGTTTTGTAAGCCGCAGACAAAACCTCTAGAAGTCTAACAGTACGATGCCGTCCAACTAGAAATTCAGGTCAATGAAAGATTCACTTTGATTCTAAACAGCTGTTAAGTGATAAATAATTCAGGAGGTTCTTTCATTTGAGACGGATAATTTTCAGGTCTTTTGTCTTTTCTTTCAGGTCTTTTGTTTGTTTGTTTAAAACTTGCCACCGGGCCGTGAGTCACTGGTGATCAAAGCAGTGCCTGAAGGCTTAGTGGCTTTATATAATGCTCCTATAGTAAACCCTTATAAACGGTTTTCACTGCCATGAGTTACCTATATAAATCCAACGCGAGATGAAAAAGCATGAAAACAAAACAACTCTCTTCAACAACAACATGTGCGGAGTGAAGACTGGAATGTACCAATTGAGATATTTTATAGTTCACTCGGATCACGCTGAGGTTTCACTCAACACTTTGGGAGTAACAAATGAACTCTGCTATTAGTCTGCACAGGCTGCCATAAGGTTTTTTTTCTTTGTTTCCTTCTTTTTTTCTTAAAAAAGAATGGCCGATGTTGACGATTCTTTTTACCACAGCAAAGTAACAATTTCTCTGCTAATATTAATCCCTTTCGCGTGAAATTCACTGAGAAGAATTGAAAAGCAAAGATCGTGCAGCAAGCTGTGATGGCAGCGCATGCGCTTCTGGGTTTTTTGGGTTGACGGACTGAACTTGTGTTTGCTGCTTTATAAAAGTTTCATGCGACTCTAATTTTCGGCCCAAAAGGAGTATTTTCCAAATAAAAACAATATGCACAGGCTGCTATAAGTTTTTTTTTGTTTTTGATTTTTCTGTTTTTTGTTTTCGTTTTCATCTTAAAAAAAAATTAAAAAATAAAAAAAAAGGCCGATGTTGACGATTCTTTTTACCACAGCGTAGCAAGAATTTCTCTGCTAATATTAATCGGTTTTGCGTGAAATTAAATAAGAAGAATTGAAAGCAAAGATCTGTGCGATGAATTATGGATTTGATTAGAAACTAAGGATTTATGGAGGCAAGAAAACAACGCAATTGGTTTGAACCTCTTCCATTTAGAAAGCGTTAAGTGTTGGTCGATGATCTGCTCTTATTTCTCGCGGCCGGTTGTCTAAAATTTTGAAGTTTACACACAGACATATTTGTCATAGCATTAGAGAGCCTCCTTGAATGTTTCATGCGAGTCTGACATTAAGGTCAAAACATAATGAGCAATTTCCAAGAAATGAAAAGCTTATAGCTTTCTTCTCCTGAATGGCCGTTTTTGACAAATTATTTTACCACTTCGTACATAAATTTCTCTGCCAATATTCATCAGTTTGGCTTTAAATTCACTATGAATACTTGACAAGCATAGGTTTATGCAAAGAGTTATGGATTGGATTATAAACTTATCATTTCTGTTGCAAAAGAAACAATAAAACTTTAAATAAATAAACAACAAACAAACAAAAACAAAAACAAAAAAAATTAAAAAACCGGGTATTGAACCCGGCCCGATGACAACACACCGGTGGGTCGGGGGAGAGCTGCCCGGCCCCCAAGCCAGATCGAGGAGCAACTCGCCAACACCCGCGAAACTTCCAGACCGAACGGGGAGAGATAATCCGGCCCCCAAGCCGTGGTGAATTATCCCTTGCCCAGAAGAATGCGATAGTGGTGTCAGCCTAACTTGTTAGTAACATGTATCCAATCAGCTATATAGCCTCCGAGACACCAGTCGCTTCATCCATATGGGATGTAACTTTGTATCGTCGCTCCTTCTATTACGAATAATTTGCAACGGCCGCTCATAATAACCTAGCTTTAGCTCCCTTCACATCCCAGAATCATTAAATATCCGACTTTTGCACTCAGAGTGTATATTTAATGCCGCGTCCGCAATAGCCTTGCAAGCTGTGATGGCAGCGCATGCGCTTCTGGGTTTTTGGGTTGACGGGCTGAATTTGCGTTTACTGCTGTATAAAGGTTTCATGCGACTCTAATTTTCGGCCCAAAAGGAGTATTTTCCGAAAAAAATATCCACAGGCTGCCATAAGGGTTTTTTTGTTTTTGTTTTTGTTTTTGTTTTGTTTTTTTCTTTAAAAAAAAGAAAAAAATTAAATAGCCGATGTTGACGATTCTTTTTACCACAACGTAGGAAGAATATCTCTGCTAATATTAATCCGTTTGGCGTGAAATTCAACAGCAAAGATCTGTGCGATGAATTATGGATTTGATTAGAAACTAAGGATTTATGGAGATATAGCAAGAAAACAACGCAATTGGTTTGAACCTCTTCCATTTAGAAAGCGTTAAGTGTCGGTCCAATCAGCTATATAGCCTCCGAGACACCAGTCGCTTCATCCATATGGGATGTAACTTTGTATCGTCGCTCCTTCTATTACGAATAAATGCAACGGCCGCTCATAATAACCTACTTTAGCTCCCTTCACATCCCAGAATCATTAAATATCCGAGCTTTGCACTCAGAGTGTATATTTAATGCCGCGTCCGCAATAGCCTTGCAAGCTGTGATGGCAGTGCATGCGCTTCTGGGTTTTTGGGTTGACGGGCTGAACTTGTGTTTACTGCTATATAAATGTTTCATGCGACTCTAATTTTCGGCCCAAAAGGAGTATTTTTCGAAAAAGAAAATATGCACAGGCTGCCATAAGGTTTTTTTCCTTCTTCTTTAAAAAAAAAAAAAAAAAAAAGGCCGATGTTGACGATTCTTTTTACCACAGCGTAGCAAGAATTTCTCTGCTAATATTAATCGGTTCGGCGTGAAATTCACTAAGAAGAATTGAAAAGCAAAGATCTGTGCGATGAATGATGGGTTTGATTAGAAACTAAGGATTTATGGAGATATAGCAAGAAAACAACGCAATTGGTTTGAACCTCTTCCATTTAGAAAAGATTAAGTGTTGGTCGATGATCTGCCCTCATTCTTGGGGGCCGGTTGTCTAAGATTTCGAAGTTTGCAAACAGACATTTTTGTCATACCATTAAAGAGCCTCCTTGAATGTTTCATGCGAGTCTGACATTAAGCCTAAGCATAATGAGCAATTTCTGTCGCAAAAAGAAACAAAAAGAAACAAAAAGAAAAAAGAAGCAAAAAGAAACAATGAAACTTTAAATAAATAAACAACAAACAAACAAAAACAAAAACAAAAAAATTAAAAAACCGGGTATTGAACCCGGCCCGATGACAACACACCGGTGGGTCGGGGGAGAGCTGCCCGGCCCCCAAGCCAGATCGAGGAGCAACTCGCCAACACCCGCGAAACTTCCAGACCGAACGGGGAGAGATAATCCGGCCCCCAAGCCGTGATGAATTATCCCTTGCCCAGAAGAATGCGATAGTGGTGTCAGCCTAACTTGTTAGTAACATGTATCCAATCAGTTATATAGCCTCCGAGACACCAGTCGCCTCATCCATATGGGATGTAACTTTGTATCGTCGCTCCTTCTATTACGAATAATTTGCAACGGCCGCTCATAATAACCTAGCTTTAGCTCCCTTCACATCCCAGAATCATTAAATATCCGACTTTTGCACTCAGAGTGTATATTTAATGCCGCGTCCGCAATAGCCTTGCAAGCTGTGATGGCAGCGCATGCGCTTCTGGGTTTTTGGGTTGACGGACTGAATTTTTGTTTGCTGCTGTATAAAGGTTTCATGCGACTCTAATTTTCGGCCCAAAAGGAGTATTTTCCAAATAAAAACAATATGCACAGGCTGCTATAAGTTTTTTCTTTTTTTTTTCTGTTTTTTGTTTTTGTTTTCATCTTAAAGAAAAAAAAAAAAGAAAAAAAAAAAGGCCGATGTTGACGATTCTTTTTACCACAGCGTAGCAAGAATTCTCTGCTAATATTAATCCGTTTGGCCTGAAATTCACTAAGAAGAATTGAAAAGCAAAGATCTGTGCGATGAACTATGGATTTGATTAGAAGCTAAGGATTTATGGAGATATAGCAAGAAAACAACGCAATTGGTTTGAACCTCTTCCATTTAGAAAGCGTTAAGTGTTGGTCGATGATCTGCTCTTATTTCTCGCGGCCGGTTGTCTAAAATTTCGAAGTTTACACACAGTCATATTTGTCATAGCATTAGAGAGCCTCCTTGAATGTTTCATGCGAGTTTGACATTAGGTCAAAACATAATGAGCAATTTCCAAAAAATTATAGCTTTCTTCTCCTGAATGGCCGTTTTGATAAATCATTTTACCACTTCGTACATAAATTTCTCCGCAAATATTCATCAGTTTGGCTTTAAATTCACTATGAATACTTGACAAGCATAGGTTTGTGCAAAGAGTTATGGATTGGATCATGAACTTATCATTTTTGTTGCAAAAGAAACAATAAAACTTTAAATAAATAAACAACAAACAAACAAAAATAAAAACAAAAAAAATTAAAAAACCGGGTATTGAACCCGGCCCGATGACAACACACCGGTGGGTCGGGGGAGAGCTGCCCGGCCCCCAAGCCAGATCGAGGAGCAACTCGCCAACACCCGCGAAACTTCCAGACCGAACGGGGAGAGATAATCCGGCCCCCAAGCCGTGGTGAATTATCCCTTGCCCAGAAGAATGCGATAGTGGTGTCAGCCTAACTTGTTAGTAACATGTATCCAATCAGCTATATAGCCTCCGAGACACCAGTCGCTTCATCCATATGGGATGTAACTTTGTATCGTCGCTCCTTCTATTACGAATAATTTGCAACGGCCGCTCATAATAACCTAGCTTTAGCTCCCTTCACATCCCAGAATCATTAAATATCCGACTTTTGCACTCAGAGTGTATATTTAATGCCGCGTCCGCAATAGCCTTGCAAGCTGTGATGGCAGCGCATGCGCTTCTGGGTTTTTGGGTTGACGGGCTGAATTTGCGTTTACTGCTGTATAAAGGTTTCATGCGACTCTAATTTTCGGCCCAAAAGGAGTATTTTCCGAAAAAGAAAATATCCACAGGCTGCCATATGGTTTTTTTTGTTTTTGTTTTTGTTTTCTTCTTAAAAAAAAAAGAAAAAAAAATAGCCGATGTTGATGATTCTTTTTACCACAGCGTAGCAAGAATTTCTCTGCTAATATTAATCCGTTTGGCGTGAAATAGAACAGGAAAGATCTGTGCGATGAATTATGGAAATCCATAGAAACTAAGGATTTATGGAGATATAACAAGAAAACAACGCAATTGGTTTGAACCTCTTCCATTTAGATAGCGTTAAGTGTTGGTCGATGATCTGCTCTTATTTTTCGCGGCCGGTTGTCTAAGATTTCGAAGTTTACACACAGACATATTTGTCATAGCATTAGAGAGCCTCCTTGAATGTTTCATGCGAGTTTGACATTAGGTCAAAACATAATGAGCAATTTCCAAGAAATGGAAAGCTTATAGCTTTCTTCTCCTAAATGGCCGTTTTTGACAAATCATTTTACCACTTCGTACATAAATTTCTCTGCCAATATTCATCAGTTTGGCTTTAAATTCACTATGAATACTTGACAAGCATAGCATGGTTTGTGCAAAGAGTTATGGATTTGATTATAAACTTATTATTTTTGTCGCAAAAGAAACAATGAAACTTTAAATAAATAAACAACAAACAAACAAAAATAAAAACAAAAAAAATTAAAAAACCGGGTATTGAACCCGGCCCGATGACAACACACCGGTGGGTCGGGGGAGAGCTGCCCGGCCCCCAAGCCAGATCGAGGAGCAACTCGCCAACACCCGCGAAACTTCCAGACCGAACGGGGAGAGATAATCCGGCCCCCAAGCCGTGGTGAATTATCCCTTGCCCAGAAGAATGCGATAGTGGTGTCAGCCTAACTTGTTAGTAACATGTATCCAATCAGCTATATAGCCTCCGAGACACCAGTCGCTTCATCCATATGGGATGTAACTTTGTATCGTCGCTCCTTCTATTACGAATAATTTGCAACGGCCGCTCATAATAACCTAGCTTTAGCTCCCTTCACATCCCAGAATCATTAAATATCCGACTTTTGCACTCAGAGTGTATATTTAATGCCGCGTCCGCAATAGCCTTGCAAGCTGTGATGGCAGCGCATGCGCTTCTGGGTTTTTGGGTTGACGGACTGAATTTTTGTTTACTGCTGTATAAAGGTTTCATGCGACTCTAATTTTCGGCCCAAAAGGAGTATTTTCCAAATAAAAACAATATGCACAGGCTGCTATAAGTTTTTTTCTTTTTTTTTTTCTGTTTTTTGTTTTTGTTTTCATCTTAAAGAAAAAAAAAAAAAAAAAAAAAAGGCCGATGTTGACGATTCTTTTTACCACAGCGTAGCAAGAATTTCTCTGCTAATATTAATCCGTTTGGCCTGAAATTCACTAAGAAGAATTGAAAAGCAAAGATCTGTGCGATGAACTATGGATTTGATTAGAAGCTAAGGATTTATGGAGATATAGCAAGAAAACAACGCAATTGGTTTGAACCTCTTCCATTTAGATAGCGTTAAGTGTTGGTCGATGATCTGCTCTTATTTCTCACGGCCGGTTGTCTAAAATTTCGAAGTTTACACACAGTCATATTTGTCATAGCATTAGAGAGCCTCCTTGAATGTTTCATGCGAGTTTGACATTAGGTCAAAACATAATGAGCAATTTCCAAAAAATTATAGCTTTCTTCTCCTGAATGGCCGTTTTGATAAATCATTTTACCACTTCGTACATAAATTTCTCCGCAAATATTCATCAGTTTGGCTTTAAATTCACTATGAATACTTGACAAGCATAGGTTTGTGCAAAGAGTTATGGATTGGATTATGAACTTATCATTTTTGTTGCAAAAGAAACAATGAAACTTTAAATAAATAAACAACAAACAAACAAAAACAAAACAAAAAATTAAAAAACCGGGTATTGAACCCGGCCCGATGACAATACACCGGTGGGTCGGGGGAGAGCTGCCCGGCCCCCAAGCCAGATCGAGGAGCAACTCGCCAACACCCGCGAAACTTCCAGACCGAACGGGGAGAGATAATCCGGCCCCCAAGCCGTGGTGAATTATCCCTTGCCCAGAAGAATGCGATAGTGGTGTCAGCCTAACTTGTTAGTAACATATATCCAATCAGCTATATAGCCTCCGAGACACCAGTCGCCTTATTTATATGGGATGTAACTTTGTATCGTCGCTCCTTCTATTACGAATAAATGCAACGGCCGCTCATAGTAACCTAGCTTTAGCTCCCTTCACATCCCAGAATCATTAAATATCCGAGCTTTGCACTCAGAGTTTATATTTAATGCCGCGTCCGCAATAGCCTTGCAAGCTGTGATGGCAGCGCATGCGCTTCTGGGGTTTTAAGGACAGCCGCGCAAGACTGAAAACGAGTTTAGACCCGATCGCCTCACGACCGAGAATCGGACGATGTCGGTAAATCCAAGATGGCTGTTTTCTGTGTATTTCATCGAACAAGCCTTATCGAGTTAAGTGAAATAACATCGCTTCTTTTCATCATAGTTCAGACGATTATAATACATATTGAACCTCGTGGCGAACTAAACTGTAGAAAATGTGACGTGTCCTTCCCGCTGGTACGGTGTAATCGTGTCGTGCCAACGGGAAGGACAGAGTGAAAAAACTCGACTATTTTAGTCGAGGATCATTTTAAGTGAAGAGTAAGTGTATCTTCAATAAAATCAAGTGGTATCTCTTCCTTTGATGGTGATTTAGATAACTGAGGCGAACTAAACTCTGGAAAATGTGATGTGTCCTTCCCGCTGGTACGATGGAGTTCGATCGTACCAGAGGGAAGGACAGCGGGAAATAACCAGACTATCTTTAACTGTATCTTCAGTCGAGGATATACAGAGTGAAATGTACCATCGGAAACTCAAGTGGAACTGCTTGACTGAATTATATTTGACAGCCTCGCAGTGAAGCAGAGTATAGTAAAGTGTGGTGTCCTCTCCGCTGGTACGCTGTCTTTGGATCGTACCAGCTGGAAGATCAAAGTGGAATAACTCAGTTATTTTAGCTTAGGATGTTGGACCAAGTATACTTTAGCTGCCAAAAAATGACCGTCCATCGACGGTCGGTCGACGGTCGATCGACTGTCGGTCGACGGTCAATCGACCGTCAGTCGGTAGTCGACTGACTGTCTACTGACTTTCGACCGACTGCCGGTAGAAGGTCGGCCGACGGTCTATAGAAAGTCAGTCGAAAGTCGGTCGGAAGTCAATCGACGGTCGACCGACAGTCGGTCGAACATCTGTCGACAGTTGACTACCGATTTCTCAGACGACGGTCGGTCGGCCGACGATTCTAAAATAATGGCGATTTGATTATCCTTAGTGTTTGTGGGCGATGGAGCGCTATGCAAGACATAGGAAGATTCTGTAGGCTTGGAGACAACAATTGGAATTGCGAATAAATGCTTTAGTCTTAACATTTTATTGAGTGTAACAGTTGGGACCAAGTATGCAAGCTGTGATGGCAGCGTATGCGCTTCTGGGTTTTTGGGTTGACGGGCTGAACTTGTGTTTGCTGCTATATAAAGGTTTCATGCGACTCTAATTTTCGGCCCAAAAGGAGTATTTCCCGAAAAAAATATCCACAGGCTGCCATAAGGTTTTTTCTTTTCTTTTCTTTTCTTCTTAAAAAAAAAGCTAATATTAATCGGTTTGGCGTGAAATTCACTAAGAAGAAATGAAAAGCAAAGATCTGTGCGATGTATTATGGATTTGATTAGAAACTAAGGATTTATGGAGATAGCAAGAAAACACCGCAATTGCTTTGAACTTCCATTTAGAAAGCGTTAAGTGTTGGTCGATGATCTGCTCTTATTTTTGGCGGCCTTTTGTCTAAGATTTCGAAGTTTGCACAGATACATATTTGTCATAGCATTAGAGAGCTTCCTTGAATGTTTCATGCGAGTCTGACATTAGGCCAAAACATAATGAGCAATTTCCAAAACATGAAAAGCTTATAGCTTTCTTCTCCTAAATGGCCCTTTTTGACAATAAGACTGAGAGCCTTTCATTGGCATGGCGCATATATATTTTTTGTCCAACGGTACGTGAACCTGACGACGCCGAGAACAAAAAGAAGAGGAAGAAGTAGAAAATAAAAGGAAAGAACACACAGAAAGCTTTTATTTCAGTGGTCACACCTTTGTATTTCATTGGACAGTTCAGGAATTGTTAGAATGTGCTTATGGAGAGTTTCAATTGAGGGATCACGCCTTTAGTTTCCCTTGACAGTTCAGGGTGAACTGTTATTAGAATGTACTCATTGAGGTATTTTGATTGGGTGATTGATATCTTTTAAAGGTTTATTTGGCATTATACCAGATGTTATATCATCCGTCAGATGTTTTCTAGATTGAGTCAAGTGTGCAAACCCGGGTTGTTACACTTTTTTTCAGCAGATCTGGCAACGCAGACAAAATTGCAACAAGTTGCTGGAGAATGTTACACTCTGCAGCACCAAACCAGCAACGTCAATCATCAAAAATATTATTACACTGTATTTCATTTACAGTGAGATTAACAGAGCTTGATACTATAGTATGATGACGGACGGCATAACAGAGCCGTTTGCGTCGTCAGCTGTTCTTACTTATGCTCTCTGATTCTTTTTCAATCAGAGGACCCCTGGACTGCTAGTTTGCGTGGTCACCCGAGGCATGTGTAGAGTCACTCAGCCAGATTTTGACAACTTGAATGTCTATTGCCTTGAGTAAAACTTGAACCTCGCATCCTCAGCACAAAAGTCGAGAGCAGTTGCCCCAGCAACTGTTCAACCAGCTCCATTTGAGAGAAAGCTGTCAGATGCCAACTTCTGTCTAATTATATTTGGATAAAACAGGTGGGGCCATTCATAATTCTTCTGAAGTTAGCACAAAGGGAAAAAGAAATACTTAAACAAGAACTTGCACCATTTTTTTATCACACGAAAGCAACTGTTCTTTCTGTTTGGAGTACTGTACAGACACGCGAAAGGGAACGGAGACTAAAAACTCGGAACACAAAAATTAATTAGGAACATGACATTTCTTCTGTCAAATTAAAGCTGTCAAATGCCAATTTCTGTCTAATTATATATGTATACACATGTATACATGAGTCCCGCTCTAAGTCTTGCAGAGAAATGTGAAGCCAATTTCTAAGGCTCACACATGCTAACGCCAGGTGACGAGATTCGATGAAATTCAACTGGCAGGAAGGGCCTGAGCAGGAGTTTCCCGTGAAGGTCTCAGCCAGGTTGTTTGGGACCGAGTTCCACTCTGACTCGACACAGGCTCCACCGGCGCTCCCTCTCGACCGCAGCACAGAATCTTGCGAAACTCTTTTCTGAAGGGTCTGTTCATCGCTCCGTAAATGAATGGATTAATGGCGGAACTCAAACCCAGCAAGTACGCTGCGACAAAGGCGACGCCATGTGGAGTATAGTTGAGAATTATCCGCACTAGGACCACGATGCTGAACGAGGGAACCCAGCACAACGCAAACCCAACGACCAGCGCGTACAGTGTCTTGGTAATCTTAATCTCCTCCACGCTAATCCGGCCGCCTCCTTGTTGCAGTGTGTCTCGAATGTTCGTGTTATGCTCGCGAATTGTGCGTGACACTTTAACGTAGGAGATTATGATGACCACTGATGGAATGCCAGCACACAACACAGACTGGAACGTGTTGAAGCCAAGGTTTGCAGCTTCCGTGTGGAAGAACCAGCCACAGCCAGCAAAATCTGGCAGAAACATGAAGTTCGCCACTCCCATCATAACAGGCAAGCCCGTAATAAACGCTAAAAACGCCCACATGCTTACCATAATGGCCAAGGAGTTCTTAAATGTAAATATCTTCTTGTATTTTGGAGGTTGGACGATACGGAAGTAGCGGTTCACGGCTGTGATGGTCATTGTGTAAACCGAACAGAAGATGAGATAATGCGCGAAAAAGCCATAAAACCCGCACATCTCCGGACCATATATCCATCGCCCTGTGATCAAAACCCCGGATGTAAGTGCCTGACAGATCGACGCGGTCAGCATGTCGGTCGCAGCAAGTGCAGCGACGTACAAATTTGTGGTTGAGCGTAAACGGGGATTGCGATAGACGGCCAAACAAACCAGCAAATTGCCAAACAGAGCTATGGCGGCATTAATCAAAAACAGCATACTTTCCACGACTACGACGGCAGTGGATCGGTCTGGGAGAACCCAGATGATTGGGACTTCTGTAGCATTTGCCATTTTTAAAAGTCTCGACACTTATTTTGGTCAAGGCGAGGATGAAATCCACACACGACTTCTGAAAGAAAAATGAACATAAATAAATAAAAAGAAGGTTCAATACAAGAGCAATGGAGATTACATCGAGATTTATATGTGCGCACGCAAAGGATCATGGTCTTTTTATCGTGGTTAATTTAAAATAAATATGCCAAATATGTAAATGTGGGAATAAGTCGTACTTTGAAAAACAGAAACATTAATGGGAAACTCCAATGGATGGAAAACTCCAATTAAACACCATGGTCTTCATGGCGTACTCCGTTCGAAACGACTATTGAATAGTGATTTGCCAAACCTCAGGATCACCGTTAATGTTTTTAAACCTCGTTTTCCCAGCTATTCACATAAGTTTCCATGGTGTGGTTGTCATGCGTTAAATTAAAGCCGTCTTTGAGTGCCTGAAGGCAGGTGCGAGATTGACTAAGTTTCACGACCGAACTACACTCATCTGGTTACAGGAGAAACTTAGCGTTTATGATTTGGGACTAAAAAGAGAGGAATCTGGAACTGGAGCATGTGAACCCTACAAACTAGACACCCGTAGTCATACGGTTACATGTGAAACAAATTTAACATTAATTTTAAAAAGGCAAATTGTAAATAGACTGTATTTAATTTATCAGCTCAATATTTATCCATGCAGCCGAACAACACATTAAATTATTCCAATGCCTTTCACACAGCCGCCAGCGTTTGTTATGAAACAGAGAGATACAGAGCCGTAAAGAAACACACATTAAAAATTTAGACAAATACGCATAGATCTCTCATCAGGAGGTCAGCTCTAATCACTAATACAGGTACCAAACTGCTGTAAGGAAATAGGTAAGACAATATTTACCACACGAAATTGAGGTATTATCTACAAAGTCATTCTTCTTTCTTTTCTATCAAATTCGCTGCACAGCGCTGCCCAGTTTGAGACCGCTAGCTATAATTATTACCCAACTCATGTGGATAATCAAGGCTTTTTCATATAAAAAGCTTTTCTTATGTAAAATATTGGTCTTCGGCAGTCACACGAGATTAGTTTCCAAAAATTAAGAAATATTGAAGATGAACACTTTACAGAAGCAAAAGGGAGAACTATTCACAATTTATCCAGACCACAATGCTCAGAGAAATAATCTTGTTGTGCATGCAAGCTTTTCGCAAGGAGCAGTTTAGTTAAGGCTGGTTCACACGAGTAAAGCAAGCGCAAGCGCAAACGCAAACGCAAACGCAAGCGACCGGTTTCACACGATAAAATTTGTGAAGCAAGCGCAAACGCAAGCGCAAGTAAATGGAAAAGTTTTCATTCTCTTGCGCTTGCGTTTGCGCTTGCTTTACCGTGTGAACCAGCCTAGGAGACAGGTTCATAAAACTCATTTGAACCTTGCTTCTGCAAAAACACACTTAAGACTATTCCTAAATTCAACTATTGTCAGTAAACATGTAGGAATTTGCCTGGGCATCGAAAGAAAAGTAAGCAAGAGAAATGAGAACGTTTTTGCACTAAGACGTTTTGCTGAGGCACAATCAATTATTCACGCGCCGCCCGAGTTTAGTCGTTCTCGTACAGTGCATCAACTTCTCGACTTCCATGATCGAAGGTTGTAAGAAAAATATCAAACCCAAATCAAAAGGCAATGGAAATTTCTTTTCGTACTTGAGATGGCAAAATTTGGAATTTAGCGACAGCGATTTGCTGCTGGCGGCTAACTCTTCCTCTCCCGACTTCCTGTACATAGTAAACAAACGAAAAAGAAACTTCCTTGCCTGTTTTACACTTGCTTTTCACCTGGTTTACTCTGAGAAATCCAACTTGTCGCCGTCCTCGACAAGAACACTTCTTTCCCAAATGAAGCTTTACTGATGTATACGGAGTTGTTGTCAACGCAACCGATATATATCTCCCGCTGACGCAGATAAATTGGTTGTTGCAGACTGTTTGGATAAAACAGGTGGAGCCATTCATAACTCTTCTGAAGTTAGCACAAAGGGAAAAAGAAATACTTAAACAAGAACTTGCACCTTTTTTTTATCACACGAAAGCAACTGTTCTTTCTGTTTGGAGTATTGTACAGACACGAGAAAGGGAACGGAGACTAAAACCTCGGAACACAAAAATTAATTAGGAACATGACATTTCTTCTGTCAAATTAAAGTTTCAATGTTTGAACACGTATATCAATACAAGATAACATAATTTCAATCTTTTAAAAAGTAAAGAAGCAAGTACAATGTTTGAGCGACCAGCACACGACACCGCAGTAAAAAGCAACACTAAATCAGCAAGTATCTGATCAACGTCCGAAACGTAAACCACAGCGGTAAACTGTTAGGATGCAATGATTCTTACGGTGATGTGAAGCAAGGGTGCTCAATAAACTTGATAAAAAAAATCTAATCATGTGGAAAATTCGAGATGAAAACATTGAGAGATTAGTCACTGTGAGCGTGAGAGAACGCTGTGTGTCCGAAGTTGATATTTAGGCTTTTTTTTTTTTTTTTTCATATACGAGGCTGTAAGCCGCGTTTAACACTGGGTCAGTCGAAGGGTTTTAATTTAAAAAGGATAATTTGAACGAGCTATTTTAGTAGCATTTAAATTGCCGTCATTGGGAACAGGAAAGCTTTCGACGTCGCATCCGCCTTAGACTAACTCAGATTGGGACATATTACACGCGACATGACACTTTTCAGCAAGAAAATGAAGGATATGTAATAATTATAGAAAGATAGTAAAAGCGCAATAAATAATGTCTTGGGTTACACGGACACTTCCAATAATGCGGCGAATTAAAAAAAATGCAATGTTCCGCCTTTTAAATATTGACCATAAGTACTTAGCTGTGAAACTGAACCATGAACCGGTCTTTGAAGACGAAAAAGAAGAAGAAATAAAAAAAATAACAACTTATAGAGAGGAGTTGGAAGTGAACACTGCTATCAGATTGAGAGCTTTCATTTGAGTGATTACACCTTTAGATTTCATTGGACAGTTCAGGCGTTGGAAGTTAAGATTGCCATCAGATTGAGAGCTTTCATTTGAGTGCTCACACCTTTAGATTTCATTGGACAGTTCAGGCGTTGGAAGTGAAGATTGCTATTAGATGAGAGCCTTCATCATTTGAGTGATCACACTTTTAGATTTCATTGGACAGTTCAGGCGTTGGAAGTCAAGATTGCTATTAGATTGAGAGCCTTTCATTTGGACAGTTCAGGCGTTGAAATTGAAGGTTGAGAGCCTTTCATGTGAGTGATCACACCTTTCGGATGCATTTGACAGTTCAGGAATTGAAAGTGAACACTGCTAATAAAATGTACTCATAGAGAACTTTCACTTCAGTGGTCACACCTTTCCGTTTCATTTGACAAAATCTCACGTGTTGGACGTGAACAGTTGGAATAAACTTAATGAGAGCTTTCATTTGAGTGGTCACATCTTTAGGTTTCACGTCAAACTTTCAGGGCCTGGTTGTTCAAAGAGTAGATATCTCTATTCACCGAATAAATCGCTATCTATTTTATCAACTGAATAAGGCTAGCGCTATCCACTCTTTGAACAACCGCGAGTTGAGTCAACTTCGACTTTGGCAGTAAATATACAGGATCTAGCAGTATTGCAGGAATAAACAAAAATACCATACTATTAGATTTTGCAGAACATTTCCAGCTTACCTCCACTCTAAACCAGATGTTTCATTGGTGTTTCCAGTGCGAGGGATGAGATTATGGAGAATAAAGTTGAGGGCGGCATACACTTCAGTCTAAATTCCGGCCCTAAACATGACGAGAACGAAATACACGAATTATGAGGAGAATCGATAGTCAAGAGATATAGAGAGAGAGCAAGGTCGACGTCACTTGCCATTTTCTCAGTAAGTCTAAGAACATTGGCCGTTTTTATACCACAGACGACTAATTCGTCTCAGACGCATTAGTCGTCTCGTACGACTAATTCGTCTAGTATAAAAACGGAAAACAGGGCAGACGCACTTAAATTCTTATGCGTCTGTTAAGTGCGACTGAAAGACGCACTTAACAGTCGTCTAATTCGTCTCAGACGAAAAATGCGTCTAGCATAAAAACGAGTCGAACTTAACTGGAGACCAGAAGTGTATGTTTCAGTATCAAATCGAGATATTTGACAGTTTCAAGATGGCGGCACGAGGGAAGAAATCTCGGCAAAAAAGCAGCGTGCATGGAGTGAGTTCTCCGACTCGTTTTTATACCAGTCGAACTTAACAATCAGACGACTAATGCGTCTGGACGAATTAGTCGTCTGTAGTATAAAAACGGCCATTGTCTCTGATCAGCCTGTTACCTGATAGCCCATCCGTCCATCTTCCGTTTTATGTAAACCGCTTTCTCTGAGATCGCTCAAACTTTTGTACCATCTCGTTGAAGTCACTCAGGCCGATATCAACAGAACTGGCGGTCGTTGGGTTGCGAAGCAGCTTCCACGCGAACAGAGAGTGTTAAACGGAAACAATGCCACGCGAGGATACGTAAACTGTAATAATGTCACTAAACCATATCACCCAGGTGCGTGTGCAAAGATGTATGCGCGCAGGGAACACGCGTGGAAGTGCTGTGTGAACCCTCAGAACATGAATAAATACAAGTTGGGAAAGTCGGGCTTCCTGTGGTGCAATCAAGGGGGTTTAAAGTGAAATTTGGTCAGTATTGCATGAGTTCATTGCGTCGGTGTGGAAATGAAACGTGTAATGTATCAATTGATGTGCAATGGAAAACTAGTATAGCACTATGGAAACTAGATTTGGACTGCGTCGGCGTGGATAAAGGTGTGTATAATTCATCGACTGAGGTTCGATGTGTGTACCCTGCGAGCAGAACCACCTTTCTCTCCCCCAGAGAAGCCTCTTTGGGGGAGAGAAAGGTGGTTCTGCTCGCAGGGAACGATGTGTGAAACCAGAGAACGCCGTAAAGGAATTGGATGCTGAATTTTCGAGCGTTAGCCCTTGGTCGGGGCAAGTGATAACAAAGTAAAGTATCCTGCTAGCCAGTGGATGGGCGCCTCCGCACTCGAGTATTCTGTGCGGAATATTTTAGTTATGTTTTTCTTTTGTAATCATATGTATCATCTCTGGAGGTGGACCTTCCGATCTGTCAACATATAATTTCTCAGTACCAATTTGTCGGTAAAAGTAAATCACCGTAAATTGATGAAAATATCGGAGTTGTTTGTAGAATAAAAGATTCTGTTGTATCAGGTGTTCTTTTTACTTTCCGCCCAAGTAAATTGCTTTTATTCTAATTTCTTGTATTGATCATTATACAACAAATTTCAACAACAGCGAGACGCAGTTGCCAATTTACCAGGATTGAAGGCCCTCTTCCACTTGTGAAATCCAATGAAAATATGTCTATTTACGTTTGGTATAATATTGTGCTTCAGAGAGAAGACTTCTGTCCGTATTTGAATGGCACGCAAATGTGAAAACCTTCTTCAGCTTTCCAACTATAGACCAGCTACCGGTTTTCTATCTCGCAAACGTATCAGGAGAAAGCAGACAGGATGACATTTTCCCTGACTTGTATAAATACAAATCAATTATGCTCTGCTTAGCCATCTACTGGTTTACACCAAACGAATAATAATACGTTCTTTTTATATCTCTCAGGATGATAAGTTGTTATGAGTCTGATAAAAAGCCGACTGGAAAGAACCGTGCAGAGAAATGGTAAATTTATTATTCAAGTTCAGTCAAAACAAACTATCCAAAGATAGCCGCCGTCTAATTGATTACCTTTAACTTTTTTCAGCGCTTTTACGGATATCACTGAAAGACTGGCACAAGTAAAAAATTGAAGGGCCGAAAAAAATAAACCGAAAATTAAGCACAGGCGGAAAAAGTATCGAAAAATTCCAAAAGGTTTTCAATTTATATTTAAGAACGCTTATACTTACATGACAAAATTCTTCTTTGTGTACAAACAGGAATACACCTGTATCAACTACATGCTTACAAAAATTATGAAACAGAGATTTAGTATTATGTCGGCAGGTTCACAAAAAGAAATGTACTTTATCGGTAAATTGCCAGTTATATATCATAAAGCAAAAGAGCGATTGATTCGTACCGTAATTCTTAAACACGGTATCTTGATATAGACACCGCAATTTCCAACACATATTTCTAATATATTGAATCAAAGACGAAAACAGCTCGTACTCATGACCAACATCAACGCGAACACTGTTATTAGAAAAAATTCATTGAGAGTTTTCATTTTAGTGGTCACACCTTTAGATTTCATTTGCGGATAAAGTTCGGGAGTTGGAAGTGAACACTGTTATTAGAATGCACTCATTGAGAATTTTCATTTTAGTGGTCACATCTTTGGGTTTCATTTACGGATAAAGTTCAGTAGTTGGAAGTGAACACTGTTATTAGAATGCACTCATTGAGAGTTTTCATTTGAGTGGTCACACCTTTGGGTTTCATTTGACATGATTTAGTCAGGAGTTCGAATTTTTCTGTTAGTCGAATAAAATCCGCATTCGGTAGCCATCATATAAACTATAACTCCAGTTCTTACTATCAGAAAACATTCTCTCGAGAATTTCAGCGTTGATGCAACTGCACAATCTCATGCAGAAGTAAAAACAGCGTCAAAACGATTCACTAACAAATAAAGGTTTCTAATTTTGGTACTCAAACCTCGTAACAGACGCATATTTTGTTTGGATAATTTCCAAAAGAACAAACGTCTTCATATAATTATAATATTTGTAATGAAATTGGTTATTTCTAATTCTTTTAAACAAACGATTTTATGACATCTACAATAGAATTTCATTAAATCCTAACTTCTATAACTGAGTTGCATTGGTTTTCTGTTGCGTCGTGTTGTAAAGCGCGACTAAAGACAGAAAACTGAAGAAATATCTTCACCCTTATAAGAACTAACAGCTGACCCTTGCCTGAAAATAGTGGCTATGAATACAGCTTCGCTGCGTAGAAATGAACAATATTCGTGAACAAACAGTAATTATAATCAAATTAAATTAAAAGTGGAGTTATATAAAAAGAGAGAGTAAAAAACCGTTCATTTCACGTATCCATTCCCGACTCCAAGTTCAAGAAATTAAATCCGATTGAGATGAAGAAGACTCTGGTTATTTTGTGCGTAATTCTCGCTCTGACGTTTGTGACGAAAGCTCAGAGAGAAAGCACGGTCAGTGACCAGGAATCGGAACAAGACTTTGCCGAGGACATGGCCATGGACGAACCAGCTCTCACGGAACTTTGGGACGAAAATGAAGTTGCTGACGATCCTCCCCAGGTGACGACAGAGGGATGATTCGGTAAGTAAAGTCGATCCTTTCAGCTTTTAAGTTCCTCTGTCTACCCCGAATCACATTGCTTCGCGTGCAATTAAATGTACTCGTTGAGAGCTTTCATTTGAGTGGTCCTCACACCTTCAGTTTCATTTGGTACTTCAAGAGTGGGACGTTTTCTCGGCAGTCAAGTATACTCTGTTTTTGTTCTATTTTTTTCTTGGAATTTTTAAGGAGAAAATAACGAGTGCATGAGAAAGATTGTGAGAACTTATAAGTATCATCTCTACTTGATGGGAAACCGTGGTAGAGTAACAAAGTAGATGTAGAAGTAAAAAAAAAATTAAGACAGAGAGAAAAAGACAACACAGGCGAATACAGAGATACGAGAGCTGCTTTTTTTAAAGCTACTAACAAAACTCAAGGCTAGTAATTTCATTAAGTAGGTTAGTGAACAGTTTCGATACTGATTTGAAAAATTACATGTTCTGTCTGAACTCGGTAACTTTGATGATGAAAAATGATTTGAGTAGAGCGTTACGTCTCAACCTACGTAGCAAACGTGTTCTTACTTTGTTTTTCTTTTCCTTTCTTTTTTGCGTTTCAGCTGATAAGACACGTGTTCTGCTGGTGCTAGCCGAATAAACGCAAGTGCAAGACAAAAATATCATTGTGAACATGAAAATAAAAGAGTTATGGCAATAGCAACTTTGTGTTATTAATCACGCATGCGGGGTAACGTTACACTCACTACAACCGCTTGTGTTTCTTCTTAATTTTATTCCAATTTCTGTCACCGAATGTATATTTAAAATACAATTTTTCCTGGAATTTACCCATCCCCCCATTATCCCATTAAATCTCGGTATAAGTCGTACTTCCTGTTAAAAAGAAAGAAAGGAAGGAAGGAAGGAAGGAAGAGAGAAAGAAAGAAAGAAAGAAAGAAAAAACAAGAAGAAAGTTTATTTTCAAGATTAACTATCAAAAGAACTAAAATAAATCATCAGAGTGATTGTGGTTTGCAACTGAGATTACTGTCACGCGTTATCATGGATTCTTGCCATTTTCGTTGTTAGTTTTCTTCATTTAAGAGCGAATTTTCCTAAACACCGGGTGAAATGAGAAAAATGTGGCACATCAGTCAAAAATCGGGGTTCTTCATATTTTGTCCAGAGATAGCCTATGGTGTGCCAATTACTCTCGTATATTTATTTTGTTCAAACAGTTTTGGAATTTCAAGAAAAAAGTTAAAACCGCTACGCCTCAAAATGACTAAAATGAAAGGAATTATTAGGACCACAAAAGCCTTCGCACGCGACCGCGCAACGAAATTCTGTTCTTAAATGTCTTCATCTATTGATTAAGAAGACATCCACGAGCAATTTGAGCCTGTAAATAGAATTATAGGTCAAATATTGAATTTCTGGTGTCGGGGCAAAGACAGCCCAAATTTCAATGCTCGCAAATCTCAGTTCAGAGCACTTTTTCAAAAAATCATTTCTATGTCCGGTATTACTCAGATTTGCACAAAAATTCGGTTGTTATATCTAGAAGTGTTGTTTTTATCAAGAATATAAAAATTAGTTTGGTACTTTTCATTGCTCGAAAGAACTAACGCGGCTAATTTTGCCAAAATCACAACATCGCCTTGTAAACAACGCGCAACGATCAATTCACACTTTCGAATAAACTCGAATAAATCTTCGCCTACTACCTCAAACTTGGCACAAAACTCTGTAGGAGACCTTATAACAAGTTTAACTTTCAATACCACCGGTTAACGATTGATTTATGTGGTTTTTTCCTATCAAAATGCCTCTTCAACTCAGTGGTCGACAAGCGCTAACTGATCGCTTCACTTTCTTTGCCAATTTACGCCTCATTTCGCTTTATTCTGCTACAATATAGCACAAATATGTTTCCAAGGATGTCCCTGTCGCTTTAAGAGCTCTTTCTTGTAAAAAATAAAAGAGTCATTCAGTCAAAACATACGCGCCGACGTCGCCGTGCGTTCGTTATTGGTGTCACGCAATCTTAAAACTTAGCGAGATATGTTTATTATATTTAGTTATACTGATATCCCTTGTTTGACCCAAAAATATATTAACTTTGTTTTGCCATTATCGCTAACGGGAATGAAAATGCGACATAAAACTTTATTATTTGGGTATCAAAGTGGCCAAATAATGAAAACATTAGGAACCATAAACTAGAATGGTTATGGCCTGAGTAATCAAAACAGCACGAAGGCAAAAATAACTCTTCTGACTTGACATTGTACCGTACACGTCATTAGGAGCTGCAAGATGACTTTATAGAAAATATCCCCAAAATGTTTACCCCCCCCCCCCCCTCCCCACGGATTATTATATATTTTGGTCTCCCCCCTCCCCCCACCCCCTATCTCTCTCACTCTCTCTCGCAATTTCAATTTCTCCAATACATTATTTGTACTTTACACCTTTGAGACTCCACTCCGTCCCAACACAACCCACCGTCCAATACAATTGTGTTATAAACTGGCTTGGGGAGAAAAGTGCCCTTCCATTAAATCAAAAATCAAAAATCAAAAATCAAAAATCAAAAATTCCAAAAGCGGCAACTTTTAAGTTAAAAGCCCTGTATATATGAAAAAAGGTTGGCCCGGGGACCCTAGCCTGGGCGCGCCAACTATTCACACATTTTTTTATTATAAATCGAAGTGAGCGTGTACAAAGTGATATAAAGTTACAGTAGTCTACTTGAAATAGTTTTAGTATGTACCGTAAGCACACCCATGCACTGCAGATAATCTTAAAGTTATATTTTCCGTTGTTCTTTCTTTTTTAATTGTACCAAAGAGAAGATATGAAGCCAGATTTGGAAACGAATTTCCTATCAGAGCAGATAACAAATTATAAAAAAAGACTTGACGCACGTACCCGAACCAGCCGCAACAAATATACCAGTGCGGCGAAGGATTGCCCTAGAGAGCGCTTTGTTGATCCCGCGATCAGCCTTGCGCGATTTCCCCTTCTCACCATTCTGCATAGGCCCGCTGGAACTCGGCAACGCTGCGATCTTTTGCGCCAACCAATTCGCAAAGAATAGCGGTGTGAAGCGCAAATCGTCAATTTTGATATATCAGACGGCGGAGTAAATATCGACGCCCGTGCTAATATCAATTCAACTTCGGTCTCAACATCGCTTATCCCATCGCCTTTTTGTGCCCCGAAATATCCTTATTACAGGAAAAAAGAACTCCGCTTCTCAATTTGCCAAATCTGTTTTGAAAAACTAAAACCTTTATGTCACCGTTGCTATCTTTTCCTAACACCTAACGGCAGCTGCTTCTACAACCAATATAGGTATTCATTTTGGTGTGTTGGGAAAAAGTAAAACGGAAGTTGCCCCGCCCGACCCCGCCTTTACGAGTCCTTTCATTTTCTTTTTTCCCCTCGGCACTGAGTAACAAAACAAGGCGGCCACTGAATAGAAAGAAAAATACGGAAAATAAACTAAAATGTGAATCTCTGTTAGTGATGTAAATTTGAGAAGAGGTCTTATTAGAGCCGAGAGAAAAAAAAAAAACAATAACAACAACAACAACAACACAACAGGGTGTCTGAATGAGTGAATAAATGCAATATTTGTATAAGTCATCGCTTCACGAACAGATAAAACTCTCGAGAGACAGCCACATAAATAAAGATTTCTTGCCAGTTAGGCCAGTAATAAAATGTACAAATCACTTCCTTGTCAGTTTCTCATTAGATCTGTGTGCAGTTCATTAAGCCGAATCCGGTAAAATAACTCGTTTTGGTAAATAAAGTCAGCTCAGTTTAAAATCCAGGAGCCACTAAAAGCTACTGATCTTATCATGTTTTATTTGTGTATAAAAAAAATATTTCTTGGCCAGATATGTATTCATGTATCATTTCAAGTACAAATTCTATTGTTGTTGTTGTTGTTTTCATTATTTGGCCACTTTGATACCCAAATAATAAAGTTTCATGTCGCATTTTCATTACCGGCAGCGATAATGACAAAACAAAGTTAACATATTTTTGGGTCAAACAAGGGATATCAATGTAACTATAAAATAAACATATCTCGCTAAGTTTTAAGATTGCGTGACACCAATAACGAACGCACGGCGACGTCGGCGCATATGTTTTGACTGAATGACTCTTTTATTTTTTACAAGAAAGAGCTCTTAAAGCGACAGGGACATCCTTGGAAACATATTTGTGCTATACTGTAGCAGAATAAAGCGAAATGAGGCGTAAATTGGCAAAGAAAGTGAAGCGATCAGTTAGCGCTTGTCGACCACTGAGTTGAAGAGGCATTTTGATAGGAAAAAACCACATAAATCAATCGTTAACCGGTGGTATTGAAAGTTAAACTTGTTATAAGGTCTCCTACAGAGTTTTGTGCCAAGTTTGAGGTAGTAGGCGAAGATTTATTCGAGTTTATTCGAAAGTGTGAATTGATCGTTGCGCGTTGTTTACAAGGCGATGTTGTGATTTTGGCAAAATTAGCCGCGTTAGTTCTTTCAAGCAATGAAAAGTACCAAACTAATTTTTATATTCTTGATAAAAGCAACACTTCTAGATATAACAACCGAGTTTTTGTGCAAATCTGAGTAATACCGGACATAGAAATGATTTTTTGAAAAAGTGCTCTGAACTGAGATTTGCGAGCATTGAAATTTGGGCTGTCTTTGCCCCGACACCAGATATTCAATATTTGACCTATAATTCTATTTACAGGCTCAAATTGCTCGTGGATGTCTTCTTAATCAATATATGAAGACATTTATGTGTAGAGTTTCGTTGCGCGGTCGCGTGCAAAGGTTTTTGTGGTCCTCCAAATCCTTTCATTTTAGCCATTTCGAGGGGTATGGCGATTTTTCAAAAATTTCACGAAATGAAAAAGTTTCCGGACAAACTAAATATACCAGAGTAATTGGCAAACCATAGGTTATCTATTGACAAAATAAAAAGAACCCCGAATTTTGACTGATGTGCCACTCCTCACCCGGTCAGAAAAAAAAGTCGCTCTTAATTATCTTTATTTGTGGTGTTTACTAATGTTTTGGTCTGTTTATTAATCATCCGGGCGGAGAGAAAACCCCAACCCACCCCAACCCGGACAGGTTCTGAAGTGCATGGAAATCATTACTACATGAAGGCGTCCAACATTTCATAACTTTCAGCTTCTCACCAAACATAAATCATGCTCGGCTTTTTATGCCTAGCTCTAAGGAAGACTAATTGGACTATCAATACCAACTGCTTGCACAATTTCGTCATCACTGTTTGGGGAATCTATATTACGAGCACCCGCTTGCAATTTTGGATGCAGTTCGGTTACAATTCTTGAGGGTTCGGGAAAACCTGTTCATTAAATATCCATGATACAGATATATTTTGGTAACTGACACAATGTACCCATAATTCTTCACGAGGCAAAGAGCTGAGATCGCAATCAAAAACCCTCGACAGTGCGTCCCCCAAAAAAGGTGATACATGTCAAACTAACACACAGCGCAAGCAATGCTAGAGAAGAGTTTAGACTCACCTGAAGCATGATCAGCTCAAACGAACGTCTTGAAGAGGAACATAAATGCGAGGACGTGCACCAAGACAAAGTACCCCGCCACAAAAATCCTGCGCGTACTCCGGGGAGAACTCACAGTAAATCTGCAGACACAAGGCAAAGAATAAGTACAATAACACGAGAAGAACGCACAAAAGTACTCTATACACGCGCCCACGCACACCTACACGCGCTTAAGCACACCTACAGACGTCGCAAAAATGTACGTGCGTCTTCAAGTAAACAGCTACATTTATAAGATAATGTAATATTATAGCTTACAGAAGAACATTCGAGTTTCCATTTTGGACGCTGCAAATTTAAACTGTTTCATTGCTTACCGTCGGAACACCCGCTTCAACGAGGAAGATGTAGCAAGCTGCGACGCTGAAAAGAGAAACGACATGCGTTGTCGTTACTATTTCAGAGTGGACGTTTCTTATTTAGAGATAAGAGGTTGACTTACATAGTCCAGTGTACGGTATTAGCGGGTGACCCTCCTCCATAGCAGCAGACAAGTCAATAGAAACATCCTACAAAGACAACGAAGAAGACAAATGAAAAAATGAACGCCGAAGGAAGAGACAGTCATGGACAAAATAGTTTCACTAAATGCACTTCAAGTACAGCGGTTGACGGATGACTGTCGAAAGTAATCGTGTGATTACTTCGGTTTGACTTTGCTACGCTTTCAGCTTAGCCCAAACATTCAGGTTTGACGCACTGTTGATCAAGCAACACCCGATTGCGATCTGCTTACGCAAGCAAACACTGATTATACTCTTCTTCGACGTAAAACCAATCGCAAACTTTACACGCAAATAATCAAGTCAGTAGATTTTTTATTGTGGTGTGCGGATCTGAGGAAATAGCTTGCAGTTGCAATCACAACCGTACTTTCAGACTTTTAGATTTGCTAGATCAATTAGAATCTGAATCAGGCGCCATGTTCTCCTCACTGTACTGCATGCGGGACTACATCTCCGTGACTGAAAACTGAAAGGAGAAGATTGCTATCGATCAGCCTCACCTGCGACTGCGGCTCGCCTGTTTTGTGTGACTCATTGAGGGCCAAGGCGCGCTCCAACTCCTGCCGCTGCTGCACCAGCTCTGCCTGCAGTTCTGTAATGACAGAATCTTTTTCTGCGCTCTTTAAATTTATTGCTTCTCTCAACTCCGCCTGCTCCTTGGCTGCCGCTTCGAGTTTCTGCTTCAGCCGAGCAACATCGGCGGCGCTGTCGACATCATCAACAGCCAAGCTGCTTTTTTCGTCAGCTTCCTCTAACTGCTGCTGCAATACTTTTACGTTTGTTTGATTCTGATCCAAGGCGCGCTGAAGCGCCACATTGTGTGCAGTGACGGCTTCCAACTCCTGCTGCACGTGCTCTACCGCAGCCTTCATCTCCTCACTCTTGATAGCCAACGCTTCTTTCAACTCGCTCAGCTTGTGTACTGAAGCGTTAAGCTCTTCCTGCAAGTTGCTGTTCACAGCATCGCTCTCAATGTTCACAGCAGAAAGCCGCTTGCCTTCTTCAGCCAAGTTCTCAACTTGTTTGCCGAGCTGTTCACACCTGTCAGACAACACAGCGTGTTCGCGCTCCAGTTCTGCAAATTTATCGAGCTCGAGTTTTAAACTCGCCTCCCATTCCTCCTCTACTTTCTTAATTTGTTGCCGGAAGTGACGTGTCACCTGCTCCTTGTCCTGTACCAAGTACTCCACTTCCGTCCTCATATCAGCGAGACGTTTCTCGAGCTCCATCTTGTCGCTGCTCGACTTGCTGAGCTCACTGGTGGCCAACTCTGCTTTGGCTTTCCACTCTTTCGCCAAACTTTTCAGCCTTGAGTTTTGTTTCACTTTCTCTTGAAGCTTTATCTCTAAATTGTTCTGAGGGCTTTTTTGCTCCTGCGAGGGCTCCTTTCTTGGTGGGTGCCGCTGCAGGGGCTCCTTTTCAGGAAGGTGCTGCTGCAAGGGCCTTTGCCACGTAGACTTCTTAATCAGCTCCTTGGCAGGGGCCGTTGGTACCGGCACTTGACGCTCCGCTGTTTGCGTGGCCTGTTCCTGTTTTACAGGTTCAACCGGTTGGTCTGCTTCCACCAGGGAGTCTGGGTCCTCTGCGAGGCTTGTGTCTAAAAAAGGAGAGGCTTTATTAAACACGTGATAAGGCGGGAAAAGAGGACAGAAACGAGGAAAGAAGCAAAAGAATTGAGAGACGAGTAACGAAGACACGGACGCAAACTCATGAACAAACTCACGACTTGAGACAAGAGAACGCGAGAACTCACCTTTCTGTGGGTTTTCATTCGTCAGGTTGAACAGAGGAAGTAGACTCGAGCCCAGATCTTCCACAGGAGGCGCGTCATGAACCTGTTTCACTTCTACCGGAAACACCACCGGAGCGAGGCTGGCGCGGGAAGGCACCTGAATCTTCAAGTCTCTCAGTTCTGACTGCAGTGCGCGTTTCTCAGCCATGGCCGCGTGCAAGTCTTCCCTCAATCCCTGCATGATGTGCTTAGTGTTGGCTTTGAACGACTCAAGCTCATTCACTCTCTCAATCAGTTGGTTGTTTAGCTTCTCTATTAGCTCAGCTTGTTGTTGGCTGTTCTTCAGGGAAGAATCATCAGTAGTAGCTTTCTGATGCGGCGCCTCTTCGTCTGATTTCTGATTTGCTGATCTCGTGTCAGTCCTTTGCTCCCCGCTGCTTGTTTCCACTGGCCATTCCCACGCAGTGCTCTCCACAGTCTGCTCATGCGTTGGTTGAATTGCGGGCTCAATTTGTGCAGCTGGCTTGCTCTGTTGAGCTTCCTGAAACTCCTTGAGTTCCACGCGACACTCGTGTGCGATCTCATCCGCAGTCACCTTCTCGGCAATTGCTCGCTGCAAATCTTCTCGAAGACCGCTGACGATGTGATCAAACTCCATTTGGCGTTTTTCAAAGCTCTCGCTTCTTTTCTTAGCGCCTTCAAGTTCGAGCGTTAAATCGTCAGCTCGCTCTCTTGATGACTGACCCTCCAACCTCTCCCTCTCAAGCTCGCCCTGTATTCTCTGTATTTCTGACTCGTGATCCTTGACGATCGTTTCAATACTTTGTTTTTCGCTTTCAAGTTGAGCCTGCAGTTCTTCGACTTTCCTCTGAACAGCGGATCTTTCTTCCTCGAGTTCGTCTCGCAGTCCGCGAACCTCAACTTCGCGTTTATCGCGCAAGTCGTCGGCGTTCTCCTGTGAACTTCTCAAGTCTGCTGCCAACGTTTCGTTTTCTTTCGTCTGTTTCTGAAGCTGTTCTTGTGTGGTGGCAAGCTTCTGTGCAATGCCGTCTCTGTCTAAGCTCAACTCGCGGACCTGGTCATTCAATTCCCTCATAATGGCATCTTTCTGCGCAACAAGTCGGTCATACTTCTCATTCAGCAATTCAGCCTGCTCTTTCTCATTCATCACCACCTGAAATAGATAATGTACTTTGAACAACTAGTGCGACACTTCGCCTTGAACAAGAACAAATTGAGGAATCGGAAAATATATCACACAATATGACAGCTGTCCCACCAAAGGTCACTTTCATAAACCGGCGAGCCTGTTATATGTTGGTGGGCCACCTGATGCTAAAACATGGCGAGCTGAGTGGATAACTGAGCACCATTCAGTTGCTACAGCGCATGATTGTAAAAGTGGCTTTTCAAAAGGAGCAAAACATTTCTGAAGAAAATGATGTTGATTTGCATGAACTGAGTAATACAAACATAACAAAACATAAATTGAGAAATACAAACACACACACAAAAAACATGAACTCAAAAATACAAACATAAAAACATGAACTCAGAAATACAAACACATAAACGTGAACTCAGAAATACAAACAAACATGTGTAAGCTGACACATGCAAATATAAAAAAGAGCATGACCGAGAACTGAAAAAACAACAAACTCAAAAAGACAAACATATAAACATGAACTGAGAAGGTGCTGCTACTTTTTACTCACAGACAATTTCGCGTTTTCTCTCCCGAGCCTTTCCAGTTCATCTTCCAAGGCCAGGACGCGTCCCTCGGTACCAGATTTCCTTGTCAAGGCTTCCTCGAGTTGTGCGTCAAGTGACGTCACTGCAGCAGATCGCTCGGCCAGAACTTCTTCGACATCTTCAAGCCTAGCTTCAAGGGAATCTTTCAGCTGGGAAAATAAACCGAAAGCTAGAATTAGAGCAAGTAGAAATGAGTTCTGACGACTGACTGAATGACTGAATGATTGAATGAATGACAGACACACTGACTACGACGGAATGCTAGTCTCCAAGAGAACTACATTTGAACCGCGTTGGTGTAGAGGTAAAACGTATAAGCTTAAAGTCTTAAAGTTTAAGTTGACGTATCAAGCGTTAAGGCCCGAGCAAACGAACGCATTATGTTGGCCAACATCGCCCAACAGTGTCACCCAAAAACTCTTTGTGAAACTATGCAGTGTTGTTGGAGTCCACAATTATGAGCCCGATGAAAATAGACGATGGAAAACACGAAAATGCATCGCACTTGCTGCTCTTACCGTCGCACAAAGCAAGTGCAAAATGTTAGGCGATGTTGTGCCAACACGTTGCTTTCGTTTGCACGGGCCCTTAGCCCTTCATCGTGGCGGGTTACTGCCTGACGAAGTTAGGGTTACAAATATTTACTAAAATGACTGGCTAGCTGACTGACTGAATGGCTGACCGACTGAGTGACTGTTTGGTTGACTAACTAACTGACTAAAAATAATTGAACGAATGCCGGACTGCACTGTTGGTCCTTACCTTTTCAGATTCTTGGAGCCGTTCTTTTAGCTTCGTCACTTCATCTGTCAGGGTCGCCAGTTCTTCATTCAACTTTTCTTGGATCTCGCTGTCTTCTCGCGCCAGTCTCTCCCTCTCTCTTTCGTGCGCCTGCGTCATATCTTCTAGCCTCGTTTCCAGGCGCTGTAAATCGTCCTCGTGCCGCCGTTTGCGTTCCTCGAGCTCCTGTTGTAGTTCAGAACGCTGACCAATGAAATCACTGACTTCATTTTTGGCTAAAGACAACGCAGTGGCTAAGTCGTCACGCTCCTTCTCAGCCTGTGCGAGGAGTTGCCGAAGTTCTTCTAAAACAGCTTGGAGGTTTTGAGCAGATTCGTCCTTTTCTGTCAGAAGGACTTCAAATTCTCGTTTTAATCCAGCTGATAGCTCCTCTTTGCCATCTTCAGCGTCCTTCATTAGTCTCTCGAACATCTCTTCTTTTTCCAACTGCGCTTTTTCCAACATTTCGTTCATTTCTCTGAGCTTCAACTCGTAACCCTCCCGCTGGTCCTGTGTCTCTTTCGTCGCTTTTTCAACAGCTTCGTCCCTCTCTTCCCGAATTTCAAGCAACTTTGCTTTTAAGTTCGACAAAATCTCGTCTTTGTCAAGAATAGTGTGCTCAAAATCATCCCGAAGCTTTTGACATATTTGCCTTTTCTCCGCTCGCACACGCTCCAACTCCTCCTCGAGAGCGCTTCGGTTTTCAGCCAGGTCAACTTTCATCGTTTCCAGCTGAGTCTTCAATTTGTCTCCGTCTGTCATTAACTGAGCGTTCTCGTCCAGCAACTCCTTTGTCTGTTCTTCGAGCAGCTTATTGTCCTTAGTAAGTGTTTCTATTGCACTCTGCAGCTCTTGCTCTGTTCCCTGGAGTTCCTTCACCGTAGAATGGAGTGTTTCCACTTCATTAAGTGACGATGTAACTTTCTCTTTCAAGTCTAACGAAGCATCTTCTAAGCGTCTGTTGTCCTGTTCCACAAAATTAACTCTTGCTTCCAGTTCAGATTTAGCAGTGTTCAGGTCGTCTATCTCAGCGACCCGTCCCTCAAGTTCTTCTGATAATTGACTTATCGTTTTCTCCAAGTCGTTTACCGTCTCGCCTCTCTTTCTGTTATCCTCTTGTAAAACCCTGGCGCTCTCTTTTAACTCCTCGTTCTTTGCCTCCAGCTCCTCCTTCCACGATTCGTCCGCTGCCTCTCGCTCCTTCACGAGCTGCATCAACCCGTCACACATCTCGGTTTTCTCCACCAATTGTTTCTCCACTCCAAGTCGGGCAATCTCGGTGGCTCGCATGATTTCATCTTTCTCAGTCAAAGCTTTTCCCAGGTCGTCCCGAAGTCCTCCGTATATATTCTCAAACTCTGCCTTCACGGTGTCCTGAACAACAGCCTTCTCTCCCTGAACTCTTTCCAAGGCAAGCTTTAAACTTTCAAGCTGCTGATCAGCGTTCTGCAACTTTGATCTTGTTGTTTCCAGCTCTTCATTCTTGTGTTCGAGTTGTTCTGATAAACTCTGATTTTCTCTCGACTTCTCGTCGTTGATGCGGTCTTTCTCGTCTCGAAGTTCCTGCAGCTTCGGTCTTAGTGCATTCAGAATATCTTCTTTCTCATTCAGAGCTCGTTCAAACTTCTCGTGCAGGGTCTGCAAAATCGAGAACAACAACAACAACAGAATTTGTCAAGACTCGGAACGCTATCGACATTTTTAAGTCTCTAGACATGTTTGCGACTGTTGCCTGACCTCCACCTTATTAAGAACTTATGTTTGTTTGATTGTTTAGTCACTCTTGTTCCAGCTGCAGTTGTTGTCATGACAATATGCCTGTTATTGCTGCTTACGATGATGCTGCTTATACCGCGCCGTTGTTGGTATGTGTTCTCTCATCCTTAGAGACTCAGGGACGGATGGTGAGGCGGCGGGAAAAACGCGGCGGGAGAGAAGGGGGGGGGGATTGCCCGCCGCCCCACGATGTGCCCCCTGGGTCTCTGAGGATGGTGTGTTCTTCCTGTTGCTTTACAAAGCGATTAGACCTTGGAGAGTAACTTTAACACTTGGAATGACAAACGAAAAGGACCAACGAGACAAATCTCCATCCTGACATTTTACAACAAACAGTTCCTCGTACTTCCTTGTCAACACGTTGTTCTCATACGTATGCTATCTCTTATTTAACACACAGGTGGCAACTCTTCCAGTCACGACTAAATGAACAAGTCATGACAATCAAGTCATAGTTTTACAAGAAGTTATACTCACGCTTTGCGTCTCCTCAATTCGCTCTTTGTCTTCTTTCAAGGCCGTAACCTCTTTTCCCAAAGCCTCCTTTTGGTTTCTGGCTTGAACAATCTCCGACTGCATCTCTTCCAATTGTTGTTCACAGGCTGCGACTTTCTGTGCGACTCCTTCACCTTCTTTCGCCTTAGAACTCAGTGCCTTTATTTCGTCGAGCAGCTCGATTCGCTCGGCTTCTCTTTGCTCAATTCTCTTCTCAAGCTCCGACACCTTGTCATCCAGGACTTCAGTCTTGTGAACAAGGTCGTTTTGCATTTCCGTCTTCTCAGCAAGCAACGCATCCTTCCTCTCCAGCTCGCTCTGGCTCAACTGTAATTTTTCTCGGAGTTCGTCTTTTTCGTTGATTGAATCCCGGAGTTTCTCTCCCAAGTCCTGTTCAACGGCAGCAATTTCCTCGATCTTTAACAACACTTCGTGCTCTTTTGCCTCCAGACTTTGCTCCAAGTCTTTAAATTTCTGTTCCAGCATCGAGGAACAGTTTCGGAGATCGTCTAACTCAGTCGCGAGCTCCACCGCTGCTTGCTTTTGCTGTTCAATTTCACTTTCTTTCCGCGCAAGTTCTTCCTTCACCTTCACCTCCCGCTCCATCATTTTCTTCTTATGAGACGCGATGTATTTCTTCTGGTTGATCTTGATCTGTTCCTGCAGCATGGCATTCTGTTCTGTCAGACTCTTTACCTCGTCCTGCAGGGAGTTTAAAGCCGCCTCTGAGTCTTGCGATGAAGCTTTCTGTAGAACATCTTTCTCGATACGATCCTGAAAATAAATAAACAAATAAATAAATAAATAAGTAAATAGATAGATAGATAGATAGATAGAGAAATACATAAATAAATAAATAAATAAATCTTATAAATAAATCAACAAATAATACATATTATAAAATAAATAAACAAATAAATACAAACCAAAAACACATTGTCACTGCATTATAATTGACAATATTTCTTTCTACTTTAAACTAAAGTATGTCCATTTTGTAGATCTAATCACAAACGACCACACAACTACACAACAAAGGAAGACACTTCAAACCACAAAACTACAGAACAAAGTGACAACAACAAAACTTACCGCTAGCGCAGCTTTATCAGCCTTTGCTGTGTTCACCAGCTCATCGCAGTAGGTCTGTAACCGCTGAACTTCCACCTCATAAGACTTGTCAAGTCTGTCTTTCTCATCATGGATCCTGTCTTTTTCTTTTTTCAAGGCCTCACATTCATTGCCCAGCTCTCCCTTTTGGATACTTGTCTCGTGAAGTTTCATCTGCAAATCTTCCACTTGTTGTTCAAAACCCGAGAGTCTCTGTGTAAGCTCGTCCACCTCGTCTGACTTGGAACTTATTGACGTATTGAACAACAAGTTGTCCTGTGTCAACGCTGTGATGCTTTCCTCCAACTCGCTTCTCTCGTTTTCTCTGTGTCTTAGTGCTTCTTCCAGTTCTGTGATCCGATCTCGAAGGCTTTCCGGTTCGCCTGCAGCGTCGTCCTGTTTCTGCCACTCCTCAGCTAGTGACCGTTTCTCTTCCTCCAGTGCAGCATTCTCGCTCTGCAGTAATTTTATCCTGTTCACAAGTTCATCTCTAGTGTCAACAAATTGTTCGAGTTTTCGCTCGACAGCCTCAATTCCCTTGCTCTTTGTCGACACTTCTTGCTCTTTCGCGACCAAACACTGCTCCAATTCTTCATACTTCGCGTCAAGATTAGAGCAGTACTTCTCCATGTTCTGCAACTCGGTCTGTTTTCCTTCCATCTCGACTTGGAGCGCTGCTGCTGTTTGCTTATGAAGCTGAATTTCGCTTTCTTTCTTCTCGAGTTCTTCCTTTACCTTTAGCTCACGCTCCATCATTTTTTTCTTGTGAGAGAGCAGATACTTCTTCTGGTTTGTTTTAATCTGTTCCTGTAAGACACAAGTTTGCGCACTCAAGTCCTCAACCTGGTCTTGCAAGGAAGTGATCGTATCTTCAGCGTCCTTTGTTGAACTTTTGTACTCAGCTTCCTTCTCTTCAAAACTGTTGATTTGTTCTTTCAAGCTCAAGTTCACTCCATTTAAACTTTCAACTTTTTCGAGTAAGTCTGTTATTTTCTGCTCAGCATCACCTAAATCCTTTTCATCTCCGAGCCTGTCTATTTGTCCCTGAAGGGCCATATTCTCGTCGCCTAAACGGGCCACCTCTTCTCCCAGCCTGTCTTTCTGTTCCTGAAGGGCCATATTCTCCTCTCTTAAACGGACCGTCTCTTCTTGAAGGGCAGTTAGGGATTTTACCAGATCCTCTGATGAGCTCTGAAGCGGAGTTTCGCTGTCGAGAAGTTCCTGCAGACAAGACATAGATAAACACGTTACTAAAGGAATGGATCACTTGTCAGCGTGCTATGTTCAGTTATAGAAGCACGCGGGGATTTGAAAGAACACGAGAGAAGTGTAGAAGCACGGCACCGCGGAGCGTCAAAAAAAAAAAAAAAAAAAAAAACTCCAAATCACGACGGAATAGAACACAACAAAATACTCACATTTTGTTTCTGTTCAATCTGCTCGTCTCTTCTCAAAATATCAACTTCCCTCTCCATGTGCTCCTTCTGTGCATTGCTCTCCTCAAGCTTGCGCTGTAAATCTTCAAGCCGCTGCTCGGCTTCCCCCTTCTGTGCTTTGCTTTCCTCAAGGTTGCGCTGTAAATCTTCAAGCCGCTGCTCGGCTTCCCTCTCCAGCTGCTCCTTCTGTGCTTTGCTCTCTTCAAGTTTACACTGTAAATCTTCAAGCCGCTGCTCGGATTCCCTCTCCAGCTGCTCCTTATGTGCTTTGCTTTCCTCAAGATTGCGCTGTAAATCTTCAAGCCGCTGCTCGGCTTCCCTCTCCAGCTGCTCCTTTTGTGCTTTGCTCTCCTCAAGTTTACACTGTAAATCTTTAAGCCGCTGCTCAGTGTCACACACCTGCATCCTGAGTTCTGCCAGCTCATCAGTCTTCTCGCTCAGCGCTGACTCATTCATCAACTTGTCTTGTGTCAGAGATGCAATGCTTGCATTTAATGCGCTTTGTTCGTCTTCTCTTTGGGCAACATTCTCCTCTAATTCTTTCACCAAATCCTCAAGATCTTCAACTTTCTTCTCAGCTTTCCGTGACGTTTCGCCTCTGTCAGCAAGGCTGGCTCTGCTCCCCTCCAACTCACTCTGTGTCATTTGCAACTCATTCCGAAGTTCATCATTTTTTCTGCTGGACTCTCCTAGCTTGGCGTCTGCATCTTGCTCCAGGGCAGCGAGTTCTTCGATCTTCACCATCACCTCGTGTTCCTTTCTCTCTAAACTCTGCTCCATATTTTCACACTTCGAGTCAAGTTTTGAGCAGTAGTTCCGCAGTTCGTCAAGCTCAGCCTGTTTTCCTTCCATCTCGACTTGGAGCGCTGCTGCGCTTTGCTTATGAAGCTGAACTTCGCTTTCTTTCTTCTCGAGTTCTTCCTTCGCCTTCAGCTCACGTTCCAGCATTTTCTTCTTGTGAGATGCCAGGTATTTCTTTTGGTTGAGTTTCATTTGTTCTTGCAAGGCCTTGTTCTGCTCTGTGAGGTTGTTAATTTTCTCCTGGAGGGCGGTCGCTAATTCCTCGCCGGCTGCAGAAGCCTTCTGAAGAGACTCCATTTCCAGGTGATCCTGAAGGAGAGAAACAAATACCACATTCAACCAGGTGAGTGAAGTTTTACGTTTTGAAGGAACAAGGACAACAACTGCAGAGGAGAGAGAGAGAGAGAGAGAGAGAGAGAGAGGAAGAAACGTTATGTTTGTGAATATGGCATCGACAGCAGCAGAAGTTGCAGTAGCAGTAGCAGCAGTAGTTACACAAAGAGATGAGAACAAGATGTCAACACTCACACTTTGTCTTTGGTTCTCGCTTCTTCTCAAAGCGCCGATCTCCTTCTCTAACTCCATATTCTGTGCAGTGGACTGCACAATCTGGCACCGCAGATCCTCCAGCTGCTGTTCAATTAAAGACACGTGCTGCCTGAGTTGCTTGGCTTCGTCTGCTTTACTGTTCGTCGCCGCTTCATACATCAAGTTGTCCTGCGTAAGAGCTGCGATATCCTCCTCCAGCTGACTCCTCCCTGCTTCCACGTGTTCCAGTTTGCTTTGCAGTTCCTCAACTGTCTTCTGAAGACCTTTACCTGTCTCTAGAGCCACCTCAAGTGTCTCTCCTATCCCAGCAAGTGCTGCGTTCTCATTTTCCAGATCTGCTTTTTCACTTTGCAAAGTTTGTATGCTGTTCTCGAGTTCACTTTTCCTGTTGTTTGAATCGTTAAGCATCGCCTTCAGGTTCTGTTGCAGAGCAGCGACTTCTTCGCTCTTTTCCAGCAATCTTTCTTCTGCGTCCTTACACTTCAAATCAAGCTTAGAACAGTAAGCCTGCAATTCATCCACCTCTACTTGCTGCTTGTTCATCTTTGACTGCAAATCTTCTGCGAGTTCACTGTGACGCTGAATTTCCTTCTCCTTTCCTTCAATTTCTTCCTTCGCCCTCGCTTCCCGCTCCATCATCTTTTTCTTATGAGAAGCGATGAATTTTTTCTGGTTGGCTTTCATCTGTTCTCGTAATTCATCGTTCTGTGCCGTCAGATTCGTAATCTGTTCCTGCAGGGTGGTTACTAGTTCTTCATTGCGTTGAACTGCGTCTTGTGCTGATTCCTCGTCGTTCTTTTGCTTCTCGCTCTGCTCCAGAAGTGCTGAGTTCTCTTCGTCCATGGTCTGCATGCGTTTGTGAAGTGCACAACTCTCTTCATCAAGAATCTCGACTCGCTTCTTAAGAGCAGACCTTGCTTCGTTCACAGTCTCGACCTCTTCACGAAGAGTCGCATTGTCTTCATCTAAAGTCTGCATTCGTTGCTGGAGTGCCACGTTGTCTTTATCCAAAGTCTTGATGTTTCTTTGAAGTACAGAATTTTCTTCATCCAAAGCCTCGATTCGTTTCTGTAAGGTTGCATTTTCTTCACTCAAATCTTCAATATTTTTCTGCATCATAGCCATGCCTTCTTTGGTTTCGTTTCCTGCAAGTCCAGTCTGCTCATCGTCTTGCTCGCGCAGAACCTAAAGAACACGAAAGATAATAAAAAACAAGCACCATCAATAAACTAACCAGGGGCCAGTTAAGTTCAGTCTGCAGACCAGTTTCCTTACACGTTAAAACATATTTTAATTCAGTTCCATGGGAAAGTGTTTTTGTCAGATTAGAGTCCGTTTGTGGTGACTAAATAATAGTCCAACTCGTAAAATAGTGATGAGATTTTAGATTGAGAATGTAATGCCGCGAGTTCGGGTGCTTTGTCAATCTTAGATCCTGAACGACTAACGTTAAACACAGTCGCATTCTTCAAACGCAAAACTAATCGACATTTTTCTTGGTCCGGAAGGCTTACCTGATCCAGTTTTAACTGGAGTTCTTCTTTCAGGGAGTTCTCGCTCTGAAGTTGTTTCTCAAGGTTAAGTTTGGCGTTGCCAATGCCTTGCACCTTCGATCTGCAAGATAAACAACACACATACATCAAGCGCCTTTCATAGCCTAACTTTGAAGCAACTGTAGCCTTGAAAACATACAGGGCTTCGAACCCAAGGTTAAACTATATCATCACTGCTTGTTTCTCAAGTACTTCACTCTTGAAATGGACCAAGGTGAATGTTTTTCTTTTAAACATTGCCAAGGTATGGGAGATAACAGCTGATTGAACCATCAACTCTCACTACGCCACACGTTGACTTTCTATTAAAGCGATGTAAGAGAATTTCTCAGCTCATCGTACTTACTTGAGCTCCTGGTTTTCTTCGTGTAGTTCATCGATGATCACCTGGAGTGATTCCTCCGCTGTTTGCTTCAGGTGCTCCGCGTCTTCGTCTGAGCTGATCTCCTCCGCTTTCTTGCGTAGTTTTTCTTGCTCGGCCTCCAGCATCTCTCCGAGTTCATCAACTCGCGCTATCAAGGAATCCCGCTCCTTTATTTGGAAATCAAAAAAAAAAAAAAAAAAAAAAAAAAAAAAAAAAAAAAAAAAAAAAGAAAGAAAATGAGCATTGTAATGTGACGATGAGACTGTGTAACCCCTTGGGCTCGCACATCTACAAATAAGAAAGAAAGAAAAAGAAGGAAGGAAAAAAGACAGAAGACTAATAACAGGAAGATAGAGATGAGGACAATGGAACAGGGAAGATTGGGGAAGAGTATAAAATGTCTCGAGGGGAGAGGGGTAATAGGGGGCGCAAATGTAGTGAATAAACTCTGGTACTAAAAACAATACTCAGTACACTACAACTAGCCCCCTCCGCAGCTTTTTTCCTCGCCCCAGTCCCACTCCCGAACAACTTTTGCCTGAAAACGAACGGGAAAGCCTGCAACTGCAGTTAACACTCACCCTGCACACGGATCGGAACTTCGCCTCTAGCGACTCTCGGTCTTCCTCCAGCAGTTTGAACCCATCCGTGTCGGACGCAGACATGACAATAGTAGAGGCGCCACTGCTCTCGATCAACTGCTCCTTCTCAGGGACCACTAGGAGAAAAGGAGTCTAAAGTTCTCATTCAGTTCTCCAGATATGGAAAGGGGAGGCAATCGGGGAGTATTACGAAATAATTGCACAAAAGGAGACAGAGATCTCTAGTGGTTAGGGTTAGCAATGAATGCCTTTAAATCTCCCGGACAACGTACCATCAATACAAACACTGGAACATTTGGATCTCTTGAATATACAACAGCATGCCAAGCAAATTACAAACGAAACCAAACGGTTATTCAACGCCATAGAAGAACAGATTGTAAAACACGGCAGTCGAGGCGCTGTACCACAAATGGCACAAGTTTAGGTAAAGTAAACTGTGTTTTCTTGTTGTTATTGTTGTTGTTGTTGTTGTTGCGTTCACACACCTGGCTGTTCCTCGTTCTCCTTCTCTTTGTCTGTGCTGCGCACAAATTCTTCCAGAGCTTGCTGCAACTCCGCTATCTTGCGTTCAAACGCATCCCTCTGCTCCTCGACCTCAACCGCTCTCATTCTCTGCGCCACCACCTCGTCTCGCTCCTTCAACAACAAGTGTTCCAACTCCGCCATCTGTGCCTTTGCATCTGCGCTAATTTCTGATCCCTGTGCAGCATCCTGAGTGAGTAACGCCGCATGTTCCTAGAAACACAACAGGTACAGCTGGTCAGCGAATAGCCTGGTGCCAAGTCTCTTGGAACTATGCTCAACAGAGGCTATGCAATCTAATTTAACAATCAGAGCCCGGTTGTTCAAAGTCCGATTAAGCATAGAAAACCATGCTTTAGTCTTGAAGTCCGAAAAAGAGAAGCTTTTATTCGCAACACATTCAGGGCTCCAAAATTTCGCAAACTATCGGATTCAGGAACTCTAGCCTAACATGACACTCATCTCAGTGTCATAATCAAACATATTAAGATGCTATGGGAGAAATATTCAATCAAGGCTGGTGGTAACTCTACGTATACTATTACTGCTGCTGCCACACTAGCATAATCATGTCCTGTATTACTACACACACAACTAATGGTACCAATTTTACGCCACTGTAGCTACTATTATTACCTCTACTAACTTAATAGTAGGATCCACTTCGAGTGACACCACGACAAAATACTAAGACATGCGCAACAAAAGTATAAAAATTACGATGCTAATATATAAGATGCACGTAAGAAGGTCGGAGGTTTCATGCAAAATGACGAAAACGAGTCGATATATTGGTCCACAGCATACCCCAGTAGCTGGACGTTAATGCGCATCCCACATGGATTATAGCACGCCCCATTAGTTGGACGTTAATGCACATCCCATATGGATTACGCTATGCGTGAAGCACTTTACCGCGGTGTCACTCGCTCACAACTGACCGAAGCGACGCCTGTAACTTTTTCTAACACAACAGATACCAAAACCTGTTCTGATACACCAGCACTTTTATTCCTGAAGGCATGAACTTCCTATCTTCTGACTCCAAACTCAGGTTCAAAAGTGATCTGACACACTGTATTACCTTTTTCAGATCTTCGAGTTCTTGCTTGACTTTAGCACACTCACTTTGTGCGGCCGCAATCTTTGCTTTCGCTTGAGTTTTGATCTTGTCAAATTTCACGTTAAGTTCATTGGCTTCTTTAGTTTTTGCTTCCATATCGTGCCTCAAATTCTCAATGTTTTGACACAGTTCGTGGTTTTCCTCCATGGAAGAGTTGAGTTCATTCCTGAGAGACTTTTCTGTGTCTTCCAGTAAATGCATCTCTTCTCGGAACTGTCTCTCTTTCTCTGCATCCATAAACAGAAGTTTCTCATTCACGCATTCCTTCGTCTTCACCTGTTCCGCCTCTAGTCCTCTCTCGAGACACTCAATTGTTTTCCCCAGTTCTTCAATTCTCTGGGCTTGTTGCTTCACTAACTCTTCCTTCTCAGTTAGTTCCACGCCGTGTTTCTCTTTCGTTTCTTGGAGCTCTTTCACTGTTATATCAAGGTGTTGGTGCAATGCATTCTCTTTCCGTGACCATTCGTCGGTCAGAACTTGAAGCGTTTCTTGCACATCTCTCTCTTTGTGCTCCGCTAACCGCACCTCCTCACTTCGTTCAAACTCAAATTTGTTTTTCAAATCCTGCAGCTCTTGATTCAGTTTATCACAAGTTTTTTGCGACTCCGTTTTATCTGCTCTCCATTGATCGTTCAGATTCCCAATTAGACTTTCGTGCTGCTTTAGCTGCTCGTCCTTCGCGTTCAATTCTCGCTCGTGCCTCTCCTTGGCTTCCTCCATTTCTCTTGCTACCGTGTCAAGGTGCTGTCGTAATTCGTTCTCCTTCCATGACCATTCTTCATTAAGGACTCGAAGTCTATCAGTAAGAGTCTGTTCCTGTGCCTCCAAAATCCTCTCCTTCTCGCTTTCTTCCTTCTCACATTTCTCTCGTAACTCTTGGCACTTTCTCTGTTCGACATTTAATTGCTTTTCAACTGCCAGAGCTGCATCTTCTTGCTCTTTTATCTGTCGCTCCTTCTCCTTTAATTCACATCCCAACTTCTCTTTAGTTACTTGGAGTTCTTGAACAGCAGTATCAAGCTGCTGCCGCAGCTCACTCTCTCTCCACCTCCACTCCTCGCTCATTACTTGCACCTTGTCTTCAAACATCTTTTCGGTATTTTCAAGACTTATCGTTTTCTCGCTTCTTTCTACTTCGATGGTTTCCTTCATAATCTGGAGTTCGTTCAACGCGGTGTCCAGCTCTTTTTCACGTGCTAACCACTGATTCTTCATACTTTGCATGGCGTCTTCCTGTTCTTTTAAAAAATTCTCTTTCTCCAGCATTTCTGTTTCGTATTTATCCCTGAACTCTTTTAGACTTTCCTGTGCGGTTTGGAGCTCCTGTTGCAAGGCAGCCACGGTTGAATCGAACTGACGTTGAAGAACCTCCGAAGCGTCGTCTTTCTCTTGAAGCAGACTGATCTTTTCTGCCAAATCAGCTTCATACCTTTCCTTGACATTCACATGTTCTTCAGTATTTTCTGCTAGTGCTTGTGTCAGTTCTTTCTCTTTGCTGGTCCACTGATCGTTCAACGACTGAAGTAAGCTTTCTTTTTCTTGCAGCAAATTCACTTTTTCTGCCAAATCAGCTTCGCACTTTTCCTTAGCATTTCTGCTTCCACTTATGGCAGTCTCCAGCTGCTTCGTCAAAGATTCCTCTCTTTCAAGCCACTCACTCCGGAGCAACTCAACATGGTTTTCATTTTCCTTGAGTAAACTGTCTTTCCGATTCAATTCAGCACTGTGCGTCTCTCTGATGGCTTCAAACTCTCTCGCCATCATGTCGAGCTGGTGTTTCAGCGCCTCTTCTCTGCTTTCCCACTGATCTTTCAGAGTTTGTATGGTGCTCTCCTGGCCTTCTTGCGAACGAAGTTTTTCCATCAACTCTGCTTCGTACTTTTCGTGTAAGTCCTGAGCATGATCCACAGCCTTCTCCAGCTGCTCCCTCAAATCTTGCTCTTTGATGGAACATTCCTCTGTGATGCAGCGAAGTTTGTCTTGAAAAGTTTCCTCTTGCTTCTTCAGCTCTTTATCTTTCTCCTGAAGTTCGAACTGTGATCTCTCCTTTACGTCTTCCATGTCTTTCAGCAGAGCATGAAAACGTTGCTGGAAATCACTCTCTTTCGCTTTCCATTCATTCGTCAGCCGTTGGATGGCATCGTCACTTAAAATTTTCTGGTCTTCCAGCGTTCGCTCTTTCTCACTCAATTCCAAGTCGTACTTTTCCTTCGTTGCGTGAAAGTTGGTCAATGTCGCATTCAAATCCTGATCTTTGGCTGCACATAATTCTTTCAGAGCTTCGAGTTTTTCATTCTGATCTTTTAGCGATTTCTCTTTCTCGTTAATTTCTGCTTCAAATTTCTCTTTCATCTCCTGAAGATTTAACAGGGTATGGTTCAGTTCCAGTCCCTGTGCGTCAGACTGATCCGAGAGAGTCTGGTTGATCCCCTTTTGCTTCTCAAGCAATCTATCCCTCTCAACAATTTCTGTTTCAAATTTCTCCTCCATGTTATGAAGATCCTCTCGCGTTTTAGTCAATTCCAGCTCTGTAGAAACGCACCGACCTTGAAGAGTCTGGTTCTCAGCTTCTTTTAGTTCTAACAACCTCTCCTTTTCCTTGAGTTCCACCTCAAATTTTTTCTCAAGTTCCTGGAAATCCACCGAAGCCTTGTTTATCTCTTCCTCCTTCGTCGCTAGTTTATTTTGAAGACTATGCCTTTCGCTTACTTGCCTCTCGTTTTCGTCAAGTTCTGCCTTCAGTTTCTCTTTCAATGCCTGTAGATTCGTCGATACTTCGCCGAGATCTTTCTCGTTGCTAACGCATTGTTCTTCAAGAAGTTGATTCTTGCCCGCTAGTTTTTCGAGCAAACTGTCTTTCTCGCTAAGTTCTGTTTGATACTTTTCGTTTGCTTGCTGGACTTCCATTAACACTTGATTTAGTTGCAGCTCTCTAGCAGAACATTGATCTTGAAAGATTTGGATTTGTTCGTCTTTTAGCGCCATCTTTTGCACGATAGCTTGCATTGTCTTCTCTGCCTCGTTTACTAATTTCTCGTCGTCTCTGAGCTGGTTTTCATATTTCTTTGTTGTCTCTTCGACTTCCTTCAAAGCGACCGTCAAGCTTTCGTCAAGCTGCTTCTCCTTGTTCGTCCATTCCAGTTTCAAACTCTGCCATGCGCTTTCGTTCTCGTACAATAAAGCATTTTTCTGTCTTAACTGATCTTCAAGTTTTTCTTTAGTTTGTTCAGCGTCTGTTAAGACACATCGAAGTCTTTCGTCCAGTTTGTTCTCTTTCCTTGTGTATTCCTCCTGCAGACCTTCAATGCTGTTCACTTTCTCTCTTAATAATTCATCTTTTTCTGCAAGCTGATTTTTTAATTTCTCCGTTGCTTCCTCGAGCTCTTTCAGAGCAGCTCTCGCTTCCTCTCTGACTTTTTCCTCCTTGTCGGTCCATTCCTGTTTCAGAACAAAAACTGTACTTTGGTGCTCGCTTAACAACGCATCCTTCTCATTAACGAGTACTTTACATTTCTCTTCAGCATTTTGGAGATCTGCCGTCACCGCTTGAAGGCGTTTTTCCAACTCTGCTTCCTTGACCACAAATTGCTTTTTGAGAGCTTCAATCAAACTTGCCTTGTCTTTCTCTGAGCTAACTTTATCGTTCAGCTCTGCCTCGTATTTCTTATTCACGTCGTCAAGTTTCTTTAACGCTTCATCAAGATTTTGCTGTAATTGTCTTTCCTTTGTTGACCACTCCGCAGCAAAGGCCTCGATCTTAGATTGCAACCCTTGTTCTCGAGCCTCTGATTCAGATCTCGTTGCAGTCACCTCGAATTCATACTTATCCTTCGCCGTTTTGAGGCTTTTCTCGAATTCTCTTTTCTCTGCTAACAGCTCATCTTTTAGAACTTGGACAGCGGCCTCTTGACTTCTCAGAGAGTTGTCTTTCTCAAGCATCTCCTCTTCATACTTGCTTCTCGTATCTTCCAAATCTCTCCGAACTGCATCGCACTGCAGCCTCAGTTCCTCGTCTTTTCTTGCCCATTCATCTCGAAAATCCTGAAGAGTGCGATCTCGTTCATTCAATGTCGAGTCTTTCTCGTTCATCTCGAGTTCGTGTCTCTTTCCTAAATCGTCAAGATCCTTTGATAGGTTATTAAGCTGTTCCTGTAAATCCCTTTCCTTGACCGACCATTGCTCTGTGACAACTTCAAGATTCCGTTCTTGTTCGTTCATTTTCGAGTTTTTCTCGTTCATTTCGAGCTCGTGTCTCTTTTCTGATTCATCAAAATCCTTAGATAATTTATCAAGTTGTTCCTGTAACTCCTTTTCCTTGGCCGACCATTGCTCTGTGAGAGCTTGAAGATTGCGTTCTTGTTCATTCATTATAGATTCTTTCTCGTTCGTCTCGATTTCGTGTCTCTTTTCTGAATCGTCAAGATCCTTTGATAGTTTAACAAGTTGTTCCTGTAACTCCTTTTCCTTAGCTGACCATTGCTCTGTGAGAGCTTGAAGAATGCGTTCTTGTTCATTTATCATAGATTCTTTCTCGTTTGTCTCAATTTCGTGTCTCTTTTCTGAATCGTCAAGATCCTTTGATAGTTTATCAAGTTGTTCCTGTAACTCCTTTTCCTTAGCTGACCATTGCTCTGTAAGAGCTTGAAGATTGCGTTCTTGCTCATTCATTATAGATTCTTTCTCGTTAATTTCGAGTTCGTGTCTCTTTTCTGAATCGTCAAGATCCTTCGATAATTTATCAAGTTGTTCCTGCAACTCCCTTTCCTTAGCTGACCATTGCTCTGTGAGAGCTTGAAGATTGCGTTCTTGTTCATTCATTATAGAGCCTTTCTCGTTCGTCTCGATTTCGTGTCTCTTTTCTGATTCATCAAAATCCTTTGATAGTTTATCAAGCCGTTCCTGTAACTCCTTTTCCTTGGCTGACCATTGCTCTGTGAGAACTTGAAGATTGCGTTCTTGTTCATTCATTATAGAGTCTTTCTCGTTCATTTCGAGTTCGTGTTTCTTTTCTGACTCATCAACATCCTTTGATAGTTTGTCAAGCTGTTCCTGTAAATCCCTTTCCTTGGCCGACCATTGCCCTGTAAAAACTTCAAAATTCCGTTTTTGTTCGTTTATTTTCGTGTCTTTCTCGTTCATTTCGAGTTCGTGTCTTTTTTCTGAATCGTCGAGATTTTTTGATAGTTTATCAAGCCGTTCCCGTAAATCCTTTTCCTTGGCCGACCAATGCTCTGTGAGAACTTGAAGATTACGTTCTTGTTCATTCATTATCAAGTCTTTCTCGTTCATTTCGACTTCGTGTCTCTTTTCTGAATCGTCAAGATTCTTTGATAATTTATCAAGCTGTTCCTGTAATTCCCTTTCTTTAGCCGACCACTGCTCTGTGAGAACTTGTAGATTGCTTTTTAGTTCATTCTCTGTCGAGTCCTTCTCATTCATCTCGAGTTCGTGTCTCTTTCCTGATTCGTCAAGATCCTTTGTTAGTTTAACAAGCTGTTCCTGTAACTCCTTTTCCTTGGCCGCCCATTGCTCTGTCAGAACCTGGACATGTTGGTCCCTTTCCTCCAGTGACTTATCCTTCTCCATGAGTTCAGCTTCGTATTTCTCCTCATTACTAACCATCTGCTGCTTCACTGAATGCAGTTGTCCCATGAACCCTTCCTCTTTTGCTGTCCACTCTTCTTTAAGAACTTGTAGATTACGTTCTTGTTCATTCATTATCGAGTCTTTCTCGTTCGTATCGATTTCGTGTTTCTTTTCTGAATCGTCAAGATACTTTGATAGTTTATCGATTTGTTCCTGTAACTCCTTTTCCTTGACCGACCATTGCTCTGTGAGAACTTGTAGATTGCGTTCTAGTTCATTTTTTGTAGAGTCTTTCTCGTTCATCTCGATTTCGTGTCTCTTTTCTGATTCATCAAAATCCTTTGATAGTTTATCAAATTGTTCCTGTAACTCCTTTTCCTTGACCGACCATTGCTCTGTGAGAGCTTGAAGATTGCGTTCTTGGTCATTTAGTGTTGAGTCTTTCTCATTCATTTCGAGTTCGTGTTTCTTTTCTGAATCGTCAAGATCCTTTGACAATTTATCAAGCTGTTCCTGTAACTCCCTTTCCTTGGTCGACCATTGCTCTTGGAGAACTTTTAGATTACGTTCTCGTTCATTCATTATCGAGTCTTTCTCGTTCATTTCGAGTTCGTGTCTCTTTTCTGAATCGTCAAGATCCTTTGATAGTTTATCAAGCTGTTCCTGTAACTCCTTTTCCTTGGTCGACCATTGCTCTTGGAGAACTTTTAGATTACGTTCTCGTTCATTCATTATCGAGTCTTTCTCGTTCATTTCGAGTTCGTGTCTCTTTTCTGAATCGTCAAGATCCTTTGATAGTTTATCAAGCTGTTCCTGTAACTCCTTTTCCTTGGTCGACCATTGCTCTTGGAGAACTTGAAGATTGCGTTCTTGTTCATTCATTATGGAGTCTTTCTCGTTCATTTCGAGTTCGTGTTTCTTTTCTGACTCATCAACATCCTTTGATAGTTTGTCAAGCTGTTCCTGTAAATCCCTTTCCTTGGCCGACCATTGCCCTGTAAAAACTTCAAAATTCCGTTTTTGTTCGTTTATTTTCGTGTCTTTCTCGTTCATTTCGAGTTCGTGTCTCTTTTCTGAATCGTCAAGATCCTTTGATAGTTTATCAAGCTGTTCCTGTAACTCCTTTTCCTTGGTCGACCATTGCTCTTGGAGAACTTTTAGATTACGTTCTCGTTCATTCATTATCGAGTCTTTCTCGTTCATTTCGAGTTCGAGTCTCTTTTCTGAATCGTCAAGATCCTTTGATAATTTATCAAGCTGTTCCTGTAACTCCTTTTCCCTGGTCGCCCATTGCACTGTGAGAACTTCAAGATTGTGTTCTTGTTCATTCATTATAGATTCTTTCTCGTTCATCTCAAGTTCGTGTCTCTTTTCTGAATCGTCAAAATCCTTTGATAATTTATCAAATTGTTCCTGTAACTCTTTTTCCTTGACCGACCATTGCTCTGTGAGAGCTTGAAGATTGCGTTCTTGTTCATTGAGTATTGAGTCTTTCTCATTCATTTCGAGTTCGTGTTTCTTTTCTGAATCGTCAAGATTCTTTGACAGTTTATCAAGTTGTTCCTGTAATTCCCTTTCCTTGGCCGACCATTGCTCTTTGAGAACTTGAAGATTGCGTTCTTGTTCATTCATCATATATTCTTTCTCGTTAATTTCGAGTTCGTGTCTCTTTTCTGAATCGTCAAGATCCTTTGATAATTTATCAAGTTGTTCCTGCAACTCCCTTTCCTTGGTCGACCATTGCTCTTGGAGAACTTGTAGATTACGTTCTCGTTCATTCATTATAGATTCTTTCTCGTTCGTCTCGATTTCGTGTCTCTTTTCTGAATCGTCAAGATCCTTTGATAATTTATCAAATTGTTCCTGTAACTCCTTTTCCCTGGCCGCCCATTGCTCTGTGAGAGCTTGAAGATTGCGTTCTTGTTCATTCATTATAGATTCTTTATCGTTCGTCTCGAGTTTGTGCCTCTTTTCCGAATCGTCAAAATCCTTTGATAGTTTATCAAGTCGTTCCTGTAACTTCGTTTCCTTGGCCGACCATTGCTTTGTGAGAACCTGGACATGTTGGTCTCTCTCCTCCAGTGACTTATCCTTCTCCAGGAGTTCAGCTTCGTATTTCTCCTCCACGCTGACCATCTGCTGCTTCACTGAATGCAGTTGTCCCATCAAATCGTTCTCTTTTGCTGCCCACTCTTCTTTGAGAACTTGAAGATTACGTTCTTGTTCATTCAGCGTTGAGTCTCTCTCGTTTATCGCCAGCTCGCATCTCTTTTCAGATTCATCAACATCTTTCGATAGTTTACCAAGTTGTTCCTGTAACTCCTTCTCTTTTGCAGTCCAGTGTTCTTTGAGAACTTGGAGAGTGCGTTCTTGTTCATTCTTCAAATTGTCCTTTTCATTCGTCTCGGTGTCGCATCTCTTTTCTACCTCTTTGAGGTCTTTTGCCGTTTGATGAAGTTGATTCATTAGTTCCTCCTCTTTTGCTGCCCATTGTTCTTTGAGAACTCGCACACTGTCTTTATAATTTTCCTCTGAATTTCTGAAATCATTTGTAAGTCGATCAATTTGTTGAGTGAGATCTCTCTCCCTTTCTGACCATTGCTCTTGGAGGCCTCGTATCTTGTCCTCTTCGACTTTCAGGACTTTATCTTTCTCTTCTTGCAAATCTTTGTATCTCTGTCCTAGTTTCTCCTGCTCAGTTGCAGCTTTCTCGAGCAGTTCCCTCGAGTCTTTTTCTTTCGCTAAGCATTCTTGGGTGAGTATTTGTAATTTGTCATCGTTCTCTTTCAGTAACTTCTCCTTTCTACTCAGCTCATCTTCGTGATTGTCTGTCGCTCTCTTCAGTTCTTGCGAGGTCGTATCAAGCTTTTCTGACAACTCATTTTCTTTCTTTGTCCACTGGTCTTTCAGGTCTTGTAGCTTACGCTCCTGCTTTCTCAGGAGCTCGTCTTTATCCTTAACTTCAACCTCGTGTTTTCTGTTCATTTCCTCGAGTTCCTCCCTCGTTTTATCAAGCTGGTTTTCTAGATCGTGCTGTTTGGCCGACCACTGTTTCTTGAAAGTCCGCAAATTTTGATCCCGCTCCTTCGCGGACTTTTCCAGCTCAACTTCATATGTCTTCTTCGCATCCTCTAATTCCTTTTGCGTTTTATTGAGCTGTTGTTTCAACTCTTTCTTCTTTGTCGCCCACTGAACTTTCAACCCCTGCATCTTCTTTTCTTGCCCGGTAAGCTGTCCATCCTTTGCATTCAGTTCAACTTGAAATTTCGCACTCGACAATTCCAGATTTTTTTGAGCTGTCGCGAGTTCATGCTTAAGCTCCTGCTCTTTTCTAGACCATTCATCAGTGAGGGATTGGATCTTGTCGGCGTTTTCTTTAGCGACCTTATTCATCGCTTCAGCTGCTTGTCCCTGCTCAGTAACAGATTTTTCTCTTTCTTTCAGCTCTTGTTGTAAACTATCTACTTTCCTAACCGCCACATCAAGATCTTGACGCAACTTCGCTTCCTTTTCTGACCAATCAGAAGACAGCATCTCAACCTTGCTGTTAGCTTCTTCGAACCTCACCTTCATCGTGTCGGCCATTTTGCTTTTCTCCATGACAAGGTTTTCCTTTTCTTCGAGTTCTCGCCGAAGAACGTCGATCATCTGAGACCTGCTCGAGAGCAACTCATCGCGTTCTTTCAATCGTTCCTCCATCATTTTAGCAAACAATTCACTCTCAGCCGGAGCTGAGGAGAAAGTTCCACCACTCAAGTTTTTGTCTTGTAAAGCTCGTCGTAAAACTGCAATGCCTTCGTCTTTTGACTGCATAATGTACAGAAAACAGTTTGGTCAAACAAGGTACAGTAGTCAACAGCTTAACAGCTGTCGCTTTTCTGGGTTCCGGACAGTGAGATCCTTATGGCTTCTTGCTTCGACTGGAATTAAACATTTGATATAAGGGAACAAAAAAAGAAGACATACAGAGCGATGTTGCGCGTATTACCGCTCACGCAACAAAAAAAAACCTGTAGCACGACTCTGTTGCAATTAGACACGAAATTCGGCCGCGCGATTGGTCAGTTTGACAACAGTACAAGATGGCGGCCGAGGAGTTTTGTTGCGTGACAAGTTGCAGCGGCAGTGATAATACGCGCAACAAACTCAAATTTTGTTGCAGAAAGTAGAAGCTCGTTCTTCTTCTGCAACAAAGTTTGCAACTTGCAACATCAAAAAGTTGTTGCGTGGCAAGTTGCGCAAAGAGTGGTAATACGTAGAACAATTTGCAGGATTTTATTGCCCGTATTACTGCACCTTAGCACCTTTCCTTTTGGTGAAAATTTTACCACAGAGTGCTGCTCAACAACACAAAGCACGAAATGCAGTAAAACTCTCTGGCCGTGCTAATGGAAACGCCCTGCTTCAAACGGTGCCTTTTTGTTTTAACCAAGGCTATGATTTATTTTTAAAAGTGTTCGTTTGGATCGTTTACTGCTATGCTTCTCTGATCAGGTGAAACATAGAAATGCAAAACATGTGAACTCTACCAACGCTACCAGCCCACAATGTTAACATTGCTAGTACAATGCAGTCATTGAGAACTTTTCTTCTTGAAATAGTTGGAAGAATTTCTACATCAACAGCAGCAAGTGGACCACACACAGAACACATACTGTGACTACAGTGTATATGTGGCAGCAGCAATCTTAAGTTAATTGAATTCATAAAATTAATGAGAGTCATATTATAAATACAGATTTAAAAAACTTTCTCTGTTTGAATTATCGGCCTAGGGCCCTACACATGTACAGCCTAGTACTGAGCCTCACTTACCTGAATGATGGTCTTCTTCTCATCAAGCTCCTCACGCAGTGCATGTTCCATTTCTTTATGAGATCGCTCAACCTCAGCAAATTCAGCTGCAAGAGCCTGCTCCTTGAGTGTGACATGTTGCCGCAGTTGCTCCATAAGTTCCTGCTGGTCCTTCTCTTGGCGCCACAGCTGCTCACGCAATGAGTCCCGCTCTTCTTCAACCTGCAGAGTGTGCCATACAAAAGGGATCACTACACATCAGTCTCTATTAACCCTTCCACTCCCAAGCTCAAAATACAAATTCTCATAACCTTTTAAGAAGGAACTGTATGAGCAATGTTGTGAGAATTGAAAGTTTAATCAGCTTTCATCTGAGCAAGCTATCAAAAGCCAAGTTCTCCTTAACTGTGTGATATATCTCTGGTGAGAAACTGGAGGAGAAATTTGAAGTTGATCACTCTTGGGAGTGAAAGGGTTAAGCCTGCCCTTAGCTTTGAAAACACAGAGTACAGTGGAACATTTGGCAAATTTAAAGTTCACGCGAATACTCCTTGAGATTGGAAGACAGTATGAAGATGTTGGCAGTGGATCTGACTGAACTACCAATCCTCATTACATTCTCACTTTGTGTCTTCTTGCATTAATATTTAAATAATTTCACTACACACTTTATGAGCCCATGAATTTTACAAGCCTACCCACTCCCTTATGAAGTTGCACAGCCCAGGGATATAGAATATGCCAGGTGTTAACTAAACACAAACCTTTTCTTTGGCTGCCAGAAGGTTGTTTGCTTGCTCCAGCTTGTGCTGCAGCTCTTTCACTTGTTGCTTAGCAACTGCTTCTTTATCCACCAACTGTTCAATCTTGCCAGACATGGCTGTGAGCTGCTCTTGAAGAACTGAAACTATTTCATCATTTCCTCCACTCAGATCCTTCATTTGTTTAAGCTGCTCGATTACCTCATCTCGGCTTGAAATAAGCCTCCTCTGGGCCTCCAGTTTGTCCATAAGTTCTTCAACTGATTTGTTCCGATCAGTGACAACTTGGTTGGCCTCTTCAAGTCTTTTCTTCAGATCTTCTGATTTCTGGATTTGCATTGCCAATTGTCCCATGCATTTCTCCTCGTTTTGTCGGCCCTCGATCACCAGCTGTTTCTCTCTTTCTATCAGTTGTTGGATTTGATTTTCCTTGAGAACCAGCTCATCCTCAAGTGCACTTTTCACTGGGATTTGCTTTGAAAATATAATGATGAGCAAGACTAAAGAAACAGAAGAGCTAAAATACATCCCCCACTGTACACAACAGCAGAGCCAAAAAAATTCCTTCCACTGTAGACAACAGCAGCGAAACCTCTGACTTTCAAGGAGATTCTCTACACACCCACAAGCCTGACATCAAGTATTTTGATCTAAACTTATTGGTGTTGATCTACTGCCTCCAGCTTCTGAACTGGTTTACAAATAAACCCAAAATCTCACCTCAGGAGAAGCAGCCAGTGGCACAGCTGTGCGAAGAGACTGCAACTCTTCCTGCAGCAGCAAAAATAGAATTTTGAAAGTTGCATACCCACACATCACTATACATAAACAAAAATATCATTAATTACTACAAGAAGCTGCAGCAGTAAAGTTTATTGGCCAGACACCACATGCATATAGATATAGTGCACTTCAGTGTTTAATAATAATAATTATTGAAATTTTGATTTCCTTAATCCTAAATGTGACTTCTATATTTTCTGGCACAAAAGACTCCTGAGTTGGCTGTTCAGACAACAACAAATTTTGTTCCAGGAATAACAAAACTCTTGGTAACCAGTTTCTTCTGGCCAAGAAACTACACTTGATTTCGACCAAAGACCAAAAATAACCTGCTTGCATGGGCGCTACCTGTAGTAAATTATGAACAAGTAAATAATATTGTGAACAAAGCTCCTTTTGCTACCTATAATATCATAATTTAAGAGATTGGGGCTTATTAGAAAAAGAAAGAGGGTGGGGGAGGGAGGGGGCCTTACTCAGAAAGATTCGATGACAACAAGAGGCACTGTCTTGGTTCAACAAAGTACAACTTACAGCTTGTGAAGTTAAATGCGGGAAATGTAAAGTTCAAAAATTATATATATATATCACCAGAATTTATTGCGCATCATTTATCTTGTCTCTCTGTTAATGTCAACAGAATGAAAATGGGAGGAGGGGGTCATTTTAATAATTGATTATTGATGATCAATGATCCACCAGGGAAAGAAAAACTCTTTTGCTTTTAAATTATCCACCCTTTGGGTTTGACAATTTCTTGGGATTACTGGGTGGAAGGCAGGGGGAGGGGTGGGGGCAGAGATTGGTAAACAGCTGGAATTCATTGATACATTTGATTTATCCCATTCTCGCAGTGCACACAATCCCAATATTGAAATGTTGCACTCATTTTAAAGTGAACAAGGACAATGCATTTCTCTCCAGTAATATTGTTTAAATGTCTCTAAAGATTTTGTTTACAAATAAACAGATGAGAAAGTAAACAAGTGTCATGATCTTGTTCACTCATCACTGTTGTTGTTGCTTTTGTTGTCACTGCAGCCTTATTTGTATTGGCATTTATTAGAAACACAACTAGCGATGATTATATATGCAATGTTACATTTGCAAATTACAATTAAAATTAAAATAAATTTTGCAAATCGTCTCAGACCGTGCAATATAAATGCTGTAATAGCATAACCTCCACATACAGTACATACCCTGCTTCATAATCAAACAAACACTCGATCTCGAAATATTAACAGGAAATGATACCTCCTTTTGTCGCAGTAGTTTCTGAAACTCGCGGTTAATATCTTCATTTCTCTGCTCGGACTCTTGTAACGCTCTTTTCAACTCGGCGATTACCTGATCTTCACCCTTTTAGGTAAAAAGCCGCGCATAACAACGATCAGAACACGATCGAAGTAGAAGAACTCACATGCATCGAGACAAAAATATAGAAACCTTCGCGCCGCCAGCAGACGTCTGGGTCGTTTCCTCCGATTCTTCGCCGAGAGATTCTTCTAGTTTGTCTTGAACCAACTGCGCCACCGACGAGAACCTGCCCCACATATTGGGTGCTTTTGGCAACTAGACAACGATTTACATTCGACTGCAATTCATTCTACATCAGATGCTTTGCTTTTCTCGTGTGCTCCATCACTTCCACGTCAGCGGCATGTGCGCGGTCACCAAGCTTGGGTTCTTGACAATTTCCGGGTACTTGAGGGAGGGGAGGGAAAGGAAGGACTATCTTCTTGTTCTTGTTCTTGTTCTTGTTCTTGTTCTTGTTCTTCTTCAGTTTTCTTCCGTTCTTTTGTGTTATTAATTATTTGTTTTACTGTAGTTACTGTCGTTTTAGTTTTTATCATTTTTGCTTCTTTCTTTTACGAGTTTTGGCTTGGCTTTTCCTTCTCATTCTTTTCGTTCTTTTTCTTGTCCTTGCTTTTGCTCCACTCCTTCTTCGGCATCATAATTCTTTGCCATCCTCGGAGACCCAGGGACAGATCCGCCGTTTTTTTCCCTCGCCCCACGATTTGCCCTGGGTCTCCAAGAATGAATCTTTGCCTAATGTTTTCTCCTGCCGAGGGCTTGTTTGTTTGTTTGTTTGTTTAGCAATTAATCAACTTGATACCTACTTTGCTATTTTGTTTACGTTAGTCTCACCTCTCCTGGATATCCCGTTTCTGCTCGATAGTCATCGTCTTCCCAATCGTTCGTTGGCAGAACATGATAATGAATATCTGGCCTCGTTAAACCCCTCGACGCCGAGCTCTTTGTCGGAGTCCAGGCCCCGTCCGCTCTCCGTCCAAGGAATTTCTGTGCAAAATAGTTAAACATCTCAAATCTCACGAAAAGGCTCTCAGAAAAAATCCATGAAACCTTCCGACATTTTCGAGTGTTTTTTTCTGCAGGCGATTGTTACGTCATGATTAACCCGCGCGCGCTCCGGCGGCGAACTCCACTGTGATTGGTTTAAATCAAAGTGTCCAATGCGCATGACTACGTTTTATTCCAGCTCATAAAATTGTTAGATTGATCACTTTTATTTTCGGAAACTATCGAGGTCGAGTCAACTGATCTGAATAAATCGGCAATTTACGAGCAACTTTTTTTTTTTTTTTTTTTTTGGATACTGCTGAAAAAATGGATCCTCGGCAATTGCTGAAATAAACGTGTTGAACCTGCTGATTCTAGTCAGAATGGTAGCTCGCGTGTGACTTTCCTCATAGATTTCGAAGGTTACTTCACTGAGCCAAACTGAAAAAGCACCTTTCTGCAGTGTGCAGTGATAATAGAAGGGTTAACTTTTGGAGAAGAATGCCAATAGAGTAAGTATAACTAAACTACATGAGAAATATACAGTATGGCAACGTACAGCGTACCCTGAGCATTTTGCTGATGTCATTCTCAATGTAAGTGCAAAGACTGACTCTGTATAATTAGTTCTGATTCTGGAATAATACAAAGGGACCTTTTTTGTTCAAGCACAATACCTCTTCACAAATGTAAGATCAACCTACATATGATATAATAATAATATTATCGTACTCTTTTATTCAGCAAGAATCGTCTATTAATTAGGAGTCAGGTGGCCATCTGCCCCTGCATTTCTAGCCTTGTGTTTGTGGGAACATTTTTTTAGCGGATCGTTGAAAAAAGAAATAATAAAAGCACCCCACGTAGTTCCATCAGGCATTGCTTGTCAATGTTCTTGTATTAATATTGTTGCACATTGTAACCCTTGACTTCCAGGGCTGATCGAAGTGATCAGCTTCAATTTTCTCCTTTAGTCTCACCAGAAACATATCAGTATGCAGTATGGAGAACTTGGCTTTTGATACCTTGTTCAGATGACACTTTATTACTCATACAAGTCGACAGAATTTGCATTTTGAACTTGTAAGTGAGAAGGGCGTTCGCTTTTCTTAGTGGGCAATATGAAGTCTTTCAGAATCCCCTTTAGTTGACCGGGGAACGCATAGCCAAAAAGCTCAAAGTCGGTTTTAAAAAGGTTCGCAACTTCAACAATCAAATTCTTGGGGATCTTGGAGTAAAACCGAAGCAGCTCTGAGGTTGTGTTGGACGGGCGGTACGCTGGAAAAGGAACCGTGTTATTAAGACCAGATGCTTTCAGCACGTAAGGGGCCTCATCCTCAAGATTCTCAAAGTGTCCGATAAAGTCGTAGTCTATAGCACATGGTTGGCACAATTTATACGAAAGTTCCCAGTGTTCTTGCCAGACCTTCTCGCTGCCCACAAATCCGAGGAAATCTTCAAATGAAATGTTGTTGTCCTTTCTTGGTGCGTTTTGATTTTTAACAAACTGTAGGACGTGCTTACTCCAGCCCTTCTTAAACGTCTGATCTTTGGCAAACTCAGAAAACTTGTCTTTGTATGCAGACAACAGCCGTTCCATGGGCTCCCTCACGAAGAGAAATTTGTAGTAGTCTCTCAGCATTTTCGACCTCTCTTCGACGGGATAGCTTTGTAAATATTTAAATGTTCCTTTTGGCGCGTAGTGGATGGATATCCCAGAAATTGGAAAATATCCTTTAAGAGATGCAAAGACAGTCTTCCACTGGGTACAGGCCACTTTAGGAACATAGCAAAACATCACCTTGTGTCTGTCATCGACTATAATATTTGTTAAGCCCTTTCCATTGAGGCATTCATTTGGTCCACACATCGTTTTCATTCTTTGTCTTCTTTCTTCGTTTCGTTCTTGGATGATGTCTTCGATTGAACGACTCTGAAATGGAAAAATGATAATATAACAATTACAGTTATTATGTAATTATAGTTTATAGCGTTTCATGGAAGCGGCCCCAGATGCACTCCCTCACCTTTTCGGAGATGACAAAACGTTTCTCGGTCAATCCATTCCGAATACTGTGATGAGTCAAAGTAAGGTGCATCCAAATAAACAGCGGTACGACGCCACAACTAAGAAACACGAAACAGCAGAGGCTTGTTCCTAAAAGAAAGGAATAAAAATAATATTAAAACTCGTGTTGCACTCTTATCAAAACAAGTTATCCAAGAACACCAAAGATTAAAAGTTTAGTTGTCCACATCAGTTCACATCGGAAAGCCGTTAATTGTCCAATCACTATGGAGTACAAAGTCAGTTGATTGTTCAGCAGTCTTGTGTGAATCTGAAATATCACCATAAAGCAACTTTTGACAAAAGGCCTTCCGCCCAAAAGTCTTCGCCGCGACCGTGTATGGCCGCCACGTACGTTAACGCCACAAATTCTGCGTAAATAGCTCTGTACCGCAGGATTTCTGAGGGAGATGTGCTGAGCTTTCCAGCCTTCTGATCAAAAATCATATTTACACCATTGGAGACCGCACAAGTTCGTTGGTCGAGTATACATTTATAGTTGTCAAAAACCCAACTTTAGCTGAGAACTGTTTGACCGACTGGGTCACAGCTAGCCCCAGCTCTGCGGTCACTTTGTAATGATACTCACTCATTTTGCTGCAATCATATCCACCTGTGAATAGAAATATATGAATAAGTAATCCTATTTATAAAATAACTCTGATACTACGCGCGCTCTGATTGGCTAAATAACCGTGTAAGATGAGAGTTTATTATATAGACACGAGGGTCTTACTGGAAAATATACCGTGCGTAAAATCCATACGAAACTACATCCGGGACCCGAGTGGCGTATTTTCCATATCCTTACTAGTGAGGATATCGTTGGCATCATTTCTCGCTTTTGCACGGTTGTTTGTGCAATTTCTCGTAAAACACTCGTGTCTAATATAATAAAAAGAAAATTACACGGTGGCTTGAAGATATGGATATTATTTTCTCGTGGTAAAAACATAGAGATTACTTCATGGAAAGTGCGCGCGTACGGTTTTTATTCACGAGTTGTGAAGTATCATAAAACGAACGAGCGAGGCTTTGCGAGCGAGTGAGTTTTATGATACGAAACAACGAGTGAATAAAAACTGTACAAAGCACTTTCCATGATGTTTTCTGTTTATTATATACATACTGAGACATTTATCATGGGACCGGGAAACCTTTAACAGTAGTGATAAATCGTCGTTCGCAGCTTGTGATTGGACGAACGATTTTTTTCACGTGTGAAAAGCGTCGTTCGCGGCCTCTCATTGGCTAGAACTCATTTGCGTACGAAATTTTACGATATGGCTTTTTCGTGAGTATGTCTCAGTATGTATATAATAAAATATTTTACTCACTCGCGAAGCGCTCGTTTGTAAAATATTGTTTGTACCACTCGAAAATAAAATTCATATCTTCGCGCCACCGTGTAATATTCTCTATTTATTTTCCGGAAGGGCCAAATTGCGTGCAATGTTATGCTATAACACCTGCCCTCTGCCTGTTAGTATATACTTTCTTTTAATTTTCGGACTGATTTTTGTACATTTTGTGTATATTTGAAGTGCAAGTTTGCCTTCTGTGAGTGAACTCCGCAGTTAATGTAAACAATGGGTACTTCTCGTCAGAACTCAGAGGCGACACTATTAAGGTGCTCGCCATGAATCAGAGCACAGAGACGAAGCCACTAAGATGTGGAAAGAAGGCAGTATACTTACCGCTACTCAATAAAGAAGTTGGACGAATTCTTGTCTCCGCGTTCCGGAGAGACCTTCCAGCAAGCAAATCCACTGGTTAAGGTCTGTTACACCATCTAGAAAGTGCTCCGTAACACAGGTGAAAGGCGCGTTTTATTAGAGCAACTTATACATTGTTAGAGAAATCTGTCATCTGCGGTTTCCTTATTGGGTTATCAAAATTCTTTGGTGTCTCTCACGTAGCCAAGGAAACATGACGGCGGGAATTAAACAAAGAAAACCAAGCGGCGACATTTATCACAGCAACTTTTTTCGCGCGTATTTATGCATTTGTGTTTTACGAGAATTTAGTCGACCGGACCTCACTCATTTACGTTATACGTTAGTAGAACGCGTGACCGGTCCTGTCGTTTTCAATCAGATATGATGACAGGTCAGGTTTCTTTCATTTTCAACACGTCTGTATTTTATGTCATAATTTCTCACGATATCGTTTTTGCATTTTTAGATACAAAACTGACCTTTAGTGTAACTACTTTCATAGAACTTCGATCAGAGGCAAATCTGTTTGTCAGGAAAAAGCACAAAGTACTCACGGTTCGAAATAAAATAATTTATCGATTCTACTGAATGTCTTGACGCGCGCTCTGATTAGTGGAAAATCGTATTGAACAGAACAAGACTTGTTTTTTCATGAAATCCCTGCAACATGATTGTATTTTATCTCGCTTGAAAAAGTTACAAATCACTCGCCTTGCGTCTGGCTCGACGTATTTATAAAGATACTCGTTTCTCGGACAACTATAGTGCAGCACGTCTCAGCATACTTACTCGTTGCGTTTTTTACTTTTTAATGCACTCCACTCAGGCGGGGGGGGGGGGGGGGTAATCGATGTATTCGTATTCGTGTGTGGATTATCTGTTTGTTTTCCTGTGCGTAGGTGGTGTTACCCCAGATAGGACGCAGATAAGCATACAAAATCCCACAGGATTGTCCCGCCATCTTACATAAAACCGGCAAAGACAAAACTGCATTAATTCTTACACATTTTAATGCACACAAATTTGATTAATTTTATGCAAATTTACAAAGCGCTGCTCTGTTAAGTTTGATACTTTAAATATACAATTGTCCTCTAAACTTTATTTGTGGTCATCCGCAAATTCCCCTCAAACATGAAACAGACTCCTCACACGTCTGGGAATACAGCCATTTTGTAAAGGAAAAATGGAGAACAATTTTGGGAATGGTCTGGTATAGAAAAAACATTCTGCTTATTGTTCCTTTCCTTCAGTTTGACTGTCATACCACAGACGTAAAAGGGACCTGTTCTCGCAAATAAAGAATCTGACTTCTTACCCCGTTTGGAAAGTTATCTACAAAATTATCCTTTCACTGATCAAATTGGGGCCCCAGTAATACTTCAGATTCCTTTCAGGAAAGTCTGATATTTTCAGCGAGTATTTAGTCTATTTTAACATTTACGAACTTTCAGGGGGTGCAGGAAACTCGGCAGAACGCTCCGCCACTACTGTGCTGATTACAAATTTAGCCGTTTATTGAACACAACCAACGACAATCAAAGAAGCCCTCTCAACCAAAGCCCTATACACGTTCATATTCTTGCAAATCCGGCGGAATCAGCCAAATTTTTCATCCGATCCGTTTGAAACGATTTTAAATTTGTTTTGGCTTAAGATTTTGCTATCGACTTGTTATGTTTCGCTTTGGAAACGAAACCAGCCTTCGATTCTAGAGATGAACAAGAAACTGAATTGGCTGAGAGAGCCCCTTTATCAACCTTATACTCTTCAGAATTCCGTTGGAGAATCTGATTCGGTGTCTTTAGTTTAGAACATGAATCATACAAATGAGAAAGAAAGATATTGAAGCTTCTTAAAACTGTAAATTTCATAGTCTTAAACAAGAGCCCAAATACTGCCAGTATAAATTGACGTGTTCCGCAAGTTGATAACACCGAATTAGATAAATAATCTTAAATACTTCACATGTACATAGCCATCAATATGAATACTTGGACAATTACATTATCACCATATATGTTATCCCCACAAACACTGGATTTCACAGGCAGACCAATCCCTAAAGGAATACTTGACTGCCTAGCTTTTTCGTGTCTCAGTCATTGTGCCCTTCTGTCACTTTATGGTGATGAATCTGGGTGATTTTAAGCGATTTTATGTCATAAGAAACTATTTTAGTTTTCAGCATGCATAAAATATTGTATAATATTAAACCCACGTTTCACCAAGGTGAATCAACAACAACAACAAAAAGGTCGTTCTGAATAAGCACCCGAATCCACCCAAAAAATTGTCACACAAGGAACAAAGAAGACTTGCTATGTTTCTGATTTTTTGAATGTGCAACCGGTTGGAATGCCCGTGACCTAATCTGTGTTTCTGATGGAAAAAATAGCCACATTTTACTTAATATCAAATATATCCTTTAGAATATGAAATAATGAAATCGAAACGTACACACACCCATTGGCATGCTACAGTCGGCAATAAGCTAGTAGTACTGCATTGCCCCGTCCGAGGATCTCAGTATCTTCCTCCAACTGATCTCCAGGGCCCGGTTGTTCGAAAGCCGATTAAGCTAATCCAGGATTAACGAAATTCTTTCTCTCGACCTCTCTGCCAAGAAATTGCAGGGTTTTGTGCGAAGATGGATTAAAAAGCTTGTTCCAGCTTAAGACGTATCAAGGAAGTCGTTGTAGGACAAAACCTTCACATTTTGAAGCTTGTAAATGACAACAAAGTTTAGAACTAATCCAGGATTAGCCTAATCGTGCTTTGAGAAACCGGGCCCAGTACTATTTACACATACGACAGGTGATCATAAATGAGCGTAAATGAACAGACCATTCACGAGGCTCGTTTTCAAATTGAGGCCTAGTTCAAAGTAGTTCAATTAATTCTTTGCATTTTTAGACGTTTTGAAAACGGGGCTCCAACTCGGTAAAAAGCCTGCTTTACAATCATTGATCCCTTCACTGTAAACGCAACGCAGAATATTCAAATTATGTCATACAGATGTAAGAACAGAAATAAGTAAATACTCGTTTGACCAAGAAACTACTGTGATTTCAGCATGAAATACTGTTATGGGTTTAGAACCACGATTTAGCCTTTCAATCCTTATCGAACCTGGCTTTCACATCGTAATTTTCACACACGGTAAAAACCTAAAGTGTGAGAATTCAAACGAAAGATGCTGACCAGCACAATTCAGTGGCACTTTCTAGTTTTGAAATGGCTTTCATTTTACAAAAGTCAGTAAAGAAATTTCTGTGTTATCTCAGGACTCAAAGGCTTAAAGTGGGTTCGGCAACTTCATCACACGCAAACGTTCGTGTTCTTCCGTGGTGACCGTGCCCTGGCTCAAAAAAAAAAAACGGTAGTCATTTCAATAAAACATTCACAGCACGTGTATTCAAGACTGGGTTGGATCCCTGCCTCAAATCAAGTTACGAGTCTCAAAGGGATGACTTTGGCTTCATTCAGCCTGTTTCAAAACGAGGTTAAGCGCCACCTACTTCATGGGAAAATCCGTTTCTAAGAAAATGTTCACGTAACTAAAGAAACTTTGCGCTGGCCACAAGAACATGCGTCCAACTTGTGAAATACACGACCGTGCTCGTTTTAGACTGATCACACAGATCGAGGCTTGACGGAAAGTGCAAAACTATATTTGTAAACGGTGTTCTTTCTAGTTTGAAAAAACGTTTAGGATTGGAATGACATAAAGTCTCGATGTTGGGTCATATTATGTACCCTCAATAGCACGATTTACCTTCTTCTTCTTTAGCGCACAGCAGACAAAGATCAAGTTGTTCAAAGCTCAAGCTGGTCCAGGATGGCCCATAAACTGTTAAACGAAATTGCCTTACGAGCGAAACTCTCCCATTTTCAGCCAAAATAAAGATTAGGCCTAATCCAAGGCAAGCCTGATAGTGTTTTGAACAACTGGGCCATCGTCTATAAATAGTTTTGAGTTGATTTCCCAAATTGAGCTGAAATGTTATCAGCGTTAACCAATCTACAATTTCGACTTCGCTATGTATCTCTTCTGTTAGAACGGCTACGGAAGGTAAGCAATGGTGTCTAGTCCACTTTTGAATTATCAGTTTAGACTAAGAAGTAACCTGGAAAAATTAACCTTAGTTTATTTTGTATCTGTATTTGTTTTTCGGTTTTTGTATTTGTTTAATATTTTACTACTCAGTCGCCAGGCAGCGTAAAAATCATCATCATAAATTCAGCTTGCTGAAAATATAGAGTGCACTTTCAAAACTATAAATATCGCGATAAATTTACTTTACACACGTGCGGCCAGCGCACGTCCGCGCTTTACCTTATTTTCACAGCCAGAACCAGCTGGTACAGTGGGACACAATCAAGCTAACTGCACTGCAGCGATGATAGATTAACAAAGAAAAAACCGGCTCAGAATGTCATTTTACTCGAGGTTATAGAAGAGTCGTGCAAGTTTTTTCTTTTACTTTTTAAGTGGAGTACTTCTTTAGATTTTAACTTTTGCTTTTGTAAGGCTGACGTAATTTAGTTTCTCATTTTAGAGTAATTTTGGGTGCGGTCGTTTGGACTTATTCCGGAATAGGAAAGCGGGGCTGATCGGTAACATTTCTCGGTTTGGAGCTGATGACTTGAAGGCGACATGTTTAAGCAGCTGTCTGCGATGCCAGAATAAGAGTATTCAAACCAATCTGGAATGAAACGTCCCCTCAAAACAAGTAACTAATGTTGAAGCTATTGGTTCCGGAATAGAGCCAAACAAACGCAGCCTTATATTCTTATTTTAGTTTTACCATTGAGCTACACAAAATGGCAACATTGTTTTAGTTTTTTTTACGGAAAAACAAAGAGAAATGGCTTAATGAAGACGAAGTTTAAAAACCACATGAAAACTCGTCACAAGACCATTTTACTTCTCTACCTCCCCCCCCCCCCCACCCCCCAATTCTCAGGAGGTCTGTCGACACTCCACTTTTTAAGGGACAGCGTGAAGGCACTGCGCATGTACTACCTTTAGAAGAACACACGTTCAAACATTTACCAGAAAAAGAATAATCATCGTAGGAAAAAATCAAGGTTTAGTTTGGTGAACAGTGGAAGACGATTTAAATACTATTTAGACCGTTCACCGTTTTCAGATTTCAAATTTACTGTCGCACTTCCTTTTCCTTGTTTCTAGTTCGTTTGTTAATAAACAAGGCCTCCACCCTGTCCCTTTAAACACGCCCGGCTCGGAACTGACCTTAGGCAAACTCCACCTTGCACCGGGGTTCGTTTTCTTCGAGGAAAATCTTGGTCGCCTCGTTGTCATCAAAGTCTTCCTCAAGCGGCCTCGTTGCCGAGTCCTTATAATAGATACTGCTGCCTCCATAGCGACCCATTCGCGTCTTCCAGTACCAGACCCCGACGGCCAGGAGAATCAAAACGAGGACAATCACAACAACAATGCCAACCACGGGACCGGTACCGAGACCTCCAGTTTCATCATCTTCTGAAATAAGGCACACAGTTCGTGGTGTTAAAAAAACAAACAAACAAACAAAACAACGCAATGATAACTAGAAACACGACACTCGCAGAAGTGCTCCCTCGATCATATCAATCGCGACATCGTCCGCCATTTTGTATTTCAAAACGTATCCCAGGATACCGCGCGGCTCGAATAGCCTTTGTGTGCATTGGAATGATAACCAGAGTAACAATCTAAAACAGTATTTTATAAGAGAGAATATGCAGTTCATTGCAGTAAACCAAAACAGCTTTTCTTTGGAGTTTCACCGCTACATCACGGTTCTAGCCCTGAACATGACACAAAACGTCAAACTTTGCTCGCCCCGGTCGTCGGGTTAGCGGATTTTCCGAGCCCTCGCCGTAGTGTGACGACTTTGCACCGAAAAATGGCCAGCCGAATTTGACCGAACTCAGCCGAATGGCAAATAATTTTGCTAGCTCAGTGTTCCACTGGATAGACCGGCTGAACCTGCGCACTCACGTTTACGCTGGGCGACTGCGATAGATCCATCGGTGGGTTTCCTGGTGGTCTCCGCCCCACTGTTGTTCCCTTGTGTGTGGACCTTGCTCGATCTCGCCGTGGTCGGTCCAGTGGGTTGGGTCCCATTCGGTCCAGTACCACTCGGTCTAGTGGCCGAAGTCGTGGGTTGGGTTCCATTCGGTCCAGTATCACTCGGTCTAGTGGCCTGAGTCGTGGGTTGGGTCCCACTTGGTAGTACGGAGCTGGAGTTCTTTGCTGTGGTCGGTTTATGCGTTGGTTGCCCAGTGACTGGAGTGCCACCGGCGCAGTTTATTCCGTCAGCTGACATGTTCATTCCGTTCGGGCAGCGACAAGTGTGAGTCTTGGGCACGACGGCCAGCAGGCACAAGTGGCTGCAGCCTCCGTTGTTGCTTCCACAAGTGTTGGTTCCTGAACAAGTAACACGCGGGCAGCGAGTCAGTTAGGCACGTGACATTGCATAAATTATTTTTAAACCCTGCAATCGCCTTAGTTTTGAGTCAGCGGTCATTGTACGAAACTGTGGGAACGACAGCAACTTCAAGTGGCATTTTCGTAGTTCGTGCAACGCTCGAAAAACTCCCAAACAATAAAACTAAGATTCGTTAATGAAGTATGCGTTAGTTCAATGCATTTTCTATGACATAAATTGTGCACACTGAAGTGAAACGGGGCTTGAACATGATGTGAAATTTTAGCTCGAACTTCAGCGCGCAAGGGCATTTTATATTAATCTTAATAATAATAAATCTTACTTATCACGTTTCAAAAAACTTTACTGGAATCTTCTGCGTGAGCTCCCACGATACGCATTTTGTGACTTTGGAGTAAAACACTGAGTGTGTCTTACATAGAGGATATTACACGGCGGCGCGAAGATATGAATTTTATTTTCGAGTGGTAAAAACAATATTTTACGAACGAGCGCTTCGCGAGTGAGTAAAATGTTGTTTTTACCACGAGAAAATAAAATTCATATCTTCAAGCCGCCGTGTAATTTTCTTTTTATTATATTAGACACGAGTGTTTTACGAGAAAATGCATAAACAACCGTGCAAAAGCGGGAAATGATGCTATCGATATCCTCACTAGTGAGGATATGGAAAATACGCCACTCGGGTCCCGGATGTAGTTTCGTATGGATTTTACGCACGGTATATTTCCCAGTAAAACACTCGTGTCTATATAATAAATGTCAACCCTTTCACTCTCAAGAGTGATCAAGGTCAATTTTCTCCTTCAATTTCTCACCAGAGATATATTATGCAATAAGGAGAAGCTGGATTTTGATACTTTGCGAGTGATGTAGTGAGAATAGATGGTTTAATCGGCTCCCATATAAGCAAAGTATCAAAAACCAACTTCTCCTTATTTCACCATACAAGTTTTCTTCTTAAAAGGCTGAGAGAATCTGCACACTTTACCGTTTGGCTGTCTCAGGGGATGATACACATGAATATCCATGTGCGACCACAACGTTGCCTTGACAATCCCCTTCTCGCCACCAGTGAACTTGTTGACCTGGCGCACGGCTTTGCCAAACTTGAACCAATCAGTGTAGTACAGATAATTACCGAACGTCGTAATAGCGAACGGGTGATGCGGTGAGATGGAGGAGACGACGCGACGGTCCGTTCCGTCGTACATGCTGGTTTCAATCCGCTTCAGACGCGCGTCCGCCCAGTACAGACGCTTGGTAGTGTAGTCGACTGTCAGGCCGTTGGGCCAACCGAGGCCTCCACTGACGATCGTTTTACGTGCAGATCCATCCATGGATGCTTGCTCTATCCTTGGGTTGTTGCCCCAGTCGGTCCAGTAGACATGACTGAAATGAAAAATCTTATTTCATGAACCACTCCCTTTCAGGGCCCAGTTGTTCGAGGAACAATGAAGCCAAGCCTGGATTAGTTTTAAACGTTTTTGCCATCTTTAAGCCTGGGAATGAAATGGTTTTCCTTATACCTCAATTTACTTGACACGTTTTGAGCTAAAACAAGCTCTTCAGTTGATTTTTGACCAAAACGTTACATTTTGTTGGAGAAGAGCATAGTTCAAGACATTTTGTCCGCCATTGTACACACTTGGGGCACATACCCACCCCTCCCCCCCGCCCCATTCAATGTCGATAAAATTATTGTTTAGCCTCGGTCCTCGAGACTCATCGTAACTCGAAAAACAACATTAATAAGGGGAGGAGGGAGTGGGGTTTGGCTCATAAACGGTCTTTGCTACCAGATGACTCTCAGCTCTGTCATGTTGTAGAAATTAAAGAATTTGAAGCCAATATTTGTTGTACAAGAGGTAGTTTTAGCCAGCGTCTACGTAATGGTAAAACAAAGTTAACACTACCTACCCATGGAAAGGGTCCACTGCAATTGCTCTTGGCTCGTGCAAGTCCTCGTCAAAAAGCACCAACCTGTTTCGACCGTCCAATTCTGACACTTCGATCATGTTGTACTCTCCATCGGTCCAGTACATCTTTCGTCCAACCCAGTCTATAGCGATGCCGTCTGGAGTGTGCACCTGAGAGATGAGAACCTCCACTTGTCCTGTGGTAAAACACCACTCAAAGTAAGAGAAATTCACCGCTGTTTCCTCTCCCAACCCAAGACAGACAGAAAAACAGAAACACAAAAAAAGGGAAGGAGAGACGGACAGGTAGTACCGTGGTAATAGTTTCACTGGTCGGTATGTGGTCGGTGAGTGGTCGGTAAAGTGGTCGGTAGCGTTTTTCACACAGAGAGACTCAGGAGATGGAGGGAGAGGAACAGAAAAAAGGTGAGAGAGAAAGACAGGAAAAAGGGCGCGTCAAACCTAATGTGGTCACAGGCAAATTTCAGACCTGTACGTCACACACGTGAAATAGATCAAACTTTAAACTGAAACTTACAATCTGTCAAACACGCCTGCAGCTCAAGAGGATACAGTGCGTAGTGTACTGTACAGTACCTGAGTTATTAAGTGGAGCTCGCAGAATTTGTTCCTCCTTCACGTCTGTCCAGTATACGTAGTTAGAGTAATAGTCGAAATCAATTCCCACGATTCCCTTCCGTCCGGTGACCACGTCGCTGTACTGCTGAGCATCAAGGGACAGTTTCCGGATGCTGTGCTGGGTCGAGAACATCAGGTATGGCGTAACAGCTGCCCAAAAAGAAAAAGAACACGATCAATCAACTGATTGGGTTAATCTGCTTTTGTTTTGTTTTGTTTTTTTTGTTTGTTTGTTTTTTTGTTTTTTTGTTTTTACAGCCTGCTGCCGGTTTTTCGTATCTCGATTAAAGGGCCCTCTCTTCTGGAAAATCTAAAGCTGAATTTGGTTCCCAACACGAAAGAACGTAATTAATCAAAATTAACTAAAACGTTTGTTCTACCATAAGAAACATCGTTTTGTGTGCGAAAGCTTCTCATTTTCAGGCTCAAAAATGATGAAAGCGTCCATCTTAATTGTCCTCTGAAAAAACGGACCTTGTAAATTAGCACTAAAAATACTTCGGTTACCTGAAAAATGCCCTATCTGTTATCGTAGTTCGAGACTTAATGAAATAAACGTAATATGGGAAAAACAATAATCGGTACGCAAAACACAACTGTACAAATTTGTAAAGCACGCATACAAATTACACAGTGCCTCTGTTATCTAACTATGAACTCGACTTGGAAACGATGCTACATCTCATAACGTTTTGCTCACCATTGGCTTTGCAGTTCTTCCTGTCCGATTCGAGTCTGTATCCGGGCTTGCAAACACATTTGTAACTGCCCTTGGAATTCAAACAAATCTGGGAGCATCTTCCATAAGTCAAGCATTCATCGATATCTGGAAATTAAATTCACGATAAGTAATTTCTTCTACTGAACATTTTATAGTGCCAAATGAGAATTAGGAATCAACCTATAAACACTGTGTTTTGGAGCTGCTGCACATAAGAAGGCATAGCTATCAAAAAAAAAAAAAAAAAAAAAAAGGCTTCCGACTGCTGCTATACACTACTCTTCTAAAAACATTCCCCGCGATTGCCGACAAGCAGTGCTCACCTTCACAGCTCCTTCCGTTTGAACCCAGAACATAACCAGCCCTGCAGCTGCAGTTATATCCGAGAGGCAAGTCAATACATGTGTGCTGGCAGTGTCCGTCATGGTCTGTACATTCATCGATGCCTACGTAAGAAAAAAAACAAACAAACAAACAAAGCGAAGTAACATAGTTAAACCTAACCAAAAAAGCAATGGAATGCTTGTTCTTGTGAGGTCTAGTTTTAGGCCGAGTATGATAAACTAACTAAAAGTCGATTTGGAAAGCTAAACGTTACAAAGTGTAAGCTGACATTGCGAGCCTTATGGCTTGGCCAAACGAGGACACATTATGGTGGCAACACTGTGTCCTTCGATGTTTCCAGGGTGGCAAAACGGGCGGCAACATTGCTGAGCTCAGTGCGGGCACAACAAATGTTTATGAAGTTTTCAGAAACATTTTTTGTGTCCGCAACGAATGTTTCGCGCGTGGTAAAACGAGGCAACAATTGGGAAAACATACACGCGCTTAGCGATGTTGCCGCCACAATGTGTCCTCGTTTTGCCAGGCCTTTAGTCTTCCGTCGAGAGAAAAAGTCTTCCCAGAGAAGCAATTGGTTCATCAATCAAATTACTATCAATGAACCTCCTACAGTAACCCAACACCCGGTCGGTTTTGCGGTAAAATCACTATTAGAGAATCATCTCGTTAACGGGATCGCGTTGTTGGTTTTGACCTCCAGCGACCGGATAAAAAAAAAAAAAAAAAAAAACGTATCAAACCAAAAGGTTGATCTTTTTGCCTACAATACAAGTTGGTATTCCGTAAGAAAAGCGTGATAGCTGAAATTGCCTGCGGCGCAAAGTTCGATCGATTCTGCTTTTAATTTTTCCCAAATTTCAAGCTTCCTAACTTGGATGTGGCTAAAAGCACGTGTGTAGGCGTGGTTATACACGTGGATAGCTCATGCATTATTTTTCTTCTGAAACTAAATATAATTACGAACTTTGCAGTGAAAGTCTTAATTAGACCTACCGCATTCCAGCGGCTCATCGTCACCCTTTGGGCAGTCGTTAGTGCCATCACACAGTTTACTCTTTGGGATACAATCTTCTGTCTTGTCGCATTTAAATTGATCACTTGAACACACGACTGGTCGAACTGCAAGTACCGGTAAATTGAGGTGAAACGAATTAGTTAAAATATTAGCTCGCAAATAGAAATTTTATGTCTTACCTATAGCTAGTAATGTTCTATTTAAGGAATTGTTTGGAATGGCTCTAAAATGCAATATTTATGCAGAATTAATGCTAAAATACAATGTTGAAATTGCACAAAGTCTACGTAAAACACGACCTTTCTTGTTGCATGACGAAAGCGACCTACGCTATCCAGGGTACAGACTTCATCTTACCACAGCCCCTCTCATCTGATCCGTCTCCGCAGTTGTTGTTGTTGTCACAGCGCTTTGACAATGGAATGCATTCGCCACTACCACAGGAAAACTGACTGCTCGTACAATTTCCTGAAGCAACCAAACAAGAGTGATCAACTTCAATTTTCTCCTTCAGTTTCTCACAAGAAACATATAATACAGTAGGGAGAACTTGGCTTTTGATACCTTGCTGAGATGAAAGCTGATTAAACTATCAATTCTCGCTACATTACTCATACATTTTACTCTTAAAAGGTTTGGAGAATCTGCATTTTGAGCTTGGGAGTGAAAGAGTTAACCCTGTCACTCCCAAATTCAAAATACAGATTCTCCAAACCTTTCAAGAAGAAACTGTATGAGTAAATGTAGTATGAATATGATAGTTCAATCAGTATCAAAACCCAACTTCTCCTTATTGAGAAACTGAAGGAAAAAATTGAACTTGACAAAATTTTCATTATACCGTATGTTTGAGCCTGAAAACGTTTCAACCCAGGGGCACTTGAAGAATGTTTGTATGGGATCATGAAAAGTCATTTTATAAAACTTACCGCACCCCTGCTCATCCGATTCATCTTCACAATCAGCTTCATTATCACACTTCCAGTGTCCCATAATACACTCTCCATTAGCACAGCGGAACTTGTCACTGGCACAAGTTGGGGGACCTGCTGGTACCGTGGGACATCCTGCCTCATCAGATTTGTCATGGCAATCGTCCTCGCCATCACACTTCCATTTTTCGGGGATGCAGTTTCTATTTGCGCATGTGAATTCAGCTGATCTGCATGTTTTTAAAGCTGTGATCATGAGTCAATAACAGTAGACAGTTTTAGTATTAGGAGATTGCAAAGTTGTGCAAAAGTAAGATCAGACATTTCCTAGAAATGACTATTTCCTAGAATTTCCTGACTTGGAAAATTGGTCACATTTTGAATAAGATATAAACCTTAACACTAAAGTCATAAATAAACAAAATGGTCTGAAATACTGGACTCTATGATCTGACTGACATATGGGTATGCAACTAATAGGTCCCAGCTGGCTGGCAATGACAACAACAATGATTGCCAAAACAAATCTTTGATTGTAATATATTGAGTTTTGTTTTCCACAACTTCTGACATACTGCACAGCATGCAACTGGTTGGATGGAATCTGCCTACATTCCTACATGTAACTCACCACAATGGCTGGAATCCTCATCACTGTTATCGCCACAGTCATCATCACCATCACAAGTCCACCGCTGGCTCACACAGTGTTTGTTGGTGCAGAGAAACTCGCTGGAAGAGCAGGTGCGGAGAGCTGTGGGGAGAACGAAGCAGACTCTCCTAACCATTTCAAGAAGAAAATGTACAAGTGATGTGGCAAGACATGCCAATTAAAATAAATCAACTTTTGTTTAAGCAAGTTATCAAATGCCAAGTTCTCACATACTGTATGACATATTCCTTGTGAGAGACTAAAAGGAGAAAATTGAAGAAGATCACTTTGAACAATATGTATATGGGTAGCCATTTCAATGGGCTCACTTGATACAAATGCACTTGTTAGTGAGAAAACAACTACAGACCTATTGCCATTTAAATTATTTCAGAAAATAACCTTGTCACAAGAAACAGCACATTCAAATTAGTAAGTATCCCAGCTGGTCTCAGTACAATTGGCCCACTGGAAACTTTTAAAAATCAGAAAAATGAGAGACTTTAGTATGGGCCAATGCATCGGCCTCCATTTCATACCAAAGTCTCCATTTTTTTGGATTTATAAGGCTCTCCATTCAGTTTCTAATGGACATGGAATACTTAAACTTTTGGTGTGCTCTTTCTTGTTACAGGGTTGTTATATTTTTTATTTGATTAATTTTGACTAATTCTCCAAAATGGCTAATGTTAAGGTTTACCTGTGCTACAGATAGCTGGGTCTTCATCAGAGCTGTCTCCACAGTCATTATGTCCATCACACTTCCACATGCTGAGGATACACTTGTTATTTGAGCAACTGAAGTCATTTGGGCCACAAGTTACATTTCCTGGATGTATAGAAAACAGTGGAATCATTATTGCTGTACACCACATGAAGCTCTGCTCTGCACAGGGATCAATGAGTTATTAACTAATTAATCCAATGATAAAACATATAGTGTTTAGGTCATCAATTGATTGAATGCATGATTAATTGTGAGGCAACATTTTGTTTAGCATGGTATTCATATGTGTAGAAAAAGAAAGTCTTGAAATATTTGGCTTTTGACTTATTGTCTTAGTAATTGCTGATAATTGACAACTGACTGACAGCTCAACCTGGTCAACAGCCTTTTCTAGTGCAGGTCCTTTCACTCCCAATTTCCAATCCCTTCTCCTTCAATCAGTTTCTCGCCAAGAATATATCATACAGTAAGGAGAATTTGGCTTTTGAAAGTTGATTAAGTCAAAGTTCTCACTACATCACTCATACAAGTTCTTCTGAAATGTTGGGAGAATCTGTAATTTGAGCTTGGGAGTAAAGGAGTCAAGGTGTGGGTTTACTGCCTTACCACAGTTTTGTTCATCTGTTCCATCACCACAGTCATCTTCGGTGTCACAAACCCAGGACTTGGTGATGCATCGGCCATTCCCACATTGACGCTGATCAGTTGAACAAGTTGGCACTTCTGTATGAATAAAGAGCACAGAAGATTGTCAAAACATGCAGTGGGGCCTGGTTGTTCAAAGCCTGATTATGATAAGCCAATCCAGGATTAACCAAGTTCTTTCTCTCAACCTTATGGCCAACAAATTCCTGGTTTTGATTAAAACAAAATGACAACAACAACAACAAACAAGCTTGTTCTAGCTAACTCTCAGGTTGGGAGGCCAGTATTGGGTTACTGTGGTTCATAATGTGTTATTTGTACAGTAAAGTATTTAGTACTGTATGTGTAATACTCTGTACAACTAATATAAAATCTATTATAATGCCCCATGTACTGTAGTAGTAGCCTCTATAGTATGTTCAAAAACATCTTAGTAACTGACATCATAAGAAAAACAAAATACAGTAATAATATCATTGTTATTTTATAATAACAAGACAGGCCCGTGGCCAGTGCGCTTGTGACGTCATTAGTACAATGAATAGAGACACGCGGGGTCCCGGGAGAGGAACTTTTGTCGTGCGTTTATATGCAAAAGATATTATAGCCGAGTCAGTTTTTGCAAATGACGGATCCAAGAGCTCCCTTTATTTTTCTTGCCCTCTTTTCTTCTAATTTCGGTCAAACAGATATTCACGAAAAAGTGTATTATAATAATTGAGAGAAAACAATTATCGAAGGCCCCGTAGGAATATTCTTCGTTTGCAACAACCCAGTTTTCATTGCTTTCCGATGCACGTGACAGTACTTGTGTGACGCTTTCTATACAACCTGGCAACCTTGTTGAGTGAATTTTCAAGCTGACATGTTTTGTGGAGGAACTGTGTTGTCATTTTGTAATGGGATTGACTGGGGAACACCCGACATCTTAAGTAGCTGTAAGACAGCGTAATAGCCTTATCTCATCTTCCCAGCGTGTGCATCATGTTCAAGTAGCTGTAGCACATTAAGGCCCCGTCCACACTACGCCGGATAAATTTGAAAACGCAACTTTCACTCTGAAAACGCAAGAAATGTTTTCCGTCCACACTGGAAAACGGATAAAATGTTTCCGGGCCCAAATGTATTGTTATTGCTCTACAAACGTCCCTGACAATCTTTGAAACCACTTGACGTGACCACGTGAGTCAGGGTTTTCGAAAAGTTCCGTTTTCAAAATGTTTTTCGTCCACACCAAAACGCAAAGCCGTCGTTTTCAAATTTATCCACTTTGAAGAGCGTTTTCCTAACCGTAAGAATAAAGTTGCGTTTTCAAATTTATCCGGCGTAGTGTGGACGGGGCCTAAAACATGACACTTCCCATGATGAAATTACTTCGTATGAAAAAGCCATCTCAGACGTTACGCATCCTACATGTACAAGTCTGATCACTAATATGTTCAAGACTGCTATGCATTAAGCTTTAACGCAAAATTCTGGGTCGATACGAAATTAATCTCTATCGGAAGCTGCAGACGTTTGAATACCGTGACAACAAAGGCGTGCATCACGGGCTTGTGGAGCGAACAATTACGGCTCGGATAGTTGGATATCAACCTTGAAGACTTCGAGGTATTCAGTGACAAATATTCTCGATGTAATCGCCTGCCGGTCTTTCCTGCTTTTGTTAAAGCGGCGTGAGTGAAAGCTAAGTAGCTGATGATTCGTGATTCCCCGTTCTATGATATTATGCTCGTGACATTTCATTGACAGATCTTGTATCTTAATCTCGCGTGATATTTGCCTCAATCCTATTAGTAATTCAATATCCTCAGACAATAAACAAAGAACCTTTACTGCACGCAAAACGAAGTTAAACGCCGACTGTTCGTATACGCCGCGCGTTACACAAAGCCGCAGAGTTTCCGACAAAGGGAGACGCTCTGCCCGCAGGAAAAAGTTCAAGTTCTATCAAGTTTCGACACGTCTTCTACTACTTATTCGATGTTCTTTCACACAAATATTGCTCAGAACACAGATACATTGGTTGAAGCGGTATCTTTAATCGAGCATTTGCAAAACACAACCCTTCGTACTTTACGGGGGTCCCGCTGGTAACACATCAAGCATTTGTGTACGGCTATTTTCAAGTCTTCCGACGCTTAAAAACAATGCAAGCCAAAATCGCTCTTAAAGTATGGCTTCCGCGATGATCGTTTTGTTTGGATCAACAACTGAAGGACCGGAATTTTTTTCTATATCCCTTGACAGAGAAAACCCATTGTACTTGGTTCTGTGATTTTGATCTCTGAATACGTCTGATCTTGCAATGCCTGTGCTTTAACACATTTTAAAATACAAACGTATCTTAGCACCTCGGTTACTTTTGGCAATCTTCTTTTTGAGCTTCTAGCTTTCTCGCAGCGATGGTTTAGTGATCCTAATTTTCTCTTTCCATTTCCATCTGTGGCTTTTTTATTGTTTCCATGTTGTTTACATGCACGTTCACGGAACGCATTAGCATTGTGAAGTACGTAAGCTCGGGTATAATCATGAACTTTTGACGACTTTGGGACATTCTTTGAAATGTATTCTTGTATTAGTCGCCTGCTTTTCTACTCTTGTTCAAAATGCGTGAAAGGTAATTCAATGGTACGTGGCTTGGCTCACGACTTCGTCTTGGAGGACTACGGTTTTCTTTCACATAAACATTTGTGGGAATACAATAAAACTGAGCGAAGCAAGATCTACCAACGGTCACTTTTTCCTCAGCCATTTCCCAATTTTCAAATAATAACGCCATCTGTTCCACTGATTGTTTGACCTTCATGGCACCGAGCCAAAATGTCGCAACAACAACATAAATGCACGCAGAGTGAAATTTTGATTCCAAACAAAAGTCAGATTTTCTGACGCTTTGCTTGTATCAGCAAGAATAATACAAAGTAAAAGAATACAAAGTACCTTCAAGTTCACCCTCATACTAAACAGTTCCATATAATCCGCTATCAAGCGCTTGTCAAGAATCGCCGTCTTTACACAGGTTCTCGTCTTTGTATCTCGAGCGCCTTCGTTCAGCTTGTTCCTTCAAGTTCTCCAGGTTCTGGATATCAGATTCTTCGTACATTTCTGTACAGTTGTGCATAGTTATGCAGTTCATTGATAAGTTCATTGCATTTGCTTTCATGGCTTTCAATATGGCTTTTGAGGCTGAACGGACCGACCCAAGCCAAAACCGCTCAATGAAATTTAGTATGGGTCTACCGCAGCTGGCGTATGCGTTTGTAAGTAAGATGAGCGGTCCATAAAATAATCCACAGAGCCAACTAAGGCAAGCAACACACAAGTCCACCTCCCACATCTTGCTGTCTTCAAAATGGCGAAACTGCTTGCTCGACAAGTCACGTGATCGCAACGTCATCACAAATCACATGATAATATCAACCAATCATCGCATGCAGATCTCTAACCCAGAAAAATAAAAAAAAATAAAAATCGCTGCATTTTATAGCTTGTGACGTCACAAGCAATTAAAATTTGACACAGCAAGCTTCTGTCTACTCACCACAGCCTAACTCGTCCGAGTTATCACCACAGTCATTTTCCTGGTCACATTTCCAGCGTCCTACGATGCATTTTTCATTGGCACACTTGAACTGTCCTTGTGAGCAGTGAAAGGAGGAACTTCCTGACCCTGTGAATAAAATGGAAATAAGATTCAGTAAGTGGCTTCATAGCCTACATGTTTGAACCCATCACAAGTTCGAGGGTACGACGTTGTTCCCTCCCGTGGTTGGTTACAGCTACATGTACCCAAGGGTCTTTATTGTCTACAGTTTATTTTGGACAAATCTGTTGACCAATATCACATTATCCCATTCCTCATACAAAGTAACAAAGTTGATTACATTGTAAAGCACATGGAGAAAGCAATCACAGATTACAAAGTTAGAAAAGAAGAATGTTAACCTCAATAACTACAAGTACCTAAAATAAAAAAAAAAAAAAAAAAAAGGTTTGTGATATAACCAGCAGGTAGCATTAGTCTGGTTTATGCCATGCTTGTCTCCATCTAATTTGTCTGATTTAGGCCCTGTTTATATGAGAAAAAGTTGGCCCAGCGACCCGGGTCACCCTCCTCCCTGAGTCAAGTTTACCAAGCGTTTACATGGAAAAAGTTGTCCCAGGTAACTGGGTCAAAGCTGGCCCTCTCGGTTTGAAGACTGGGAAGAATTTTTAAAATTCAGTTTATAAAGCCCACCAATGACAGACCAAAGAAATATCGTCTTATCATTGATTTCTGTGCCCTTGTGTTTTCAATTAAGCCAAAATTTTGTTTTTAACACAGGCTTCCATAAATGTGAGTTGGCCCTCCCCCCCCTCCCCCCCCCTCCCCCCCCCCCCCCAGAGACAAAGTGTTTACATGAAGAAAAGTTGGCCTGGCACCCAGTGTCACCCTATCTCATCAACCGAGTGTCCCTGCCCCCAGGGTCACCTTGACCCTGAGGCAAGCTGTACTTTGTCACGTAAATGCTTGCTTCTATTTATAAAGAAATGTGTGAATAGTTGGTGCACCCAGGGTGTCTCAGGGAGGAGGGTGATTCAGGTCCTGGGGCCAACTTTTCTCATACAAAAAGGGCCTTAGAATGGGAAGAGGGGCACCAAAGGGATGGAAGGAGCTTAATCCAGGGATGGCACTTATTCAAGGAAATACCACAGTAATAACTACGTACGTACAATGAAACATAACAGAAAACAGCTTGACTTCAAAATATTAATCCTCAGTAAGTATTGTTTGGATGTTATGCAGTTATGGACAATATTGTTCTTGTACATAAAAGCTGGTATTAACCACAACTTTTATTAGTACACGAGTAAAGAGCCACGATAATGGTCGACGAAGAAGCAGCTGTCTGAGCAGATGGGGTATGCAAATATTCGACCTTGATGAAACTGCGAGAAACTGGCATGCATATATAGATCCCACGTGAATATGTCAAAACACCGCCCTATCATTATACATTGTCTTGCGATAAGAAGCCAAATCAAGCGACAATTGACGTCGGCAGTGTGTGAAATGCACTGACCCGGACAAATTCCTGTTGTCTCGATCGAAGTTCAGTGACACGCAGGCAGTCGAATAATTAATTAAACGTATTGCAGTGCATTGTTAAGCCGTATTAAAAATACTTGGACTTTGAGTTCTTCGACAGTATTTTACCAATATTGAATGGGTTATTGAAACAACCATATATCGGCCGGACAACTTCCACAATGCGACCACAAGCAGTACCAGTGGTTAATTCCGCGCCATTCAACAGAAATATCGGATCGCGTTTTTAAAATCAGTCCCTATGACAATTTATGACTACGCAAAACCTACCTTTCGAAGTCCATGTTTCTTCGATCGTTTGTATTTTTTTAAACTTCGATCGTACACGGTTTCGCGCCGGCGGCCAGTGTGAGTTCAGTTAATATTAACCCGACCGAGTTTCACTTTTATTTCCGCCCGTGGGATTTCGAAAAATACAAATTTAAATGTAAGTTTCGGCCTATTCTCGAACCCTTTTAGAAGATTAGGAAAGCTCTAAAATTCGTTTATTAATGCATTATTTTAAGTCTGCTGAAAGCGAACAGGTGTTCAACTTGCTTTCATTTAGCTTCTTTGACACGACACCGGTTGTATTTGGCCCCCAGTGATTCAGTGAGCCGTGAAGAGCCATTTTTACGTCAAGCACTTACTACGTCGGACAATAAATACACAACTCCGTAACGCAGAAAGCCACGGGACGAAAAACGAACAAGATTTACCGGAGTTTTTGCCACTTTCAGCGGCTGAAAGTTAACAAAGACAAACCGAAATCTAAAATGATTAAAACCGGCAGTATTCAAACCACGTTGTCGTAGTAAATGAAAAAGTATTGTACTGAAATTCGTCATGTAGAAAAGTAATACTGACAATCATTCCGTGTTTTGTGAACATCGTGACATCTCGCCATGTGGCCTTCCCAACCACCAGGTCGAAACAAAACTCACCCGAAGCTTTTGTGAAACCGGCCCATTGAATGGCGAAGATGCTCCAAATTACGACCAAGGCGGCCTTCGAGTACAGCATCTCCGACTCTTCTTGTAGTACAACTTTAGATAGTTTCTTTTAGCCCTTTGATGACTGTTTGACCGACAGAATGGTGCGGATTCTTTACACTGACTTACAACGTCTGCTTCACAAGGAAATGACTGGCGTCGCTATGAATGAAAAGAGACGGTTTGTTGATCAACATGCATACCCACGTGATTGGCGGGAAAAAATTCGGGCTGACGCAATGGGATGTGAATTGGCGCCCACATGACTGCTGGTATAAAAAATTAATTGATGTTTCATTTATACAGCTTTTGTTTGGAAAAAAGAAAGCAGAAGCTCTATTTTAAATTTTATAAAGCGCTCAACTGTAAAAGATTATACCAGATATTCGGCGACTTTAGTGAGACTGATTTACTCAAACTCAAAAACTCCCACGCAGCTAGCAGATCGTCAGAGGCATAGCACTGAGTATCTCAAAATTAGAGTGTCACATACTTTAGCCAACGCTTCCCAAACTCGTAAAGCATGTAAAACTTGCGACAGTTTATTCGATTCTTGCTTCATTGGAGACCACTCACACGCAACCGCCTTTTTCCCAGCCGAATCTTCGATAAGGTCAACATTGTCGAGACTGTCAGTGATGTATTTATTTAGGTAAGATAAATTAGGACTTCACGTCACAAATGAAAGGAAAACAAACGGCTAAGATTTCAGTCGTATTTATTTCCTTCTTGCGGCTGCCTATTGAGTCATGACGCTATATCACCATATCCGACAATTCTGGAACTGTGCCTGAAGGCTTCTATGCTGCTATATCTTGACTGATCTGAATATCTATTCCTCCATATCCGTGAATAACTGTGAAAAACCAGCAGCTTTGAATAGGTAGAAAAACTCCTCATGGAAGGCCCATGCCACTCGCACGTCCGGCTTTTTAACCGGAAAACTGCGGAAATCATTAGACGACCACGAGGTACTAGGATTGAAAAGGAAAAGGAAAAGGAATACGGAAAAAGCAAATTGCTGATTTCGATCTCTAGTCAGGATCAAGCTCTTGCATCAGCAATCATACAAACATTAATATTCAAAAGGTTACACGTGGTAAAAAGCATTTTGGCGCGCGCACCTGACTCGGACCAATTCACAAGTTGCGGCAAATATTGCTCTTCTCAAGACCCGACTTTGATCACGCACGGATTACTTGAGTGGAGTGTGTCTGCTAGTGTTTTAACACTGATCAGTGACTCGCGAAGTCGGGCTCAGTTCTTGTGACCGCACCAGTGAAGGCTCTACGTGGCCCGGGTGGGGGGGATACTCAAAGGACTTTTGTACGGGGAGGCTCCGCCCGGACTGTCAACCCCTTACCCTTTAAAACACCATCCTGGGGGCAGAATCGGGACCCTTTTTTATACCTCGATCGTAAAAATACATCCCTTTCGGGCGAAGCCTCCCCGCATAGCCGATCATAGGGAGTACCCCCCCCCCCCCCCCCCCCGGGCTACGTGGCTTTTAGCCCCAAAATTACCTTGGAAACTAATGGATATTTTAAATCAATCTTTCAATCAAATGACTAGATTGAAAACAGATAAAGTATTCGTGCGATACACGATTTCTTTAGCTCACAAACATCACGGGCATGAGCAGTGGCGGGGCTGTAACAATATTTTTTGATACTTATGCCCATATCTTTTTACAGTGTTTACAACAGATTGTGCATTTTTATTGTAGGCTTGGCTGTTTAATATTTTGACATATTAAATGAGTTCCAGGGCTTTGCTTTGCGGGGCCGCTCCCGACCAATGTATTGTCGAGAGATTGTTGACATCTCTCTAAGGCTGACAGCATTCCGATTTTCACTTGTTTCTCTGTATCTGAACTCTCTCTAAGGTAGACAGCTTTCGGCTAAGGCGGACACTAAATGCAAGTCCCGAGGGTGTCCGCCTTAGAGAGCATTCACGTGTATTTTTCAATTACCGTATACGATATCCTCTCTTGCGTATAAAACTACGAAGCCGTACGAGAAGTAAAGGGTTCAAGTCAATATGCGCGACGGTCAGACTGTCAAGTACTCATATCTATGCGAAAACATTACGAAAACTGATTGAAAGCACAGTCCGGAATACGTACAAAAACAAGATATTTTCTTTGCTTCATGAATAACTTAGTGCTAACACTTAGTAATCATATCTACACTGTGACTCAAAGGCCCCGGCCGCCATCTCGTAAAGCCAAATCATTATTGGAGTCGAAGTAAATGAGCTAACAACAGTTTCCAAGCGTGACGTGACAAACCGCACACAAATACTGATTTGTAATTATAGTTTGACTGTCTTTTTAACTCAGCGATCTTCTCGGGAGAGCGAATCGAAAATTGTTTAATTTCTTTGCCGACGCAATTTGATGTCTTCTCTTTCATAGTTCCGACTCTTTTTTATTCGGTTTTGTAATAAGAACTTTTATCCTCCCACTCTTGTTTAACTAAGGCTAAACACGTGGGCGTTGTTTAGCGACGGTTTTTTTTTTTTTTTTTTTTTTTTTTTCCTTTCCTTTTCTTTTCTTTTCTTTTCGTGGGAGTATAGTTATCTACGGACTCGACGACAACGGGATTTCCGGAGATTTCCAGAGATTTCCGGACAACTGGCGAAAGCCGCCGACCGCCGCCGACGCTTTTCGCTGTCCAGACATCGCGTCTCAATTCTAACACCTCTCGAGAAACGCTGTATGTTGCCCAGTGGCCATGAAACCTACATGTGCCCATGTAGTGTATGTACATATCAACTCCAGTATAGCCTCACCTATGTGTGCTCTTTTTCTATAATTTAGTTTCCGTGGCAGTCACTTCCTGGACCCTTCGTTGTCCTGTCAGTTCTGTCCACATTAAACGTACAAAAACGGCAATACTGAACAATGCCGTGTGCACTTTTAAAATGCCACACGTTTGGGTTTCATTTGACGGTTCAGAGTTGGAAGTGAATAATGCTATCATACTCATCGAGATCTTTCATTTGAGTGGTCACACCTTGTTTTAGTTTTATTTGACAGTTCAGAGTTGGAAGTGAATAATGCTATTATACTCATCGAGATCTTTCATTTGAGTGGTCACACCTTTTAGTTTCATTTGACGGTTCAGAGTTGGAAGTGAATAATACTATCATACTCATCGAGATCTTTCATTTGAGTGGTCACACCTTTTAGTTTCATTTGACGGTTCAGAGTTGGAAGTGAATAATACTATCATACTCATCGAGATCTTTCATTTGAGTGGTCACACCTTTTAGTTTCATTTGACGGTTCAGAGTTGGAATTAGTGATCACTGCTGTATTAGAATGCACTCATTCGGAGTGTTCACAGAGCCAAGTGTACATTGCTATTAGAATGTGCTCATTGAGGGCTTCCCTTTCATTTCAGTTTTTGCTAATTTAAATTTCATTTGACAGTTCTGGAGGGGCACGTTTTATGTTTGAACTTTTTGCAATGAAAATGAGAGTGAAATATCTGGAGCGAAAGATAAATTGAACCAACAAGCTGCTAAAGAAGTTGTCGGCCACGTGGAACTGACACGAAACGATCATTATTTCTTTCACGGCAACTAAACTATTTCGTTTTGGCACCACTCCCTTTGTAGACCTTTCCAAAACAACCAGCGGTTTCCTGGTGAAATTTCTTGAACGCGAAGGCTGTAATTATTTCACAAGGCAAAACTGTGCCGATGGAAAGAATCTCTGTATACACAGCGGGTTTGCCTATCAACATTGTTAATTTGTGGTAATGAGAATTTTAAAACCTGAGTGAATCCCACTCGATTGAACCACCAACACAGGAAGTCGACTGCAAGCAACTCACGATCCGGCGATTCCCGCCTGAATCATGAACAGCCAGACTCGACACCCATACGAATTCGTTTGGGCGCGGTTATTCCTACTCCGAAATATTTGGAATACATTCCGTCTGCATGTTCTGTTCCCGGAGAAAGAATACTAGCCAGAAACAACAAAAAACCCCAGCTCTAGTTGCCGTGAAAGTTTCCTGTAACTGCGCGTGCGACATACCCCCTCAACTTGCAACGCAACGGAATTGCGAGTAAGTTACTGACAAGAAAAGTTGAACAATCTCCAGTCTAGTTTCTCGCAACGTTGCCTTGTCTTTGCGACATGTGCAGAGTGAGCTGGCAACTTGTCTTGCAATACTGTCGTGGTGTGACATTGCCTCGCGTCTACATGTTCCCTCTTGTGACATGGGATATACCTACTCCGGGTCCTAAAGTCGCCATAATAAAGCGACTGAAGGTGACTTAAGAAAATTCAGCAATTTTCACTGCGGCGATTTAAAAAAATCCAACTGGCCTAACTTATTCTTTCATTTAATTAAGGCAATTTAAGGCGACTTAAGACATTTTAGGAGATTCTGTTCATTGCGACTTACAGCGACTTAAGGTGATTCCCTAGTTTTGCATTGCGCATCTTTAGTGCGCATAATACTTTTGAGATGGTGGACATTGAGAACCACCGAAATATCAAGATCGAAAGCTCTTTATATTCTTTACGCAAATAAGCTTTATTTTTCGTCGTTCCTTGTGGGAGCAGCCACCTCAAAAGTTGAAACTCGTCCCAGTCCCCTCTCGGAAAGACGTATTTTGAAGTGAATATTCACCTTTTCCTGACAAATGCGCAAAAACGAGCACGGTGATCCCCATTTTTTATTCCATAATTTTAATACGAACAGTGTCCCCAGTAAAATAGGAAAAAATAAGCAGAAATCTATGAGCAGATTTTACGCAGTTGAACGAAATGCTACGGATAGGTCCACTTCCGGTTCAAGACGGCACATCAACTTCCCACCAATTTTTGTTGTTAAAATAGATTTGCAGCTATTCACATACATTTTTCTGTGACATAGGTGAATAATCAATAGAATAAAGTTAAGGGTTTGGGGATATTTCAGACTGCATCGAAAATCATTGACCTTATTTCCCAGTATCGGGGTGCGTGCAACAGACGCTAGAACACCATATTCGTCAGCTTGTGCCGTAAAAACGAGCACGGTGACCCCTTGTTTTTATTGCATCATTGTGACCTAGCTATATAGACTTTATGATAATTAAAGGCGTGCAGAGAAAGCCAGACATACACTCTTTACAGAGATCTTAACCATGTCAAACACACGGCACAATATCTGAAGCGATATCGGATGATTGACTAAGAATAGGATCGGGATATATTTGTACATTGATAGTCAACTAGCACGCGAACAAGCTCTTGACTGACAATGCGCCAAATAACAGTTTCAAGTTAGTGGTATATTCGATGATATGTAAGACGAGCTGTAATGATCGCTATGCGGAACATTTTGCAATTAACATTCTGCAAACATCGAACTTACAGGCACTGCTACCTGAAAAGGGCAAACTTGTGAAAGAAATCAAGCGGCCACAACACGACTAAGACAGCGACTTTTTATACTTTCAGTACAACAGTCTTTTAAGGCCGATTTCCACAGGTGAAGTAAGCGGAGACGGAGACGTAAGACACTTGCGCGCGTGTGAAAATTAGCGAACGGAGACGGAAGCGGAGAAGGAAGCGGTGAAGGAAGCAGAACGGAAGGTTTTCTTTTTCTTGCGTCTCCGTCTCCGCTTACTTCGGTTACGTTCATCTCCGTTCGCTAATTTTTACACGCGCAAGTGTCTTACGTCTCCGTCTCCGCTTACTTCACTAGTGAAAATCGGCCTTTACAAATTGTACTGTTTCTGGCGTTATAAGTTTCACAACTTCACATTGTAGGATTAAGCCACCAGATCCGCCAATGCTCCCCCCCTCCACCTAGAATTATCTCAGACCAAACTGGAGAAAAAGCCAACCTCGTCCCAGGCTCTTTCATCTCGGGGCCGGGAGATGAAAGAGCCTGGGAAAGAGGTTGGAGAAAAGCCATTTCCAAAAATGCCTGTAGCATCTGTTTCAAAACGAGGCATGCTGCGAAAGTTCTTCAAATAAAAATGAGTTTGAAAATGAACATGAACACTAAAGGATTATGAACACTCATGTGGAAAAAATATTTTCTTAAGAAAGGTTTTGGCTGGGCCCCGTTTTAAAACAGATGCAACAGCCATCTTGGAAACAGCCACCGCGAAAACAGGTTTTGCGACGGTACGATCGCTTTACCTTCGCGTCAGCGGTCATTGTACAAAACTGTTGAAACGACAGCAATTTCGAGTGTAGTTTCCGTAGTTTGTAAAACGCTCGTAAAAGCCTTGAGACTTAGCCAATAAATTCAAAACTATGACTCGTTACTCAAGTATACGTTAGTTTAATGCATTTTTCTATGCCATACGTCGAACGCAACCTCGTTGCCAGGCTCTTTCATGCCGGGAGATGAAAAAGCCTGGGAACGAGGTTGCATCGAACGCTGACCAACGGAAGTGACGTCACTACTCGATGCGAGATACTGGGGCTTGGAAGTATGAATCAGTACACGCGGTCTTTTCAACATGCATTATTTACATACAAATTAAATAAATAATTCTAAGCAAGTTTCCGACTTCAATTTCGAATACTGTTAACCCCATTCACCCCTGAACTTATCTTAGCAATTTATTTAAGTTTTAGTAGGGCCATTTCCGAGATACCTGTTACTTCTGTTTCCAAACGATGCCTGGAAAATACGAATTTGATTCGCTTGAACATGCGAGTAAAACTACTTTTCATGCAAGGTTTCGCACTGGATCTCGTTTTCAAAGAGGCTCCTCGGAAATGGTGTATTCCCCCAACGGTTCAAGAAGAAAATGTGAGTGCAGTGAGAATTGATAATTTATTATATACATACTGAGACATACTCACGAAAAAGCCATATCGTAAAATTTCGTACGCAAATAAGTTCTAGCCAATGAGAGGCCGCGAACGACGCTTTTCACACGTGAAAAAAATCGTTCGTCCAATCACAAGCTGCGAACGACGATTTTTCACTACTGTTAAAGGGTTTCCCGGTCCCATCATAAATGTCTCAGTATGTATATAATAAACAGAAAACATCATGGAAAGTGCTTTGTACAGTTTTTATTCACTCGTTGTTTCGTATCATAAAACTCACTCGCTCGCAAAGCCTCGCTCGTTCGTTTTATGATACTTCACAACTCGTGAATAAAAACCGTACGCGCGCACTTTCCATGAAGTAATCTCTATTTACTATTCGGTGCTACGCTTTACTTTTTCCATTTTTAAGTTCTAAGGTGGGTAATGCAGGTCTCGTGACCTCCAAATTAAAAAAAAAAACGTAGTGCAAAAATTTCCACCTCTTTTCTGGCAGATCTCAACGTCAGAACAGTCAGTTCTGGTATAGATTTGTCGTGTTCGATTTTTTTAGTGGGAAACTTCTGCCACTGCTGTGCTGTTACATTTACAAAAGCGGAAATACAAGAAAACAACTTGCTTTTGAGTACAAGAAAATACCTGGAGGTATCGAGCTTCGAAGTGATAAAATGCGTCTTATAACAAATTCTATTACACCCCTTAAAATTGTTGACATCTTAAAACAAACAAAACAAAAAACCCAGACAAGTAGAAGTACATTTTTCCTCCTCGGATTTAAACGAAACGGCCTAACCCTAAACCCCTGGCCTTTGATAATTACTTCTTTTGATTAAGACTAATGGTCATGGCAAGGATTCAGGATTTATAGATAAATGCTAGGTCAGTACATGATGAAAAGTGGAAATCTGATTTTGAAGTACCGGTTTAGTCACAACCATTTTGCGAAGCCCTGTGTGCCCGCACTATAGGAGCCAGCGTCAAGCTCGTCTCCAGGGCCTTCTCTTCTACTTGTCCTTTTCTACTTGTTTTCTCATTAACATAAATCAGATTTCAAGCTACAAAAAACAAGCTATAAACCAATTACCCAGCCATACATTTATGGTTAGTTTTTGCATATTTGATAAAGTCGTTACTCAAAAAGTACTCGTGTTCTTCCATGGTTACTAGCGAGTTTCAGACTTCCGCAGAAGAGGATGGCAAGAAAAGCACAAGAAACTCAGACACAATTGAATTGAATTAAATAAAATAATAATAGTCCACACCAAAAAGGTTTCATTTGACAAGTTGGGAACTCGACTGTGGCAGTGAAAGAGATACTGTAAGATACTAGTTTTGTCTGCCCCAGCGTTGAGATAAGACGTATAATGTGTCAACCTAAAGTTGATGCAGATAAGCTCAATTTGCTCCGAGAAGGGCTACTGCTCGAAACGTCAGGCTCTCAACCATGCTGGGCCTCAAAGCTGGTTCACACGAGTAAAACAAGGGTAAAATTTGTGAAGCAAGCGCAAACGTAACCGTCACTTGCTTTACCGTGTGAGCCAACCTTGAATGCTTGATCCACCATCTCAGGGCCCCCGAAAGTAGAAAGAATAAGCAATTAATTTCCATCTGACTCGTTTGAGAAATTTAATTTATTTTGGCCTAGAAGTGCTACTCATCTATTTTGTCATCAATTTATGGCGTACGGTTTTTGCGTGTTGGGAACTAAATTCAGCCTGCGAATTCTTTCTCTGGTCAAAACTCAGATTCTTAAAGAAAAAATGCATAAGTGATGTAGGGAGAAATATTGATAGTCCACTCAGATTTTATCTGAGCAAACAATCGAAAGCCAAAATCTCCATACTGTACGATATATCTCTGGTCAGAGAGTGAAAGAGAATATTGAAGTTGATCACTCTTGAGAGTGAAATGGTCAAGCACATCCACAACAACCTTACTTTGACACAATATACACTAACTTATGTCGGTTTGTTTATTTGTTCCTTTTGTCCACTTGCTTACCCCCCCTCCGTCATCTGCCGTCACTTAAGCGACCTCCGGCTCAAAGTCCTCATACAGCGGATCGTTCATGGAGATGTCGTTGTAGTAGGCAGCTCGCAGGCGGCTGCGGCGGGAGAACTTACTCCAGTACACTATGACACCGATGATGATGAGCAGGGCCACAAAACCACCGCAGCCAACACCGACTGCTACGCCGACCGGCATTCCATGTTTCTTGTCTGCAAGTATAAGGTGTGTGATAGCTCTGGTAACACTGCCATCAATACAACTACATGCTTCTTTCTGCGTCAGTCTGAACTTCATGCCTTGCACGTCATTTTATTTATTTTTTCACTACGTCTCTGTCCTTCTTTCCGTCTATCTCGTAATCTTTGACGTCGTTGGTACCGGTCGGTCTGTCTGTACCTGTCGTCTCTTCTATTTTCTCTTCTGTCTAGTGAGTCACGGAGAAACTGAAGTAACTCATTCAGTTTTGTTGTTGTTGTTGTTGTTGTTGTTGTTACTCATAGTTCTACTTTGTTGTATTTCACTCCTCTAACAATTTGTGTGACCGCGGCCAAAGTTTGGAGACCCAATCGAAACTGAACAAAACTGAGTTTATAAGTATAAACGCTTGTTGACTGTTCGGCCGTGCATTCGTCGCTCACTCGTCGGATAAGGATGAAGGGACTGCACTGCAGTACATCTGTCTGTCTGTCATTGCATTTTTTTCTCTGCCTGTCTTTCTCTTGTTTTACTGAAGGTAACAAAAGTCGCTCCACTTCCGTGCCGAACTCTATGCAAATTAGCTCAAACAAAAGATTTTGCTCATTTGCATTGAGTTCGGCACAGCAGTGGCGCGATGTTTAAAACGGGCCTTACCTTTTCTGGCCTGATGGTTTCCAGGGGCTGCACTTGCTGTTGAAGAAAGACATAATCTTCAGACTGGCAAACCGCGAGGAAAAGAATGATTTAATAAAACGTTGTTGTCGAGTGCAAATTTTATTTATTTTGACACTTATTTTAAGGAAACGTTTCTAAAGGCCACTTTGTTCACATAAAAATTCTTATCACTCACAAAACATTAGGTTTTAATATTGATATAAGTAGAAATGCAAGTATTGTAAGAACTGGATCGGGACTGCGACGGTGTAGTGGGAAAAAAATCGTATGGTAAATCAACCCGAGGACTATTGTCAAAGAACCAATCAAAAAGTGCATTAAACAGTGAGTGCACATCAGTATGCGTTACAGACGAAACACTGCACACCTGATCTAGTTCGTCCAGTGGAAGTCTGGAATCCTGTTGGAATGGAATGTCCTAAAAGCAGTAGATCAGTTCTCTATTAGCAGATGTTACAATAAGGCCATGGTCACACTAGCACTAGAAGCATGCTTTCCTTTGCTTGACCTTCATACTTGATTAAATGTGAGGCAAAACTTTAGATTAGAACGCTAGGTTATAGTGTGATCACAGTCTAAGCTGTTTTTTTGGTTTATTAGTTTTGCCATTTTTAATTCGTGAATGCGAAGCAATGAACGAGTTATTGAGAGTGGGGGAAAATTTTACTCGCTCAGTCATTCCATGGGTGTAAACTTCCGTCGGGTTTCACTGATGATGCTGGTGCAAGCCATGCCATATGGTAAGCAAAATGGCGGCCTTTAGGACTGAGAATACTCGACCACCAAAATAGAGCTGAGGACGTAGAGAATCACAACAACGATGACCTGATCTTTCACGTTTGGAGTCCTTTGATTTGTAAGGCACATGCTCTTGAAATTCAAACCGAACTGCGGACTTCACCTGAACTTTACAATTCGATAGATCGAAAGCTTTTTAGCACCTTTGAACTGAAGTGTTGGATAAAGTCACAGTACTTGTGTGGCTTCAATGCTTTCATCTTCCAATACTATATACAGAGAATAGATCTATTGCATTTTTCATTCACGAGTTGGATCAGAGGAGCTTTTGATTCATATGCTGGGCAGTGAGCCATTGTATATTGTGGGCCCTGGTTAGTAACCCATAAAAAAAAAGATGCCCTCTGAAAGGGAAAGCTCCAAATCTCTGACCCGGATATTTGGTATGTAAACCGTACCTTCATGGTGAGGTGAAGAAGTTGTCGAAGGTCCACAAGGCAGCGGAGGCTCCTCAGTAACATTATGTCCGGCTAGTAGATGAATAAATACACATCATCACTGCATGTCCTCAGAGCACGAGATAGAACGTTCAACTTCAAACTAGCAACAATTAAACAGGTTTAGTTAAGATGTGAATGGGGTATCAGTTTCATGCCCAACTTTACTACTGTTTAATATTGAACCAGTGCATAGTGTATCTCTTATTCTGAGTGTTCATGATTCACAACGAACCTGCACAATTTCTCATGCTCACACAGAAGGTCTGCTCTGGGAGTAGGTTAGTAGTCGTGCATGCGCTCAGAGGGGCCGGTAGACAGGTCAGCAGGTCAACCTACAGCCAAGCATTGATTAAAGAGAGATAAAATAAAATTACACAGCTGTGTAACAATACAAATTGCATCAACTAAGATAATATCTCAAAGTGGACATACTATGTTCTTTACTAATACTTAATTGCATCAAGCTAGTCCTTAAGTCACCCCTGACATGTACATAAATTTGTATTCACCCACACAAAAGTAATGTAACATAAATTACAAAGCAATGGATAAATTACAATATCATAAATTTACCTGTAAAAGCCCCCCTCCTTCCTATGCTTTCAACAAAAACTCCTTCCAATAAATCCCCCCTCCGCCCCCCCCCCCCCCCCCCCCCCCCCCCCTGGACTAGTGGTATACCCGGTAATATGTAACAATCTTGCCTAACAGACTCACTTCAGCTGTTACAATGTTCCGGTCTCGATGCAGATGCACTTTCACATACAGGTCTGCAACCGTGCCAATCTTCTGCTTATCGCCATCTTGCATTACCCGGTGGAAATTTATGTTGTCTTTTCGATACACCATATCAATGCGCAGTTTGACTGGTTTTTCACAGTGCAGCATTTCCAAATTTACAGTCACATCCTTGCCTTCGTGTGATCCAGTACAGTTCATGCCTGTGTATTATATATGGTATAATTAATGATAAATTACTAAACAGCACTACATGCACTGTATATAGCAAATAAAAATATTGTATGTATTATAAATTAGGTGCCTTAAGGTAGCCTCAGGGTAGATGGTAACCATGGCAACTCTTCCACAGTCCACCACCGGACACTTGTTACGCTGATACAGTCAGTGAAAATCTAAGGCATTGAATCCGTGCCACACAGCCTCTGTGCCGGTCACTTCCAGTTAATTTTTTTCCTGATTCCCAAGTAAGCCACAAGCTTCGAGAACTCCTGCAAGTATCATATTTCTAGTTTACTCATAATCATGGATTTTTTGCCATTTTCTGGAAGATGCCAGTCATAATGCCAGTCATCTTTCACTAAAATACTAAAATATGTATGTCAGCAGAAAACCAAATTTTAATAACATGTATTTTTTCTTACAATAGCTGGTACTTGAAATATAGTTCTTTGCAGAAAGTTGTTATTTACCTGAACAGTGAATGTTGACAACACAGTGTCCATCTTCTTGAGTAAATGTCTTTATTGCTTTCTGTATGTGACCTGCTGCTCTGTGCATGCTTGGGCATTCTGGGTTCCTGGTTGGTTCTGGTTTTGGTGTAGTTGACACAGTTGTCATACCTGCTGTTCCTTGCATAAAGCCTAAAAAGTACAGATAGAAAAAGTAAAAACATATAATGAGCAGGGTTACGGAAAAACTAAAGTTATCAAAGTCATTAACTACAGCCGAACCTCGCTATTTCGAACTCGGTTAATTTGAAGTCCCCGTTATTTCGAAGTCACGCTGAATCCCCTTGGATTTATTTTTTCAGTCATTTACTATCGGCTATTTCAAAACCTGCTAGTTCAAACTTTTTTTCATGTCCCGTGCAACTTAGCGGGGTTCAACTTAGCCTGCATGCAGACGTTCTGTATCAGAATGTCTGCACGCAGGTTAGGTTTGACTGTAGCTAATAACAGGCACAAAAATTTCTGCAATCTGATTGGCTGAGTACATGTCAATTTATCCCAAACAGTGCAAAAATGTGTAATTAACAATGCAGAAATGTGAAATTAAGAATGCAGAAATTTGAAATTGAAAATTGCCGACAGCTGGTGCATGTATTTATGGCAAAGCCAGACAAAACAGAAAGCATGTTTTTATTCTTCAGGATGATTCTGATTCTGTTTACAAGAAAACATAGTTCTTGAGACTCTTGAGAATTGTAACAAAATTAAAAAAGAAATGCACGACGTAAATTATTGTATGCATGCATGTTATTAACAAGTAAGCACATGATTTCTCATGCAATTTTGGAATAATTGACAGCACTCATAAAGTTTTCAAAGACCACAAATTGAATTTGTGCAATTTTGTGGTCTTTGAAAATTTACTCATGCTCATTTAATCCAAATTACACTCAAAATCATGCGATTACCTATACTAATTATTTTATTACAGTGCAGCCAACCAGCAAATTGCTTTTTATCAGGTGGACAAACACTCCCGGCCCCCCAAATAGCCATACATATCTATGAACTTTATAGGAAACACAGGGTTTGATAGATGCAAATTTCCCAGGGTGAGGGGGGAGGGGAAGAATAAAAAAAGAGACGGAGCAACTGCAGGATACCCTGCCACATAGACTGTAGCATTAGACTGTATTGTTATGGAAAGTGCATTCCAGAAGTGGCAGCTAGGTAGTCTGCATGTAAGTTCCCCCCCCCCTCCCCCCCCCCCAAAAAAGTGGAAGCTTGCATGGTTGCTGTTGCTGTCAGTGATAAAACAGGCTTGTCATTCAAAGCATTAACCCTTATCTACTCCTGGGCTTTGGGTTCTCCCAATTCAAAAAGAAAACGTATGAAAAGCGTTCTGAGAACTGATTAGTCAATCAGACCTCCGGATAACAAGTCATGGCACTGTCAGTTCCTAGTCCCAACAAAAAAAGTGGTTCAACCGATGCTTTTATGCGAGAAAATCATCGCTCTGTGTCATTATAATGCAACTAAGCTACCGTACCATGTTTACGACATTAATATTTAATATTGCTGGATTGCCAGAGAAGGAACGTTTTCAACTTGCGCCAAAAACATAAGGCGAATTAACATGCGCAATATAGATAATGACTACACTTTCTAAAATGAATGCAAACAACCGATATTTATTCAACGTCACTGCTTGCAGCGTTCAATATCATCAAGAAGTCCTCGCGCGCTGGATTAGAATACTTGAGATATAAAGCACACACACAAAATAAAACATAGGAACACTGATCGGCCTGAAAGTCTCAGTATCGATTCAACCATATAGTTGACAAAAACATCAAACAAAAATTCTGTGTGGCTATGAAAGCCGCCAGAAACTGTACTCTTCCATCGTGGAGCTACTAAGAAGCAAAAAGGAAAACGAAGATCGCGAAAACTACTGTACCACAATTAAACAACGGGTCGAGATATACAGATGTTCGAAAACTGTACAGTGTAGGTTTGAATTGACGTAAACCTGTTCACAGCTTCGAAGTGACATTGGGAAGCTACGGTACCGTAAGCCAGGCTGCATACTTACAGACAAGAACGATGAATTGAAGAGTGGGCTTCATTCTTAGTCCACGGAAAGACATTCGCCGCGAAAATAATCAACGAGGAACTTCCACAGCACGCAAAGCAAAATTTTTTGTTTTTTTTCCGACCAGCTGAAGCGCAAAGGTTTCTGGGACGGTGAGTCAGCGGATTCCATCGGATGCTCGGAACTCTTCCGAAGTAGACATCGGCAGTCGTCGGAAAGTGTGTTGTTGGCAGAACAGGAAATGCACACGGTGATTGATTTAAACTACAGATTTTTCACAGTCCATTGTCTGATTTCGAAACTTAGTCTTTGTGTAGACATAAGGATGATTCACTTCTGATCTGAGTGACTTTCAGCGCAGGATTTCACAGCGATGAAGGACCTCTGTGAATCTCGTCAAAGAATCGACAAAGTTGTCTTCGTTCGGGATCGGGGTTTAGCTTGTAAATGGCCAAGGATCAGGTCGTGGAACGTCATACTAGTCGCTCTAGTCTCTTCTGCGTTGACAATTTTCCTTTTGTCGCAGTTCTGGGCTAAAAGTTCCCTCACTGCTTCCTCCAGTACACTGAAAACTTTCTTCGAATCTTCGTCCATTTTGGTTTCGAAGAACGCTTCCGTTCCGAAGAAACGAGACCAAAAATGCAGAATGCATTCTTGTTTTGATGTCTATCGCTGCAACGACAACGAGAACTCTTTTATGAGTGTGTATATCTATCCCGTGGGGCATTTTGTGGACAGTGATGACCACCAAAAGGTTTTGCACCGGCCTCTTTCCAAAGAATTCGCAGAACTTGCAAGTGCTGTTAAAGAGAGTGATTATTATACCGATGATATCAATAAGGCCTGTATTATAATCCCAGTAATAGACACGTTAAACCAGAATGGACTTGATCTCAAAGCAACTGCAAGAATCCTGTCCACTCTTCCAAGGTATGGTATTGATTATAACTCCAATATCTGAACTCTAAATTCTCCCAACCTACCCTGAACAAAAGGTGTGAGTAGTGTTTGGAGAATTTAAGGTCTGACCAGCTTGTACACAGGCAAGACTGATGGTGAATGCTTTAGTTGCATGGAGAGAGTTTTATTATTTTGTAGGCCACTGATTTTTGTTTGCTAGTACTAAAGTGATCTGACAACTAATTTTAGACTTCATCGGCTTAGAGATAGAAATATTTTATAAATCAACTATTAAAAGGTGATGTGGGAATGGCAACATTGTTAAAGAAGTTCAGCAGGCTGACACTTCGAGTCTCAGTCCTTCATTCGAGCTACAAGTGAGTTTGCTGTAGATAGACATACAGTGTGTAAAACATCTAAAAACATAAGTACCATTTTGACTCTACAATAGTTGGCTGCAGTTCTAAACTTTAGCTTACTCTACATCTCCATCCTTTCATTCTTCCCCCCTCCTTTACCCCCCTCCTTTACCCCCCTCCTTTACCCCCCTCCTTTACCCCCTCGCTACCCCCTTGACCAAGTGGGCCCAGACCCCCCAGCCTGAATGTGCTGAGCTTGGCATCTCTGGGTATAATCAGTGTTACACCAAATCATGTATAGCTATAAAAGTATGAAGGTTTTGTGACCAGAAAACAAAACCAAATTTAAGCTCTGTCTTCTTTTTCATCATACAGTTGGGGTAAAGATGGCAAAAACCATTTGCTGTTCAACATGCTCCCTGGTGGCCCCCCTGATTATCACACAGCTCTAGATGTTAACATGGATAAAGCCCTCCTTGCAGGGGGAGGTTATTCCATAGGGACCTACAGGCCAGACTTTGATGTCAGCATACCAGTTTTCAATGCCCTGACCAAGAGGAGGCAATTGCCAGAAAGAAGGTGGTTGAAATGCTTATAAGTTTGTTAGATTTTTGTTTATTTTTAGCTCTTTCACTCCCAAGAGTACCAGTAATCAACTTCAATTTTCTCCTTCAGTTTCTCACTAGATACATTAATAATAAAATAATTATTTTATTATATAATAATTATTCTTAACATTAACAGTAAGGAGAACTTTGCTTTTGATACCTTACTCAGATGACCTGGTTTAAAAAAAATTATCACTCACTATTAATTATTCTTGCTGCATCACTCATACATTTTCTTTTTAAAAAGTTGAGAGAATCTGCACTTTGAGCTTGGGATTGAATCATCATAATATTGACACAACATACATACATGTGGACATCTGTTAATTACTGTCTGTCTTGATCTTACTGTACACCAGGGAGTCCAGGTGGCTGCTTGTATTGGCACAAACAAACTACCACAAGCAATTCCGGGCAGAACTGGAAGAGATGTCCCAAGATTTGGGCAGCACTTTAATATTAGATGTGTGTTCAGACAACAAATTGGATATGGACAAGAGGTGCCACAAGAATTCAGTCTATGACTACCCTGACATCTTGCAGGTATGCCCCTTCCTCCCAAGCCGGATCATGCCAGTCAGTCTGCCACAACCTAAGCTTTGAATTCTGAAAATGGCTTCTGCTCACAGGTAGCAGTCGAAGCGTCGATCACAGACAAGACAGCTGTCTTCTTGGAGACTACTCTCACCCGGACAATCACAGTCTACATATAAAGTATTATGTTGTTGTTTTACTTTGTTGTTGTTGTTGTCATTATTATCAACAGCACGCCACCTTCTGCATTGTCATCCGAGGTGTCAGATTAGGTCAGACAAGCCTTCTGGATACTTTGATGATGGTAAGTCTGAGATTAAATCAACATCCATTTTGTTGCCAACTTCCCGAGTATGGGTTACACGAAATGTAGTGGTAAAAAAGCACAGATTTGAATGTCCATAGTTATATTTAATTGTTTAATGCTTCGACTTTAAATAAACGATATATATATATATTTTTTTTACCTGTTTTCCCACTGACATTGCAGGGATGTATTCCAGTTATTGTTGCCAATGACTATGTGTTGCCATTCTCAGATGTCCTTGATTGGAAAAGGTATAATATATCATTATTGTTTTTTATATGATACAAACAATATGCATGCTCTGATTGGGAAACTTAAGTCCATAGTTATATTTAATTGATTCTTTTCCAGAAGATTCCTCATAAGAAATATTGTTTAATCCTGTTTGCTTAATCCATACTATGGAACCTCACTATTTTTGACCCTCACCTTGGAGTCTGCATGCTTACAGCACATACCATAATGACAAACTCAGATATTAAAATATACTTGTTTCTTTTTGATTACAGGGCTGCAGTACAAGTCAGTGAAGATGAAATCAGCAAAATCCCTTCTATCTTGCAAGACATGTCGCAGAGCCAGATAACAGACATGAGAAAACAGGTGAGACATAAGTTTATGTGCAAGTATTGTAACTCGGGTAACTTCTGGTCAGTTCCTAGACCATTGACAGTGCTTTGGAATTTCTTTCACAGGGAAAGCACTTTTGGAATTCCTATTTCTCATCTATGGCAAAGATTACTCTGACCACCCTGAGGATTCTAAATGACAGAGTTTATCAGCACAGAGCTTGGTCTTACGAGGTACTGTAATGCATGTCTTTCATCTCTTCATTCCCTCCTTGTTCAGTCTCCCTCTTCTTTTTCTTTCTTTTATTCCCTCTCCTCCTCCTTCCTCGTCTTCTTCTTTGTCGTCTTCTGCTGCTTCGTCTTCTTCTTCTTCACCTTCTTCTTTTCCTTCCTCTTCGTCTTCTTATTTTCGTCGCCGTCTTCTGCTGCTGCTGTTTCATCTTCTTCTTCTTCACCTTCTTCTTTTCCTTCCTCTTCGTCTTCTTGTTTTCGTCGCCGTCTTCTGCTGCTGCTGCTTCATCTTCTTCTTCACCTTCTTCTTTTCCTTCCTCTTCGTCTTCTTGTTTTCGTCGCCGTCTTCTGCTGCTGCTGCTGCTTCATCTTCTTCTTCACCTTCTTCTTTTCCTTCCTCTTCGTCTTCTTTTCGTCGCCGTCTTCTGCTGCTGCTGCTGCTGCTGCTGCTTCGTCTTCTACTTTTTACCTCCTTTCTTCTTTTCATTCTCTTCCTCTTTATTTCTTCCTCTCGTTTTCCTTGTTCCTGTTTTCTGATTTATTTTGTTTGTTTGTTTTTTCTTTTTCTTCCTGTTCCATTCATATTAATTTGTTTGTCTGTTCTTTTAGGACTGGAACGCTCCTTTCCTAACCGCAAGTGGCGGAGAAAGTGTAAGGAAACACATCTTGATCCAAATGCTTTGTGAAAACGTTATCTAGTGCCGCGCACTGAAAAACATTTCGGTCAACTGCACGGGTAAACGCTCTCAAAAGACTCCCGCTTATAAAATGCGTGATTTGTATATTCATCAGGCCAGAGTGGTGCCTCCGCTGTTCCTGCCATTGCATCCTCCTCGCGATCAGGGCTTCACTGCGGTGGTCCTTTCCTATAACCGCGTGCAGACTATGTTCAACGTTCTCAAGCGGATTGCTGTGACACCAAGCTTAGCCAAGGTATTCTTGACCAATGCTCTCGCAGGGCACAATCAAATATCAAAAGCCCATATTCCTAAAAAGAAGTTTCGGCTATGTTAATTGTAACACGAAATGAACTTTAATCGATTGTTGGCACTTCATCGGCTCGGCGCGTCGTGCTTCTCCACACTTCTCTCGCGTTGCAAATTCCTCAGAAATTTTCTCAGAAACTTGTCTCACAACGGTTGAAAAATTATCGTTGCAGATGCGGAGGTGGGATGTTACACTGTGCAACGCGATTTCAGCAACTTGCAACGATTTATGTCGAGGAAAGTTGCAGGGGAAAAATTGTGATTGGCGCTGTAAATTCCAGACGTCGACACGGCGGAATTTGAATAATTATAGAGAAGTGCACATGCGCTTTTGATTGCGCCAGAGCAAAAATTGCGAGACAAGTTGCTGGAGGAGTATTACACTGTGCAACGGCGTTGCAAGTTGCTGCAACGCGTTGCGAAAATTAGAACCGAGTTCTACTGTGTGCAACGTTGGTAGCAAAAAAAAAAAAAAAAAAAAAGAAGTGACACGAGACCTGTTACACTGTGCAATTCTTCACTTCAGCAACTTGTCTTGCAACGCGTAAAATTATTCCCTTGTGTGCCTTAATAGTCAAACTCGTATCTTTACAGATTGTTGTGGTTTGGAACAACATAGCCACGTCGCCACCATCAAGTACGTCAATATTTTTTTCTGATACTTCTGTAATGTCGACAGCAACGTCACAACCATCCTATCTCAGCTCAACGGTTTTATCCCTGTCAAACAGAAACCACTATTTCAGGGCTCATTAAGTGGGCTCATTATGTCCAGAAAGATATATTAATTTGTTTTGACCTTCTCCTCAGTTGCAATGTGGCCAAAACTTCCGAAACCAGTAAGAGTGATACAGACCAAGGCGAACAAACTAAGCAACAGGTAAACTGTAGTAAAATGCAACTGCTTCAACATATTCTTGCTTTTCATGTGACTTTAGGGCGGCCATGTTGGGTGAACGCTTGGAGAAGTGGGGCGAGGGTTGAAATACGACGGAGTGGGGTGAAGACGGGAAAAAAGTGGTCCCCCCCCGTCTTTTGTCCCTCGCCCCATGATCTGCCGCTGGATCTCCGAGCCATGTCAGCCTTCAAAGTGAAAGCATTAAAACGTTACGGCTTCAGGTCTCAGTTGCATGGTTTCGTGTGACAGTCTTGGCTATGGTATTCGATTAAAGTGTTTTTAATGTGCGAAGAAATTTGAAGTCGACACTAAGGACATTTCTTCGATGTTAGATTTTATCCATACAGTGAAATTGAGACGGAAGCGATCCTTGCCATTGATGACGACATTCTGATGCTCACGCCAGACGAGCTTGAGTTTGGTTTTGAGGTATGTACGGTATCTTGTTATGAAGGGTAGGTTGGTTGTGATCGCACTTGACTCTGAAGATGACTTCCGCTCAGGTAGTCGAAACGTCAGTCACCAACAACAGTCTTTCTGGAGACTACTCTAACCCGGACGATCACAACCAACCTACTGTTCACACTCCTGGGTTCAAACCATTTGCCTTGTTATGAAGGATCGTTCCGTTTTCCTGGTCAAGTATTCATGCAGGCTCGAAAAAAAAAAAAAGTAAAAATTACTCGTAAAAAGATTTCCGCTGTATTGCACATCTTCCAGTGTAACCCCTTTAACCCCTCCCCCCTCCCCCCCCCCCCCCCCCCCCCCCCCCCCCAAGAAAAAAGACTTCATCAAATGTTTTAATGTTGCATGATATGACTGTAGGTTCTTTTTGTAGCGGGAGTCAGGTGATACTAGTAACATATATACTCACTATTACTCCACTTAGAAAACTCCAATCGTATCAATGTAGTTAGTTTCCTTGTACACACTTTACATACTTTATTGACTTTCCCCAAAGAGGCTTTTCAAAGAGGCTTGTTCGCTCACTGGTAAAGTTGATTTTGTTTGTTGTTTATTTATTTATTTGTTGTTTGTTTACTCACTTGTTCGTGTGCTGCTGCTTCCTGTATATTTAGGTATGGCGAGAGTTTCCAGATCGTGTGGTTGGTTTCCCAGGAAGGGTTCATTTGCCAGGCAACGCCTCTCAGAGGTATAAATACGAATCCGAATGGACTAATGACGTCTCGATGGTTCTAACCGGTGCTGCGTTTCACCACAAGGTAAATTCTTCCAGCTTACGAGAATAAAATGTATGAGTGATGTAGTGAGAACTGATGGTTCGTGTTCTGGAGGAGGCAGCGTGGCCGAGTGGTTAGGGCGCCGGACTTGAAATCCGGAGGTCTCAGGTTCAAGTCCCGCTCTGAGCACTAACTGAATTTGTAACACGGTAGCTCCGCGTTCAAATCCTCGGCCACGTTATGTAAATAGCCAACTGGTTAGCCTTCGACCAGTTGGGATTTTTAACAGATTTACGTTGAGTTTAACACACGGCCCCACCAGCTCTGCTGAATTACTTACCGACGTGTATAAATAAAGATACTTTACTTTACTTTACTTTCTCTTGATTTTTTTCTCCTCAGCACTTCAGCCACTTGTACACATTTATGATGCCGGCATTCATAAAGGACTGGGTCGACTCACATATGAACTGTGAGGACATTGCTATGAATTTTCTGGTCACCAATTACACAGGAAAAGCACCAATAAAGGTACGGACAACAAAATCGTGAACATGTTACCAACTTATCAATCACTAGAAAAGCGATACTCGCTGATGTTTCCCACACCTTATTTTTAAGTCAGCGGCCATTGGACAACACTGTCTATTCAAGTGCAGGTTTTAAAGTTGAGTGTAAAGCTCGTAAAACCTCAAGATTTAGCAAAGAAAGTCAACTAGTTAACATCAGCTGTACAAAAGAAAACAGGGCTTGCATTCACCTCGAGTTAGACCTAGTAGCATGTAGTAATGGCGACGAACATTGACTAACGGAAGTGATGCGAGAACATGTTGGATATTCCAAGAAGTTGTATCAGTTCCTGGAATTTCGTGTGCATTCCTAGAAATCCACGTGACCACTTTATTTCGAATTTATGCAGGTCACGCCGAGGAAGCGGTTTCGATGTCCCGAGTGCACGAGCGAGTCTCTATGGACCGACCCGACGCACTTCGTCGAACGCTCGGAGTGTCTGAATGAGTTCGTGCGGCATTATGGGGAAATGGTGCTGAAATCGGTCGCATTCCGAGTGGATCCAGTGCTTTTCGGTGAAAATCTACCGAGCGCTGTGAAGAAATACAGTGACCTGGGTAGTTTGTAGTGGAGTATAACAGAGCCTGTTAATTAGGCTCGGCTTACATTAAGTACATTCAGGACAATGTTTGAGTTTGCTGTATGTAGCGGTTTTCGGATGACTGTCGAAAGTTATCGTGTGATCGCTTTGATTTTGCGTTTGCTACGCTTTCCAATATTGGTCTAATCAAGTTTAGGAGTGTTCTGGGCCAATCAGAAGCAAAAGCAAAACAAGATTGCGATCTTCTTACGCAAATTTGGTTCGTTGAAAGTGTTTTCTTGCAGCGTTTGTGACTGGCGGAGTATTTAGTCACCCGAAAACCGCATGCACATGTACCTATGTTCAGGTTGCTCACAATAACCCGTTTACATGAAGTACGGTCCTTCAAAGCAAAGCTTTGGGTTTACTTTATTTTTATGTTTAAGAGATATTATATAGGCACCTAAGTTTGGACTGCTTTATCGCGTAAAATTGTAACATATATCTATACTGGGGTGAGGTAGTGGTGGGGAGGGGAAGAGATGGGACTACACAGAGGGTTTTGTAGGATAAAATTATTTTGCAAAATCGTTTCTTATTTGTATGAGAAGCCCTTGAGAGCATTGAGCGATATTTTTGTGCGGTGGAATTCGGAAGCTGTAGCTGTTGCCTCCGATACCTTATTCCACCTACTCGCTCTTTTTATTTTATTTTTTTTAGTATTTATGGTCCTGAGGTTTGACGGGATATGATCGACTAATAAACCTATTAAACTATTAACTTGGATGTGTTATTTTGAAAATATCGAGGGTATCACGTCACACTGCCCAGGGGGTCGGATAGCACGTGATCATGAATGTGAATAAACAGAGGGATGTAAGTCAAAAAATCCAGAAAATCTAGCGACGACGTTCGGCCCAATGTCTTCATAATTTGTTCCCTGTACTCGCTGCCTAATCCACCTGCCATGAGATCCAACATCAAGTATTCCAGAGGTATCGTCTTGGTTGCTTCGTCTACATAACACGTGAACAACATCTGGAACAAGAGGGGAAAATAAAAAAAGCCACACGTCATTACATTACAGAAGATACTTTTTCAAAATGATGTCAATTGTTTTGGACAGATATGAAACCAACCGAATTATACTTTAATGATCGATATACGGAATTGATGGGAAACATCAGTCAGGATGGCGGGATCTACGAACCTCTATCTCACTTCTTAAAGAGATCAACATAACCAGCGTGCTCAAAGCGCCCTGCAACATACCTTAGCTTTTTGTAGTTTGTAGTCAAGCTCTTTAAAGTCCAGTTGTGCCATCAAGATCTTTGCAAAATCACTAACAAAAGAAAAGAAATGTTTGTGAAAAGAAGCACCACACAAAGTATGTATGCATGCAAAGAAACGGCAGAATGATCCATGAATTCTAACAAGAGCATGAGCCGAAAGGAGAACACAACGGTGTTTAGCTTTCCTGCATCATCTTTTAGCTGATTTATCATGCCTTTAATCCTAGATTACGTTTGAACTTTGGATTTGGATTTTAGCCAGAGAAACGAGAAGTTTTGCTCACAACACAACTTCCTTAGAATGCTTTATACTAAACCAAGCAGCTGATCTAATTATGAATTCTCTTTGTCACCCAAACTCTCTCTCGTGAATGATAAGGAGAAGTTAGCATCTGATCACCTGTACAGCAAGCAACTGATCTAACTATGAATTCTCTTTATGTCACCCATACTGTCCGTTCATGAAATTTAGGGAGAATTGTGACTTACTCTAATGCAGCAACACGCTGTGATAGGGCAGCAACCACCGAGAACAACTTAATATCAGCACCCGAATCCAAGCTACAGTCGCACAGATCAAGCACCTGAAACAAGGAACAAAAAGATAACGTCACAAAAGATATAGAGCGTTTAGCAATTTCAATATTATGGTTGTCCAGTTGTCCCGGACAACGAAAACATGCTGGGGCAGCGGTTGTCCCTTGGGCAACCAATGAATGTTACCAAACTTGTTTGGATCAACTCAAAAGCGTAACAAACACAAAAACAAAGCAGTCACACAATTACCGTTCCACTATTAATAGGAAAACTTCTGTACGAACCCGATAAATGTAATTGAGGTGCGAATCCGACAGCAGATTAGAATTAACAAACTCTAATGCCTCCAGAACTTCTTCTGGAAACAAATAGCCATCTTGGTCTTCATCAAACTAGAGGGATAACAAAGGACAACAGTAGAAGTTATGGAATGACGTGACAGTAAACCAGAATTCACACTTTTTCTTTGGGTTGTAATGGCTAGAAGCAAATCTGGAAAGGAATTGTAGGCTATTTAGTTACACGTATTGGGCTTATACGACTTCGAAAGGAGTTTTGAGGGGAAGACAACAACAACAACAACAACAGAGTTCGAGTTTAACTCTATATGGAGTGTTGAGAATGGGGAGGGATGTTTTCAGGACTGACGTCACACTTCAGTACTCTATTCTCTGATATATGTGCAGTGCATACTCACGGAGTTGAAAATTCGTTGGTAATATTTCCTTTGGCCATCACCGAAGATGCAGTTTTTTGCAAGGTAGTCGTCTGAAAATTATAGGCACAGTCACTTTGCATTCGTAACAACGTGTAACCAATCACATCGCGCGTACTAGCTACATTAGAGTGGTTTTCGGATGACTGTCGATAGTAATTGTGTGATTGCTTTGGTTTTGCGTTTGCTTCGCTTTCGGATTGGCCCACACGAGTTTGTCAGCTTGCTCAGCCAATCAGGAACAAAACCAAAACCAAAACCAAACACTTCTCACGCAAGCGATGGCGTGTACTCGCACTGCTGATTGGAAAGTAAAACCAAACGCAAGACCAAACGCAAAATACTTTGGCTTCCAATTGGCTGAACTGTTTTCTCTCAGTCTCTGTGATTGGCCTGTGTGATTACTTTGGTTTTGGTTTTCGACAGTCATCCGAAAACGGCTCTATATTACACATAAAACTAGATACTAACCAACAAATGGACTGGAGACACTGAAGTCTGGAGAGGGCGTCCTGGCTTCATAGTCTCGTTTCTTCAGTTTATCCATGGCCGAGCGCAACTTTTGTCGGCGATCTTCGGCCAGCTGTTGTCGGAGCATCTCTATTCGGATGCTGTTGTCGCCCTTGATTCGGCGAAGCTTCGGCTTCGGGTCTTCGATCGTCGGAGGAACGGAGCTGAACATGTTCATCGTTCGAGTTCGGCGTGGTTGTGTATCACTCTCTGGCAAATAAAGAATCAGGAACACTGTTTATCGCATGCACTGTGCAGAGTTATCGTGAACACTGTTATCAGAAAGTACTAATCGAGAGCTTTAATTTAAGTGGTCACACCTTCAGGTTTCATTCGACAGTTCAGGAGTTGGAAGTGAACACTGCTCTTAGAATGTACTCATTGAGAGCATTCATTTGAGAGAGATTTCAAGGTTAAGTTAAAAAATTAAAAAAATTCGCCAGTTAAAAGGATTGGAGAAAAGAAATCTACAGAGCAGCGGGGGATGTGATCTACTGTCTAACACCCACTGACACAACGTTGAGCCCATCATATACGCCACATTTAATGACTTCACTGACAAGCCGGGTTTCAACCAATCGGAATACAAAGAAATCGCGGCCATGTTGAAGCCACTTGCATCCAACATGGCCGCCATGACGTCACATTTTTAGCAGACTCACCTTTCCTTTGAGGGAGCTCTGGAAGAGGCGGGACCTCAAATAAGGGGTCCTTAAATAGGGGATCCTCTTCAGACACCCCCTCCTGCTCCTCGTCCGGAGAGGACTGTCCCGTCTCGTCCTCATCCGGGACATCATCCAGTGGCACTAATGAAGGCAGTTTTAACTTCTTTGACTTTCGCTTCTTTTTCTTCTTTTCCTCTTTCTCGGATTTTGGTTTTCTCAGCCTTCGTTTTGCCGTCAAAGACTGGGGAGAGAAAAAGGCAGGATGACGTCAAAATGGCGTCACGGTGACGTCAGGCGGTTTATATTGTTCTCAAAATGCCCTCCGTTCATGTCCACTTTTTTTGTCTTTTGGTGAATAGATATATCATCCTTTGCCTTACATCTTTATACTACACATTTATACGTAATTAAGCAAGCAAATAATTAACCCTTTCACTCCCAAGGGCGTTCAGTTTTTCAGTTTCTCGCCAGATATATATATAGAGGATATTACACGGCGGCGCGAAGATATAAATATTATTTTCGAGTGGTAAAAACTATATGTTACGAACGAGCGCTTCGCGAGTGAGTAAAATATTGTTTTTACCACGAGAAAATAAAATTCATATCTTCAAGCCGCCGTGTTAATTTTCTTTTTATTATATTAGACACGAGCGTTTTACGAGAAATTGCACAAACAACCGTGCAAAAGCGGGAAATGATGCCAACGATATCCTCACTAGTGGAGATATGGAAAATACGCCACTCGGGTCCCGGATGTAGTTTCGTATGGATTTTACGCACGGTATATTTTCCAGTAAAACACTCATGTCTATATAATAAGATGCGGTATGGAGAACTTGGCATTTGACAACTTGCTAGATGGAATGAACTGTCAGTTCTCACTGCATCGCTCATACTCTTTATTTTTAAGAGGCTGGAAAAATCTGCAGTCCGGGAGTGAAAGAGTTAAACAAAGAAACAGTGAACAAAAACACCCAAGAATAACACGGTACCTTGGATCCTTGCACAGCTAGCCCCATCAATGGTGGAAATGAACTTCGAGTGACTCTTGCACCTGGGAAATTTTAAAACGGTGTTATTCTTTAATGCACACTAAGTCAGCCAGTGAGAAGAGGGACATTTTGAGCTCAATAGAGCCCATGATCGTTTAAACTGACGAGCCAAAGAGGAAAAGTTGAGGGTTCTTTAACTAAAAATTCTTCCTTTAAAGTAACAACCTGTACACATCAGCACTTGAGTTGTTTCACTGATGGAGTCTGCCATGTTTTCTTCCCATGCTTCCTCAGAGTCCACGGAAGTGAGGGCCTCTGCGAAGAATAGCTCGTTATTCAGTTCCCCTTCGTGCGCCTGTTCCATCAGGGACTCTTCCTCAAGGAGCTCCTGGTCTCCAGCAAGGGACGCAGTGGCCTGGGATTCCACCTCTGGAAATAAACAATATCACGCACTCGTTATCCAATGTCGATAAGGGATAAGTTACAAATGGATATTGATAATTTGTCCGGATTTCGTCGCGGCAAGCTACTGAACGAAAAATGAATCAGCTGGCCATGTCAGGTAATAGTCTGTCATTCAGTCCGTCAGGTAGTCAGTAATTCACTTACTCAGTCCGTCGGGTAAACAGTCAGTAAGTCAAATCAATCATTCACTCAGGGAATCAATTGATCAGTCAGGTAGTCAGTCAGTCAGTCAGTCAATTATTCTCTCAGAAGGTCAGGGAAGTCCGTAAACAATCAGTAACACAAAAAGTTGGGTTAGGGCATATGAGGATCGCCATTGGTCGCCATACCTGGGAACTCTCCAAACACTTCAACCCTCATGGCAATGCTATTCTTCCAAGAGCGTGGAAGGAAGCGCACGAACTGTGCTTCCACCGGGGAACCTAAGCTGTTTACCACAACAGTGTCGTTATCCTGGTTACCTCTGAACTCCTGTAATAGTTGAAAAAATAACAGACAAACGCGCGTAAATATCTAGATGTTAGAAATTTTATATTCAAGTTGAAATGTAATGCCTTTGTTCATGTTTAGGCTAGACTTGCAGTGAACGGCCTTCTTGTTGTCTCAGCGCGTCTGTCGATTGAAAGTGCGCAAGGTAGAATGATTTCATTTGCAGTTTCAGATTCATTTACCTTGACTTCCGTTTCTTCTCTGTACTGTTGCCACTTCTTTCCGTCGTTACTGAAGGCCAAGGAATAAGACTTAACCCAACACTTGTCGTGTTTTGATGTTTCATTACCAGATGGGCACCCTTGAGTAGCTACCTACAAAAAAACAACAGGCTATTACCACCACTACCACCATCATCATCATAAAACTATCATCATATCGTCATCAGCATCGTGGAGGCAGTGTGGCCGAGTGGTTAAGGCGCCGGACTTGAAATCCGGAGGTCCCAAGTTCAAGTCCCGCTCTGACCACTAGCTGAATTTGCAACACGGTAGCCCCGAGTTCAAATCCTCGGCCACACTTTGTAAATAGCCAACTGGTTAGCCTCCGACCAGTTGGGATTCTTAACACATTTGCGTTCAGTTTATGATATTTGGTTTCTGCATTTCAAGTCTCCCCAATTAGCACGGCAAGTGCTAAATACATTGAGACTTAAATAAAGTGATTTATTTATTTATTTTTTTATTTATCAGCATCGTCGTTATTATCATAATCAAAAACGTATTTGCGGCTGCCTTCTGTGAATGACCGTATGTTGTTGGTTTTGCTTCTGTATTTGTTTTGATGCTCGTTTATCTCTTGGCTCTGTTCAAATTAACTTGCTTGGTCTCAGCCAATCAGATTGCAGAAGTTGTAATAGTTATACGATAACTAGAGCAATAATTAACTCCCCAGTAATCCTCCCTTATTCTCTATACCTGCTTGATAGTGGCCACGCTCCCGAGGTCCACCTGAAGAAATTGTTTGTTGTCGTTTGTCTTGGGTTGCCAGGCGCCAATGTGCTTCCCCTGGGGGGTGTTGTGGAGTCGCGCTTGGTTCGGCCGGCGATAGCGGTCCTGTGAAGACGACGCCCTTATCGCGCTATCCGAGATTAGTCCGTCGGCCACACCCAGAGGGACGGGGACACTTGTTGACATCAGACAGACTGTGGGGTGATGGGAGAGATTAATGTAGCGTAAATTAGACCCGTCCACACCATTCCGTTTTCGTTTGTAAACACAACTCTTTTAACCGTTTTGACAAAGACTTCGGTCCACACTACAGCGCCTTCAAATTATGCGATCATCGTGACGTCAGCGTTTTCGAAAAGTTCCGTTTTCGCCATCCCCCACCCGGCGTTATATATAAAAATAATCCACAACGGAGAGCGTTTTCAAAGAGTTTTCAGTGTGACTGAAAATGCCATTTTAGTGTGGATAGTAGGCCAAAACGGAAAAAAAAAGCGTTTTCAAACGAAAAACGGCAGAGTGATAGACAGAGGAGCGGACAAAACTAACTGCAAGATAAAAGGACAAAGAAAACGGAACAGAAAAAACAAACAAACAAACAAAAAAAAACAAAAAAAAAAACAGGTAATACCTACAAAATAAGACAGATTGAAACAGAAAAGACAAAAACAGACACACAGGGCCCGCTTTGCACCCTGGGCCTTCCCACACTCCCTTTCTCGTCTTGTCGTCACCTGTTTCATCAGCGGCTCCAATATTGTCCCACAAGTCCTGTCCGTGATGCGATAAAGACGAAAGCGAGGGTGCGCTCAGCATGTTCGAATCAAATACGATCTCCTTTGATTCCTCTTTGCCGGCCAAGACATGTCTGCTCTTCCCATAACCAAAATTCCTCCCACTTCCTTGGGAATCTCCTTTCCCAGTGCTCTGCAATGTTTCATCGTTACCCGAGTCCGCAGCCTGGGCCACTAGTTCTTTTTTCGCAGATTGCATTAAGATTTGAAGGCTAGCAGTCTCATCTCTTGTTAAAGATTTCGTTCCATCTGTGACGACAGAATTCGCGGTATTTATAGTGTTCGTTTGCTCGGCTCCTTCGGCCAAAAGAGTGGTGGAGCCTCCCACAGCAACATTTTCAGTGCTAATCGGGTTCGCTTGCTGAGTCGTTAGCGGCATGGAGTCAGTAGCCGTCGAATCACCAATGAGAGAATTTTCATATCCAAAATCTCTCCCCTCAAAATTGACCCCAGACTGAGTTACCTCAAAATCTCCGCCTGCTCGTGAAGGGATATCCTCTGCAGCTGTGGCTGCTCGTGAAGGGATATCCTCTGCAGCTCTGGCTGGAACAATCAAATAATTAAGTGAAACGCCACTGGGTTCTACTTTTGACTCACACTCCGTACTACCGATCTCCTGAGGACAACCGTCTGCTTCTACTTCGTCCTTGAGATTTTCGTTCTTGGGATTCTGATTTTCTTCGTCAGAGTTTTCATGTGACTTTGATGACGCATTAATCGCAGCAGCTTCGGTTTGTGTTTCATCTGTCCTGCTTTCTCGTAAAGCTATTTCCTCGTCGTAGTTTGTAAAAATTATTCTTGGAATTCTGCGTCGCTTCTGCTCCAGTTCCAGTAATCTCTTCCGTTCTTTTTCACGAAATTCTTTCTCTCGTAGTTGTCGTTCCTCGCGCCTTTTCCTTATGATCTCGCTCGGTTCAGTGTACATTTCTGGCGAAAAAAAAAAAAAAAAAAAGAGAATAACATCAATAAAACGATAACTTTTAAGAAAAGATAATTTGAACTTGAAGAAAAACTATTTATCTGAGACAAAGCTTTTTTTAGATACAAAAACACCATATCGTCATTTGTAACTGCAAACTCTAGAGGTGCAAAGTCATTGCGAATAAGGAGGGTGGATAATTACGCGATTAAACAAATTAAGAGGGTTTCCGCTGTAAACTCGAGTAAAGATCACGGTAAAACGAAACAATTCTTGTACCAACACAATTTATTTGTGTTTGAGAATTTTTCGCCACTTCCTTGAAGATCTTGATGCCAGGCATCTTTCACTGTAACACCGAAAGATAATCACAAAACTCTCCAAGAAACAGGAGGACGAATATTCTTATCAAACCCTTATTTTGCAATGATCCGCACGTATTGCTGCGCATTTTAAGCTGGGAATGCAACCAAAAACACTCTGCACATCTTCCCTAACGCTTCTTGAATATTTTCGCGTTACTCATGCACGATCACCTTACACAGTCAAACCAGAAAATCAAAATAAATCACAGAAATAGTGCTTCTTTTCTGGTACAGGCTTTTTGCCGAAGGAGGCAGTGTGGCCGAGTGGTTAGGGCGCCGGACTTGAAATCCGGAGGTCCCAGGTTCAGGTCCCGCTCTGACCACTAGCTGAATTTGCAACACGGTAGCCCTGAGTCCAAATCCTCGGTCACACTATGTAAATAGCCAACTGGTTAGCCTCCGACCAGTTGGGATTCTTAACAAATTTGCGTTCAGTTTATGATATTTCGTTTCTGCATTTTAAGTCTCCCCAATTAGCACGGCAGTGCTAAATACATTGAGACTTAAAATAAAGTGATTTGTTTATTTATTTTTATTGCGTGCAGTGCTCGAATTTACAGCGGAAAACCTCTTAATTATACCTCTGCAGCTTGTATTGTATAATGTTTTGTTGTGCGCATTCCTGCGCGTCAGTTTTATTTTTTACAATAAGCATAAGCATAAGCATAGCATAAGCATAACACCAGAAATATGCATTACGTTAAAACGAAGAACTGCACAACACCAATGCATAGATGCGTCGAGCAAAAACGAACATCCACAACACGAACAGGCGGAAGCACAAGAGATACGTCGCGTCAAATACAACGAATAGCAGAATGAAAACGTAAGCACAGGAGACATTTGCCAAATCAAACAGCACAACGTGAACAAGATACGCGTCAAGTAGAAAAATGAACATCGCGTGCAGCAAAAAGCGTAAAATCGTACAAACCTTTGGTTTTCCGGAATGTATCTAATCTATTCAAGTGCTCAGTTCCGATCGACTCCGACTTGTCCTTCCAAGAATCCCAAACTTCTCTCAGCTGAGTGAGTCGATCAATAATTCTCAAGCACCGCTGAGAAAAATGCAAAACAAAACGCCACACGTTATTTTATGCGGTTGATGTTTGATTACGCGAAAACATTTTTTTTTTTAAGTTCTTTTATATTTTGTGGTTTCCATGATCCAGCAAACACAGTTCGATCCTGCAATCATTATTTTCCCAACTAAAATGTACTTGCTATCGATTAAACGCAAGTTTTGGTGTAAAAACAAAGGTGTTTCTTTAACCTCAAAGGAACAAAGTTGGTGGTAACAGAAAGAGAAAACACGCAGGAAATCTGTGGACGCTGTATTGAGCTACATCCGTATTCATATTTGCTTTACATATCTCCTTACTTCCCTGCAATATTACAATTTCAATAGGAGATAAAACGTCCGAGAATTGAGAGACGCATACCAGAGATATAGAGAAATAACGAAAACGAAAATAGTGCGAGAGACTGAGAGAGAACACCAGACACCTCTTTTCTTCTTAAATAATCCTCTTCTTGCAGCCTTTGACGCTGACGATGAAGGGCGGATAGCGTGCGGGCGTGGTTGCACCGTGGAAGATACGGGAAGGGATCCTGGAAATTTATGAAAGTCGAAAGAAAATATATTCAGATACATGTGTATAACTCTTTCACTGCCAAAAGGTGAATTCTTCTCTATCACAAGAAGCGAAGTTTATTTTCACGGGTCGTTGGAAAATCCGCGAAATTTAGATCCCGAAAATTTCATGCCACACAGTAGCCAGATAATTTACCAGGAAAAAGTCCCTGCTTCTCTCCTTTAGAATCACATTCTTGCTGAAACTTTGATATGGACTGAGTTTCTGGAAGAAGAAAAAACAAACACAAAAACAAAAACAAAAAAACAAATGGGTAAAGAGCATAAAACGTAGATGGAGTGGAAAACAGCTTCAAGGAAAAGGAGAACCTAGGGCATAACGAAAAGCTGTGTCAACTAGCTCAGGGCTACCAAGTTTTCCTGCCAGGATAATACCATAGGTTTTAACAACAACTTGCTCTATTTGAGCTTCATGTATCTGGGTTTAGTGAATCACTAAGTGAGACATGGATGAAAACCCTCCATCCCCTGGACAAGAAATCCCCATGTTTGCCGAGCGGAAAGGGAAGGGGAGGGGGGAAGGGGGATGGTGGTGGTAACATCTGATGGATGCATTACAAAATAGAATAAGAGGAGGTGGGGTGGGGTGGGGAAGAATATTTACAGTCATAAAACATCAACCTGCTTTGCTGGAACCCAGATCCCAAGAGCATCAAGCCATCTTGGAACAGCTCGGGAAGCTTCCGCACTCTTGTGTTGCTTCCTGCAGCGTGTCACTTTTAAACTTGGGGATGGTGTTGGTGGAGTGAGAATGGCAGAGTTGATTGCCGCATCCTGAAAATATCTACTGGATGGGTACCACAGATGGTCTATTGGTTCAAATGTACCAGTACTTTTCTCTCCTTCCTACAAAAAAAAAAAAAAATTCATAATTATTATAATATTGTTAAAATAAATTGAGACTATCTAAATTATTGAATGTTGTACCTACCACTCAGTATGAAGACAAATTAATTAGCCCTGTCAGACACCAAACTTTTCGTGAGCTGAATTCAATACAAGTTGGGTCAAACAAAACAATAACTCTTGCCCATTTCTATTGAGTTCCACTCATAAAGAGTTTGGGCATCTAAAGTAGGCCTAAAGGCTCAACTGAACATGGCAAGATATTTCTGCATTGTTCACAGATCCAGTTTTACTGTAGATGTTGCAAATATGCCTTAGAGCTCTATAGTTCTGGAAACAGAAAACATAGATTGGCCAAAATAAGTTTATATTCTGTAAAAGTGAAACTGACTCCTCGAGAAGACTGAACATAAAATGTTTATAATTTCTCGATCGATGATGAATAGGTCGCGAAAACTGCTCTATATTCCTTTAATTTAATTTTCACAATTCATACTAAAATGGACGGATCCGTATTATTAAGGGTCTGGTTTTGCTTTGAACAAAACAGATGTCAAGGACATACAAATTCCAGACTTTAATGGATTGAATAATCAGTTGCTTTGGAGATCGATGAATGCGGTGCGGCCATTAGCACTCAAAAGGTCACTCCGCCAAGTGTAATCGGTAGGGGGTCGACGCCATGGAAATGAACCAAAATATTTCACACGCTAATCTAAACTCAGTAGAAAAATGGACTGTTAAATCAGAACTCGGAAACAAAATTTCTCACTCTCAAGTAGGAAGCATTATTCTCTCTAAGCAAGTTCTTAATTGGCAAGAGTGTGCTAATGATTCACTTCTAATTGACTTCCCGATTCGAGCGCAAGACAAAAAGCACTTAACGTCTTCTTGTTCCAAAGCTATGACGATTCACCAAAGTTACAACATAATTCCTCGACCTCAACAAATATGCTTAACGACTTAAGTGCGATCGAAAGTTTGCTGTCCACTTACCGAACTGACGTCGAACTCATTGTTGACCGAACTTTGTTTGTTGGTGGGTACCGAATCTCCAAGGAATGTCTTCTTCGATTCAGCTCGCAGACTCAAACGATAACACTTCTTCTCCGCAGAATTTCTTCTGGTAGATTCCTCAGTTTCGATAAGCGGGAGGGCAGGCATTTGGCAGACTTATCTGATCTTTGTGACGCTCTTTCATTGTCGCAATGTGACAAGAGATCAACAAACTCTTGAATGCTAATTACGGTATGGAAACCTGGTGACTAAACAACTCAACCGGAAGTGGACTCGTTTTCCGATCGTGACCGATCGTGATGTCATCGTGAAAGAACATGGCGGGTCAAAGAGCATAGGAATGTGTAACATTTGAAGTGGAATTTTCTGGATATTGCACATGTATTTGGGTTATTCCAGCAGCCCGTAGCATTCCATGAGTGAAGCGACATTTGTCATATTTGATCGGAATACCTAATATTCCCGCGCTTCTGATTGAGAGTCAAATTTAGACTCTCAGAGAATCGAGATAGCGTCATCAAGCACTCTTGTTTGAGATAGAGCTCTAAAGGACAGGAACAATGCCAATTGTATATTGGACGTATTGCTGGTCGTGATGTTAAATTCTGCTGCTTCGATGTTCGTCCGCGAAGACGCGGCGACAGCTCCGGAAGGAAGGACGGATCTTGCTTACTTCAGTTCAGACCCAAAAGCTGCAGACGGCCATGATCATTTGGACAGCATGAAATCTAGATTTGCCTCATTGAGTATTTCAAGTGAGAGCAAAGCGTCTGTGAAAGTACCGCCTGTGGTTATTTCTAACCCGGCTCCTGCGTTGCAGGTGACAGAGAACCCGAAAGAGGTGCAAGCCAGTAAAAGTAGTGCTGAAAAACCGAAAAGACAACTCCCACGAACTCCAAAATCATTGTATTCTACGGCTGCAAGCCAACCAGATACTGATCCTCATAAAAACCAGGAAAAAAGCCCGCCTACGGACTCAGAAAACCCGCGGAAAAATCAGCAATCGAAAAAGAAGAAATCCACGGAGAAGACACTAAACGGGACGTCTTCAGTCAGCAGCGACTCGACCTGTTCATCTCCGGACTTGCCAGATAAACCAGCAAATAGACAACTTCTGTTCAACCAAACTCACATCGCTGGTTACAAGTTCGTTGCTCGACATTCTGATGAAATAGATCTCGAAGCAGGCGACCCAGTTTGTGTCGACAAAATGCACAAGGATTTGTGGTACGAAGGTCAAAATATCAGGACGGGAAAAAGAGGAATATTTCCATCCAGATACGTTTCGGATATTCTCCGAGGTTCTGCTTCCAAAGGTAAATCGATCGATGGTTTTATTTATTTTCAATGCCAGTTAATTTCAAAAATTACTTTATTTCACAAAAAAATATTTTCCATTCCATGTGGTTTTGTCTTCATAAATTTATATTTGCATGGGCAAAAGCCATTTTGATTTTCAACATTATTTTGTTTTAGGGGTATTGATCAATAATTGAAGTACCAATAGTAAATGCTTTGGCTTTGCACAAGGGTCCTCTAAGAACCCTTCCCCCCTCCCTGCCACACGCACTACAGAAAAGTTTGTATTTTGATACTGTAAAATGCATTCAAGATGCTCGAAATGAACTTCAAAGAAGAAAGAAAAGAAAAAGAAAAAATATCCGATCACCGTATTTTACGGGGGTCCCGCTAGCGTTAAATATTGTTTTAAAAATATTGTTTAAAAGTATACTTAAACGCCAGCTGTTTTTAATTGTATCAGCCAATATTGGTCTCTTCCTTAAGGAGAGGGCCGGGCGTGTCTTGTCTTAACCCTTTCACTACCAAGGACGTATATATAAGTCCTCAGTGCGATCATGCAATGACTGAGTTTGGTCACGTGAATAAAATAGTGCCACTTACTCTGGTTGCCGAGAAAGGTCTCCGGTGTGTAAAGGTCCTGGTAGGGAAGGGGTTAATTAGTTGTACGAAGCAATATATGAGCTTATACACCAAAGAAATGCAGGCATCCTGTTTTATCATTAATTTTGTTCAGTGCAATGTATGTGCCTCCATTGAGTCACTATTACATAAGGAGGGTTTTACAGTTTTTAGACAATATTCCATAATATTACTAAATATTATTTTTACCAGTGCATACAGCCTACAGAAAAACCCAACTGGTGTAATCAGATGTCTTTTAGTTTCTTCATTGCACATTTGACTGTTGTTGTTGTTGTTGTTTTTTTTTGTTTTGTTTTTTTTTTTTGTTTTTTTTTTTTTTCTTGTATTTCTACTCACAGACTCTTTGAGTTCCTCACATGATGACCAGTTCTTCCTTAGGTACGGTATACCCTTATTTGCAATGAACCCTCTCTAAGACAGATACCCTCAGGACCTGGTCAGATACAGTAGGTGTCTGTCCTATAGAGGTATCCAGCTTAGAGTTTAGATACAGACAAATAAGTGAAATTTGGCAGGCAGGACCAACAAACCCTGTCTGGCTCATAGAGGTGTCTGTCTTACACTGGTCGTGGTGTCCAACTTGAGAGAGATGACTGCACAGTATATGCAGTCAAGGGACACCAAACCTCTTTCCATATCAGACAGGCTTCACACAGTATTCATATCCTTGTTCCCTTATTCTGTATTAATCCTCCCTCCTTCCCTTCTGTGTTTGTGTCCTTTCTTTCTCCCATCCCTCATTTGTTCTTTGTTCTTATTTCCAATCATCTTACCTCCTTTGTTCCTTTTGTCATTAATTCCATCTTCCTTCCTTTAAGTCCTCGACAATCCCTACATGCTCTTCCTCTTCCATTCTTCAATTCATGTCCATCCTCCCCTCCTTCCATTTCTTTTTCTCCTGTCTCTGAAGCAGAGTCCAAAAATTTCACAAGCATGTCAGTCATTACAAAGTATTCTGGGCAGCCCTCTGACATTGATCATGATGTTTTTTTGAATCACTTCACTGTACAGGTTCTTGGGATCAGTGGAAGTGAGTGACTTCAAAGGGAATGAAATAATATGTGATGCAATGAGAAAGGTACAGTGACTCAAAGCATTCATGAATTTCAAACTTAGGATTTTGAGGAGGGGGTGGCGGTGCCTGACTTATAGGGTTTGCTTCCTCTCAGAATTTGTAATGGGCCATGCTTATTCTTGGGGGGGCAGTTTCGAGGAAATATCATGTTACAATGTAAGTACAGCATGTTGTAAGGGGATTACGGTACATCTAAAGGTAGTGAGATTTTGATAGTTTAATCACCATTAAACTGTCTATTGTCCATGTTTACCTTACTGAACTATACTGTACCTCAATTCTCCCAACCTGCTCTGAACAAAATGTGTGAGTGGTGTTAGGACAATATATTGATAATCTGACCAACTTGAACCCAAACCAGAACTATCACCAGCCAGCTTCTCTATACTGAACATTATTTGGTCAACTACATAATATTAATATGTTATTGATGATTGGATAGTCTAGAATGTGACCCTATACTCTGAAAACAAAAATACCCCCTCCTCCTTCTGTTTTATTATTGAAATAAAATGCTTCTCACACTAACCATGTATTTTCTTCAGATCGTCAAACAGCACCAACTCACGTCGGTATCCAGACCACCTCAGTGTACTCTTGAGGTCAGCCCTCGTGGAATCAAAATTATTGAACACCAGAACCCAGCAGCAGGACAACAGGTTTGGAAAATACTTACTGTAAAGTCATGAGATTCACTGAAAAAAAAAAGGAAGAGTGGTGTATTAGACCAATATTATTGATACAGCATGTGACTGGTCTGTGTTGTACACTTTTGTGTCTGTACAGCAATCTAAGCGGCAAAGCAAGCGGAAACTTGGAAAGTTGTTTGAAAAAGAACAGAAGGTATTGTCCCTCTTTAGAAATTGTTAGGAAAAATATACAAAATTATTTAGCCATAAAAAGAAGAATAATTAATGAAATAATGTTATTATTGATCTGATGTAGGGCTAATGCCTGAAATGAAACCATGCAGTCTTTTACCAGACAAGTCCCTTGTCTGGTAAAAGAAAATAAGCTCACTCAGGTAACTGTACCAAACATAATGTACAGTCATTCCCAGAGGAGCTTGAATTCCATTCTCTAAGTTTATAAAAATGTCTACTCTAATGCTAATGTAACATTTCACTTCTTTGTTTCTACAACAGCATGGTGCAAGAAGTTCATCACATTTCTTTTCGCTTAAGAATGTCACATTCTGTGGCTGTCATCCCACAAATGCAAGGTATAATGTACTTCTGTTTCTTGTAGTTCATTTTACAGAGCAGTAGAGAACAGATCAGTAAAAGTTGACAAGGGTACTCAGAGATTCTTTTGTCAATCTCCCAGAACACTGAGCACCAAAAAGTTGAACAGGAGGAATGAAAAAACCTTTGTGGGCCATGGTTAAAAACCCCACTTAGTGCTCAGTGGACTGATAAAAGAACAAAAGAACATCTGGTATCCAAGGGTAGGATATTGGCATACTCTTTCACGACCCTGTAACTTCAGAAGAAAGCAGTCCCCCCCCCCCCCCCCCCCCCCATATAAAATTACCTGTATTTAGTTAAAGTCCTGAAGCTTATTCTCAAACTCTTCTCCTTCCAGTCCCTCTGATCTTTGCTGGAGTGACAATATTATCCTCGTTTATACTGCAGGTTCTTTGCCTTCATCACCAAGCATCCAGAGGAACACAGATTTGCATGTCATGTCTTCATGTCCGAATATTCCACAGAGCCAGTAGCATTTTCTGTTGGGTAAGTCTGTGCTCTTTTAACTCAAAGCACATTCAAAGGTACATGGGTTAGTGGAAGAGAGGGAGTGGTTTAAAAGTTTTTTGTCAGTCACTCCAGTTTATAAAATCATTCTACGCCAATAAAACACAATACTTATTAGAGTGGTCTTTGGATGACTTTCAAATAAAAATGCTGAACAAGAGACCAACTTAAATCAGCAGTGAAAATTCTGAATGTTTATCTTTCCATTTCCAGGCAAGCTTTCAAAGAATTCTATGCGGAATTCATGGACTTCCAAGCACCTGTGGAAGATTTTTACATAGAATAGGATAGAATACACAAGAAATTAGGACGTTTGCTCAAATATGTCCTTACTTCTCAGACACAAATTTACACATAATATCATTATTTTTCTCTAAGTCAGTGACAATATTAGAGTGCGTCAGTGTGTCTTGGTCCCTTGAATGCACAAGAAACACAGAAAGCGTATCCAAATTGAAGCAATGTTTTACAAAATACTGCAAAAACAGTACTTAAATTTACAGCAAAAAACCTCTTGAGCTGAAAGGAAGTAACAGTCAGACTTCCTGAGAATCTCAATACAAATAAATATTGCTAAATATAAAATAATTACACAATTTCAAATTATTATTGCATTACTGCCTGCAGTGTTTCAATCTCGCTCAAAATGTAAAGTGAGCCCTAGTGGTGTACTTTGGAGGGAAATGAAGCAATGTACAATCATGTAAAATTTGTAATACCTCAATAATATGGACACCACTTAAAGTGAAAGTCCACAACTTAAAGTATAATAATAAAGACAGTACAACAGTACAGTACATCAGGAACCCACACCAGAAAGCAGATTGTCTGACAGTGGTCCAGTTTTACAAGATCTGTTGATGCATATCTATTATGTCTTCATTGTTTTCAGTATTGAACGGTAACATTATTTCCAATTATTTCCTCTCTCTCTCTCTCTCTCTCTCTCTCTCCTGTTTCAGCATCTCTTGCATTTTCCTGGTACACCATACTGTACTTGTGGTTTGCTTCATTTTTATTACTGGTATTATATTTTGCTCTTTTAATCCGCTCAGAATACAAATTCTCCCGACCATTCAAAAAGAAAATGTATGAGAATAATGATAGAGCTGAGAATTGAAAGCTCAATCAGTATTCATCTGCTCATACTACCATGTACCTGTAACAAACAGAGATGTACAGTAGCTAAGTAAAAAGCATGCTAGTTTAGAATTGAACAGTAGAAGGCGCTCTGCTCAATGCCCTTTATCGGACAATTACCGGCCAAATTTCAGCAAGCAATGTGGTGGTTCTAAGCTGGTGCAATTCTCCAGCACTTAGCAAATTTTCCATGATGCATGATATACCTCTGGTGACAAAGCAGTGACTAATATTGATGATTTAATCTGGGCAAGCTGTTGAATGGCAATGTTAACTGTATTTTATGATCTACACTGTACAAAATTATACTGCAGTACCTCATTACATGAAATATTTTTGACACCATAATTTCAAGAATTTCAGTAACTAAAAACATCAAATTTAGAAATTCAAAAAGTGACCTTGTAACATTTTCAAAATCACGCCATAATTGTGTCGCAAAAATGTCATGTAATAAAAGTATAAAGAATTTAATGTTTGGTTTTGTCACTTTGACAAGAATAATGGTTTAGCAGTAATAAAACCATATTATTACCAGTAAACTATAAATTACTGATCATTTGACAATCAATTTATGTCAGAGATCTCCAAGGAAATCAACAACTTCAGACAGTTCTCTTTTCTTAGCTTCTTGATGTGCCCAACGGTCCTCTGCCAACCTCGGAGTTATCTTCCATCGGTCATGGTAGATCCGTTGCCGGCAAGCAGGGCATTTCTTGCCCCCTGCCAAAGAAAGCACACAAATAGTGAGGCTCACTGACTTGGAGACCATTTTTGATTGAAATGATATCACAGTTCATATGATGGGAAACATGACTCCTAGAAAAATTTCTAAGAAACAATAAATTCAGTAAAACACAAGGTGATGATTTGATTGATGCAAGTCTTAAAATTGGACCAGATTGGATAAGGTAAAAAAAATCACCAAGTGTCAGTGTTGTTGTTGCTCACCTTGAAATGGAGGAGTCTTGAGGTATTTATCAAGGCAGCCAAAGTGGAAAATGTGGGTGCAATAGACACGCTCAACATACTTGTCATCATTTGGGTCTGTAACAACATCCTAAAAAGAAGATAAACATCTATAAATTCAGACCCATATAAAATAGTAAAACCAATATGCATGTTTTTGTCCACCTAAAATGAGTGACTTTACCAACCACATATACCAACTCCCTTACTGACTAGTACAACTTGTTAACACCAGCAGCTCACCTTGGGATCATCAGGTAGTGCTCTTTCGTGACATAGTGCACAAGTCTCCTGTGGATACCGCCTCACACAGTCAGTCACCAAGAAGTCACAAGCAATCCTCAGAGAAGGCTTTGGTTCAAATGGCGGATCCCTGATAGTTATAGGGAAAGAAAAAATAAGATCACAAAACAATGAATAAACACATACAGTTAATGACCGTGGGAAAGCATTGGCTTGAGTTGCTGAACAATATTAGACCCTTTCCAGGTATATCGCCCATGTCAAAAACACCGCCTGTTAGAGTCTAAAAGCTTTTCACAAAGACACAATTTGGAAACCTACTTGTCTCTTTGAAAGAAAGGGATTAGCTAATGGGAAGGGGGCTGCTCAATATTGTACCTACTTTGGTTTCCGTCGAATAGGGGGCTCAACACATTGTCTGGTCATATCCACAGCTTGGCCAATAAATACACGACTCAGGTTCTCAGGAAAGTTTGACTCCTTCAGATCAACCCTGTGAACAAGAAAGGAACAAACCAAGGAATCTTATCATGATTTACATTTTGTTGAGGCTAAATGCAATTTAAGTTAGATTTAACAGGGGGAGTTCTGGGCCCTTGCTAACAAAACACATGGTTTGCTTCCTGCCTATAGTGTTACCAAAAGTCATATATCTCCTGGGCCCAGTTTTTCAAAAGTCGATTAAGCTAATCCAGGATTAACGAAATTATTTCTCTCAACCTCTCTCCCAATAAATTGCAGAGTTTTGTTTGAAGATGGATTAGAAAGTTTGTTCCAGCTTAAAACGTTATCAAGAAAGTCGTTGAAGACAAAATTTTCACGTTTTCAGACTTATAAATGACAAGAAAGTTTAGACCTAATCCAGGATTAACCTAATCATGCTTTGAAAAACTGGGCCCTGGACAACAAATCCACATACCGTACTGCATCAGTGGGGTAATTATCTGGAAGTGTCATTTTGACATCAAAGGAATATCTACAAGAAAATACAAAAACGACAAACAACCCTTTTATTCTCACGATCATATTTGCAGATTCTCTCAAATAACCAAAGGAAAAGGCATGGGTGATATAGTGGGACTCTATTGCTCTTTAACTGTTTTGCTCCTAAGCTCAAAATGAAGATTAGAACTGGTAGTTTTATCAGCTTTAATCTGACCAAGCCGTCAAAAACCAAGTTCTACATAATGTATGATATATATTTGGTGAGAAACTGAAGGAGAAAATGGTATTTTATCACTCTTCTATCTCTTAAAAAGTTGGAGTGGGAGAGTTATGTGAGTTTATAGCAAGAGACAAAATACAAGAGTTGGAGACCTGAACTTGCACGAGAATGGAGGGAAAAAAGTGGGAGAGAAAGCATGGCAGGTCTGTGAGCCAGAATTTTTTTTCCAGGAAATTGAGTGTAGCCCACCTATTGTGCTGGATATTGATGTTCAAGATGCCAGCCTTTTGCTTAACTTTTAACTGGTCCCTGTCAGAATTAAGAAGACTCTTCTTGATGTACTGTAGCTCTTCTGAACACACAATCAGCGGGTTGTCGTCCAGAAACTTTCTCACAAACACCAGGAGCGAAAGAACCTTTGACCCAAACATGTACATTATATTTCATGAGTACATTAGTACCAGAATGCATCACATCAAACACAAAATTATGCATCAATATTGATATCTGTCAACACATTTTGTCTAAACAGTGCACTGTACTTATTACAAATTAGAACAAAACTTTATGTACAGTAATAACAACAACCATACCTGTCTCCTTCCTAAGAACTTCTTGATTTCTTGGTCACACACTTCGGTCAACTTTGCCAACAGAGCTGGAGAGAGTGTTTTACTTTTGAGTTCTGACAAAATAGGCCCATCTGGGTAGTCATCTGAGAACTGTAAGAGAACTCTCAAACTCTTGAACCTGGTTCTTCTGCAATAGATATGCAATATATATATGGTAAATGGTTTGAACCCAGGAGTGTGAACAGTATGTTGGTATGTGATTGTCCAGGCGTCAGTAGTCTCTGGACCGTTGTTGGTGACTGATGTTTCAACTACAGTCGAACCCCGCTATTTCGAACTCGGTTAATTCAAAGTCCCCGTCAATAAAGCCAACTATCCATATTGCTAAGCTTTCCATAAATTGAATGTAAACGCTGTATATAAAATGTCTCACTCGTCAGAGACTGAAAAAGAAAATTGAATTTGACCACTCTCAACAGTTAACTGAAAATAATCTTGGAATCTGCTATAAAGTGTTCGTTTTCAAGGGTCTTTTTAGAAGGAAAGCGATATTGAAAAAAAAAAAAAAGGAATGAATGTCGACCGGCATATTTTTTTATATTTAACAATCATTTTTTTAACAGAACTCACGTTATCCGAACATTTACAGCAGCTGGGTGGCAAGAGATTATTTGTGATCCTTCCACTTTCTCTAGAATCTTCTTCTGGACATCATCCAGCTCTTCTTGGATAAATTTTAGCGTGTCTGGATTACTCACGCCCGCCATTTTGTTAGTGGAACTACCTCATTCCCAGTGCTTTCCGCGCGTGCGTTTGGGGACTGGAACTGATCTGAGCGGCAGCGCGTTAAAGGCGCTGCAAATTTGCCAATCGAAACGGAATTTTGAGTGAAAAGCTCCCTGTTATTTACAGTTCTCTGATGTGAGCAGTCCAATTCCCTGAACGGTATCACAATCGCGATATGATTACAAACGCTCGGAAATGTGTCGGAATTTTTCGGAGGTTTTCCGCAGGAAGCCGAGTCCCAGTTCTTTTCTCGGCCACCTCCACAAAGCAGTCACCTTGGAGGAAAGATGAATAGATTGTTTTGTACTCAAAATCGTTTAGCTCGTGGCCTGCATTTGGCGTTTCTTAGCAAACATTTTTCCGTAGCAGCTCGTAGATGTGCAGACAGCAGTCCTGACAATGGCGTGTACGAGCTTCGGACGTATAAGGTGAAACCCAAGAGTTTTGGTAAGCATGCAAATATGCATAGATCAATTCCAGCTGTAACCATCTCCCCCGGGCAACCCCGGGGATTTGTCAGACCTGGTTTCCCTGGGGGCGGAGAATTTGCACGAGAACCGTGAAAATTTAATAGGAAAAGATTGGGAGATTGATTGAAATTGCTAGCTTTTCCTTGCCCAGGGGCGGGGAATTTGTATCCACGCATTAAAAGTCCCCGGTGTCGTCCCAGGGAGGAGAGATGGTAACAGCTGGAATTGATAGATGCATCACAGCTGTAGTGTTACAGTTTACTATAAACTAAGTCTACTCGTAAAGAGCGCACTGAGGTAGCTACTGATCTGTAGCCGGGTGACTCTGAAGATGTAGCTATTTACAAATTACTAAGAACAACATCTTATTGAAAACCAGCCCACTATAGTTGCTTCATTTTTCTATGAAATCCCGTTTATTAAGTAAAAGTTAGCTAGTTAATAACATGATGTAAATATTGTTAATATGTAAATATTGTTTTGTCCAATCCTAGACCACAGTTTTGTAAATAATGTTCTATAAATATTCATCTGTAACTGTGGTAAATAAAATGCGGAAAAAAACATAAATGCTTGAATAACCCACACCCCCCCCCCCCCCCAACAAGGTCAATTTTTAAATTAAGCCCCCCCCCCCTCACTAATAACCCCCTCCCCCTCCCCCCACTTGGTTATGCTTTCAGAAACATCAGCTCCGCAAACTTCTTATGTATGCTGCAAACCTAAAATCTTGCATTCCTACATTTTTTTATTTTTTTTTCTGGCACTCAAAAAGCCTGAGGGATGGATTTCCAGTCACATGGTGGCCGATTTTGGACCCAATGCAAAGGGCCTATTCATTAGTGAAAGTGTGAGATTTTGTATTATATTGAATTCACATGTCTTTCATCTTGTAGGTAAATTTTTGGAGACTGCAAACGAAGTAGTTCCAACACTAAGAGTTGCCCATTCCCCTGTTACTGGATACTGGTCAACTGAACTTGGAGGTCTTAATGAAGTCGTGCATATCTGGAGATATGGTTTGTATAAATATTTATCATTATACGTACTAGTAGTCCCGCAGACCCTAGCTAACCACCCCTTTCCTGATACCTGCACAGGTGAAAAGCCACTTCACTTAGTCCTGCATGCACCAATTCTTATTTCATGGAATACTGGTATAGATGTTGCCTTTTCTGTCCAGGAAAGGGTATAGATTTTGTCTTTTTGACCTGTTATAGGCTGCTATTGTTGGTATGAGATGACAAGTGTACTATGAAACAGGTTATGGAATTAGCAAAAATGTCTGGTCTGAAGTAGACGTGTCAGAGTTTTGAGAACCCTGTGGCACCCACCCAAATTCTGAGGAGTACTCCCTTGGATTTCTACATACTGAAATGTTGTGGTCAGTGCAATTTAATAGTTTCATTTTTGACATTAAACCATGCAGAGACTGCTTCTTTTGACAGATAACTTCGCCCACCGAACGGCTGTCAGGAAGGCTCTAAGTGAGGATGAACAGTGGAAAAAAGATGGCATCGGTAAACTTATCAACCACATGAGAAAACAGGTGAACAGGAATAAAAGTTGAACCATCCCTCACCATGCAGGGTTCGAAATTAATGGTTGTTCAGTTGTCCCAGACAACTGAAAATATGCTGAGGCAACCAAATAGTGTGCATGCACCTGGCCATCCCTTGGGCAACCAATAGCTTTCAGAAAAATCATCCAATAGTGCTGATCAATGGTGCAACTTTTGAACACATTGAAACATCAAACTAAGAAGATGTGGGGTACCAAAAGATTGAATACTCATTCTAACAAAGAAATGCTCTGAAACAATCTTAAAACTCAATGAGATAGATTATCTTGTGTCTTGTTCTGCTGCAGCAGAAGAAATGATTATTTTGCTTCACCTATATGTTGTACTAGTTCCAGGTGGCTCTGTACTGGAAAATATATATCCTATGGATACTCTGTACCGGCTGATGGATGAGTCTAGTGGAATCTCTGTACTACAACTTAGTGTATTTTGTACAGGGCAGATTGGGGCCGAATGAGACCCAAATAAGAGCTGACAATTAATTTGTGGCTGTGTGTTATTTCAGGAAAACTTGGTCATGAATGCTGTGCCATGGTACAAAGTGAAGCCCCCAATGACCACGAATGGTGAGTGTCTGTAACATGCAATTTTCCCCATTGCAATTTTTCCCCTTTTAAGCATCTCACCAAATATGTATTAATGCATGCCCAGAATATCTCACAGTTGGGTTAGCTGGTTTTTTAGCCCAGCTGGTATCATTAATTTTGTCTATTTGAGTATAATAGGTGTATATGAGTTGCGTTGCTACTCAATCAAACCTGGCAAGGCAGAGCAGTGGTTTCACAGAATCCAGCAAGGACTCCCTGCCCGTTGTGAGCTGTCAGAGCCTGCTGGCATTTGGTTCAGTGAGATTGGACCACTCAGCACAGGTGAGACTGTGATGAACTTCAACTTCTCCTTCAGTACCTCACCAGAGATACATCATACAGTATAGAGAATTTACCACTTGATAGTTCACTCAGATGGAAGCTGATTGGCCTATCAGTTCTCATTATATCACTCACACATTTTCTTCTTGAGTAGTTAGGAGAATTTCTATTCTGAGCTCAGGAGTGAAAGGTTATGATCATAGGATAGTGTTGCTCAAGTCAAAGCTCTTTATTACTACAGCGTGAACGTCTGTGGTTTGGTTTACTCGTTTTATATTTGTACTGACAGTATACTATGTTTTTGTTGTTGTTTTTGTTTTGTTTATGCTCTTGCAGCTGTAGTTTTATGGCCATACAAGAGTCTTGATGAACGTATCGAGTTGCGCAAAGCTGCTCTGGGAATCGAAGAATGGGTCGAAGCAGGTGAATATCTTGATATGTTCTGTAATTTTATATTAGATGGTATAGGGACAAAGCATGACAATGTACGGTCGGAGGTGGTCGGTATGATATCGGATGTGGTCGATGCCTTGTCCGTATGGTCTAGTTGACTCTGAAAATTGGTCCACTTCCTAATTTGACTCTGTCCAGTGTTGTGATTTGTGTTTGTGCCTGGCCAATCTTTGTAGAAACGTAATATCTTGTTCTTTGTCTCTGTAGTGCGAGATTGTACCGAGTTCGTCACGCACGGGACTAACAAGATACTGGTACCTCTCCCTTTCTCTCCATGGAAATAAGCCATCACGCAACCTTGCGGAACACTATGGTCACGCAACGCCACTCCGTTGCCTTATAGGAAATTGGAGATAGTTTTCTGCTGTAGGTACTGAAGTTCTTCTCACAAAACTAATTTTCTGTTTCAATGACGTTGTTGCTAAAAAGACGATGTGTGGTTTTTTTGGGAGGGAAGAATCAAAAGAAATCAACAGCAAATACATGGATTGTGTATTTTAGTAGTCTATAGCATTAGTTAGTTAGTCTATAATTCTCCCAGAGTTTGTGATGGTCAACGCGAATAAACTTGAGCTAAGAATTTACTCAGTGTGATGAGTTCACTTGGTGTTTGCTTGACAGCCCATAAAAAAAAGATGTAATGGTTGTAATAAGGCGTGAAACAAACATTTCTATCGTTAGGTTGATCTCACACTCTAAGCCGATTTTTATTCTCAAGAAAAATGGAAAATGACATTTTAGAGAACCAAATCTCTTATTGCTCTGGTGGAGCATTCCGGTCAGGCTTCCCAAGAAGCCTCCCAAATTACTGACAGAACCACCGACAAAACAACATTGCATCAATCGCAGATGTGCTCATCCATGAACGATTTGGAAATTTTAAAGAAAAAGATATAGAGGAAGACAATGCTGTATAAGTATTTATGGGGGAAGCACGAAAATAGAGTTCCAAAGTGTGACGTCATCATTTTGCAAACCTCTAAACTACATCATGCGATAAACGTAGCTGCTGCAAGAAAGTGTGCAAAATCTCAAATCGCTATCCCTATTGAAAGCAAAGATACAGAAGTTTAAAGGCCCAAATAGTCCCATATAAAGTTACTCTCTTATTTAGCGTCAGTTCTAGGAACCGACACCATTTGAACTTCAAAAGCCCAAATTTCAGCTCTTCAATGCCGTAAAGAGGATATTTTGTTTTGTGTGATCTTTTTCCAGGATAGGCCATTCCGAAGATTTGGACAAAGTCCATTATTTATTTCAGTATATCAATCACGGCATGGAAGAATTTGTATTATGATTTGTGATTACCGTAAAACTACGTAAATAAGCCTGAAAATACTTTGGTCGAATTTGTGCTATAGGATTAGTGACATACTATATCAGCACTTAATAAACTGGTCATGACTGATTGACATGCCTACTTTTCCTTTTGACAGCGAGATGTTGTATTTGCTATTGCTAAATTTGCATGTACATCGATAGCAGTTAAAAGATATACCACTAACTCGGCGCACCTTGTAGAAAATTACCAAAGAATATTCCCCGTATTTTTACGGGAGTCCCGCTAGTGAATTTATATTGTTGTAGACCGATAAACGAACAGTAAACGTGACGTGTGTGAACTCAGGGGCGGACGGATGCAGACCGGCTTACACCGGTTTACGGAAACCGGTCAAATTTATTTCTACGCCTCCGGAAATGACAAGGGACGGCGTTTTGCATGTGGCCAGGTTTCAGGAAGAGCTTGTCCCCAACCCGTCTAGAAGTTTGCGCTTTCTGCCCTTGCTCATTTGAAAACCCGTCAGATTTTCTCCTGAGTCCGCCCCTGAATCTCCTAACTCTCAAGAACTCGAAAGATCAACTTCATATCCAGGTTCCTGTACATCGGTAAGAGGCCAGTGTTTGTAATAATTTAACTGATGTGTTTTAAACAGACCTGTGTGTACAATGCCGGCATGACAATTGCGCAAATTGTGCTGACTGAGGGGATTTAATTTGGTGTTCAAGATAATATATGGTTTGCGGTGTTCGAGCCATCGAGAGTAAAAGGTGGGAGCGGCTCACACGACTCAAACGCTTTTACCCGCTCCTGTGGTTTAAAAACACGCCCCCTCACCGCGCTAATTAATTTTGGTTACAAACAAAACTCTGCATGTGCAACACTGTGCACGAGAATTGGTTTGAGGGTGGCAAAGGGTGCTTTCGTGAGAAGTGAATCGATAATTTATTTTTTTCGTGAAGTAACTTAAACGAGCCTTGTGAAACTTAATCCATCAATATATAGTGTTCATTACTCCATTATTCTAGTTACTCTAAAATTTCCATTACTTCATTATCCTAGTTACTCTAAAATTACCATTATTCCATTACTGCAGTCCAGAAAATCTTATCATTCCGTTTCACAAATTACATTATTCCATTGCTTCAGGGAAATGTTATTGTCGCTGATTATTCCAAATGAACACCGTTATTCTTATTATTACACGAGGTTATTACACGGGAAGGAGTGCAATACAGCGGAGTATTTTTACGAGTCGGTTTTATTTTTTCGAGCCTGCTTCAGGCGAAAAAAAATAGAACTGACGAGTGAATGATTATTATTATTATTATTATTATTATTATTATTATTATTATTATTATTATTATTATTATTATTTCCTGCAGCAAAACACGTAACGGATGTGCTGAGCAGTTCAATCAAGCAATCTTGTTCCAGGGTGAGTCTGGTGTCGGTGCTGACGTAGATCAGAGATGAAAACTCTTGTCAGATCCTTTTTGTCAAGACTGAACACAGGTGACGTGCCGCGATGAGAAAATACGAAACCCTGGACAACAACTTGACGAAGGTAGAAATGAACGAAGATTCCGACGTGGATGAAGAAGTTGCGAAGGATCTAACAAGCAAACAAACAGTATCTGTATGGAAAACTTCCTTTAACATAATGAACTTTACCACTGGAAGTATTTTTCTGGCAATTCCATACGTCGTTAAGATGGGAGGCATCAGTGCCTTGTTATCCCTGGTGATCATTCCCTGCGCTCTTTGTTACACGGGGGAAATCCTGATAGAATGTCTTTACAGTAGAGACAGCTTACACGAGGAAAAGATCCGCGTCAGATCAACCTACAGAGACATCGGAGAAGCAAGTCTGCCTCGAGTGGGTGGGATACTGGTAGATATTTTCGCGTATGGCGATCTTTTCTTCTCCTCAGTCTTCATGTTTGTTTTTTATGGTCAGTTGCTCTCGTTTACTCTGCCCTCTCTCCCTCTCACGCAACTCACGTGGGTTCTCGTCATTGCAGTCGTTGTCTTGCCAACCATATTCCTTGAGAAGCTTGGACAGATAGCTTGGTTGAGTGTCGTCGGTATGTCAGCCGTTCTAGTCGTAACCACAGTTGCCATTGGCTATGGATTAAATCGCATCTCCGCACAATCTCCTCAAAATTCTGAACTTTTGTTCTGGGACACAGAGAGCGTGGCGCTTGCTGTTGGAATCACTTTCTTCAGCTACGAGTCTCACCTATTGCTGACAGACATGGAGGAAAGTATGGCTAATCGAGAGAAGTTCGGCAGAGCCCTGTGTGGAGGCTACGCTAGTTTGACGATCATCAAGATCATTTTCTCCTTGGTTATTTTTTGTGCTTTTGGGCAAGGCACTCAAGAAATTGTTATACATAATCTTCCCGCTGGCTTTATTCAGATAACACTGACTACGCTTTATGTAACAAGTACAATTACCACGTTTTCTCTTCTGGTACATGCCGTGATACACAACTTGGAGCACACCCACGCCGCAAAATACCTCATGTCGATCTTGCCTCGATTGGTTTGGTTCATAGGCACTCGTCTTGTTTTCTTCATTCTCGCTGTTTCGACGGCAATCCAAATACATCATTTTGCTTCTCTTTCGGCTTTCCTTGGAAGCTTGTTTACACCTCTCGTGACCACAGTTTTCCCATGCGCGTTTCACCTTCGATTGAAGTACAAAGAGTTAAGTTTCTGCGAAATTACTGCAGATGTTGTTCTAGGAACTGGAGGTCTATTCCTCTCCGTGGTTTTACTTTATTTTTCGTCTAAAAACCTCTTCGACGGTCAGTGAAGGCTAGCGCCTCATATGCAATTAAACACTGCATGCAGTGAACTGCGATGACACATAAGAATAGCAAATACAAAATTAACACCATAATCCTTTCACTCCCAAGCTCAAAATGCGGAGAAAACCGTATAGTGATGTTAGTTAGAATTGATAGTTTATTCAACTTTCATCTGTATCACCTCTCAAATTCCTATAAAAATGTAATAATTGTATAATTGTTTCTGTAATATTTTGTCAGGTTGTGATGCCAATTCTACTCATATAAAAATAATCTAATATAAAACTTGTAAATATATTCTTCCAGTTACTACCGTTCTTCGTTTGCATTTCCTTGCATTTTTCAACTCTTGCACTGCTGAAAATCAAATGAAAGCTCTTAATAAGTACACTTTACGCCGTTCTCCATTTCCATACTAAAATATATTACCTTTCTGATTTTTGAAAGCTCGCCATTCAGTTTCTGATGGGCCAATCGTGTAGTGAAACCTGAACTACTGATTCCCACGAAAGTCTAATTGTGACTAATTTTGAACAACTTCAAATATGACTAATACTAGTGTGAAAGTAACCCAAAGGTGTGAATAGGTGCATTCTGACAACAACGTTTCACGCTGCTCTTCACCAATGCTGTCTTTTAACTCATCTTTTTTCAAATTGAGTATAAATAAAATAATGCATTAACCGTATGCGGGGCCTGCAGATATCTCGCCTTCTACAGTACTTTTAGCTATTCGTCATGTTTAACACATCATAGACTTGACTGTCGGCGGGGCCCGCAGAGATCTCGCCTTCTGGAGTACTTTTAGCTATTCGTCATGTTTATAAACATCATAGACTTGACTGTCGGCGGGGCTGGCAGAGATCTCGCCTTCAGGAGCACTTGGATCCTGGAAAAGAAAGGGACAGTTCTACGGTAAACAAGGCAAATCCAGCAGCAGGCGTTAGATCCAGTGAGACGTGATGTATTTTATTGACTAGTTATTTGATAAAGTATACAACGCGTCACCGTGTAATATAGCCTCATCTAAACACTTGGAAAGTTGGGAGAACACGAGAGTAGCGTAGGGAAAACACGAAGCTATATATTTCTTTAGTAGCAGTAGCAGCAGATCAAACAGATGAGACTTTTGACAGAACAAGTCAGATGAAAAGGGATTGTGCAGTTATGGTGAATCGAGTTGTAAACCGGATGAAGGAAGTCTTACCAAATCATTAAAATCGTCTTCCAAGGGCCGCCGCCTTTGAACCCTGCGTCTGGGTCTTCTTTAAAAAAAAAAAAAAAAAAAAAAAAAAAAACAGAACAGAAAAGATAGAGTCTGTTACCTGATCCCGGCAGCTCCTGAATTGTCAAATGGAACCTAAAATACGTGACCTCTCGAACAAAAGCTCTCGATGAGTACACCCATTCTATAATTAGCAATGTTCACTTTCAACTTCTTAACTGTTAAATAAAATCTCGTTGAAGCTGTGACCACTGGAAAGCTGTTGATGAGTACATTCTACTAGAGTGTTAGTGTGCAGTGTTCAAGACTACTTAGTTATGGAGAAATGAAGCGCGCAGGTGTAGCGATGTGACGTGTCCACCAAGTGAAAATTCAAAGCTACGAACCTTGAATGGTATAAAACACCGGCCAATGCAAGCAGCGCCAAGAACAACACTGCAGCAATGCTGAGAACGATAGTCATGATCAACTTGCCATTCCCCTCGGCCTTGTCCAGCTCCGCTGTAGGGTCTGTTTGGACCCATGCATAACGATACAAAAATGTCAGTCGAGCGCGACGCTTTCGATTAACTTTCGCCCAATCTATAACGTTTCTTCCTGTCTGGAACTTTTTTGACTGTCCATTAAATTTCAACATGCTCTTTCTCGTGAAGTGGTTAAATTGTTTGTTTGGCCTTCGTGAGCCAATTCAATAAAACACTTGCGAGTTAAAATGGCCAAATACTAAGACTTTTTCTTTTTTCTTGGACCGATCTGAGACAGACTAATGGAAGCAGAGAGTTTGCAGAGGTACTGACTAATCTATACTTTGGTTTTGATTTTTGGTCGAACTAAGTGCCGCGGATCTTGGATCGATCTCATCTAAGCGGCTTTTTTGTTTGTTTGTTTGTTTGTTTGTTTGTTTGTTTCCTTGCTTGCTTGCTTTTCCGTTTACTTGAGGAATTTCGGTTAAAGATAGTTTGGATGGTGTTACAGACAATTAAAACAAGTTTTGATATTTGGAATCCGAAAACCGCTTTATAGTAAGGGTTAGATTCAGGACTTGCTTATATGCTTAATAGTGGAAACCTAATTCTGCCTTACGCAATGTAAAATCACTGCCCTTTTTTTCAATGACAAGTTCACCTTCCAGCTGTTCCGCAGGGTCGGTATACACCTGGTCAGTGTCCGCACATCCTGTGTCTGTGCATATAGAGACATTAAACTTGTACGCCGAATGTCTGTCCAAGTCTTGTAAGGTGATGGTATTTATGGCTGAGCCAGTCACGTTCCGTTGATAGATGATTGGACGTGTGATGTTTTTCCAGTATCGAACGACAATCCATGGAATACCACACCACGTTCTGTTGTCGGGGAGCTAGAGGAAGTTAAAGAAGAACATACAAATTCTCCTAACTATAAAATAAGAAAATGTATGAGTGATGAAATGAGAATTGATATTGAACGAGTTTCTATTTAAACAAAATAACAAATATGCCTCTGATGAGAGACTGAAAAGTCGTGCAGTAAAAATAAAGGTTAAAAAAGAGAAAATTGAAGTTGATCACTCTTGGGGTGGAAGGGTTGAATCGTTTGTACACGATCAAGCAAATAGTTGACTAGTAGTCACTACTCTCTCTAAGCGGACACCTCTCTAAGGCGGACAGCATGCAGATTTGGTCGTTGCCGATTTTCACTTGTTTCTCTGTATCTTAACTGTCTCTAAGGCGGACAACTTTCTAAGGTGGATACTAAATCTAGTCCAGAAGGTGTCCGCCTTTATAGAGACAGTTGACTGTATTTCTTGGTTTGAATGCCGCGCCAATGGATTGTATTTCCGATATGCTAATGATGTGACAGCAACCCAGTGTATAATGTATGAAAATTTGTTGGTAAAGGCAGATTACCTTTTATATATACATTTATGTTATATATAAAATTTGGACAAATGGTTTTACCAAATTTTTATCAGAACCGAAAACAGTTTCAACACGAGATGCCTGGGTCGCCGTTACATCGTTCAGCAAGACAATATAGGGAGGTTGCAGGCACTTTAAAAAAAAAAAAAAATATATATATATATATATATATATATATATATATATACAGCCGTTTGCAGAAATTTTGAGCCCTCAATATATATCAGTATATACAAATATCAAATGCATTGTGGGAAGAGTTTCGTTTAAAAACTTGATTTCCGAGCCAAATTAAGTGGGGAGACGTAGAAGGTTCATCACAGTTTCAACTTATGTATCGTTTTGGTGACAAAATGTTATGATTGGTGCGGTTTTGTGTGCATTTTAGAGCCATTATCCTTCCCACAATGCACTTGATATTTGTATATACTGATATATATTGGGGCTCAAAATTTTTGCAAACGGCTGTATATATATATATATATATATATATATATATATATATATATATATATATATATATATATATATATATATATATATATATATATATATATATATATATATATATATATATATATATACACACATACAAAGAAACATTACCTTAAATGTGAGCCTTAAATGTTGGCCCTCACGGAAATAAGGCCGCTCGACAAGGACTGGCTTGGAGGGAACTGAAATGAGAAAAGGCAACACTGCAGAGTTAATAATTTCGACATGAAGTCACAAAAGGTTCCAAACATTTCTGGCGTGGATTAACTTTCCATGAGTTGCTGCAGACAGACGTCCCAGTCATCATGTGCTGGCTACCATTTTTCGCGATATTCTATTGCGTTAAAAATCGTTGTCGCGTAGCTGAACTTACTCTGTGCAAGTTTCTTACCAACTTGTCTTGCAACGGTTAAAAATGTATCGTTGTAGTTGCCGAGATGGGATGTTACACCGCAAAGCGACCTCAACAACGATTGCTGAAGTATACTGGGGAAAACTTGTGACTGGCACGCCGGTGAGTTGACGCTAAATTCCAGACGTCAACATGGCGGAATTTGAAAATGACTAAAAAGTGCACATGCGCTCTTGATCACGCCCAAGCAAAAAATGTGAGACAAATTGCTGGAGGGGGGTGTTACATTGCAAGTTGCTACAATCGTTGCGGAAAGTAGAACTGAGCTCTACTTCGCGCAACAAAAAAGCTCCAATTCATTCCGAGACAAGTTGCTTGCAATGCGTGAATATTGCAGTGCATAAAAAAGACTCTTCTTATTCGCGGCATTAAACAGAGGGCCTAGATGGGTTTACTGTTAAGTGTTATGGGCCTTAATTTTTTACTGTTAAGTGTTATGAAGCCAAAAAAATTAATGTTAAGTGTTATGTAAAAAATTACAGTTAAGTGTTACAAGACTAAATATTAAATAAAACAAGACAAGAGGGCCTAGATGGGGTTTAATTTTAAGTGTTATGGGCCTGAAGTTTTTACTGTTAAGTGTTATGAGGCCAAAAAAATTAATGTTAAGTGTTATGTAAAAAAGTACAGTTAAGTGTTACAAGACTTGATATTAAGTAAAACAAGACAAGAGGGCCTAGATGGGGTTTAATTTTAAGTGTTATGGGCCTGAAGTTTTTACTGTTAAGTGTTATGAAGCCCAAAAAAATTAATGTTAAGTGTTGTGTAAAAAAGTACAGTTAAGTGTTACAAGACTAAATATTAAATAAAACAAGACAAGAGGGCCTAGATGGGGTTTAATTAGTGTTATGAGCCTGAAGCTTTTACTGTTTATAAGTGTTATGAAGATCCCCCAGGTCCTCTAAACAATCAGATCGTGCATAACTACCGCTACTATACATTATTTTTAGCACAAGTTGGAGTTAAACTGTACCTTTTCCTTTGGTGGAAACCTTAATATATGATTTCTGTCCCCAATGAGAATCTCCAAGTCCATAACCGAAGGTGCATGCCACAGAAAGAACATAGCTTGTGTAGCACTTGAGCCCTGTGAAATTGTATTTATGTGTTGCATTGATTTTCCATTTTTCCTCAGTTTCCTTGTTCTGATAACATCAAATAGAAAACAAATATTAGCTGCATATTTAACCAGGAGGGATCTTCTGTTTCCAGGGGCCATTTTAATAAAAACACATTTACGAATGTGCTTTACAAGCTGGAGCCAATTCAATAAAGCATTTACAAGTGCATTTTACAAGTTGTACAAATTTCTCCACAAGTTAAAACACACTTTAATCTAATACAATGGCCAAATACTGTTGTAGTTGTGCTGGGGACCTGTATCTGTAATATTGTACAGACTTTGCTGGAGTAGAGTCCGTTTTGAATAATGGCCCAACTTGTAAAATACACATGTAAACGTTTATTGAATTGACCCCTGGACCAACTTCCCCACACAATACCATGCCAGGATTTGTTGCAGCTATGGTCCCAAACCTGTATCTTTATAATGTTTTGCAGATTTTTTTCAAATTGGAGTCCGTTTGGTGGTGTTTGAATAATGGTCCAAATTGTAAATTGCACTTGTAAATGTTTCTTGAATTGGGCCCTGAGGCCAATTCAATAAAGCATATACAAGTGTGTTTTACAAGTCAGACCAATTTCTCCAGACGTTAAAACACACTTAAATCCAATACAATGGCCAAATATTGTTGTGGTCGTGCACTAGGTGTATCTGTAATATTGTACAGACTTTGCTGGAGTAGAGTCCACTTAGTGATGTTTGAATAAAAGTCCAACTTGTAAAATACACGTGTAAATGTTTATTGAATTGGCCCCTGGTTGAATTATAGCTGGGAATTTAAGCTACTGTATACATCTGTTTAATCTTTAAAAAAGTTCAGGGTTTATCTCATAATGAAAATCAAAATATTTTACCCTTAAAATCAACTCAATGTCAAGCAAATAAATTTTTGACTAGTGGATTGAATCAATTCCATGCCAATGCATTATTGAGATTGCAAATGTGCTAATTTCTTTCTTCTAGTGGTTGTTATTTGTTTTCTGATTCAGGAATTTGGTAAAATCGTTTATCGTAAGTCTTTTTAAACATAACAGCTGGTACAAAAATATGTATACATTATCTCTGTCAATCTTTTTCGTATACTAAATGGTGCATGCCTGGGTAATGAACAGATTCAGGCCACTGTATTTAAGCTCACTGTACATATAATATAAGAGCTGGTATTTACCTGAATTTCTACATTTCCAGAACTTCTGCGAAGTGACAGCAGGTAGTGGAACCTCCTGGTAGCGTCCATTAGATGAGAGTCCTTCCAGGACACTTCAATTCCCTCTGGGCCAGCTTCAACAACTTGAAATTCGTCAGGTTTTGCGCAAAGACCTTGGAAAATAAAACAACAATAAATATTGCAATAAATGCAAGTACTGTTTTCCATTCTATTTTTGCAAATTTGCCACGATTTTATTTGGAAAATTTAACCCTTTCATTGCCAAGCTTGAAATGCACTGATTCTACCAAACTTTTAAGTAGAAAATGCATGGGTGATGTACAATCCATGTAGCGAGAGAATAGAAATTTCAATCAGCTTTCATTTGAGTAAGGTATCAAGACATACTGATATATCTCTTATGAGAAAATGAAAGAGAAATCTTAAGTTAATATTACTCTTGGGAGTGAAAGGATTAATTCAAGTGCTAATTTAACGGAGTATTTCATAGCTTTCCACTCTTGCTCTGCTGTGTGGTTGTAATATTTGTGAGAATTAATTCTTGTAGTTTTCAAACAAGCTAAAAAACTTCTTTCCTATGATTGTTTCCTGTGAAAATAGTCTGCCAAAAATTATTAACACTCCAAATTAATGCTCTTGGTTTTACCATGATTTTACATGATTGGTAACCATAAAATTATATAAACATCCTGATATAATGTATTTCTTTGTTTTTCTTATAATGCATATCATGTTCATCAGTGATCATGTGATAGACATGACAACCTATTAATTTTGTAATCAGAAGAAAATGAGTTTTCAAACGAAACTTTTTGCACTTTTAGGCAAAATCAGTTCAACATACTAAATCTGTCATAAATGTCCCATCTCTGGACTTTGCTGAAACTGCCACCAAAGTTGTTCCAAGTCTGGATACTGGCACACAGTAAAGGGAAAGGAGTAGTATGAGAATGATTAGCCAAGAACTCCTTTATATGCTCTGTCACTGAACAATTAAAGTCCTGTGGTGAGTGTGTAGAGGCTTGGCTGCAGTGCGGTAATCTCCTGAAGAATTTCTTTGTTGCAACGATGCAGTAGTTGGTGTGAGAAGTAAACGACATAAACACATCTGTTTTCACACCACTCTCTGCAACTGTCCATGACATCGTAGCATGTGGAGGCCATCCAACTGCAGAACATTTAGGCATGTCTGGCTTTGCTGGTTTATCTAAAAGAAACAAAGTATCAGTCTACCTGGTTATCGTGCTTTGCAGACATCATACTTGTCATACTGTGGGTTTGCATTAGGGTTGGGGGAGGGGGGGCGGGGGTACTCAGTAAAGATGGGAGATGGCTCCACCCTGAGGTCCAAACCCTTACCCTTTTCATATAACAATTTTGAAAGACAAGGAGCCACATATCTTTCATACAAAATGGTAAACCTTTCGTATACCTGCAGTACAAACACTCTATCCCTTTTCTGGACCCTCAAAATTAACTTATGGAACAACAGAACGTCACGTTTTACCCATAGAGGTGTTGAAGCAAAACAATATTATTTATTCAAGGGGTTTACCCTGAAAAAGGTACCCCTTAAATGTGGAGCCTCTCCATATAGTCTACTATAAAGAGTACTCCCCCCGGGCTGAACCAGAGTCGAGAATATGAACAGGAAATACACATTGGACTTGTAGTTGTGGTTGATAATACAACATTTGAATCATGTGTTATGAAAGCATCCTCTGCAGATATTTCACTACAGGAAACACTTGACAATGGCAGCTTTTAAAACATACATTTTCTGCATTAAATGTGCTAAATTTGTCATAAAGTTTTGCACCAAATTTCCTTTTAGCACTTAAAATTGAACAACTTTTGAGCCAGTTCTTGTTATGCAACGTTGTACTCTACTAAAACTGTGAACTGTCTTACAGACCTATTTTTGTCACTTACCTCCAACATAGACAGATACATTCCTCAGGAGCATATTTATATTCTTGTTGGTGAGATTAAACACCCCACAAATATAGGTCCCATGATCCTGATATGAAATATTTTCAAACTTGAGTTGTATAGTCCTGTTGTTAGTTTGTATTGTGTGGTGGCTCAGCCTTTCTCCATTCCTTTTCCAAGCCAAAATCAGCTGATTAGACAGCAGAACAGACTCATTTATGCTGCAGTTTAAATGTGCAGATTCACCTTCAGGCAAGTACACTTCTTTTGATGATTCTGAAATATAGAAAAAAAAAAAATTATTTTGTTTCACAAACTCTGACTCAGGGTCTAACCTCAACTAACTCCGACTTTGACCGGTGTTTTCTCCAAAATGAAAACATCAATTTTCAAATTCAAAGGCCAGATTCCTATCATTTACCAGCTCAAGTGCCTATTTTCTACATTTAAGTTAGACGCAGAGACCAAGGACTTTTGGTTAAATGAAACCCTGGGTCTAATCCTAACTAACTCCGACTTTGACCGTGTTTTCTCCAAGATTTCAAAGGCCACATTCCTATCATTTACCCGCTCAAGTGTCTATTTTCTGCATTTGAGTTGGACTCAGAGACCAAAAAGTTTTGAGTAATTAGTCTATTAGAGAATTTACGGTATGTAGATACATCATGGATACACAGTGGACACCACATCTTACTCTGAGTTTTTCAAGCATTGATGTGGATGTGCAGTGAAATAAGACCACCCCTCTCCCTAAGTTTTTGAAGGCTTATCACAATGGCGTAGAATGAGAATTAGTGGAGGGATGGTATGTTTTCACTGCATATCCATGTATCCACTCTCATTGAATACCCAAGGAACTTAGGGAAGGGGTGGTCTGAGGCTCGATCACGTGCATACCATGTGGCATGAAATTTTCACTGAATTATTAAATTTTGCAGATTGCTGTTTTTTTTTGTTTTTTTTTTTGCATTTTTGCTGGAAGAAATATTTGTGAATTTGGATTTCAGATTTTACTGTTGGGAACAAATTTCGCAGATTTCAGGAAGTTTCTGTCTGGTATTTCACGTTTGGCACTGGTACATAGCAACAAGGGGTTTCATTTTTTCTTGTTAATTAATTTCTAATTCACAAAATGTCACAAGTCGTCCATTACAACTCAAAACTACAGTATATGGTAGGGTTGGCCTGGAAAATACGTAAACACATAGTGCTAGACAATTCAATAAATAGATGGAGTAAATTTTCGTAGATCTTTTTTTTTTTACAGGAGTATATTTTCACCGGATTTATTTTTCGCGAATCGTCGGAAAATCTGTGAAATTCGTGAAAATAATCTCCAGTGAAAATTTCATGCCACATGTCCTGCATGTCCTATAAACGTCCTTTAAAAAGTTTTGAGTTGAAGAAGCTTTTATTCTTAGTTGGTTTTTGAGCAAAACCTTTCAGTTTATTGCAGGCCAAGAGATTGAGGGAAACAGGGGAAAAATATCCGCTTTTTTGTTTCCTGACAAACAGATAGTGGAAACTGGAAGTATAAAATAACTAGACTGGCATTGCCAGTGAGCTCGTGGCGTGAGTTGTGTCGAGACCAGAATATACTAAAATGGAAGTAGGGACAAGAGCGGAACTTCCAAGAGAGATTTCCAGTTTCTCACCAGAAAAATATCACACAGTATAGAGAACTTGGCTTTACATCTTGCTCAAATGAAACCTGATTAAACTATAAATTATCATTACAACTCTCATACACTTGCTTCTTAAAGGTTGAGCGACTCAGGAGCTAAAAAAGGGTCAGCCGGCAAGAGAAGCTGAGAAATGTGTGACATTTTTTTATGCACAGTTGATTTTGACAGTTTGACTTCGAACACTTATTTCTAATCAGAGGCCACGATTAATCCAGCCTTTGCTTCAATACTTATCTGTTTCTTTTATTAACTGAATGCGTTTCTTTTATCAGGCTTTCAAGTATTCATGCTCTGTATCAAATATAAAATTGAAAGCGAGGAATGTAACGCGATATTTGTTTACAATATTATTGCGGTTTTGTTCACAGTGTGTTCAGTCCATTTGTGGCAGCAAACTTAATATTCAGGACTATTTCAGTGTATTTTTCATTACTATACAATGACCACTGCGAAACAAAGGCTACATAATCGAATGGAAGAAACATTTCAACAGGCATTGTGCAATAAGCAGAAGAATTTCATGAGCCAACAGATGTCATGTACAGAGTAAAGCACAAATCGTCATTGTTTTAGGGCTAAAGCTCATTGTAGGTTTGGTTTCCATTTTCAGCCTGTTATCTTCTCAGAAGTATTTCGTGTCGCCACAGAAAGTTTTGTTGGGACTAAATACTTAGCAGCGACAGAGATATTTGCAATCCTGCAGCGGTATCCATCAAACATTTGTCCATGGCTATTCTAAAGCTTCCGCCCCTAAAATCCAGTTTATCTGTGCATGTTCCACAAAGCCAAATGGTGTTGAGTTTGGATTAAATGCAGTTAACTTTTACACACAAGTAACGAGCAATTCACTGACCACACTCGAGTTGTTTAAAGAAGTCACCTTACTCATCACATATCACGTGGCAATGTGAACCAATCACCGTGTGCTGATTCATAACCCAGAAAGAAAATAAAAAAATAATAATAATAAAAATAAGACGATGAAGATGAAGACACGGTCTCCAATCCTAAGCTCCTTGGCTTCGCTACGAGCAATAAATCATAGATTGTAGTAATAAATGTCACGTGAAAGTCACTCTGCAACTGTGATATTATTTTGTAAAATGCATCAGAGACCCGCGCCTAAATTAATTAATCTCGTGATGGACTCGCATTCCGTTCGATATATATTATATAGACACGAGTGTTTTGCTGGAAAATATACCGTGCGTATAATCCATACGAAACTACATCCGGGACCCGAGTGGCGTATTTTCCATATCCTCACTAGTGAGGATATCGTTGGCATCATTTCCCGCTTTTGCACGGTTGTTTATGCAATTTCTCGTAAAACACTCGTGTCTAATATAATAAAAAGAAAATTACACGGCGGCTTTAAGATATGGATTTTATTTTCTCGCGGTAAAAACAATATTTTACTCACTCGCGAAGCGCTCGTTCGTAAAATATTGTTTTTTACCACTCGAAAATAAAACTCATATCTTCAAGCCGCCGTGTAATATCCTCTATATAAATCTCGAAATTTCGTTAGGAATTTAAAGAGAACTGGTTTTCACGATATAAGCACTGATTTAGTCAGTATTAATATCGTAAATGCGGCATTGACGGCAATAAAATCGCATGAGTGGTTGCGGAAATGGTTTGACGTTTGAAATACCGAAATATTTGCACATACGCACTGCTCTAAACGAGAAGGAATGTCAACACAATCGACTTTTCCATGCACAATGCCTTACCTGAATTGTTTGCCTGACACCTCACTCCAACAAACAAAAGAGAAACGAAGAAAAAGAAAGCCTTCATTCTGATTCGATATTTCTTCCGAGAAATTCTCCAATGAGAAGGCATCATATTTCAGATGAACCCAAACTGAGCCAATCAAATCAAAGGTTCTTCTTGCTCATTTGAATTGCTCATTTGCTTCCGCCTTCTTCAAACGGTATCTTTCATTGGCTAATCCTTTTCTCGTCCTCAGGCTTTCGTTGCCGTGAGACCTCGAAAAAAAAAAGAGCATGGCGACGGTGAAGTAAGCGGAAGTAGTAAAGCATGTGCATGGATGGCCTTGTTTATAACCCACGTCGTTGGCTTTTTAATCCTCCAAGAGGTCCGCTCCATATCCGGATTTGATCGTGAGTCTTAATCTTTTATGTTTTTCATATTCTATTTTGATTATGGTTGATTTATTTTGGCATATCAATATCAACAATCACCCGTTGATCGATTCCACGGATTTGTACACGTTCAGACGTTTTGCAACTCGATCGCGAAAAGCGATACCTTAAAAACACAAGGTCACAACCCTCCCGGTTTTCCTTTAAGAACTTTAATTCATACATGGTAATGTACGTGTGTTTTATAAATTGACATCGCATTTGAATGATGGACTGTTTATTGTCTTTCTTTTTGTCTTGTGAAAAGCGCTATCTTGCAAAAACCTTAGTCAGTATGATTAGCGTTTTAAAAATTAACCAATGCGGCGGTAATTTGATCGAACATCGAAAAGATATCTGTTGTGGAGTGACACAGCAAATGCCGCGTCATGTTCACTGTGTGGGTGGCGGCCAGCCTTAGGTATACAATGTGTGATCAAAGAATTTCGCGATTGTATGGTCTTTGCTTCCAGTCAAACGTACAATCTACTAGCTCAAGGAAGCCCTGGAAGATTGATTCAAGTGATATTCAGTATATTGCGTGAGTGAATCGAAGGTGCATTATTAATGAATACATTCATTCTGGGGTTCCATTCATACAAATACAGTTCTGTTCGTTCGATGAAGCACTAATATTTGTGCTGAACAGACTTTTTCGCTGTACATTGGTCAATGTTGTTTTTTATTTCGTACTTTCGTTCCTGATACCCGCTGCTTGTGTAGTTGACCAGATTTATATATGGTGCATCAAGGGACTTGAAATGCATGACTGAATTATTATAAATGATTATTGTGTTCTCTCTAATTCTGGAAATGAATGGGTGTAAACACTATGCATGACCAAAATTATTTTGAGCTGATCAGAAGGAGAATAGTATATAGCTTGTAAAAGGATTCACCACAAAATTCCTGTCGCTTTGTCATATCTTTAAAATTCTGCTTTATTACATAGGGGCCAGGCTTATTTCAAAAATTGACCTTGTAGAAGGGGGAGGGGGGCAGGTACATACAGACTTTCAGAGCAACCTTATTGGTCTTAGGTATGTACACAGAACATGTGACTGTGTTGTCTCACTGCACAAGTGGTTGTGTGTCCTATATGCACCAGTAAATCATGCATTTCTGCATGTAAATTTGCACCAGGGCTGATTTGTCTCACTGACGTAGTAAGTTGTGATGTGTTTTAACACACCAAGGCTTCATAATCCATAACTGCATGCAAATGAGTGATTGAGTGACTTATGCACCTCCATGCTTGTAACATAATGTTGCACTGCATATAGACTGTGTATCAATACATATGGACACCATAAAATGCACTGGCTGACATTTTGAGTGTTCCAGAAGCTTTTCACGATCTTCATCAATTTGCACTGCAATATTCTGCTATGTGGCTGCTGTAATTTTGCTTCATGTTGCACTCATCATCAGGGAATTTTGCTGCAGAGCATTATTGCTCTCACACAAGGTATTTGTTTCCAATTCTATGTGCAAGCACTTGTAGCTGTAAAAGAGTCAACCCTGCATGCAGATAGCTGTTTTCTGAGTTTCTCTGAGTTTCTTAATCTTTTCAGAGATAAAAGCAAGCTTATATGCCTCTGGATGGCCTCCATCAGTGGTAACTGTATCATGGACATCTCAGATAAAGGAGGATGTACAGTTTAATCTGTTGTACGACAAATCTAATGATAATGGATGTCCTATTAACACAAGTTCAGGAATGATTCTTGCAAGTTGGTGCAGAAAAAACTCTTTGAAATCTAACCCCCATGAGAAGTTTCAGTGTGACATCACAGAAGCATATGACAAGCTAGATATATTTGAGGAACATGCCTACTATAATCTCTGTGTTATTATTGTGGCTAACACCTCGTCTGGACAGCGGTGTTACAGCAACATGTTGGAGGAAGATCTGTCTGATAAAAGTAATGTTATATACTAATGCATGCAATGCATACATACACAGCTGTACATCTCCAACATGGCAAAGTTATAGTTTCATTGTTAGAGTTCTTCAATTGGTCATCCAGTTTGTGCCAATTAATATTGCCCTTACTAATTCTTTTTTTAATGCTACCACTAATGTACAAAACACATAATATAACAATCTGGAAGTGGCTAGGGGGATTGAGACTTGTATTTCCTGAGGTCAAGGCTATTGTGGAAGCTGGCAGTCAAGATCTTTGTCTTTCATCTGGTCTAGGTGACTTTCACAAACCCTCAATAGTTGCACACAGTTGCATGGGAGATAATTTATTCTGAATCAGTGGCTCAAGAAAAGCTGGAAGCCAAGATGGCAGCATGCATTAGACCATGGAAGATAATGCTATTTCAAACTGTGCCAACACTTGATCATGAGCTAGATCACAATCGGCCAAGCAGTAGGCCACTTTTCAGGGAGCTCTAGCCTTGGATATATTATAGCTCTTAATTATTGAATCAGATGGGTGTTTTAAAAATTTATCTCAACATATAAAATATTATTGTCAGTAACTTGCACTCATTGTCAGCTGTTTTTGTTTTGTTGCCAGCAGCAAAGTGTCCCGCACCACCAAATCTGACCGTGGATGCTGGGAAACGCAATATTTCAGCAAAGTGGGGATGTCCTGCAGGGGTCAGCGAGTTTATTTGTAAACATGGCATTGCATACAAAGTGCTTTTGACGAGGAAAATTAATGGAAGTGACCGATGTGTTGACAAGGTGTGGTTATAAATAAATTTAATATATAATACAGAATTAAAATTTGGTAATTGAACATTTTTCATTTTACTGGCTGGTGGTATGAATTTTCATGAAAGCTTGCCCAGGCCAGGGGCAGCCATTAGCCATGACTCACATGCACAGATAGTTCAAAAAGCTAGCTTTCTCCTGAGCAAGTTGCCGTGAATATCTACAAGCCCGACTGGAAAGTTCCCCCCTCCCCGGCCTAGCTCCAGCTGTACAGCTTTACATGCAAAAGACAATCCTGACCAAATGGTAAAATGAAACCCACAACTTACTCTTTCATGTTGGGCTTATACTGTATGCAATAAAATACCTATACAGTACTAAAAGTTACAGATTACAGTACAAAATTATATTATATTGTTCTTTTTATGTTGTAGCCCCAGGAGAAAGATTCAGAATACAATGCATACTTCACTGGTTTGGAACCAGATAAAAGATACAATATCACTGTATGCTGCTCCGTACATTTAGGCGGTGTTGCCCCTGGTTATGGCACCTGTGATTGTAACTTTATGGGACCAACTTCATCATCTTATATTGTGACCACAAAAGAAGATGGTAATTCTTTAAGTCTTTGCAAATTTGGTATTTTTTTAGTTTTTTTAGTTGTTTTGTTGAGAATGCCGATATGGCCTTGTTTTTATTGCTTTTCATTGCTTGCCATTTTGAATGCTGCGAAAAATTGAGTTGGTCCATTCGAAGGGAAAACAGCTGTCAGAAATACTATCATGGACTTTCATGCACATGCTCAAACAAGGAAAACTCTCATTGACTATCATGGAAAGTGTGGACATGTTCAAATCAATGACAGTTGGCGGTAGTCCATGATAGTGCATGGTAGTTCATTCTCAAACGGGTGTGAAAGTTCAAACTATCATCACCATTTGATCTGGGCTTTGCAGCTCAAATCACAGACTTCTCCCAGCAGATTCTCTTGAATCGGAATAGGGGTTGGAGGGGAGAGAGCCTGCATGCACTCAGATCTATTGTTCTTAATTGAATTTTGCCCCCAGGGTGCGACAGGTATCTCATGGAACCCACACCAGTTGAGATTAGGGTTGTGTTCTCCTTCATCATTATTATTATTATTATTATTATTATTATTATTATTATTATTATTATTATTATTATTATTATAATTATTACTATTATTACTATTATTATTATTATTATTATTATTATTATTATTATTATTATTATTATTAGTAATAGTAGTAGTAGTAGTAGTAGTATTAACCAAAGATTATTTGTTTATTATTGGTAGCTCCTGGGGACCATCCAGTGTTGGATACATGCCGTGCAGTGTGTTTAAAAGAGGACATGACTTTGGATTTAACTTATATAGTAAGCTGTGGCAAATAATTACTATCAAACAACATGGGGAAATGTATGAGTGATGCAGTGAGAATATTGATTTCATCAGAATTTGTCTCAAGTTAGTTCCAAGGCTACAAATTTTCCTTCCTCACAAGTATAACCATCTTTTGTAAGCAAAATAAAAAGAGAAATTTTGATTACCCTGTGTGTGTTTCAATATTGCCTATCTCTTTACTAACAGGCTCCTAAAGAGGCCAGTTGGAATGGCAAGCCAACAAACTATACAATCACCTACAGGAAAATCTCCTCAATTTCCACCATGAGAAACATTACAAAGACTTTTCGCTTTGATGGAGAAAGAACAAGCTTCACACTAGTTGGCCTGGACACAACAGCTAAGTACAACATTGAGACCAGGCTCTGTACACATGGTGGATGTGGACCCGCAGCAAAGTCAAGTGTTGGCTGTGAAATTTGTGTTGGTGAGTTTTTCCAAAGATTTTTGTCAAGGCTTTTGTATTTTATTCTCCTCTTTTTTTGTGTGTGTTTTTCCTATTTTCCTTCTGTTTTACTGTGGCTTCATAACTTCAGAAAAAAAGGGGGTTTTGTCTAGCAGTGGTTAGCCTGCGTAGCTGGCGGTCTCATTCGATGCGGTTGAACGGTGTTCACGGGCGCCATTTTGTACTGATGGCAGAAGGGAGACTGAGGTCAAGTGACAAAATTACGGGGCCCTCCCCCGCCCCGTAATTTTGTCACTTGACCTCAGTCTCCCTTCTGCCATCAGTACAAAATGGCGCCCGTAAACACCGTTCAACCGCATCGAATGAGACCGCCAGCTACGCAGGCTAAGCAGTGGTTCTTGGCAACTGTCTGTCTTAGTTTCTCACTGTCGATCTTTCTCCGTGTGTGTGTGTGTGTGTGTGTGTGTTTGTGTGTGTGTGTGTGTGTCTCTCTCTCTCTCTTTGGACGCATAATTTAAGTGAATTTGGAAATTTTGACCAAACAAATCAGTGTGTTGCTTTGCATACTTCAAGCCTCATGTGTATGATGTGTGCACTGTGCTGGTCTTGTGTGTGTACGTATGTATTTTATGGCTATAGCTTTGTTGCCACGCATGTCATTCTTGCATGAGTCACTCAGCACAGCTGCTTTTTTTCATTTGCAACTGACGTCATGGCGGCCATGTTGGAGGAACTTTAACAAAAGTAACGAAAGCATTAGCCTCTGTTCTGCTCAGAACCAACATGGCCAGGGGTTGATTGTAAACTAAAAATTGGCTGGACAGGCTTGAAATTGGACTGACCTTACTGCCGTAGCATCTGCAAGCGATAATACTATTATCACAATTGTACATACAGTATGATGTATATTACTTATCTGCCAACAGGAGTGCTGCCCACAACCGTCATGCCAACTCCAAGGGCACCAGACGAATGGTCCAAGCTGACATTGGGCACAATCATTGCAGCGCCAGTGGTTCTGGTATTATTGGCAATTCCCACCATTTACTTCTGTTACTGCCGTAAAAAGAGGTTTGTTTTTTTCTCAATCACTCATACATTTTTTAGTTCGTGATCGAGTAGAGGGGGTAGAAAAACAAAGGAAGATTATGCAAACATCTAAGTGTACGTTGCAATATAAAGCATTTACCAGCTAAAAGGACCCATTTGACACGTTGGTACACTGATTTACCGAGCATAGTGTCCTTTGTCGCGCCGTACTGAGTCAAAGAATCTCGGAGACAAATCGATAGTTCTCTTCTGAAGTCTGTTGTGCATTAAAAACGAAATAGTGAAGTCCGTTCAAATCCAACATGGCCGAAAAAGCTACGAGGTACGCAAAGAGTTATGGATTTTGTTTTTGTTTTTTTTTTTGTGCGCTGATTGGCTAAGGGGATTATACCCGATTACCGTATTTCCTCGAACAATGGGTTGAAAGGTGGGCGGAGCTTAATCGAGAAGGGGATGGGAGGGGAGGGGGAGGGTAAAGGGGGTGGCGGTTAAGAAAATATTAAACCCTAAAATCAAAGTAAAATGGAACTAAGATTTAAACAGGAGCTGTGGCGTGGACAGGTGCTTAGTTTCAAGCGCGTGGACATAACACGGACTATAAGTTAGAATAGAAGAAATCAACCTCAACTTATAATTTAGAGGGCTTGAGGGGGGGGGGGGAGTGCGCTCATTTCAAATTTTGTATTCAACATGGGCTCTTAATAGAGAGAGGGCACTTATTCGAGGAATAAAGTGTGTGAATTTGAGTAAGTTGATTCATTCACCATCTTTTATCCTCATTTTTAGTAAGAAGAAAAGGAGATCCCTGCGAGAATTAAATGTGGTAAGTTACAGTGACTACAGCAATACTGTTATGCGTCCATCAATTTTATCTCTGTTATATGGTTAATTGCACTCCGTGCAATTTAAAGATTATCTTGCTTGCTCTCATCCAATCAGATTACAGAAATGTTCATAGTCATGTGATAAAACACCACACCAGTAATGCATGTCGGTCGATATTGGCCACGATGTTATTCAGTAAAACTTGTATCGACTAACATTTGAAAAACAAGATGGTTAAGCCTTTCTGTGTTGCAGGTCGTTAACGATGGTCATCAGTACGAGCAGCCCGTGGGACAGGACGCATCAGATTCCAGTAACTATGACGAACTCGATTCGTTACAAGTCACAACGTAATGATCTGCCCTCGCTAGACGTGCTATTACTTTTACGCATTCTGGAGATGATTAGAGATGCTGTATCCACCATTGTGGATAGCTAACTGTGCGCTGAAGGTTTCTAGACTAGCATAATTCACGTCACAACTTCTCCAACTATACAAGGAGATCAGTAGTGAGAATTGATAGTTCAATCATTAAGCACGGTATGAAATGTCAAATTCTCCATAATTTGTGATATCTAGTGTATCCAGTCTGAGTCTTAGGTGAAAAATACCTGTTGATTCTAGCGTCGACAAGCAAGTGCTTTCTCTCAACAGACGTCTACGTCCTATCAATTGACGTGACTCACTTGGGCATTCTACGTGCATCAGTGACGTCACACCCCATCAATTGACGTGACATTTCACGTGTATCAATTGACGTCACATCCTATCAGTTGACGTGACATCCTACATGTATCAGTTGACGTCACATCTCGTACTAGGTTAGGCGAGTTTTGGCCACTAAAATGCTAAGAGATTTGCCCTGTTTATGAATACCGAAATCGATCGCAAATAATAAGTAATTGAAAGATATTTTAGAGATACCTGTTGCCTTTGATTCAAAGCGAGGCCTAGTGCGAAACGTTGTGAAAATTAGTTTTACCGGCATGTTAAGAGAAGGTTTCGTACTAGACTTCGGTTTGAAATAGAGGCAACAAGCATCTCAAAAATGACCTGTTGGTTTTGATTTTTCACTTACGTTTATGTTTTGCTCTGCTTATTTAAAAGTTCTTAAATTTATTCTTTGTAAGGGGATATTTTATTATTTATGGTTTTATTTATTTATTTTTGGTTATACGATGTTATAAAACGAAAACGGATTCACATCTCTGAAAAAGAACCATCTTGTTTTAAAACTTTTTTTTGAGCAGGATAACTTCACTTCCCTTTGGTAACTTTGCAGCCTGCTGGTTTTAAGTTCACACGCAATAAAGTAGAGTAACGTAAGTTTTAAAAGGTTAAAAATTTTATAGACGATAAGATAATTTTGTACAGTAAAATATCGCTATTGCTGGTAGGATAAATAAGTAATCGATAGTATTTTTGATAATTAAAAAGTAAGGATTAGAGCTCTCCATTCCACAACAATCTTGAGAGAAGTTCTTGTAAAGAAGTTTCCCTCGAACTATACTTCCCGTTAAAGAAGAATTGTAATAAAATGGCTTCAGGAACAGTTCGCCTATCCACACATTGTCTGTTAATGCTCGTATGCTCTGCAATGTTATCTCGATATAGCCAAAGTTGTCAACAGATTGTCATATCCGGCAAGGCCAATGTAGTACTGCAATTAATAAAGGTAAATCATGTGTAGCCCACGAAGTGCAAAGGTTTTCTTATGGGACTGACTGAAGTTATTCATGTATGTGTATGATGCAACCATCGCTGTCAAGTAACTAAAGCAGTTCAAGAGATATCTCTGAAAAAGACAAATCCGATTTCAGTGCTTCATTGAGTTGCATCCCGTAGAAACTCGGGACTCTTTTCAGGGCTCTCTTTGCCGGCGACTGCTTTGGAAGTTGTTAAAACTAAAATATTACAGAGGCACACTGCATCAGAGCCTGTGAACAGGCTCTCTCTTTTCTACAGTCACGCGGAGTCTGGGGTCAACCAGAACTCGCGCGGCCGTATTCACAGGCTAACTGCATCAGTAAATTCTGGAATTTCCAAAGGCCCAGTTTACAATAAAACCAACTTGTGACTCAAGACTGTAAACTATATATAGAGAGCTTTATTTATTTGTTGGTGGAGCCTAGAGTTACAATTCCGGCTATTCTTGTGTTCTATTGTATGAGTCCTCTAGTCTTTGATCGCTTTTTCTTTCCTGGGCTGAAAAAATTGAGACAGTAAATTTCGTAAACCGGTAACTCTTCGCTTATTTTTGTTCCCGCTTCTTCCTTCCTCTGTTTTCCTTATTTCCTTCTCTCTCCTTCCTAAAACTCCTTTTGCCCTCTCGTCTGTAAGCTTCTTTGCCTCTCATTTTCTTTCCTCTTCGCCGGTTCTCCCCTTCTTGTCGCTAACCCCCCTACCTTGTAGTGCGTTGTATCTCCTTTGGAGCAAGTTCCACACGTTTGAGTAGTCACTAGATTGGTTTTCGAGGCTTTTCGACTTCATTGCTCTTCCCCAACGAATGGAATGCATTTTAAATTGTCCTTGGACGAGGTTTTGAGAGAGTAGAACACAAGCACCAGCAAAGATAATCACTATATCTTTAGGGAGGACATGGCCAAGAGTCGTCTGTGGAAAAAGTGGTATCGGTTACTGACATGAACTAAATGAAAACTCGTTGCGGTTGTTATCCTACAAACGATCTATCTTAATCACAATTTCTTCGCTGAATTTCAAATGCGAACAGTGCAATTTTTTTTTCAGCAATTGCGAGCCCTTACCTTTGGCAGTAAAAGAAAGCGCCAACTAGACCCCGTCCACAGTAATCAGTTTTCACTTGAAAACGCATGCTTTTTTATGCGTTTTTGCTTTAGGTCCACACTAAAACGATTACTTGAAAACGGAGGTTTTTGAAAACGAAGGTTTTCAAAAACGGTTCCCAAAGTGGAGACTTTCGAAAACGTGATGCGTTTTTAACTGAAACGAATTTTAGTGTGACGATCGACTCGAACGGAGGATTAGTACTAATGGACGGACCAAAACGGAGCTTTTTAAAAACGTAGGTTTCCAAAACGCATCAGTTTGGACGTTGCCTGAAGTAGGTAAAAGAAAGCCATCATAAGTGCTCTAATGTACCGTTCCTCTTCCTCTATACAGGCCCGTTGAAGAATACTGTTTGCCTCGAAGTTCACAGTCTATTCAAGTAGCGAGTTTTCAGACTTGGCTTTATACGCTTTCGTTTTCTAATACATAAAATCTCGCCCTAGGCAAGCGGTAATTCAGTTTTTTTTTTTTTTTTTTTTATCAGCCTCACTCCTTCTTTTTTTAATGAAAACGGGTTGGATAACCTCTCGTGATTACCGGCTCCATTTTAATAATAATGTTCCTACACAAGGCCTCTCAAACCATTTATTATCATCGTTTTTAAAACAAGACAGGTTAGAGTTTTGCCTCTCAAGCCACGCTCCCTTCAGACACACATGCAGTCCTGTCTTTAAATTCAACAGAAACTAAAACATTGCAAAGATTTTAAGGGGAGAAATTGTTCTATACATTTCAGTCAGTCCGCCCCTTTGTCCCACAGCTGTATGTTGATAAAACATTTTCGTGATCAAAGACGCCCATGTGTCCTGTAATTATCTCAACTTGTCGGAACAGATATTCCAAGCTTTCATTCTTTCATTCATTCTATTACCGGTTACACTTGTCGCGTTGGGTTACATAGATACGCCACAGTACATGAAAGCTTTGAATACACCAAAAATATTTCACATTAAGCCGCTCGGAAATGACAAACGCCCACCGAAATTTGCGAGTTGACGAATGAAATTTTCAACACTGACGTTTTCGTAAATATTGTATTGTGGGTGAAGTAAATAAGTTAAACACGTATTTAGCGCCCTATAAAGGAAAGAAAATTACCGATAAATTATAATGGTCGAGCACACTGAAAAGGCATTAACTTCTAACCTATTCGAATTCAATGAAACAGATCTATTTCTCATCTTAGGTGACGAACCCTAATTGCCTTTGTACCATTTAACGTCCATTATCAGGACTTATTAGAATTATCATTTTGGGTATAAGTCAGCAATTTGCAATTTGTGAATAGTGAAAGAAAGCGACACAGAAATAGACAAAAAGAGAGAAATAATTGATTGACAAAAAGGAAACCGGGGACACAAAAATATACACAAGACAACAATAGCCAAAACGTTAAAATAAAATAAATAAAACAAGGACAAACACTCAAGTCGGACAGTGTTTGACAAAAAGGAAATTGGGGACAAAAATATACACACAAACACAAAAAAACAACAGCAAAAAATAAATAAATAAATAAATAAATAAATAAAATGAAATACATAAAACAAGGACAAATACTCAGGTCGATCAGTGTTTGCCTTATAAAAACTTATAAAACAGAGGCAGCCGCAAACACAGAGCTGATGCATATAACATGTACTGAGGAAAACGGCCTGACAAACACGAACAGGAAAGAGGGGAGAGCAAAAACGTTGTTCGCTTGAAAAATCTGCCGGTCGTCGTTAACTGAACCATACTCTATCGCAGTTTCATTCTGCCCTGTGACCAGACCAGTCCTAAGCTTCAGAACTGTTTGGATTAAAATATTCTTTGTGAGATGAACGAAGTTGCGCACTGCTCATCGTTTCTTATTAATATCAATTAGTTACCGGAGATTTAAGAGAACAAAAGGGCATGTGTTTCGTTTCAGCCTTTGGAAACCTATACGCTTAAAAGTAGATAGCTAGAATACTATCCTCAAATGAAAACTGGTCATTGGGTGGTTAGCCTCCCCCCTTTGGAGTAGCAAAAATAAATAAAATTATGAATGACAGAAATTAAATGCAAACTATCTTACAAGTGTCTCAATATAATTAGTAATTTTGTTTTCTGTAGCTGTGCGTAAAATAGAGTATATCGCATTTGATTATAAGACTCTTTAGTGTGCTCCGAAATTGTCTCAAAACGCGCGAAACCCCATTTCAGAGACCTGAGATTTCACAAATTTATGGGGGAGCATGCCCCCGGACCCCCATAACAGCTCGTGCTCAACCATACTCAATCCCAGCCACCGGCGGCCCTGGTAACTAATCGCCATATAAGTGAACGTTCAAGAAAGCGTGATTATGGTATACAGCAGTTTACCAATGGCTGGGTATTATTTGTATTTCCAAGTTAACACATATAGAATAAGATATATAATTGGTTGGTTGCTGTTTAATATTATTTTACACCTTACACAGAACTAAAGTGCCATTTCTCTTTTCTTGAGGGTTTCTTGGGCCTCATTTTTCTTTTTCACTCGTCGTCTTCGTAGTCCATGGTGTCTTTGACTCTCCTAAATTCTGAAAGAACGAATAAAAAAGCTTGCTCAGTTAAAAGCTGATTAAACTATCACATCTCACTACATCACCCTTAATTTTCTTTTTAAAAGGTTGAGAGAATCTGCATTTTGAGCTTGGGAGTGAAAGGGTTCGAGTATTGAGCAACCGGGCCCTACTCCTCATAATTATGGGTGGGATTGTGCCGCCCGGTTCTAAATGACCTTCAGCCTTTTAGGAGAGGAAAGAGCCTGGGAACGAGGTTGAATTATTAATATGATTACCATTATTGTGTCGTCCTCGCCTGAATTTCCGGCTCAGCGCGGGAATCTCGTCGCCTGTTGAGTCCATCTTCATTGCGTCCCTCTTTCCCCACCTGAGTGCATCTTGACAAGACGAAGGACGAGCCAGAAGAAGAAGGAATGCGCAAGCAACGAGCAAGACACAAAGCTGTGTTTTGGAAGCCATCTGAAACAGAAATGGCGTGCTGCATGGAGTTAAATTTTAGCACTGGGAGAAAATCGCACAGGGTTACCAGTGGGGAGGCCATTAGGGACATAATGCTAGAGGACTCCTTCAGGGCTGAATTTCCAGGAAAATTCAAATAGGTGAAATCAGCCGTGTCCGTTCCATTACATACTCCAAGATGGCGGCCAAATAAACTCTTAGAGCCGATTTTTTAAACAAGGTTTAGACCGCGGCTAAGATAGTCCTGGTCTAAACAAGGTCCGAACAGTAGCCATCCCTATCGTACCACGGTTATAACTTAATACTTGTAAACTGACGCCCATCCTGGTTCTAAAAATGCAATTTGGGTTTTGGCAAACCCTGTTTACAGACCCTCCATTGGCTAACGATTGGGGAGTACTCAATGCGAGCATAAGAATCTCTTTGCAAAGGGTCTTTTGTCGGGAGCAGTGACAATAGCGTGCGTACTAACTAGTCCTGAAAATCGAGTTATCAGGCGACAGTTCAGTTAACAAAAATGGGGGGGCTCAAGATTCCAATATCCAAAAACTTTACAAACCTTCAGAATTTTCTTTAGTTTTGGTAGTCGGCGTTGAATCTTCGTTGAATGATTTGGATGGCTTTGCAGTGCTTCGAGAACTAATTTCGATGTGGGAAGTTTTGGTATAAATGGAGTTCGGTAATTAATTAAATTAGACGACCAGCCGGAGGGAAAGGAGTTTTTCACGTGGGTTTCAATTAGGTAAGGCATTTGTTTTCCGCATTTCTCATCTTGGCGAAAATGCTATTGTCTTAATTAAGGACGCGTTTCCTCCAGTAGATTTTGATTTTCTTTAAAGAAATTACTGTTTGTTTGCATAGAATTTCAAAAAAGTTGAGTAGATTAAGAAAGAAATTTGCCGTTTCATTCTGTGAAGCACTATATGAAGCATATGGTTTGAACTAAACGGGCGTCGACCTCGAAGCCTAAGAATCAGTTCCGCTTCAAACTTGCAGTCCTGTTTTCTGTACTTGTACAACTAAAATCAATAAAACTGTAAGTAAATTTCTCATGTTCATGCGTAAGCAGGTGTACGAGAAGAACTGTTGAATGGATCCTTTTGTTGCCATGTATTTCTGCTTCCAAATTTAACTTAAGGAGAGGCACAAAAAACAAAACTGCACTCGACCAAAATGTGGACACTATACTCTTACAGAATGAAACCATTGAGAGATTTCATTTACGCTGTCACCTTTTAGGTTTCATTGACAGAGTTGGAAGTGAACACTGCTATTAGAAATGAACCCATTGAGAGCTTTCATTTGAGTGGTCACACCTATAAGTCGACAGTTAAGAGTTCGAGCTTGGCAAATTCGATTGGAAGGGATAAAATGAATGTTTTTTTTGTTTGTTTGTTTTTTGTTTTTCCTTCAAGTAAGCCTGGGACCTTGAATAAGAAGCAGAGCCGTCCTTCGAATGAAGCATTTACAACAGGAATAGCTCACGCTATTAATTTCTAAAGAAACATACAAGACTGATGGAGGGCGTTTCGCAAAACACAATTACACAAAGCAAACAACATCAAGGTGAATGAGGAAATTCTATTTAGCTGTACGGATAATAAATTCTGGTTTGGGAGTGTTAATTTAAATTTCCTATTAAGTGTAAGGGGGCTCCGAGAAGGTGAGAAATCATTTTACTCCATTAGCGATGAAACTACTCCCACAACTGTCTATTGTTTACCGTGTTAAGCCACTTTACAGAAGTCAATTTACTGGATAAGAGTAATAATCACCAGAGCTTTTTTTATTATCAAAGAGTATTGCGCGACTTGGGATTTTCATCTTATCAGATAAACCCTGTACACTATTTAATTTTAAATGGTAAAAAAAAAAAGTGCCGACACTTTTTACTCTTTTTACTGTCAATGCTGGCAAGGGCAAAAGAAATCACAAATTTTGAAACAGGCTTTGATGAAAAGAGACATGTACCTAAAAGCCCAGTTGCAACGCCGTTCACACTTAGCTCCCTAAAATGGGATCCGTCCGACATCAGTTAGTTCGATTTAAGGAAACGTCGACTGTTGACTCATTCGCCTCACACTTAGACTGGATTGATCTCACTCAGATGATCGTCTTAGCCTAGTGTGCCAAACATGGGCCCTACAGTCCTTAGTTTGGGAATGCTGGACAATGAAAGCACTACCCACCTGAAATTTTTTGAATATTCATTCGTCAACGATTAAGTTGAAAGAAAATTATGTGCTGTTGAGTGAACTGCAGACAGTTCTACGTCGGATTCTTTTTGAATGGAGCCACAATTACCTAAACGCATCAACCTTATACGTAGCTGTACGATCACACGTTACCGAACTCCGACAATAATCTATTTTCAAAGTCAGTTATACCTGTATTATAAAAGTCTTGTTTTAACATCCTCATCTCTTCTTCTTCTTCTGTTTTTTTTATTTTTTTTTTATTTTTTATTTTTATTTTTATTTTATAGAATAAGAAAGTCATTGATAAAACAAAATTATATCTCCTCCATATGATGCACTTCTGGTGCTCGGCCTACATGGCTTGCCAGAGTGGGAAATCTGGTACCGACTGAACAATTAATTAGTCTTAGTACTTCTTTTATATACACTCATTCTTAGTTAAACTACTTAGTGTAGTGTAAAAATCATTTAGCCGGATTAGAGTGACAGAATGCAAGAGATTTCAAATACTCTTAATAAGAAAACTGATCACCTGAAGAAAGCACACTTTTATCTGTGCACACCACATTTAGGATCTGCCACCATTCCACTTTCTTCCGAGTCCAACCTTATTAAATTAAGACCCTGGATCATTGGCGTTTCCTCATCCAATTTGAACTACAACAGTGAACATCCCGTAATTGACAAAATGAACACTGCTATTATGAAAGCACCCACTGAAAGCTTTCGTTTGATTGCGGGTCGCACATTTTGTTTCAGAAGTTGGAATTAGTGAACGCTGCCATTAAAATGTTGTACTTATTTTGGGTTTCATTTGAGTGGCCACACTTTTCTTGTGGCAGTTCACGGAGTTGGAAGTGAACCGCCACTGACGTTAGAATGTATTCATGCATTGAGAGCTTTTTGAAAACGCATTAGTGTGGAGTGAAAACGGTCAAATTTCTTAAGTGATCTTTTTTTTTTTTTTTTTTTTTCGACGGAGGTAATCTTTCTGTATTTTCTCAACTAATTATAAAAAATGAACAAAAGAGGGTTGAATGCCAAAGTAATTAATTTCGGGCGTCAAATAGGGGACAGTAGTATTCAGTAATAGTGAAGTGAAAAATCAGTAATAATGAACTTCTCCTTTTATTTTTGTGGTCACCAAGCATCCGCATGTGTGAACAATTCGGAGTAAATAAATTTGATTCGATGCTGGCTGCTAAGTGAAATTGCTGAGCGGGAAAGAAATATTTCGAAAGACAAATATATTTTACAGGACCCTTTGTCTTTTCCTGTCTCGGGTCAGGAGATTTTGGTCTAACTTAGACCTGGTTTATCGCTAAATTGAAGTTTAAACAGACGCCGTAAAACAGGGTTAGCCAAACGTCAAACTGCTAGCTAGTGACATGGATCGGAGTCGGTTTATAAAGACGAAGTATAGCCACTGTCTTAAACATGGCTATTGTTTAAATCTTGTTTAGACCAGGACTTTCTTAACCGCGGTCTAAACCTTGTTTAAAAAATCGGCCCTTTAAATTTAGACCACATGCCAGGCCTTAAAAGGTAAAACTAAACAGTCGAAGCTTTGCTCCACGCGTTGCATACATTTTTGTTTTGAGAGCAAACGAGTGGTTTCTTCAAGGAATGTCAGGCGCGACTAAGCAATGAGAACACTAGAAATTCCATGAGATTGGCATAGGGACAACTCACTCTAGTTATGCTGTGTATACTCACTAATTACACGGTCAGACCAAAAAAACCGTCGAGTTACTCTTTAATATGTCTTGAGGGGCTTAAAATCTAGATGAAATGAGCTATATCGTGCACAGTGGGACTAGCATTGCTCTTTCTTTCACATCTGCTCTAGCTTTTGGGCTTCAATCGCTCAGAAATCGTTACAAGAACTGCTCAAAGTTTGGTCAAAGTTTTTTTCGTTGTCATATAAGCGCACGAGGTTTCCCCAATTAGTTATTGTAAGAATATGTTCTCGCCTATGTACGTTCTAAGGCCGATATTACTGTAGAACCTACTCACAACTGGTTATAATGATCACATGGCGATGCATCTGCTGTGGTAAAATTGTAGACATACACAAAAGATTTAGATTAATCTTATCTCCAAATCTCGGGCCTCGTCATTTTTTAAGTATTTAACATTGCCCCTGGTGATGCATCTACTCGCACCCCCACTGTTATGTGAATAATAAAAAGGCATTAATTTTCACCACCACTTGTTGACTCAAGTAATTTATGTTGCTGCCTTCCGTCAAGTGAATCTGTGACCCAATCTTCATTCCGACTGTTGACGAAAAGGTACTTTGAAGTCAGCGTGCCAAGGCTGGTGCAATTCTAATGCGAAACAGCGTCAAAAATGACCCACGTGCATTCGTTGCTTCCCGCCGAAGCGAGATTTCTGGTGGTTGGAAGTAAGGCAGTTGGAAAATCAGGTCAGGCATTGCTAATTATTGAATTGATACATCCGGTTTACACAGCAATTAAGAAGCCATTAGTTTGCCAATGTTTGCTGCGTTGTAATACTCGGAACATGTTCGATTTCTTCGCCAGTGTACTGCTTTCGTGTTACGCATCATGGGGAAAACGCTCTATCAATTACTGAAGTCGTTTACGGCAGATTATTTTTCTTCCATCGATGCATTTAATAAGGCAAACTCCGCTAACGGTACACTATCACTCGCAACGACCTAGCATACAACACAGGCGCCATACGCGTGGCCGGAACGTTTTCTTTGAATTGGTAATACAATACAATAAAGTAGATAATTGTGTATTGTAGTTCCTTTATCCATCAGTATTTCGGCTGTGCAGTGACTTAGATTTGAGTCGAGTTTGCTTGAAAGAGCTGACGGACTTTGCATATATAAATACAAAATAGATAAAAGTAAATTGGCGGGGCAAGTTTTACAAGCCTGGCAACAATCAATCGCAAATATTGCTCCATTAGTTCACGAAATAAGAATTCAAATTGATTCGGTATGCTTAGGCATAGTGTTTTCTTGACTCTAACTTTCTCATTATTTACTTTGTTCAGGTGGGCACATTATAAGTGAGCTATTGCGTCGATCATTATTTATATTTCCCTTTTTATTTACCCTTGTGTCATCAGATGTCAGCTTACTGATTTATCAACAATTCTATACCCCCCATTGCATTGAAACCATATAAACATCACACCTCGGGAAAACCGTATCTGTGATGATCTGCACTGGGTCTGCTATTCCATGTCGGGACTTAAAACACTGCAGCTAGTTAAGCTTTGAAATAGACAGATTCAAGGTTGTTTTTTAGGAATTTGGCTGCCGATTTTTGGACGTGAATTGTCATCTTGAATGGCGAACATATTCGAATATTGCTCTCGAATTCTTAAGTACTTAAAAATACCAGCTCAAGGACTCATAGGAATTTAAAATTCTGAATGTCTATTTTTGAGAAATGCACTGTTTTCTTAGCATTATTTTCTTAGCTACTTTCTATGAATTAGGCTTAGAAACAGAATCTTTTTTTGTTCAAAAATATCAACTTTTTTTACTGTTTTTCTTTTCTTTCTCAAGTTGGCTTACGATACTATTTACTGGAGAACATTCAGTAAGCCCAAAAATGTAGCTATAAGATTTTTTTGGTATGCACCAGCTTAGTCATCACTGCTTTGCGAAAACATTAATAACACTCTTTCATTTAAGTGGTCACACCTTTTGAGTTTGCCTAACAGTTCAGGTTGGAAGTGCATGAGTTTTGCTATTAGAATTACAGCTTTCATTTGAATGGTCACACTTTCAGGTTTCATTCGACAGTTCAGGAGTCGGATGAAGTTTTCTTGGGTTGAACCTGATGATTCACACCATTTTGCCAATGAAAGGTCGGATTAAATATGACTGCATTTGAGATATATTGAATACATTGTGTATTATTTGCAGCTCTCACTGTGCGTTTCTTAACCAAAAGATTCATCGGAGAATATCAAAGTATATCACGTAAGTAAAACTATAATATTTCTACAACTCCCAATGGAATCTTAGAGTCTGAGAACAAGTTTGGTCTGCGTTAATAATATCATGTTAACATCATTGGTGATGTTTCGAGTGTTGGCCTATCGTTCGTTAACTACAATTATGCATGGTCAAAAGTCGTTGGGACGCTTTGTGTGGAGTGTGAATATGCACAAGCGGAGAACAATTTTCACATCTGGGTTCAACCTATAAGGGGCTCGTATTCTTCTGTTCAGCCCGGCCTCCCCTCCCTTGTGCAGGAGGCATAGACCGAGCAGTGCTCAAGTACTCAATATTAAAGAGTGCAAACTAGCTCCCGGATCACTTTCATGAATTTAGAGACAGTATGCGCGACGTGAACAGAATTAATAATTATCAGCTGTCGAAATGTTGCAGGCCGAATGTAAGGAGAAAATGTGTTTTGACACGCTCTGGATGTCAGCAACACGAAAAATTAAAACAGAAATGCTAATGTTTGTTTTTTTGGCTTCCCGTTGTGTTGTTTTTAAAACCGAAATTGTCGAGATGCTTGGAATTGTTTGTGAACTATAATTTAATACATCTTTACATTATTTTTCAGAACTGACTTATAGGCATACGATAAAATTGGGAGAAAACTCCCTAACGTTTGAGATCAGAGACACTATTGAAAAGGTAAGGGACTCTTGATTCTTCTGTCATCTTGATTGTTCATTGTTTAGGTACAAGGTTTGTCCTATACGAACAAAACAAACAATGAATGATATAGAATGATCTCGATTTAACAAAAATCTGTCCTACAACTCATGAGTTCAAGAACCGCACCTCAAACCATAAAGAGACCAAAAAACCCGTTCCGAACTAGTGTTTGTAGAAAGGTTAAATTTAGTGTTGAGATGTTTCAAAACAAAGTCAAACTATAAACATGATGGAGGCTATCTAAAATTGTGGATTCATGGTTATTTTCGTGTGACCACAAAGTGTTGGGATGAAAGCCAAACATTCCTTTAGCAAAAACACACTGTTAAACACTTAATGATCATTGTCTCCTAAAGGTCGGTTCATGTTAGCTAGTGTAGCACAGACATGGCGGACAGAAGCGACTGAGATATTTTCGAATGGTGTTTTCAGTTTCTCCTAATCCGACACTATGCCGTAAATTTGTCAGCGAGAAAGGTATCTTAAGAAGGCAAGACATCTGCCTCCCTGCCGGTTTAAAACAAAGTAAAGCTATTAGAGATAATATTTGAATTACCTATTTACGTCAATGATTTGTCTGTATATACAAGAGAAAATGTTTTTGACGAGAGATATCGCCCGCTGTTCGAAAGAAAAGAAATAAAAAGATGGAGTGGCGTTGCACACCATTAATTATAATTCAGTGTAAAATGCGCATTTTGTTACATCCAATATCGAAAAAGTACGACATGCCGGATTAAACCTTTCACTCCTGAACTCATAATACAAATTCTCTCAACCATATAAGAAGAACATGTATGAGTGTTGTGATGAGAATTGATAGTTCAATCAGCTTTCGGTCGGCCAGCTATCAAAAACCAAGTTCTCCATACTGGTTGGTATATATATCTTTGGTGAGAAACAAAAGGAGATTATCATCCAAGCTGATCACTCTCACGAAAGGTAACAACTAATGGCGTTGTTACTTAGACACTATTCTCAGCAACTTGTCTCGTGATATGAAAGACAAGTTTGCTGGAAGAGTGCTCGACTGAAAGTTGTTACTGAATCGTTGCAAACAGTGGAACTGACTTCTACCTTTTGTAGCATTTGTGTACGCAATGAAAGTGATACAGTGACACAGGTTGCATACAGAGGTAATATGTGCATTGTGCAATTCTCCAGCAATTTGCTTCGCAACTTGTGCAAAACCCTGGCCAATTAACAGACTCCCAAGTCGAGCCAACTCAAACCAAGTTTGTGTGCGGGTCACCCAACTCAAAAGTCATGTCGAGCCAAGTGGGCAGCCAAACGCGACCCAAGTCCAAAACTTTGGCCCTCAAAATTTCACGATATCTTTGGGAGACAATTAATTAGCTCTTTGGACAAGGAAACAGCACAACACTGAATACCTCCCATGCAGTTCGGAACAGCACCCACAATTCGCCACGAGTTGAGCTTTTCGTCATAGCACTCCACCTTGTCAGTTCTCTCGCGGCAGCTCTTTTTCCCGCCAAGAACGTAAATTTTGTTACCGACACACGCTATTCCCGCCAAAGCTCTTGGGATGCACAAACTCGCAATAAATGCCCACTGGTCGCTCTGAGGGTCGTACATCTCGCACGTGTTGTGCGAAGAATGCAGATCGTCTTGAGTGCCACCCACAACGCACAATTTCCCGCCAAAAGCGATGCCGCACGCGTACGCGCGCCGGGTCTGCATGGGCGTCACCTCAGACCACGTGTTTTGTCTGGGGTTGAATCGCTCTACAGTGTTCAGGTAGACATAGACTTCGTTTTCGGTGTCGTATTCTGTTTTACCGCCAATTGCGTAGAGGAATTTGTTTGTTATGACACAAGGGCCTCCTCTGCTAGTGTTCATTGGTGTCATGGCTGCCCATTTGTTCGCCGCTGGGTCGTACCTGGGAAAAAACATTGTTTCAGCTTAGCTTATGACAAAAAATAAAAAAACTAAACAACTTCTATTTATACACGGTAAGAAATTCAGCTACTGGTGGGGCCGTATTGGTGCTTCCACCTGTAGAAAGCAGACACAGGCACGAAAAACCTTCCTACTACTGCCGGCCGTGGGGATCGAACCCACGACCTTCTGGTTCAGAGCTTCATTACGGATTCTGGTCCACCACCCCAGACCACTGAATCAGACTAACTAACTTTTCTGACTAACTTTTCTTGCCGGTTCTACGCGAACTTCAGTTAATCGATCGGCTAGAAAACCTTCCTGTTTTATTGGCAGTTCAGGCGGCTGGAGGTGTGACCACTCAAATGAAACTTCTCAATGAGTACATTCTAACAACAGTGCTCACTTTTAACTCCTGAACCGTCAAATAAAACCTAAAGGTGTGACCACTCAAATGAAAGCTCTCAATGAGTACATTCTAACAACATTGCTTACTTCCAACTCCTGATCTGTCAAATGAAACCTTAAGGTGTGACCACTCAAATAAAAGCACTTAATCATGAGTATACATTCTAATGAGCAGTGTTCAAAGTTATACTTGAGCGGAATTTTTAGTTTAAATGTTACATGTTATATGTTACGGCAGAGAACCACGAGTTAACAAGGGCGCACTAGGACGTCAGTACAAACCTGGAAACAGTGTTGAGAGGTCTTCCGCGATTCCATCCACCAACAGTGTAGAGCACTCCGTTTAACTCGACAACACCAAGTGCTGAAATCTCTCGCGCCATTGGCGCAACGCCAGCCCAAGTATTGGTCCGGTAATCATATCTCTCCATGCTAGACAAGTGACCGTTCAAAGAAACGCCACCGACCGTGTAGATAAAACCTTCGCACTCGGCAGCGCCGTGACTGAAACGCGGGATCAACATCGGCGCCAAATTGTACCACTGGTTGCGCGCGGCCACGTAGCACTGGGTCGATGAGCGAATCTCATCCCCAGGTCCCCAGATTGTGATTATCGCCTCTTCCTGCCGTTCGATGCTTTTCCGAGGTTTTCTGATTGCAGATTCCGGCAGCGTGTGCTTGTTGAATAGAGCGAATGATTTCATCGCTTCGTAGAGCAGTTTCGTGCATTCCAAGTTATCTCTGATAACTTCCTCTTCTTCCACGTGTTCCGCTAAGTAATATTTTGACATGCAACCAAAACGGACGTTCTTCAGCAAGTGCGCGGTAAATTCACTCCTTGTCTCCGGCTCGTATTTTATCCAAGAAATCACTGCCTCGTAAATTTCTTCCTCTGAGCTGACAATGATGTCATCTCGTGAAATTAAAGTCTCAAGTTGGTCAGCAGTCAAAAACATGAATTCCTCTTCTTTTGAAACAGCCTCAAAATTTTCGAGAATGAAGTTTTTAGACTTCCTTAGTAATTCTTCGCAGCTATATGTTTCGGCGAACGACTTTGCGGTCAGGCAGTTCGCGGGCCCAAGGTTGTTTTCCAAATATCTACTTCCTTGTTCTTTGAGGCTGTTGATAAGCAGGTAGTCACCGGCAAAAACCAAATCCTTCACGTTCTTATCTGTTATGTTGACCTCCCCGGTGTACATAAACCTCAGCAAATCTTCCATGACGGAAGATTTGAAACCTTCCAAGTGAATTTCTTCTTGTCGCCTTTCCTTCATGTCAGCCGAGAAAAGGCCAAGAAAGTAAGCACTGCTTCCCGCTAGAATATTCTTGTGGGCTGGGAATTTATTGCCTTCGACAACCAGTGTTATATCGCACAAAAGTGCTTGTTTTCTAAACGTGTCCACGCACTTATAGAGATCCCTTCGATAGCTTTCCGCGAACTCAATAAGCAGCGGTGAGCCGGCACGACTCCGCGTTTCATGATCCATGCTTGCTTCGATGCGTTGGAACATCCTGCGTCTTGTTTGAAGTTCCTTTCGCGATAGCGCATTCACTGACTCGACTGCACGTCGACCGGCTTCTATATTGAGTGGGGATTTTTTTTCTTGTAGGCTTGACTAACACGTGGGCCGCTTTTACGAAAATAAGTTTCCTTTCAAAATAAAGCGAACACTATTGAGAGTAAATATTCATTAAAAACATCAGTTCAAGTTGCTGTTGACACGTCTGCAGGTGCACTGTTCTAAATAAGGACATGGGCACCTTTTTAGGAGCAAAGGTAATTCATATTCAAAAAATTAAGTGTCTCTTTGGTGATTTTTTATCGAGTACACCATATTTTGTTTCTATCCCACTGCTGTAATTCCTGCCATGAATGACTTGTTAACGATATTTTCAGAAAATATGTAAGACAAAATATATGTATTATTTTTAAATCATTGAACGTGGTATATACGGTCGAAAATGGCTTAATTGTTTTCACTTGCAAATGATTCAAGATTACGGGCCTTTGACTGTTACACACTGGTAATATAAATATATAAGTACAAGAAATATAACTGATTAGTTGAGGAATACGTTTTCCTTCGGTCTGTCATGAAAATGAAGAAACCACTGAATCGTAGTATTCTCTACTTTTGGACGGTTACCCAGATTAACAAAATGCGTCAAGAATCGAGTGAATTTGTTCCCGTGACTTTATAAAATGGGCATACAAATTACATTGTATATTCTATTAGAAGAAGACAATGGATTTACCGAAAGAGCGAAGATATAGCACATACCGTCTCAATATAAAGCTTTAGTCCACTTCAGAGTTCAGTAGTTTTCAGAAGGGATCAGGAGGAAGTATATTAATATATATTCCAGTTGGAAAACCAGTGACACTCACACACAGGAATTAAATTACGCACATGTTATGACGGAAACGTGAACTGATATTGTGGACCCACGCAGCAAAGATCGCCATAAATATATCGAAAGGGTTTTTTTTGTGAAAGGAACTACTTCGTCAGCAATTATTATAGTGGCCCCGTGATAGACCAAATTGAGTTTGGACTAAGAAATATATATTTTTTGGTTATTTTTTTTAAGCTTGTTCCTTGATCGGCATTTTTCGCGCTGATGCTATTCCTATCTCACTATTCCTGTGAGTACAGCCACTTTATTTATATGAACAATTCACCTAAACCTCAATATTTTATTAATCACCCAATCAAGACTCTTCTGAATAAGTAGCTGTGAACACCTTGTCTGGATGTGACTATAAATTGCAGTGTTTGTCACGTCTGATTTTTGGTCTCATATCTCGTTAATGTTACTTTAGTTGGCAGTGTGGCAAGCGGTTTGAATCCGAGAGTGTCAGTTATCCGCGTCTGGTGTGATCGTCCAAGTAGTCTATTCAGAAAAACTGTTGTTATCATGGCGACGGATGTTCAACTGACAGAGCATTAGTTCTGCTCAAAGTCAAGAATAGATATAAATTAAGTCATTGGGTATCTTAACCAGCCTGCAAACCTAACGGTAAAAACAGTTTCCGATCCTCTGCTGCGTCTTATAACATCTTCTTTCCCCCTTAACTCCTTTATTAATTTCTTTCCTTCCCTAGAAAGAGCTAGAAACGGAAGACCTGGTCTGGGCAGATGCATTTCTTGTTGTCTATTCCGTCACGGATAAAGCGAGCTTCAAGAACGCGATCCAGATGGTGGAGATGATAAACGAAAGCAAGGCGACAAAATATGTAGCTCTTGTCGGGAATAAAAAAGATTTGACCCACTTCAGAGAAGGTAAACTCCTTCATCCAACATTTCCTTTCTCATGTGATGTGCTCTGCGCTTTCTGATTGGTCTAAACAAGTTTAACAGCGTTATTGCCCAATCAAGAACAAAAGCAAACCGATTGCGATCAACTCACGCAAGCACTAAACAAGCAAGAGGCAAAAATACGGCATTTTCTCGCATTGCTGATTGGTTTCTTCTTCAAAGTAAAACTAAAACGCTACTTACTTGGATTTCTAGTTTGTTAAAAGTGTTTTCTTGCATCAGTTTTGGCGTTGTACTGATTACTTTGGTTTGGTTTTCGAAAGTTATCCGAAAACAGCTTTATATAGCCTTAATTTAGCTCTTGGTTTATCTCACCTTTCTAATTGCGCAAGATCAAACGCAAGCATGCGCTGGAGTCCAGTATCAGTTCCTACGTGGCCGTGCGATCACTTTATATTTGAGTCAGCGGTCATTGCACCAGCTGTGGATTCAAGGAGATTTTGCCGTAATAAAAAATAATGTAACCTTCGTAAAACCTCAAGACTTAGTCAAAATACTCAATACTAGGACTCAATACTTAACTAGAAGTTAGTTCAATGCATTTTCTATAACATAAGCTGTGCACACACACACAAACGGGGATTGCACACGAGGGGTGTAATTTTAGTTACATGGGCGCGACGAACACTGACCGGCAGAACTGACGTAGAACGTATTTTCCGCGTCGTTCCTCTCCTGTCTGTCTGATTTATTTTTTAACATCTTTACCTTCTCCAGTCTCTACTAATGAAGGTCAGCTGAAAGCCGAAGAGATGGGCTGCATGTGCTTCGAGGTTTCTGCCGCTGAAAACTACGACAATGTGCAGGAAGGCCTGAACGCGCTCTTCACCCAAGTCAGTGTTGACAGAAGGTGCCTAGAGCAAGAGAAAGAGAAAGAACGCAAAAACACCATGCCACAGAACGAAAAAAAGAAGCAAAAATTTGGCAATTCCCTCTTCAATTGGAAGAACGAAAAGAGAAGAGCTGCCAGAAGGGCCGAGACTATCTGAGCATGCGCGGGTTGCCAGAGAAGTACAACCGCTGGACCGACCGTCTAATTTTGAGACGGCTAAAAATTACATTCAATGGAAAAAGTTTGGATCTAATCCAGGATTAGCCTAATTGTCATAAGGACGTTAGCATGCCATACCGGACCCAGAAATATGGATGTTTAAGTATAAAGGATAATTGTCTCGGAGTGTAAATGAAGATGACGTTGATAGAGCTTGTGTTATACTCATAGGCCTTGTAAGTAGTCGAAAAGCAACGTTTCTATTTTGAGGGATGAAGAGGAATAAATAAATTGTAACAAGCACTCTTGCAATTCCTCCAGGTATAAAACTTTGCATTTTTTTAAATACAACTGTATAAAAATATGCATCCACAGACAAACCAAGGGGACACTGACAAGTATTGAAATACACAAGATCAAGGAAGGTTAGTGCCAAAAAGACGGGCAATATTGGCACTGCAGAAATATGTTTTGATCCTGTGAGCATCATAGCTTGTGAGGCATTGGCCATCACAAAAATGTGAAACAGCAAACTTAGGCAAAGCGTGCATAGTTTGTGTAACACTTGTGAATACCTCAACCTAGCCAGAAAAGTCAAAACTTAGATTATATACCCAAGGATTACTTTACACAACTTGTGCACAAGCAAAACAGAGCTTGTGCATGATGTGAAGTTCTACCTCTTGTTGGATGGTATAATAACAGTGATGCCTGTTTTCATTTGAAGTATAGCATCAAAGAACATGATTCTGCAGTGCCAAAAATCTATATGCTAAGCTTACATCAATATTATTACTTGCTTTTCTACAAAACTGTGAGGATGCTGCTGAGGATATAAAGACTATAAACGGCTACTAAATACGGGACCATCAGCCCTCAAGCTAATTGTTTTGACATCGTCCTACAGGGCCCTTGCCACAAGCAAAGTTTGCTTCTTTGCTGGTCATAACCAACATAGTAGTGTCTACGAAGTGATAACAGAAATCTAATCTGAGATCTAGAAAAGCAATGTCACGTGGCCTGCTGAAAGTATATACAACAAAGAACAATGTAGTGACGTTACAAAAATGTTTCTCGGGGCTTAGGTAACTGGGTCAACCTTCCCGACATGTACAGAGATAGCAGCATGTTGTCAACGCGATTAATAAGGTTCTCCTTAATTATTCTGTGCAGTTTTGCCTCTGTTCACGTCAGTAACAGTGTCCACAAAGTATCGAGACATCGAAGGTCATGTGGCTTCGTACCCGAATTTCCCAAATCGCAAAATTTAAGTATCCCAATAAATAGTTGCCTTGAGGTATATATTTTTTCTTCTCTGACTCGTTGCCACTTTACAAAACCGGATATTCTTACAACTTTGCATATTCTCACATGATAACTGTTTCTTTGTTATAATCAGTGTATAGCATGTATAGCAAGCGGTAAGAGACAAAAAAAAAAAAACATAATTCTTGAATGATTCGGCCTTTATTTATCCAATTACTGCGTACATTACTTTTTTATGTTAAGTTTATCGTTTCTTTTCCCATTTTGTTTAAGTTAAGGTCGTCATTCCGTTTATGGCGCATCACTGCTGCCATCAGCAAGGCTCATTAGCTGGAAAAAGAAAAGAAAGAACTTGTAATATTTACAGAGGTACTGCACACCACTCAGCTGTGTTAAACCTACATGTATGCTATTTATGATTAAAGACGGAAGTTCATGATCTTGTTGAAAATAGCTTCTACTTATGACTACAGCGGCTTTCCAACTTTTGTGTCAGTACGTGCATGCAGCCATGGGGAAGGAATTATATCTGTTGAATTTCGCGAAAGCCAAAGAAATATACTCAGTGGAGCTAGTGTGCCGGATAGCTGTCTGCCTTAGTCTTATCTCGCGCGTAGCTTTAAGGAAGAAGAACGTCAATGACAATAAGAAAATTTTACTGAATAGGTTACAATCATGTAACACTAAACTCAGGTGTTCGCTAAATTCATACTTACCGCGGGCAGCAGCATCGAGGAGTGGGACTGGAACAAGACCACTGACAAGGAAACTCTTTAAAATGGTTGCAATCATTAGGGGTTGCGACACACCTGCCGCCGTTATCTTCACAATCAACAACTAAAAGAGAGAGAAAAAAAAAAAACAAAAAAAAAAAAACAGGAGATGGTTCACTTGTTAGTCCTAAACACGACCCGGAATACATTTGCGTGATTTCCAAAACTGACTAAAATTGTAAAAACATACGTCGCTTGGAACGAACACTCTTCTCTTGGTCAGTTTCTGGGCGTGCACCCTGCACGGTAATGGCTCCCAGTAAAATCACCAACAGGTACAAATGAAACTTGGCATCCATAGTTGAACTGCAACTGAAAAACAGCCGATATGCTTATGTTATACTTTATCTCCCTGAGTTCTATTTCGGATTAGACGTATTGCTGTGATCGGTTTGGGCAAAGAAAACAAAGGAAAATCTCATGATTCTACTTTTAACACTTTAGAATCTAATGCAAAAATCGAAGTTCAAAGAAATAGCGCTCGTAGCAATTATAGTTTAATGCTATCTACGGATCATATTGACACGGGTGGTACTATGGTTTTAAAAATGAACAAAGCAACAGCTAGTAGTCATCAATATTACGCCTAATGCATCGTAAAAGCTAAGAAAATACAAACAGTTGTTTACTGTTCGTAATTTGAATTTCAAACAAATAAATAAGATTAAAACAAATAATTGCAAATTCTCCCTTAATACGATGTCATCTTTGCATAAACCTTTTTAGTTCCCGCCTCCAGCATTTATAGCCAAGATAACAGGTACGTGTTAAACATCGCAAAAAAATAAACTTCCGATAGACTCAAAGCCCGATTTCGACTGTGAAATGCAAAAACTCTTAGTTCATTGAAATGATGAGTAAACGCGTTGTAAAATGATTTGCCCTTCAAAATTACTGTTTGATTTGTAGCTTTCAAAGGTTGACTGGAAGTTAATTCGCACATACCAGATTTCCTTAGTAGCGTTTCTAGATAGCCTTGAAAATAAAAGTTCCCATTTTTTCATTTCTGTTACAATTTCAAAACGCACTAAAGATGGTATATTAAATTGTTTTTCCGGCTACAACAATTTTAATCTTAAAATTAACCCATCAGATGTTTCTTTAGTATAAAACATCTATCGAACGAGGGTTTTTCAAACTGAACAAGCCTGAGGAACTATTTGGTGTTGTCAAAAAATGTTTACAAACTGATCAATTAACAGTTTTATGTTTCGGTAAATCAAAATGGTTTATCTTCATATTCATTTGATTAACAAATATTTTTGTTCATATTTATCTTCAATTTAAAAAGCAAACAACATTTAACGAGGGCAATGTGAAGCAGTGAGACTAACAAATGCGGCGTGCACCTTAACAAATAAATCTAATAATAAAAGGAGGTTATTTAAAGGGTTTGTATTCAAGAATTCAAATAACTTACCAACAACTTTGAAGTAATCTGCAAAACTGAATACTATAAAGCATCTGCCTTTGTGTTTATATATCCACAGAAATGCATTGCGCGCTCAAGGTTACAACTGGTATTTGTTTTCGTTTATTGGATGATCAAATTTGTTCAAACAAATTTCTTTCAATGCGTGAACGCTTCAATGATTTCCCATTTTCTAAATGCAGGATTGGTCCCAGAAGGATACCTGTTCTACGGTTAAATGAACATTTACATTACATTTTTATTGCATAAGCATCATTGAGATTACACGGCTTGGGACAGCTTAAAGTAGATATATTTACATTTGTTTTAGACATATCTATAACTTATGTCAATTAGGAAAATACAAGATATACAATAAACAAAGCAAGACAAGTGTCATTGCAACAACATACATTGGTGTTGATTATAAATACATTTAAACAAACAAGCACAGCCAGATAAATACTTATATTGATCTAACTCTAGATATTCAACAAGAAAAAATATTTTAGCTTAGTTTTGAAGTTAGTAATGTTTAGAGAATTATGGAGCGAGAGGGGGAGATAGCAAAGTGGTGATAGCAAACTCTAGATATTCAACAGGATACCTGTTCCCAGAAGGATACCTGTGTTCTACGGTTAAATGAACATTTACATTACATTTTTATTGAATAAGCATCATTGAGATTACACGGCTTGGGACAGCTTAAAGTAGATATATTTACATTTGTTTTAGACATATCTATAACTTATGTCAATTAGGAAAATACAAGATATACAATAAACAAAGCAAGACAAGTGTCATTGCAACAACATACATTGGTGTTGATTATAAATACATTTAAACAAACAAGCACAGCCAGATAGATACTTATATAGATCTAACTCTAGATATTCAACAGGATACCTGTTCCCAGAAGGATACCTGTTCAACGGTTAAATGAACATTTACATTACATTTTTATTGCATAAGCATCATTGAGATTACACGGCTTGGGACAGCTTAAAGTAGATATATTTACATTTGTTTTAGACATATCTATAACTTATGTCAATTAGGAAAATACAAGATATACAATAAACAAAGCAAGACAAGTGTCACTGCAACAACATACATTGGTGTTGATTATAAATACATTTAAACAAACAAGCACAGCCAGATAAATACTTATATTGATCTAACTCTAGATATTCAACAAGAAAAAACATTTTAGCTTAGTTTTGAAGTTAGTAATGTTTAGAGAATTATGGAGCGAGAGGGGGAGATAGCAAAGTGGTGCTTAAGAGAATATTTATGTAAATTGGACCTAGAACGGGTAAAATAGTCATGACATTCAAAATTGAATTGAAAGAGAGAGGACACAGGAGCGGGAAGTGATTTCATGGGGTGTGAGAAGACAAAACATGATATTTAAAATTTATAGATAGAACAAATGGGTAGAATATCAAGTCTTTGAAATAGGGGTTTAGAGTGGGTACGTGGAGGAGATTGTATGATAATACGAACAGCTTTCTTTTGAAGTAAGAGTAGAGAGTCAGTGTGAGTTGTGTAAGTGGATGCCCGTAAGACAGCTAATACGTTTTCCAATGAACCGGAAAACACACCAGAAAACTGATTAAAAAAACACATAAATATTTAAAAGCAAGTGTATTTTTCAATTTTCTTTTCCTTCCAAACAGGGAAAACAATTTAATAGTCGCGGTCACACTAGACACTTTTACCCTGGGGAAACCTGACTTTACCTAGGGTCACAGACATTTTTGTGTGTGACCGATTTTACCCCAGGTAATTTACCCCGGGGAAATTTTTCCCTCTGGGGTTTGAATACGTCATGTGAACAATAGAATTGCCCCTGACAGCTACTCATAGTCAACAGCAACAGCAAGGGTAAATTTATTCCCCAGCATGTTAACCAGTAGCGGCTTGTCCTTCATTGCGAAGTGACAGGTCTAGTCACGGATGACAGATCACAGGCTTTTCATAAAGAAAACAAATCTAAAAGCACGTGGGATAGATTTGCCGTGCAAAGATGTCAGGAGTCAGAGCGCTCGTGTAAGTAATCTGCTTTATTTATACTGAGGTTTGCCCTTGGAATTTGCGGTAAGCGAGGAACATCCTTTTCTCCCCAGGAACAATCTTAATTTCGATCCAGAGCAAAACGAAGCCGAACAAATCTACCACAACGGATATTTGTTCGCCCGCCGCCACTCAACGAGCAATCTACCCGCATATTCCAATTCTTATCAGGCAGAATCCAGCAGCGTGATTATAAATCCCTATCCGGTGGGCTTCCCACTGTACAGTACGGACTTTCAATCCCATACGGCCCTCAATTTCCATCGGAAGACGAACCGTCCGCTTCGAAAGTCCCTCCTAGAGCCGGCGGCAATCGGTGGACATCGAGCGAAACCAGGACGCTGATTATCGGCTATCAAGAACATGCCAATTCCTTGAAAAAGGTCAAACTAAAATGGTCAGGAATTGAATGAGTCCCGCGCGCGTTGTCTTCGTCGACGTCGTCTAGAAATTAAACGCTGCAGCAGAAGTATTCTTGATCGCCTTGCTCGGTGCAGTAAAGTAAAAAATAGTAAGGAAATAAGACTAAACACTTCACTTTGACTTTCGGGCATGTTTACTAGTCTTCTACTCGCGCCAACTGACGGTCAAGCGCGGGAAAGAAATTTGATCCCAAATCCCCGAGGTAAACGTCATCAGTGGGACCTTGTTCACCAAGGGTGATTGAAACCCCAGATACTTCTTCTGGGGTAACTTTGTTGTAATTTTCCCCTGGTAAATCGTTTTGCCCTAGGGAAAAGTGTCTAGTGTGACCACGACTAATATTTGGAAAAAAAATCGAAATTATCTCTTATCGCAAATATACTCTGCATCTAAAGAAGCCTACAATTGGGTCATGTGTTGCTCATCTTGAAAATATAAAAAAATAGCCTACATTTTTCAATCCGTTGTGTTTTTCTACTTAGTTCAATGCTTTCTCCTTCATCTGACACGGGTGGTACTCACTACGGTTAAAAGAACAAACCATTAACTATTGTTCTGGAAAATAAAGTTTCAAGTTTATTGTTTGCTTTGTGAATTTCAAACAGCGAAAACAAACAAATGAGATTATGAAAAAATAAATCGATTTCTAATATGCATCTTAGAATTAGGCTTCTCAGTTTAAAAGCTGTAGCACCCTACAATTACAAGTGTGGTAAATGTAAAAAAAAAAAAAAACAATAACCGGGAGAAAAATATTTCAATGCTCCCGATGGGTTTCTAACTGTTACCACTCTGAAGTGAAGCACACATATAAAAGTCTAGTAGAGAAAAAGATTTCAAACAATTTCTGGTTAATGAATCACCTCTTTAATTATCTCATATTTTCTAAAAGTAGGTTTGGTCAAAAAAAGGACAATTATAAAAAATCGTTACCTTGAAACGAAAGTGGGTGGGAAACAGGTGAAAAATAGAGCTGGTAGCAATTATAGTTCAATGCTTTGGTTAAATGAACAAAGCAACAGCTACTGATTACGCCAAATGCACTGTAAAAGCTAATAAAATACAAACATTTGTTTATAGTTTGCACTTTGAAATAGATGTAACTACAGAAAGCATTGCAAATTCTCTCTTTACAATAGGATGCCATCTTAGCACTAACCTTTTTAGTTCCCTCGTGCATATATAGTCAAGATAACAGTTACTGGTGGAATAAAAGGGACTTGTAGAGAGAGCTTACTTGAAGAAACGTCTTGGCAAAGGTTGGAAAATAGGCGATCTGTTCACAAGTTACTTGTTATGTACAAAATTGTTAATAAGTTAGTACCATCATATTTGCAGTCTATATGTCCCAATTACGTTAGTGATCGCACACTATACTCTCTCCGTTCAAGTGACAACCTTAGCTTGCCCCAGGCACGTACTGCCTTCCCCTCCCTCCCCTTGCAAACATACATGTACATGTACATTGAAATAATAGATTTGTCATAAAACTACTGCGATTAACTCACGCAAGCAAGCAAGTAACAAAAATACGACATTTTCGGTTTCTTCTTCAAAGTAAAACCAAAACGCTGTTTACTTGTATTTCTAGTTTGTTGAAAGTGTTTTCTTGCATCAGTTTATGATTGGCCTTGGACTGATTACTTTGGTTTTGGTTTTCGAAGTTATTCGAATACAGCTTTATAGTTTTAATTAGCTCTTGGTCTATATCTCACCTTTAATTTCTAACTGCGCAAGTTCAAGCGCGCGCATGCGCTGGAGTCCAGTATCAGTTCCTACGTGGCCGTGCGATCACTTTATATTTGAGTCAGCGGTCATTGCACCAGCTGTGGATTCAAGGAGATTTTGCCGTAATAAAAAACAATGTAACCTTCGTAAAACCTCAAGACTTAGCCAAAAAACTCAATACTAGGACTCAATACTTAACTAGAAGTTAGTTCAATGCATTTTCTATAACATAAGCTGTGCACACACACACAAACGGGGATTGCACACGAGGGGTGTAATTTTAGTTACATGGGCGCGACGAACACTGACCGGCAGAACTGACGTAGAACGTATTTTCCGCGTCGTTCCTCTCCTGTCTGTCTCTGATTTATTTTTTAACGTCTTTACCTTCTCCAGTCTCTACTAATGAAGGTCAGCTGAAAGCCGAAGAGATGGGCTGCATGTGCTTCGAGGTTTCTGCCGCTGAGAACTACGATAATGTGCAGGAAGGCCTGAACGCGATCTTCACCCAAGTTAGTGTTGACAGAAGGTGCCTAGAACAAGAGAAAGGGAAAGAACGCAAAAACACCATGCCACAGAACGAAAAAAAGAAGCAAAAATTTGGCAATTCCCTCTTCAATTGGAAGGACGAAAAGAGAAGAGCTTCCAGAAGGGCCGAGACTATCTGAGCATGCGTGGGTTGCCAAATAAGTATACAACCGCCGGACCGACCGTCTGATTTTGAGAGGGCTAAAATTACATTCAATGGCAAAAGTTTGGACCTAATCCACAGAACGTTAGCATGCCACACCGGACCCAGAAATATGGATTTTTTTAAAAGTATAAAGGATAATTGTCTCGGAGTGTAAATGAAGATGACGTTGATAGAGCTTGTGTTATACTCATAGGCCTCATAAGAGGAATAAATACCATTATAGATTGTAACAAGCACTCTTGCAATTCCTCCAGGTATAAAAATTTGCATTTTTTTTTAATACAACTGTATAAAAATATGCATCCACAGACAAACCAAGGGGACACTGACAAGTATTGAAATACACAAGATCAAGGAAGGTTACTGCCAAAAAAACGGGCAATCTTGGCACTGCGGAAATATGTTTTGATCCTGTGAGCATCATAGCTTGTGAGGCATTGGTCATCACAAAAATGTGAAACAGCAAACTTAGGCAAAGCGTGCATAGTTTGTGTAACACTTGTGAATACCTCAACCTAGCCAGAAAAGTCAAAACTTAGATTATATACCCAAGGATTACTTTACACAACTTGTGCACAAGCAAAACAGAGCTTGTGCATGATGTGAAGTTCTACCTCTTGTTGGATGGTAATAACAGTGATGCCCGCTTTCATTTGAAGTATAGCATCAAAGAACATGATTCTGCAGTGCCAAAAATCTATATGCTAAGCTTACATCAATAATATTATTACTTGCTTTTCTACAAAACTGTGAGGATGCTGCTGAGGATATAAAGACTATAAACGGCTACTAAATACGGGACCATCAGCCCTCAAGCTAATTGTTTTGACATCGTCCTACAGGGCCCTTGCCACAAGCAAAGTTTGCTTCTTTGCTGGTCATAACCAACATAGGCACAGTTGTCAAGGAGATTGGAAATAACAAGGAGTAACACAGTGTAATGATCTATGTTCCACTACTTCTACCTTTGAAAGACATTTTTTTTTTTTTTTTTTTTTTGAAATAAGACTTGGGACATTATATTTTCTATCCTTCACTCTTCCAATCAAATCTGTACCCTCCCCTTAAAACAGGCCAGTAAATGTGACTGACTGGTTTCAATTTGAACACAAGAGTGTAGTTACCACTGAGAGCACATTGTGCAAATTCATGTACAATACGTAGAAAATATTGTGCATTAAAAGTCTGCTGGTTTGAAAGCCTGGTTTTGTAAGTGTTGCATATGGCTGAAGCTGTCTTAGACAATAAAGATTTCTCCCTCCCCACACATGCACAAAAATAAAAACCTCAAATAAATACTATTCTTGCAAAAGACCTACAAGCTTGGTGTACTAACCACAACATAGCAACATGTTGAGTCCTGCAATATTCCACTTGGTGTACCTACATTTGCCAATTAGCTTATCGTCTAAATGTTGCAGAATCATGGAAAAGCAAGTGGCTGGGTCTTACCCTATTCACCAAGCTAGAACTTGAAGGTTTAACGCGTTACGTCCACTTCATTTTGTGGGGCTTATTTTAGTGGTAAGAGGTCAGAAATAGCAAAATGATAACAATAAAAATAAAAATAATCAAACACCCCAAAACGTACAGTACAGCAAAATCCAATGGCAAAATTCTCTATGAACTAGCTTCTCCAACAACATTCATCCTCACCAACCCACTAGCCAAAATACAAAACTTAGCTTTCTCAAAATGACTACACTTTGCACAGGGGCAGCTGTTTGACTTAATTACAACCTAGCCTACTTGGATTTCATTGTTGATAATTGACTCACTAAGCGTAATAAGGAACCGTTGTCTTCCTTCAGCCTTTGGTTATCAAGCCGCAGTTGCTCAAGTTCCTGGAAAATCAACAAGAAAATGATTACCAGAAGTAAACAAACAACAGAGTTCTAGAGTTTGACATTGACAAACTTCTCCAGGTTTTCTTACATTGATACTCTTGTTCTAAAACCATCTGCCAATTCTCAAATTGCTTGTGGTATTGGTCCATGTGCCACAACGCTTGGCATGCAAAATTATTATGTTTTAGATTTTCAATGACTTCAACAATGCGATGCAATAAAAACATGGTGGCTGTGCGAAATTAGTCAGTGATTTAGACTGTCAGCTGTCAACTGGTGTAAGGAGAAGGGGGAGGGGGATCCTTAACCCTTTCACTCTTCAGAGTAAAATGTATGAGTAATGTAGTGAGAATTCATAGTCTGATCAGCTATCATCTGAGCAAGGTATCAAAAGCCAAGTTCTCCTCACTGTAATGTATATTTCTGGTGAGAAACTAAAAGGAGAAAATTGCAGTTGATCACTCTTGGGAGTGAAAGGGTTAACTGCCAATACTGAATGTGAGTGGTGCAGGTTCCCAATGGCTTGGAGGACAGAATGAGATGTGTTACCTTGTTGGCCTTATCAAGCTGGGACTGGATATCTGCCACCTGAGACTCGTAGCTATCTATCTTTTCTTGCAGGTGTTGCTTTTCAATTACTTCACTTTCACGTTGCTGCACCAAGCCAAAAAGAAAGCAAGCAAGCAAGCAAGAAAGAACAAGTAAATCATACAATATTCAAACATACACAGAAGTTGTCTCAAAGAGCCAGGGAAAGGAATTTTTTTTTACATGTAAGTTGCAATATTGTATGGTTTTGAAAAAAAAAAAAAAAAAAAAAAATCCTTAAATAAGTAATCACTTGATAATGTGTATAACAAACAAACAAACAAACAAACAAATGGTCTATAGGTGTTAGTCTTAGGTGGTACACGGTATTCCTATTTTATAGTTTGTACCAATACTGCGAACTATAAACAATGCAAAGCATAAGAAATAGAGACCCAGATCTTCCACTAAACTATTTCGGTTCTCAAAATATGCCAAGCCACAGTTAATTAAACTGTACAAGTGACATAGAGAGAATATTAATAGTTCAATCAGTTCTCATCAGATGTCTCGCATAAGTCAATTAATAATTATAAAGCACAATAAATCATAAAACCAACTCTAACCAGGTTAATCAATTCACTCATCTATGAAATTGCAATATAAGTATCTCTTACCACTTTCTGTTCTATTCTCTTGTTGCTAGACCTATGAGGAAACAGAATTATTACTGATGGCATGAAGCAAAACTGGAGTTACATGTAGTGTGCAATGTATCACACCATCAACACATACTTGAACTGAGAGAAATTGCATCAGTTTCTTCAGCTTTCCCAGTATATACCCCATCTACATGATTGTGATTTTTAAAATAAGCAAATTCTGAACAAGTATCAATCATTGCCACCCTAGTGTATTATATCAAAATTTATTGCTATCAAAATCAGAATCTCTCTCTCATGGGCTGGTTGATCGTTCTATACATGCCAAGAATGCAGGGTTCAAACCGCTGTGTACTATAAAATTCCTGGTATAATCACACAATAGATTAATTGTGTGCTCCCAGAAAAAGCAATTCTCTCCAGCTGCCTGGTATCTTCTGAAAAAACTGAATCAATCTGAGGAAATGTGAAAATGCTTACCCTTTGGTTTTTGGTGCTTCCTAAAAACAAGAAAGAAGATGCAAATTAATGCCTTCGACCAAATTGGCTGGCGTGGTGAAAATTGATCATGTCTGCTAATAAACCAGTTAGAATCTCGCTCCTGACAAATCCAATCCAATCCTAATCATTACACTCATGTTGGCCTTCATTTTCACTCAAAAATGATCTTCAGTGAGACAGTTAATTAATTATTACTGCATACATATCACAATCTTGCCTTGGAGGAAAACAGTACAAGCAGAATTATACTGCAGTATGTGGCAAAAATTCTGCATAAATGCTGCATTCTTAAAGCTGTTTACAAATATTGTTCAACATCTGTGTACACATAAACACATTTTGAAACATCTGAAGTCCATAAATGAATACAGTCAACTCTCTCCAAGCAGACACCTCTCTAAAGTGGACAGCATTCAGATTTGGTCCTTGCCAATTCTCTGTAACTGAACTCTTTCTAAGGCAGACAACTCTCCAAGACGGACACTAATGCCAGTCCAGAGGGTGTTCCCTTAGAAAGAGTTCATCATAATCACTGATGCATTCTGAAGCATTTTTTTCCGAATTCAGCTTTCACATGGTCAAGACCTTCACTTGCAAACAATCATCCAGTTTTCACTGTACACGCATTTTGTTATGCGTTTTTGGAAATGGCACAAGTGGGCCTGCACAAAAGTGCAATGCCTGATGTGTAATGCACAGTTACGGTGCTTCACAATAATTCTAATGAAAACAATCAGTATAAGGTGAATCTAAGTAAACATCACACATGGCCACAAAAGGAGGTAGAAACGTGAAAATTCTACACTTATTTTGCTGGTCTGGCAGTAAATATTTACTCTCAGACTTGGTGCTAAATACAATGTGGATTAAGTTTCAATTAGCAGGAATTTCTGTGTCAAAGTAAAGACGTGATGACCTTCCAAAAATTCTTCTCAAAAATGCCTGTTGTCCCATGATACATAATGTCTTTGTGATATATCAAAGCAAAATAACAGTGATTGTACTCTTAAAAATGGTCAAATGTATTAATATGAGGAAAACCTTGACTTTTGTTATGCTGGAGTCTTTCTACACAAGGTTTGAAACGGGAAATTACTGCCTTGAAAAATAAAACTGGCTTTGTGTTCTTCTTACACAGCGCCACAAATACAATATCGGCTTAGCTGGATCTGATAAGGTCAAGTCTCCAAGAAATGCATATTTATTCAAAGAACCACAAGCGAACGACCTTTCAATAAAAGGTTTGATATAACGGCCTCATAAATGCCCATCGCGCAAAGGCGTGAGCATTTAAACGGAAATTTTAGATCATTTCCAAGCTTTGTTTCACACACGGTTAGCGGGTAAGGTGTTGCTTATTTGAGCGGACGTCTAATCCATTTGCGAAACCAGCCGACCTAACCACAACAGTTGGGCAGCATTTCACCGACACCAAAACCACAAAAGTAAAAGAGCTGCGCATTTGGGGCAGATCGCTGGCGTGACAACCAGCAAAAGAAAATGAAAGAAACAAAAAAGATTAAAAAGCGCGCAAAAATGATGGACGATTTAAACAACTCATAATAAAGATAAGAAACTGTCGGAAAAGCCCACAACCTCTGGATTTGGTGACATTAACAGTACGATACCTCTTCTTGGTCAGCCGCTCCCTCGTCTGCTAGCTGTTCGTTCTGTTGTGTGTTTGCTTTCACAGCTTTGTCCTCGTCTTCTTCACTCTGCATGTACAGACAGGACACAGACGTGATGTTAGAAGAACACAAAGTGGGTGTTATGATACGATCACCGGTAGCAAATTAATTTACCTCATATAAAATAAAATAAAAAAAATTGTCGTGCGTGAAATTCTTTACTCGGCGCGTTGCGATTCTCATCAAATCGCAGATCGCATGTTTACAAACTTTTGTAGAACTTTCAGACGAGAAATCGGACAACTCTCGCTGCATCTAAAAGTCATGCAGCTGTGATTTTGAACAGACAGCGGCGGTTTAATAACTCGATATAAGCTGAATGGCTCTACACGAACACACATCACAACACAGAATCGTCCCAGATTTTCTTCTCCGATCTTCACAATGTCATAAAGGCCACATAATGTATGAATTTATACGAGCAGTTAAACATACATAATTGTACATCTAATTATTTTATTTCCGAAATTAAAACGGTGTTTCTGAAATGTCTCTATCCTGAACTCCATAGACCCGCTAAAAGAACACAGACATTGAATAAGGGCAAAGGAGAGTCGAAGGAAAGGCAGAGTTTAAGAACCTCTGCACTTTACTTCAAACGATCACACTTCAAATCGTCGCAACTTAGCATTTGGTATCCGATACGGTAGAATCCGATATACCACATTTCCCGAGTAAAAAGAGAAGCACTTAGGAAGACAGGACAAGAGCGGTTCAGAAGGAATCAGAAACCAAATCAAACGATAAAGATTGCTGGAGTGGTTTAATAGCAGCCTTGCAGTCATGTAGACTTGAGAACTGCAAAACGATCCAGCCACCGCAGCAATGCCCATCATTTGATCCACGTCGGACTAAGAAATCTAATCTCGTAAAGCGACCAGAAGAATCTCGTGCACTTCTCCCCCTAATAACAACGCTAAACTAGCGTCTCACAGGTAAGAAAAAGCAAGTATACTTACATCCATGTTGGGCATAATAACAACCCCGGTCGAGCGCCGTTTCTCCCGAAGGTTTTTCTTGGCTTTGCGCTTTCTCGCGCTGTTGTCACCACTTCGCTCCTTTTTTAGACTTTTTTTTGGTGAAGTCTCTTCGACGGCGGCAGCAGCTCCTTCGACTACCTCTTCATCGTTCGCCTTCGTTTCAGGTTCTTCCTTAGGTTTGGGTCGTCTTTCTTTGCGTTCCTTGCGCGGAGCCACCGGTTCTCGTTCGACACTCGCCGGGCTCAAATAGTCCATCCCAGGAACGGTATTGTTTTCTGTATTGTTACTCGGTCTATCTGCCGAAGCCAAGGCTGTTTCAACACCATCTGCGTAACGATTTGCTCGCGCTCTTCTGTCAGTACGACGATATCTCTGCCTGCTGCCATAGTCGGCCTGCGTTTCTGGTTCGACGTCGGCCATTTATACAGAGGTCCGAAGTCTTGCAAGGGCAGACGCACAATACGGCTTGTTTCGCCTTGCTATGGCATTAGACAATAGCAGGGATACCTTAGTCTTCGGCTGGTAGCTTTCGTTTTCCTGATCTGGCGGTTGGTTGAGAGGAATTTTTCGATCGGCGGAAGGATGAAGTAAAAAACAAAACGAACACACTGAGATCGTAAACCCGACCCCAGAATTCGTGATTTGCCTTCAACGAAGCATGCGCAAAACCTAATCCACCCGCACGCGCTGATTGGAGGATCCAGTGGACAATATTACATTGATGATTGACGTGCCAAGTAATGAAATTCCTCCAATCAACATTGCTTGCATAGGTCGATTGTCAATCAGAGTGGTTCCACTTCAAGATTCTCCAAATAGCTGGCTCATTTCAGACATATTTACTCGTGCATACACAGAGTCTCTCTTTAGACAAGGGAACCAAAATTGGGAAATAACCAAGGCACTTCTCTCTCCCACGAGGGGTCACTTCCTGATAGTGTCTAATTTAACGTATCTCATACACTACTTAATTTGCATGTTTGCCTGTTTTTGTACACCTCACTGACTGATATATATGCTTCGTTTCCGACTTGCTGGTATAAAGGTCATTTCCTTTTAAAATCATAACTCCTTCGCTAAGGAAAATTCACGGAGAAAAGGGAGGAAGAAGACGAAATAGAGGAACTGACAGTAATAATCCCCACTCGGCCTAAAGCAGATGGAAAGGGTGAAAAGAAAAAGGCGATAAGAGTCAGAAAGACTCGAAGATTACGATAAAAGAGGAGCTTGACTCAAGGGAGTAGGAAACAGGAAATAAAAAGGAGGAGAAGAGACTTGCTTCCAGACTTCATTTTCCCGAGTCTTGTTTTCTGCTTCGGAACTTTGCAAAGACCGCACTGTGAACATCTCTCGCATAATACTCGGCGCTGCCAATCTCTGAAGAAAAACGTACTTAAACGAACAAATAATTCGTTCTTTCCAAGATCGTTCATCATGCGAACCTTTTGGAAAAATAGCCAAACAAACAGGTTGTAAACTGGTTTTATATGAAGGGCTTTGCACAGCAACATTTGGGCGCGGTGCTAGAAACGGGGAGGGAGGGGGGGGGGGGGGTACTTTTACACCACAAAACGGGAAACCAATGAAAAGTCAGAAACAAAAACGTCTACCAAACCAACTTTACTGGCCTGTCTATTAGAGTACCGGGAGAATCAACAAAAAGCCGCGCAAAAAAGTGACAACAAATTAATACATATCTTTCCTAGTTTGGTATTTGCACCTGCTCTCCAAACAATAAAAAAATACAAAAGCAAAGAAAATCCAGAGAGTAATATTACACTTCAGTTTATCAATAATAAAGGGTACACATGGCATTTTGTATAAACTAGCTTGTTGCTTTGAATACAGCAAAGTTCTAAAACAAAATCCCACTTCGGGGAGTTGCAAAAACGTTCTCTTGGGCGTCATCTATAGGCTCTTTAACGACAGAGACAAGTTTGGGCTACATTAACCCCTCAAAGTCCATTTTCAGTAGCGTCTACTTCCCTTTAACTTACATCAGAGATGGAAATACAATTTCTCATTTAGACTTCTGAAGGTATGGGATATTTTCATGAAGAGCTGGACAATTTGCAATGCACTGTATAACATCAATAAAAACCAGATCCCCACTTGAAATACTTGAAATAAATCCTAACAAAGATATACCCCAGGAAGCGCTTGTTTGGGTCTATTCTAGAAAAAAACAAAAAAAAAAAAATAACAACAAAAAAAACACAAACATAAGCACAGGCACTAGAGTCCTTATTTCACAGTAAAAATAGGCTCAATGCAAGCGGAAGCACAAGGAACAAAATATTTTGATTCAGCGCCTGTGCTTGCGTTTAGTTTGGAAGTGACCAATCTGAAATGAAGTATTTCTGCCAAACAAGAAACTGTTTTGGCTATTAAACTATCACTATTCCGGAATAGACGCAAACAATCCAAAGGTTTAGGTTCAGATTTAAATCTAGGACATGTTTGGTAGCTGAGGGTCCGGTTGTTCAAAGATCGATTAGGCTAATCCTGGATTAGGTCGAAACTTTGTTGCTGCTTTTAGCCTTAAAATGCGAAGCTTTCCGCTCACAAAACGACTCCCTCGTTAAGTTTTGAGCTAGGAACAAACTTTACGGCTGGTCTTAGTCGAAACTCAGCAGTTTGTTGGCCAAAAGCAGGAGGAAAAGAATTTCTTGGTTAATCCTGGGTTATCTAAACCAAGCTTTGAACAGCTGGATTCTGATTGTGGTGAATGTAACACTTATTGCCTTCCGAGAAACTGAACCTGGCAAACTTCGGCAAGACTTTCGTCTACAAGACTCGGTGTCCATTTCTTCACCAACTGTCATTTTTTCTCCCTTCTAGGAAACCCAGTTTCTTAGAATGGTGGTTGGCCTTCTTAGAGAAGAAGAAAAAAAAAAAAAAAAAAAAAAAAAAAAAAAAGAAAAAAAAAAAAGAAAAAGCACAGCTTTCCAACTTAACCCCAGACTCCAGTTAAAGTAAAAGCTGTTGTAATGCCGTAAGCAGAACTAAACACGGGGCTGGTGTAAAAACCAGCTGTAGACAGCGCTACAGCAACCAGGCTGCTCAAGTAATAACTGGCTAATTTTGTATCTGAAAAGGAACTACTCTCCTTCTCTATCGCGCCCGTTCGTCTAGGCAGAACTCGCCAGCTAAAGCAATTTACAAGCTAAGTTTTAGGGTTGGTAAGGTCGATATATTGAAGAGAAAAATTTGTACTACAACGGCTTATAATTTGCACCAATGCAACGGGAATTTTCATTCTGATTTCTTACTCTTCGTTATCAATTCCTTTACTAATCAATACTTATCGATTCAAATGTTTACACGTAACTGTTAGTCGAAAGGCGAAACACAAAACCCTTGACAATTTCTTTGAATCTGCTCCTACCACTCGAGCGTGTCGTCACTTCCGAATGGTTCCGGAACGCAACCGAACAAGACCCGAACCCGGTACTCGGTACCGAAGCAAGAAGACTTTTTGTCACAAAATTGTCTCGGGCTTTGAATTTCGCCTCGTAAAGGCTCGAATACGAACTTCACTTTTGTCTAGAAAACTAAGCATTTTGATATAGAGTACAAATTGTGTTGTTGCCTAACACAACACTGGAAATCACATCTTGGTAAACTACACTCACAGGAAGCCAACAAGAAAGTGGATCTCGACACATCGACTGTTTTGCCTCAAAGTCTGGGCGGCTGCCTCACCGTCCTTTTAACAGCTACTGAGAGAAATTCTGAAAATCGAATCAAACCACAAACAGCAGCAAACAAAAGAGCTGGATCGAGGAAGCTCGTAAAAAGCTTGACAAATCTGCCCTGGCAAGCCCACCCAAGTTCTCAAAATCAGAACATGCGCACGTCTTGAAATGAGCGGCCAAAGATACTCTCAAGTTCACGCACGTCGTAAGAAAACGCAACAAAAAATTGGCTCGACTTGCGTAGACTTGGGTGTAAATCAGTCCATCCAAGTGGGCGGCGCAAAACGAAAACGTGGGTTGATTTGAGTAAACTTCGAGTTCGTTTGGTTTTAAAAAAACGAAGCAAAGCAGCTGTGAAACCCGTGTCTTTCCTCTGTAGGCTTCCTGAGATTATTAAACATATAGAAACTTTTGGAGCGCAGCGACAGAAAGCACTGGCAATAGCAAGGAACGGTCACTACGAATCCACATATACAAAACTACATCAGACCGACGGTTATGGACTGCGAAGTGGACCTTCAGGCATGCACATTTAATTGGAAAAAAAAATAACCCCTTACTGCTCTTCACGTTTTACGGGCAAAAAAGACTAGGAAAAGCCGCTCTCTGATCAGAGTTCTGGGTGGTCGAATTACAAAATACACATATCTACATTATAACAAGACTTATGGAGCCGAACGCGTTGCTCCTATCGTAGAAACAACGACACAGTCTCTGTAACTTACCTGTGGTCTAATTAAAGCAAACAAAACGACGACTAAGGCAGCGCCATCTAAATCCTTGGAGCCTGGGAGAAGTATGGTCAAGTGCAGACAGTCCCAGCAAATTCCCCGCAATTTCAGTGGCTTAGAAGCTGAGCTTTGACAGACCAAAAATGAGCCGACAGGCGCACAACAGCAAACACCACAAAGAAGTCACACATATACACACCGCCTAACATCCATGACGAGCACCTGGACAGAAAACAAACACTGCACGAAAACACAAGAGCTTCACAGAAAACGGACCGCTATGATCAATTTACAGTGGAAGAAGAAAAAAATAGACTTAAAAGTTCGACTCAGCCATCCTCCACCACCTCAAATACTTGGTTATGAAACGCTATGATCTCAAAACTGGCTACAGTAAAGACTTGTCTGACATGTTAGGGAAATTTTGAGTTTGAGAAAAGTCAGACACTTGCCATATTCTCAACACCGTACTACGTTCTTAGACCCGCTACTCCTAGGAGAAGATTGCCTTTCATCAGAACGACGAGAAAGGATTTAGAGGGCGCTGCGAGCCAGTCAAGCTGTATATCCTACTCTGCAGAACTCCGTGCATTCTTAGAAGCTCATTCTGCTGAGCGGAAGCCGGGTCAAGTTGGACGGGGTGTCAGCCTGCTTATGACGCGGATGAGAGCACCGTTCTCATCTTTCAGTCGTTGATTGTCTGCCTTGAGATCATCTAGTTGCTGCGGATCACAAACGGAACAGATAGGTCAGGTAAAAAGGCCCGTCCTTGGCAACCTCGCTCCCAGGGTTTGAAAAGCCTTGGGAATAAAGTTGTTTTCTTTGGCCGTCCGGGTGGTGGAAACTAGTGCTCGCAACAACAACAACAACAACAACAACAACCCAAAACAAAAAAAGAGCCCACAAAATGTACATTCGACTGAAAGCTCAAGTAGCTCGCAACACTGCTCTGACTGAAACATGGCAGGATCACTGACCAAATCTTTCAGGTGACAAAGGTCACTGGTTTGTACGATGAATTTACACTCGAGACAATGAGTAACAGTCATTTCAGCGGCACATATGACCTCACTCTGACGTTTCTGATGCTAAATGTTAAGGGTTTCTTTAGAGGGGCGTGGAGGGGTGGGGTGCTAGGGCATCTGTCTGTCTGTCGCCTACGTCATTAGTTATCAGTAAGCTAATTTAGTTACCTTTATTTCGTCTTCATAATGTTGCAGCTTTCTCGCTAGTTCTTCTTTGGCCTGAGACAACAAGATTAATGCAATCTCTCAAATACAACTTCTCCCAACAAGTCAAAGAGAAAACAGGTGAATAACGTAGTGAGAACTGAGAATTGGATCAGCTTTCGTCTGAGAAAGTTACCAAATGACAACTTTTAGTAAGAGAGAAATGACGTTTACTCACAACAGCCAGTAGTCGAGATGATGCCAGCGCATTGTACTCACTTGTAAAGCTTTCTCTAACTTGATTTTGTAATCTTGTACTTCTAGTTGTGTTTCTTGAAGCCTTGAACGCAGTTTTTCCGGATCTCGCTCCTTAATTTCGACGGCATTTGCCTGTTTGCATGAGAATGTGTTAGATGACGGACAGCAAGAAAGGACTGAGTACGTGATTGAATGGATGAATGAGTGAGTGACAGATTGATAAAAGTTTGGGTTGATAAGTGATTGAGTGAGTAAGTGAACGAGTGGGTAAGTGAGTGAATGACTGAACTTTCTTAGTGAGCAAGAAAGGGAGGAAGGAAAACAAATCAAGGAAAAGCCATGGCAAAGAAACAGGCAAAAAGAAAGTACCTTGGAAGCACCTAACGCATCGCCTCTTCTCGGTCTTTCCGAACCAACCTACAAGAAAAACGATTTTCTCACTCAGTACGTAACAGTAAACCGATTGATTCATCGCTATTGGAGGACGGGTCTGTACTTGACATTGTACAAAGCCATACCTTGACTTCGTCTTGTTTGTTCTCCACCCTGGTCCGCCGGCCTGTCGTCCTCTCCTTCTCTTCAGAGTCTTCGTTTAATTTTGTGTTCTTTTTCGCTTCTTTGACTTCTTCGCTTGCCTCGTCGTCACTCTGTAAGAAGCAAACCAATTAGTCAGTCAGTTGAACAAGCGACCAAGCAAACCATGAAACAACCATCCAACCACTGAATCCAAACCAACTTTCCAACTATCCAAACAACGAAAATACTAACTACCCAATCAACCAAACCACTAAACAAAACCAATATTCAACCAAACCATTACACAATCCACTAACCAACCAATCAACTACTGCACCCAACCAACCACACCACTTAACAAAACCAACTATTCAACCAAACCATTACAAAACCGACCAACCAAGCAACTATTGTACTCAACTAACCAAACCACTCAACAAAACCAACTATTTCACCAAACCATTACACAATCCACTATCCAACCAAGCAACCAAGCAATGAACTACCCAACCAGCAAAAAATTACGCCGCCTATTGCAAGAACTCTTACCTCAACCGGCAAATAAGCTACTCCGGTCCCTCTGCGTTGCTCGCGAGACTTTCTGCGCTTTTGTCTGGAGGAAACGCCGGTGGTTGAGTCGTTGTCTTTCTCCTTCTCTTTCTCTTCATTCTTTTTCTCCTTTTCCTTATCTTTTTCCCGCTCTTTCTCTCGTTCGAGTGCACGTCGCTTCCATGCCGGGATTTCTACCTCCTCGTTCTCCTTGTTCTGGTCAGCCAGCCTGGAGTTGCGCCCACGATACGTGGAGTTCTCGGTGTCATTCTTATCTTTGTCCTCTGTGCTGGTGACGCCGACCAGCCTGCCTCTGCGGGACGAGTATGTGTCTGTGGAGGCAGTGGTCCGGCCGGACGGGTGGCTTACTGGTCTGTCTTCTCTACGGTAACTTCGACCTGAATCCTGCAAGGCGAGACACAGAGTGCGATCCTTAAATTAGGACTACTATCGCCTTTCAGTCTGTAATTATATGTCTATCTATCATCAAATCCCTCTTAGCGTACACCCACTAGGAGAGGTCCCTGCCGTTTCTTCAGGGTGTCCGCGGTCTTATACTGACTTTTCCCTCCTTCCTGTTCACTTCTTTTTCTTCATCTGTCTTACTTCTTTCGTTTTCCCTAAACTACTTTTCTCCTAATTCCTTCCTCCCTTCACTTATCCAGCCATTCTCTCTTTTCTTTTCTTTTCTTTTTTTTATTGTTTGGCTTCCTTCTCTTTACTTCATCTCATCACTTTTCTTTCCTAATTCCTTCCCCTTTCACCAGTTATCCGTTTTGTCCGTCAGACTTAATATTTTCACTTGGTTGAACAGACGCTCCTTTTCTCCCACCCGTCACAAATTCTTTCCATCCCATCTCCATTCTCTCTTCCTAACAACCTCTCATTGCTGTCAAGCCATAAATACCTACAAGGCATCGTCTTACATTACTGACTAAAATTAGCGTTGTGCACTCATGCAATAAACAGACATCTGTCTTCCATAAACTGGACGTTCAAACGCCGCCAAGCCGACAGACCTTTTTTGGGCTCAAATAAACAGGAATCTTAAAAATTCATTACAAATCGGAATTCAATTACTTTCCATAAATAAGTGGATAAAGCTTTGGAATCGTGTCGACAAAAGGAACAGCAGGGTTCTACTTCTGGCACTTGTCTCTATGATGCGACAAGTATGCACAATAAAGAAACACGAAAATGTGTCCTTTCCTTCTCAAAAGAAAGGCGAAAAAATAAAAAATAAAAAAGAACAAGAACATTCCCTTCGCTCATTAACGCGAACACTGGGTTTATTTGAGTTCAAGAGTTGGAAAACTTCCAAGTTGAGTCAAATCGAATTTGGAAGGGAAAAGGTTTTAGCTTCCTTCACAACAGCGAAATGACAGCACGAGTTCACAATTACTTTAACCTTGTTTACACTCGGTAATAAAACAAACCGCATTATTCATTGCACTCAATCACCATGATAAAAATTTCGTGACATTTCTGGCTCCATAAAAACCCTCGAAAACGAGCTCTTTACACCGTCAAATGGCTGGAAATCCTCCGCTGTGTTAGCTCAATTCGTGTTTAGCAGTAAAGATCTCCGAGAACGCGAGGCAGGCAGAGGAGCCGAAGACAGATATTTACTCTAGAACGGGTTTCGGTTGCAAAGTAACACAAAAGATATCCGGTAAGCTCTTTCGCGCTTCGCTGGGCAGTGTGGACGACTTGAGCCACTGTTTCTGCGGGGAGCCGTTATTCAAAACGTACAGTGCACAGTTTGTACACTGGACAGACCTCCCCAAGGAGCTTTATGTCATTTGCTTTCGATTAAAATAATGGTCAAATTTGCTGTGGGTGGAGATTAATATGAAAGGGAGCCGAATTTCGAAAAACTCTGTTCCTTTGCGAGGGAAAATAATCGAGTGAAATCCATTTGGGTGCACTCTCAAAGCCTTGTCGATAAGTTTGCGTTTTCACATCAAAAATAACTGTTAACCCCACCGAGGGTTTCCTTTGCAAATATAACACTGGGTTGCCCCGTCTCACAAAGCGAAACTGCATAAAGGAATTATTCCATGGAGCAAAGTCACTTTATGAATAACGCAGATTCTAAAGACGGTAGATTTCACTGATTTTGTACAGAACACAGAAAGAAATGTAGGCTGGATTAATTCCTCGAACCGCTAAATCTTAATGTAATTAAAGTGCAACCTTCGTATCAACAGCACCAAAGAGATTTGAACCAGAAATGCAACTGCTAACAAAAACGAATGCCCTCCTCGCCAAACATTTGCTCGCCGAAGCCGCCTCAGCGGAGCTTGCCAAAGAAGTCAGAAACCTTCAAAGGTGTTGACATACTGCCTCCATTACGCAGTATTATAGACACGAGCGCTCTGTCCTCCAAAAAAACAACAAGACAGGCAATAAAACCAATCCATATGTCAAGTCAATACGACATGTCACAAACCTAAGGCAGGCAATACCTTCAATCCTCCAGCGTTTCCGGAGCCACCGTCGTGTCGTCGACTAACGTAAGACATGGATACGCTGCAACCAGGGTGCAAGCTTAACGCCCCCGGAATATCACCCGAAGTCGTCTCAAGGAAATATATCAGACGTGCAGTGTAAACAAAACGCAAAATTTCGTGTCTGACGATGGTGCACGATCGCTAAATTTCTCCCTTGAGAATGGTTTTGTGTCTGTGATATGACACGACCTAATTACATCAGTAATTGTCAATACACTGGAGACTGCTGGCCGCAAGCGTCAACAACGCAGTTGGCACAGCGTTCTTATAAAAGGCCTCGCTATAAACTGATAATGAACACACGAGACGGAAAGATGTAGCCGGGTGAGGGAGGAAATATGTGAAAAACAACTATTGCAAACACATTGCTTTCAGTCCAACAAATGTAGGGCTAGGCCAGGGAAGGGACGTGACAAAAAATAAAATGCTGATCGTTGTTTATATTGGCGCCATTTCGACAGGACCAGTTTCAGACCGCAGAGCCACACAATATAAGCAAAGCAGCAGCTGCGCCTGCCTGAAATATAACTCCAATTCTGCTCGGAACTCGACCGTTATTTCGCATACTGATTCATAATCGTCTGTACTTTTGCGTCACTGGATACATATGAAAGCAGAGGAGCAAATATCTTTTGTTGCCCCAGAAACTTCACGTTATTTATAATACAAACGAACGAATATCTTTTTTTACAGGTTTGTCCGACACTACTTTGTGCACGTTTCAATGACAGCTCTGAGACTTTGATATCTGAAATCAATATACTTTTCATGGTTTTAATAAAACAAACAAAAAAAAAAAAAAAAAAAAAAAATCGTTTTTGAACAATTAGTACTGGTCATCAAAAAGTCATCATTGTCAAATTGACGGACACTACCTGTCGGCAAAGATAACTTCTAAACGACAGACTTTCGAACGTCCAAGGACAACACCATAAGTAAAATTCCAAAGTCCACCACAAGCCGCGTGGGTGGGTGGGGGGGGGGGGGGGGGGGGGGGGGAGGGCTTAGTGTATCTTATTGGCAGGTGAGGGCGTGGCCAATATTTGGACTGCCTTTTTCACTTCTGAGTCTCAACTATCAATTCTCACTACAACACTCCTGTATATTCTTCTTAAAAATTTAGGAGAAATTGTTTAATGGTACTTACCGCAGCTGACTTGCCCTCTTCGACTTTCTTGGCCCTGTCGTTATTTTTCTCCTCCTCATCTTCGTCCTCGTCCTTGGGGTTGCCTCCCGCCACAAACGCGGTTCCCGAGCGCTTGGTGACACGTTTACTCCGCGGCACCCGCGATTGGCTGTCCTCACTCGGTGTCGAGGTTGCCCTGCTGCCGAAACTGCTCGAGGTACTCGTCGTGCTCGACGAAACACTCGTCGACGAAGCCGTGGTTCGCGCGGGGAAGTTGGAGAGCCGCGGCCTGCTCGTCCCTTCTTCTCTTGAAGACGCAAACGTCCTTCCGCCAACAGTTCTCGAAAGCAGAGAGGAGGTAGTGTCGGTTTTCGACGACTGCCCGACAGGTGTACTCGACACCCGAGTCTTTTCCGAGTCAGTCATTCTCGCCGTTGGCCTGGCAAAAGGCCTGGTCGGCCGTCGGGCTGGCTCTTCCTCTTCCTCTTCTTCGCCGCTGGACGACGATTCCGTCTCGCTCTCCGACTCTTTCTGGTTTCTGGATTCTGGTTTGACGTTCCTTCTTGACGACGAGTGTATAGAGTTCGTCAATGGCGCCCCTCTCCCTGAAAGGGAATTCACAACCGGCTTCTTCTTCTCCTCCTCCTCTTCGGATTCCTCCTCGCTCGTTTCTTCGCTCGACTCCTCGGTGTCGCTCTCATCACCACTGTCCTCGTCGTTCTTGGAGTTGTCATAGATGCGTTCTTCCTCTTTGTCTTCCTTTGGCGACTCGGACTCTGAGAAACTAGGTGCGCGGGACATCTTGGTTTTGGGAGATTGTGCTTCAATTGCTCGCTCTTTAGAAATGTCTTTCAAGAAGAGCTGGGGATCTTTTATCCTCGTGATTGAGCTCCTGTACACCATGAAAGAGAGACGGACATAATCAGAGGAAGGAATTAGAAACAGTCCAGTTATTATCAACAGTGAAACAAATAGTTACATTTAAAAATAGTTATTCTGTGGCGTCACTCTTTGGTTCAAACGTTTATGTCCAGAACTTCTCTGGAAAGCTCCCGATCGGAATATCCTGTACTACTAGAAATACGATATTTGCAGATGTCCCCTCGCCCATACGATGCCATGGGTTATATGTTCAGTTAGACATTTCGCCGTTTTAATTAATAGGGAATAAATATTATTATTATCTACTGTGTGTCACGTATAGCTACGCAATGCTTGTGCGTCAGCTTTACCTGCTAACATTACAAACATTTAGGGCATATTCCTAAGCTTCGCATTTCACAGTTTAGTTTCCCACAATTTAGTATCACAATTTACGCTTTTCATCTACTATTATTATCCCAGTAGTTTATATTAGCTCTTTAGTACTGGCAAAAAAAAAAAAAAAAAAAAAAAAAAAAGCTGCAGTCTTATTATTAAAAGATTAAATCCTTCCCTGTAGTTTAAGTAGTGCGTCCGTATGCACGTCAAGCTTGTGTCAGTGAATGAGTTAGAGACTTTACTTGAATCATTACATTTTAACTTCATGTTAGACACATGACGAACATTAGTCTAGGATTTTAGCTACAGGTTAGCAAGCATTAGCTTACGTTACTCCAGGGTTACGAGTTGAATTCTGCTTTAACGAATCGCTGAAAGAAAACAAGAGTTTCCAACTCAGTTGCCTTATCATGCAAACTGAAAGCAATTAATGTATCAGCAGAGGCTAAGGCATTGTGAAGCAGTGCAGCGTACTGCATTACAGTTTATCAGTTAATTCATTAGAGAGGTTTTCTGATGACTTCCGTACAACCAAAACAAAAGTAATAACACTGCCAACCTGAAAAACACCTTTAACCAATCACAGAGGCCGTAAGAAACACCTTCAACCAATCAGAAGCTAAGGTAATTCGCACTTGCTTGCTTGCGCGGAAAGACCGCAATTGGGTTTTGCTTTATTCCTGACTGGCTGAGAATGCTGCTAAACATGTTTGGACCGATCCAAAATCAAAGCAATCACATGATCGCTTTTGACAGTCATCAGAAAACCGCTGTATGCAAACTAAAAGCAATTTATGTATCAGCAGAGATTAACATAATTAAAAAGTCGCTGAACTGCATTTCATTCTGGGGCACATTATATGGCATGCTTGTATTTCATTCTCTCGCGCGCTAATTAGCATAATTAGCATACTTTACGCGTTGTAATAATAACTGCATGCATACACTGTGCAATAATCTATTCTCGTACAGTTCAAATCGCAATAATACCTGATATCATCCGTACTACACTAACATTAAGCAAACATACAATACGGCTTGACTAGTTGATGCAGAACTAGATAACTTTTGACCTTGAAGTTCTCCCACAAATCTTGTTGCGATACTAAATCACAAGATATGACCGGTAGCGCAGACCAATCTCACCCACGTACATTAGAATCACATTCTATACACAATGATATTCCATGGTGTTCATTTGTGAAAGGATGAAAACAAAAAGAGAACAAAAAACAAGGCGTGATATTTACCCATCATCCTCTGGTGACGTGTTGGTATTCTCGAGAGGGCTGATGAAAAATTTTGTCAAACAAATTACATGTAAACCAGAACTTTTCTCCTTTTATATTTTTTTCTATTTTTTTCCCAGTTGTTGTTGTCGTTACTTTTGCCGTAGCTCATGTCATTGCTGTGATGTTGTTTTTAGTATTCTGTCAACGTTGTTTGTTGTTATTGATGATCATGATGTTTTTGGTTGTTGTTTGTTTCTTTGTTGTTTGTTTCTTTGTTGTTTGTTTCTTTGTTGTTGTTGTTGTTGTTGTTGTGTTGTTGATGCCACTGGGTATTTTGTCAACTGTCGTTTGTGCTATGTTACTATTGTTATTATTATGTTGTTCAAGCATTGCTGTTTGTGTTACTGTTGCCGATGCTATTGTTTTCTTGTCAGTGTTTTTGTTATTCAGTTGATGTATCACGCTTCTAATTGATGTCTTCGATGTTTACAATATTTCTCAAAAGGGTGACCAAAAACCAGATTTCAGCAACGACAACCACAACAGAAGTTTACCAACCAAAAACATCCTCTCAAATTTGTATGATTCATCACTCAAACCATTCAATTTAGAGGAAAAAGAATCTAATCAAGGCAAGTGAAAGAAGTGGAACGAAATGCATATGTTCAAGTTGGCGTACATGTATGTCTGCTATGCATAATGAATGAGGGTGAAACAAGTAACACGCATGGATGATACAGCCTACGACTCAGAAAACATAAAACATGCCGTGTCTTTATCAGTAAAACGCTGTGAAAACAAGTTCGTGCTTGGTGTTGACGTGAGGCAAAAAAAAAAAAAAAAAAAAACTTATTGAAAGTGATTGAAAAAAAAAAAAAAAAAAAAAAATTATAAAAAAAAAAATTATAATAAAAAAAAAAAAACAAAAACATCCTGGACGTATGAAGTTTCACTCGAAACCAACACTTCAGCGGGCATGTTTCTCGAACCGTTTGCTCAGACGAAGTTTATATGGAGTAAAAGTTGTCCCGTCCCCACCCTAGTGGGAGCGCCAACCATTCATATATTTCTTAATAAATCGAAGAGAGCCGTTTACGTAAGAAACCACAACTTCTCTAGGGAGGGGGGGAGGGGGGTGACAACTCATGTAAATGGCTCATTAATGTATGAATAATTGGCGTGCCCGGGCCTTGACTCGGGTCTCAGGGACAACTTTTCTTCATATAAACGAGGACTGAATTTTTACTCGCGTGTCCCAAAAAGATGCCGTTTCCAAGAGCGATGTAAAGTAGCTACAAAGTTCTCAGCACTATTTCTATCATCGCCGAGGGTTGATGGCCGAATTTTAGTGGGTGGATTGGAATTCGCTACAGGTCTGAAATAAAACAGACTATTTTCACGTCACGTAATCATCTTACAATAGCAACGTGCTACAGAACACGCAGCGCTTATAGTGGCTTTCTTATAAAGGATCCAATGAGGGACAAAGTCAAGGCTTCTTTGAACAAGTTTCAATTTTTTCTTTTTCTTTTTCTTTTTTTTTTTTAATCATCTTCAATCTAGGCCATCCGACTTTTTAAGAAAGCAACAACTGTTCAACAAACTATTACACATCCATTTCTTTTTCTGCTGATAAACGTTGGTTCTTTTGCCGCCTTGACATTGCCCCATTATGCAGCAAAGCCCTACTCAATACTCCAAGTAGTGGCCGTAAATTCAGTGCTCATCTAAATGCCTTGGACTGGATGCAAGCAAGGACTGCTTTTGATAATTTACCGTTTCTAAATTTTGAGTGTTGGGAAAAACAGGTTTGAGATCTTCAGGCATTAACTCCTGTGAATTCTGACAGTGATCAATTTCAATTCTCTCATTTCATTCTCTCACCAGAAACATAATAGTAGAGTAAGGAGAAGTTGGCACTCCATAGCTTACTGCACTCAGATGAATGCAAATGGTCGGGAGAATTTGTATTACAAGACCAGGAGTGAAAAAGGATTAAGGCCAGAAGGATAACAAAGCTCTTTCCTATAAAAGTAAACAGGGAGATTTCGTACATGCTTTGTAGGGAAGCGGAAAATTTCCTTAAAATAATCGGACCACTTGAACCATCACCACTTTGCAAAACTCACTTTTTGTTCTACTGTGATCTTAACCCTTTCACCCCCACGAGTTTCACGAGAAATACGTCATACAGTTTGGAGAATTCAGCTCTTGATAATTTACTCAGATTTGATCTAATTGAACTATTTGGAAGTGAAAGGGCTAAAAATAAAAGCCAAGCAAAGTATAATTTCAGCTGCAATATTTACCCACAGTTGTTGACAATAATTAGGTACATGTAGTAAAGGACATTGCTTGACAGCAGCTCCAGTGGCTCCCTTACTATGCTGCTTATACTTAAAACATCCTTTATTACTCAGTGCAATAAATGTCAAGCAGAAGCTTCAATGGCAAAAAAGTGTTCACTTCTCACCGCTTAGCTTACCTCTACGACACCAAACACCAAACACGACCTTGCTTTTTTACAGTTCGATTTTGAAGTTTTTCTTGTCGTAGCCAAATAAATTGTGCCCTAAAGTCTGTTATTGTGATCGCTCATTAGATAACAGCATTTGACTGAAGGTTAAGAAACTGTGATAAAATAAATGTGATTGGTGAGAGAATGAGGTGACATGATACATGTAAGTGCAGCAGTGTGGACAGTTACTGAATAACTGACTGGTTAGATGAAATGATGTACACGTATGTGGCGTTGGATGAGGCACAAAGAAAACAAAAGCTTTGCCATGTGATGCAAATGAAGCCAAAGCAGTGAATGAAAAATACTAATCATGTAAAAACATAAATTCATGACATAGTTTACAAATATAGAGAAAATAAAATAAGATGATTAGTGACTTGAATGCAAAAAGAAGAGAAAGTAATAAAGAAAAAATTAAACCACATTTAATGTAAAAAGAGGAAACACTTATTGTGTAATATGTAAAACAACAAGGAGAGACAGTGACACTCACGGGAAAAGACAAAACATGCTGTTAGGGTTAAAAAGAAAATGTGGATAGGAAGCAATTGGTCATTGGTCACTATGTGAAATTCATAGCAGAGGACAGCAGATCGTTAAACAGCCAGCAAAGACTGTTTGGTGCCACTAGAGGTAAACTGAGAAGAAGGAGGAAGCACAAAAAATCTTGCAGCAAAAAGATAACTGGACAGCATGACACACTTTACCCTTTAATCCCAAAGAACAATCAAAGACAAACATCTGCATGCTTGGGTTGAGCTGATCAGACTCTCCTCAAACTAGTCATACATTTTTCTCAAGGTAACATTGGGAGAATTAGCTCAAGATACATGTACTTGAGGATTAGAGGGAAAGGACTCAGTGACACTAACAAATGTCACCACAAACAAACACAGATTAATATTAACCTGTTTGTAAATGCACAGCACACTCGATAACAGGACTTGGTTACTAACCTTCTCTTGAGTGGTGGGGCTCCAGTGGAGTCTTTGTTTGTTTTAATTACTGGGCTTGTTGTCTGTGGCAAAAGTTAGTCTCATTTTACATTGCAGATCTCCACATGACATCTCTGTGTGAAAGGTAACACTGATTCTTTTATGAGGAGAACTATTGTAGTGTTACATGTATGTCATCTGGCAAACATCAATTCAGTAGCTCAAAACTCTCCCAACCATTCAATTAAAAACTGTACGAGTAATGCAGCAAGAATTGATAGTTCAATCAGATTGTACACTTGAGCAAGATCCTAGAAATAAGCTCTGGGTTCTCATTTGTTGGAGGGAATTTCGTGTTTAGATATGCATCCTTTCTAGGCAGGGTTTGTCTTAGACAGAGTGCTTATGTCAGGGTGTCATTATGCAGAAGAAAATAAACTGTGTACAAGCTAAGACATCTGCCAGTCTGAACAATCTTCTCAACATGTAAACAATTCCACACTAAGGGACTCATACAAGTACTTAGGAACTTTAAGCAAGAAATGGTGCACCATAAACATCCAAAAATAAGCCCCCCAAAGCAAAAATCCCTCAGCTCCCACCCCCCCCCCCCCCCCCCCCCCCCCCACATATAAGCATTTACATCCAAATAACAGTGGCCTGTACAACTAGACTTCTACAAAAATACCCTTCAACAAATAAAAGCCCAGTATTTATATCTGCAATCTTGCTTGGGTGTACGAATTCTGGCTGCATCACTCCTAAGTACACTTTCTAATTATTATTGAATCTGCACTTATGATCTTGGGAGTGAGATAGCTAATGGGTCATGCGACAGGTCAATATACCAATTTTACACGGATTTCAATAGTAATTTTGTAGTGGAAAAAGAATCTGTTACTTACTGCATTGATTCTGGGCTTCAGGGTTTGGCTTCTTTTTAAATCTTCCAAAAATTTTACCATTTCTGGCTCGGCAAGATCAATAGGTGTACTCCCCTAAAAGGAAAGACATTCAATTAGCTTACAGACTTATAGCCTATAGCAGACTGGTTGATCAATACTACTGTAAAATCCTAAAGTGCCAAAGGTTTACAAAGTACAATATACATCATGATAAATTCTTCCAGACACCACATTTCACACAAACTGTTTTGTTTTGCATATATGTCCAAATACACATGTTGAAATGTCCCTTGTCTACTCATTCATTCACTTACTAACAGTGAACTTTCTATAAAGCAGACACTTTTGGGATTAGCATTTAGTGTCTGCCTTAGAGAGAGTTCAGTTACAGAGAAACAAGTGAAAATCAGAAAGGACCAAATCTGCATGCTGCCAGCCTAAAGAGGTGTCTGCTTTACAGAGGTGTCTGCTTTACAGAGGTGTCCGCTTAGCGAGAGTTGATTAAAGCAGAAAATATTGGTACTCTTTTTTTTTTCACTTTCTTTTAGCCCTTTTGCTCCTAAGAGTGATCATCAATCTCCTTCAGCTTCTCACCAGAAATATAAATTGCAGTCTAAAGAACTTGTTCAGATGAAAGCTGATTAAACAATTAATTCTCACTACATCACTCAATGCAATGTCTGATTCTTCTAAAAGTAGCTGCATATTGAGTTGAAGCTAAATTCAAGGAATTTACTCACTGTTTTATTTCTAATATTGAAACCAGCTCCATGATCCGACAGGGTTTCACAAGCCTCCTTCTGTCCCCAATGAGCAGCTGCATGAAGTGCTGTCCAACCATCGCTGTCTTCAGCATTGATGTCTACTCCAATTTGAAATAATAAACTGGCAAGAAGAAGGAACAAATTAGATTTGTCAATATTCCATACTCCACTGTGCTCATAGCCTTGTGCTAATGCCACACTGACCAACGCCAACTAACCGCATAAATTGGGCCAGATACCGCTGACCACATGCTGCTCTTGGTTGCTAACTTTGTTAAATACATTGCTAAGAAGCCAGTAAGAAAATTGCCTTATTGCCCTTCCATCCATAGGAGTTATGAAGTTTGACTTAATTTTCTGATGGAGTTTCTCAGCAAGATAAATGTGACACCTTCAGTGCTCGACATTATTAACAGTTGCCCGCTATCCCAGGGCAATCAAACAATTTGGTCAGGCAGGCAAATTCAGGGCCGGGTAACCAGAAATTACAAAACATCCAATATTGCTTGAAATTGCAGATTATGAAAAAGTGGCTTATTGACCAGTGATTAATCATTATAAAATAACTATGATACTACACGTGCCCTGATTGGCTAAATAACTGTGTTAGATGAGAGTATATTACACGCTGACACAATACACAATGTTTTTTACTTGGCTAATTATTTTATAAAAGAAATATATAACATGTTCCCGTGTAATATAGCCTCATCTAAACATGCAGGAAGTTGGGAGAACACGAGAGTAGTGTCGGAAATCACTCGGCGGCCTCGTGGTTTCCTTACGCTACTCTCGTGTTCTCCCAACTTCCTGCGTGTTTAGATGAGGCTATATGACACGGTGACGTGTTCTATATTTCTTAATTATTCTCACTACAGTACACGATCAAGTGATCAATTATTTTATCCAATACATACACAGTATGGCTTCTAATAACTTGCTTAAATAAAGGCTTACTAAACTATCTGTTCTGACTACATCACATACAAATATTCTTAAGAGGCGAGAAAGGGTTAAAGGTTGAGGAGTTTACTGTAAATATTAACAAGGAAAAAGAGTTTAAGTGCTGTTGGGCGCCTGCCAGGCCAAAATCCCCCAAAGCTGTTGGCTCAGATATAGAAAAGTCCAGAGAAAAACCCTTGAATACAGACATACTGCACTATAGATTCAGGGATGTAGCTAAGAAAAAAGCATGCCAGTTAAACTCAGCTGGCTATCAGTAGAAGGCACTTTGCCTAATGTTCTTTATCAGGCAATCTCCAACTAAATTTTAGCAAAATTTTAGCTGAGGATGTGGTGTTTCTCATCACAAAATCAGACTTACTTAATGACTTTTAGATAGCCCTTGGCAGCAGCCACATGTAAAGCTGTGGCACCTGTGTAACAATACATCAAATGAAACAATCAAACTATGAGCAATACTGAACACAGGCATGCAAAAACTGGCCAGTGGTCCTGGTCCTGAGTGGTCAACTCTATCAGTTTCTCACCAGACATACAGCATCAGAAAATAAGGAGACAAAATAGAAACTTGCACTTAGATCAAAGCCCATTGAATCTATCAATAATTCTCATATAAGTTAACTCAAACATTTTCTTCTTGAATTGCCAGGAAAAACCCAGGAGAGAAAGGACAAAACTTCAGAAACACCACAAACAATCTCAATCTGAAGTGTAATACAGATTAGCATTATCTTTCTAGCAGTACCTTGTTGGTCTTTCGTTTCATTGATTGACTTCTTGTTGAGCCAGCCCTGGGCGTCTTCTAACATTACCCTCTCCTCCACTCCCCTGGCATCCTCTGGGTCAATTCCTGTTGAAATGTAAGTTGAGTATGTGAGGGTCCACACCAAAATCTGGGAACACAATTCCATGATGTAATGCTGAAAATGGCTCAGCAAAATATCTGACTCTTGCAGACAATGCTTTCAAGCTTGAGATAGATTCTCCACTTCCAAACCATCAGTTTAAAATAATTTGAACAAAAACCCATGATTTTTCCATCACACAAGAATCCCTCCCACATATAACCATGAATAGATGTTACATGTAAGAATGGATAGAGTGGAATACTGTGATTTTGAACTAGTTTTGGTCTGCAATGCTGTATGGTGTAATGACAGTGTATGGTATAATGATTGTATAGTGTAATGACTAATAATATAGCAATGACTGGATGTGGCAAGAGGTTTACACTTTTTGCTCAGGGCAAACACTCAGAATGTCACATCCTTTATAGCAGTCAGCATATCCACAACCTTAAATGTACTGTACTTTCAATATTTCACCTTTTGAGGTTGTAACCTGACATATGATATTTTATCTTTACTATGACACCGTTATAATACGGTGGTCCTCGCCAGATCACTTTCCTGCACAGGGATAACAAGAATGTTTGTTCTATGTCTGATGCTGAGAAGAGTGTTATGTTCAGGGATACAGTTCCCTGAATTTGGGGATAGCAAGGAAGAACGGTTTCCAAAGCCTGCTGCATAAATCGTCATGAGACTTACCTAGTCTCTCAATTTCATCAGTAAGAAGATCTTCCATGTCATCCTCCTCTGCCAAATCCAGGGGCAGCTCCCCCTCATTGTTGACCAGTGCAACATCAGCTCCATTATCAATCAAAAGTCTGTGGGACACAGCAAGTTTGAATGTTACAAATATAATATTTAATTGTTTCTTACAGTAAGAATAATAAAGTGAACATGTATGTTATGCTTTAGTCATGGTCACTGGATCATCCCAATTTTGTTCTCTTTCAATCTTTCGCCAGAAATATATCAAACATCGTAGAGAAATTGGCATTTGATAGTTTGCTCAGGTAAAGGCTTATTGGGTAATAATTATTTTCACTGCATTAATCAGACACTTCTTTTTTTTTTTTGAATGGTTGCCAAATCAACTGAGAGAGATCCCCAACTTTCTTTCCTCGTCTCCTAATCTATTCCCTGAGTTTCTCCATAGGAAAGCATGCAGTTAGGTTCCTTGGAATGCAGGGGGATCATGTGAAATTGTGGTTGAGCAATTTCAGTCATACCAATACATACACAAACTTCCTGGCTTGTTAAAAATCTCCTAATTTCTATCATCAGATTCTCGGGTATTCTAGTTTTGACTTATTACATTAAACAGTGCAATCATGCTTTATTAAAAGGTTCTAAATATTTAAGATGATGCAACCAAATTACAGTGTGTTTGCTTTAGTCCAAAAATTAATGCAAACTAAACTCTGCATAATATAAAAGTTAGAAACACATGGACCTTGAATGAGATGATATGTATCATAAATAGATAGCTTATAAATTTCCAAAGGCTTTGAGGAAACGGCGCAACTGATCTACAGTATTACAGAAATTTGGAAAGTATATAGTAAGAAATTCGGTAAAACAAAAATACAGAAATGGACGGGCTTTAATCATTGAGATCGTGCTTAATTTTTGGGTATAAAATTTGCCAGTCTGGGCCAGTTTCTGTCTGTTTCCTTTACCAAGAGCTATTGAATAAAGAACAGTGCTGTGTAAAAGAGATAACTTGCTACATTTTTGCATTTCTAATGTATGTGATACCGCAGCGGGACTTCTCAGCAAGCTAAAACAATGATGGAAACATTCCCACTTGAAAATTTATAGAAACCATTCCGAGAGAAAGCAGCCAACACCAGGTTTTACGTCGTCCATTCGCTGACAACTCCGACGAAACATATTTCTCGACCTCAAAACAGAAACTTTGCATTCTACTCCAAAACAGAATTTGTGAGTTAGACGTAAAGGACGAGCAAGTTTAACAGTTTCGTACAAAACATCGACCGAGGAATACTGTAAACACGAGGTTAACCTTTTCCTGATTAGTGGACGATCGACAGTTTCGTCGAGCGAATCCTTATTTCATACCGTGGTCACCGGCTTCGAAAATTAATATCCTGGAAAAGTCTGTCGAAAGACATTGATAGCTAAAACAGAAAGATCCACCACTGGATATATATTTCCACATGAACAGCAAAGTTGTGATCAGAAGAAAGTATGATGGACCGGCCAGAAAACGAGGGCATTTCATTTCGTGAAAATGGCTTTGTCTTCACATTTTTTGAATTGTAGGGAGAGGAAACGAAGATCTCACAGATCTGTACAGACCGCTTTTAATTCTAACTGCATAAACACAGCGTACTTTAAGTGCATTCCATCTTGTGAATAAAGCAAAGAAAAAAGAAACCACCGCGAAGCAACCAAATCAGAGACATTCGATCTAACACCGAAAAAATGGCACGGACAGGATAGCAATGTGTAAAGAATCGACCACAAGAAGGCTTGCTAACACTCAAAGCTTGTATGTGTTGCTTAACCAGTTTAACCAGATAGAAAATGGACTGCTGTTTTGAAGAAAATTTTGGAAGCAATGCCGAAGCGAACCAAGGTTGCTTCGAGTTCCTTACATGTTTTGAAACTCGATCCAGAAAGCGCCCAAAAGTGCACAAATCCTCGAGCAGCAGTTTATCGCGAACAAAGCTCCAAAATGCACAGAGAATTAGAAGGGAAGACACCGAAAGATTCGCCTGATATAAAAGGCGATCGTGCTGAAATGTAAAAACAAATAAAAACTTACTGAGCTATTTCGACGCTACCACAACTAGCAGCCGCATGAAGGGGTGTCCAGCCTTCGTTATCTCGGATGCCAAGATCGGCTCCGTTGTCCACCAGGAGCGATACCAGTTCATAATTTTCGTCTATACACGCCTGCCAAGCACGAACAAACAGTGTTAGCCCATCTGACCGAGATCAGATGTAAATACGTGAATCAGTGTGCGAATCATGGTGTTAGAATGAAAGTCGGACTGTTACATGTATGCACATTCCTCTCTTGATCGCGCGCAATAATTCGGTGGTTTGTCGATCGAAAGGCAGGCTGACATTTGAAGCAAACCCCAAAAGACATACGAAAATCTCCAATTCACAAAGGCAACTGAGGACCCTTGAAGAGAAATTTCCAGTATGGTTCGGTGATAGTACGAGCGAATAAGGCGTTAACAAGCTTGCTATGACCAACTACATCAGGATCGGCCGACCTCACAACCGTTTTACAGGATACCTTCTGTCTAATCTAGGTGAAATAACAACTCAAAAGCTTCCTCGACAAGCCCAATAAAGTGCAATGTTGTCGAAGAAGCAAGTGATTTGTTAATTAGGCCATTGTTTTGGGTTGCGGGAAGGCCCCTGGACCTGGTCCACAAATCGCCATCCCGAGACCCGCTTTCGCTTCCACAGTATTTTTCACATGCTCGATCGGAACGCTAGATCATATACCTGATGCAATGCCGTAAGTCCATCCACATTTTGGTAGTTTATATCATTGTTTCTGCCGAGAAGTTTCTTCACCTCATCCACGTCACCGGCCGAAACCGCCGAAAGAAAGACAGTTCCGAGCGAAAATTTAATTTTGGTCCTCTTGCTCGATCTCTCCGTGGGCTCGCGAGCTGTCTCGCTGATCTTCCATTTCCTCAGCGACTCCTGGCGTTTTTGTAGAGCACTACTTGCTCTGGAGTTCTGGCCACCCGTAAAAGGGTCCGCCATCTTCCCAACATGACGTTACAGAGCGGCCAGCCGACCGGACACCACGTGACCCACGACAGACGCTTCATGGCAACCAATGACGTCCTGCAGGAAATGTCAGTCATCGCTATGGTAACTGTGACGTCCCACTCCTGTGCAGTGATGATTGCTGGGCGGCTAGCTTGCGTCGCTTTCGAGAACATTGGAATTTTTTACCTTATTCGTTATTGATGCTGATTTACACGTGCATGCTTCAAGTGCTCGTTGAGCAATGTGAGCTAATTTTGGTTTAATCCTTTTGTGAAGTGAAAATTAAATTTGTTTCATTGCATATTTCATATTTTTTTACCTAATATTCTTTTCCACTACAGTGAGACTCACTTCTTCAAGCCTTCTCAAATAAGTTTTGGTCTATTTTGCTGCTCGTTTCTGCTTGACAGCTTCAGAAGCCGGCAGCACCCGCAATCTGGCAGCGGGTTTCACTCCCGCGCATGCGTACTATTCTCCTTCGCGCTACCGCTATATTTGGTACTAAATTGCGTGAGGTCTTCGTGACGCTTCGAGCTGCACTTCCGGTCGGCTATTCCCGTGGTGTGAATACCCTGGAACTCTTTATAGGAAATTTGCGAAGTGCAATCGTGTCACTGAGAATGTTGATTGCCGTGGGCACAATTTTGACGTTTCCGCTTTTCGTAAAAGGAAAAATCGCACACGATACAGCCTGATTACTCTCGTTTGACGCCCGCAGGCTAATTCAGAATCTTAAATCTCCCGTTTCTGAAACAACACCAGTCAGATTTTTGTGAAGTGATTCACAAAAACCACGAGGTTATATTCCATTGAATGTGAACAGCCAGGCGTCTCGTACAATACGTGGAATTTCTGACATAGCGACACACCAAGCCCCAACATCTCAAGAATTCTTTGCTGACGTCATTGTCGGGCAAGGAAGGGAACATTTCTTCCATATTTCTCCCTTAAAAGAAAGAAAGACAATCCCGTAACCTTGGGACGGCCGTTTTTGGAACAAATTTACAATAAGCAGGGCTGGCCGGGCGATACTTGTGGAGGGGTCCGCTTTCAAGCATTTTAATCTGAAATAGGGTATATATTTTGTCTTTTTGGCTCTTTGGTCCGGAATAGGGTAGTACATTTCGAGAGAACGGGACAAAAAAAAAAAAAAAAAAAAAAAAAAAAAAAAAAAAAAACAAAACACACACACACAGAAAGAGACAGAAACAAAGGAAGCAGGGGATCGAGGAAGCAAAGACGAAATTCATGGGAAGACTATTAAACTCACGCACGGAATAAGAAGAGCAGACTGAAATGCTTGGTTATATTTCTTTATTTACACTTCAATTGCTGCTAATGCTTGGCTAACAATGTAACTAAAATGGAATAAATAGGATCAAGACAGTAAAACTATGGCGAAAAATTTCTATTTGTCTCATTTTTACCGGTTGTTTTAGTTTGTTGTTCTAATTGTATAGTAGCTGCTGCGACGTCTTTATTCCCATAGAGGCCATTTCGAGATGCCTGTTGCCTCTGTTTGAAAGCAAGGCCCAGTGCGAAATCTTTCTTTTGAAAATGAGTTTGATTTTTATGAAATGAACAATCAAATTTTGATAAGGTTTCCCACTAGGCCTTGAAACAAAAGCACCGGCATTTCGTAAATAGTTACCTATTGCTGAAATAATAAATGACGCTCCTCTGCTTCGAGTTGAAATGTTGATAACATTTCGAAACGATCAAACAGATACACTGTATTTTACAATACTTTTGAGCAAATGCCGCCAATACGGCCACCGGCTGTACTGTATTCTTAGAATTGCAATCACCCGGCAAGCTGGAAATACATATTAAGCAGACGACTCATTCATTCAAACAAACCCTCGTTTTGTTTTCGGTTTGAAAATGAGGTCCTGGGAAAATGGCGAATCAATACTTTTAAGTGCGCAAAGGATTGTGGTTGAAACGCTTCATTATGTTATAAAACCCGGTTAATAGTCAACAGACTGAAATAAATAACTTCATCCTTATCGTATCCTTTTCAAAGCTTTCTTGGACGCCTTTGCTACCAATAAAAAATCGTTTCTGAATAGCATCAAATTCTACTGAGAAACCAAGACGATGTTGGAAACAAAAGTGTCAAACAATTGCGCATGCGCGACCCTATAATGTGGCGGGAAGCACCATAGAGAAAGCAACACAAAAGATTCAAAAGTATGGCACTTTTTCAACTGAGAAATTATGTGGAAAAATGCAACGTTTTGCTTTGTAAAGACAGGGAAAAGTGTCCGTGTTTCAATCTCACATGATCTCAGTATTTTTCTTATTTCCCAGATAGTGACCACGTGGGTGTCTCCGTTGTCGTGATTGGTTCACTCACAGCATTATCTGTTTCCATGGACACCCTTTCCCAACTCGGGAGTCCTGGGCACGATCGAGTGTGTGGATATCCTAAAGTATTCCTAATCAACGCACGCCATAGCTATAAGATTCGCAGTGCTTCTTTGTCGTCGAGGTTCTTTCACGCTTTTCAGACTGTGGAGAGATCATAGTAACATATAAAATGTCAGGCATTGCAGGTGGTTTGAACCCAGCAGAATTAGTTTTTCCGTCTAGTATAATCATCCGGGTGAGATTAGTCTTCACGAAAGAATGTTGCTGGTGACTGACGTTTTGACCACCTGAGCGGCAGTCATGTTCAGAGTCAAGTAAAGAGACAAATACCATCATCTGCACACGACCCTTCACTTGACTCTGAACATATGGTCGAAACGTAGAATATCAGGGTTACAGGAAAATGGAGTGGAACAGCCCCTTAGTAATTGCCCTTGTTGTCCAAGGAGGACTTCCTTAGTAATTGCCCCAGTTGTCTAGGGTGGACTCCCTAGCAACTGCCCCTGTCGTCCAAGGTTGGACTTCCCCAGTACTTATTGCCCCTGTTGTCCAAGGTGGACTCCCCAGCAATTACCCCTGTTGCCCAAGATAGATTTCCCCAGTAATAGTGTCCCTGTTGTCCAAGGTGTATTCCCCTAGCAATTGCCCCTGTTGTCCAAGGTGTATTCTTCTAGTAATTGCACTTATCGTCCAAGGTGGACCTCTGGTAAAGTACTTGTTTTGCAATTGGTAGCGAACTAACCTGGACATTTGTGAGTATTGCATCGTTTTCTCTCTTTTAGGTTTTCCTTGCATTCGTCCTCGTCCTTTTCATTTACGACTTTACGGTATCGAAACATTTTTCCTCGGTTACATGTCTTGGTGCACTGGGTCCAAGGAGTCCACTCAGAAACAACACAGTTACCTGACCACAACGATAAAAATATTCACCTACACATACATAGCTTTATGGGATACAAGTACTATCTAACTAGAAATACGATAATCGCATATACCCCCTCACTCTGCCATTGATGGGACTTTTACTTTGGTAACTCCCAATAAGAGTAGCCTTTGTTTTACCGAAATGTTGACTCAATCTTTTCTTCGAACTCAAGTGCTACACGCAAAGGAAGGAGAAAAAGAATGGTGTGTGTTATACTTTTGCGTTGAAAAAAGAATCGATTGCGTGACAAAGTACGTATTTCCCACGGTCGGTACGTCAAATTAATTCATACAGTCTGCCAAGCACGTTCTCGAAACTTAATACTCAAAGTTTGAAGTTGGTCGGCCGTCGTAGTACGGGAAAAAAGGAACACTGATTTTCCAATTTTGAATTCATAGGCAGTACAATTAAATAGGCTTCCTGTGCGATTTGTTTTTACTACCGCATGCACCAGACTCAGGCATGCATATTTAATAGGCTCGAATTGTTTTGTATGTGAACCCACTCAAAACAGCAAAATTTCTCCCAGAATCAAAGCAAAACTTGAACAGTTTACTTCAAATTATACACGGGCTTCAGACCCAGTAATACTTCTAAGGGCTTGTGAACGATTCTCGCTGCAATCACCGCGTGTCAGATTACAGAAAAATAAGACATCTGACTAAATCATTCAAGACTCCAAGTTCCGATTGCTCTGAGGAAATACGGTAGCCGAAACTGGCGACAGAAGCGTAGTAAAACAATACTTCGAGGGAAAATGATCAGCATACAGATTTTAATACATTCTTGAAGTGATCGAGTTACAAAATATATATTTGTCACGGTGATTGTTCGATTTCCACTGACTAACCTTTGTTGCTTGTCCTTTCTAAATAAGTATCTGAGTTTAACACAAAACGGCGTCTGAAGCTCCCGATTTGCTTTCAAGCGCTGTTCCCTTTGCGGAGTTGTCTGTGTTACCCGCTTCTGTTCATGTCGCTTTTGGTCGGCATTCATGCGCTGTTGTCTTAATTTGCGGAGTCTTCTCTTCGGCCCGCTTTTTCTCCTGAAGTTTCCGATTTGCGTTCAAGCGCTGTTCTCTTTGCGGAGTTGTCTACGTTACCCGTTTCCGTTCATGTCGCTTTCGATCGGTATTCATGCGCTGTTGTTCGCTCGTTTCACGATTTCGCCTTGCTCGTGCCTGTTCCCTTCTCATTTGAAGACGAGCTTCGCGAGACTGTTGTGTTTCAAGTTTTTCAGTTAAGTTTTTCATTTTCGTGAACGCAGCTACAATATATTGTTACTTCGTTCAAATCTAAATGCTTCGTTCAAATCTAATTTCTCTAAGTTATTCCGAGTAAAACAACAGGGCACACGTGATCGATCCGGCCTTTGTTATTGGTTAGCGGGGTAACCGCGCCTAAAGTCGTACGCCAGACAGTCTGACAGACAACGTTAAATTTCGAGATGGCGACAGGCTTGGATTCCCCAAGTAGGCGGTATAATATTACTGCATTAGTGTCGTGAGTATTTCCCTCACTTCGTTCGGGGACAATATTACAATTTTTAAAGGCCTGTTTGCAGATGTTGGGCGAAAAGTTTGACTGGTTTCAAACTTCGCGCAACATGTACCAACATCATGCAACTTCGTCAAACATGGTGCACAAACGAACGCAGCATGTTGTGCCCCACAATGTTGGGCGATGTTGTGTCAACATCATCCATTCGTTTGCAGAGTGGTTTTCAGACAACTGTCGACAACCAAAAGCAAACTAGGTACACCACAAATCACAAAGGTTGTAAGAAACAATTTCAAGCAATCAGAGGGCAAAGTAATTTGTGTTTAATTTTACTTAACCAATCAGTAGCCGTCCGTCCGTCCGCTCGTTCGTTCGTTTGTCCATTATTATTGCTCACCAAATATCACGGCTTTGCACTTGGGAAGTTTGCATTTTCTCCAGCGTAACACAGCTGGGCACTGCCTTCCATTTGGTTGAGGCTTTTGAAGAACAACTCTTGTCCTGCTCTTTGAACCTCGCCCACACAAACCTCTGCAGCTTGACCATGGTGACCAGGGCGACACCTTGCAATCAGCACTTGGGTCAATGTTAGGTTCTGAAAAACACCATTGGGTTTATTGATACAGTGGTGAATTAAGTGGGCGAGTGAGTGACTGAGTTAATATATAGTGAGTCGGTGAGTGAGTGGCCGAGTTAATATAATGAAGTGAGTCGGTGAGTGAGTGAGATGACGAGTGAGTCAAAGTGGAAGAGTACGTGAGCAAGGGAGTTGAAGATCGGATAAGTGAATGGAGGATATTTTACTCTCTTTCTCCTTCTGTTGACTCTCACCGTTGCACACACGAGAACACCTTCTTCTCTCTCGTAAGGTGGGGCATTTGATTCCATCTTTACTTGGTTTCCTCACGATCGCGCGACCCCGAGACTGCTTGCCTTTTCCACAAGTGGCCGAACACTCTGTCCATTTGGACCAGCGGGAAACCGCACAATCAACACGCCCTGTGAAGTAAGGCATTGTTCAAATAAGGGATAAGAAAATGAGGTAATACGACTAAAGGATAGACACACAAAAAGACGTGAAGAGAGAGAAACTAAGAAAGATAGAGATCTATACATAAAGACAGACAAGAGACATGGACGGACACAGAAATAAATCAGAGGTGAACACAGAGAAAAGGACAAGCAGAACTACGAAATCTACACTGAAATCCACAGTTTTGTGCAATGACCGCTGACTCAAAAATAAGCTGACCGCGCGGCCGAAAAACGTCATAACGCGGTGTGAATAAGAGCTGTCACTCACGAGGTACTGGCGGGAAAGGAGGGCGGTGATCGCATGCACCACTGACGCGCTGTAGCTCGATTTGCAGCTGGGCCACTGGCTGCATGTTGCCACCTCGCTTCCTGTGAAACGAAGCGGACGTGTGGTTGTGTAGTTTAGAAGTCAGCCTTCGAATCGGTTTTTGGGGATTGGATTCGGTGTTTACTGAAGTGAATGTGATTCCGTCGTCCGTACCTGAAGAATCAGACAAGTAAAATACGTCGAGAAATAGGAGAATGAATTAGAAGAAACCAACAAACAACTAAACAAATGGAAGAACATACCAGTTTCCCATGCCGGATTAGGTGGTGTGTGTTACTCAATTAAAAAATTGTATGTGCTATAAAGCCTGGATACCAATAAATACTCCAAACGCAATTCATAATAACAGTCCATTGTAGCTATCTTTGGGAGATTTTCTAGAGTACCAACAAAACGAAAACAAGTCGCGTTGGAATTTGTTCTCAAACTAACTAATTTGAACCATAGTTCAGTAAGGTCATGCTATCCAGCAACTTTTCTCGTATGAATCTTCTTAGTTTTTCTGAACTTAAAAACACTGCCAAATTTGATGTTTTATTGTGCCAGCGGACCCGAGTTTTTTGCACGTGTACATTGTTTGGTTCTCTTTCAGTATCTGGCTCTCAAATATTTTCAGCCGCACGTGGTAAATTTGGGTCATGTGACCTCCGGGTGCAAAAAAAACCTATAAAAGCTCACAGACAATATAAAACAAACAGCAAACAAACTCACCTGCATCCCAAGGGTACAAATCCTGAAGCACCATTTTTTTCCAACTGCAATTGGCGTTACAAAGATTAAGTCTGTCAACTCCAACACTCCAGTCAGGACTAGGAATCATCTTGGCGATGATTGACAGCAAATTGTGGGTGCGGTTCGCCTTCAATTCAGTTGACGCGCCACCCACGCCTTTGTAGAGACCACGTGTCTTTGCGACGCTAGAGGGATAAATGAAAAGTTCATGAATTTTTGTGGGGCCAAAGTAGCTGACACGCTAAGAGTGATGCAGTTTCGCACCAGGCTATACGTCATAAAGTGTGGAGACCTTGGTTTTTGATAGCTTGCCCTAGAATCTGCCCGTTAAGCTTGGGGATGAAAGGTTTAAATCCCTGACTGCATATCGTGCTAATGCACTATGAACCTATGGGCATAGAACCTCAATGGTTGAATGACAATATTGATGAATATAAGAGAAAATGATCTTAAACTATAGAGCGGTTTTTGGATGAAAAACCTGTAATTACAGCGTCAATTACAAAAGCTTGAGAAACAATTTCAACTAATTCAATCAGAAGCCAAAGTATTTTCCATTTAGTTTTACTTTGAAAGGCAACAGAAGTGCGCTACCACGCCATTGTTACTTGCTTGCTTGCGTGAGAAGACCGCAATCGATCGGGTTTTGCTTTTGTTTCTGATTGGCTGAGACTGCTACTAACTTGTTAGCACTATTACCAAAAATATCACGCGATTCCTTTTGACAGTCATCCGAAAACAGCTAAAGCAAATTAGAAAATTGTAATATACCTGCGGAAAACAAAATGTATCAGCATTTATTCGACCATTTTCTCATACTAAACTACGTCAGACGACTGGATACTAAACTATATTAATTTGAAATGTTTGCCAGTGGTCCCTCTTACTTAAGAACATCTCTCTCTTGATTCTTCATCTCTTCCTCCAGAAGTTTAGTGGAGCCCCATTCACTAAGTTTCTTGACACCGGGGGAGGCATAACCACCATACCGCCACATGATGTAATGCTTATTGTGTGTGCAGCCAATCATACCCGACCAACGAGCCATTGGACCCGGGAAATGCCGGGGATGTGTTGATTTCTTCCACTTTCCTGGCAAGAAAAGTCAAAGTTAAAACGTTCCCCGTTTAATGTGAAATAAGCAATGAGGCTAATTACGGAAGACGAACGAAGCACGTGAAATTGTGATTTGAAACTAACAACTTGTGCCACCGTTTCCTCTTCTCCGGTCGTCCTTGCGTCTGGAACTCTACAGTCAAAGCTTTTCTTGTGACCACTCTAGTAAGCGACCAGCTCTAGTTAAGACCACCATTGTGAAACCCCGTTTGAATTGTCATTCAAAACTCTGTAATTATAAACTCTCGTAAGCGACCGCGACCACTTTTTGGGAATTATCAACTGTTCTTTTCCTTCGTCTCGTAAGCGACCACTCAAAGGGTCTGACTCGTATTAGTCAACACTTTACTGAAAGCTACTTGATCGCATTTACAGTAATAATATGACATATTACGCTAATGGTTCGTTTGGTAAGATCTCGAATTAAGATCAAGGGAATCCAGCTTGGGTGGAGCATCCGAGCGTCTTTATGCTAAAAGCTTTTGTAAGCGACCAGCCTTTAATATTTGAGCGTGTGGTCGCTTACGCCGGAGAGCCCATTCTCGTAAGCGACCAAGCTCTAGTTACGACCACTTTTTCGAATTCCCGAGGTGGTCGACTGTATTAGCCTTCCCCCCCCGGGGGGGGGGGGGGGGTACTTCTCAAAAGTTTGGGTGGGAGTGTGCCGCCCGGGACTGAAAACCTTTACCCTATTTCAGACCAAAATTTGCGATTTTTGGCCCTATTTTTAGACCAAAATGTGCAATTTTCGACCCTATTTCAGACCAAATATCAAAATCTCCGACCCTATTTCAGACCAAAGGTTAAAATCGATATCCTATTTCAGACTAAAATGTTGAAAATGATACCCTAGCTTTGGGGCGGCACATACCTATATGGCTCATATATGGGAGTAACCCCCCCCCCCCCCCCCCGGGTAGCCTTCCTAAACATACTGAACCAACTACTCTTACCAATGAATGTGATGTTGTAAACTGCCCGACCACATGCGCAGCATTCAAGAAGGCGACCAGGAGGCAGCGAAGCTGACGGAATCACGGATGGGGCTATGTTAACAGATACACAAGAACAAAAGTTAGAAACAGATACCGTACTCATGCAATGAAAAACAGAGGAAAAAATGAAGAAGAAAAGCAGAACACGAATAGAACAAGAACAAGAAGGAAACTGCAGTCTAAGGAGAAGGTTAACAAAATGCTCAAGGAGGATTAATCAACTTTTTATGACAGAAATTTTATAGGCGGTAAGAACATATTTTTATTCCTCTGGGAAAGAAATGCTACTGTTATTGGAAAATATTTCATTGTTCCTGTCATCCAACATGGCCGCCGTGCCAATCCTCTATTTTAGGGAAATTCTGTTTTCTTTCTTTGCATACATGCATGCAAAATATAAACACTACTTTCCTCCAAAACAGTCTTATCAGTAGACAGTGTGCGGAATGTGAAAAACGCACGAAAGTTTATTTTCGAAACATAGACGACCTTGTATCAAACATTTGTGTTTCCAAAAACACAAATATTGTCACAACCACACTTCAGCTGAAAGTCGTCCATGGTGCAGCTCTCCCAGCGCAAAGGAAAATACACGCAAACCTCAAAATCACTAAAAAATGCATTAAAACCCACAACTATAGTCCTTTATTAATTGTATAACGCCCATTTTAGTAAAGTTGTTTGTTAGACTGAATGGAGATATGAATTAGTTACTCTGTAAAAGGATGCACAAAATGAATTGTACTAACAACAACACTTATCTGTTATTAGAATGTTGAGGGCTTTCTGACTTGTATGGTCATACGTAGCTCTCATTTGACAATTCAAGAATTGGAAATGAACACTGTTAGAATGGTTTCATTTGACCATGCAAGTGTTTTTAGGGATACTGTACTTAATGAGAGCTTTCGTTTGAGTGGTCACGCCTTCAGCGCATTGTTAATTTGACAGTTCAGTAATCAGGCGCCGGTTTCTAGGTTACAAGAGTCACTGAACCAGGAAAGAGGGAAGAAGGATCGAATGATGTCGCAAAATGAAGGCGAACACGAACAATAATATACCATCGACTGGGAAAAGAACAAGAACAAGGAGGAGAAAGAGAGAAGACGAAGACGAAGACGAGGAAGAGGAAGAGGAAGAGGAAGAAGAAGAGGAAGAGGAAGAAGAAGAAGAAGAAGAAGAAGAAGAAGAAGAAGAAGAAGAAGAAGAAGAAGAAGAAGAAGAAGAAGAAGAAGAAGAAGAAGAAGAAGAAGAAGAAGAAGAAGAAGAAGAAGAAGAAGAAGAAGAAGAAGAAGAAGAAGAAGAAGAAGAAGAAGAAGAAGAAGAAGAAGAAAAATCAGACAGAAGGAGGAGGAGAAAAAAAAATCTAATAACGCAACCATATAAATCCCTTTGCATGAGCCATCTTTAGATTTTCTAAAAAATAAGAGAATTTCCTGTTCCTTTTAACACCTCGCCATGAAGACGAAATGCAAGGCGGCAAAGAATACTTCACTTCTTAACAACTACTTCAAATCAAGATTTTCAAGGGCATTTGACAAAAACTCTCGATGGCCGGAAAGAAAAGCACCACAAAAATATTTTTGACATTTTCTGCTTTCTATAATAAGAAGTACATAAATACAAGAGAGAAAGTACATTCCATAAATTCTTGGTCCTTCTCATTCCGACGCATGTCACTTTTTCTCATGTATTTCGGCTTTTGCAACAAATCTCTGCCCTTTCGTCAGCTCTTAAATTGAAAGTGTGTGCGCGTATCGTGTTAACTTAGTGCGAGACGGAACGACTGTCTTTCTACTACAAGATTAGTTAAACGATTGACTTAAAATCCGTGCGCCAGCAAATACTACGTGTGGGTTGTTTTCGTGGGTCGTGAGGTCTCGTCCAAAGAATTACAAAACCGCTCGCTAATATATTGAGAGTCTATTTTGATGGGCGTAATCGCGTAACAGAAAAATGGAATCCCATTAGTGTCATCACGAAGCTCTCGGCAGACTCTTACTGTGCTGATGCGATACGATATCAAAGGCAAGGCGCCGCTCTCACCGCAGACTAGTCAGAAAGATCGAGTTGCCCCTTCAAGCAGGTCAAAACTGTTGCAGTTAAATCACCGTCACCCCTCCAAATAAAGTGTACTCACCAACAACTAAATACTGCTGCTCGTTATGTATTCATTGTAAATTCTTTCATTTCAAAATCATCTGAAGATCGTGATGGTAACTGCTCAGGTGGTCAAAACGTCAGTCACCAACAACCGTCTCTCTGAAGACTACTTTCACTCGAACTATCACATTGAAGGAACAACTAACATATCCTCAAGCACAGTCAATTGCCCATTTTGACAGAAGTTGGAAGATTTTGGTCAAGGGACTGGGAGTCTAATTCGGCCTTGGCAACGAAAAAAGTAATTTCATATTTTGGACAATATAATAAATTGTTTTGGGGTTGTTGGCTGTAGAACGCCAAGGTTATTCAACAGAGTATCACAGTTCATTCGATCAGCGCTTAGCACCTAACAACGTTATCTTATTATTAAACTGATAAAAGATTTGTCACTGGAGGCAAAAACTTCGTGACCTTTTCGTATAATCTTAGTGTTATGGATACGCGGACAAAATAGATAAATATAACAAAACAGGGCCCCAAAACAGTCTGCCACGAAAATAGAAAAGATGATAATTACCGCAAAATGGGATTTGATTCCCCATGGCTTTGTACAAACATCGCCCCTGATTTCCAAAAGAGGGTACAACATCGACTGTCCTCCCGGGGTGCAATTTCATTGACAGTTTTCTCAGCTACCGATGACAAATAAGGGGTTGTAGTAAGTTCTATTTTTCTGACCCACCACAGGATAACAAATGCAATTTTAGACTTCAGCCATATTGCAGAGGGACATTTTATATAGCTGTGTTGGCTGGTAAAGATTATTTAGTTAAATTTCGTAACTGTTAGCAAGTATCTTCCAGAATGTGAATCCCAAAGTCTTGCTGGTGTGAAGTGCGATACATATTTTCCCTGGCGGTGTGGGGAGTCTTAATTCTTGAAAATATTATTTCATTTCACCACCTGTGGTTCGCAGTCTGCGATCCATAAATATCAAAATAATCTACAGTCTCGAAAAAAATGCCACAATAAAGAATTAGGTGCGTTATAAATATTGCAGAGTTCGATGTGCTTCGTGTAGCTTGGGATTGTCACAATTCCATAGTAGAGAGGCGACATTGTGATGTTTCAGTTCGATTTTTACCTCCCGCCTACCTCTACTATTACAGCGCGATACCATTAATCTTTCTAAAACATCAAAAAAAACGGCCACTCATTTAAAAGTCATCAGCGATAACCGCAGATCGAGATCGACGAAATGGCGAATTCACCACTCGGATTAAGAGACTCGCGTCCTCGACCGCGTTTTAACGCGGGAAAGGGGCGCGTTCTTTGACTTCGCTACGTCTGCAATATTCGAATGAACCGCAGCCTCCCGATATTTCGATCGTGGAACTCTACGGCACGTAAATTACTGGGTAGGTCTGAATACCTTCAAGTCTATTGCCACAGCTTGTGAAGCTTACTTGTGGCTTTGCGCATTGATTGAGGTTTGTGAAATCGAAGGAACAGTGTGGATAGAGTGAATCCGTTGATGCAACCTATTGCGCGAATTCATCGAGAGCGCTTGTTTGCGGAATAACCTGGCTGGAAACAACACAATGCCCCGTCGAGCAGTGTTAATTCACAGCGAGGCAAAGTACGTCCGTTTCTTAACCTTGGCTTTTTTTAACCCACCTTCTGTTTTGGTTTGTTTGCTAGAGTCACGAGTACACATCAGTCCGCGACAACGTCGCCCATCCACTTCATCGACGCAAAGAAATCCCAGCACTAAAAAGGCTAACAGAGAGTACACGTTGAAGGGTCTGCTGTTACGATGCATTGCCAACAAGGCCACTCGAACGGCAGGGAAGGTCGCAATTATCTTAAAACGCGAGCGTCCTACTTCTCCTTTCCAACTCAGATCCAGTCTCTGACCCTGGTCAGGATACCCAGTGATGGTTTTATAGCGACTGACGGAAATTTGAGTCATTAAAAGGTCACCGCACCGGAAACGGACATTTCTTCACTTCTGTTCATCAACATTTCGTCAGGATCTGTGATGACGTGTCCGTATAAAAGGATTTTTTGTAAGTGCACCGCCACTCGAAGAACAACCGCGAATCCTTAAATGCAACCCATATAAGCCGGATAAATAAAAATATAGTATAATTAGGATCGAGAGCATTTTGGAAGCTTGGGAAAATTCTGACCGGAAAGCGGCTGGACGGAAATTAACCCCTGTTTATGCGGTGTGAAACTAGGTGCGGCATACAAATTCTAGATCCCCGTTACCATTCTCTTTTTCTTTTAAAACAAAGCTCAATACGAGGAATTCAATGAGTGAACTTTTACGTGTGGATCAAATTTTCCCTGGATAATTTAACAGAAAATGTATTTCCTATCCAGATTGGTAAAAGCTGAAATAGTAGGGGTGGGGTGGGGTGGGAGGGGACTTTCTGATCTTGAACTAAACCAACTATGATCGGGTCGTACGGTAGCAGATTCCGCCCGTTCATTGCTTTTTTTCGTTCAAGGATATTTAGCCTGCAAAACTTCTGCTGTCTCCGGATGTAAAACGCCTGTTTTCGCACTTCTGGCTGATATTCAGTCTCGTGATTTCCTAGCATAGTTTCTGTTAGTCGCGCACTTTCTATCCAACAACACTTAACCGCCCACTTCACGATCAAAGCCGCATCCTTGAGAGGACTCTCCAGAGCATAAGACCACAAACCCACATTCTCCAATATTAGCCCTACGAGGGAACACTCGACGCTTGTTTTTAAACTGCCTGACAAAATTAATGTGGCCCTCTCATCTACTGTTCTCTAGAGTGCAATGAGGGTCAAAGTACTCAAAAAGCTTACTGAGTTCGAAATCAGTATTGACCCACAATACAAACGAGGCACACATAGCTTGCCAAGACAAAGAGATGAGACCGAGAATTGTAGGGGAAGCCGGGTTGGGTGAGTCCCAAACTCAGTGGTCTCTCTCAGAGTCAATGACACAGGGAACACGTAACTTTAAAGAGTCAGTAAAAGGACTTGATAGCCGGAAAATCGTATTGGGCAAAGAATATCGAGTGTGCTGTTCTGATATTATGTATAGTGTTTTAATAGGGGTTTTTCGCGTGGCATTTTAAAAGATAAAGACTTGAAAGGGCTCAGTCAGCACACTAATACGGGATATGTTATTCGGAGTCAGAATTTAATGTTGCGTGCTGACGGTGTAAATCTTGTAAATAAAAAAACAGGCACCTGGCAAATTAGATCATCCGACTCTGTCGAATAACTTTTGCAAGAACCTCAAAAATATTGCCTCCCTGGGAAAGATTGGCATGGTGGATTGATAATGAGCGGTCGGACCGAAAGAAAAGCAGTCTAATACTAATAAAAACAACTGTCAGTTATCCGGCTAAACAACATGCACACAATTACAAAGCAGCTTTAAAACTAATTCCTTGGACCGTTAATCATAAAACGTTTTGGCACAGAGTAAGGACTTTGAACGGATTAGATTTTGGTTGATCTCTTCCTTATGCCGTTTATTCGAAAGTTGAATCTCAGCTGTACAGTCAATCAAATCCAGGGGGGGGGGGGGGGGGGAGGGGTTACTCCCATATATAAGCCATGTAAATATGTGCCGCCCCAAAGGGTATTATTTTCAGCATTTTTGTCTAAAATAGAGTATAGATTTTGAGGCCTTTGCTCTAGAATAGAGTCAGAGATTTTGATATTTGGTCTGAAATAGGGTCGAAAATGGCATATTTTGGTCTGAAATAGGGTAAGGAGTTCTGTTCCAGGCGGCACACTTCCACCAAAAATTTGGAGGAGTACTCCCGGGATCCAAATATATAGCAGGACTTTTTAAAAGAATGTTATAGCGTGCGCCATATGTCACTTGTTCCAGTAATGGGATCATACGGCGCGACAAATGGGACGGAACGTGAATCAAGACAACAGCAAAGAAAGGACTACTTTATCTGCCGGAAGAGCGCACTGCAGGAAAACGGTTTAAATGAATAGTTTTAGCCATATGTCAGTCTTGAATATGGACTGCTTGAGATGCCGGATAATCTGAGTTTAGTGCCATGCAAGCATGCCAGTAATATTAAATTGTTAAACGGCTCAAGTCGAAGATTTCAAGTCCTGGCTCACAAAGCAACTTAGGTGATTTCCTAGCAACTCTATCGGCCATGCACGTGCACGAAGTCGCTGGTTGTCAGTGCTGAATCCGCAAGAAATTATCTGAAGCCTTATGACACAATTAGCTTTTATTTCCCTACAATACATTTCTTAAATAGCTTAGCCCTAAAATGTCTCGATTTGTTGGATTGTCAGTCCTGGGTCCGTTTGGATTTCTTGACGAAACGCATATTTCCGACAGCACCCAGTGCCGACTTCCGATCTCAGCAAGATCTCACGACTTTGCTGAATTCCTCCGTCGTTCTATTTGCAGCCGCGGTAGCCAGTTGTCCAGGCTCGCCCCATTCTCCTGCTAGAATGATAACGCACGCCATGCTCAAAACCGACATTTCGTACCGTTTTTTATAACTGTCCTCCCCAAAGAGCCTTCCCTTGTGGTCTAATACACAATTTAACTAACAAAGAAATATTTCATCTTTTTCTTGTTATATAAAGGCTTGGAAAACAGGTAGTAGCTCCAAAAAACCCCAAGGGTAGTTAGTTTCCTTCAATGCAATACTAGCCCCTCTGTGAGAGCGTGAAGGCTGACGGCGTAAGAACCCGGATGTGTTGGCCTGTCTTCCCGCCCTTCTTCAGCCGAGAAATGTTTAATACCAATAATCTAATTTGTCTGCTAGCAAAGCCAATTTATAATCCTTTGTCGTGTTTAAAACGGTTTGGACAAAACGTAACGCCGACGTTGCGTTCTTTGCAGCGTTTAGAACATACTGCACGTTACGTGGAATTAGCTCAGCATAACTTTGCTTCGTCGCCCGATATTTGCTTTTTTTCTTGCCAATTCCGTAGCAAATATGTACCTATTAGAAAGTATCTGATGTATTTTAATACTTATATTCATTTAGCTCCCGGAAAGCTCGTAAAAGCTAAGGATTAAGTCTGATTTCAGTGATTCATCTCACGTGGACTCGGCAACTGAATAGTCTACGCAACTGAAACAGTAATGTAGTTAACCTTAGGCTTGGTATTTTCACCAGAGTCCAGCGTTTATAAACTGTAGTTGTGTGCATGCCCGTGTGCATGTCATCGCCAGGACAGAGACAGAAAGAGTGCCATGTCATGACAAATTAAACTAATCAGGCTGTCTGCGACTACTAATTGTATAATGGGAAAGTTTCAGTCACATAACGTAGTTTTTCCCGGGTTGTTCATCCTCAGACTCAGTAATAATCGAAAATAAATTAAGGCGGTGCACCTAATGATACGTTTATATCCACTACTGCCGATATTAAAAATTTCCCAGGTTCTAAACGAGTGAAATAGCTGGCATTCCCCAAGTGATTAGTAAACTAAATACAGTTTGAAGGCTTGACTTTTGTTGTCAACGCTGAAACTGAAACAGTTACAAGCTGATATTAGTGAAATTAATCCTTCACTGTATAGTTCTCTGTCCATAGTATTCTTAAAACTGCAAAAATTAAAAACACGAACTCCACTCACCAGCAACGTGGACACTACTTTTAGAATGTTCTCATTGAGAGCTTTCATGTGAGTGGCCATGCATTCAGCCCGGAGTTCATGCCGACAGCTCTGGGGTTGGAACCGTCTCTCTGGAAGCAAAAGGGTTAAACATTTGACAAGGGATTAATGGTGCGGGTCTGAGTAGCTTTACATGCAAAGAGTATATCATGGTATTTTAATTAATACACTTACCAAACGTAACTGAGCCAACACATTTTTCATGAGTGGATTGCGTTGATGCATCACATGTTTTATCGTATCAGTACACACATGCTAGTAACATCGCATCAACATATGGACGGCACGTATAGTTTAAACATCACGGCAGTTCTCGTATCATAAAGCTATAACGATCGCGCACAACCGCGGCGTTCGGGTGTGGCCGTGGGGATTTGGCGATTTCTTTTTATCCGTGTACAAGTTTGGGGAAGATTATAAGGAATAATCCTCACTGATTAACCTTAAGTAACTAGAACCAATAAATCATGACTGAAGGGCACAGTCATGCAGCCCTTGACCTGTCTATTTACGAAGGTTCAGTGGACAAACGCACGTCCGCCCTTCCTGCTGTCGGTCAACTGATGAAACTGTGGGCAAAACAAACGGGTGCGACCACTCGAACGAAAGTCTTCATAGCTGCTGTTGGTGAGTGAAGACTGCATAGTTATGCTATACTAGGTTGAAGCAATGGAAGGAAACTATCGTGGTTTAATTTTCGAAGCTACAATAGCTATTTCAAAAGGCTTGACAGAGTCATGGCTTATATTTTTTCTGATTTTTGAATCAGCAATTTTTACATGCGCGCTACTCCAAGCGGGCCGGGGGGGGGGGGAGGGGGGGAGGGTACTCCCATATATAAGCCATATAGGTATGTGCCGCCCCAAAGGGTATCGTTTTCAAGCATTTTAGATACCTGAAATAGGGTATCGATTTTGCCTTTTTGGTCTGAAATAGGGTATCGATTTTGTCTTTTTGGTCTGGGATAGGTATGATTTTAACAGGAATATGTCGCCGCGGACATTGCACGGAAAATCGTTGCAAAAGAACATAAAATCTCCAAACAAAGGTCTGAAATAGGGTATACATTTTGGAGTCAGGTCTGAAATAGGGTATAGAAAATCAGGTCTGAAATAGGGTAAGGGTTTTCAGGACCGAGCGGCATACCCCCACCCAAAATTATATTGAGTGCCCCCCCCCCCCCCCCCGGGGATTCCATCTGTCATTTGCGGCCAAAGTTGCAGTAATACATCCAGCATGTAAAGAGTCGGATTTTGCCTGTCAAATTACAGACGTATAAGGTACGAGTTTTCAATTTTGCAGCTATAGATTTCTCGTGAATCTGAAGAAGTCTTGCAGGTACAGTAGAACCCCTTTATCTCGAACTCGGTTATCTCGAAATCTCCGCTATCTCAAACAGAATCTAAATTCCCTTGGAAATGAACTTGGTAGAAATCTCCCTCTCCCCCTCCCCTTAGTAGAAGCCTGCTATCTCGATTCCCCGCTATTTCGAACTATTTCTCGCTTCCCTTAAGAGTTCGAAATAGCGGGGTTCTACTGGAGTTCCCTTCGGCAGCACTTAGTGTTTAGATTTTTTGTCTGTCTTGAATAATAAAATTAAAACCTAATTAAAAACCCTCGTTCCGTACCCTGGTGTTTGCCTGTCAACGATAGGGCGGGGGTGCTAAACAGGCCTGAAATGAACTTAGGCGGCTTAAGCGTGGGAGGTCTGTGAAAACCCACAAAAACCACAAGGAATCACGAGCTGGCAGCTCAAATGTATTTTGTGCATTTTCATTGATGCTAAACATGTCTTGTGTGCAACTGAAAAGGGAGAGATCGAGCTCGCGCAGAGAGGACTCAGAAAAAGAATTTGGGCGTCGCTTTATTTGCATGAAGTTAATTTTAAACAGGTTTATAAACGAAATGAGTTTAAACAAATCTTTGAACAAATCAATGCAGATTAAAAAAATACTGGAAGGTAAGACTGAGAGAATGGCAAAACAAAGCTGAGGGTAACGTTTAAATTATGGCAGTTCTAATTTAAACTTCTATCCGTGCGCAAAAACATATATTGGTAACTGAAGTGTGGCATGAGACTGGGCTCTGAGCCGAGTTCAGTCAAGTTCAGGGACATGAAACTTCAGTCAGATCCGGGGGGGGGGGGGGGGGGGGTACTCAATAGGAATTTGGGTATGGGGCTCCGCTGACTCTATAAAACCCTGACCCTATTCAAGACACAAATATGGAGATTTTGCTACCCTGTCTAAGACAAAGTGCTCTAATTTGACACCCTGTTCAAGACTAAGTTTAGATAAGTTAGCCTGCGTTGCACGCGTTTCCACTGGAGCATACGAAGAAATCGCGCGAAAATAGCGAGAGCAAAAATGTGGTTGAGGGGGGAGGGGAAGAGGAGAAAATCTTCGGAAAATAACCCTGTTTAAGACGCGAAAATGTAAAATTTGATACCCTGTTTAAGGCAGAAGACCCTGAAAATGATACCCTATCGGGTGGAACGTCCCTATATAGGAAATATATGGGAGAACCCCTCACCCCCCCCCCCCCCCCCCCCCCTGGGGTCAGATCTCTGCTGTGGTTCTTTATCAGTTCTTTCTCCCACTGAAACAATTTCCTTCGATTTTGAAGACTTTTTCAGTTTCACTTTTTCTATAAGATCCTTGTTTTTCTTTGTACGTGTGCCGACAGTTAACGCCAAAAGCGCACGTGCGAGAAACTGGAGTGGACGGTACATACTAATCTTCTCCCCGCGGAAATAGAGAAAATAGGATCAGTACCACAGAATACTGCGAATCACTTGAGTGTTTGCGTGTTGGAGCTAAGGACTTAATCCTGTCTGTCTCAGCGTCACGTCCAAACTACGCCGAGTCAGATGAAACGGAGCACGATCCCACAGTATATTTGTTTTGTAGTTAAAGCCTCCCTGAAGGCTTTATATATTTTCTCTATATTTTGTATAATATGGTTGTCGCATATCACACGGTAACAGAGGTCGCGCATGCGACAATCGTAAGCAAAAATGCACCATGTAATTCAACAGTTTATTTCTCCTGCTCCACACATTTCTCCGACAAGCAAACAAGTTCTCTTTCTGCTTTCAAATATGAACCAATAGTCACAAATACACTGGTCTGATTAGTTTACTCGGTGTCGTAAGTCGCATGGAATTTTCTCAATCCGACGGATAACGCACTCATGGAACTTTCTCGACCTACGCTTAGTGGACGAAGAAAACACCCACAGATCAAACGCGTGGGATATAAAAAAGGTAAAGTGATTATATTTAACGTCGGTAGTTCCGTCAGTTCTGAGAACTGTTATCAATGGAAGTCGACGGTGCGCCCTCGCTACCGCATACTAAGCTATAATCACACTGTGTAAACCAGCCTATAAAGGATTTAAGGTGGCGAGGTCGGCTCAAATCTTGAAATTAGTTTGAAGTTACGTTTGCGGCATTGCGGAAATACTTTTCGGAAACATATGGTAAACTGAAAACTGAATTCCAAGAATAAGGCGACCTGGCCCAGCAACCCCTGAAAAATGACTCTCAACTGGTCATGATGGTTACATTCTAATAACAGTGTCACTTTTGCATTAGCGTACAAGATCAATTTGGACAGACATGGCAGTCAAAGGGTCAAAGAAGACTGCAGCACTACAAAGGCCATTTTCGAGTTGCCTACTGCTTCTGAGGATCAGTGCGGATTCTTTCTTATGAAGTTAATTTGCATGCAAATGAGCATGTGAATAAAACTAATTTTCATACGAAAGGCTTCACACTATAGGCCTCGTTTTGAAACAGAGGCACCGCTTATAGACGGGCAGTAAATTTCATGTATTAGTTGTAATACTGAATACTACCTCTGCCTTCTTCAGCTGGATTTACAAAGCTTTATGTACTGGTGTGCATCACGTTTTTTTCACTTTTTTAAACTGTTAAGCGCAAGAGTTGTACAGTAACATGCAAACTGTACATGCTTCAGAAAAACGTTAATTCTGTGACAAATTTGATGAGATGGCTGACTATATATTTGACTATATATCTGATGAGTCATCATCATATTATCGTACTTTTTTTACTCCCTGTCATATGGTAATCTGATTTTAAACCGTGTTGGCATGGAAACCAAAATAATGGGGGAGGGGGGTAGAACTCACTTCTATACGTTTTGCAACTTTCAACGCCGCAGCAACTTGCTTCGCAATTTTTGCCTTGGCGCAAGCAAGAGCGCACGTGCACTTGTTTATAATCATTCAACTTCCGCCATGTTGACGTCTGGAATTTACAGCGTGCCAATCACAATTCATCCCCAACTTTCCTCCATAAATTGTTGCAAGCTGTTGCGGATCGCGTTGCACAGTGTAACACCCCACCTCCGCAACTGCAATGATAATTTTGTCAGTCTTAACACCTCTTCAGCAACTTGTCTCAAAAGTTCTGCCTTGACACGATCAAAGAGCGCATGTACGTTTTTATTAGGTTCTCTGCCGTGTTGACGCGCCAATCACAATTTCTCCCCCAACACATGTGCATGCATAATACATACATTCAAATGACTTTGAATAGAAAGTGAAAGCGGAAAGCGGGCGACGGGGATGACTGATCGCGAAAGTGAATCAAAAGTGAAAACCGAAGGAAACGAACAACGTGTGAAGATGCTGAATTTGTCTGATATGAGGGTAGGTACACGTTCCGCCATCAATATACTGTCGTTCGGATGAGATCAGAGTTATTGAGTTGCCTGTTGTGAATCTTGAAAATTGTTCAGCATAAGATTCAGAGCTCAGGGGAACTCAAAACATCCAGGGAAACAATAGCGGAATACCATTAGTCGGGTTTTGCCAACTAGTGCAGTCAGCGATCGCCGCACGAAGGCATCCTAGCAGTAAAAAGTAAGAACAGCTCCACTTACTAATGCAGTGTTTACAAGAGACACATTTACCTCGGTGAAAGCATTTAACTGCAGTAAATGTACCAGGAGTGTAGATGACTTACAAAACCTGGGTATATGTAGTTCAGAACAACAGACAATTTACCGTAGTAAATGCCAGTTACCATCTTAAAGGGGCTCGGTCATGAGCTGTGACGCGCGGAAGCTCAGCTCGCAAAACTTGAAAACGTGAGGCTAACGTTTTCAAGTTTAATTAATGGCGGATGCATGAAGCAAAGCGAAGGTCAAGCACAACAAACTAAAAATTACGCCACGTTGTGTGTTTTAAAACATTATCAGGAAGGAAAAGCAATGTTCAGTTGGTGGAAATTGAGCAGTCGCCAAGGCAAGTTGCATGAAGGCTGCCAAACGCCAATCTAGTCTCCTTGAAACGGCATTTTCTTTATTCTTGGTAGTTTTGAGCCAAATTAAGCGGTTCAAATCAACTATTTGAAGAGCGCAGGCTGTAATAGCCAGCCAGGCGTAAGAAATTGGTTGGTATGCATGAGTTGGCGTGAGATCGCAGTTTTCAACCCGTTGGCGTGAGAGTTGGCATTGTATGATTGGGTGCTGGTTCAGCTCACACGAAGTCGCGAGTAAGTTTCGAATATATAGGTTAATAGTTATAGTGAATTTCTTATTCGGGCATCAGAAAATTATCTTTTGGTTGGTTTGCCTGCTCTGACAGTATAAATATTTAGCCATGGAACTGCAAAGCCGGAGGAACATAATAGAACCCATGACCTTGGCAGCCTAACCTGAAAGTGTTTCTCTTACTCTTTAGGAACCCCCACAAGAGGCTTCGTCTTCTTTTCCAAGAAGAAATGGCGACGGTGGAGATTATAGCCTGCGCACAGGCTCCTTCGGACCGAATCCCCTCCCCTCCCCTTCCCCAGCGAACGCAAACGTGAGGATCCCCATTCCCCCCTCCTCCTTCCCATTCCCCAGGTCTTCACGTCCGCTCGGACGGGGTTCCTCTCCCTCTCCTACCCAGGAAAGCCGCCACGCAGATTACGAAAATCATGGTAAGTTGATGGTAGGTGAAGTTCTAAGAGCGGTTTAGGGCCGATCCCGGGTGAACGAGAACGATGAGACTTGATTACTGACCATTGCACTCAACGTGTCATGTAATTGTATTACACTGATAAGTTAATATTTAACAATTGTTCGCCGACAGAAGGGGAATAGCGGTGGCTATTTAACTAGCGGCTTTGGCGAGTTTTAATATATACCTAACTTATTTTAATACCAAGGCCCCAAATAGCTGGGAAAATTGGGCAGAAATCGGGTTCGCGCGCCAGACTGTATCACCGTATTAGCCGCCAGGATGTGAACAGACCGCTCCTCTATGCCTGTTGGCTCTGTTTCAGACCGAGTGCGAAGCCTTTCTTATGAAAAGAGTTTGACTTGCATGAAAATGAAAACTAATTTTCATTAGAAAGATTTCGCTCTAGACCTAAACACAAGCATAAACACAAGAGAGCGACAATGGCGACATAAGCCTTGGCATAAGAATCAAACACGTCCGTTTTTTTATGCTTACTCTTATCGCTTTCTTGTGCTGTGCTTATCTTGCGTTTAATAATGCTTAAAGTGCTTATGCTTGCGTCGTATACTAAACACATAAGAAACGGTTTGTATATTTCGGTTAGGAGTTCGACACTGTTGTGCAGTTTAGGAGGTCATGTGGAACTTTCAGGTAAAAGTTTAAAATTTTGCATCTAGCCGTGACCCAAAGGTATTGTACACCCCTGCAAACTGGTTACATGGACCCAATTTTTCCATCCAGTTCATGTCCTCTACAATCATCAATAAAAAAGTTCAATACCAGAAGATTGACAGAGACTTCAAGATTACATTTTGTTTTCCAGTAACTCCGTATTGGTTGGAGGTTAAGAAAAAAGAAGAGGCACAAGCAAATGCAAAGTACTGGAGAGACGCTTTCAAAGATGAGCAGAAGTATTCCTACAATTTGGAATGGAGTCTAGACGAAGCGGAGAAAGAACAAAACAGATTGAGGGAGGAGATTGAGACTTTGCTTGATCAGCGTAAGGGGATGTAGTTTCAAAAATAATTTCTTTACTTTTGTCTTTGTTTCATAGATGACATGCATGTTACTGAATTGAATTCGGAACGTAGTAAACCCTACAGCATAATTAGCAAATGGGAGTGAGATAAAGAACAAACTTTGTTATGAATGCAAATGATTAGTTACATGATATGTAATTTTCTGCTTGAATGATATTATCCATCTCAACCAATTTGTTGACTTAGCCTATCCCAGAATACAATTTTTCCATACTGAAACAATTCGTGGTTCAGAGGCTGCTCTTTCATTAAAAGATTTTAAACCTCATAAAAAAGATATGTTGTGGTTTTTTGTAGGTCTGCCCGCTTACCCAGAAGAGGCTTCTCCGAGAGGTTTGTGTTTGCTCGTGAACAACCAGAACTTCAAAGACAGTGACATTCGACATGGTTCTGGGTTGGACCTTGCGAAGCTTCACGATCTTTTCTGGGAACTAGACTTCAAGGTTTGGTCGTATAAGAACTTAAAGCGAGACGAAATGTTGTCAGTGTTCAGGGAGACTGCGTCGAGGAATCATACATCATATGACATGTTCGTAAGTGTCATAATGACGCATGGTACCAATGACAGGCTTCAGGCAATAGATGAACGGTTCGTGTCGATTGAAGATCTTACGGACGAGTTCTTACCTAAAAATTGTCCCGGTTTGAGTGGAAAGCCGAAGATTTTTATCATTCAGAGTTGCAGGGGAGAGGGAGCACTTGGCGGAATTGCACCCAACCAGGCCTCAAGAGACGGCTCCTGCTTTGACTCTGCCTTGGGGCGCTCCACAATCCCAGAAGAGTCAGACTATTTGCTGGCTTTCTGCACAACCCCGGGTTTCGTTGCCTACCGCCACAAAGAAGAGGGATCTTTGTACATCCAGTCCCTTGTAGGTGTGGTCAGGAAGTATCATCATTCCACACATCTCCTGGACATGCTGACCGAGGTCAACCGTCGAGTGGCACGGAAGGAGTTTGGCGACCAAGCGGGGAAACTCAAGCAGATGCCTGCTCCAGTTCACACCCTGAGGAAACAGGTGTTTCTTTAGTGGTCATTAACTCATTTGCGTCCAAGGGAAATACAGTGAAAAAGTAAACAATTTTGCAGGACATTTATCGTATTAAATTGAATATTTACAGGAAAATGGCCCGAAAGGCATACCTCTTTAGAAAGCCTAGTAGTCATATTTCATGACATGAAGGTGTTTTTGCTATTAAAGCTGCGTTAATGGCATACATTAGCATTTATTTTGCATAAATTATCATAATTTTACTCCGGAAATTAGCGTAAGTTTGCAAAACGTTTAGCCTGGAATTATTTAGATAAAATCATATCTGGCCTAAACAAGTTTGTCATGGAAGAAATACTGACCGCTAGCCCGGCGGAGTTCAGCTGTAACTTCTGTAAGTTAAACTGCCTGCAAGTAGTATCGGGTAATGACACGTTTTCCATTGCGAAAATGCCCGCTAGTAACGTAGAATCAGGTTGTGACGCATTCTGCATCGAATTAATAATTTGATTATTAAAGTGACTATGGCACAGATTGTGCGACCGTTGCTCGAGATGTGTGTGCGTTTTGAGAGTCACCAGAAGCAGTGTGCAGAAGCGGTCGCATTCGACCAGGACATGTTAGCTACTCGAGTCAAGGAGATTGACGCTTACTGTTCCGTAGTTCTTCGGCAATATATACGTGCATGCATGGAACAGGGGAATCTAACTGAATTCCCACTTCAGCTCCACCCATGAACTCCCAGTTCCCATCCCTTACATTCACCGGTAGACCTTGCAACTTACGGAAGTTACATTTTGAGCAGAAAGTATTTGCACGGACATCCTGTATCTCACCACTGCGAATTCTGCTCACTGCTCCCTCTGCTCCCCCCCCCCACCCCCCCTCCTCACACTCTCTTAGCACTCATGAAGGTTCTAAATGTGTCTGATAACTTTATGCAAGTACTCCATTTAAAACCAAACAACAAAACAAATTCATGTCTACAATGATTTTTTATTTGTTGCAAAAATGGTTCTTTTACCATGAAAACATGGATATCAGACCCTTAAACCCTGCAGTACTATTGTGCATAGTAATACATACAAGAACCTTTGATGTCAATGGCATCTCTGGTATTTTAGTTACATGTATGTCCGTGATCCCTTTCAAAAGAGTGCCCTTGTCCATTCATCTTCATGTGTAAATCGATGCCGAGTCATATAGCGCTTTTGTAGAAACCCCTTACCACATACATCACACGAATAAGGTTTCGTTGCCAAGTGAGTGGGCTGGTGTCGGGTCAAATCACGCCGGTACTTGTAACTCTTACTGCAAACTTCGCACTTGTATGGCCTTTCTGTCGAGTGCACAGCCTGGTGCCGAAGCAGGTCATTTGGTTTGAAGCTTTTATCACACTTCTTACACTGGAGAAATTCTCCAGCCTGCATATCTTTCAATTCCTCCTCGTCTGGGCACTGTGTTCTCTTGCAGCTTCTGCCACAATGTGCACATGGGAAAGGTTTGTTTGTGTCGTTCACAAGTTCGTGCCAGGAGAGATAATGCTTCAACTCAAAGCATTTCCCACAGTGCTCGCAAGCAAGTGGCTTGTCTCCTCTGTGGCCATAGTGATGCCGTATCAAGTCACGCTGATGTTTGTAGGTCCTGCTGCACATAAAACACACATAACGTTGGTCTGTAGTGTGCACAATTTCATGCCGACGCAAGTGATGTTTCAATTCAAAACATTTGCCACATTTCTCACACTTGAGTGGATTTTCCCTTGTATGTACATGCTGGTGCCGTATTAAGTCACGCTTGTGCTTATAGCTCTTGCCGCAAATGTCACAGGGGTAGCGATTGTCTGGAGCATGTACACCCTGATGTTGCACCAGATGATGCTTCAGTTGGAAGATTTTTCCACATTCTTCACAAGTGAAAAACTTCCTGCTCTTAGAAACATTTTGGCCTCCTCTGTATGTCATCACTGAGGTGCATCCATTTTCAGCAGGCTCTCCTTGTCTTGAGTGTAGAAGCTGGTGATTGTGCACTTCCAACTGACACCTCACGTCAAAGCCTTCTTTGCACGTTAATTGCATGTTTTCATTCTGCTGCTCAGGACCTTGTGAAAAAGAATTCACCATTAAAGCAGGAGATTGGCATGACTTCATGTGAGTACATACTGTATGCAAGGGATTAAAAGTGACTTGTCAGTTCATAAACTTCTGTTAACTTTTTCACTCCTATGAACTCATAATAATTATAATAATTATAATTATTATTATACATAAGGCACATCCGATCCTAACAACCATTCACTTCAGCAGTAAGATAAAATTATATCAGCTGAATATCACAAGAATTTGATAGATCAGATTTTGTTCATTTTGCCAAATTCTCTTCATAAGTGTTGTTAAGTATGATAAATACTTGGTGAAAAAATAAACCCTTTCACTCCCAAGCTCGTGCCAGAATATATTAGTTCTCCCAATATTGTAAAATAAGAAAATTTATGAACTGTGATGAAATGAGAATAAAATTATTGATATCTCATGCAATCAGCTCTTCTCTACTGTAACTACTCAGGGTATCAAATGCCAAATTCTCCATACTGTATAATATATCTTATGGTCAGTGACTGAGAATGAGAAAATAGAAGTTGATCACTCTTGGAAGTGAAAGGGGTGAAAAGAGAAATTTGAAACATGCATGCTGTGAGTTGTTACTGTCAGTAGATAATTGTTTATATGTTTACCTTCTCCTGAATACCGGTGTGTGCTGGAAAACAGTGCATTGTCTGCAGCCGCTGCTAAAGAAACAATATGTTCATGAATGGGCTCTTGTTTAATGTTGACCTGATCAGCGAGACACAATTCCTCTGTTGAAGCTTGAGGTGACGACACATCATCCTCACAAGTCTTGACTTGCATCATCTTGTCAGGTGCCAGCCGGAGTTCTCTTCAACTGTGCAAAAAAATTAACAGCAAAAGATAATATACATATACCGTAAAAAATTATATTTTAAATCCCTCCCAGTTGCCCCACCAGTCTGGTAAAACCCCTCCAAAGCCTTCCCAATTGTCAGACCAACTTCTTGCCCAATAGCCTCCTACACAGACATTTTAGGCTCATCATGCAAATTCCTCCCCCACAAGCATCTGCTATAATGAGCAGGCTGGCCATAGTTTGCCAAGATTGACCAATCACAGCTCATTTACTAATTTTCAGAAACTGGACTTTGGTCTCCTGTTCATGGCAGTTGCTTTCCATTCTTTTGCAGCTGCATGAGTGGATGCTGACTGGTTCCTTTATAAAATGGGTGAACAGAAATGGCTGCTTCTTTTGAAATAATGGACACTTGTTTGGGAAGAATTTGCGTTATGAGCCCAAAGAATGTTTGCCAGCAATCTAAGCCAACCATCCTCTCATGCAAAGCAAGAATAATGGCCAATTAAGGTGTTTTCTTGTTGTACTGCTGATTGGTTTCTTCTTTAAAGTAAAACCAAAGGCAATATTACTAATCAGGATTCTGATTGTTTAAAACTACAATTTTTTTGTTGGTTTTGTAAAAGTCACCCAAAACCTCTCTAATGTACCAATCAATTTGAAACTCGCACATCCCCCCCCCCCCCCCCCCCGGGCATACCCCGGGCATTTGACCGCCTCCCTTGCCCGGGGAGGCGGGAATTTGACCAACCGCTCTCGCCCGGGGTGGGGCATTTGACCACAACCACGGAGGGGTGGGGAATTTGAACTCGTTCCCTCAATTTCGCCCCGCTTTACGCGAAAGTGTTTTAGCTGTGCGTACGGTGTGTGCTAAGTGTTTATTTTGTCTAAATTGAGAGGCATATCAGTGAATGTTCCAAGCACAACGTTCATTTATCGAGGATCAATCTCCGATGTTGCGCCGTTACGATTTAAACAACTCGCAATAAAGCGCTGCTTCGCTGGCTCAAGGTATGGTTTGAAACCTTATCATTGGATGTTAAATAAATGCATTTTGTTAGCCGTACGGTTTAAAGAAAAATGTCAACGACTTTAATACCCTCGGCGCATCGGAACACGACTCGCGGCATTTCTTGTCGACAATTCCGTGTCAATTCCCTTCGACTTTTTTCCCCGGCCCAGTTATAAATAGTTCATAAATCTGCTTCAGTCTTGCAAATCACTCGTATTTACTTCCTACAGTGTAATTCGCTTAAAGAAACAATTTTAGCCAACGTACTCACCGTTATCGAGCTCGGACGCGCGCGACTTTTACAATAACAAGTCAAATTGTTAGACGTGTATCTGTTTTTCAGCGTTTTTTTTGCCCCGGGGGTGGGGCATTTGACCACTAAATTCAGCCTTAAAACCGGGGCATTTGAACAGTCATTTTGGCCCGAGGGTGGGGAATTTGACCATCGGAAAATCGAAAAGTTCAAATGCCCGGGGGGTTGCCCGGGGGGGGGGATGTGCGAGTTTCGAATTGATCGGTACATAAAGTGGTCATGTGATTGAATGATGTCACATAAAAACAAGAGTATTAATTTGCTGAGAAAAAAAACCCATATGCAAGTAAAGTAAAAGTGAGAGAAAAAAGGAAAAAAGTTGGTTGCTTTTACGTCGCAAATTAAATAGACCTTATCACGGTTTTCGCAGCCATCTTGGATGAGTGGCAAGAAATTGAAGGAGAGGTTGCCAAGCCCCATATGTTCCTCACGGCTGACAACAACACAAGGTTTCTCAAAGATTTGTGCAATTTTTCGAAACTTGTTGATCTGGGGATCCTTGGCAGTTAAAAGGTAAATAGATTTTTTGAAAAAAAAAAAAAAAATTGAAAAATTTGATTTTCTTTTTCGAAAAATCTACTTACCTTTGGCACCCAAAGACACCGACATCACTCAGTTTTTCGAAAAATTGCAGAACTCTTTGAGAAATCCCTTATTGTTGTCAGCCATGAGGAACTTACAAAGAAATGTATGGGGCTTGGTAATCTATCCTCCAATTTCTTGCATACTCGGTCCAAGATGGCGGTGAAAACCGTGATCTATTAGTTTCTATACAAAACAAAAACATGGGCCGTGATCTCGCGATGTTTGATCTGAAAGTTCGTCAGTTGAATCAATCGAGGTCGCAGATGATGTTCACGGGAAAAGCCTGCCAGATCAGATCAGATTTCCTTCTTTAGGAAGTGCCTTTTTTTAGGAAGCCCCTATAACAGCTGGGTGCCACCGCGAAGTGCTGCGTGAAAGGATTCTTTTTGGGTGAGAGAGAGACTTGTATTTCTGGCATGAGCTCAAAATATCGTCTGTTTTTTGTTGCATTTTGCTGTCTAGTAGTGTGCGAAGCAATGAAGATAGCACCCACTATAACTTGATCCATCGCAGCCTAACGCAATATACACACATTTTAACCTTTGCCATCAATTGTTTGCAGAGATCCAACCAAACTGCAAACACGATGACCTTTGAGACTCTCGGCCGTTACCTTGGCTTTTTCGTCGTATTAAGATATGGAAGATCGTAAAACTTACCGGGAAGATTCTCTTTCTATTCTCTGAGGAACATATTTGCCAGCTTTTGATCGGAAGAGTGCCGAAAATAGCGCAAGGCATGTGTACTCTTCCCCAGGCTCTTCTCGTTCCCTCGGGCGCCTGGCACGCGACTTCCCAGCGTGGTATTTCTGAAACCATTGCTGTGTTATCTCTCTAATTTTTTACTATTTCAAAATTAGCTTGTCTGTTGAAGTTGTCGTTGTTGCTACTGTTATTGTTGGTGTCCGCTCTCCCTCTCCCTCTCCCCTCCCCTCCCTAGTAGGCTAACTCGTCTCAAGTGTCCAATCACCGGTCACAACACGAACATGGCGTCAGCTCGGAAATTTCCATACGTAGTGTTAGGAGAATTTACCAAACTTTGGAACTGAACGCTTTAAGAATATGACAGCACTGACGTTCATAAAAAGATATCAACAATCAGTTAATGAAATTTTCAAATATGTTTAAATTATACAAGCTAAGAACTAAATCGTTTGCTGTTAATGTTACTTACAAATGCAAATTATAGAATATGCTCTGGTGATGAAACCTCGTATTCTCCTTTCTCGTGTCGAGGCTCGTGTGTTCAAGTACACACGTTGTCCTTTGTCTGTCGACGTTAGCTTAGTTATTTGCTATTTTTACTGTATTCTGAGAAAAGAGAACCAGCTGTAAAGGAACTAGAGGTAGAGGGGAAGTCAGACGAGAAAAAATTGGCCTTCACGTGACGTCCTCATGAAGAGAATTTGGCGAAACGATTAAGGTAAGAAAACGATTTGAATGCTGACCTTTAGGTCCTCTCGCACGAACGCTCATATTTAAAATTAGAGATCTCTAACGAAATCATAATAGTTCATTCAGAGACCTGTGAAGTTTAACTCGACGTGCTAAGTTAGGTAGTGTTTGAAGTTGCCAGTGTAAGAAGCCTGCCCGAAGCGCGACCTGGGTTGCATTTTGACAAGCATCACTAGATGTTTAGTTTGTGTGACCTGCCTCACCTGTAAGTTGTTCACGGGTCGGTTGGGGTATGTTTATGGGACATTACATTCTCTGTACGCAGTACTGAGACAAGGAGAACAGTGCTACTTGATCTGTTGAGGTATTCTGCTCGAAATATGCAATAATTGTTTCCAGTTAATACTCGGAAATTGCTTCATCTTCCATCATCATATCGTATTGCTCGAATAGATTGGAAGTAATCGGACAGGTTTAAGGCAATTTCTGGATTTCATCCTTCCATTTTTCAAACATTTTCACCACATTAGAGCTCTCGTTGCGAATACTAAGTATATGCAAATGGCGGAAAACACATGGCGTTTGATTCTTTTAAACATTTTGACACAAAGCATATTCCATGTGGAAGACGTCTGCTCTATAATCGTATTTTATCGAGGTTTATTGGTGTACAGGAACAGATCAAAGATAACCTCAAAATGAATGGGATAAGTAGACCTGACAGGACTGTAAGAACTATACAGACTGATCCATTGAAGATTAACTAACTTATTTTGCATCTTCTCTTATTTGTTGTAATTTAAAACCACCGGAGCTCATGTCATAAACTGTTTGAAACAATAAATATTATGCATTAGCCACAAAGACTGGCAGGTCAATGCTGGAATTTTTTAGAATAATAATTTAACTTCATTTAACTTCCAATTCTTTATGAGGGACTGATATGTTACAGTATATTCGATACATTCTGGTGGGTTAGATGGCTTTGTGTGTTTTGTTCCAGTGAGCAGAAAGTATGAGATGCAGTACATGACAGTATAGGTCGTGATGAATTTGATGACAAATTAGAGAAATTTATTACCCAGTATATTCTAATTAGGGCAATATTTTTGTGAGTGATAAAGTTTGCAAACAAAGGTACAGATATAATCTACATGTATAACTTAATTCTATATGTGCTGTACCATATCTAATGATAATCATTTTGACTAAATGAATACAATTTGTCAGATAAAATATTTGGACCATGTAAAATTGAAAAAAAAAAAAACCAGAATTTTGTTATGACTGTTACCTAAGTATAATTATGTGTTTATATTGTTTTGTCTTGTAAATTTAAGTATGCAGTCATATATTCAAATTAGTTGAACACTTGCCAGCAATGGGCAATAACACTTAGATATCAAAATTAGAGTGACAGTGAGTTGGAGTGATGGTCATAGATAAAAATGCTATCTTGTATCTGACCAGTTCAGTTTGTGAATGAAGTGTAAGTTATAGATAACCACTTTCAGGATGTTTTATTGCTGGATTTATAATAATTTTAGGGCTTGAAAAATCCATTAACCCAATGCCTGGGCTGGCAAGAAAGTGCAATCGGTGCCCAACGGACTAGTAGACACACTCTTTTCCTCAAGTCCCTTGAATACTCTTTGTATGAAGTTACTCTGTTTATGCTTTCCCTCAGTATTTTCAACTTTCCTGTGCAAAAATATTGAAATTTTAGTAGAGAAATGCTTGATGGGTCAAGACTTTCAAATTCAACTTTCAACTTTCTTGAACTTGGTTGTCCGGCAATTAGCATGCAGACAACCTGGAAGTTTTTTACCCATTCAAATGAATGCTCTCAATGAGCACAGTATAATGTGTAATAGCGGTGCTTGCATCTCTGTAGTAACTGCTGAATTAGTCAAATAAAAGCTCTCAATGAGTACGACAAGTAATGGCTTCAGTGTTTACTTCCAACTTCTGAACAGTGAAACCAAAAGGTGTGACCATGCAGTTCAAATGACAGTTCTCAATGTGTACACACATTCAGAACAGCACTCTATGAAAATACTGTAGTTGTTTGAATTGCGTGTGTGAAATTCTAAATTCAGTGTTATAAATCAAAATAATGTTGAAAATCCTTGAATCCATATTTCAGATGTTTACCTTTTTTGCCACCAAGTTATTCTGCCTGTTAAGTTTTGTGTGAGTAACCACATCAGATCAGCTGATCTGACAACTTTGATGCAAAGATGATTGCTTGACATGCAGACTGTACTTGTGGGACTTCATTCTGGGACATTTTTTACCAGTACATATTTACTTTATACTGTATACTGGACGGACGAAAGTATTGGGTAATATACGAATAATTACTTAACGGTGTATATGGCATAGAAACAGTACTTGTGGATTGCTTCAAAATGCATCATCCTTTATCATTCAGTAGAGTATAATGCAGTTTTTAAAATCAAAAGTTATAGACATTTTCATTACCATTAGGTGTATAGATGGCTTTAATTTATTTTACTGACATCAGCATAGAGTTATGCTCTGGAAAAAAGTTCTGTACTTCAATCATTTTATAATACTTTATTCACATCATTTTATAGGGTATTTAATAATAAAATTATGTAGATTCAGGGTTGAATTTTTTTAAAAGGTTAAATTTTACTCTTGTGAAACTTTTACAAATTTATCTGCAGTAGCTTCTTGACAATGACACATATAATATTGTGCAACAATTTATGTTTACGCAGTCTGTTTGCAGAATAATATCCTGAACAGCTACAATATTCATAATTTTTGGAAAAGTTTCCCCCAAAAATTCAACCATGCAGATTTTATCATTTCATCATCCTTTTACTGTCTTATTTTATGATATGTTCATAGTGATTATCCATTTGTTGTTATATTATTCTGTTCTGAGAAACACCTTGTCATTATTCCTGAAGAGAATTTGGTTCAAATTTGCATTTTGATGAATAATAATCATGATCATGATTACTCATAACAGATCTAAAATAATAATTTATAGTTTCAGTGTCATAGGCTGTTATATAGGGAATTGCACCCTGGCAACAATTGTAAACTCAAAAATATCAGTCCACATGACTGCATATATGCGTTTTGTCTGGAAACAAGCATGTTATGTCACACGTCCAGCTGCATCAGGTTTTAAACCTATCAATCACTCAGTTGGTGATAGATAAAAGCCTCTAATTATGCTGCTCAAGAAGTTTTAACTCGTATTGCATATGCTCCAAGAATATCAATTTAGTTTCTCTTTTTCTTCTCAGTTGGTGAAGGTAGGCTGCTGGATTTAGCAGATCACGGAATACAGTGTTTTCACTTGAACCAGGTAGCTATACAGCACTTATATCACTACAGTATCGAACATGATACTGTATATATACATTATATATACACTGTAGATGAATATTATTCAGTTAACAAAACTTAAACAAGTGAAATTCTGTTTTACAGTAAAGTTGTCACATTATTTTTCTTGGAAAACATCAGGATGGCTTCTGTATTGTCTTCATCAGTGGTAGCATCCCAGCATTTGTGTTATGATTTCCTTAAACTGCAGTCGCGTTTCTATCTGATAAGAGTGTAACTTCACAGTGCATATAAACCCAGAAATCTGAGGTTTATTGATTTTAGCAGTTTATTTTTATTTTTTGAATTAAGCAAACAGTGAAATGAGATTGAACTCATTGTCAGCTTTCATTTGAATGCTGACACATTTTATGCCTAGGTATATTGAGCTCAAAATGTATTTTTTGAAAGAACAGTCTTCGTGTGCATGACTCGAAGTATATGGTAATTTTGATAAGAATATCTTTTGAGTCAGTGGTATTGCATTTGTATTCAAATAATATACAGTACATGGTATAAGGTGTGTGTCATACAATTTCAGCACTTCTTTTATACATAGTTTATACTGAACTATATGTTTTCATGGAGGTCCACATGCTTGGTTACAGAGTCCCTGGACTACAGTGGTGAAAGATTACTGTGTATGATCTGAATGTTAGGTTTTAGCAATATTCTCAGTACTGTAAATGGTTATACTTTAGTCTCTGATCTCTTCACTCATATTGTACATATTGTACAATCATTGTGCTGTCCAGTACTATGATGTGTTTTCCTAAATTTAGCAATATTCTGGTGAATATTGCAGCAGTGCTCTTATTTACTGCACAAAATATTTAACTGCTAGTGGATATTACTTGTAAAGTGTATTGCTCTGAGCAGTAAACAGAATACTGTTTGTGATGAGAAATCATGCTGAGTGAAAATATTGATAAAAAAGTTTCTTCTTTATCTGAACAAAAAATACAGAACATTACAGTATGAAGAGCCCAGTAGTTTCCTCTTGTATCAGAGCAAACTCAAATCAAGAGGCGATATTCTCTACACTCTGTATATTTCTGATGAGAAACTGAGGGAGAAAATGGAAGATGGTCACTCTCAAACACGAAGGGTTTTAATCCCACTAACAGTACCTTACATAGAAATGGAAACTTGACTTAAATAATTGTTATGAAACCATGGCAATATGCACACAGACATTTTGCATAATATTTTTGGCAACCTGTTGACAACTGCTTGTACTGTAAAGTGTCTATTGCCTGACTATTTCACAGGCCACTGTCTGGATGCCTCACCAATAAAATGGCTCGTGGAAGGTGCAGCGACAAGGAAAAAGACAAGCCAGAAGCAAAGTATGTCTTGTGGATACTGGCTGCCATTTCTAAAGTCAAAGGACAGAAGCAGAGACCGAGTGAGGACAGAATTTCACATGTTGTTGAGACAGTGTATGGCCTTACGAGAAAGGAAGTACTGGAACAACTAGAGTTATGTGTTCAAACTGGAAAAGTTATACGTGTCATGAACAAGGGCCTGGCCTCCTACAAGGACCCTGCTGCTCTGCCCAGACATGCACGGCCACCCAGTATTAAACCCCCAGACTTTTACTGTTTGGTTAAGGAAGCAATTAAGAACAATACCGATGATAGTGGTTGCACCCTTCAAGTCATAGAAAGATACTTGCTGAAAAATCATGGGGACAGTGTTGATCCTCATGACGTTGCGGCCCAAATCAAAGTAATTCTCAAGAAGGGCGTATCCGCCCAACAGTTTGTCAAGGAAGGGAGGATCTATCGGCTGCCAGACAGGCCCAAGGTATGTATGTGTAATCAAAATAGAATGCTACATGTAGTTCTTTTAAGAGCTTGGTTTGATCTCTGTTTGTGTGGGCTTGGTTTGATCTCTGTTTGTGTGAGCTTGGTTTGATCTCTGTTTGTGTGGGCTTGGTTTGATCTCTGTTTGTGTGAGCTTGGTTTGATCTCTGTTTGTGTGGGCTTGGTTGTAAAGTGAATCAGTTACAGTGTTATAGTGATGTTGACATGGATATATGCCAAATGCTGTCAGGAATGTGTTGTTTGTTGAGAGGTGGTTTGAACCATTACTGATTGTACAGTAATAATAATTATAATAATCCTTATTTGGGAAGCCAACATCACTGGAAAGTGTTTTACAGAAGGGACCTGAGATAGATATAGCAAAAAACATAGGGATAATAAAGATTTTAAAGATTAAAATAATGATAATAATACCAGAATAAAGTTATAAACTAAGATAATACACTAACATGCATTAAAAGCTATATGATTAAAAACAACAACAACAACAAAAATACAAGGAATTGAAAATGAGGTTCAGATATCTAACCCGGACAAGATAATCTGCTCCAAGAACTAATCTAGATAGATTTAAACTACAGTATCTGTTACCATAACCAGTTGTTACTTCAAATATGTGAAACAGATCTGACTGCACTCAGAGTTCATCAGTTATGAACCTACATGTATGTGCATCAGGCTGGAATTGAGACATTCAGTACAGTACACTTGGGCAATGGTGTCCACTTCATACAGGTTTGACTCAACTCAGGACTGTACTTGTTATAAGGTTGTTTTGCCAATGACATACAGTTTAAGGTCTGGCATTTCTTTACTGGTTTCAGCCCAAGAAAGAGCGCATCCCAGTGGAGCCAAGCCCTGTGTGTGGCTTTTGTCTTGGAACCACCGAGAAAAATAAGAAGGGCGAACCAGAAGACCTCATCTCATGTGCAGATTGTGGAAACAGTGGTGAGTTAAGAATACTGTAGTGTGTCGAGTGGCTACAAAATGGTTCCTGTCTGATCTACTGTACCATAAATAACACATGCTTCATTTCGCTCTGTCACCCTCTCAAAAGACTATATCAATATATAATATCTGTAGCCTACCTGTATGTTACTTGCAAGTACATTAAAAAAGGTTAAAGTTATATTATTTAACATCGGTAGTACTGTCAACTCTGAAGGATATTATCAGTGGAAGCCGATGGTGCACCCTTTGCCACGCCCCACCCCTTTCTCTGTCAGTGCTCCATTTTGAGGGTATTTAAAGCTCAAGCTTCACAGAACAGAGAGGAGTCAAAACAGATGTTGAGATCACTAAGGATCAAATAGTGAACCTCTTGCTCAAAAGGTCACGCACTAACCGACCACCCCACGCTTGCTCCTGCCATAAATTATAGCCACTGTATTTTCACTGTGAAACCAAGACACGAAAGGGCAATTTTTGATGTTTTTCCAAACTTGAGAAATTTATCTGTTGGTCTAACATACAGATCTATTTTGTCAACAGGGCATCCGTCTTGCTTGAAATATTCACCTGAACTCACAGCTAGAGTCAAGTGTGAGGCGTGGCAGTGCATTGAGTGTAAAGTTTGTTCTGTCTGTCAAGATGCTGGTAATGCTGTGAGTATCACACATTTTTATTTTATAGTAAACCAAAAACAAACAGACAAACAAATATGAACTGTAAAAACAGACAAACTATTTCTGGACTTTGGCCAATTGAATAATTATTAAATTTCCACTGGTTTGCCGTGGTGTGGACTCTTATTTACCACGATTTACGTCATCACAAGGTCAAAATTTGTTGTGGACTCACTCGGCGAAGCGCCTCGTGAGTCCACAACATTTTGACCATGTGATGACGTAAATCGTGGTAAATAAGAGTCCACACCACGGCAAACCAGTGGAAATTTGTTTTTTACCACAATATTTAGAAATATACAGGAAAGTTTCATTGTATTTTGCTGCAAAGCGTGACATGCTGGCGTCAGCATCGTTGTCTGGACTCTTATTTACCACGGTAAATTGACCAATCAGAGAGCGAGAAACTAGTGTGTTGTGGTAAAAACATTAATTCACTCCAGTATCTATACATGATGAGTTGGTAGGGTGTGATGAAAATGTTTTGGCCAAGATGTAGCCATTACTTTACCAACACACATATAGTTCTAAACAGTTTTCTTCTCAGCAAGTTTTCAGGAAAATCCATTAGCACAGACACGTTTTTCTTGTGTCATATTCTTTCTCTCAAATGAACTGATTTTTTGTAAAATTTGTTTTTGCCTGACAGGATAACTTGCTGTTTTGTGACACGTGTGACAAAGGATTTCACATGGAGTGTCTCTCTCCACCCATGGATGAAATGCCCACTGGTAAATAGTTCAAAATGCTCAAAATGCAGATTCTCCCAGCCTTTTAAGAAGAAAATATATCAATGATGTAGTGAGAACTCATAGTTTAATCAGCTACCATCTGAGCAATCTATCAAAAGCCAAGTTCTCCTTACTGTTTGATAAATATTTCTAGTGAGAAACTGAAGGAGAAAATTGAAATTGATCACTCTTGGGGGTTATAGGTTTAACTACATTTTACTGTACAGTCCAGTGCAGCTTGTTCACAATTATCATTCAGCTGTTTTCATTTTCTCTTGACTTATGCAAAAAAAACAAACAAACAAACAAACAAACAGACATCTGATTTTGGTTTTGATAGTCACACTTCTTACTGCAGCAACTAAATATGCATCTGTGTTTGTTTGTTTGTTTGTTTGTGTGTTTGTTTGTTTCTACCAGGTACCTGGGTATGCTTCATGTGCAAAGGCAAAACTCCTGGGCGAAAAAGAAAAGGTCAAATTGAAACTCCCATTACCAGTCCACCTAGAAGAAAAATACAGCCCCAAGGGTCACCAGAGCCTGCAAGGTGAGTGCTTTTACTTTAACTCTGTCACTCCCAAGTTCAAAATGATAGGTGACATGGTCGGTGACGTGGTCCTTAGTGATGTGGTCGATATGTGATCGGTATCATGGTAGGTAACGTTTAGTCGGTAGCGTGGTCATGAGTACCATGTTACCGACCACATATCGACTGTCGGTAACGTGGTCGTGTGTGGTCGGTAACATGGTCGATATGTGATCGGTATCATGGTAGGTAACGTTTAGTTGGTAGCGTGGTCATGAGTACCATGTTACCGACCACATATCGACTGTCGGTAACGTGGTCGTGTGTGGTCGGTAACATGGTCGATATGTGATCGGTATCATGGTAGGTAACGTTTAGTTGGTAGCGTGGTCATGAGTACCATGTTACCGACCACATATCGACTGTCGGTAACGTGGTCGTGTGTGGTCGGTAACATGGTCGATATGTGATCGGTATCATGGTAGGTAACGTTTAGTCGGTAGCGGGGTCATGAGTACCATGTTACCGACCACATATCGACTGTCGGTAACGTGGTCGTGTGTGGTCGGTAACATGGTCGATATGTGGTCGGTATCATGGTAGTTGACGTTAGTCGGTAGCGTGGTCATGAGTACCATGTTACCGACAACATATCGACTGTCGGTAACGTGGTCGTGTGTGGTCGGTAACATGGTCGGTATGTGGTCGGTACGAATCTCACCAGAAAACACTGTTTATGTGCATATCTCTTGCTGGATGTTTGTCCTGTATGTGCAGTATTCGTATTCTTATTTGTTGTTGTTGTTGTTGTTGTTGTTGTTGTTGTTGTTTCTCTCATTCTCCTTAGCATCAGCTTATGTCCAACTCCTGGGTGTGATGGTTCAGGCCATCTGTCAGGAAAATACACATCGCACAGAAGGTGAGCAGAGCCAAAAGACCGACAAAAAGATAGCGTGACACCGTCATTTAACAAACTTTCTTCCTCAAGCCTCTGACCCTAAATTTTACTGAGAGTTCCAGATAATGTAGCCCCTCGCTAACTGTGTTCTCCTTCATCCGGCCAGTCTATTTGGCTGCCCAATGGCTTCTAGCTTAAAGAAGAGCGACTATGAAAGCCTGAAGTCTTTAGAGGATGTGACACCAAAGCGACGGCCGGGAAGACCCTCCGGCAGCAAGACACTACTCACGCCACTCTCACCGTCGCCCAAGAAACAACAGCTACCGCCAGGTTTGTACTACAATGTGATTAACTTCGATTTTCTCCTTCAGTTTTTCACCAGAAATACAGAAATATGTTCGCACAAAAGAGCTCAGTCTCACACCTCCATTCTGCTGCGTGTAGTACACTCTGTTAATGAGCTGCGAAGCTGCGTGTAGTTTTTGACCGCTTTGCATTTTGCGTTGATTACACAATAGTTTATGGGTACATGTAGGCAACGCAATTGCGTGGCTAGCGCGTGTATTGCACGATAAATCACGCGTCCTAAAACTTTTAGGCGTCACTGTATATGAAGAACTTGGCTTTTAATACCTTGCTAAGAAGGAAAGCTGATTAAACTAGGATTTTTCACTACATCACTCATTTATCTGCATTTTGAGCTTGGCAGTGAAGGGGCAAGCGATCAGCCTTAGTATTACAACAGGCGCAAAACCCGCCTTCGTCGTTAATTGGTTTTCTATTCCGAGACCTGTCGTGACCTGCCGAACATGATTGGTCGAAGTACGTCACGTGATTGCATTTGCAAAAGCCAGTTTTACAAACCACTTTTACAAGTACGAGGCCGAGATATGAACCATTGCTTCCAGGGCTTTTTGGGTTATAAAAACGCGTTTAAATGCAAATTTTCGTCACCAGCGCCGTGGAGCTGTTGTAGTGATTCAGCAAAACTGTCAGTGGGCAGGCGGCACGATGAGGTTAATTACGAAAAACAAAGGCAACGTAAATCAAATGTCGTCAATCAGTTTGTGACATTTTTCTCTTGTCGACTCGGCTTTCTTTTACGTTAAATTTGAAACGCGGAGAACAGTTTAAAACTGGTGTCATTCCTTTTGTAGTTCAAATTAAGAAAAAAACTACAGTAGTAGCAAACACTGCAACGAGGGGCAAGGATGTACTAGAAGAAACAGAAAGAATAGATGGAAAGTATTTGATATTTCTGCCGTTGTCATCGACCTCCACGTTTTTCTAAAACAGTTTTTAAAAATGTAATTATTACTAACTCTGGAACAAACAACAGTATATGTTATTGGATCCAGTTCTGGGGTTAGCACCCCAATACCCTGTTTCTTAGTTTTGAAGCTGTATTCAATGATTGATTTGGTTGTTGTCGTTTTTGCGCTTCAGGCGTCACAGACGAGGACTTGGCACTGTTCAAACAGGCTCAAGAAAAAGCTAACGCCAGTATGAGTGTGAGCTCCTCTGGCCCAGTGCTGCCCAGCTCTCGCTCTCCCCCTCTCATTCAGTTTGGTCGGTACGAGATCGTCACCTGGTACTCATCGCCATACCCTCAGGAATACGCCAGGTAACGCGTTTATCCGCCCGCTGCTCGGCTGAAGATTGACCGAACAGAACAATAAAACAAGCCACTGCAGGTGGACCAGTTTTTGGAGACCTGGGTTGGCCCAATATTATTGATTCATATCCCAGAAAGGAAAGGATATGAATCAATACTTACATACCGTCAGCTGCTCTAAAGTAGGAGTTGCATAACTGATGTATGTCGTTCTACTCGCTCTGCAGACTTCCCAAGCTGCACCTATGCGAGTTTTGTTTAAAGTATATGAAAACTGCGAGCATCCTTCAAAGACATATGGTAAGTGGCAGACACAAACAGGTTATTTGTACCCTTTTTTTTTACATGAAGTTCGATCAAAGCTATGGGAAAAAAATTGTACATGAGATGATACTAGCTACTTGGTACTAGTGCCAGCTTCTGATAGTATAACTCAAGGTCCTCTCTTGTCTTACTGTGACTGAGTGGAATACTCCGTGTTTGAATGCGTGTGTGCAGTTTGGGACAAGATTTACGTTCGCGTTCATCTTCTGTAAGTTGACGTAGTCAGCCCTTTCTCCTTTTTGTTGGAGATATAACATCTCGTATTCTGTCTCTTCCTCTGCAGTCCAAGTGTGATTTATTCCATCCTCCCGCCAATGAGATATACCGCAAAGACCACATTTCAGTGTTTGAAGTCGACGGAGCCGTAAATAAGGTAGTTCACTGGACTAGTCGTGTTTTTATTGAACTTTACTACGTCACAGCAATACTCGTGAATCATGCAGTCATGGTTATTGTACATAGATATCCACCGACGAAATACCAGGTCCCAGTTGTTCAAAGCTTATTAGGCTAGGCAAGGATTAAGTCGAAAATTTTCTGCAATTTTTAAGCCCGAAATGACGAGCTTTTGCTCACAAAACGACTTCTTTGAAAGCTCTAGTTCATAATGCCAGTACAAAGTACAATTTGCTATTGTGCTTGACTGTGAACGTGCCTTACACAATACATTTTCCGTAGTAGAAAAAGTATTGTACTTTGGAGAAATACTGTATGGATGACATGTTCAAATTCGTCCAGCGTTTGTTTTATCATAATTCACTTCAATCTTGTTCTTGTTCACAGATTTACTGTCAGAATCTGTGCCTGTTAGCCAAACTTTTCTTGGACCACAAGACTCTATACTACGACGTAGAACCATTCCTGTTTTATGTGTTGACCAAGAACGACAAGAAAGGCTGCCATCTTGTGGGCTACTTTTCCAAGGTGCGAACATCGCCTACTGGCTGTACTACGCATAAACTTTGGTTGATTCAATTCGTGTGCAACAGCTTTTATGACTGGGGTAAAACAGTCAACTCTGTCTAAGACGGACACCCTCGGAATCTGGTCAAGGTGTCTGTCTTATAGAGGTGTCTGGCTTATAGAGAGTTTAGATGCAGACAAATACCGTATTTCTTCGAACAAGCGCCCTCCGTTGGATAAGCGTCCCCCTCCTTCCCCCTCTAAAACTCATATTTGTTTAAAAACTTGAACTCTTCTCCGCTAACTCATAGTCCGTGATTGTTGTGTTCATGTGCATGCAAAGCGCTTGTTCAGGCAACAGCTCCTGTTTAAATCGTAATTCCATGCCCCTAAAATTGCAATTTGAAATATTAAGTAAGCGCAAATTCGGCCGTCCGGGACCAACAAACGCTGTTCGGCGTATGCAGGTGTCCGTCTTGAGAGAGTTGACCTTATGCCAATTTTGTTTCTGCAGGAAAAGTCGTGTCAGCAAAAGTACAACGTGTCTTGTATCATGACGATGCCTCACTACCAGAGACAGGGATATGGCCGACTGCTGATCGACTTCAGTAAGAATCGCAGCAATGTTTCATGTTTAGTTTAGTTTAATGAATTTGCCACCTTTACAAATTACAAGTAGAATAACGTATAAAGGCACACAATTTACAAGCACATGAAACAAAGAAATTAAGGGTGTGACTGGGGAAATGAACAGAACTTGCGTCCCAATTGCAACTTAACTCCTTTATACTAAAATAGAATAAGAAAAAACCATAATGATATTATACACTAATAATTAAGTAGAAAGAAGCAGATTTACACTAGCCTGGAGGACTGTAAGCTACTCTTTTTGAGGCATATATATTAAGAAGGCTAGATTTGAATATAGGCAAACATGTGATGTGATGTGAGCTTTGTCATTAATGGCCAAATCACATCTGTTTTACACATAGATGTCTATTTTCGAGACAATTGGCACAGTAGTATCGCAAATTTCCTTTTGTTATAAAACCTTCCGCTGCCTTGCAAGAGTATGCTGGTCAGTGCTATTAGGATGCACTTATTAATTTCATTAGACAGTTTAGGAGTTGGATGTTTTCTTGTTGCCTGAATCAGACAGTTCGCCTTTACCAGCCAGAGATCTATTGGGTCCTCGGGCTAGTCTCTTTTTTTTTCTTCTTCTTTTGAGCCATGACTTTAGGCCGTTATGTTTAGCGGTTTGTTGTGCTTAATGTCCGTTTCCCGCCTTTGTCTTTCCAGGTTACCTCCTGTCTAGAATCGAGGGTCAGCCCGGGTCACCAGAGAAACCGCTTTCTGATCTCGGGCTCGTCAGTTATCGCAGTTACTGGAATAGCGTCATGCTTGAATATATGCACAACCACAAGGAGCAGCATGTGACTATTAGAGGTACGTACAGTGTACTAACCCGATCAAAAGGAAAACCACAATCAGACCGGGGTTTTCCGGGGTCAAAGACCGGGGAATCTCGAGGTAAGCCTGGTAAGCCCGTCTGGCCAGGCCGGGCTTTGACCGGATTTACCCCAGAATCAGGGGAATATCGGGGTAAACACATAACAAAGCAAAGAGCTGGTATTGATGGGTCATGAGTCAAGAGTCTAGTTATCTAGACTTTTAACCATGATATTGTAGAACTCTCCACTTTTCATGGCAGTATGAGATGTGGACTTTCCTTTCTCTTTCCTTCAGGAATAAGTAAAGCAACCGGTATGGATCCCCATGATATTGCTGCGACCCTTCAGCTGTTTGACATGGTGCAGAAACGAGACGGAAAGTACGTTCCCTTTGTCTTTAGTTATTGTAATGCTCGTTTTATTGCTCAGTTTTGAACATTTTGTGACATCGTTATGATTAGAGAGATTTTTTGGTGGCTTTCGTAGAAGCAAAACCAGGAAATGCCATTGCCACTTGTTTGCTAGCGTGAAAATATCGCAATCGGTTTTTACTCAGGAATATCACTTATTATCTGTTGTGATAGTCATAGCCACAGACACGTTCAGAAGAAGAACTTTTGTTGGTTACTTACGTTTTGACAAGGTGCTCGCCTTGCCTCGATAGTAACACTGCGAAAATGCGTTTTTCGGTCGTGAGGTCACCTTTTACGTTTGAATTCCAAGGTGCATCTGAGAGGCGGCTGTTTACATGAATAGAACTATCTTGGGAGGCTGCAGGCTTACTTATCTTTGTTGATCTAGGTTCGTCCTCTGTGTCAACCAGCGTGTAATAAACGAGCACATGGAGAAAGTTCGCAAGGCGAACCGTATCGCGCTCGACCCAGACTGCCTTCGTTGGACACCGCTGGTACACACGAACCTGGCGCTCGTGGACTCAGAAAAGGATCACGAGGCGCAGAATGGTTTGGACAGCAGCGTGGAGAAGAATGACTCTGAAAACGACCGTGAGGTCGATGTCATGAACGGAAACGAAGAAGAAACGACTAGAAACGGGGTGCTTCTGAACGGTGAAGCTCGGAACGGAGACGAAGAAAACAGGGAGGAGGACGACAATGACGAGGAGAAGAGTGGATTGCGAGGGGAAGAAGAAGAAGAAGAAGATGGAGGAGAAGAGGAGGAACAAGAAGAAGAAGAAGAAGAAGAAGAAGAAGAAGAAGAAGAAGAGGAGATTGTGAGGCCCAGAAAGAGGCGGCGAAGCAACACGCTGTCCGAGACTGGCTCGGAAGATACCAAAGCAGAAATGGATGCTAAAGAAACGGAGGCAGAAGACGAGGACGAAGACGAAAACGACGAAACGCAAGTCAAGAAGCGCAAGAAAGAAAACGACGTGGCCGACGGCAAGGAATCGTCCCAGGCTACGGATTCAGAAGACGATTCGTCGTCTTCGTCGTCATCGTCGTCGTCCGGTTCAACGTCTTCGTCGTCAGGAGAGAGCGACAACGAAGGTGGCACCCTGGAGCGAGGCGCGGCCGAGAGAGGAGGCCAGGCTGCCGATCAGGAAGACGGCGAGTCATCGTCCGCCGAGTCGCGCTCGGGTTCTGTCGCCAGCTCGCCACCCATCAGAACCAGCGCTCTAGACAGAATGGTTGGGGAGTTCAAGATGTCCGAGTTAAATTCGGCTTATACACCGCTTTCGCCTCCGTTCCGCGGGAAAGGAAGCTCCGGCTCGGATCCTCTGGGTGTAGCACACGACATGAACATGGATTTTACCGATACTGATAGTTGTACTCTTATTAAGCAGCTCTCTGAGGAGGTTTTTTCCATCGGCGCACCCTGTGGCTCGCGCTCTAGCTCTCTGCGTGACAGCGATGAAGAGGAGAACATGTAGTAACTGCACTCTTTCACGGCCATGTGTCTCTGTCTATTCAATTTTAACTGCAATAAATCGTGAACTCTATTCAACAACAACGTGAGCACTGCTGTTAGAATGTACTCACTGAGAGCTTTCATTTGAATGGTCACACCTTTAGGTTTCATTTGGTAGTTCAGGAGTTAAAGGTGAACACTGCTGTTAGAATGTACTCACTGAGAGCTTTCATTTTAGTGGTCACACCTTTGGGTTTCATTTTACGGGTCGTGAGATGAGTTGATTCAAATTTCAGTTAACACGTAACCTGGGAACGAACTGGAGAGCGGCTAAGACCCAGGCTAATTCCAAACCTCTTGACGGACAAACTGCGGGTTTTTTGGTCAAAGACCAACGAAGTTTGTTTGCGAGTTTGAGTCCATGAGCTTCAATCACGACAGTCCCACGATTAGGAGCAGATTGTGAGGCCCAGAAAGAGGCGGCGAAGCAACACGCTGTCCGACAGTGGCTCGGAAGATACCAAAGCAGAAACGGAGGCAGAAGACCACGACGACGACCAAACGCAAGTCAAGAAGCGCCAAGAAAACGACGTGGACCAACGAAGTTTGAGTCCATGAGTTTCAATCGCGACAGTCCCACGTTTAGTCTGAACAACCTTTACTACTACTACTACCCTCACGAAAATAGCTCGACTCGTCTTTATCTAAGTAAACCGGTCAAACTGGTTGTCGTTTTCACACACGTGTTACGTAGTGTCTTCGTGCCAAGTCGAGGTCATTGGCAAAGCCGCGTGCCTCTCTTTGCAGTGCATTACGGGAACTTTTAACATGTTACACGAGGGAATTTTTCTTACGACTTGCAACGCAATGTCGACGACAGCAAATTATTGCAAGTTGCTGTGTTGTGTGTTAGACGTTTACAACTTCACACGCGTTGCGAAGACTTCTATTTTCCGTGCAACTTGTCTGGCAATTTTCCGCTGCGAGACAGGTTACATGCAAAGGGGGTGTTACACGACCAGTCGCCCGCCAAATTTTTCCTGCAACTTGTGTCTCGAAACGGCATTACGTCGCAAGAAAAATTCCCTCTTTCACAGGACCTTTACTGTTGTCGTGATCGTGGATTGACTTGTAGATTGAAGCGTTCGTGTTTTTTCTGCATGGAAATTACTGCCTTTCTGAAGTGTGGGCCGAAAATATCCCTTCGTTTTGTTTTGTTTTGTTTTTATATATGTATAAATAAATTTCTATCATAAGTGGTCATCCAGAATTCATGCAGCTTTTAACGATGTTACTTGATAATCTGAGTTGGCTGATGTAATTCTTTGTACGCGTGCAGGTTTTTTTTCTTTTTTGTAATTTTGTGATCTTGAAACGACTTTCTTATGTAAAACATTCATACGCTAAAAAAAACCTGGAACTACTAAAAGTAATATGGATTAAAAACATTTAGAATATGTTTGTGTGGTTTGCTCTCAAAAGCACAAAAGTCTATATATGAATCATGACAAAATGTGCTTTTTCATCTCAGAATACTTCAATTAACTTGTGCTCAGTTTTTATCAGTCCAACGGCAGGACGGATTTTGCAGCCAGAATTCTCTCGTATCAAGCGCTTCAGCGCGCATGCGGTAAAGAAAAAAAAAACGTACATTTTTTTTTACCGGCCAGCTGCTTGCAAAGTTTTTCCACCGTCTAAAAACTAAGTCACAAATATTCAAGGACCGTCTCTCACTAAACAGACCAGTTTAACAGGATTGCATTACATAATGGACTGTCTCTGACCTCGGCGCAGATGTCTTGATGTCGAGATATCTTGAGACTCGATCAGTTTTCTAAACATTTACTCTTTAAGTGTTCACCAAATGATTTTATGTTAAAAGAGTGGTCCGTGTTCAGATCCCCTCTTAGGGGGCAACATTCATACGCTAAAAAAACCTGGATCTTTTAAAAGTAGCCAGGGCTGTTCGCGAGCGACCAAAACGAAAGACGTTCCTTCCCCAATGCGACAAAGAACTAGCGAAATAAATTAGCTTCTTGAAATCATTTTGTTTGATCATCTATTATTCTTCTATAATTTTTGCTCTCAAAAATATGAAATATGTAACATTGCGGTCAGACGGCAAATTAGGGCCCGGTCGCACTTGGAAGTTTAGTCGATAATAGCTCAACATCTAGACGGCTTCTTCAATGTTTGGTAGAAACTTGCTGACACATATTTCTGGTGACCCCAAGCGCTGTTTGCAGCTTCAAATGGTGAATTGTCGATATATTAATGTCGTTAAATTTACGAGTGCAACCGGAGCCAGTGAAAGATCGAAATGATTTCATCGTGCACATTATATGCTCTCAACTAATTTGTCTTACCTTCACAACGCTCTCTCCCCCCAACCCCGAACTTTGTTTGACCGGCCTCGCTATGATGTGTCCACTTGAGCCATGCGGTCAAACTCATAAAATTAACATCTAAAAGTCGACGAAATTTTTGTTTTGCAAAGTTGCGTCGATTTACATGAACTAAAAGGCCCGAGCTACATATGAATACTTTAGAATGGGTTTAGATGTAATCTAGCCCATTACATCGAGCGTCGAGTGTTTCCATTAAACCTCAAAAGAATCTATTCCTGGACACACGCAAAACAGCTGTGCGACAAAAAACAAAAAACAAAAAAAAAAAACAAAAAAATTATGTATAACCCGGTCAGAGATAAAATTAAAATTTTATTAATAAAAGATTTAAAAAATCCTTGCCCAGGCGTCGGGGATATAGTTAAACCTTTCAATCTAAAATTTTATGGTTGGTAAGATACTTTTAGACAGCCCACCGTTTTAGGATAGAAAATACTTTTCATTAGATTACTATATGCGTTGATACTGAATTTAACAGCTGCGAAACCCAAATCCTATATAGGACATTTTCAAACGTGAAAAACTGTATTTTAATATTCATACCTATATGGGCTAATATTTTTCCGTATTATAAATTTATATTTCTGGCTTCCGCCAGAGACGGCATTTAAAAACAAGTAAAAATTTCGTGCACCGCGGTCTCTTGGTCGTCGAAAAAGCTTTTATTCCTTTTTAGGCAAATAGCGCCCGTCCTAATGAACCGAACAAAGAGTAGGGGGTTATTTTTTATTAGTTCTGTCAGTGATAGGGCTTACTGCATGAAAAAAATTATCATTAAAAGCACTTGAAGTGACAGGAATAAAGGCCGAGATATCACGAGTTCTGCATGAATAAAAATTAGAAGGGCAATATATTCGCGGACTAAAAGCCCTTCACTGGGATGAGTATACTGACATCGTCGCTGGCTCACATAATCCGACAAATCCTGGGTAAGTTTAGAAATCTTCTTTTTGGTTGAGTTTGAGTCGGTGTGGGAACAGCGCAAAGAAAAGATACTAAAGCGAACTTTTCTGGTGATTTATATCCCAAGAAATACATTTAAAATTTAGTCTGGCAAACCGTGGCCATTCGAGGCGCCAATGATTTGATGAGCATGCGGACCGGGTACAATTCGGCGCTATACCAAAGCCATTTTTATCCTTTCACGTGTACACTGAAATCGGTAAATACAGGCTGATTTATACTATTTAGTGATCTCCGCGGCAACATCGTGCGAACAGCAGCTTGAATTTTACAAAACCACAACAACGCGAATGATTCTATGAGAAAAGGCTTTCATAGATTCATTGCACTAACTAAAGATGGCGCCAAAATTTTAATTTTCCAGCTTAGCTCACTGTTTTTTTGGTGAGGAAGCGGCTATTTGTATACGGTACGTTTGTTGTTCTATACGAGAAAGGACAATGCCAATCGCAGGTTTACGCCACGCATCTATTTATATCACCAATCTCGTGTTTTAAAACATGTCGTATTTATATACTGAAAAAAGAAGAGTGAGCACACAAAACACTTTTCCGCGTATACTTCGAGTAGGGCTATTGCCGATCTTCATGGCGTCATTTTCAACTTGCTGTACAAACAAGACATCTTGCTTCTTCGATTTGACAAACAAGCGTTTATTCTGCTTTAATATTGAAATGAGGAAATGACGAACATACCGCTCTAAGCTTGGCGCATGTTGACAAATAGCGACCCATTCGAGGTAAATCTGTCACATTTTGCATTAAAAAGCGTATCACACAAAAGAATACTTTCTTGCGGTAGAGTCACTTTTTGTGTGCTATTTTGTTCGACTAATCTATTGCTGACGTCGATAGTCGAGTGCCGAATGACACCAAGTACAAGTTCAGAGCAGAAAGGGCAAGTCGGAATGCCAGAATAATCTGCTCTGGCGGATATATTGACAAACATGTCGTCAATTTGAACATTTCGTTTCAGAAAACAACCAACATGGCCGACAATTTGTTATCGACAGTTCGGGATAAATTCATGCAGTCACAAACCGCCCCTGCTTGTTGCCAGTGAAAAATAAAGTTACAATATCCATCCGTCAAACAGACAAGAAAACAAATTATATTTTGTGCCTACAATAAAAACGTTAAAAGCATATATTTATTTAGTTACTTGAGCGAATGCCGACTTTAGGCTAAATTGAGCCAGATCAGATGTCTCCACAGACGTCGATTCAAAGAATTAATTAAATCTCGGCTGCATAAAAGCTTCCCACTGTTTTGCGGTGCAAAACCAAGAAAAAAAAATTAGTTAATATAGTTAGCGGGTTAAAAAACGAAACTCTAACTGGAGCTCGCTTAACAGCATTGTGAATGCGGCTGGTAGAACATACGAAAAGTGAAAAAAACCTCACCGAAAAACCGACAACTTCTAGTTGAACCAAATGAGAGTTTGATATAGAACAATTTTCATGGTTTTCAAATACTTAATTAACAAGCTGGAACTGTCCTTGTACGTTGGGCCGGTACTGAAGGAGCCATTCAACGTCATGTATACTTGAAAAATAAGATATGCAAAAGTTGCTCGCGGTTTTTGCAACAACGTTTCCGCGCCAAAGACGAGCAGTTAAAAGAATTGGCCGAACGGATATAACGTTCATAAGTAACATACATCAAACCAAAATGATTTGATTCAGGCTTCAGTTTTCATCGCATGGGTAAAAAGCTCGGCTCAACAAACAACTCACTCACAGTCAACAGCAAATACATTCACTCACTCAACAACTTACAAGTACACTTACAATTTGCTCACTCACACACTTAACAACAAATACAGCATTCATTTGCTATGACGTATCGTGAGCTTTCATTTGAGTGGCCACACCTTTATCACTTGAGCTAACAGCTGAGGGTTACCTTTGTGAGAAAGGTTTATAAAAACTTCATTTTAAAGTACCTTTGGTTGACTGATTCGTCCATTTAGGAAGGACAATATTTGGAATCAACAGTATCTTTTCATCTATGGTAAACGGAATTGTGGCTGGCGCGCGCTGGCTAGTTGAATTCTTCTAATAACCACAGTCCTCTCCCAAAAATCGAAATAATAATGATGATGATGATGCATTTATATAGCGCAAATTGTATATTTTGAGAAGTGTGTGAGTTCTTTAAAGTCTGATAAAATATGAGGATATTGGGTTAGGGAAGGGATATTGGGTTCGGGAAGGTTGATAGACTAGGGTAGGCTTAATGTCCCCACACAAGGACGGAGGTAGCTCAGACAGGGACATAGTCCTTCCCACTTACGGCTCCGGGGTTAGATCCCCAAAGAACTAGAACTAGAAAAAATGATTAAAGAAATGAACTTGGGTTTGAGGATTTAGACGCCGGAAGTTCGCGAGGCTGTGAGATATTTCGGCAAGATAGATACCCAAGCCCACGGCAAATGCACTAGCTCACGGCAGCAGTCATCGCTCTTGGCAAAAGTCATCACTCACGGCAAAAACCATCGCTCACGGCAACAACCAAGCTCACGGCAAAAACCATCTCTTCCGGCAAACGTCATCGCCCATGACAAAAGCCAATGCTCACGGTAAAAGCCATTGCTCACGGCAAAATCCATCGCTCAAGGCAAAATCCATCGCTCACGGTAAAAGCCATCACTCACGGCAGACGCAGAGCTCACGGCATCGGCATTCCAACCAAAAATTTAACCCTTTCACTCCCAAGAGTGACCAACTTCGATTTTCTCCTTCAGTTTCTCACCAGAAACATATATGATACAGTAGCCGGGAGAACTTGGCTTTTGATAGTTTGCTAAGATGAAAGGTAATTAAACTATCAATTCTAACTATATCACTCGTACATTTTCTTAGTCTTAAATAATTGAGAGAATCTGCATTTTGAGCTTGAGAGTGAAAGGGTCAAAAATACTTTTCGCAAGTTTATGGAACTCCAAGTCAGAAGGTAAAGAAACAATGAAATTTGTCAAAAAAATTGTGAAAATAAAGTTGCTCGACCGTATACACGAGCAAATCATTTGTCACAGAAAACTTGTCATAGAAAACTTGCTCGTGTGCATGGGGCTTAAAGGAGTGCATCAGGATATCAAAACCGCCAAAGATCTGCAGGTCACACGGGGACGTTGCTAAACATCGAAAAAAAAAAAAACACCAAAATAGTTTCAAAATTTTAAAAAGGACTGTAAAACAACACAAAACCTAAAAAGAAAATCGAGATTGAGATCGGCTCGAGCACCAACTGCACGTCGCTTGTCCAAGCTGTCGAGGATGTTGAAACACTGCGGTTCTTGAAAAGGACTCTAAGTGAGGTAATGGACTCTCAGGCAAGTTCGATTGCAGAGATGTTCAGATCAACAAAATTACCCCTTTGCTCGTCTCCAATACGCAAGGTTGTGAGCGAGGTCTGGGCACTAAGAACAGTGCTTTCTGCGTCGGACTTCGTCGGACGTAAAATGTTCGAGCCAAAAAAAGGTTGATGTGGATAAAGTGATTTTAGCCCTTGGTCGGGCGAGTACAACGTGTGTTGTGTGAATTCATCGTCGTATTAATGTTTAGAACTTTAAAACTGTTTCGTTGCTTTGGTGTTCGTTTTTCTGTTTAGCCTGTCACTACGGCCAAACTTTGGAGTGTTCTGGAGCTAAAGACAAGGAGCGTGTCGTTGTCTTCAGTGAAGAGACCGGAAAAGAGACGCACCAGAATATCAAAACCGTCAAGTAGACAGGGCCGTACTTCGAAGCGTCCCGCAGAAATACAGGAACCAAATAGTGCTTTCCACCAAAATGCCGTAATTTACTTGCTTTTATTGCAGTGTGACAAATGCATAGCTCGCATACAATAGAGATTTGGCCACAGGTAAAATGTAAACATCAATTCAAATACTTGTAATTGACGTACACATTCAAGTGACTGGATTCAAGTTGCCTGTTTTGCTTGACTCTCAATACTATTGCGCCTCTTGTGACAACATTGGCAAAAAGTTGACATTATGTCATCGTTGAGCCGAAATATAAACCGCAGAAGGGACGAGTGCTCGAACAATATTGAGAACAAAAGTAGTATGCAGCAAGGAAAAGAAAAGGGAAAAAAGGATGGCCGAAAAACCGCAAAATCACTCAAAGGCAATATATCATCCTCTCTTGTCAAAGACTATCACTCATTAAGTTTCGCTATTGTTGTTTATTTCTCTGCTTTACCTTTCTTTAAAAACATTTTAACACAGCACTGCGTGGTGAAAGCGGCTCCCATTTGAGTGTTGACACCTTTGGATTCCATTTGAGGCATTGCATTGAGAGCTATTTATGAGCGTTCACGCCTTTAGGCATTCATTTTTAAAACAGTTCACTGTAGCTGGAAGTCTCCTGATCTAGTCTTTAGCGTCAGTTCAGCTGAAGAAAAGAGTCTTCCAGCAGCTGCTAGAGTTAAGGAATTATAACAAAGACTTCCTGACGCCAATGAGAAGAGTGACACACTGCGTATTTTTTACGTCGCAAGTTCATCAAGATGGTGCCGCGACACAGTGGTCGTAATTAAAGGAGTTAAGAACTATATATTCCTTTTAAATTAAGATGAATTTAGAAGAATAACGAAGGCATAGACTAAGTTTCCATTAGCGACCGGAAAAAAAGAGTGCTATTGTTCGCTCTCGAGAGTGAAGCGGCCTGTTCGTTCTGATTTCCACTTCCTTGGCCTTCATACTCAAAAAAAAAAAAAAAAAAAAAAAAACTGAGAATGTAATCAGTTTTTCCCCGTTCGTCCCTAGGACGTAAACAACAACGAGCAGATGAGGTGGACTTTTTGGGCCGATTTGAACGTAGTTTATTTTTGTGTTGATGGCCGAAAAGCTTCCGGTCTTTTATGGCCCCACGATCTGCATCGCAGCTGCAGGTCATCGCCGTTAACAAAAACTAAAGCGGCCACGCACTAGGAAAGTTAAAGAAAAATGAGATGGACCAAACTTTTTATATCAGTTAATCTTGCAGCAAGTAGTCTGTCACTTTTTGCCCATTTTTCTTTCGCCAAAAATGCGACAAGGCGTCGACAAACATTTTTATGTCGCAAAAACCATGCAAGTTCGTAACTGATAAGGACATAGTCTTGCGTCAGAGAACTAATACGGGTATCGACGGAAAATTTAGCACAACTATGCTGTCTCGGAAATGTTAAAACAGCCACTAGGATGAAAGTGCATTTGTAGATGATGAGGATTCAAGAAGTTGCGATGACCCGATTGTCATTCAAAAGTTGCTTGTCAGAGTGCGACAAGAAACTTCCGATCCCTTGCAGGGAAGAGCTCCCGTGGTTTTATATATATATACCTACTCACAAATTAAAATTTCTGAATTAGATACTACAAAGTCTATCGTTGAAAACAAAAGAAGCCAAAGAAAAATTCAGATCGGAGTCATGAAATTACACGCCAAATCGACGCCAAGTCGATAATAAGTCGATATTTTGTTGTTTACAAAAGTCACAAAAGAAATCATTCGTCGTTGTGGTTGCGCCTTCAAAATGAGTCGATCGATTTATATGCTCTCTATTTATATTGATTTTCGTTTCTAAGTTACAAGTAAAATGAATGAAGTCGAGCTACCAATTGACCATGCGCGGCTATCAAAATAAAGTACTGTTTTTATTACGTATATATTTTTCCCCATATTCGTTGACAACGGCTAATTTACGTCAAGTTTTCGACGGAAAATTCGACAAACCTGCCGTGGAAACCACCTGCTGGATTTTGATTGGCTTTCCTGCGAGCGCGCTGATTGGTTGTTATTGCGTTACAGCTGTCAATCGCAAAATGAGCAAATCCTTCAAAACGCACGTTCGATGGTAACGTTGATATGTTATTGCTGTTGTTTCATGACTGTGTTGGTAGCGAAGTGCCGTTTTGAATGACTCATTATTTTCCTTCTTAAAGATATCTTCAGATGCTTCAGCATGGGCTCTGGAGCAAGCACTGCAAGCTCTCAGACTGGCTCAAACCCGAACGTGAACCACTGTTCGGGCAACGAATCGCCGAAATCGCGGAAAATCTCAACGATAACCACGGTAAAAAAGCACTCGAGTAGCGCCGGTTTTGTGATGCTTAGCTACGAGCCAAGTCAGACACCGCTTAGCAGGAAACACGGCTGTATAAGAGAGGGTTTTCCTGAACACGGACTCATTCAAGATCGGTACTTTCTCATCAAAGATCATTTCAAAGGAATTGATAAGCTTTCAACGACGGAGAAGTACGGCGCACCAAATTTTCGCAAGGCACAAGGACTTTATCCTGTTTACGGTATGGGGCAACCTTCGAGAGATGGACTTGAAGCAGTCATTCAAACTCTACAGGACAACGGACACAAGGTATCGCCATGTTTGTTTCCGTTAAAAGTCCATCTCAAATGTCACCCTACGCTTTGCTTCGTAAACATATCTGCCTGCAGGTTTTTTTTTTTTACTTTTTATTTTATTTGTTTTTTTTTAACGTAATCTAGCTTTTCTTTTACCTAAGTGGATATATCATTGAGGCTTTATTACTGAAAGAAGAAGAAGAAGGGAGACTTAAAAAATGAATTCGCTGAACCGATTGTCCTTAGAGATGGTAACTCAATATTTCACATAATACCCCCAAGAGGATTTGGTACTCGATCCAATATCTCCAATAATTAATGTCCAACTCCATGGTTGTATTTGCATCTTCCAATTTGATGCCAAGAGAGATAGAGGGAAAAGAAACGAACTCGACTCGCGCAAATTTACAAAACATACAACAGACTTGTATGATTCGATCGAGCAGGTAAATGTCATCAATAACGATTTGAAGGTTTTCATGACCTGTCGCCCCCGGATATGGCTAAACTGTTTTTTCTGGCACAGCAATTGACTGAAAGCTATTGCTGGAAATACAAACTATTAACTTAGTTGAAATGGCGCTGCATATAATTTTGTCGAATAGATATGTAAATTACAGACTGCATATTGAGTGGGTAATTTTCACCTTTTCTTTTATCTCAAATTTTAATCGCTTTTAAGACGAATTCTTGACAAGAGCTATTGTTAATGTTCTGTATGCCCGCTAATGTTCACATTTTCATAAAATTCGTTTTCTTTTCAGTCTAATTTCTACAGAACGGAAATAGTACGTTTAAAATAATGTTATGTTTGTAAACTGGGAACGAATCCGAACCGTTCGCTTCCGTGCACGCATTTAATTAACGTGGTTGCTGATGATGGGAACCATTCGCTTTCGTGAGCACAATAAAATTATAGGTTAAATTTTCTTGCTCAATCTAGTCCCAATTTTATTGAGTTGACAGCAGGTTTGTTTATGTGTTTATGTGTTTCCCGGCCCTGTAGCTAAATTCTTATGTGACAAGAAGACCACGTCCGAACTAATTGCAGTTATGCGCACGTGTATATAATTTAGCTCAAAATTTTATTAAGAGAATGTCAGAAGGGCAACATTGAAATCCCCAGGGGTGGGGGCCAGGGGCTGTTCCCTTGTTGGTTTGAGGGCATTTAAGTGGAACCCCCTTCCCTTACTTTACCGTTCTCCCCTTTTTACCTTATGTAAAATTTAAAGTATGCCCATCCTGCCCCCTCCCTACCCCCATAGAGCTCAGGTGATATGGCTTATTTATTTTGTGATACAACGTTTTTATAGAATTCAGTTTCACTATCTGGTTTCTCACATTTGCTTGCAGGAATTTGTTTCGTTTAACCTGAGAGAAGAGCCAGTGATTTTTGTGAGTTTGAACCACGACTATGTACCCTATTCCCCAAGGGACCCCAGCTCCTTAAAGGGGAACATCGCAAACTATGGAGTTAAACCAGAGGAGTTAACAGAAACAGAAGTCAAAATTAGAGAGGAGGTAGGCATTCGGATTTATAATAATCTAAAGTATATAATTTGTCAGGTTACTGAATGTGGGGCTGATGCTTCCACATGTTTTGAAAAACAGTGAGTTGATGTCTTTCAATTGCCGATTTGCCAAGTGGTACAGTCGAGTGGTACACTCACTATACAAGGAAGTGGTATTCAGTTGTTAATTGCAGTACACACTAACTGAAACTTTCTTTCAGATAATTCGATTTTCCATCGAAGAGGGTGGAAAGTTTTACTTCTACAATGATGTTGACTCATTTGAAGATGAACCACACTCCTTCAAAGTGGCATATGAGGAAGATATCTGTATTCCTGATGAGATCTACAGCAGACAAATCTTTCTGAATCCATGCCTAAGGTAAACCAGTTAAAATTTATGATGTCATTGCTTCACCAATTTAATATTTTATTTACACGGACTTTGACAGAAATTGGGACGAAAAAACTAATTTGAAAATACTATATGCATAATTCACAGATACTCTAGAATCCCCATCACCGCAACAAATGCCCCAGAAGAACAAGACTTTGACCAGTTCATCAGTGCCATTAAAGACATCCCACAACTGTTTGACATCAACTCCTCTGCACCCCTTCCGGCCATGGTGTTCAACTGTCACGTGGGACAAGGTCGCACGACCACGGGAATGGTGATTGGCTGTCTCATTATGTCACACAGAACAGGGTTCCCGTCACAGACAAAGTGAGTGTTTTTCTAAGGGTGCATGATTGATCAACTTCAATTTTCTCCTTTAGTGAGGTATTTGAGGGATAATTGGTATCTCTATTTTGTTGCCTCAGTTCTATTCCTCTCCCTGTGGATGAAAACAATCCAAACTATGAGAAAGGAGAGTTCCGCTTGATCCAACATCTTGTTAAAAGTTTGCCTAATGGTACACAAGTCAAGCAGGAGGTGAGCAGTTACTGTTAATTGTTTTCAGTCACTTCTGGCCTTATTTCTAGCCGACCATATCGTAATTCAATTTCACAATCAGAGAATAAGGAAGAGCATGTTTTGTGGGTTTCTTATAGACACTTTATGGCTATTTTGTATCTTTCTCACGTCTTGTTTTTTCTACCTCTGCTTTATCCCCTTTATTCGACTCTTGACTCTGATTCACACCTATTTAGTAGCTGAAACTGAGAAAACAAGAACTTTTCACCAAATAACATAAAGCTAAATACAACAGACGTTTACTTGTTAAGTTATTTTAAGTTGTTTTTGTTTTCAGGTGGATGCTGTGATAGACATTTGTTCTGACGTCATGAACTTAAGAACAGTAATTTATAATTGCAAGAAGAAACTGGAAGAAATCAAGGATGACTACGAGATAGAGGTGATAATTTTGATTCTCTTATGACAATTTCAGAGTTAAAAAAGTTGCCTTTAGCTATAGCAAAGAGTGATGCGTTGAAACTTGTTTCTGTTTAATGACGCGTGTATTGGTTTTTCATTTCTTATGTTTGCGCTTATGCTTGCGTCGCCCGTATTCCCAGACGCATATATCCTGCGCTTGCTCTTATGCTTGCGTCGCCTATACTGACACGTTATTTTTATTCTCGCGCTTATGTTTGCGTAGCTCGTTTTCACTTACGCGCAGATCCTGTGCTTGCGCTAATACTTGCGTCGCCTGAATTCACTGGCGCATATATCCTGCGCTCGCGCTTATACTTGCATCGTCTGTATTCACTGACGCATTATTGTTGTGCTTGCGCTTATACTTTTGCGTCACCCGTTTTTATTAACGTGTATGTCCTGTGTTTGCCTTCCAATTTGTAAAATTCACGTGTGCATGTTTAGTTAACTGGCCCCAAGCTTAATCTTCCGTGCGTCTTGTAGGGTCAGAGCGCCCGAGACTGCTGGCTCAAGCGAGGTCTGAGTGCGCTGGAACGCTACTTCTTCCTCATCGTTTTCAATGCTTACCTTCACGAGCAGGTGAGAGAGAAATCCACGCACGCACACTCGTGTACTGCGTGTGACGCATACCGAGACGTGTGGGTTTAATCAAGATATTAGGGAGCTTAAGCAAACTAGGACGGCGACGGCAACGCGAGGAACCAGGAAAAGAGTGTCTCTGTAATCCTTGTGTCTTTGTAACATTGCCTATTCTTAGTTTGCTCAAATTTGTTCCGTTTTTGCCGAAGTTTTATTGCTTTCATCGTCTCCCACTAAGAAGAACGATTGTCGTAATTTCTCAAAATGTCGTCCACGTCCTGACAACAGCCTAAAAAAGAAGCATTTGGAGTCGCACGCGAGAGCACGACGACCCCGAGATCATGTCAATTTCGCATAATCACTTGCGCCTTTTGTCTTCTGCAATACGTTTTATTGTTTCACCGACGTTGCCGTCGTCCTCTCCCGTCCTGGTGCTTAAGCTCTCTATTTCCTTCGACGTCGCAGTACACATAAACTCACACACGTTACGCATTCCACACTCGTAAGTACGCAAACATGTTAACCCTTTCACTTCCAAGACTGATCAAGTTCATTTTTCTCCTTCATTTTCGGCAGCACAAATATATGATACAGTGAGGAGAACTTGGCTTTTGATACCTTGCTCAGATGAAAGCTGATTAAACTATCAATTCTCACTATATCACTTATACAATTTCCTCGTAAAAGGCTGGGAGAATCTGTATTTTGAACTTGGGAGTGAAAGGGTTAAGACTTCGTTTTACGTCGCAGCACTCTCTGATGTTCTCGCAGACACTGTCTGATAGAACCCGGACATACACCTACACACAGACCCACAAATGTTCAGTACATTTCTGATACTACATTTTGATTAGCTATTGGTGTGTAAGTCTTTGTGCTAATAAGACTTTATTTCTACATCGCAGTTTCCTCTGGTGTTCTCGCAAACATTCTGTAAGTGGATGCGTCAGCGACCGTGGCTTTATCGCATGTTAAGTCACATTGACGTCATGGAAAGGGGTGTGACGTCAGAGTTCATGGCTAAGACACATCAACCGACATATATGGTAAGCTTATATAGATGGTATGGATTCAGTGCTAGTACTTAGTTTTATACTAGAGTCGGCGTGGAGATAAAACTACGATAAATTACCCAAAAGTTGACCTGGGAAAACTAAAGGCCGATTTTCACTAGTGAAGTAAGCGGAGACGGAGACGTATAACACTTGCGCGCGTGTGAAAATTAGCGAACGGAGACGGAAGCGGAGAAGGAAGGAGATGCTATTTTTGGCGTACGGTCGCGCGGTCAGTGGGCTGGGGACGTGTTTTTACCGGCCTCAACATCTTTGTAAACATGGAGGACGACGATGATAAACTACTCCTGTTTCTTTTCCTGTTCTTGAAGCGGCGGAGGAGGAGACGAGAACTGGCTTGTCAGAGACAACCAGAGAGATTTTGGGTCAGGGAGATGTTTCTGAAGAGGAAAACCCATGAGCAGTTCGAAAACCTGATAAAAGAAATCAGGTTAAATGACATATTTGTTTTTGTTTGGTGGCAAGACGCGTTGGGCATGGGAACCAGTAGTATTTTAGCCTCGGGAGACGCCTTCTGATTAGTTGATTCGTTCCGTCTCCGTCTCCGTCTCCGCTTCCGTTCAATCGATTTTCACAGGAACGTAATCGAAGTAAGCGGATACGGAGACGCAAGATAAAGAAAACCTTCCGTTCTGCTTCCTTCACCGCTTCCTTCTCCGCTTCCGTCTCCGTTCGCTAATTTTCACACGCGCGCAAGTGTCTTACGTCTCCGTCTCCTTCTCCGTCTCCGCTTACTTCACTAGTGAAAATCGGCCTTAAATGCCGTTAGAAGTTTTAAAAGCTGAATTATCAAACGTTTTATCTGGTGTTGTACGAAGTGCATTAACGCGGGTGATCGACAGGCGGCGTGAAGAGTAAACACATTTTGCATAAAAATAGTCGTTCTTAATTGTCATGGAAAATACGATATACCGGCAGGTGAAAAGAAACTTTGGAGTGTCAAAAGTGACGAGGAAAAAGAAAGAAAAGGAAAACAAAACAATATTCAGGGATGAAGTTAACTTTTCTCGTTTAGTCATTCTACCACTAGAGAAACAAAAAGGGGAATATACCACTTGATAGTTTTCCCAGTTGAAAGCCGATCAAACTATAATTTCTCACTACGTCAAGTACAAATTTTTGGAATGGTTGGGAAAATTTGTGTCATGAGCTCTTTTAAAGCTCTCATCTTTATCTCCTTTACAGGTGGCAGACGAGTATGTTGGACTGGATGTTTTGAGCACACAAAGGGAAGTCGAGGTAAGCCAACCGGCCTGAGATATGCAAAAAAATTATGTGATTGCTTTAACGTTTAGCTTTTAGTTTCTCTGCATGATGGTGACATACCAGCTGTCATGTGGTTTGTAAAGCCCTGGCCAAACGAGATGCAAGTCGATGCAAGTTCGACATGACAAAAACATTTGCATCGACTTGCAAAAGGTGGCCAAACGAGACGCAAGTCGGTGCAAGTTCATGCAAGTTTTGTAAAAACGTTTTCTTTTTTAGACGGTTCTGAGTCAGAAACCGAGTAAAAAGTCTCTCGAGCTGGAATTTTGATTATTTTTATTTAGACTTGCCTTTGCTAACGCGCTCTTCGCTGTTTTAAGCTGGTGTTACACTGGTCGATTTGCAACGATATGATGTTGCGCTAAAAATCTTTCAGGTGTAACACCCCATTACGAGCGATTTTTTGCGACGTTTGCAGTGCTTCAACGCGTTGCAAGTTTTTGAAAGCGATTCAAAAACTTGCAACGCCGTTGCGCAAATTTAGAGCAAATTGGCGTTGCAAATCGTCGTTGCAAATCGACCAGTGTAACACCACCTTTAGGTGAAAAACTTGCGTCGACTGTCATGAAAATTTGAACATGTTCAAATTCCATTCAAGTCACTGCAAGTCGATGCAAGTCCGTGCAAGTTGGTGGCCAAACGAAACGCAAGTCCGCGCAAGTTTGAAAACTTGCATCGACTTGCGTTGACTTGCACCTCGTTTGGCCAGGGCTTAATGCTTGCGGGAGCTGCGGGAATTTTTGCGGTTTTTCAGCGATCCACCAAACATAATTTCCGCAAAACTTATTTCCCGCGAAAATTGTCTCCGCAAAAATGAAATTTGTGAAGACGATTAACATCAGCACTATCCAACGGTTTGTTTGCGAGTGCAACGTTGTGAAAGACGATATTCTAGAATTCAGTTATAAAATAAGACCCTTGCATGACAAGGAAATTCTTTGAAAATTGCGACTCATTAGTGCATTTACTTCATTTAAGAAACAAATTCATTTTTTAAGCTCGCCTCACGAAGTGAAGGCGAGCTTGAAGTTGTCACGGTGTCCTTCCAGGCTTCTGTGTCAACAATGGACTTCCAAATAAGGAATTTCCAAAGAAGGAACTTGTCAGTTTCCAAATTTGGGCATGGTCGTGTTACGCAGTTCGTTCAAACAGAAGACGTCGAAGCTTCATGTGAAATTTCTTGTTTGTCATGGTTGTCAAGCATTCGAAGTTTGTTTGGCCATTAGGCCTGGGTGTTTCTACGAATGTAGGGATTGTGCTGTGATTACGAAAATATACCGCGATTGAGCGACACTGAAATTAATGAAATGCTGTGATCATGAAACGCAGACATTGTGCTGTTTTGTAAACAAAGACCAGGCGTTAAACGAGGGTGCTTCTACAGCTGTGATTGACACAAGCTATCACGTCGCCAGATCGAATGGCAAGGATTGTGTTACGGTAGAAACATCTGAACGTGAAATGCTTGACGGACGGTCGCGTTAACATTTTACGTGGAAGGGTAAAACTAATCGGAAGCGAGCGAGAGAACCGTCGCGTATTCCATTACGCAAAGTTCGAAGGCTTTTGCGAAAGAGCAAACACGTGCGGCGTAAGGTACGTCGCTACATAAGTAAATTTGTTCCCAAGTCGTCTGCTCTTGCCGAATGTTGTAAAAGGCATGAAACCCGTGCCAATCACTGTCTAACGATGCACGCAAAGCTTGTAAATAAGAGCAAGATTAAGGTTCGCAAATATGTTTATCTGTGTAAGCAGCGGCCAAATACGAAACATAAAAATTAAGGCTTTATGTGGCTTATGTGGGAATGTCATTTTATTGGCCTTTGCACAACTTGGCATCTTACCAGCTTTGATGTTTTGATGACAAGTTCTACAAATCCATTCAGAATTGTTCACACTTTCTTCCCCAGTGATACAAAGTTTGACTGATGCATTAAGATCTGAGTTGAATGAATGTTCATGACATCTAATCACACCAGCTTTGTACCAAAGTTGATCACAGCAAGTACACATAACTCAGGTCCACATTTAATATTTTCATGAAGTTGCTTAATAAGACCCTCAATGGTTTTTAATTTGTTTACTCTTTGTTTTTGCTTCGTCTGTTTTTCTTTTAGTCTCACTAATTGTGGATTTTTTTGCCTTTGTATTTTTTGGCTTGTCTCTTTTTCTTTAACAAAATCTGGGTCCTTTTCCCTTTTTTGGCCTGTCTCTCTTTTTCTTTCACATAATCTGGGTTTGCTTCTCTGTATATTTTCTTAGCTTTATCTTCTTTTTGTTTTACTTTGGGATTACTTTTTCTGTTTCATGTGCATTCTCATTAGCTTATCTTTAGCAAGATATTGTTGATCCATTCTTTGCTTTCTTTTATAATCTCTCAAATAAGCTTTTCATTCCTCAACAGCTGAAGAATCACAATCTTTCTTGTTTGAACAACTAACTGCACAAACAGTATTATCATTTTGATTTATATTATTTTGTACTGCACTATTTACAGCATCATGACTGCAATCTTGGCTTTGAACACAATTATTTGTCACCAATGGAACAGTTGAAACATAGTGAACCTAATCTAGGTGTTCAATGTACAAAAAGATTCTTCTTTGGAAGTTTCTGGGTTCAACTAAAGAGTGCTTTCTGCACAATTTTGAGCAGATTCTGTTATATGAATAATGTCTCACTAACTATAAAAGCAAAATAAAATTTTAAACAAAAACCATGTGAACCCTATCGACCAACAAGAATGGGCGAGCTTTGAGCGGCACCGCTGCTTTGATTTAAAATTGAACGTTGATATGGATGTTTAAGCATAGCTTCACGAAAGTGGTTTGACCTGACGTTTCGAGCGTTCCCCGAATCCCCGCGCCTGTTAGAATTTATAGTGTCAGTCTGAAACAGTAGAACGTCGCAGAGTTGATGTGGATATTACGATGTTTATCATGCTCATGTGACCTAAAGTCCATATCCTGACATCAAGTTCGGATGACTGTCGAAAGTAATTTTGTGATTGCTTTGGTTTTGCGTTTGCTTCGCTTTCGGATTGGTCCACTCACACGAGTTTGTCAGCATGCTCAGCCAATCAGAGACAAAACCAAAACCAAACACTTCTCACGCAAGCGATGGTGTGTACTCGCAATGCTGATTGGAAAGTAAAACCAAAAGCAAGACCAAACGCGAATTACTTTGGCTTCCAATTGGCTGAACTGTTTTCTCTCAGTCTCCGTGATTGGCCTGTGTGATTACTTTGGTTTTGGTTTTCAACATCCGAAAACGGCTCTAATGTTCAAATTGTGGTTTATGTTACAGGTGTCCAATTTTCGTAAGATGCCAGGTTTACCTGTGTATGGCATGAGTCAGCCCTCACCCAAGGTACAAGTCAATCAATCAGTCACTGTGGAATGTTAATCTCTGTGAGAACTAGTCTAATCTGCGTGCAAAACCCGATTGCGATCTTTTCGCGCAAGCAAGCAAGTAGGAGGTTCTGCTCGCGGGATAGCAAGCAAGAAGCGATGGCGTGTTCTCGCACTGTTGATTAATTTCTTGGTTTCTTTAAGTAAAACGAAACGCCGATTAATTTGGCTTCTGGTTGATTGAAAAGAGAGGGGGAAGGATAAGTGCGATTGCCTTGTGACTGACACAAAGCCTGATGGTGACCCGATATTTTTGTCTATGATTGTGCATCTAACTCGTTTCCTTGCAGGGCCTCGCTAAAGTGACGGAGTTGCTTTTGGGTCCCCGACACTCGCATCCTGTTGTAGTCCATGTGAATCTGAGAGAGGACACCGTTCTGTGTTGTGATGGGGAGACCTTTAGTCCCAGAGAGGCAAGTCCGTCGTATTTTGATGTTTCAATCAATCAATCAATCAGTCACTTTGTTTCTGTGTCTTGAATATATAGCCGAGGGAAAAATCCTCTACCAATGCGGGACACCTACTATGAATCTGAATTTTAAAAATCTAAAATCTAATACTGTTTCTAAAACTATTTCTAATTTTTTGTTGCATTCCTCTTTTCTTACCGATCTCTGATCCTCTCGTATCTCTCTTTGTCTGTGTTTGTGTCTTCGGTTTTGTCTTTGTCTATGCCATACGGTATATTTGACTCTGTCAGTTTAAAAAATAAAATAAATAAATAAATCACTTTATTTAAGTCTCAATGAATTTAGCACTGCCGTGCTAATTGGGGAGACTTGAAATGCAGAAACGAAATATCATAAATTGAACTCAAATTTGAGTCAAGTTTTCTGTCATTTGTTTGTTAGACTGATCCTTCCTTTCTTCCTTCCTTGATCGACGTTTGTTTTCATGCTCAGATTCAAAATCTATCCGAACCCATAGCCTATAGAGGGTTGGACTGCGCTGAGATTGAGGTGTGTCTTAGTTTTGTAAGAATGCTTGATGTTGTTTGAGGTGTGTGGAGTCACAAATATGATTGAATAATGTTGATTGAATATATTTTGTACGGCAGGCTCCGCCAGGCTTTCAACCCCTTACCCTTTAATATACCATCCTGGGATTCAACTAGTCCCTTTTATACCTCTAAGCTGGAAGACGCCTCATAGCAAAACCACAAGACTTCAAACGAGGCACGAGTTTTAGAACTCCAATGAAATGCGAAGCGGCCGTTCTAACCGGCGACCCTTTAATCCTGAAAAGTACCATTTTCTATACCCTTTCTTTTGCTTGAGGCTTTAACAAGGGACCCCTTTCGGACGGAGCTTCTATAGCCGATCATTGGGGTGCCTCCCTCAACCCCTTCCAGGGGGATTAGCTCATTGCTCCGTGAATTCTCCCTGTCTAATATTTTTATTGCATTGACAAATATCTTGTTTTTAAATTATTTTCCAGCACAAGGAAAGCGTACTGAAGGCAGAGTTCGTAAGGAAGGGGAATATAAAAACCAGCTTACAGGTAAATTAGGAAATAGACCCATTATTATATGGCACAGATGGTAGTACATGCGCTCTGAACGGTCAATTTACCGGTCCATAACTTACTATACGAAGTGGCACGTTCTTTTTTCGGCAAAACATTCCACAATACAGCGTTTGCTTGGTCCGTACTGTAAGTTATGGAGGCGTGGGGCGAGGAAAAAAAATTGTACGGACTGTGTACTAAGATATATGCTTACAAGTGATGATGTGGTGATGTGATGAATTAAGAAAACTAGTGAGAAAAACTATATCAAAAACCGATTTCTCCCTACTGTATCATAAATCTCTGATGAGAGACTGAAGGAGAAAATTGAAGTTGATCACTCAAAATCGAAAGGGTTAATCATGTGTAGTGATTACGATTACTTAGTCAGATTTTCTTCGCAGGTTTACAGAAGTATGGATGTTGGACCCGTGGAAACGGAATTCGACTCTGTTCTGACCATGCGTGAGGCGGTTGAGCAGCTTACGGAGACTAACCCCAAGCTGGTCTATCATAGGCTAGCCGTGCCCGCGGACAGAGCTCCTGAGGAAAAGGTGACTCATTTCGTGCTTATGTGTGTTTTATTATATATATGGATTTTATTTTCTCGAGGTAAAAACAATATTTTACCACTCGAAAATAAAATTCATATCTTCGGGCCGCCGTGTAATATCCTCTATTTATTACACGACTTCACATTTTCGAGTGCATGCAAATACGGGCCAAAACGAGTGCAAAGATGGGAGCGTATTGCACTCGTCAGGAACCAGATCAACTGGTTTATTAGCTTACGTGATCAATTTTCGCAAGCAAAGCTTACAAACGCGTCATTTTTTGTTCCATTTTGCGCGCGGCGAGAACGTTTGCCCTGCTTCGTTTGTCGTATAATAAACAATTTATTGCACTTTCTTTCTTTCTTTCTTTCTTTCTTTCTTTGTGCGTGTCCGTTAGCGTGTACATTAGCATTTACTACGTTCCCTCTTGCGATTGAAAATCATCTTGGTACTAAACAGCGTGCGTAGTTTTCGCGTGCAGTCAAATCGTTATCCTAACTATGGCGATATCTTTGAAGGATTTGGATCGCATACTGACAATAATAAACGGTTTCAAAGAGTTCTTCACGGACGAAGACGGACCGGCGCTCCTGTTCACTTGTGGCGACGGGAAAAGACGAACAACGACCGCCATGGCTGTAGCTGGTCTTGTCTATTGTAACAAGAAGGTTGGTTGTTGATCTTAGTTTGTAAAGAAAATGCAAAAACAGAAGCAGAAGTAGTAGTAAGCACGTGTGAACCGACGCAAATCAAACGCAGCAACACTAAAAGGTTTCCATTCCTCTGACATTTGCATTTTCGCTTTCGTTGCTGAGTGTGACTGGAAACTTAAGGGGGTCCCTTCAACTACAGTCTTTTGCGCGCCAAAAACCTTGATCCGCCATTTTTATGGCCCCCGAAAGTCGAACTGATGAATTAGCAAACCACTTCCATCCGACTCGTTTTTCTTCGTTCCAGGGATTTCCAGTGGGTACCAAACCAGGCGAGCAGGATCCTGCTTGTGTACCAAATGCAAAGTACACCCTCGGAGAGTTTTTTGTGAGTTTTTTCATATTACTACGATAATTGTTATGCATGGTGTTTGCCATCACCATCATGCACCGTCATTATCATTATCGTCATCGTCATCGTCATCATCATCGTCATCGTCATCATCATCATCATCGTCATCATCGTCATCATCATCATCGTCATCATCATCCTCGTCCTCGTCCTCATCATCGTCATCATCGTCATCATCATCATCATCGTCATCATCATCATCATCGTCATCGTCATCATCATCATCGTCATCATCATCGTCATCGTCGTCATCATCATCGTCATCGTCGTCATCATCATCATCATCATCATCATCATCATCGTCGTCATCGTCATCATCGTCGTCATCGTCATCATCATCATCGTCATCGTCATCGTCATCATCATCATCACCATTAACATCATTATGCACCATCACCTTCAACACACCGTCAACATCATCGTCATCATCGCCATGATGACCTAGATATTTGGAGATAAAGGTTAAGTGGTCACATTTTATGCGAGATTACTGATTTGTCCTCGTTTTCAGGTGATTCGACGTCTCGTGCGGGTTCTGCCGAACGGACCTCAGAGGAAACGTGAGGTGGATTACATCCTAGACAAGATTTCCGAGACGATGACGCCGATGCATTACCATTCTCGTGAAGTCATATTCTCAACGTTTAACAAGGTAAAGTCACATAAATTTGCCGGGCTCAAAGTTTCAAACAAATCAAAGGCTAAAAGTGTGAGCTTTCAATGAGGACGTTCTAATAGCAGTGTTTATTTTCAACTCCTGACCTGTCAAACGAAACCTATTGGTGTGACCTCTCAAGCGAAAGTCCTCTATGAGTACAGTCTGATAATAGTGTTCACTTCCAACTACTGAACTATCAAATGAAACCTAAAGGTGTGACCACTCAAATGAAAGCTCTCAACGAGTACATTGTAATAACAGTTTTTACTCCAATTCAAAGAGAGTGTTTGGGATGTTCTTGAGCGAGAGATATTTAGCAGTAAAAGGGTAATGAGAGTTTCTCTATTTTATCACCAGTACCGCCATGCTGACTCATGCACGAGTGTAGAGGAGAAGTTGGAGTTAAGAAAGCGAAGTTTGTATTATCTTGAGCGTTACTTTTATTTAATCCTCTTCAACACGTATCTTCACATGGAGAGGCGCACGAGATGGCAGCGCTCTTTCAGTCAGTGGATGATAGAAGTCGCCACGGCCGCGGGAGTGTACGAAATTCTGGACAACTTTGGTTTCCACGACTTTGAAAACACGGAGGAACGTCTGCGCGCGCTCCGCTGGAGATGGCGGGAAAGTTACCGCGGCAAAGAGTGCCGCTGATTTCTTGGCGGGAAAAAGAGGTTTGGCAGGAGATTACCGCGGCAAGAGCATAACTGTCCTACTCCGATTGATCAAAGACAAAAATGAAACAAACCAGGACAAACACATCGCCCGTTAACCATGGGAAATGGTGCGAAAGTTACAATCTTGGTCCTCTGTGCGTTTTTTGTTCGGTGTTTTCTTGTTTTTGATCTTGTCTTTAGCGGAATAGCAGCTACGCCTTTCGCGGTTGTCAGATGACTTTCGAAAATCACTAAATGTAATTTGCGAGAGAGGGACCAATCAGCAGTGCGAAAAAGTGCCGTCGTCACTTGAATGATTGCTTGCGTGACAAAGTTGGATTCAGATTTTGGTTTTGTCCCTGATATTTCTAAATTTCTTTGGACGAATTCGACAGCGTAGCAAGCAAAAGACTAAAAGAAATCACACAATTACTTTCGACAGTCAGCCGAAAGCCGTTCATTGCACAAGTTGTATGTGTTTTTAGAGTTAACGAGAGCTCCCGGCGAGAGAAGAAGTAAAAATAGTCAAGTTAGGAAAATGAATCATTATATTAAACTAAGGCTCTGTTTATACCGAGAAAAGTTGTCCCGGGGATCCGGGACACCTTCCTCTCCGAGTCACAGTGGGCGCGACAACAATTTATACATTTCTGCATAATTACAGCCGATCACCAGATGACTCGGAAAGGAGGGCGCATTGGGTCCCCATGACAACGCGTCAGGAGAAACGCGGAAAGATGTAATATAGAATTTCGTTGAAAACGTGTTGTAAAAAGTAAAGTATGTATCAAATAGAACTTTCTAGAAATAAAGGAATAGGAACGCGACAGAATTTGGAATTGTTTGGACAGTAATTCTTTACTGTATGTGTCCTATTTATATTTATTGTGGCTGGAGCTACTTCCGGTGAAATCGCGCGCTCTGATTGGTGTATTTGCCGGTCATTATTTTCCTGTAACGCCCGTGTGCTCGATTACGGACCGGCAGATTGAACACATGAATCACGAGGTCGTGCAGTTCTTTGCTTTCAGTGAATATGTCGGCTACGTTTGGCTGAAGGCAAAGCGGTAGAACAAGAATATGTAAGAAAAAAATAACACCACGGAAACTAATTTGCAAGCCGAGAAAACGGTTGGACATGAAGATTAGTTGACTTCAGTGGTTTGTGGCATCACGAACGGCGACTCAAGCACCGTATTCTGAGAATTGGTTCACATCGTGAACACTTATAGCAACGTAGAAGGCACAGCAGACTCTGATTATTTGTTGTCACGGTGCCGCAAGCGGAGTTCGTACAAGCTTACTGAAACTGTAAGTATGGCATTTTAAGAGTGTAAACGCCGTTTCATTTCAACATCTTTGAAGACTTGAGTGAAGGAATTTATCTTTCTGTTGAGAAAATGATAAACTTTTGATTCACACAATTATCTGTGCCGACGGTTGAGATACAAAATATTGTAGTTTCTTCAATATTTCCTTTGTTTGAATCCCGGAGTTTGAATGTTGTGATCGCATGTTTACATACTTTATTGACTTTCCCCAAAGAGGTTTTTCAAAGACAATCTAAATCTAAATACAATACAATATACTCTAAGACGATATACTACAACTATTACTACTAATAATAAATAATACGTATTTTAAAAGTAATATTAACAATGATTAAATATAACAAAATAAATAAATTGTTTGGGATTGGCATTGCTATAACAATGAAACAATTTTTTCGAATATTTTTTAAAAAGGACTGAAAACAGCAAATCAAAGCAGCAAGGCACCTCTGAACTCGCGAATTTGTGAAAGTTACTTTTGCGGCTTTAGGTCACATTTTTATAATTTGCTCCATTTTTGGTTTGTGGAAGTTTGGAACCGTTTCCGCGGCGCGGGCCTCCATTTTTGCTAAACTGCGTATTCGAATAAGTCTTAGTTTTAAAAAACCCTTCAATTACAAGGCGGCTGAGGGTAAAAACTAAATGTTTCGACTTTATTTACCCTCACCACTCCCTTTAAATAGTAACGCGAACCTTCCTCAAACATTTCAAGTTCACAAGCCGGGACGCACGGGCTAAAAGTTTACAAAAACTATGCAAAAGCCGTCGGCATTGTCCCAGGAAAGTTTCCTGAAAGTTTCACGCAATTCTGAGATGGTCGAAAAATGACCGGATTTTGACAAAATACTAAGGCTATAGCACAGGGTTTTTTTGCCGATTTTGGCCAAAATTGAAAACTCTTGAAACTCTTAGGAAACCTTCCTGGGACTATGAGAAGACTTTCTGCAATACATTTGCTTTATGTATCTTCATCCGTTGGCGAGATATAGCTGCAAAACCGCTTAAAACTTGGAAAGGTGTCATGTTTTAATTAGTCGAGGATTTGCTCTAATTTCTCACGAAGCGCGGGCTAAAAGTTTACAAAAACTATGCAAAAGCCGTCGACATAGTCCCAGGAACATTTCCTGAAAGTTTCATGCAATTCTGAGATGGTCGAAAAATGACCGGATTTGGACAAAATACTAAGGCTATAGCACAGGGTTTTTTGCCGATTTTGGCCAAAAATTGAAAACTCTTGAAACTCTTAGGAAATCTTCCTGGGACTATGAGAAGACTTTCTGCAATACATTTGCTTTATGTATCTTCATCCGTTGGCGAGATATAGCTGCAAAACCGCTTAAAACTTGGAAAGGTGTCATGTTTTAATTAGTCGACGATTTGCTCTAATTTCTCACGAAGCGCGGGCTAAAGATTTACAAAAACTATGCAAAAGCCGTTGGCATAGTCCCAGGAACATTTCCTGAAAGTTTCATGCAATTCTGAGATGGTCGAAAAATGACCGGATTTGGACAAAATACTAAGGCTATAGCACAGGGTTTTTTGCCGATTTTGGCCAAAAATTGAAAACTCTTGAAACTCTTAGGAAACCTTCCTGGGACTATTTAAGAAGACTTTCTGCAATACATTTGCTTTATGTATCTTCATCCGTTGGCGAGATATAGCTGCAAAACCGCTTAAAACTTGGAAAGGTGTCATGTTTTAATTAGTCGACGATTTGCTCTAATTTCTCACGAAGCGCGGGCTAAAAGTTTACAAAAACTATGCAAAAGCCGTCGGCATAGTCCCAGGAACATTTCCTGAAAGTTTCATGCAATTCTGAGATGGTCGAAAAATGACCGGATTTTGACAAAATACTAAGGCTATAGCACAGGGTTTTTTGCCGATTTTGGCCAAAAATTGAAAACTCTTGAAACTCTTAGGAAACCTTCCTGGGACTATGAGAAGACTTTCTGCAATACATTTGCTTTATGTATCTTCATTCGTTGGCGAGATATAGCTGCAAATCCGCTTAAAACTTGGAAAGGTGTCATGTTTTAATTAGTCGACGATTTGCTCTAATTTCTCACGAAGCGCGGGCTAAAAGTTTACAAAAACTATGCAAAAGCCGTCGGCATAGTCCCAGGAACATTTCCTGAAAGTTTCATGCGATTCTGAGATGGTCGAAAAATGACCGGATTTTGACAAAATACTAAGGCTAAAGCACAGGGTTTTTTGCCGATTTTGGCCAAAAATTGAAAACTCTTGAAACTCTTAGGAAACCTTCCTGGGACTATGAGAAGACTTTCTGCAATACATTTGCTTTATGTATCTTCATCCGTTGGCGAGATATAGCTGCAAAACCGCTTAAAACTTGGAAAGGTGTCATGTTTTAATTAGTCGACGATTTGCTCTAATCTCTCACGAAGCGCGGGCTAAAAGTTTACAAAAACTATGCAAAAGCCGTCGGCATAGTCCCAGGAACATTTCCTGAAAGTTTCATGCAATTCTGAGATGGTCGAAAAATGACCGGATTTTGACAAAATACTAAGGCTATAGCACAGGGTTTTTTGCCGATTTTGGCCAAAAATTGAAAACTCTTGAAACTCTTAGGAAACCTTCCTGGGACTATTTAAAAAGACTTTTTGCAATACATTTGCTTTATGTATCTTCATCCGTTGGCGAGATATAGCTGCAAAACCGCTTAAAACTTGGAAAGGTGTCATGTTTTAATTAGTCGACGATTTGCTCTAATCTCTCACGAAGCGCGGGCTAAAAGTTTACAAAAACTATGCAAAAGCCGTCGGCATAGTCCCAGGAACATTTCCTGAAAGTTTCATGCGATTCTGAGATGGTCGAAAAATGACCGGATTTTGACAAAATACTAAGGCTATAGCACAGGGTTTTTTTGCCGATTTTGGCCAAAAATTGAAAACTCTTGAAACTCTTAGGAAACCTTCCTGGGACTATGAGAAGACTTTCTGCAATACATTTGCTTTATGTATCTTCATTCGTTGGCGAGATATAGCTGCAAATCCGCTTAAAACTTGGAAAGGTGTCATGTTTTAATTAGTCGACGATTTGCTCTAATTTCTCACGAAGCGCGGGCTAAAAGTTTACAAAAACTATGCAAAAGCCGTCGGCATAGTCCCAGGAACATTTCCTGAAAGTTTCATGCGATTCTGAGATGGTCGAAAAATGACCGGATTTTGACAAAATACTAAGGCTAAAGCACAGGGTTTTTTGCCGATTTTGGCCAAAAATTGAAAACTCTTGAAACTCTTAGGAAACCTTCCTGGGACTATGAGAAGACTTTCTGCAATACATTTGCTTTATGTATCTTCATCCGTTGGCGAGATATAGCTGCAAAACCGCTTAAAACTTGGAAAGGTGTCATGTTTTAATTAGTCGACGATTTGCTCTAATCTCTCACGAAGCGCGGGCTAAAAGTTTACAAAAACTATGCAAAAGCCGTCGGCATAGTCCCAGGAACATTTCCTGAAAGTTTCATGCAATTCTGAGATGGTCGAAAAATGACCGGATTTTGACAAAATACTAAGGCTATAGCACAGGGTTTTTTGCCGATTTTGGCCAAAAATTGAAAACTCTTGAAACTCTTAGGAAACCTTCCTGGGACTATTTAAGAAGACTTTCTGCAATACATTTGCTTTATGTATCTTCATCCGTTGGCGAGATATAGCTGCAAAACCGCTTAAAACTTGGAAAGGTGTCATGTTTTAATTAGTCGACGATTTGCTCTAATTTCTCACGAAGCGCGGGCTAAAAGTTTACAAAAACTATGCAAAAGCCGTCGGCATAGTCCCAGGAACATTTCCTGAAAGTTTCATGCAATTCTGAGATGGTCGAAAAATGACCGGATTTTGACAAAATACTAAGGCTATAGCACAGGGTTTTTTGCCGATTTTGGCCAAAAATTGAAAACTCTTGAAACTCTTAGGAAACCTTCCTGGGACTATGAGAAGACTTTCTGCAATACATTTGCTTTATGTATCTTCATTCGTTGGCGAGATATAGCTGCAAATCCGCTTAAAACTTGGAAAGGTGTCATGTTTTAATTAGTCGACGATTTGCTCTAATTTCTCACGAAGCGCGGGCTAAAAGTTTACAAAAACTATGCAAAAGCCGTCGGCATAGTCCCAGGAACATTTCCTGAAAGTTTCATGCGATTCTGAGATGGTCGAAAAATGACCGGATTTTGACAAAATACTAAGGCTATAGCACAGGGTTTTTTGCCGATTTTGGCCAAAAATTGAAAACTCTTGAAACTCTTAGGAAACCTTCCTGGGACTATGAGAAGACTTTCTGCAATACATTTGCTTTATGTATCTTCATTCGTTGGCGAGATATAGCTGCAAATCCGCTTAAAACTTGGAAAGGTGTCATGTTTTAATTAGTCGACGATTTGCTCTAATCTCTCACGAAGCGCGGGCTAAAAGTTTACAAAAACTATGCAAAAGCCGTCGGCGTAGTCCCAGGAACATTTCCTGAAAGTTTCATGCAATTCTGAGATGGTCGAAAAATGACCGGATTTTGACAAAATACTAAGGCTAAAGCACAGGGTTTTTTGCCGATTTTGGCCAAAAATTGAAAACTCTTGAAACTCTTAGGAAACCTTCCTGGGACTATGAGAAGACTTTCTGCAATACATTTGCTTTATGTATCTTCATCCGTTGGCGAGATATAGCTGCAAAACCGCTTAAAACTTGGAAAGGTGTCATGTTTCAATTAGTCGAGGATTTGCTCTAATCTCTCACGAAGCGCGGGCTAAAAGTTTACAAAAAGTGTGCAAAAGCCGTCGGCATAGTCCCAGGAACATTTCCTGAAAGTTTCATGCGATTCTGAGATGGTCGAAAAATGACCGGATTTTGACAAAATACATAGCATAGGTTTTTTTGTCAAAAATTTGAAACTCGGGTCCAATCTCACTCCCACACTCAGCAGGAGTGGAAGCGGTATATTCACAGGGATGTGAGTGCGAAACTAGGGTTAAGTAAAACACAATCCCATTATATGTGGTATAAATTTTTCGCGGTCAATGTCCAAGATGGATGTTGAAACTTTCAAATTTTACAAACAACTTTTGCAAATGAGCTTTATTGAGTGCTAAGAAATTCTACTAAACATTAGGCTTTTCGTTAATTTAGGACAAATTATTATCTTGTTTTTAGACAGAGTGCAAAACAGTATCGGGCGAAATCAATTTAACGATAATCAAAGATTAGTCAGTCTGGGTCAGTTCTCCACCAAGGGATGGAAAACGTTCAATTGAAATTTACAAGAAACCCAAGTCAATGTTGCCTTCCACTCCAGCTCATATGAAAATAGTGGAGAGACGTCATCTCCAAAGGGAGGGCTGGGTTGACCCGGGTTGGATATATTATTGTGTCAACACTGGGTGGAAAAGGATCGTCTAAAATAATGCTCGTGTGGTCAGATACTAACAAGTTTACAGCTAAATGCTTAGAAACATTGCATCCGTATTCCGGTGCAAGACTGTATGACATCAGATCACATAGTCGAAACTTGCACTGTTGAGTAGAATGGAGACAAATTAGACTGTGGCGTGTACGAAGTGCCTGGATGACAGTAACAACAGTACAAGAAATATGTGATCCAACATTCGATGAGTCAAAAACACAGCAAAAGACTACAATTCAATATCATCTTGTGCTTCACTGAAGTGTGCAATCATCGGCAGAATATTCTGTATCGGCTGGAAAGATGTAACTATCTACAAAATAGACATCAGTACACTGAACTAAACTTCATTCCATGTACTATAATCTACACCAGTACCACACTTCATTGCATTAGACTGCACCACACCACATGCCACACTATATACATACCATACTAAACTACAGTACACCGCTCAACACTACACTACACTGACACCATGCACATACAACCAAACTAAACCAATGGCCAAACTACGCTAAGATGTACCACATTACGTTAATCCCCTCTATACTACACGAAAAAACTACACTATATTACCCCCTCTACACTACATAGATTGCACTACACTTGAAGGGCTTGTAAAAAAAAAGCACTATTTGTCTGCACAATAATACATTCAACACAGACACATATAAAACGCCCGAACTGCTTAGGCAAAATGTCACATGTATACTCACTCAGGTTTAACACCATATTTGCGTTCGATTCTGGACATCGCATCTTTGTCTGGTAGTAGAAGGGTGTGAATGCGCTAAAAAAAACAATTGAATATTTAAATGGAAAGTAAGAAGTGATTGTAGCTCCATTATTACGACCAAAAATGGTCAAAATTATTCAACCAATTTATTTATCTCTCAATCGACGACCAATCAATCCGTCAGTCAGTTAATCAGTCAGTCAATCAATCAATCAATCAACCAATTCGCGAAATTAAAAAAATGAAGCACTCGTCATCTCGCTTTTATGTTGAATTATAGAAGCATGACGGAATTTGGAAGAACACGGTAGAACTACGGAAAACCACAATACCACGGAGTCTAACGAATCATATCACGGAGTAGAACGAATCATATCACGGAGTAGAACGAATCATATCACGCCTATTATAATATATTTATGCTCTCCTATAACAATTGATAAATAGTCAGACATTATCTAACCTCTCCTGGGGTTCCAGATGTGGAGGTGATGTATCGGTAGATTGCATATCCAGGAACACAGGAGAGAGATGCTATGCACAGCGTCCAGCCCACAAACTCGGCCCAGGGTGGAAAGCGGTAATCACCATAAGTAATACCGGACCAGAAAATGCAGTTCCACAAGAAGATTACCTGTACGGAGAGGGGTGTGTGTTTTAATGGAAGAAGACACGATTTGTGCATGACCAGGGAATATAGTTGGGAGTATTCAAATCCTTTCGGGAGTGATCAACGTCAATTTTCTCCTCCCGTCTCCTACCTTATATATAATTTATATATATCACACAGTATGGAGAACTTGGCTTTTGATGACTTGCTGATTGAAGTCAGTTCTCACTACATCACTTCTACATTTTCATTTTGAAAAGGCTAAGAAAATCTGTATTTTGGGCTTGGCAGTGAAGGGGTTAGAAAGGGAGCATTAATGCGACACTTTCATTTCACATCTTGTTTATGACAATATGCAGGCCTGGAAACGAGTGCCCTGATTGGTCCGTTTTCTTCCATTTCTGCTGGTCTGATTTTCACACAGGTTATCCAACCATAAACGTGAACTCAAAATGGAAATTTTCTGCTTCTGCTTTTGTCAAGCGATTTTAATTCGTACGTAAGGTTCTTATGCTTGTGCCTTCTGCGCAAGTGAAAAACATTCTTTAATGAAATTAACATCTACTATGTTTACCACTATCAAACCTTACCCCGATTATTAATGGAGAAATGTACTTCCAACAGATTCGGAAATACATGTTGGGACGGTGGCCAATCATATCTTCGATGTTCTTGGAGAATTTCTCAGTACCTATCAAAGAGACAACCGTAATTCGCTTGAGCCATCATTCCTGCTCTCTGAAGACGCCCGCCATTTTTCTTAAAATATTTGTTGAAACAGATTTCAAAAACCTGCAAGGTGTTTGCAGCACTACACATAGTTACACCTGAACGATTTTTTAGCGCAACATCGTATCGTTGTAAATCGTCGTTGCAAGCCGACCAGGTAACACCACCTCGTTGCTCGTACCCCGTACAACAAAATCAAACTTGTGCCGTGTATGTGATCTTTACTCACCGTAGAACCATCCGATGCCAATAGTCTCCAGAAGAGCGACAAGAATTAACGACAGGCCACCACTTTGATAGTCAAACATCTGGAATACATACATACCGCCCTAGGGAGCAAAAGACCATCTTTATTACCTTTGAAAATTAATAAGTTAGTGTTACTACTTTGAAAAGCAGCATTCTAATACAGTCGAAACTGTATTAAGCGGTCACCCTCACGGCCAGTCCCAAAACATTCTAAGTAATTTACTATAGTTTGTCCCTCTATTAAACGGCCACCTCTATTAAGCGGCCGCGGCCACCTACGACGTCTCGTATTGTTATGGCTTGTTATGTTATGGAGGTTCTGCCTTGGTGTCTTAGATACGTAACAAGTGACGTCATTACATACCTGAGTGACGTGAGCTATACCGATGATGTAGCAGACTGCACAGAATCCCAGTGTGATGATGGACTTGTATCGGGTACCGAAGCGAGGCGAAAATTCGGCTAACACTGTAACGCAAGTCTCCACTCCGACAAACTGCAAAATCAAGCAAAGCATCAAACAGGATTAGCTAAAATTTTCCTCCGGCCCAATCTGTCTGCGAACAAAATGACAGTTCTTGGACAAAAATCATTACTGTAGAGTTTGTTCTTGGCCAATATATGCATCAAAGAAACCTTGTTAAAAATATCTATTATCAAGTAACATGCTATCTATTCACACGAACCCTGTCACTCCAAAGAGCCAGATCAAGTTCAACTTTTTCTTTCAAGTTCTCTCCAAAAATATATCACACAGTAAAGAGAACTTGGCTTTTGAAACCTTGCTCAGGTGAAAGCTGATTAAACTATTAATTCTCACTGCGAAACGTTTTTTTTTATTATTATTTAAAAAATTGAGCAAATCTGTAGTTTGAACTCGGGAGTAAAAGGTTAAGACAGGTCGGTTCTACTTACTTGACTGTCCAGGCCAAGATTAAACAACATGAAGAAAAAGAGGAAGGCCCAGAATGGTGAAGCGGGCATTTCATTGATCCCCTGGGGATATGCAACGAATGCAAGTCCGGGGCCTAAAGGGTGTAAGATACACATATACAGTATTACCACCAGGGTGGTCGGTACGATGTCGATATGTGTTCGGTACGATGTCGGCAGTGTGTTCGGTACGTTGTCGGTATGTGGTCATAAGTGGTCGGTATGTGGTCGGCAACGTACGCTCACCATGACTATTCAGTTTTGTTTTCATTCAAATCAGAATGCCAAGTTTTCTTGCATATTCTCTCGATACACACAAAAATGTCTATAACTTGTATATTCTCTCGATACACACAAAAGTGTCAGTGCTTCAGTAAAAAGAAAGCGTGTTTACAGTTTTAAAATGTCAAGTTATTGCCTGTCGTGCCTGAACTCACCTCCTTTAACAACCTCGTCCACCTTTAAGTTCAGCTTGAACGCCGCAAATCCCATCGTAGAGAAGATGACAAAACCAGCAAAAAGGCTTGTACCACAGTTGATCAGTGAAACAATCAAGGTATCTCTATAAAAGAAAGACCACTGACAGTATAGCAAATGAATGCTTTCTTTTTGTTTATACAACGTTTATGAACTTGGTTGTTTCATCTTCGTGAGGTATTCTCAAACGAGTTAATATAACTAACATATCGGACATATCACTGGTTTTACTCACTTTTCGCAGTTGTTTCTGAATTTGTTGTAGCTTCCGTACGTGATGAGCCCGCCAAAGCCGACGCTGAGCGAGAAGAAGATCTGGCCAGCGGCGTCCACCCACACCTGCAGATGCAAAATACATGTAACTTTGTATGCCTTTTTTTTTTGCTCATGACGACGATGGTAAAGGTAGTGATAATGACGCAAAGGACGAATCTTTCTAGGACTGCTGTCTAAATCAAGCACTTTTCAAGGCATTACACAAAACCAGGGACTTTTCAAGACAAGCAGTCAATTTCAAAAGCTTTTCAAAATTGTATGAACCCTGGTTTACACTGCTGATTGGCTTCTCCTTCAAAGCAAAACTAAGCGCAAATTAATTTGATTTCTGATTGGTTAAAAGTGTTTTCTTAAAGCCTCTGTGATTGGTTGGTTTTCGAAATTGGGACCAAAGTCCAATTCGATAGTACTCACTCCAGGACTCTTCAGCTTGTTGAAATCTGGTTTGAGGTAAAACAGGATTCCATCTTGGGCACCGGGCAATGTGGCACCCCTGATCAGGAGAATGAAAAGGACAACATACGGGAACGTAGCTGTGAAGTATACGACCTGTCAATCACAAAATAATCTGTTAAAAAATGTCAAAGGAACAAATTAAACGTCAGGCCGGTGACCTTAGAAAAAAAAAAAATGCCAGTAGTTCTGTAATCACTTTTGTGTCTCGAATAATATTTAATAATCTTTCCTGTCATTACAACATTATAATGAGACTGTACTCTTAGTATAGGTGATCGCATAATTTTGAGTGCAATTTGGAATAAATTTACGAGTGCTTATTTATTCCAAAATTGCACGATCATGTGATTACTTGCTAATAACATGCATACAATAATTTACTTTGCGCAATTTTTTTCAATTTTGTTACAATTCACAAGTGTCTCTCAAGAACTTTGTTTTCTCGCAAACAGAATCGGAATCGTCCTGAGAAATGAAAACACGCCCTTTTGTTTTGTTTGGCTTCGCAAATAAGCGCGCCAGCTGTGGGCAATTTTAATTTCAAATTTCTGCACTCTTAATTTCATATTTTTGCACTGTTTGGGATAAATTGACGTGCGTTCAGCCAATCAGAATGCAGAAATTATTGTATGCATGTTATTAACTGAGTAATAGTGCGTGGATTTTACCTAAATGGTGGAAGAAGTCTGAGCTCGCAAAGCATCATGGTTGCGGTCGATTCTCTCGACTTACTTTTCCCGCCGACTTGATTCCTTTCCAAACACAGAAATAGACGATGATCCAAGCCAACAGAAGGCAGAATGCCAGCTCTAAGCGCACCTCGCCGGGTTGATCTATCCCGTCAGACAATTCAAGCACATAGTCGCTGTGGTAAGATTCAAAGAATGGATTTGGAGCAGTAAAGCGATACGCCATTACCGAGTTGTCTTTTGACTCCTTCGGCACAGCGGAGATACGTTTCTTGACCGTGCGATTATCCTATTTTTGAGTCAGAGGTCATTGCGCGAAACCTTAGAAATGACAGCGGACAGCGAATGTTCGTGATCCGAGTAGAGCTTGTAGAACCTCAAGATTAGCCAAAAATACAAAAAGAAAGACTCGATATTCAAGTACAAGTTAAATCAGTGCCTTTTTATAACATACTGTAGGCTGTGTCAAGAAAAACGGGGCTTGCACACGAGAGGAAATTTTATCTCAAGTTAGACCGAGTTAGATAGAAATGGCGACGAATGCTGACCAACGGAAGTGACGTCAAGAACGTGTTTTTGCGGTGCTGACTACAGCTATTTGTTGCGATTGATGCTGCTGCTGCTGCAGCTACTACTACTACTACTACTACTAATTCTAATACTACTACTCTACTAGTACTAGTACTACTACTACTACTACAATAACATGTGATAGCGAATAGAACATATCTAGAGCAGTGGCTTACTTGAAATACTGTTCCTCTGGTGATTGATATTTCAAACCACAGTTTTCTAACAAACCATTGGCAGTACAGTTAAACTCTTCATTAACTAGCGCTTTCCTGCAAAGAGAGCTTTGTGTTACTTTTATGTCCAGAAAACTACTGTTTTTTTTTCCTGGAAAGACAACCGCGTTTTTTTTTTTTTTTTACTTTTACAGTTATAGTTGCCATACTGTACGTCACCTGTTTTAATCCTTTTTCCCCGGCTTTAAAACTTTGAATTGTTGTTTTCCGCTAACTAAGGAACAAGACAAGCGGAAAAACTATTTCTCACGGGAGCTGGAAGACTGGGTACCAGAATGCGGAGTGTATGGTTTAGGGGTTTGCAGTTTTTCTTGTTGTCATCAGCGTGACATACCTCCCCCCCCCTCCCCCCGAGTAGTTTTGTTTTACGCTGGATACGACTCCCAGGGGTGTACAAGAAATTCATTTACTGAATCATAAATTCTCCTTACATCAATGACACGTTCTTGTATTGAATGGTCAAGGGGGAACGGTTTTCAATTTTCACTCCCGGGAGTGATGAACTTCAAATTTCTCCATTAGCCATTGGCTCACCGGAGATATATCAGTACAGTAAAGAGAACTTTTGATAACTTTCTCAGATTAAACTTGATTAAAGTATTAATTCTCGCTACATCACTCATACACTTCCCTCTTAAAAGGTTGGGAGAATCTGTATTTTAGCTTAGGAGTATAAAAGGCTTAAGGCTTACTTGCACGTCAAAGCATTGTTCCACTTGTTGTCACATCCCTGCCATGGTGGATCTTCCCTCCAAGCGGCGAACATGTAGAAAAAGGTCCAAGCCATGATGATATTATAGTACACACTACCCAAGAATGTGATGACCAACATTGCCAAACCGATTCCTGGAGAATAAGACAGATGATATTACTTTTATAGCTACTTCCACTGCTAGTAAAACTACAGCTACAACAACAACAACAACAACAACAACAACAACAACTACTACTACTACTACTACCACTACACTATACTATTATTAATGTTGTTATTTATTAGGGGTAATTGTTATCTACTTTGATCTCCACAATTGCTACTCACCTCCTAACATTGGACAAATTGAAGCCCAGGCTCCCACAACTCCTCTCTGCACATACTGACCGAGTGCGACCTCGAGGTAGAAGATTGGGATGCCACAGAAAATCAGACAGATAGCGTAAGGGATCAGGAAGGATGCTGGGTAAAGGAAAACAAGTGAGTGTTACAATCAAGTGGCAGCAATAAAATAAATTTTGGCGCGAAGAATGATGGGCTGGCTGAAATATTGAGCGTGCGCAGTGGACGTCCTCAATGCTAATGCATTGCGCGCTCCCACCATCCCATCATTAATTTGAAATTGTATTGACTGGTGTGCTGTATAAATCAAACGTTTTAACGGCAATGATACCGTGTCGACGCAGTATTATAGAATTCAGAACGTCGAAGGTACAATGTTCAGACAATTCATGCATGTACATATACACAGACAGCAGGCAAACACTGGGATTAAGATGATTAAATCGGTGTTGAATTTGAGAAGAAACGAATTGGGTTGTGTGCGACTCTTGATAGATCAGTGAGGAGAGATATCAAATTTTGGCCCAGTATGCAAATATGGGCCTTGAATAAGTTGTTTGTTCACTTTTAAGCACAGAAATAGCACTAGAGTATTCCGCTGTTTTCTTGACATGTATTGTCAGTGCTTCTATTTCTGAGTCACGCAGCTCTCCTTTGTATAAGTATATGTACGGCAATGAAGTACCTTTTAATTGACAATTGAAAATTTTCTCACGATCGCTTCTGATAAAAAGTGGTTCGATTGTCCGATTGACAAAAAGATAACCCGTAGTTATTACTTATTCGCTGCATAATGTTTAGAAAGAAGCCTTGACACACAATGCTTCCGCAATGCGTCTTGAAAACATGTTTTTAATGTGCAACCTTTTCAGTCTTTGCTACGTCATGTTAATTGCATAATTTGCATAACGGTAAATACTCTGCCAATATACTATATAAAAATAATGTACTTTGCAATATATGTATGCTTTATCATATATAGATAATATCAACGTACTTTGCGCAAAGAATTCGAAAGTTGACAAAATCCACTACATCCTTTACACACGCGATGGTTATTTCATCTGCTGAATCTTCAAACATGCGACAGTATTCAGCCGCAAAAAGTCAGATTAGCGCAATAATCATTGTTATGCAAAGTTCAATTTGTTTAAATTCTGCTGAAGTTATCGGATTTCGCAACAACTGTATAACGGCTTATGCACAGTCTTGTTTGAAGAACAAAATTTTCTCCTTAAGGCTGTCATATTTATAGATCCTTATAAAAAGTCGCGAAAAAGGTTCGCTCTTGCTGCGGCTTCTTCGCGAGCTTTGCATTCCATAGATATTTAATATATGAAGAGCCTCTGAGAGCACCACTGAAATAATCCTTAGGTACTCAAAACACTTACCTGACAGTTTAAACTACCAGTAAAGTCAAATACAGCGACTCAGTTTGCCGAAGTGTTTTCTCGACCTGAGTTTCTCGCTTTGGCAGTGAAAATCTACACGGCACAGTTTGGACGCAGTCAGGCTTATCATACTCGAACATGTCAACTAACTAAACCTTACGCGAACCACTATCTTTTAGGAGAGATTATCTAAAGTTTTATACTGATAACTTCGATGGGGTAAGTCTGGAATGTGGAGCAACCGAGATTATTTAGTCATGAGGAGAACTCAGTACGACTTAAAGGCTCTCAAGCAAAACAAATATTTGAAAACGAGATTTTGAATGCGGTGAAATGAAGCACTGCTGCTCTGTTAGCTTTGATTATCCTTTCGAAGAGACGGTTATGAGCTTAACAGGGAACATCAAGACTAAAACAACGTACGAACTGCGATCGCCCGAAGCAATCCTTGAACTCAATTTAGAGTCCCAAAATCTACTTATGAGCTCCACACCCGTATGCCGCTTTTGTATAAGGGCGTCTCAAACATATATCTCAAGATATACTTGGCTCTCAACCTACCACAAAACTGTAAGATAAACAAGAGGGTGAGCTGAACTGTTTTTATCGTTAAAATACTGGAATCTCCAGATATTCTAGACATCTCGAGATTCACACCTATGCTGTTTGTATTGAATAATGGCGTCGCAAGCAATATCCCGAGATACTTGCCTCGGAAACTAACCACGACCGTAAGGTAAAAAAGAGAGTAAGCTGGACTTCTTACCTCCGCCGTTCTTATAGCAAAGATACGGGAATCTCCAGACATTGCCCAATCCAACAGCATACCCAATACAGGAGAGTAGAAAGTCGAGCTTGCGACCCCACTGCTCTCTCTCTGGTTCTTGCCGCACTGGTGGAGCAGGCGCTGGCTCTTCTTTCTCAGGCGTGAGGGCCGACCGACTGTTGTAGCCGATGGTGTAAAGCTCTGGGTTATGATGACTCATGTCGTTACCGATTCGCGAGCCCAGTGATGAAAGTTATGCGACGCTCAAACACGCCCGCGCTTAGAGATTCACGCATGCGGTTGAATGCGCTAATTTTCAAAGTAGGCAACAAAGACCCTGCTTCATTTATGTTCAGTCAAGTGTCAATACTTGAACAATCATATGCAAATACTTCGAATTGCGGCTTTTTTTCCCGCTTTGGCGGTCCGGCCGGGGTACAGTGGTCTGAGCACGAATGCGTTAATAAATTCGCCTCACAAATTGCTGGGACATCTAGACTGGAAAAACTTACTGGAAGTGGCGCAGAAAGTTGATGTAGGTCACTTCGCCGGCAGCATTTTTTTGATTGTGTAATTTATATTGTAGAGGCAGTGTGTATAACGATCGATCCAATCTAACTCCAACTTTCCCGAGAGTTTCGAGGGATTCTGATTGTTGACACGTAGGCCCATACTGAGTGCTTGTATACTGACCTACACATGCAGCTATATATACATCCTACACAAACACTACGGCTCTACTGTAAAAAAAACTGTACAGCCCCGTTCAGACCAAATAACGGATCCACGCAGACCTACATAGCACTATGCCGGCCTATAGTGCAGTTACAGTTTTATACAGCCCTAACAGTTAACAATTATTCACCTCCACTTCGGCGAATAATTGTTTTAGTATATACCACACAAGTTTAATAGCCAACTGCCAAATAGCTATTTTATTTCCGACAAAAGTGGGCAAAAATTGGGCTCGCGTGCCATTTTATTTTACCGGAAGCCGTCGGGAGGTGAATAATTGTTTTAGTATATACCACACAAGTTTAATAGCCAACTGCCAAATAGCTATTTTATTTCCGACAAAAGTGGGCAAAAATTGGGTTCGCGCGCCATTTTGTTTTACCGGAATCCGCCGGGAGGTGAATAGTACTTGATATTCCGAGATTGGGGAGCCAATCAGAGGGCGCGAAAAGCACTATTCACTTGTGTGGTACATACTAATACTTTTTACCGCTGAAGTGGAACTTAGTCGAGACAAATTTAACCAAGAATTTTATTGTCATCCTTGAAAATTGGAATCAGTGAAAAGAATATCAATTAACTTTCTATACTGGTAATCTTTGTTTGACGGCCATTGATGCTTTTTAGGGAAAACAAAAAAAAAATATATATATATATATATATATTCGGCGGAACTAAACTAAGTGGCAGAAACTGGCTTCCTACTGAAGTAAACTATCACCTCCGTTGACGTAAGCCGTCTCTAGAATGCGTTGGGCTATATGATTCACCGAGATTGTTCTTGGATTTCCTGTTCTCAGATCGCATAATGGTACTTTCCTCTGAAATAAGATAATAGCATAATTCAATTTTAATTGAAAGACGTTTGTAAAGGATACAATATAATCTCACAAGTATAAGTTAATCCATCGGGGTTCTGAATTTCAGATTCCACAAGACACTAAATTATATAAGACACCGTTAGACCACGCAATACACCACTCTACTCTGCTCTGTCGTCCGCTGTAACACACACCATTTCACACTGCACTAAATGATATTAATTAGACACTATTAGCCGACTACACTATACACTGCTCTACACTAAACCGGCCACCACTCTAAACTGCACCAAGTTACATTAGACCACTGGCAAGATCTCAATATCTCGGAAGTGTCGCTTTTGGTACCATATTTCAAGCGCAGATAAGAACATCTTCTCGGTAGCTAATAGAGCATTTTAGTTATCAATAGTGCCTTTCAAAGATTGAAAAATGATTTTAAGTACTAAAGGGCCACCTTGAATTCTCGTTTCAGTAGCACTTTAACAACTGGCCTTATAGACTTACTCAGTCTCGACGCCGTATGTGCGTCCGATCCTGGCCATCTCCTCTTTGTCTGGTTGCAGGAGAGTGTTAATGCGCTGGACAAAGGAAAACGAGAAATAAATGTTACTTCACTAAGAGAAAAACAAAAGGTCCCTTATCTGCCATCCTGTGAGTGTTCTGTGCTAATAACGTGTTACGGTTTCTCTTTAAAAAAAATCACAGCAAAATGTCTCAATGTAGAGCAATTAGTTGCAGTAGTACGACTGGCTTATGGCTTTGTTGCATATCCGCAGACTAAAGTTTCGTTAATAAAGTTTATGCCTGTAATTCTATAATTGCCATGTTCCACTGTCAAAGTCAAACTTCTTAACAGTGCAAAAATAGGGCCTACTCCGGGTTCTAAAGTTGCCTTAAGTCGTCCTAAGTCACTGTAAGCCGCAGTGAACAGAGTCTCCTGAAATATCTTAAACCAATGAATAAAAAAGTTAGCCTTTACCAACTGGCCTTAAGTCGCCGCAGTGAAAACTGCTGGATTTTCTTAAGTTGCCTTAAGTTGCCTTCAGTCGCCTTCGGTCGCCCGGGTAAAAATTGCTGTATTTCCTTAGGACCCGGAGTAAACCTAAATAGCTCTTGTACTCATCAAGAGCGTTCATCGAATGACTTTGACACATCGACACATAGAGCTTTTATAAAAAAATATATTTGACATTTCCGATTGTATGCGTTTTATACGTTGAATCAAACTTGTGATAGTGAAAGGGTTAAACCAACTGACACTGAAACGGTTAATGGAAATTAGCCGCCAAAATCACGAGGCGCACAAAAGTACACGGAGGTTTTGTTCTTGGTTGTGCCTTCTTTGGCACTGATTGGTCAGAGGTGGATGTCTTACCTCGACTACGGTTCCAGAAGTGAAGTTGACGTAGTAGTAAAGTGCATACCCCGGTACGCACAAGAGAGATGTTATGCACAGCATCCAGCCCACGAACTCGGCCCAGGGTGGAAAGCGGTAATCACCATAAGTAATGCCGGACCAGTAAATGCAGTTCCACAAGAAAATCACCTGTGGGAGGAGGGGAGGAACACGTTTTGTGTTGTAATGATCAGTGCAGCAGAAATTCAAGCGACACACTTATGCTACAGCCATCATTTACACTGCTAACAGTTGCTTCTGTCGCTACTATGGTACAACCACTGTTACTACTGTATACATCTGCTAGTCCACACTTTTACTAGTCTACTATTGCTGCTCCTACTAGAGTGATTTCAATAAACCCGTGAAACAGTTTTTATTAGTGAGGGTGTACTAGTATCTAGTAGAGAGTATTTGTCTATATCTTTGATTCGAAACAAAATGTTGCGATATTGGGAAATTGAATATCCGAAGTGGCCGCGATCCGACCGCTAGCAAGTGTTAATGTCCGCGTCGATACAAATATATTGAAGACATATCTACGGAACGTCACTAAAAACACGCGAGTCGACGTCAACTCAAGGCAATTTCTTGTCCTTTCACCGAACAAATGCGTCCATGCAGGCTCATTAGTTTTTGCTCATTAGTTTTTACAAATTATGACAATTCTAGGCTCCTCTCGCACAGCTCAACACGCCAATCAAGTGCCCACATTGTTTCTTTTATATGGGCAAGAGTCTAGTTTACTGTGAGTTTTGTGTAGGGGCTTTTGAGAAGAATTTCCGGTGGCAAATAAACATAGTCCATTGCCGTATAGTCTGACATCTACTTGGAGTGTGTACGTGTCTCTAATAGTCTCTAATAGTGTAGTATCTGTTTCACGGGTTTATTGAAATCACTCTATTATTACCACTACTCTCACCAATACTCTCACTACTACTCTCACTACTACCACTACCACTAGCTGCTACATTACCGTTGTCACTGCTGCTCCTATTACAGTACTATAGACAATGCCTTGCTGACTGCTTTTTGCTTTACCAATTTTTTTCTGTTACCAATATCGACCAATACTAGACATTACCAAGATTATTGTAGGGGAAATGTACTTCCAACAGACTCGGAAAAACATATTGGGAGGGTGTCCGATCATGGACTCGATGTTTTTGGAGAATCTCTCAGTTCCTACGGAAAACGCGGGTGTTCAGTTAATGACATGACATAATCAATGACATTATTCATTACATCACATAATATCGTATCCTATCTTATCTACTGTATTATATGTCTATCAAAATGTCACATCAGGTCACCGACAGAAATGTCTATTATCATATAGACACAAGTGTTTTACTGAAAAAATGAAATCCATACGAAACTACATCCGGTACCTGAGTGGCGTATTTTCCATATCTTCACTAGTGAGGATATCGATGGCATCATTTCCCGCTTTTACACGGTTGTTTTAGCATTTTCTCGTAAAACACTCTTTTTATATGATAAAAAGAAAGTTACACGGCGGCTTGAAGTTGTGGATTTTATTTTCTCGGGTTAAAAACAAAATTGTTACTCTCTCGTGCAGCGCTCGTTCGTAAAATATTGTACCACTCGAAAATAAAATTCATATCTTCGCGCCGCCGTGTAATATCCTCTATTTCGACGACATCAATAAAGGTTGTGCACATTACGCACCGTAAAACCAACCGATACCAATGACCTCCAGGAGAGCAACAAGAATTAAGGAAATCCCGCCACTTTGATAGTCGAACATCTGGAACACATACACGCCGCCCTGTGTAGAGGGGCGAAAGGTAAGGCATGGGCCCAATTTAATTAAAAGAACATCTAAAGAGACCTTCTCACCGCAGATGCTTTGCGCGCCCAGTGGCAGACAGCAGTCATTTTCGTATCATGCGAAAGTGGCGGATTCTCATGTTTTCTACGTTTTATCGGGGAAGTTATTAGCAAGAACTCAGAAAGTGTATTGAGTACGACAAGCAGCGACAGTCAGATTGATCAGTCACAACGTAGGCGCCTCTGAAAAGTCAAGCTAGGAATTTGTAGATAATTTTTATTCTTTTATTGTTTTTAATATTTTTTATTGTCTATTATTTATATTTATATTTATATTTATTACTATTATTTAAAAATTTCATTATATTATCATGGTAACCGTCAGCAAGTCAAAGATGCAAGTCGGCATGCCACACGACGTCACAACTTACCTGAGTCACGTGTGCTATTCCCAGTAAATAGCAAATAACACAGAAGCCCAGTGTGATGACAGACTTGTACCGCTCGAAGCGTGGAGAAGCTTCAGTCATCACAGTAGTACAGGTTTCTACTCCAACAAACTGCAGAAATACATCAATATTGATCTATCAGCTAAATGATCCCTCTCAATCTGCCAGCGAAACAAAATGGCAGTTTTTGGACATACTGTAGTAGAGATATACTGGCATCAACAAACCTTATTTGAGAGATATGCTTGTCATCAACTTATCTATCTATACATGAACTCCCAAGAGTCGGGTCAAGTTCAACTTTCTCTTTCAATTTCACCAGACATATATATCACACAATATGGAAAACTTGGCTTTTAAAACTTTGCTCGGTTGACAACTGATTAAATTATCAATTCAGTCTCACAGAAACATGTAAGGTTTCTTTGTGAAGAGAGAATCGGAAGTGTCATGCAGTTCTACTTACCTGACTGTCCAATCCAAGATTGAACAACATGAAGAAAAAGAGGAAAGCCCAGAATGGTGAAGCGGGCATTTCATTGATCCCCTGGGGATATGCAACGAATGCAAGTCCAGGGCCTAAAGATGTAAGACACACACTGTAAATTACCATAAGAATGTGGCCGGTATGTGGTCGGAAAGTCCGGAAGCACTTTCGACCAATCAGAACGTACAAAGAACTAATCGGCAACAAGTGACTTGTTTTGCTCATGATTGGCTGAGAAGAGAGACTAATCTTCTGATTGGTAACTGTGTATTGGATAACTTTCATGGAAAAATTACAAAGACAAAATCAAAGCCTCAACAAAATAATTTTCGACTTTCATCGGTAAATCCCAAGTTATGAGGTTGGACAGGGGAGGTGAGGAATGACAGTTTCGTTTCATTACCTCCTTTTACGACCTCGTCCACGTTCAACTGCAGCTTGTGAGCTGCAAATCCCATCGTTGTAAAGATAACAAAGCCAGCAAAAAGGCTTGTGCCACAGTTAATCAGCGATACAATGAAAGTGTCCCTGTATGGAATAGACATAAATTAGGTAGAGTCTATATTTTTTAAAACTCACTTTCAGGCTAATTAAAGGGGCCCTTGCGTGCCGAAATCCTTGAAACCGCCATTTTTGAGGCTTTCGAAAGTCAAAAAATGAATAGGAATCCATTTCCATCCGGTTCGTTTGAGAAGAAAATTAGTTTCTTTTGATCTAAAAGTGCAAATAGACTATTTTTCTTTTGTTTAATTACATTCTTTCGTGTTGGGAACCAAATTCAACCTTTAATATTTTCCAGATGTAAACAAAAACGTTGAAAATGCTGAGAGAGCCCCTTTAACATTGCGTATCAGTCAAGGTAAGGATTTCCACTGTTTCAATCTTAAAGGACTGTAGAGGGGTCAGAAAGAACTTATACATAAACCATGCTGCTTTAAATGACTCACTTTTCACAGTTGTTTCTGAATTTGTTATAGCTTCCGTATGTGATGAGCCCGCCAAAGCCAACGCTGAGCGAGAAAAAGATCTGGCCAGCGGCGTCCACCCACACCTGCAGATGCAAAATAACTTCAATAACCCCATCAGGTCAGGTCATGGTGAAGATCATCATGGTGGTGGTGGTGGTGGTGGTGATAAAAATCATGGTGTAATGATGGTGTGGTAATATTGATAAGTGGTGATGGTGATGATTATCATAATCATGTTCAAGAATAGCTCAAAGAAGGATATATCCTAATCTTGAACGTCCTTACCCCAGGGCTTTTCAATTTGCTGAAATCTGGGTCGAGATAGAAGGTCACCCCATCTTTAGCACCGGGTAGCGTGGCGCCCCTGATCAGGAGGATAAAAAGCACAAGATACGGGAACGTAGCTGTGAAGTACACAACCTGCCAATAAAAAATATCACAGAGGAAATAATTAATTAAAACGAGTTGAAGGACCAAGCTTGAGACAGAATATAATGATCAGTTCACGGTGATATTTTCTGAGAAAAAAAATATATAAATGTTAGGATTTTCTTGACTTCTTGAAATCGTATTGAGACCTGCTTGAGTTAGGCCATTCTTGTTTAATTCCTTGTTTCACATGTAATAAACATGAAACATTCCTGCGGGTGAGATAGTTACACAGTTAAGTCCTGGTTGTATCCATGTAACGAGCAGTGAGCTTACTTTTCCCGCCGACTTGATTCCTTTCCAGACACAAAAGTAAACAATAATCCACGCCAGCAGAAGGCACATTGCTAATTCCAGGCGAACCTCTCCAGCATGGCCTATTCCGTCAGATAGTTGAAGCACGTGGTCACTGTATAAGGGTATGGGAGGTTCTATTAACATAAAGTGAAATCTCAGAAAATGGGCTTCGAACAGAAGCAAGAACTAATAGCCGCAAGAGAAAAACATTCGCACAGAAGATATACATAAAGAAAGACAAACTGAGACAGCCGGCAGAAACAGATTAACAACGTACAAAAAAAAAAAAAAAATGAAACTGTGTTTTATAGCATTGATTATTTATTCTTAGAAACGCACCACAGGAGCCGTGTCTCTGTACCTATTTATAAAACGGCTTTTTAACCGGCCAATCATTGCGTGCGTAGTATCATAGCTATTTTATAAATTGTTATTACAAAGATATCGATAAAATAATCGCGAGTTTCTTTAGTCCTAAAAACTGATATCTTCATTTTCATCAAAATATCTTCACATGTGAAAAGGGAAATAATATCTTCGCCGTGCGCGCAATTTTTGAAGTGAGTGAGTCCTGACAGGTAATAAGAACCTTAATTAAAATAAGTATTTGTTCGGAATATTTTATGGAATTTACGTAATATAACAAACAGAACATTGATCAACACTCAAACATAAAATTCGTATCTCCGGACATAGAAGATAAAAAGACAGGAACAGATATAGGGTACGTTCGATCTGGTTTATTCAGGAATAGCCCAGCTGAAATGTTCCAAAGTGTTGCTTGTTGCGAAAAAATTTTTTGTTCAAATTTGTTTTAAAAACCTCTCCACTGACATTGCGAACAGATATTGATGTATTGCTACCCAAGTCAACTCCAATCCAAAAATATATATACCCATCAAAATCGCTATACCTATTCCGGAATAAGCCCATCGAACGCGCCTTAAGAGAAAGAAAGGCTGAGACAGCCGCATACAAAAACCGGGATAAAAACAGCAAGGGCTACAATACTATCAGGGACCGTACGAGAAAACGAGAAGCAGACAGAGACAAATAGAGAGCCCAAGAAAAGCCAATATGACAAGTCTTAAAGAATTAAACAATGCGCGGGAGTAGGTTAGACATTCACAGCAGCAGGAAAGCGAAACACCATTGGCTTACTTGAAGTATTGTTCCTCTGGAGATTCGTATTTGAGCCCACAGTTCTCCGGCTGGCCATTAGCAACGCAGTCAAACTTTTCATTTACGCGTGTGGAGCTATAGAAGGAATTTTAAACTTAGAACTTGCAATCTTGGTATAGTCTTATTTAATAGCTACAGTCTCACATGTGGATGTGCCTATTTCGTAGTTTAGACTTTGAACATGTACTGACTTTCGTGGAGGCTAAAAAAATTAAAGAAATTTCAGGGCCAACTATAGAGGCTGTATGAATATTCAACCAGCCATTACTGATGTGGCTTTTGCCTCAACGCACCTCTTGTTCATGTTTGTGTGACAAGCAAACTTTACAAATCCACAAAAACAATATTGGTTTTGCTTTTGCTCCTAACTGTAGCCGACAATCTTTATCAAGCAGAACGTATGACACTAAATATTATATATTATTATATAGGGAAAAGGGGCACTTCCTGTGATTGGCTATACGGAGAGGCCCCTAACGTAAATAAAAAGGTAAAAACTATAGAAAACAGAAGATTTTTGTAATTTTAAGGGTGAGTAGGATCGGTCGGCAAAAGAAATCGTATTGGCATTTCAAAGGGATTCTGGTACTGGTCCTTCGATGCCTGTTGTGTGTGGTTTTTCTAGACATTTTCTTATTCAAAGGCATAGAAAAGAAGCCATTTTTTTACTAGAGGTATATCAAGCGTCACTATTTTAAACTATTTTATAGGATAAGAGGTTTTAAGCCTGAGCAGAGCAATTCCTTCTAGCCTCCTCCTCCAGACCCACAGTCCTCAAAACAAACACTGCTGCATGCGTTTCTATTGGCAATCTTACGTGCACGTTAAGTTGCTGTTCCACTTGTTGTCACATCCCTGCCATGGTGGATCTTTCCTCCAAGCGGCGAACATGTAGAAAAAGGTCCAAGCCATAATGACATTATAGTACACACTGCACAAGAATGTGATAATGAGCATAGCCAAACCGATTCCTGGAAGAGCAAGAGAAGGAAAAGAAGAAAAAGTAATAGAAGAAATAGTTGACACGGTATTTGAGAAAAGCTCGTCTTCCACACCTCGTGAAAATCCGAGCAAATACAAATCGATCAACAGCTCTAAGGCGCTGTTACGTTGTGCAGTTTTTCTTAGCAGCTTGTCTCGCAATGGTTGAAAATTTACTGTTACAGTTGCAGACGCAATGGCGTTGCGAGACAAGTTGCTGAAAAAACTGCACAGTGTAAACAGGGCCTTTAGTTCCCGAAAGACCTAATTTTTCGCGAAAATCTTTCATTAATCATTCATTGTATGAAAAAAGAGTAGATCTGCATTCTGCAGTCCCAGGCATTTACAATGATGTATAATACGTATACGCAATATCCTTACATGTACTAAAATATGACTCTTGTTTGTTTACTAAAACGAATAATGTCTCTCTTATATATAAATGAAATTATACTCCCCTTGAATTATCAGTCAACAACTGACAGTGTAAATTACGTCATAGATATAGTGGGGATTGAAGGGTTAATAACACAAGCCAAAGCTCACCTCCAAACATTGGACAAACTGCGGCCCAGGCTCCCACAACTCCTCTCTGCACATACTGACCGAGTGCGACCTCAAGGTAGAAGATGGGGATGCCACAGAAAATCAAGCAGATGACGTAAGGGATCAAGAAGGATGCTGGGTAAAAGAAAATAGTTGCCGTGTAAGAAGGGCGTTCGAATATTGCGTTTCCCGCGCTTTCTGATTTGGTCCAAACATTTGGCGGTAAGGATTGAGCAAAACCAAACGCAATTTGGTCACGCTGTTCTCACGGAGCCGTTTTCGCACGACTGTCGAAAGTAATCGTGGGATTGCTTTAGTTTTGCGTTTGCTACGCTTTTGGGTTGGCGCAACTTTAGGCTTGGGAGCATATTTGGACAATAAGAAACAAAAATTAATAATAATAACAAAGTACACTAGGAATGCGATCTTCTCACGCAAGCAACTGGAGCGTTGACGTTTCCTCGCACAGTTGATTGGTTGCGTGACAGTGAAACGGCAGGGAATGCGGAAGTGGGGTCAGTTGTCAGACATAAGTACACAAAGTAGGGCCTTGATCAACACTCTTAATCAATCAATCACGTTCAGTCTAAATTAATGAAAGACAGCATAATACGTCTGTACACAAGGCTATGCGACCTAGAATTTTCAAGTTTGGCTAATGCTCAATAAACACATCATCGGCCGCTTAGAATGGAACGCTTTTACCAACCACATTTACTCAATTTATTTGGCAGATTCAAACCGGGTCGATCATTCTATAAATACATCCCGTTCTAGTCCCCTGGTACGTGCTTGGAAAACAGTTTTAATACAACAACTGTCATAAGTAACATTTACTCGCGAAAGGTATAGAGGAGATACAAGTTAAACATTGGAGGGTTTTGATTTCAGATTGCATGTTCAGGTTGGTCGAGCTTTCATCTATCGTTTCTGAAAATAAACTGACGACTTTGCATCAAGATCATTCAGTCGCCACAAGAAAGGGCAGGCCCACCGCTCCACTACAGTCAATTTGAACGTCCAACTTATCCACACGGAAATAATTATTAGGAGGCAAAGGAATGTCTCTTGAGCAACTATTGAACAGGCAAAAATTCCCTGTTTTTGCTGGCTAAAGGCTGGTATACAAGCGGTGAAAATCAAATCAGCCGAAATTTTGTCAATTATAGGGGGAAAAGGTTTGCAAAATCCTAACTGTACCAGATTCAACTAAGAATGCGTTCGATTGGGTCAGTAATCCAGAATGGCGATCATACTGATTGGTAGGAGCTGAATTATGTCGGTATGTATTAGGAGCTGTTTGAAATGTCAGCATGAAGGTTTTGAGAACAATCCCGAAAAAAAATTTCCCCCGGAACAAGCAAAACTTTACGATCATTTTAGCTAGTCCTATTCCGGAAAATGGTCAATCGAACGCACCCCAAAGCCAGACCAACGCGACCGCACAAAAGGTTTGGCCAAAAGCCAAAGGAACTTGTGTACAGATATTAACCCGTGCAATTCATGTCTACGCTTTGAAATGACGAGAAGCTAAAAACCAGAAAAGTTTTCGTATTAATTTACTTGTTTCAGTCTTGTAATCCTCGAAATACCCGCCATGCACTGTATTGTTGATTTGTGTTGGGTAGCGTACGCGAAGTTGGCTGCTGAAATCTTTGATTGAGCGGTTTTGAATTTTCTGTTAAGCAAAAGTCAGCCACACAGGCGTGAAAGGCGAGAAAGCCGAGGTATAAAATGTTCGGTAATAGACCTATAAGCCTGATTTTCACAAGCGACGCAAGCATAAGCACAAGCACAAGTACATACGCAGCGCCAGCACAAAGATCAACATTTGTTTTTTTTTTTCTTTTACCTTTGTGAATGCACCGCTCGTCGCACGGAAGCACATCGCGCTTTAGCTTGCGTCACTCGTGAAAACGAGCACGGGTTTCTTCGAAATTATCGTATGTTGAATCCCATTACATCCTTCCCTTTTCCGATATCATGAAACTCGCTCGCAAATTGTAGAGAGTGTTTTCTTACCTCCGCCATTTTTGTAACATAAGTAAGGGAATCGCCAGACATTCCCAAGGCCCACAGCATAACCGATGCACGACAGAAGGAACTCAATTTTCCGATTCCATCTCGTTCTTCCACCATGGGTGTCGGCATTCTTGGTATTGGTGTTGTCTGTTCCGACTTCTGTTTCTTCAGCCCGTGTGAGGGTGATGTTGCTTGGGTTTGAGACCGGGTAAAGATCAGGGCTTGCGCCTTGTTCGGCCATCGTGAACGAAAGAAGAGTTTCGCGGCCTGCGAGGGCGGTTGATTTGCCAAGGTCTCAAGTTCTGTTTTCGCGAGATTTGAATGCTTGTAATTCTTTGTGGGCTGTGACTCATTTCTTTTGTGTCAGAGGTCAGGTAAACAAAAACCCACACACGTTCATTTCAAGTTCGTTTTTACAACAACTAAAAACAGAGATTCTTTCGCGATTGTAATCGTTTGTTCCCCACCTGACGTTCTGACTTTCTTTGTTCAGCTGGACGTCCGATCAAGCAAATCCAGGTTTCCCTCGCCCTCTTGACGGTTTTGCCCAAAGACAAACCACATAAAATCTTGTTTTCAGCTTAAAACCTAATCCTTCAAGGACGTTGATTTAAGAGCAAAACCTTCCTGTTTCAGAAATAAAAGATGACATCATAATACAGTGGCCCTAAACACTCCTCCATTTCCGACATGTCTGTTGCCCAATGCTTCAAAGCGAGGCCTAGTGCGAAACGGCTTTTTAGTATAAAGACCACTTTCACTCTACAATTTTTGGTGTTAAAAGTGAAATCGGAGTTATTCAAATGCTTATTATTTACTTATCTCGCGTGCGGTAGCCTGCGCCCACATCTGAACTAAACACGGTACAGCGGTTGATTCGGACGCGAGTTTCTGCGAAAATTATTGTTTGTGGAACCACGGACGACCACCCTTTGGAATAGTCACCAAGCGTAAATTTTCGCCCAAATAAATCAAATGCCCTCCAAACGTCCCTGTACAGGTTGTTAGTAAAGTAGCACACTTTGTGAAAAATCTCCCGAAACGTAAGTTCAGCTGGTCCGTTCAGTTGGCTTGTGTACTGCTTGATATAATTTCAGTTTCCGTGTGGTTCAGTGGAGTGCTTGAAATTCTTGGTCATGACAAACACAATTTTACATGGTTACTACGTTTATTTTTCCAAAACTTCCAGATTCTTTATTCTCGTGGCTGTTTGCTAATAGCAACGGTAGCCTGCGAATACAGCCGTAGCCCGTCGGGCAGCTGCAACGGCCTATTGGAGCTTTTGTAGTTCCTATTTGAACATGGTTTTCCCAGAGTGATGGCTGTAGGATCACGAGGAGGAAACCTACCAGGAATGCGGCCGAGTAGAAATTTCTGCATGTCAACCATTTTACACGTTCAAAAAAGAACTTCTCTCGCCAGCCTCTGAGCTATTCTTGGGTTGTAATCTATATCTGAAGGAAGTTTAGAATAGAAAGACATCGTGGCCATGTTAGATCCACTTACAATTATAGACGTCCTCCAACAGTATGTACATGCACAGACATAACTTGACATGAACTACTTGAGTGTTTGATCGACTATAACTTTATTATTGGGATCACGCCGATTACATCGGGTCTGTGCTAAACAATAACATGAACAATACGCAGAGAATGCTATTGTATTTCATACAGAGCAAAAAGAAAACAAAAAATTGAAAAACCTACTTTTTCCCCCGAGCCTGCGAAGGTCATTTTCCCCGCCACCCATTATCTAGATAACAGTACCCGCCATGTTACCCGTACACCGCAGCGCGGAAATACATTTTCGATCCTGCGATAACCTTAAACAGCGCTTAGCGGTCACTGCACAAAAAATTAGAAACAGTAGGGAAGTCAAATGGCTTTCGCAGTTCGTGTAGTAGCCAGAAACATCAAACTTAAGACTTCATGTTCAAGTGAAAATTGGGTCCACATATTTTCTGACGTAAGTTTCGTGCAAGAATGAAGCTTACACACAAATTGTTTTTTCTGGTTATAGATAGTAAATATGTCAATTGACCAACAGGAGTGACATCAAACAACATATTTCCGCGTTACATGCACTAAGTACCCCACAAAAGATTACCTTGCGCCTTGTTCGGCCATAACCGTTGAAACGAAAGGAGTGTTTGCGGCCAGCAAGTTCTTTTGCTGTGAGCGTGGCTCAAATTGCTATTTCCGTGAGACTTGAATATTTTTAATTCTTTGCCTCTGATTGTGTCACAGGTTAGACAAACCGACGCACATCAGGCAAGTTCGTTTTTACGAAACGTCTATCCCGAAGCTTACTGCATTCTTTTGCTGTTGTTTGTTCCCTTGGCCATGCGCGGCCGACTGAGCGCGGCCAACTGATCGATACGGGGACGAACACGCTTGCCAAATACACGCACAAGGGCCTGTTTCGCAGGCTACTCCTTACAATAAATCGTAATAGAAATCGAAATCGTAACTAGAGACATGTTTCGTAAAACATGTGTAAATCTTTCCGTTACAATAATATTATTTAAGTTAATTCCAACTTAGTTATGAATTAATTTAAATCTATACTTGTTTAATAAAGCCAGCAGTGATTTTGACAGTTGACTGAAACAAAAGAATTAGCTGCCGCTTCACTTGGGCCCAGTTGTTCCAAGAACCATCGCGGCTGAAGTACCTAACAATCCCACCCACAACATAATGAATATCCGCCCGTTTTACTCATAATTAAGAATTAATTGCCATCCAGGATTATCACATTCTTTCTCTGGACGCCTTGGGCATCAAAGACAGAGTTTTGATCAAAAGCTAAAAGAAAGCTTGTTTTAGCTCACAACCTACAAAGAAAGCTAAGTTCTGAGAGAAACTTTATCACTTCCAAGAGTAATTTGGGACCTGTTAGTTGGGACCATTATTTATCATGGGGGGGGGGGGGGGGGGGGGGGGGATCTTTTTGGGGGTCCACTCAATTTTGGGTTCACACAGATATATGTGGAAATGAAAGAGGGGTGTATGAAATTTAAATTTAACTTTAGGTTATTTCACCGTATTAGTATTACATATATTATATATCGAACAGTTGACTGATTTTTCTCCTGTGAGTAAACATAATCCCATTAAAGTCCACCGACTGAAGAGAAGAACTCTTCTCAGGGACTAAAAGCAAGACTGGACGAGGAAGAAGAACGTTTCATTGAGCTGCACTTTATTCGAGGTGAGCTGTTCATGGAATTTTGCCGTGATTCATGCGGTAAGAAAACAGAAGAGTCAAACTCTGACCTGTGTCCTTAGTGCTGTAAAACAGATGGGTGGGGCGATCTACAGAGAGATTTTCCAACCCTTTCCTGATCACAAGAATCAAAATCACTAAATGGACGTTTATGACACCCCAATGGAAGATAGAAATGGCAAACGTAGAACACCAGACGACTTTTTGCTACGAAAGCAACTCAAAGTGTTGTAAGAAGAGAAGTGAATCAGTCAGGAAAACCCGGACAGCATCACCGCACATTCTAAAATGTATGGTGTAGCAGAAAAGCACGTCATCAACTATCTGAGCCATCTTCAAGATATTGATCACAGAAAAGGAATCAGAGCAAGAGCAAAGTAATACGATTTTCCGTGAAAGGAACGGAGTAGAAAGTGGAAGAATAGAAGAGCTGCGAGTTAGGGAGCTCGATATCTATTTGAAGCGACATGGACTGACAACTATCTACTATGGACTGACGGGCGAGTATTCATTCTAGAGCTCTATTGTGAATGAGATTGTTTGGTACTTCAGCATCGTAGAGGACTTCGAGTATGACTGCTTTGCTGTACCTACATATTGTGTATGCTACAAACCGTAAATAAATACAATACAATAAAATATACATAAATACACAAGTAGTTTTCTTAAATAGTTTGGACCTAACAAACGTGCTTTGAACAACTCGGCAAGTGTTCTGCATTCACTTTATGCTTTGTTTGGTGGAAACTCAAAGCAGCTCATGCAGATTTTAATTCGCTCAGTCATTCTTAATGGCGTATGGCACATCTACGACCAAAATCATTGAGTGCTTACTATTTACACAGAAAAATTTAGAAATTTCAGTTCAAGATCAAATGGATCAGGCAATTTCTGGAAAACCTATTCGAAAATCGTTGAGTACCTTCAGAGCTGCTTCTCTTTTTCCGGTTGGAACGGACCGCAAAAAATTTTCCGTACCATTTAAACATTTCTTCCGTTTCTGGTCTCCCTTAGACTAGAAACCAATTGCGTTTGACTGATCCCCGGAAGTGGTAAGCACCACTCCTTCCGGTTGGTTAGTTAATTTCTGAAGTCGCTCACCATTATACAATAGTCACCCCCACCTGATTCTTCCTACAATTGGTCAGCAGCCCATGTTACACTGGGCATTGGGTTCCGTTCGTTCGCACCTTCGTCTCTTCCGCATGGCGCTGACAAAGAGCGAGAGAACCTCGAGGAGCTAGGGGGAGAAGGCCGTTCTTGAAAACCTGGAGACTGTTTACCTTCCCATTCTTTGAACGTTTCCTTGAGTAGATCTGATACTTCACCAAAGGGTAAATCCACCGGTCTGCGAGAAAAAAATTAAAGTAAACTCAACGCTTCTAAAAATGCAAAAATCTCTCTGTAATGCAAACTTGACAAACAACTTCGAGATTGCACTGAGTCATCATCGGTATGAAACCGTCATCTACATGCCCAAGTTTGGTGGTGGAAGCTCTACATTTTGAACCGTCTCATATTGTACATTAACTAAAGTTAAGTTAAGTTGCTTACACTAGGACTGTACCAGCTTCTTCCCAAATGCTCCTCATCTTTGGGTCTATGCCGGATGGCGAGAGGAAGTAAACCTTCTTTATCTTTGCCTAGAATGATAAAGCATGGAATTTGCACAAACGTTTCATATATCTAATATGCTATTGCGAACCACTTTAATTCTCAAGGATAGAGGGGTTACGGACTATAGGCAGAGGTAGCAAGAAGGGAAAACTGTGCTTGGTAATTGAGCAGATAAGGGGCAGTTTACAGATTCCTTTCTTTCTTTTCTTTGGGGGTGGGGGAGGGGAGGGCACGGTAAAGCAAGAACATCTGATAAATGGAAAAACTATCGACTAGAAGCCCAGAGAGCATCACTGAATACAAATCTGAAATCGACAAACGAGGACCGCAGATCAAAGATCTGAAGGGACTGTTAGAAACAGTTTTCCTGATTATCTCACCTCGACGGCATATGCTGCATTCTTCCTTGTAGGTGGATGCGTGGAGAAAGCCAGAAGCGAAGCGGATGCGTTGCCGTCCGGGCGGTGCACTATAGCGCGTTCAATGGCAGGCATCGAGTCAACTTCAACTGCTTTTTCTGCGCCTTGGAGCTTCTCTTGACAGGCTATGACACGCACCTAGAACAATGATTACATAGACATACACGATGCAGATCAAACAGTCACAATAAACTTATTCAACTCAACCACAACGAATATTTTGAGTGTACTGACAAACTCTACATCTTAGTGTGTGTAAACAAACAAACAAACAACATACAAACCAAATCAAACCAAAACAAGGACAACAAAAATTACGAAACGAAGCGTACTGAAAAAAAAAGAAGACAATTGTTTAGCTTTCTTGGCATTTTAAGTTAAAACTTACGTTGGATTTAAATGACAAATGGTTTGAGTGGCATGTTGGTTGTGATCGTCCGGGTAACAGTAGTCTCCAGGAAGTCTGTTGTTGGTTGTTGTCTCGTGTTGAAATGCCGACACGATCCCGATTAATGGGGATTCTTGAATTGCTCTAGAAATATTGACCTGGAAACACTATAGCCTGATAACCGAACTGTGATATGTGGTCTTATATTTTGTGGAACGGAAATTAGTTATGCTGCGGCAAATTTATTTATTTATTTTTATGACGAAGAAGCTGGTCTCCGTGCTCGATTTTGCAGGTCTGAAAAGTATGTCGGGTCAGTGTTAAGTAATAAAATAGGATTCTATGCTGCTCTCTTTGCTTAATAACCTTTGGAAGCGATCTAAATACCAGTTGTGTGCAAAATGACTGTTATACGAAAAGCGAAAGAAAAAGAATTGGACGGCAGCGAATCAAGAAAACAGTTTTTCCCTTAGCAACGTGCAATACGGCTGCTTTTATATTTTATTGACCGAGCGCGAGGTCCGTACGGGAGAATAATGCTCGAGCTTTTTTCCGAAGGCTGAAATTCAATATCGCAATGGCCTCCAGTAAACATCAAAACTTACCGATCTCTCGACGGCTTAATTGTCGTAGGCTATTCGTCCATCACAGTAAAGATAAACATCAGCTCCGTAAAATCTTCGATGATTTTGAAATAAAACGACTTTCATTCATTGTGAAATCCTTACTTGTGGTGTTTACAGCACAGATACTGCTGGCGGCGCTACAATTACAAAACAGTAAGACCGACAAACATGATTGTATCTCACTTCTCAGATCCGTTCACGGTGACTGTTCACATTCTTTGGCCGATCACTTTGCTTTCCTTCCACGTTAAACCATCCGACTTTTTAGAACGAGCTAATCTGCTGTTTACGATGCCACAAACACTGGCAATACAGGTCGAATCTTCTTCTCCAACTGTTTTCTTGGCTTGCAAACTGAAAGTTTTCCCTGTGAAGTGGATTTATCTCCTTTACAAATTCTCGTTTCACCGCTTTGGTTCAGCAGACTTAGTCGACACCTTTTACCGAAACCAAAGAGCTGCACAACCTCGTGTGTAAAACTTTTGACAAACAAATTTAACTGTGACGTAGCGGTCCATCTGCCCGGTCCGTACAAGAAAATACGGACCGCTAACGAACCAATCAGAATGCTCCATTCCCATCATGGACTGGTGAGCCATATAATATACCTTTTATTTGTCTATGGAGTTACTGCATGCCCATGGTATGCGAAGCCTTGTCACCGTTCTGTTCTGTGACGGAATCATCATATCAAGAACACCACTGTGCCATATCGCCTCGAAAGTCTCCCAAATGGTTAATAAGGTCTAATTCTGTTTAATTTATTATCGAACGACGTCATGATGGTCGTGACGTCACGATGCAATTTGGACAATGGTTACCGTGGAGACGCTTCAACTAATCATAGCCGTGCAGATTCTCGTCACAAAATTATCAACTTTCATTTGAAAGGTTCGCACTCTGCCTCGTTTTCTAACATGCATCTAAATCGCTTGTCAGCCTGAGATAAAGGAATAAAAGCAGCAGAAGCATTTAAAAGGTACCTTCAGACATTCAGTGGTAAGGACGTACCCTTCTTGGCTCTTCTGGTCTTCCGAGAAAGTGCTGACAAATTGCGCAATCAGCAAAAAGACCTTTTGATCTTGGGACAAAAGCTTCAGTTCTGACTTGGTCTTACTTCTTAATTCGTTCCACCAGACCAATTCCTTCTTGTTTTTGTTTCGCTCTTCATTTAACCTTTTGTTAACATCTTCGAACAACTTGATGATGTTCTTTTCCAAGAGCTCCCTCTCTTTTAGTCTTTTTGGATATGGGCTATGTAATTATAAGAAACAAGAGTATAGATCATAAATAACAATATTACAATAATAGCATCAACTGGATGCACGATAATCCCTGGCAATCGGCTCGAAAAAAATATATTGACAAAATTGAAGAAATGAACGAAAAATGTGTATGTAATGTGAAATGTTCCCATGTAAACGCGCCTTTACCAAGTTATCATGTAAATAGAGGATATTAGATGGCCGTGCAGAGATACGAATTTTATCTTCGAGTGTTGATATCTCTCAGTGTGAGCTCAACGAACGAGTGAGATTATCAACACGAGAAGATAAACTTCGTATCTCTAAGCGGCCATATAAAGTTCTGATTATTATATAGATATCAATGAGATATCCAGAACAAAGACATATCTTACAGCCTTTATTTCCTGTCACGGGGCTTGCAGTCTTCAAAAATCGCGCGCACAGTGAACATATCATTTTTGTCCTTCACGTATGAAGATATACGAAAAAAACATGTTTTTAGAACTGGAGAAATCCTGGTATTTCATCGATACGTTTTAAGAGTTGAGAGTTGAGGGAGGTTCTTTGCAGGACCTGGCAGCACTTTAAATTTACGAAATATTAAGAAGATTTGTATAGGAAAAGTTGTTGGTGAGCAAGCCTTGCCCACCAATAACTTTTTCCATACAAATCTTCTCAATATTTGCGCCAAATATGATCTATGATTGGTGTGAGCCTGAACTGTTGCATCCGCACATGTGTTTTCATGCTCTTTCCTTTTCCGGCACTCAAAAGCCCGAAGTGATGAATTTTCAGTCATGAGGGTCATGTGACCAGTTGCAAAGAGCCTGTTGCTGATGGACAAATGACAAATGACCTATATCCCGGAATCATTTAAGTAGTCCGACTGTAACATCATTACTTTACCTGAGTAAGATTCCATTTTCCATTAAGTACGTTTTGCTTTCCTTGTATCCGTCACGATACACATAGTAGTACACCCTTGCCACACCTACCTGCAATATTAAGCGAAGATTTGTGGCTACTTCTGAGTTGAGTGGAGCCATCATTTTGAGGCTACCTTTGTCTTCGACATTATTTCAAACAGGAAACCGCGCTATATAAAAGGGCTGTTGCCAGGAAAGACTTTACTCGTTTGCCAACCAAAAGCGACCAAGACAAAAGCTCCTTGTGGTGAAAAAATCAAACATTTCAAGGTAATACCCGACTAGAGAGAGAAAAAACAAAAATGTGCTTCGTCATCTTTTCCATAAAACAGTTATTCAATTGTAAAAACCTATTGCTTCTTACAATAAAACAGCCTATACATGGACAGGCATTTGACTACAGAAAGAAGGCAGCAGGAAAGAGGTAGGTAAAAAGTCTTTCTTCTTCTGACCACAAATATATTTATCAGTAAAGCTAGTGTAAAAGGGCTGTTGCCTGTTGACTATAGAAAGAAGGCAGCAGGAAAGAGGTAGGTAAAAAGTCTTTCTTCTTTTGACCACATATATATTTATCAGTAAAGCTAGTGTAAGTTTTAAATATGCCTGGCGCAGGGGGAACATTAACCAGAATTTTCTGGCTGGAAGCTAGAAAAAAAAAAAATGCATTGAGATCCGCCCGTTGGCTCAAAGGAGGTGTCTGAAAATCAGGCTAAGGACGCCAACTTTTCCGTTTTCGAACTGTCAGAGTTCCTATTATAATATAGTTTCTTTACTTTAATTTTCATACCTCCCGTAACCACCTGGCACACTCTAAGCAGGGAAACATCGTAACAAACACTGTGGACCCGGCGAACATCTCAGACTGATTATGTATAATCGTTCTGCGTTCCGCATGGAGAACAAGGTTTGCGAGACCCTTAGTTCCTTCCCTTTCTTTAATCAGACGTGGATACCAATTGAACCCAAGTGCCAAAACCTAACAAAGATAAGAAAAACGTTACTAAATGTGGAGCAAAAGTGGATCACAAGAGAAAACATATCTGTCTACTCTATTTTGCGCCGAATTGAACTGAGAATGGCTAGGTATATCAAGAATGCTACCACGTGAGCAGCGGCTTTTGACGACACCGACAGAACAGCTCAACGCAAAATTGCTTGTCAGTATTGGTTTCCTTCCTCTCGGTTTCCGAACAATGGAACACTGTTAGTATTCATACCGTAGAAAACCGGTTATAAGCCACCTGGCCTCAATCTAATGCCGGATCAAATCGATGGTGCTGCAGATGTAGAAATTCATCTTGAGAGTGAGGGTGACTGAGGATAATGTGAAGAGTACCAGTAGCGGCTCGAACGTTGATGTACCGCCGTGCAGGAGCACATCGAGAATCCTCAGACTTTTTCTGAGCACATTCTGTGCACATTTGTTTTCTTCCCCAGTTTTAAGCCCCCCTGGTTATAAGCACCCTAAAAACCCTTCCGAAATCATATAGGCCCAGGGCTTATAACCGGGATTGTACGGTATTTGGTTATAGGTTGCAGCTTAGGTCGCCAAAATCTCCAAATTTAAACTTCTCTAAAAAGAAATCGCTAAATCTTGCTGAAAAACAAAAATAAATAATCGCCAAAAAAGTTCCTAAAATAGTATAACCTTAAAACGGACCCCACGGGGATTTTTCAAATATTAAGTGCAAACAGCGGACTGAAGAAAGCAAACAAGAGACCTCTCGCTTTTCCTCCAAGTAAAAAAAATGTATATTTTATTAAAGGGCAAAATATAGCTCGGGTACTAACCCGGGTAATGTAATGTTGTTTTATTCTTAAAGTTTACCCGGGATGTGTCGTCCCGCCCGCTTATAAACACGCTAGCCGCATCTCCTTGTAAACAGGGCCTAATACGACTCAATTCGGGCTCAACCGAACAAAGAAATTGGCCGGAAATTCGCCGTTTGTCTGACAAGATTTGATTTCTGATCATTGTCGTATGTTCTTCTTAAAAAGCACAAAAACTGTTCGAAACCGGCGCCGTTTTATTAATCGCAGCCTTATCAGCATCTTCCTTAAAGCTGGTGTTACATTGGTCAATTTGCAACGCCGATTTGCTCCAAATTCACGCAACTTTCGCTTTCAAAAACTTGCAACGCGTTGCAGCACTGCAGATATCGCGAAAACTCGTTCGCAATGGGGTGTAATACCTCAACGATTTTTAGCGCAACATCATATCGTTGCAAATCGACCACTGTAACACCACCTTGAGGGGCACTAATACGGGCAAGAAAAAAGGAGCAAATTATCGCTCAACATTGTCGGGTTGCATTGCAAGTTAAAGAGCGATGTTGCGCGTGTTACCGCTCACGCAACAACAACAAAATGTAGCATGACTCTGTTGCAATTACAAACACGAAATTCGGCCACGTGATTGGACAGTTTGACAAACAAGATGGCGGCCGAGCAGTTTTGTTGCGTGACGACAGTGTTAATACGCCCGACAAACCAACATTTTGCTGCAGAAAGTAGAAGCTCGTTCTTGCAACGCAACAGTTTTGTGTGACAAGTTTCACGATTGTGTTGCCCGTACTACTGCACCTTTAGGAAGATCTCTGCGTTGGCCGTTTTGAGTGCGCCCCCACGTTAAGGTATACTCTTTTCTTTCAAATGTACCGAGCGATTCTTGGATCAATTCGGCGCAAAATGGATTGGAGAAGGGAGCGGACAGATAAGCAGAACCTGGGTCCAGTTGCATAAATCGAAAGGTACGATATTATCGCCTAGTCCCGGGCGTTCATAGTGTTTCATGCAACCGGGACCCAGTCAGATCTGCACAAATGCATATATCTCCTTTACTGGGGAGGAATTTAGAAAGTTAAATAACTATATGCCCAGGCTTATAATATCTTTACAACTATTAATAGAAAGGTCATTAACACAAAGCAACTTTCGTCTCAACCTGCAACGCGAGTTCATAATTAGACAGATGGCCTTACCTTCCCAGCAGAATCAACGAATACACAACCAACCCTCATGCTCGTGACTTTGTTTCCAAGGGAACTTATTATCGCTAAAGACATAAGATACTTCTTGAGAGCCTAAAACGTAGAAATAAATGAGAGCTGTCCTGAACTGTGCCTTAGTATGAACTTCTTTTTTATTCAGGTGGTTTCTTGTACGTGGCCCGGTTTTTCGAAAGTCGATTAAGCTAATCTAGGATTAACGAAATTCTTTCTCTCGACCTCTCTGCCAATAAACTGCTGGGTTTTGTTCGAAGATGGATTAGAAAGCTTGTTCCAGCTTAAAACGTTATCAAGAAAGTCGTTGTGGACGAAACTTTCACGTTTTCAGACTAAAAAATGACAAGAAAGTTTAGACCTAATCCAGGATTAGCCTAATCGTGCTTTGAAAAGCCGGGCCCTGTATAACAACATTTATGGCATAATCTAGACCATCACATAAGATAACAGCACAACTCTGTTACACTATAGAGGACCACCTATATTTTATTTTTTGTGCTTTTTAAAACAGAGTCAAAGTTTAAACTATCAATCACACTCTGATTTTAGACTCTTTATGTGTACCGTATCTTTCATTAGACACATTTCAGGGGATGCCCAAATGTCGGGATGAACCGCCCGTAGAAACTGGTATGATTTTCATAGAGTATAGACCAAATAACATAGCAAACAGTAATGTCAATTATCACAGAACTGAGAAACTGAGGAACTATCAATGACTACAGATGTTTTTTCTCTTACTTCGCTTAGCGGTGCTGGGAGTATCAATGATGACTTATTGGCACTACCAGTAGAATGTCCCCAAGAATAACATTCGGACTCTGTGGGTACTCGAACACGTGGCACTTCTTGCCTTTAAAACAATAAAACAAAGCAAGATTAAAACGAACCAAAATGGCATCGCCAAACCTCCACTGCTGGAGGCATTGCTAGTCATTTGTTCTCACTTGAAAAGCTCGAGGAATAAAATGCAGACTCACTACATTTACATGTAAGTGTCACTTCTTGATTTGAAAACAATAATGACAACAATAACAGACATAAGGAGCCAAAACAACAGAAGCGACAACAGTCCAAAGGGTTCTCGTTCCTATTCATATTAACACATAACACCAGCGATACCAGTTAAGAATGTATGTAGTCTTCAAGACTGAAAAATGCTGTTGCTGGTGACTAACGTTTCGAGCTCATCTTCATAATCATATTTTAATATTATTAAAATAGATTGTGTCAGATGATGGTACTTATTAGCCTGAAATTCAGCCGCTCTCTTGTTTGTCAGGGACCTGGGATGAAATGGAGAGCGGCTGAATGTCTCTGGTCGTTGATGTCATTGGTCTGTCTTGTGGTGATGCGGTTGGTCGTCAGTTACCATCGCCGCACACCAGAAAGCTGATACACAAACTCAGAATAGAAACCTTTCAACAGATGCCAACAACTACCTACACCTTACAAACGACTAATAGATGACATCAAACGCAACCGAACGAACAATAGACGGATCAAAAGGACTCGAAAAGAAAAGAAAAAGAAAGAAAGAAAGAAAGAAAGAAATAATAATAATAATAATAATAAAAAAAACCAATTGCGAAACCCGAGTTCACATAGAAAAATGGGCACAACTAAAATTTCAAGACTTTGAATATAACTTTATGACCTAAAAACAACGAGCAAAATGCCCTGGCAGTCGAAGCTTTTGATGCTGCATACAAAGTTTCAAAATCATCTCTTTATCAAGAACTCGAAACTAATTCGGACAAAAATCTGACATTCCTTGGCCTAAACAATCTCTCCCCCTCCCCGGGAGAGGGGTTGCATCACCGCTAAATATAATAACAACGCTAAATGTAATACCCACCGTAAATGTAATAAAAATCAGCGCTAAATGTAATACCCACCGTAAATGTAATAAAATTTAACGCTAAATGTAATAAATGGTCAACCGTAAGCATAATAATCTGACTCACCGTAAATGTAATAACATTTAACCCTAAATGTAATAAAGGTGTCCCACTAACTAATTTATGCGAGTCATGGCCGAAGTTGGTACCACCAAACCTAACGTGACACAGCATATGTCACGTGGCCGAATAGGATGGTCACCATGGCAACAAGATTATTAAAGCTAAGTTGGGTATATTATAAAGCTGAATTTGACCTTCGACTAGACTTTGGATTGCATTTTAATTTTTTTTTTTTTTTTTTTTTTGACTTTCGATTTTAGCTTTAAACTTAGGGGAAAAGAGGGAGATTTTCGGAGAACAAACTTAAAATCACTATCAGCTATCTAATCGCTATCAGGTATTACATTTAGCGTTGTTATTACATTTAGCGGTGATACATAATTTTGGATGTGAGTGTGCCGCCCGGTCCTGAAAATCCTTACCCTATTTCAGACCAAAATAGCTGATTTTCTATACCCTATTTCAGACCTGACCCCAAAAATGTATACCCTACTTCAAACCCATTTCAGAGATTTTTTCTTTTGCAGCGATTTCCGCTCTAAATTTTCTTCCATTTGCCGTGCAATATCCACGGCGACACATTTCTAATAAAATCATACCCTGTCCCAGAGCAGAAGTACAAAATCGATACTACTAACCCCATTACCTACATTTTATTTCCAGATTGGCTTGTCCGTTGAACACCTCCAGCTTGTCCATCACTCTACATTTCAAAAATGTGTATGATTATAGTGGTTTATCCCTTGTACATATCCTAATGAGAAAATCTAAGTACTGATTGTATCTCGTTTTTAATGTTGGTCAGTCAGTCGACGACCTCTGTCATGTAAAGACTGATAGAAGGTCCGTTGAAAATGAAAATTCTAATTAAGCAGCAAAGCTAAATTCTCTCACGCGTAATTCAAATACTTGACGAAATAAAGTACACCGCGCATTTGTGTGCAACATTTCTTGCGCACGATCGTGGTTTCACTAACTTGCTGTCACTTTTGTCAAGAGTGAAAATCACGAGATTTCGTCTTTCGCGACATTTTTACATAAAGAAACACAACAGAGTTCACTTTCGTGCATGCTCTGCGCCCCACATCGTTTTTAAGGTAGCCCACTCCACTCCGTGGAGAGGCGACCTTTATGGGATTGAGTTGTCCCCCATTCACTCTGCGTCCACAATGGAAATCCATATAAAGATATGTTCTTTTGTGTTCTATCCAAATTTGGGTATTCCAAATTGGGCGTGACGAACGCGGGGTAAACTCGTCGAAGGTAGTTTCTTCTGATTTATCATGGTTGTCAAGAATTTGAAGCTTGTTGTTTGGCCATTGAGCCTGAGTGTTCCTACAGTTGTAGGGCACTCACTGTACTGTGATTACGAAAGCATACTGCAATTGAGCGAGAATGTTTGGGCGAACGAAGATGATGAAACTACGTGGCTGACATGTCTACAGCTGTGACGCATATCGAGGTTGACACAGCGGAGCAATTATGCTCGAAAGTCAACACCGTTTGGTTCTGTGAAACATGCACGGATAAACTGGATTTTAGGAAATGATTTTGGCTTCCGTTCGTAAGTTCACCGCGGAAATTTCGTGGATTCGATATTTGATGGATACCGATACGGGATTGCAAATAACTCTGTCGCCGCTAATTATTTTAATAGTCCCGACGAAACTTTCTGTGGCGACACAAAATAGTTCTGAGAAGATAACAGGCCGAAAACGGACACCAAAGCTACGATGAGCTTTAGCCGTAAAACAATAGCGATTTATGCTTTACAGTGTACATGACATTTGTTGCCTAACAAAATGCTTTTGCTTATCGTACATTGCCTGCTGAAATGTTTCTTTCATTCAATCATGAAGCCTTTGTTTCGCAGTGGTCAATGTGTACTAGAAATGAACAATACACCGAAATAGTCCTGAGCGTTGAGCTTGCATTCGCAAATGGACTGAACACGCTGTGAACAAAACCGCAATAATATTGTAAACAAGTATTGTGTTTCATTCATTCCTCGCTTACAGTTTTATATTTGTTACAGAGCACAAATACTCGAAAGCCTGATAGAAGAAACGCATTCAGTTAATAAAAGGAACAGGTAAGTATTGAAGCAAAGGCTGGATTAATCGTGGCCTCTGATTAGAAATAAATGTTCGAAGTCAAACTGCCAAAATCGATTGTGCATAAAAAGATATGTCACGCATTACTCAGCTTTTCTTGCTGACTGACACTTTCTTTTTAAGCACAAAATGCAGAGTCGCTCAACCTTTAAAGGGGTACTTTGACCAAAATCGGACCATCACTTAAATTCAATTAAAAACAGTCAAAAGCAATCTTTAGCACACCACTAACAATCCTACCAAACCGTTTGTCGAAATTATTTTTGGAAGTGCCACTTTTTGACCTCTGTTTTTCTTGAGCCGTGAATAAATCGATAATTCCGAGTGGGGATTGGAGAGATCGGCGTGACGTCATCTTACCAACGCAAAGTATCACAACTATAAGGGAAGTGTGAAGTTTTGCAGAAGAGCGCGTGTAACTCTTGATTGAAATCGAAGTAGAATTTGGAATTTTCAAACAAAACTGCACAACATGTCAGGTAGGTGTGTAGTGCAGGGCTGCGACAGCAAGTCCAACCCGAAAGAGGGCATTTCCCTTCACATTTCGCTCAATAATAAAGCGCTGTGCGCGATGTGGAAGAACGGTTTGTGCTACTTCATCGCAAGAACTTCAATCCTGGTGATCGCTTCTCTGTCTGCTCGAAGCATTTCGAAGAGAGCTGTTTCTCAAGGCTCCACCAAGAAGGTTTTCTTCAGCAGACTGATTCCAGGATCAGACCCCACAATTTGGAGAGCAACTAAAGATCGAGGCGAAAGTGCAAGAGATCGTCGTAAGTCTTGAGGAGGGAAAAAATTCGGAATTTTTTCGAAGTTTGAGCAGTTTAAGAGTCCCACAATTTACAAACTGTCATTAAACTGCTTTCTTAGATGTTTCGTTTAGCAGAAATTGCAAGAACTGAACTTTCGCTTTCATCGCAAATCGCACACTGTGGCGGCGTGACAACTTGTTATGAGTCCATTCGAGTAAATTTGAAGCACTTTTCGGACTGATGCAACCAAAAGCCATACTATTACAAGTTAATGAATACAAAAAGGCGGTGTTTCAGTGTAATTGTTGTAGTTTAATAATAAAACGGTCAAGTTAGCTAGACGGCGGCTTTTCATATAGACACAACGCCGGGCGGAATCACACAACAGTCCGCATGCCAAATCAACGCAAATGTATTTATTCAAAATAGTGGCACTGTGTACGATCTATGAATTTCACTTTACATTAAAACCCATGCATTTACTAGATCCTTCAATAATTTGATAGAATCGAAAAGTTCATGTTGATTTTGCAGTAGTTTGTGTGCTACTGACTTCGTAAATTTTCCGAGTTCTGAAGTGTGTTAAAATTAATAATGGTCTTACACGTTCCAAAATTTACTTCTCGGCTGAATCTTTTCTTGAATTCGGCTTCTTCTTCGACCGTGACTTTCTCGACGTACGCCGCTAGTTCTTCGATGTTTTAATAGAATTGAAATGTTTTGATAGAATCGAAAAGTTCATGTTGATTTTGCAGTAATTTGAGCGCTTTTCGAAATTCTTCGAAATAACCACGTCTGCTGTAACCACTTAAAAGAACAGCACTTACTATGGTCTGATAGCTGTCTGAAATAATGGTTGACAATGCAGGGGCTGTATCCATTGAGAAAGCCCATTTATCGTCTTCAAAACCTGGAAATATACGTAGTATTAGAGGGATTTAATTGTCATATGAGTTTATACAGTATGTCAATTACTGACTTTGTTAGGTATGATTATACACCTTTGAACTAAGACGTCAGAATTTTTACATAGATATGAACATAGTTACATGTATAAATACATACGTTGCAAAGTTACGATAACAAAAATGTTCAAGGTTACGATCACGTGTCTGAGTCGATAATTTTCTAATTTGGTACGACTAGTACGAAAACGACAAAATGACACGACATGTAGCCTGAAATGTCAGTCGTCTCCACGGCCCTCATGTTGAGGGTCGAGGAGACGACAGACATTTGAGGCCATTTCAGGTTGTTGCCAGGAGTTCGAGAAATTACGACAGTCGTTCTTTCTATAGTACGAGACGATAAAAGCAATAGAACTTCGGCAAACCGAACAAATTGTGCAACCTAAGAATAATAGGTAAAGTTACAAAGACATAAGGAATATGAAAACACTTTTTTCCTAGTTCCTCGCGTTGCCTTCGCCGTCGTCGTCCCAAATATAGAATCATGCACGCCAAGTTAATATGAGGAGGTAATAAGATGCATTTACCTGATGTTCCAGTTGTATACGGCACCTCCCCGCTGTCCGTTGTTCCTCTACACAGGAGCATGTAGTGGGCCCCAGTGTATCCCAAGTTGATCTCCTTATGGGGGGGTTGTTGGGAGGCGGGCACCACCTTCGTGAGCCTCTGCAAAAGTAGGTGTAGTGATATTGCAAATTGTGTTCAGACTAAATAACAGAGTTGTAAACAGGACAGAACTACAAACTTACGCCTTCCCAACTGAAGATGTTGATTTGGATGGAAAAAACCAAGGCAGCGGATACAATGACGGGGTGAGTAACCATCTCGCCCCGCAAAGCCTCCACCACCTCTCTCCAGGTTTGGGGCCGCTTGCGTCCGTGATTTGGAAAATCATCATCCGCCAAAAAGCTTTGCAGGTCAATTTCGACATCATTGCCTTCCTAAAAATATATATAACTAAATAATAGGTCGAGTCCTGTTGTGTTTAGTTGAATTTGGGTTTTGGTTCAAACACGGTAGTGTCCTGGGATATAGTCATTATCAGACTTCTCTTTCTCTCTTTGCCAAAGATCGGGTCAAACAAACCAAGAAACCATACAAAAACTTTCATCACAAAAATATCTTCTCCTTCTTCTTCCAGTTGTCCACCAACCTTAATACTGAGGACTAAAACGTTCCTCCCAACATAACATAACATAAAATAACATAACCAATTGAAAACACCCGCCCCACCAAAGGCATCTCATACAAAGAAAGTAATTATCATAAATAGCATGAGACAGAATTACTGAAACCGAACGGGCTGTTTTGTATGACAAAGTACGTCGAACTATTGTTTTATGCCTTCGTACTATCTTTAGTCCTTTCTTTTGACGTTCTCAATCCTTACCTCGTTCCTGATTTTAACAGTGTGATGTTCTAACAAGTAGTTCTCAACTTTGTTGATCACATCATCCTCAGGGAGCTTCAATGACTCCCCCAAACAGCGGTAAAAACAGCGGTTCCCACTTCCAGGAGGATCATATTCAACCTTGAACCCATGCTCACTGCAGGATGCCAACAAAAGCTGTACTCGTTCATCGGTTATCTACAAAGATAAAGGATTCCGTTGCTTTTCCTTTCTTAAAAAAAAAACTGTTGCACAGACAGACAGACAGCAAGAGACAGCCAGACAAAGCCAGACAGATATAACAATGCCAAAATACATTTACCCCGCACCATACGATTTCTGCCCACTACGTACCACCGGTTCCCGAAAGTCGTACACTAGCTTAAGCTCTTTTTCCAGCAAATGAAACAAAACCCCAAGCATTATATTCTACGTCTTTAATGATTTTGAAACACTGAAACAATGACACACAGAGATTGTGAAAATTCCAATTTCCATTTTATTGAACGTCGGTTTTGTCAAAACTTGAATCCTGTAAACGTCAAACGGTGAAATTTGCCACGTGCGGTAATTGTTCGATTTCCATCGACTTTATTTTGCTTATCCTTTTTGAAGAAGTATAGCCAAACACGTTACTGTGGCTTCAGATCACTCCCATTTTCCGAAACACTCGATAAACCGGAGAACTTTGCCACTTTACACTACAATCGCTATGTGATGCACAACACGAGTCAACGCCAGCCTCGCTATCGTGTTTTGTGCGGTTACCAATCCAATAATGAGCCAGGAACTGTTAAAACAAGTGTATTGTATTGATTACTTTACACGCATAATTTATAAACATGTGTGTACAATACAATATTGTGACATGCTCATAAAAGACCTTCTAAGTTTTAGGAGACTGAATTCTCTTTCCTTTCAGTGCTATGCTAAATTATCTTGCCTGTGCTGTTTGTTTATGGCGGCTCTTTAACAAATTGTTCAAATGAATCATTCACATGCTAAATAATATATTATACTTATATTTACACATATAAGATAGATAGATATCGAGACATAGATGACCTTTATTTGTATTTACACACTTATAAAAGCATACAGCTTGTGGGGACATGCATTACTAATCTTTTTTTTTTTCAGATGACAACATCAAGAGTGCAGTCAAGAGCTATCAGCATAAAATTTAAATAGTCACTAGTATTATAGTTCAACATACACCTCTGGGCACATACCTGACAGGGTTCATGTGCTCCAAGCAACATCACCTGCCTCTTAACAGTTGGTGGCAACTCAGGCTGTGGGTGAACAAATGTAAGGCACACTGGTAAGAGGAAATATGTCTACATTGTTAATTTCTACCATTTAACTTTAATAGTTTAATGAGTTACAATAACGAGTTACAATAAATAAGTTACAATATGTGGAAAAACAATAAGTTGCAATATAATGAGTCCTTAAGAGCAACTATGGGAAGAGTGCTATATATTTATAATTTACTGTCCTTATAGCTATTGTAGGTGCTTAATATGTGTTTGATATAGAAGGAAAAAAAGGGTTTAAAAGATGGGGTATATTTTTATGTTGCAGTTGGCAGAAACTCATTTTCATGTATTTGCTAGACTTTGCATACTAAATAACTACTTTAGTTCAACATTTGTCATTTGAAATTGCAGTCTTCAACTGGTCTTCCATGTGGTATTGAAAATTTTAAAGCTTCTAAATTTATGTAAATAAAGTACTGCCATTATGATCCAGGGGGGGGGGGGGTACTTCTCAAAAGTTTGGGTACTTAAGTGTGCTGCACAGGACTGGAAAACCTTACCCCATTTTAGACCAAAAATTGTGATTTTCAACCCTACTTCAGACTAAAATCTGCAATTTTCTACCCTATTTCAGACTAAAATTTGCAATTTTCTATCCCATTTTCAACCACAATGTTCAATTTGTTTAACCTTTTTCAGACCAAAATGTGCAATTTTTGACCCTATTTCAGACCAAATATCACAATCTCCTACCCTATTCCAAACCAAAGGCTCAAAATTGTACCTTTCAGATTTAAAATGCTCCAATTGCTTTCATGTTCTTGCAAACCCCCACATGCTTTCCAGCTAGCAGCCATGGCTCTCCATTACCATACAGTAGGCAATTAAGCGCACTAACTGAGAATATTACATTTTAGAAGTATCACTCACCCCCTGAGTGTCTGCAACTGGAAGTGGACAAACAGATGTGATACCCTAGTAGATCAAATTAAAAAAAATTAGTTGCATTACTTACAGTACTTAAACAAACAATGATTAGTGGAAGCAGAGAACACAGGACTGCAGTAGTTCTACTGGGCATCTAACTCCTAATGCATGACCTTTTCCAATTCCCTCCCTTTTCTCTCCCTAACAGTCCATGTAGCTTGGGGAGTCACTATAGGACAAGAGTATTAATTATTACAGTCGGTAGGCCCAATGGTAGCACTTATAAGCTTTTATAAAAATGTACTGGTTGTTACAGTCAGTGTTACAGTGTCACAGCACAAGAGGAATCTATTTTGTAACCAGTACAACAAAGCATGACTTAGGGCACATACTCGATCTTAAGTTCTGTAAGTTCACTGAATTTGATGTACCTTGTCGTTAACAAAAACTCGTATTTGAACATCCTCTGTGTCAATCCATTTACCATGCTCATCACATATTTGAAGAGATATTACACTCTCTGGCAACAATTTCTTGCCAAAGGAGTCTTTCAATATCTTATTCATATCGAGGGGGACCTTCTGATTATCAAAGTGCACAAACAATTTAGCTCCACCTCCACCTCCTTGGAACTGAAAAAGGGAAAAGTTACAATATCTAAATAAAAGCAAAAAATTAAATAAAAATAAGAAACAGCAAGAAAACTAATACTAATTAGCTCTATTTTCTAGAGTTAGCCTTGGTAAACTTTTTCAAAAGTTTTAGTAAATATCAGAATTCTAACAAGGTAAAAATAGGTAAGAAAAAAATTGGGGGTTACAAAGTTGGAATTTCCGCTATTTGGCAATTTTTGTTTTTTGACAAAATATAAAGTTCCAACTTGTAGAATTTTTAGAAAATTCTACTACGAAGAGGCAGGGGTTGTAACTTTGTTTGTGCGCAGTTTAAAAAATATTCACTGAACAGAACCGGAGAAAATCAACCTGAAAGTTGTACTTTTTTGCCAAATGCTGACTTCAACAATCGCATTTTACCTGTGGAGCATGCGCACAACTGCATGTAAACACAAGGAGAAAGAAGCAATCGCACGCCAGCAAGTACAGCAAGTTTTCTGAGTGCGAAACTAAGGAAATAACACCATGCAATTCCTGAAGTTGTCTTGAGAAGCTTGTACTAGATATGTCAGCTACAAATTATTCTGTGCGAACTAATCTTGGCGAAGCCTCAAACGATGTGAGGGTGATAGTGGTTCAACAACTTGATCCTTTTCAAAGTCGTAAAGGCATGAAGACCGTTCGAAAGTCTTCAGTTCAAGCCGTCGTATGCCAGTCCACTAGCTCCCAACAAGTTTGTCGGTAGTTGTGTCCCATCAAGTTCATTCATACTTATTCAGTACAGTTCGTGAATATTTAGTTTTGCAACTGCTCACTTGAAATAATATGCCACAGACCGACACGAGATCGAAATCTGCAGCTTAGTAGGATTTGCAAGAGCTTCATAACAATACCAATATAGTCTGTCTAAGTTTGCTTACTCCCAAGAATTGATGTCAGTGTTGTGACTAGGCCGAATGTAATGGTTTGTCCATTGCAATGATTGCCAAAATGACCATCTGAGCCGAGTTTGTCACGGCTGTTCATTTCAAAGTCATACGGAATAAAATCTGAATTGTAGAACTTGTTCGTCGTGACTGTTCCTTGTTTAGATATTAACCTGACAGAATGTGCAGAAACAATACTTTCAAACTAATTCAGTAGAATTATATACATTCGAAGGTAAAGTGATAAAGATTGGCGATCAAGTAAAGCCGGCGTGTACTGAGTTTGATTGAAAGGCTTCGCAAGCTATGTTTACCCTTTGTGGCACGAAGAACCGTGCACGCATTGTTAACTGTTTTTATTTCGAGTTTTTAGAATTTTCTGTTAAATTCTGATTTCCTCCAGCGAATTACGAAAGTAAGGTTTTTGTTTCATTGTGATTTTTGCTGCCCACGCAAAATTTCGTCTGAAAACCCTATGGAGCCACCTTAAAAGCCTGCTTTACAGTAAATGTGTATCTTTGCATCAGAGCCAACTTTAGATAACTATTAAACGGTGTTGCTGGCGAGTACACATAGTGTGATCGCAAATCGTTTCATTAATGTGAACCAATCACCGTTTTGGTTTTGCTAGTACTTTTAGGCCCCGCTCACACAAGAGCGAATTTACCCGGATTCGAGGCAGTTTCTGGATTCGTGAAAGCGTTGACACTATAGCTTTTGTAAATCCGGTGTCATTTTTAGTGAATACGGAGAGAAATCGAAAGTGGGAACTTTGTAACCGAAATAGTTTTCAAGTGTAAAACAGGGCTTAAATTGGTCCAGCGTGTTTTTGCTCGCTTCATTGCAAACTTATGCATCGATCAATTCCAACTGTTACCACCCCATTACGTACCTGCTCATTTCCCGCCATTTTTTGAAGGAAGAGTAACTTTCCAAGTAGCTTCTTCTTGTTAGTCCACACGAATGCGTTTGTTTTACGTTTCGATTTTCATTGAAAAAGAACAAGTTTCCCGCAGGCAGACGCTCGAACAACCCCTCGTGCTTGGTAACCAACTCTATCTTAGATGGCCGCGCGAAGTCTGGTTGAGAGTTTGGCCAACCTCTTCCCCAGACTCCGCGTGGCTGTAGAAGAGAGAGAGCCTGTTCACAGGCGAATGATGCAAGAGCTGAGGTCGAGGTAATCTCGTATCCAGAATCTTCCGCTGTCTTACGGCGCATCGACGCAAAAAGAAAGCGAACCCAGTTCCTTGATGCCATTTGGCGATACGGAAATAACTCGTGACATTGATGTTCGGGCTAGTTCAAATGCCCAGTAATTCGCCCTATGAGCAATTTTACTAAATTAAAAGAACAAGCTTACAACAAAAGCCGAAATGTATAGCCTTTAATTTGTATAAAGGGTGTCTGACAAAATATATATTTACTGGAGCATAAGTAAAATAGATGGAATTACGAGGTGCAGTTATGTGAATGCCAGGTGAACGCCCGCTTTGAAGATTGTGCTGCTGACGTTTCGAGCCTTAGAAGCCCTTACTTTGTCAGAGCTTGCAACGTACGCTATTACATTTTAATGGAGTTCAGGACGTACACTCCGTTAACGTTGATACATTCTGCATCTTGCCGCAAAATGTAGTTCTAACATGGACTATGTATTCCAGGCCATTGGATACTGCATTAAAAGCTAACACAAACATATTGTGAATGAAATGATGAAATACCGAAAAGCTTTCAGATCAACAAGACAGCAGATAATGTTTTTGTTTACGCATTTCCTTCGGTCTTTTGCGTTTAAACACAGACAAAAATACAACACCAGGAAATGGCTTCGATCCGAGGACTTATTTCTCTTGCAGTCACCTATTTATATTCTATTCTATTCTATTAGCTTCGCCAACAAACATATAACACTGATAATGACAAGGATACTATTAGGAACGCGTTGGATGACCGCAACACCCTGTGCAATTGATTAGAAGACTCAACTCCACGACTCAAAACTCCATATTGTGAATAATTGTAATAATAATACTAATAGAAAGAAATGTACACTTCGCGTCATAATTATTGGTAACGTCACCACATAACTAGCTTCGCTACGTTTTACAGCTGCAAAGCAAAAAGAAAAAGTGTTAGATTCGGCGTCCGGAGATAAGCGCGTGTCGTGCACGCGTGCGTTCGTTTCGCTCGCGAGTGCTGTGGGTTCATGCGTGTAGGCATAAAGGTGGTGTTACAAGTATCACATAAAATACAAAGAGGTTATTACACGGGAAGGAGTGCAATACGGCGGAGTATTTTTACGAGTTGGTTTTATTTTTTCGAGCCTGCTTCAGGCGAGAAAAACTAAAACTGACGAGTAAAAATACAGCCGTATTGCACGACTTTTCGTGTAATAAATTGTTTATTACACGACAAACGAAGCAGGGCAAACATTCTCGCCGCTCGCAAAATGGAACAAAAAAAATGACGCGTTCGTAAACTTTGCTTGCGGAAACTGATCACGTAAGCTAATAAACCAGTTGATCTGGTTCCTGACGAGGCAATACGCTCCCATCTTTGCACTCGTTTTGGCCCGTATTTGCACTCGAAAATGTGAAGTCGTGTAATAATAACAAGTATCACATAGTAGACTCACAAGTATTACATAGAATACTCACAAATATCACATTGGCTGACCGCACGATGCCGTTCTCCTGCTCAATTTTTTCCATCATCTCAAGGTCCGGTGTTGTAAGTGTTCTGTAACGCTGAAAAACGTATTTTTTGTTTTCAAATTCAACACGCTGTGTATATAACTATGTTAATGGTAAATGTATAGCGAAAAGTAACTGTACGGCCGAGCATTTTAAGTTTCTATCTGGTGGGGCCATGTGGTGGTATATCTGTAGAAAGCCGGGAAAAAAAAAAAAAAAAAAAAAACGTAGGAATTGCCTCCCTCCCTTACTACGTAAGTCAAATGGTTCCGATTTTCTGATCACCTGGTAGGATGCGACAGGTTCAATTATGATTACCTCCATAAAGGTTCCTGGAGTCTTCCACATCTCGTACAGTGCTACTCCTGGTATCACGAGCATTGAGGAGAGCGCCATCACCCAGCCTATGAACTCACCCCACCCCGGGTAAGCAATTTTGTTGTAGGACACACCGGCCCACTGGAACACGCTGGCCAGAACAATAATCTACGAATCAAAAGCAAATGGGCCAAACTTTTAAAAGCAATGAGAACTTCAACCGATTAAGGGAAATGTCCCTTTTGTTGAGTTTGCCAGGAGACAAGGGCCTCCTGTAGTAACCTTGAAAGGGTCGTGTGGACGATGATGGTGACGATGACGATGGTGATGATGATGATAGTGATAATGGTTATGGTGACGATGATGATGGTGACGATGATGATCGTGACGATGACGATGGTGACGATAACGATGACGATGACGATGTTGATGAAGACAATGATGATGCGGATGATAATGATGATAGTGACGACGACGATGATGATGGTGACAATGATAATGGTGATATGATGATGGTGACGTCTAAGTTTATGATTATGGTAATGGTACTAGTAAGGACGACGATCACCCATGATGATAATTATAATGAAGACAAAGATAATGATGATAACAATGATAACAATGATAAGGTGATGATAATAGTTATAACGACTAGATAATAATGACGATAGCGATTTAATGCAGGAGAATAATTGATACCCGAGAGGCAGGAATGATATTTAGAAAAAGGTTAAACTCACGATTGTTACGACAGGAGTGATATATTTCCAACAGATGCGAAACCAGCGGTTGGGTTTTTTGCCTGTCATGGCCTCGACGTCCCTACTGAAGTTATCCACGCCTGGGGAATAAAAACAGGAGCGTACAATGATTAAATAACGATTTGTATGCACGTAAAGATAAAAACGATATGATGAAAAAGAAAAAAAAAAAGAAAAAAAAGGGGGGGGGGGGGATTTCGTAAACACTCACCATATATCCAACTCACTGTGATCACCTCACACAAAACAAGGAACAGAAGGGAGATTCCGGCCGTCTGGTAATCCATCAAGTTAAACACCCACATACCACCCTACAAAGAAACACAGAATTATGCGAGTGATGTAATGTATAAAAGTAATATTCTGATGCCTGCAGGTGAGGCAACAACATGGAAAATGCCGTTTTGGAAACGACAGAAACTTCGTGCAACGCTCGTAAAATCTTCGAACTTAGCCAAGAAACTCAAAATTAAGAGACGTTACTCATGTATGAGTTACTTCCAAACGTTTCTAAACATAGCTTGCACACGATGTGAAATTTTACCTCGAGTCATAGACTGAGTTAGATAGTAATGGCGAAGAACGCTGACCAACGGAAGTGACGTCAGTACCGCGCCCAGAGTGTTAATGTGATCCCGGGTGCAAGTAGAGTTTTAACAGACTTGTTGGCAACTGACGTTTCGACCACTCGACTGACGTTTCGACGACTCGACTGAGTGTTAGTCGTATTTGGAGAATATTAGCTAAAATGGCATTGACAAAGATTAAAAGGTTGATACGGAGACGGAGAAGATCGTTACCTGCATTACACACGGAATTCCAAGAATCAACATGCTCACGCAAAGACCGACCACGAACAGCGGTTTGCGCCATTTTCCTTTGAAAACTGGAAACTCGTCTGTGAAAGCTGTAATAACGGCTTCGATCTGCGCAAACTGCGGAGTTTAAGCAAACAGAAGACGTTACACCAAATGGCAGTAAGAAACCAAATGACACTACAAGAAATCCCAGAAAAACTCCTGCAGCGGTGGGGTGGGGAGCAATGGGGATTGATGGGGGAGAGGGAGGGGTGAGGAAAGGCTGAAGGTCTTGAACACTTAAGCCCACCAAAACATAAAGCGTAAGTTAACATAGTTTCTGTCACACGTGACCAAATCACCTGACTGTCCAGTCCCAGTGTAATTAACATGAAGAAAAACAAGAAATTAAGAGATGTCATTCATGTGTGAGTTACTTCAAAACATTTTCTACAACATAACTTGCGCACAACGGGGCTTGCACACGATGTGAAATTTTACCTCGAGTTATAGACTGACTTAGATAGTAATGGTGACGAACGCTGACCAACGGAAGTGACGTCGGTGCTGCGCCCAGAGTATTAATGGTCATCTTGGTGAAAGTAGAGTTCAAAGAGACTTGCTGGCAACTAACGTTTCGACCATTCGACTGAGTGTTAGTCGTATTTGGAGAATATTAGCTAAAATGGCCTTGAAAAGGAGTAAAAGGTTGATACGGAGACGGAGAACGATCGTTACCTGCATTACACACGGAATTCCAAAAATCAACATGCTCACGCAAAGACCGACCACTAACAGCGGTTTTCGCCACTTTCCTTTGAAGACTGGAAACTCGTCTGTGAAAGCTGTAATAACGGCTTCGATCTGCTCAAACTGCGGAGTTTAGGTAGACAAAAGACATCCAAATGGCAAATGGCTAATAAACCAAATGGCACTAAGAAATCTTAGAAACACTCCTGCGGGAGTGGGGTGTTGAGCAATTGGGATTGGTGGGGGAGGGGAGGGGGAGGGGTGGGGGTGAGGTGGGGGGGAGGAAAGGCTGAAGGTCTTGAACAATTAAGCCTACCAAAACATAAAGCGTAAGTTATCATAGTTTCTGTCACATGAAAACTAGGAATGCGGCTGAGTAGAAATTTCTGCATGTCAACCTGATTTACACGTTCAAAAAAGAACTTCTCTCGCCAGCCTCTCTGAGCTATTCTTGGATTGTAATCAATATCTGGGGGTACTGTAGATCCTCTTACAATACAGGTTTAAGAGTATTCTATTATTAAACGTTCTCCAACATGGCCGCCATGACGTCATTTGCAACCCAAGAATGTGACCGTACGTACATGCGCAGACATAACTTGACGTAAACTACTCGAGTGTTTGATCGACTACAACTTTATTACTGGGATCACGCCGATTACATCGGGTCTGGGCTAAACAATAACACGAACAATACGCAGAGAATGCTAATGTATTTCATACAGAGGAAAAAGAAAACAAAAAATTGAAAAACCTACTTTTCCCCCTGGGGCTTGCGAAGGTCACTTTCCCCGTCACCCATTATCTAGCTAACAGCCCGTACACCGCAGCGCGGAAATACATTTTCGATCCTGCGATAACCTTAAACAGCAATTAGCGGTCACTGCACAAAAATTAGAAACAGCAGGGAACTCGAATGGCTTTCGCAGTTCGTGTAGTAGCCAGAAATATCAAACTTAAAACTTCATGTTCAAGTGAAAATTGGTTCCACATATTTTCTGACGTAAGTTGCGTGCAAGAATGAAGCTTACACACAATTTTTTTTTTTTCTGGTTATAGATAGTAAATATTTCAATGGACCAACAGGAGTGATGTCAAACAACATATTTCCGCGTTACAAGCACTATAAGTATCCCCACAAAAGGTTGGGACTTTTTAAAGGGCTGAGGTTACCTCCCCGTCCTGAAAAGGCTTTCTTTTCTTCACCTTCTTCGTGGCTTTAACTTCCTCTATGACCGAAACCTTCTCTGCAGCCTTTTTAAGGCTATCCTCAAATACGCTGTCCTTTCCAGACACTGTGACATACATATCTTGCAATAGAACGCCAAAATTATCAGAGTACTGCTGCTTGATCTTGTCGTTTTTGGAAGGTCTTATTCCCTAAATGAAGCCCAACGAGCTACCATTTAAGAAATATATAACGCGTCACCGTGTAATATAGCCTCATCTAAACACTTGGGAAGTTGGGAGAACACGAGAGTAGCGTAAGAAAACCACGAGGCCGCCGAGTGTTTGTCCGCCGAGCTAGGTCTAAATGGATTTTCGCATATCGGAGCAGGTAGAGTAATAGTTTTTGGGCATCATACAATACGATCCGATTGACATTTTGAAGTTGGCTTTACTATTGATACAAGATAGTTCGCACTAAAGGTCGGCCTGGGGTCAAGGACGCAGCTGTAGTTGCAGATCTGTTCTTCCATAGAATTGGACATAATGGTTCCCAGATAAGTACTTGACCAGGCGAAACCTTCAGCATTAAGCTATCGTAATTAACCCTTTCACTCCCAAGAGTGACCAAGTTCAATTTTCTCCTTCAGTTCTGGCAGCACACATTTCTTATACAATAAGGAGAACTTGGCTTTTGTTACCTTGCTCAGATAATAGGTGATTAAACTACCAATTCCCACTACATCACTCATACAATTTCCCTTTTAAAAGATTGGGAGAATCTGCATTCTGAACTTGGGGGTGAAAGGATTAACCTAATGGATATTGGTTTAGCAGGATTAACCCATTTCTACCAAGTGATAGCCATTTAATTAGCCGTGAATTCTAATTATTCTAAAGCTGCTTAGTAACTACTTACTTAGCCGTCGTACCTGGGCCATTCCGAGTGTCAACATACCAAATTTATTCGTTTCCAAACTACGGGAAGATTAGCTAGATTTATACTATAACAAAACTAAAAGCAGACTACCTTCCATGCACTCAGCGCTGTGTTTTCACTTACTCAATCAAAGGGACAATGTCACATCAGTGCCCAACAACAAAAATACGGATAATAAAAGAATACTAGAAATTTCATACTCAAGAGGCTTTTTCGCGAAGCCCGTGGCACATACAAAATACTCGATACAGTAAAAGACTGGATTGATGTAATATGTATTATGCGATTCGAATTAGTACGATAGAAAATACGCAATATGAAACCTGAGATTGGAAGAAGTCAAGATCTCGCCAAAATTTGGCCGACTGTGCCCCGAGGGTTGACATTGTCCCCTTAAGTCGCAGAGTTTTTACCATGTCACTACGATCAGTTCATTTACCAGCTTACAGTAGCGGTAACATTTAACAACAAAAGAGAACAAGTTACTTTTCATAGTGCAACGCTCTTTATTAATAGCATCACAGCTTGGCCAGGAATCGTGATGCTCAAATGCTAGTTAGTTAAACATGTTTTGCTACGACATAAGGGACATGTATAAGAAATACGGGTTTTATACACGATGCGAAACAATAGTTAAAATGGTCTTTCCCCGTCCTGAAAAGGCTTCCTTTCCTTCTTCTTCCTGCCTTTCAGTTTCCTTCCGGCAGTTTCGAAAGGAAAATCTAACATTTCATCCGAAGCCTCTTTCAGACTGGTCTCAAACAGGCTGTCCTTTCCAGACCGTGTCACATACATATCTTTCAAAATGAATTTAATTAACGTACCATATCTGATATTATTGATTTCACTTCCATTAGTGTCATTTTTACATCTCACGTTTCCACTATGAATCCCCACAAGCTGCCACTTGTCATTGAACAGTGGAGCCCCTGACATTCCCTCTGATGTATCAGCCTCATACATTAAGACCCTTGGGTTTTCGTTCAGTGACTTTGCAGTCTCATTTTTGATACTCCGAGGCAGCTGTATAGCTTTCTTTCTAAAAAACAACAACGGATGGGAAGCTTTAAAATAACCAAAAATATTAATATGTTCTCCAATCAACTTTTCTCTTTCGGTATCAAGTACACATGTAAGAATTTCCACATCACTTAACAGTTGCTCGTGTTGTTCTTTCTCAGATTCGGATGGTTCCTTAATATCAACTACAGCATAATCCAAATCCTTACATTCGTAAACAGAATTTACGTCTAACTTGACGTCTAACGGTGCTCGTTCTTCTATACCCTGTAGGAAGGAACCAGGGGTTGGTATACCATAATCATTAAATCGAATAAACACGTTATCTTTTCCCTTTACTATCTTAAATACGTGATTAGCCGTTAGAATGTGTCGCTTACTAATACGACATCCTGTGCCCACAAAAGTTTCGTCCAACATTATGCAACCAACAGCTTTCATGCTGTAGAAGGCACCATTGACATCCATATGTCCAAGCTCACTAGAAAAAAAAAAAAGGTCTTGAATACGTAGAATATACTTTACCATAGTTACTAGTTTACTATTTTCATTATTGTAACATTTTTGTTTTAATGTGAATCCTCCTGTCTGCTACATGTAACTTCAGTAAGCCTGCACTTCTGAGTTGCCTATTGCCTGTTTGAGGACATAAGTCACATGCAAAATTTGTACAAATCTCAGACCGGTACGATTTTAGATCGGTTTCCATACAAATCCTTGTTTCTGTATACGTGAGACCGGTTCGATAAATTACCTCAAACATGTTACTTTGTTTGCACCGCTGCTCTTACTGGCACAACAGGCCACCTCTGTTTCAAGGTGAAAAGAATTTGTGCATGTATCCAAAAATATTGGGATAAAACCAAAGAAAATGAATGTAAGGTATGACTGAAAAATATGCACCATGCAAGTAATGTTGCCCTGGAAACAAATGCAATAAATTGAAATCCTGTAATTCCTTGTCAACACATTTTGTTAGTAAAAAGATGACTTAAAGACCGAGTTAGTTTTGTTTTTAAATATTCCTTGTCATTTCATTGTTGTGACCATGCTAACACTTATTGTACTAACAAACATGCTCTTGGTCAATTCACTGCTGTTTACGGAGACACTATAAGGAGTATTTATGAATTCCAAATATAGAATGACGCCCAAGAACTGACTCATCTTGTGCTGATAACCTTAACTAGCCTCGGTTTGGTGAAGCTCACCCTCATGTCTTCAATGATTCGCCATTTATAAATTTGATGTATTAAGGTGCTAAAAAGTCCCAGATCATGATTGTTAAATCAAATATGCTACTGTACCTTTCATTTTCCGAAGACATCTTCTTAATTATTGTTTCTTTCCAAGTATCAGGTAACATGGCTTACAGTATGCTGTTGATGAACAAATATTGGACACTGCTTCAGCACACATGTAATATCCACTTTTAAAACAATCTCAAAATTAGGACACTCATGACTGGACGAAAATCAGCTCCGATCTGTATGGCATTTAAAAATATTTCTATAATTTTACTGTTGATATACATGTACATTACTTGCATCTGTGAAGGTACTCAGCAAAGTTAAATGCTTGTAATTATTTCTAATTGAAGTATGTACCTATAAGCCATAGTTTTTTTCCTGTTAAATATTTTTTTAAAATTAACTTACCACATTTTTAATTATATTCCACGATCCACGGACGTTTTTCTCAGGACCCACACACATTTTTTCTTTCAATTGATAACTGACATCATCTTGATTACCACAATATTCATTCAAACGTTTTTCTACCGCTCCAGATTCTTGGAACTGTAATGTAACAAGCAAAATATATGTGTGAACAAATGAATATTGCTAACAAAGCTCATTTTCATACTTATAATTCCGTAATGAAAAGAGATTGGGGCTTATTAAAGAGAGAGAAGAAGAAACTTTACTTAACTATGTAATTTTATCAATCTTTATTGCTTTCCATGAAAGCCGTACTACACACTAATAAATTGATATATAACTTCAATAATTACAATTCAATATAAATATGAATAAACTTCCTATACAAAATAAAAGTTATGTACAATTAAAATTTGAAACACAATGGTGATCAAGCAACCTTTTGAACGATAAAATAGAGTGAGCCGGTCTAATATGGAAGGGTAAGTTATTCCACAAAGCAGCCCCACTATATACAAAACTGTTTTTGAGGGCATCTGTACGAGGCTTTGGGAAGAGAAGTTTTTTTTTTATAGATACAAAGATAGATAGATAAATAGATAGGGAGAGGGAGAGGGAGAGAAAGTTGCACAATTTTGTTGCCCATATTACTGCACCTTAACACTTGGTGGAAAGTTGAGCAGTGTGCTGATCAACAACACAAAGCATGCAACACAGGAAAAAACGGAAATGTACTGCTTCAAACGTTGCCTTTTTGTCCTAACCAAGACTGATTTCTTGTTGCTTGAATCCTTCACTGTTATGCCTCTCTGTTCAAGTGAAAAGAAGAAATGCAAAACACATGAACTCCATTAATGCTGCTCACCCACAATGTTAACATTGCTAATACAATGCACTCATTGAGAGCTTTTCTTCTAGAAACAATTGGGAGAATTTCTACACAAATCGCAGCAGGTGGATCACACAGAACACACACTCTGACTACAATGTATATGTGACAGCAGCAATCTTAAGCTAGATGGATTTATAGTAAATTACCGAGTCATAAATACAGATTTAGAAAACCTTCTCTGCTTGATTTATCTGGCCTAGTGCCTGTACATGTAGTATTGTGTCTAGTGCTGGGCCATGATTACCTGAATGATGGTCTTCTTCTCATCAAGCTCTTCATGCAATGTATGTTCCATTTCTTTGGGAAATCGCTCAACCTCAGCAAACTCAGCTGCGAGAGCCTGCTGGTCCTTCTCTTGATGCCACAGCTGCTCACACAATGAATACAGCTTCTCTTCAACCTGCAGAGTACAACATACAAAAAAGGATTACCGAACATCAGTCCCTATTAAGCCCGCCCTCAGCTTTAAAAGCACAGAGTACAGTAAAACTCTGAAAATTCAAAGTTTATGCAAATACTCCTCGAGACTGGAAGAAAGTATGGGGACTTGGTCATGGAGCTGACTGAACTACCAATTCTCACTACATTCTTCTTGTGTGGTTGAAACTTTCTGCCATATATGAACCATACAGTAAGCTCAGCAAAGCCTCTTGAATTCACTCGCTTTTAACAAAATACCGAGCTCATAGATAGATACAAATTCTGTTTGCTTGCTCCAGTTCTTTCACTTGTTGCTTAGCAACAGCTTCCTTATCCACTAACTGTTTAATCTTGCCAGACATGGCTGCAAGCTGCTCTTGAAGAACTGAAACTATTTTATCATTTTTTTCCACTCAGATCCTTCATTTGTTTAAGCTGCTCGATTACCTCATCTTGGCTTGAAATAAGCCTCCTCTGGGCCTCCAGTTTGTCCATAAGTTCTTCAACTGACTTGTTCCGATCAGTGACAACTTGGTTGGCCTCTTCAAGTCTTTTCTTTAGGTCTTCCAATGTCTGGATTTGCATTGCCAATTGTCTCATGCATTTCTCCTCATTCTTTCGGCCCTCAATCACCAGCTGTTTCTCTCTTTCTATCAGTTGTTGGATTTGGTTTCCCTTGAGAACCAGCTCATCCTCAAGTGCACTTTTCACTGGGACTTGCTTTGAAAATATAATGATGAGCAAGACTAAAGAAACAGAAGAGCTAAAAATACATCCCCCTTTTGCAGACAACAGCAGAGCCAAAATCATCCCTCCACTGTAGACAACAGCAGGGAAACCTCTGACTCCAACGTTATCAGATGGAAAATAATATAAATACCAGAATATTACACTGACCCATGAACCTGACATCAAGTATTTTGACTTAAATTTATTAGTGTTGATTTACTGCCTCCAGCTTCTGACTGGTTTACAAATATACCTCAGAGTTCCCACTAGTTTTGAAAGGTGGGGGTCCAGCAAATTGAGAGTTATTTTTGTTTTTCAAGGTCCCTGGTGCCTAGAAGGTATTTGACATTAAATGTAACATTATCTAACAAATTTTGTTAGACCTTCTATGCCGATACCAAGAGAAACAGTTCAGCATGCAGGGAAAGGTTTTCTTTAATTCAATTGGCATGTTCATCCACCATGTTTTCTGCAACAAATCACCCTTGGGCAGGTCAGAGGTCAGGGACCAAGATGGCAGGAATTTTTTGGGCTCCCGATACCTTCGATATCTTTGCTATTTAGTTGCCCATCTACCTAGACCATCTACCTTTTTTATGTGAAATGGCAGTAACAAGAGAAGTCTTGGAAGAAATCTTAGAAGATAAACTGAACAAGAAATTAGATCCCATCCTAAAGTTAGTTGAATTCATGAGCGCAAGCTTCGATGAAACTACAAAGATGACAAAGCTTGAACAAGACAACAGTGAAATCTCAAAGGAAAACAAGCAACTGCGGAGCAAGTGCCTTTGCGTATCCAACAAACTGGAGCTCCAAAAACAAGAAATGAACAACATGGAGCAGTACTCACGGCAAGACTGCCTTGAAATTTGCGGGATTCCACCTATGATAAATGAAAACACTAACAAAATCGTCCAATCTATTGCCCCCTGACATTTCTATTAGCCATCGTCTCCCGAGTGAACATGGCAGGAATCAACATGGTAATCACAACTCCATCATTCATGACCCAGCTATTATTGTTAAATTTACATGATGCAACATTCAGGATAAGTTCTACAAGGCAAGGAAAACCCCCCATGACAAAACCACAAGAGACAATGGTATGCTCAGAACCACTGAGAGAAGAATATATATAGGAGAAAGCCTGACTCAGCATAACAGGAAACTCTTCAATCGCTGCCTTCAAGCTAAACAGGAATTGAACTACAAATTTATCTGGACTTCAGCAGGCAAAATTCTACTTCGAAGAGATGGATCTAGTCCAGTGAGATGTATCCAACACAAAGATGACCTTAAGAAGATCTATGATGCAGCTGCTAGAGATACGTAACACTGCAACTAACTGAAACTGTGATGACATTGCCAACGTCCTTATTGTATGGTTCTCTTGATAGAGCCCTTACAGTTAATTTTATAAGCAACTAACTAAAAAATGATGTCATTTGACTTAATTAATATGCTACCCCATCTAGATCAGATTTACCCTCTGCAAACTCCAGCCATGATCTCTCTGGCATAGATCCTGATCTCAATGTGCCTATACAATCAAACTTACTATACCACTCATGATTTCCAAGATAGTAAGGAAAGTGCAAACTGCACTTCCAGCAATCACTTTTCAGTTCTTCACTCCAATACAAGAAGCATGAATGCCAACTTTGACAACTTTACACAGATGCTAACTGAATTGAAGCATACTTTTTCGGTAATTGGACTAACTGAAACAAAATACGAATCTTCACATGATCAAGTAAATAATCATACCATTCCTGGGTATACAATAATTGTTTCCCAACCCAGTCTATCAAATGCCGGAGGAACGGGTTTCTTTATTTCTGAAAAATTAAGTTCCACCACAAGAATGGACCTATCTAGATCTACACCCAACTATGAACCCTTGTGGATTGAAATTCATTGTGACCTCCACCATAATCTTATTTGTGGAGTTGTTTATGGACACCCAAACAGTGATCTTGAAGCATTTATGACCTCTGTAAACCACACTATTGATAAAATAAATAATGAAAACAATTATTGTATAATAATGGGTGACTTTAACATAAATCTTTTAAACATAGACTCTCACTCAGCCACTGATGAATTCCTAAATACCTTGGGATCTTATTTTTCAACCCTCACACATTGCAACTAACTCGCATAACCCATCACACAGCCACTTTAATATATTGATATTATTGATAGCATTTTCTTCAATTCAATTGTCCATCATACTATAAGTGGTAATATAGTGTATGATCTAACTGACCACCTACCTAATTTTCTAATCATAAATAAATTCTCAACTTTACCAAAGAATTTCAAAGTTTTCAGAAGAGATTATCCCCAGTTCAGTGAATCTAGTCTTCTAGAAGATTCTCAGTCTATAATTTGGAACCAAGAAATTCCAGATAGTAATAATGCTATGTAATGTCTTACTCAAAATTAACTAAAATTGTAGATAAACATATCCCCCTTAAACAGCTGAGCAAAAAAGACATCCAACATATTTTAAAACCTTGGATAACTCCAGGCACAAGAGCCTCATTGATAATTATTGTTAAGAACAAAATTTATAAAAAATTCATTAAAACAAGGTCACTATACTACCAAATATATAGAAATAAATTAAACCACTTAATTAGAATCAGTAAAATCAAATACTATAACAAATATTTTAATTCAAATAGAACTCACCTGGGCCCGGTTTTTCAAAGCACGATTAGGCTAATCCTGGATTAGATCTAAACTTTCATGTCGTTTATATGCCTGCAAATATGAAGGTTTCGTCCACAACAACTTCCTTTATGCGTTTTTAAGCTAAAATGAGCTTTTTAATCGATCTTCGAACAAAACTCTGCAGTTTATTGGCAGAGAGGTCGAAAGAAAGAATTTCGTTAATCCTGGATTAGCTTAATCGGCTTTCGAAAAACTGGGCCTTGAAGAACATATGGAAAGGAATAAAGCAAACCACAAGTCTGAAACCCATGGGAAGTAGTTTACAGTACCATCTAAAATACTCCAGGATGACATAGCTGAGCTCACTGATAGCAAATCTATTGCCGATGCATTCAATGCTTATTTCTCTAATACAGGTAGCAATTTGGCTGCATCTGTCCCCTCAGTAAATAAGACAGCATTACAATTCATGCTCCCTAATCTACCCAATAGTTTATATCTTCATCCCACCAGCCCTGAAGAGATTGAGGAGGAAATTGGTAAGTTGAACCCATCCAAGGCTACTGGCCCTTATAGTATACCTGTACAAATCTTAAAGCTGCTGAAAGGTCTTGTATCAAAGCCATTGGAAACTACATTTAATGTTTCTCTGTCCACTGGTGATGTCCCTGATTGCTTCAAATTAGCTAGTGTTATTCCTATTTACAAAAGGGTCTCAACTTAGCCTAAATAATTACCGCCCTATCTTCTTACTATCCATATTCAACAGAGTTCTTGAGAAAATCATGTACTAAAATATTGTACAATAAACAATTTGGTTTTCGATCAAATCATTCTACACTGCAGGCAATTTTATCAATCGCTGACAAAACACAGGGAGCCATTGATAGTGGAAATTACTCCTGTGGCATCTTTCTTGATTTAAGCAAGGCTTTTGACACAGTGAATCATCATATATTATTGCAAAAACTTGATCATTATGGGATAAGGGGAATAGCAAATGATTGGTTTAAATCATATTTAGAAAATAGAAAACAATTTGTTTCCTTGGGACACACCATATCAAAAACCAGACACATTTCATGTGGTGTTCCTCAAGGCTCAGTTCTTGGACCACTACTTTTTCTGCTACATATAAGTGATTTTGACTACTTTTGTATTAAATGTAACAAAGCTAAATATGGTGCTAAATAAACTATTGATTGATTGAATAGGGGGATGCCAAGGCAGCTCTTCCTTGCTAAATCATCAATAAATCTCACCTAAATTTGAGCAAGTTCAAAACAGTGATGATTTCTCTACAACAAATCGCCATGAAATAGCAGGTACAGTAGTCTACACATTAAAAATCGCCACCAAAATTGCGCGAAGAACATCTCGTCAAAACAAAGCTGCGTGGCATGGCCAACTCAATCGCAGGGATAGCATCAAAGACAAAAATTTAAAAAGCTTTTAGGGCCTCTTCATATGAGCCTGATTACCGAGATTTGGCCCTCCCACTATTTCTCTAGTAAAAATTCCAATTGTTCATATGACAGGGTGGGCCAGCCCAGATAACCGAGATCTTGGTCTTTGCAAAATGAAAATGTTCCAACTATGTGAGTCTGAAATAGGGCCCTGTAAGGGGGGGTGTCCATGTCCCCTGTCTGAATTTCAAAACTAGGTATGTCACAATTTTGAAATGTCTCCGAGTCGTTCATTAGAATTTCGACCAGTGACTACATTCACGTTAAAATCTGAATTGTCCTTCCAACATTTGTTAGGAACTCCTGAAAAAAATCAACCCTGAAGGTAAAGGTTTATCACACCCTGTTAAACACTCTACACTTTTTTAAACCATCCAATCATTTACAGTTGGGGCGGATCTAGCATTTTGTGAGAGAGGGTTTGAGCACCAACACACTAAGGGAGTCTGGGGGCATGTTCCCCCCAAAATCTTGAAATCTAGATTTGCCGAAATACCATTTCTTGCATTTTGACAACTCTTTTGAACAAAATGTAAACGTTCAAACCAACAATTTCAAACCAACAATTTCAAACCGCACTTCTTGTGAAATGCTCTCATACACTGCTGTCAGACTCGAAAACGACATTGATTATCATCCTCCGAGTGTGCTGCTTAGTGAAAGCGTGGAGTACTGTGTGAACCCACAGAAAAATTGGATAGAGAAATTTGTGAGCGCCAAAGGAGAAAGCTGCCTATGGTGGGATTAGGGGCATGCTGCCCCAGAAGCTTTTAAAATTTGGCTCTCTAAAATGTCATTTCCCCGCATTCTAAAGCATGAAAAATGACTTTCAATAAAACATCCTAACGATGTTCTAAAATGTTCGTTACACCGGACGTTTCGCAAATATACAGGAAAATATTAATGGGAAAGAACGGAAACTCTGGAAACTTTAGAAGTGCTGCTGTGTAACTGCTGTTAGCTAGTAGAAAGGAAACAGCATCCAGAGACAAGCGCATCCGCGATAAATTGACAAAAGAAGGAAGCACTCCGCAATGTACACTGGTCACAGAACTGATTTCGCTGTCGAAATTTGTACCAAATACAAAATTCGCTGTCGGTTTAACTATTATCAGTGTCGCTGTCGGAATTTCCTTGCAGCGGCTTGTCATTCGTCGCTAGTTCGTAGCTCTCCTGTCGCCGTTTCAAGGACGTGTCGCTGGTTCGGATTTACCCCTTACAGAGCCCTTGAAATGTACTTGCTTCTTAATTTGGCATTGATGGAGTAGCCTGCGAGCAGGCCCTCTGAGGAGGCTATGATGGAAGAATTGGCAAAACTTTTGCATCATGGACACTTCATCTCGGTTACCCAGATTGAAATTTTCCATATGAACACACGACCGCGCTCACATATGAAGAGGCCCTAACCGTAACGTCAATCGAATTTCCAATCCTTACCTCATTAACTTCATCAAACTCATAACTTCCCTGGTCCCCTGGGAAATTTTCTCCCGGAGTACCGTTTATATTATTTGTGAACTTCTCCGATCTGCACTTTGCTCGCCTTCGTTCCATGTTTAAAATAGAATGAAGAAAAGTGCGCTGGCTTTCTATTTCAAGGACGCGTGCGTCCATATATGGAAAGCTGGTTGACTGATTGGTCAGGTTATATTATTGCGTTCGACGAAGGAGAACGCAGTCTAATTCGCGTCATTTCCGGTTGGATGCCATGCGATTTCAGAGTTTTGGGCGCCATCTTGGTACGGTCTGAGGAATGTCAGAAATAAACCTCGAAAGCATGGAGCATGCTACCGTTCGTGGTATGGTAACTAGCGCATGCTCAGAGGTGAAAAGAATTCGATTTTCAACTGCGTCACGGATCGGATCTTTCGTCACTGTCGTCACTGTCGTGTTTTGTCACTGCGTCACGGATCGGATCTTTCGTGTTTTTGCCAAGACAAGTGAAACTGTGTGGATTTTTTCGCACTATCGGTACGAACTATGAGCGAAGCTGTTTATCAGAATATCAGACCTTGTCTATAGTAGGTGATCAGAGTAGAATGGCACATAAACATTGCCATATTCATTGTCATATTAATGTACTGTCTTCCAGCGTTCTATTTTGTTAGTTTACAGACCTTGAATTGTTATCCAAAAGATCGTTCAACATTTGCATTGTGACATAGACAGGACAGCGGGATTGGCGTGAATTTCTTTTTATTTCTTACTTTCTTAATTAATATTATCGGTTACCTCAACCTATGTTGTAAAGTGCCTTGTAGTCTGTTTCGCGTCGTTAACACCCAGTCAGGTAACCCATACCGCTCGAGAGTCTTTGTAGGTTTTTGCACGGACTACTAAATGCCGATTCGTATGCATCGGTACATAGAAATCGGTAACAGTAGAAATGAGTGAATAACTCAAGGCGAAATACTCTGGAAAATACCGTCCGTTGGGCATCGCTTCAAACCGCTCGCATGTCCGCCATCTTGTTTTTCCGAATTGTGGCTTCGTGTGACGTCATCGTAAAGTCGGAAATATTCCGAAAACTCAGGGGTCCTCTAGTGTCGACCTATATAAAAGTCCAAGGGAGGCGGCACAGGGGTTCCCAACACGCGGCAGTCAATCATGTGCGACGCATATTTAATGAGCTTAATTTCGGCTCCATGTGCGATTTACCAGGTGTTATTAAGTCACGCGCCTGATCGGTCAAGGTTTGATGACGTCACGACCGATCGGTTAATAAGGATTGTATGGGAAGATTTTCAAATCACATTTTAAGCGTGAAAATAAAAAAAATCTTACTCTTGAAATTGGTCAGAGAACAGAACGAGTCCTTATTTACTGTTAATGGTGACTTTCGAGGCGATTTGGCGCCAATTGAATTTTTTGTGGTGACTCGTTTAAAGTTTGCGGATTGGCCGTATCCGGTGAATACGGTTGATGAATCCGCAACTTTTTGAAAACGCTTCCGAGAGTGGATTTTTTTAATACGTTGTGAATACGGCGTCGTGTGGATGGTCGAATCCGTATATTTTTGAATACGCTGATCAAAAAGTTTCGGATTTATCAACCGTATTCACCGGATACGTGTGGACGGGAGGCCAATCCGCAACGAAAAAGTTGCGGATTTAAAATATCCGGATACGTGTGGAATGGCTTAAGCGATTCGAATACGATACGTGTGGACGCGATTTTTTTTCAAATCCGCATCAAGAAAGTTGCGGATTCAAAAATATCCGAATACGTATGGACGGGGCCTGAGTACCGACTGTGCGGCGAGAGAGGAAAATAACCTCTGGTACCCAGGGTATGTTCGGGCTAGTTTAAATGCCCAATAATTCGCCCGATGAGCAACTTCAGTAAATTAAAAGAACAAGCTTACTACAAAAGCCGAAATGTATAGCCTTTAAATCGTATAAATGGTGTCTGACAAAATATATTTTTACAATAATACGTCACTGCAGTAGTACAAAAGTCAACTGGTTCCGGTTTTTCGATCACCTGGTAAGCAATGAGAAACAACCAAAGACCATTCCCAGGATGCCACAGGTTCAATTATCATTACCTCCATAAAGGTTCCTGGAGTCTTCCACATCTCGTACAGTGCTACTCCTGGTGAGCGCCATCACTCAGCCTATGAACTACCCCGGGTAAGCAATTTTGTTGTAGGACACACCGGCCCACTGGAACACGTTGGCCAGAACAATAACCTACGATTCAAAAGCAAGAATGGGTCAAACTTTTAAAAGCAACGAAAACTTCAACCGATTAAGGAAAACGTCCCTTTTTTTGAGTTGGCCAGGAGACAAGGGCCTCCTGCAGTAACCTTGACATGACACGGTCGTTACGCGCGGACATGCGCATCCCATGACACACCCCTTTAAGAGTAATCTTTTAACTTCCTCCAACATGGCCGCCATGACGTCATTTGCAACCCAAGAATGTGACTGTATGTACATGCGAAGACATAAATCAACTTGACGCGAACTACTTGAATGTTTGATCGACTACAATTTTATTACTAGAATCACGCCGATTATATCGGGTCTGAGCTTAGCAATAGTTGTTGGTGCTGTCATATCCTGGGTCAAATAGAAAGTTATGTTCCTTAAACAATACAATACAAGACAATGACTGGTGGAAGCAGAAAATAAGTCCACAGCCCTGCAGTGGGAGTTCAAGTTATCCAATTCTAACTCACTTATCTCCTTAAATGGCCAGGGGACACTACAAGACAAGAGTATTATAAGGTAGGCTCTAATGTATAGCACTGCACGAGCCTCTCTTATCATAGCAGCACTGCAAGTTAATCAGAAAAGAGTATTATTTATAAACTGTAGGAGAGATATAAGTGACAATTTCCTAGTTTGCTATCTGCAAATTTTGACTACTATGTGCATACGCAAGCTGTGTCATTTTGGTCTGAAACACTTGCAAAACAGGAAATAAAATGTCAGAAAGCAGCAATGTTGTTGTAAACTTGGCTATGTCTTTTTAATTGGCAGATTTTGTTTTTCAAGAAATTCTACATACAGTAAGATCTGTTTCCATTTAAAAATGCATCTGTTTTCACAAGCCTCCATTTTGGAACCATATTTAAAAGTCTCCATTTCAAAACCAAATCTACCAATCAGAATGAGACTGTCCCAAGTCAGCACAGAAAAGTCATTTGTGATTTCATTATTGAGTTTTCATGCACAGCTTCTTCAACACCTACATGCTTGCATCACTTGCATGCAAAATTTACATTTATGTTTTATCTTTTTATTCATCTCGGTGTTAGCTGTGAAAAAATATATCTAAACAGGTTACAGGGATTCGTTATACAGACAGCCGACCAAGGGGAGTTAGACTACACTTGGTTCGATAGATCATGGCCATGTTGATGCCAAGTACAATAGACGCTAATGGGAGTGAGCATTATAACAGTGTTACAGTCCCACCAACATGGCCACCATGACGCCAAATGAAAACAAGAATTGCTCGGATAGAAAGTATAGAAATCTTTATAGCAATGCCACAGATGCCATAATGACAAAACTTAGTGATTAACATATTATGATCTGTTGTCAAATGCTTTGGAAAACTCCATAAATAACCTCACAGGCGTGCAAGTCCTCCTCTATTGCCTTCTGTATTTTATCAGTTATAGTATACATTTTTAAATTAAAAGTGCTGCTTGCAGGACGATAAAATTGCGTTGCTTGTACGACTTATGAAGAGAATAGTTGGTATTTGGAAAGTCTTAATTTGTGTTTTGGTCAAAATAATGTTGAATTAGCTATAAGTACAAGGTACGTGTACCTGTTTGACGTTGATTTGAAGTCCTGCTGGATTTACAGTTACTGAAGTTCCAGTAATCTTGTCACTTATAGTTACAGATATCGATCTGTCTGGTGGCACACCACGTGAAATCCTCCACTTTTTGATCAAATCAAAGAGTGGAATCTCAAGGTCACCATCGTGCACGATAACTCTTGGATCGGGACACTAAAATTGAATAATGAAAAAATAACGTAATACAAAAACTTTAACATTTACACCGTTTTCAGTTAGGTTAGGTCACAGAAATATGCGTCTAAGCTTGGAAAGAGAGCGCGCATACTGTTTCCCGCGTGGCAAAACGGGGCAACATTTGGGAAACATGCGCGCTAGTAATGTTACCGCCACAATGTGTCTTCGTTTTGCCAGTTCTTAAAGGTGCAGCAATACGGCGTTGCGCATGTTACTACCCTTCGCGCAACTTGCCGCGCGACAAAAATTAGAAACCGATCACCGTATTTTATGGGGGTTCCGCTTAGTGAGCAATGATTCAGAAAAACGAACAAAATAATGGCCTGGAAAAACGAGTTGTAGTGGAAACAATGCGTCTTTTTATTTTTCAGGGCGGCAAAACGTGTGGTAAAAGGTGCGCTCAGTGCGGACACAACAAATGTTTCTGAAGTTTTTCAGAAACAACGTTTGTGTCCAGGACATAAATTTGTGTCCACGACACATGTCGCGCGTGGCAAAACGGGGTAACATTTGGGAAACATGCGTGCTAGCAATGTTGCCGCCACAATGTGTCCTCGTTTTGCCAGGCCTCAAGTGAACAACAAAAGCCGGTAAATACATAGTCTTTATTTTGTGTAAATGGTGTCTGACAGAATATAAGTTGCTTGAAGATAAGTAAATTATTAATGGATTACGAAGAGCAGGTGGTGTCACATGTCAGGTTAAAACGCTCGGTTTAAAGAACGTGTTGGCTGACGTTTCGAGCCTTAAAGCCTGAGCAAACGAACGCAACATGTTGGCACAACATCGTCTATGATTTTGCACTTCCGAATGCTTCATGCGACGATAAGAGCAGCAATTGCGATGCATTTTCGCGTTTTCCATCGTCTATTTTCATCGGGCTCATAATTGCGGACTCCAACAACACTGTACCGTTTCGCAAAGAGTTTTTGGGTGATAATGTTAGGCGATGTTGTCAGTGCCCACGTGGAGTTGCGTTCGTTTGCTCGAGTCTTTTGCTTTGTCAGAGCTTGCAACGTCCAGCAAAATAATACATTTACGGCGTTCAGCACATGCACGTTAATATTGAACATTTTGCATCTTGCCGCCGCTCCAACTCAGACCAAAAAAACACTAGTTCTAAAAGAAACTAGATATTCCAACCATTGTATGCTGCATTAAAAGCCAATACAAAAATATTGTGAATAAAATGATTAAATACCAAACAGCTTTCAAATTAATAAGACAGCAGCCATATTGTGAATAATTGTAATAATAATACTAATAGAAAGAAATGTACACTTCGCGTCACAATTCTTGGTAACGTCACCACATAACTAGCTATGCTACGTTTCACAGCTGCAAAACAAAAAGAAAAAGTGTTAAATTTGGCGTCCAGAGATAAGCGCATGTCATGCGCGCGTGTTGTGCGTTTTCACTCGCGAGTGATGTTGGTTCATGCGTGTAGGCATAAAGTTGATGTTGCAAGTATCACACAGAATACTCACGAGTATCACATTGGCTGATCGCACGATGCCGTTCTCCTGTTCGATTTTTTCCATCATCTCACGATCCGGTGTTGTCAGTGTTCTGTAACGCTGGGAAACGTATTTTCTTTTTTGTAAAAGTTCAACACACTGTGTATAACTGTGTTAAGGTAAACGTAGAACGAAAAGAAATTTTATTTATACATGGCCGAGCATTTAAGTTTCCAGCTGGTGGGGCCGTGTGGTGGTATACCTGTAGAAAGCCCCGGGTAATACGTACTCCCTCCTACAGTACTACATAAGTCAACTGGTTCCGATTTTTTGATCACCTGATAAGCAATGAGAAACAACCAAAGACCATTTCTAGGATGCGACAGGTTCAATTATGATTACCTCCATAAAGGTTCCTGGAGTCTTCCACATCTCATACAGTGCTACTCCTGGTATCAAAAGCATGGAAGAGAGCGCCATCACCCAGCCTATGAACTCACCCCACCCCGGGTAAGCAATTTTGTTGTAGGACACACCGGCCCACTGGAACACGCTGGCCAGAACAATAATCTACGAATCAAAAGCAAATGGGCCAAACTTTTAAAAGCAATGAGAACTTCAACCGATTAAGGGAAATGCCCCTTTTGTTGAGTTTGCCAGGAGACAAGGGCCTCCTGTAGTAGCCTTGAAAGGGCCGTGTGGACGATGATGGTGACGATGACGATGGTGATGGTGATGATGATGATAGTGATAATGGTTATGGTGACGATGATGATGGTGATGGTGACGATGACGATGACGATGAAGACGTTGATGATGATGACAATGATGATGCGGATGATAATGATGATGGTGACGATGACAATGGTGATATGATGATGGTGACGATGAAGATTATGATTATAGTAATGGTACTAGTAAGGACGACGATGGATATGATGACGATTATAATGAAGACGAAGATAATGATAATAACAATGATAACAATGATAAGGTGATGATAATAGTTATAACGACTAGATAATAATGAGGCGATAGCGATTTAATGCAGGAGAATAATTGATACCCGAGAGACAGGAATGATATTTAGAAAAAGGCTAAACTTACGATTGTTACGACAGGAGTGATATATTTCCAACAGATGCGAAACCAGCGGTTGGGTTTTTTGCCTGTCATGGCCTCAACGTCCCTACTGAAGTTATCCACGCCTGAGGAATAAAAACAGGAGCGTACAATGATTAAATAACGATTTGTATGCACGTAAAGATAAAAACGATATGATGAAAAAGAAAAAAAAAAAAAAAAAAGGGGGGGGGTTGGGGGGACTTCGTAACCACTCACCATATATCCAACTCACAGTGATCACCTCACACAAAACAAGGAACAGAAGGGAGATTCCGGCCGTCTGGTAATCCATCAAGTTAAACACCCACATACCACCCTACAAAGAAACACAGATATGCGAGTAATGTAATGTATAAAAGTAATATTCTGATGCCTGCAGGTGAGGCAACAACATGGAAAATGCCGTTTTGGAAACGACAGAAACTTCGTGCAACGCTCGTAAAATCTTCGAACTTAGCCAAGAAACTCAAAATTAAGAGACGTTACTCATGTATGAGTTACTTCCAAACGTTTCTAAACATAGCTTGCACACGATGTGAAATTTTACCTCGAGTCATAGACTGAGTTAGATAGTAATGGCGAAGAACGCTGACCAACGGAAGTGACGTCAGTACCGCGCCCAGAGTGTTAATGTGATCCCGGGTGCAAGTAGAGTTTTAACAGACTTGTTGGCAACTGACGTTTCGACCACTCAACTGAGTGTTAGTCGTATTTGGAGAATATTAGCTAAAATGGCATTTACAAAGATTAAAAGGTTGATACGGAGACGGAGAAGATCGTTACCTGCATTACACACGGAATTCCAAGAATCAACATGCTCACGCAAAGACCGACCACGAACAGCGGTTTGCGCCATTTTCCTTTGAAAACTGGAAACTCGTCTGTGAAAGCTGTAATAACGGCTTCGATCTGCGCAAACTGCGGAGTTTAAGCAGACAGAAGACATTACACCAAAAGGCAATGGCACTAAGAAACCAAATGACACTAAGAAATCCCAGAAAAACTCCTGCAGGGGTATGGTGGGAAGCACTGGGGATTGGTGGGGGAGGGGGAGGGGTGAGGAAAGGCTGAAGGTCTTGAACACTTAAGCCTACCAAAACATAAAGCGTAAGTTAACATAGTTTCTGTCACACGTGACCAAATCACCTGACTGTCCAGTCCCAGTGTAATTAACATGAAGAAAAACAAAATAGCCCACAGTGTGGACAGCGGCATTTGCGAGATGGCTTCTGGGTAAACTACAAAGGCAAGACCGGGACCTAAGAAGAGAGGAAAACAAATAAAGTATAGAAAATTATATGTGATTTCTCATACGTTGAGTGTATATTTGTAAGCCTTTCCAAAAAGTAAATTGGGTTGCTGAGTTACCAACTTTAATCTTCTCTTTTTATTTCATTATCTTACCAGAGTGTGTTATACAATGAGAAGTAAGTTGATAGATTGCTCAGATGAAAGTTCAGGAAATGTTTTAGTTATGCATGAAAACCTACACAAACGAGTGTTTGTCAAGTTAGTTTTATTTTATTTATAGTGACATTCGTTCTTCACCTGATGTGGCGACGTTTTTAACTGTTGTTTGGAGATTAAAGGCCATGAAACCCAGGACACTGAAGATGACGAAGCCGGCAAAAAAACTTGTGAAGCAGTTTGCACACGACAGGATTAAAGCATCTCTGAGAAAACAAAATGAACAAAATTATTCACAGGAATTCATTCATCCATCCATTTATGTGATTGGCTTTGACATTCTCATGTAAGTGAACTTACTGATGGCAGTTGTTCTCAAACTTGTTGTAGCTTCCAAAGGTGATAAGGGTACCAAAGCCGATGCCCAGTGACCAGTAGATTTGTGTGGCAGCATATACCCACACCTGAATTTAAAAAAAAAAGGAATGCAAAGTGGTTCAAGGGGAAAAGCTATCAAATATTGTTCGAACATATATCACGATATATACACAACTTCAACTGACCAATCAATGAAAAGACTGCAGTGCGCAGTCTCAAAAAGAACGTTCTCGGCGCCGGAACGTTTGATAGTTCCCGTCAACTTTAATGTTTTCTTTCGGTTTTTCACCAGAAATATCTCTGCATGCAGTTTGAAGACGTTGGCTCGCTTGCTTGGATGAAATCTGAATTACCAATTCTCATTATATCACTCGTACTGTACATTCTCTTCTTCAGTGGTTGGGAAAACCTGCATTATGGAATGATGGAGTTTTGTCATAAAATTGGCGTTCCGCTAACCTGAGGGTCTGCAAGTTTGGACCAATCAGGATCGAGATAAAACAGTACTCCATCCCCTGCTCCCTCCAGGGTCACTCCACGGATGAAAAGAATAAAGAGCACGATAAAGGGAAAGGTCGCTGTGAAATACACCACCTGTGAATGAGAGAGCCAAATATATCAACAATAGAACAGGCAAACTAACTCAGACTAATAAAGAAAAACGGTCCCCTGAACTGTCAAATGAGACCCACCAAAGTGTGACCACTCGAAAGCTCTTATTGAGTACATTTTGTTTTGCCACCCTGGAAACATCAAAGGACACAATGTTGCCGCCACAGTGTGACCTCGCTTTGCCCTGCTCTTAGCTCAAGTATCGCTCTTCGTGCATCCACAAAATCTGGAGTTATAAATTTTAGGGGGGGGGGGGGGGTATGTCCTATGGTGGTGCCATACACAAGTTAGATGAGAAAAACGTGTATAGAAAGGGTGAGAACGTGAAAACGATATAAACGTTTTGAACTGATAATCTACAGTATTATAATGGGCGCACGTTTTATAATAAATCAAGAACGCCAAATACCTTGCCAGATGACTTAATTCCTTTGAACAGACAGAAATAGACAATAACCCAGGAGAGCACCAGAGTGCCAAACAGCGGCCATCTCATTTCACCCATATCGTCGATGAAATCAGTAATCTGAAGAACGTAGTCCCTGGATATAACACAAGTTATCAGACTCGACATTAAGTTTTACTTTGGTTTCATTATCAGTATTATACCAATCTGAATCAACTAAAGGTCTATGTGTGAAAACTGGACACTGTTAATAATAATAATAATAATAATAATAATAATTTGCCTTTATTGTTTTATGATTTGTACATATTTGAAATTAATAGCCAAAGCCAGAGGCTTATATTGCATAGGCTGGAGGAGAGTCTATAGTGAAAAAAAAAAAAAAAAAAAAAAAAAAAAAATACTGCTGTTAAGAAGTTTGAGTTGACGTTTCGAGAGTTATAGCCCTTCGTCGGAGCAAGAGAAAGGAGAATTTAAGTCAAGGAAGGGCTAAGCAATGTTCGAAACGTTACTAGCTCAAAATTCTTAACGACGCCGTCCAGTTTCCTCACATCTTACACAGTTTCCTCACACACTTATAATATGATGAAGCTGGCAGGGGATGTGCCGTTGGAAACAGTAAAGTTCCATATTATTATAAAACGAACCATACTTCCTATGTAACTAAGTATAAATTACCCGCCACTTTTGCGCCGATTGTGGCGGTAAAAAAGTAAAATGCATGTAACAGTTATTGTCTGAACTCACTTCCAGAATTCTGCACTCGGTGAGGTGTGCTTCTGGGTGCAATTTTGAGGAAGGTCAAATGCTGTACAGTTTAAGATTCCATCGCCAGTTCTCTTCTCCCTTCCAAGGCAACAAACAGAAGCGACAAGGTTAACCCTTTCATTCCCAAGCTCAAAATACAGATTCTCCAAAGCAGCCAAGAAGAAAATGTAATGAGAATGTAAGAACTGATATTTTGATCGGTTGTAATCCGAGCTAGCAATATCAAATACTCCTTACTATCTGTAATGACACTGAAAGAGAAAACTTAAATTGATCACACCTGGGGACGAAAGGGATAATTATACTAGTAAGGTAGAGCCTCTCATAAATGGTCACCCTTGGTTTAGGTTTAAGTGACCGCTTACAGGAGGTGGTCGCTTATGGGAATTTCTTGCCACATCTCACTTAGGCTTAAATGGGATCTAGCCGTGTCAGGAAGCTGGCTTGCACGGAGTTTGAAAAATGGCAGAAACTTCCGTCTGGAATTTACTCTAAGATTAACTGGCATCTTCATGGTCATACTCATTATCTAGTAGACTTTTTGTGTATTAGTGGCTGTGAAGTACATCTCTCTCTCGCTGAGTTTGGTTTTGTGACTCACAAGCAATATTTGGAGTTCCAGTAGTTGTCGCAGGTCTTCCACGGAACCTCAGCTCTGAAGGACTCGAATAAGTAGAAGAAAACCCACGCCAAAATAACCACATAGTAGATACACACCATGTAACCAACCAAGCAGATAGAGTAACCAATTCCTGGAAGTTACGAAGATTCAATAAGTTTCCGTAATGCAGAGAAGACAGTCAAGCACCGCCATGGGTGGGGAGGGTGGGGGAGGGAGGGAGGGAGGGGAGATAGCAGGCCGAACTAAGGCTTATTCTTTAGAACATCATTCCTGTGTGGTCGAGCCAGTGACCATTTTGTCAAACTCTAGTAAATTGTACCCGCAGTTGTACACTTGTGTTCTGTATAAATCAACTAACCAAACACTTTTCACAATAATAGCAATATACAGTGTTTGAGGGGGACTCCGTTTACTACTGGACTGCGGACAGTCCCTCCTTCTCCCGGAACTGCCCGCCATACTGTTCTGCGCTCGCACCAGGCTCCCGCAGTACGATCAAGGAGCGCCGTATAGTCCACTACAGGGAGAACCCCCCTCCCCTCCCCCAGGAGAAAGGAGGGAATATTTGCGGTGTTAATGCCAGCCTTACCTCTTGCTAACGGGCAGATAGATTTCCAAACGCCGATCACTCCTGAACTAAACCACTGACCGATTGCAAGCTCAAGAAAAAACAGCGGGACTCCGTTAAGTGCGAGCATAAGAAAATATGGAATCAGGAACGAAGCTGAAAAGCAAACACAGAAACGCAGACTACAGTTAGTAAATTAAAAGCATAAACTGTACAGTTCGCGTTTACACCCGTCGTCATATCGGGGAGTATAGCGTACCCAGGATGCATTGGTGTCTACATAACAATCATTCACTTGTTTTATCATGGTCGGCAGCCAACTGACTATTTCAGTAAAATGGTCAGATTGGTTCTGTTCTGTCCTGTCTGTGCTGCCAACTTTTATTACTTTATTAGAACCTCAAGGGGATTAACTTTGATTAACACTGCGAGTTTACCCATCGCACTGGGACAAGTTTAGTTTATTATTTTCCACTCAAAATCTGTCATCGGTCAACTGTCATCATGCCACCGAACCCTTACTATTATGGGCCAGCTGTCAGTGAGTCAGTCAGACAACTGGGAGTCCTCCCATCCGTTTAATCCTTCAGTAGAGAGCACGGAATCGGCCAAAAGAGAGTACGAGAAATGGTCGAAAGAAGAGGAGCGATACCTCGTTACACTGTGGGCAGACCGGCTAGACCAGCTAGAAAGTCAGCAAGCAAAGGCAGGCATGGGCAGCAATAGCCAAGGCCCTCAATGCGAAGTTTGATATTTCGCGCACGGCTCCCCACTAAGTGGCACGGGAGAAATTTGATAGCAGAGTAATTTAACCCCGGTCGCCACCTTTGCGAGACAATTTTCATTTAGTGCGATTGAAACATTAAATGTCTCAGATGTTAAGACAAGATAAACTTGCGAAATTTTTCCGAGGCATTGCAAATGTTATGCTCTAGTGCGATGTGGGCCCAAGTTTTCTTCAGACTGTAAGTGATATCACAACCAACATGTCAAGGGTCCGTGATATGACCTTCGCTAGGTCTCTGCTTCGCTGCTCGCTGCTGACAGTTAAATAAATAATGCAGATTGATCCTAACTCCAGCTCGCTCTCTCTTCTTCTAACGATATATCTATCTTCAAGTTAATTTATTTTTATTGACAGATGTTGTATCTTCAGCTTCCCGTGATCTTTGCCCTAACCCAATTAGCAATTAGACAATAAACAAAGAATCCCTATATATCGCGCACTCGAACATTCTTGTTCGCTTCATGTGTTACAGTTCTGATATCTTTTTAGTCAAGGTTGGGAGAATTATGACCCAAATGTTTGCAAACCTATTCCGCGAGTCGGCCATTGACGCTATGTTCAAGCAATGTAGCTTGAATTGTGGCACACATTTTGTCTCTTTGGTCCGGGAATGGGGTAGTATAAAAAGTTGCTCATTTGGAATTATAAAATAGGGTGCCTTTTTAAGATACAGGGCTGAAATAGGGCAAAAAGTATGGCGTAAGTCCGAAATAGGTTTTCAGAACCGGGAGGCACACTCCCACCAAAAAAGATATGATTAGTACGAAGGGGGCCCGATACCACGGAGAAATGGCTCGGTGCGGGGCCTTGTGTACCGGTTCCCAGCCCATGGTGCATATCGCTTCGAAATAACTGTATATGATCATTTCCATTTTTTGTTCAAGCCGACGTTCCATGATAAATTTATGTCCTGTAAAAATGTCATCAAAAGAAGAAAGGGTTGTTGTTCAAAGTCTGAAAATGTGCGTTTAGCGCCATAAAAGCTCTTTCACTGTGACGTCACATGTGATTAATTCTGATTCTCCAAGTTTGGTCTCCATAGTGACTACGGGCGTTGTTTGCATAAAGTTACAAATGGCATGTCGTGACTCCTTTTGCAAGGACCTGCTAGCGGGACAGGATGTTCCATTATAGCTGCACAAATTGGATAGAGCAAACCACATACTCACGTGGCAGTCTTCAATCTCAAAGATTATTTTATGCTCACTAAGTCTCACAAGTCACTGAGTCTCACAAGTCTTATGATTGTTTGAATATTCTTTTGTTGAGCATTTGAATGCGAATATTAATATTAAAATATAACGTTGCCGCCAGAAACCAAAACACGACATTTTATCTTGTTGTAAACATCTGGAAAACAATATTTCTCGACAATTAGAGAACACCAGTCTTTTCAGGGAAAATTACTTGAAATCAAGTCATCGCATTCTGTGGTACAAAAGTCGGTGAACGACGAAGCCGCTCTGGACGGGGCCTCGTGGCCTCGCGTGTTTACACTAAACCGACCTGGTTCTAAGACCTACCGATCTGATAAGCAGTGTTCGTATAAATTGCAAGATTACCCGTCAAAACTCTGTTTGACAAACAACGGAAGTCCTGTACTTCATTCTGGTATTTACGATTGCTATCATAATTCTCGTATTCCATTTTTCTCGTATTTGTTCCATTGCTATATGAACGACTTGTTTGGTTCGGTCAGTCACCAAAATGACAGAATGACGCGTACCCTGGGTCCCAGAGGCTTTTATTCTTACTAATTACAGAGAAGGTCTCGTCAGCCACTTACCTCCGCCGTTCCTGTACGCGAGATATGGGAAACGCCAGATATTTCCAAAGCCCACACAATACCCGAGCGATGAAAGGATGAAGTCAGCCTTGTGCCCCCATTTTTCTCGGCCATCAATGACTACTGGCTTGCCAACTTCCTTTTCGGAGTTCCCCGGTGATGTTTGCTCCCCTTTCGCCTTGCCGTCTTTGAATAGTTCTTCTTTTTCCATCGCGAATCGCCAGCTAAGATGTGAGACGCCGCGCCTTCAAAATCCAACGTAAAATTAGACGCCCGTGACCGTCTGGGAATAATGAATTTTAATGGGTGCCAGTCATGCAAAGCAGCCAAACAAAAATGGCTTTATAATTAACGGAATGTTGCCGTTGGCTAAAACGCCAAAGCGCAGCAGGCTAAAACGCCATTTCAAGGCTAGAGGAAAAATCCCGAAGGGCTCTCAAATGGATATAAACATTCCTCTGACTTTCTTTTCCATCTTCGTGGACTGTTGCAACGAGTAAAAAGAAATCAGTTTTCAACACATCGCCACTTACTAGTTCTCACGTTTCTGATTGGTTCGCAAACAATGATCAGCTCCCAAACGGCTTCATAGCTATGTCACAACAACTTTTCATACAACTTGCAAAGCATCGCCTTACGTATGTCACATCAAACCATGATCATTTGCCGGTTTTCACCCAGCGGGTTTTAGCGGATTTTTTTGAGGGTCACGCGATCTCAACACCCTCTAAGGTAATACCGCTTTTTTGACGCTAAGACTGAAAAAAGCACGTTTAAGTTGATGATTAAATAGATAAATAAATTACAAACAAAAAAGCATAACTTGGTCACCGGTGTTTAAACTTTATTTTATGGGGCTGGTGTCCCGCCACACACCCAGAAATAAAGTAAAGAAATAAAATAAGCCAGTTTTAATACAATCATGTGACAAACAAGCGTTTTTCAAGTAAATATCTCTACTGAATATAGTTTTGCTTATACATTTTGGCATTATAACCAGAGATAAAGCAGTTATCCACTCTACCCGCCAAGTTTCATCCTCAGGGCTCAGTTGTAAAGCACGATAAAGCTGCTAATCCTGGATTAGGTCTAAGATTCGCTGTCATTTTATTAGCCTGAAAATAGGAGTTCACAACATGACTTCCTTAGTGTTTTGTCACTGACCAGAACAAGACTTTTAATTGGCCTTTTTTGAAACTCTGCAGTTTTCTGGGGTCAAGTGGCTGACAGAAAGTACTTAGGTTAGCTTGATCGTGCTTTGAACAAACAGGCCCAGGTGGCCCGACAAAATACCTCAGCCTCGCGAACTGAGCATGATTGTGAAAGAGGCTTATTAAAATAAGACGTATGTACTGTGCGACAAGCGTTAATACAAAGTATGCGACGTTATTATAAAGTGCGACAGCACAGAAGACGTAAATAGTAGTGAAACAAAATGCTCTTCAACGATTCTATTTTGCTGTCCTTTTCGTGAGATTGCTGACACGGCAACCAAAGTTCATTAAAAAATACATCTCTCCCAGGAGCGCCTACCCCCTATCTCCCATAATGGGCCTGTGGGCCTGCCAAAGACTGTCATATAAACATTTCCTCTACATGAAAAACTCAACCTTAACACTTTTAAAGGGCTGACCAAATTTCTTCCAGACACTATTTTTAGCCAGGGTGACTATTCGTCATCATCGTTTCTAGGCTATTTTGTCTAGCCAGCGTTAAGTTTATTGAGTGTTCAAGCTGTCTTATGTCGCGCAAACACTATGATGCACCGAGTCTGACGGTGACGTCATTGACACACGTGATGCAAATGTAAAATCATGGTCTTTACGCAAATAACCAAAAACAAATAGGTAAAATGAAAGTAAAAAACAAAAACAAATGAAAAAAAAAAAAAACAAAAAAAAAAAAGAAAAAACTTTTACAATAATATGCCGTACCAGTTTTGTATAGCAGTTGCAAAACTTTTCTCCTTAAAATCTACAAAAGGATAAAATAAACTATTGGACAAGCTCGGTCAAAATACTAGGGGGTGTCTTCTGGATGAAACTATACGTAAATTCGTCTTGAGACGTTCACACTTAGCTCGTGCCCCAAGATTCACCACAGCATAATGGATTGGATTGACTGCAAAGCAAAATAAAGTTCTATAGAGAGGGAATCGTGTATGGAAAGACTACATCAGCGCGGACTGAGGAGTCAATCATAATTTTTACAAAGTATCTCGTTCTCACTAAGCAACTTACGTGTTTTTAGTCGACAATGACTTTCTTGCGGGTCACTCCTTCACGTCGGTCTACTTCGTCGAAAACTTTCTCGTCGGGCAATAGGAGGTTTCGCATTTTCTGTTATTGTTATTAAGGACAAGAACAAAAAACAAGAATGTATCATCATCATCATCATCATCATCATCATCATCATTATTATCATCATAATCATTATCACCATCATCATCAAAGTAACACGAATCAACTTGGCTTCTGATTGGTTGAAATTAGTGTTTTTGAAGCCTCTTTGATTGCATGGCGGAGTATTTACTTTGGTTTAAGGTTTCGACATTCATCCGGCTCTGATTAATATGGCGTCACAAATATAATTATTGGGGCATAATTTTGCAGTTTGAAAAAGAACCTACCTCTTGAACGGTGGTGCCCTTGGCATAAAAACCCTGGACGATGAAGAATGTGGGAACCATGATCATCGAAGAGAGGGCAAGCAGCCAACCAAAAAACTCTGCCCACCCCGGGTACGGCTTGTTGTCATACGAAATCCCAGTCCACAATGCCATCTGCGCAAGTATTATGCCCTGCGAGATAGTCAGTCGTAGTAGATTTTACAATGTTATGAATGTAGAACCATCCACAATTCTTCGTAATGTATCAACGTAAGATTTATAGAACGCCGTAAAGAATGTGTTGGCCTATTTTTTTTTCGAACGTTCGACAGAAGGACTAACGTGCAAAAGGTCAACAAACGAAAAACCTTGATTCGTCATTTTAAGAGCCCTTAAAGTCAAAAGATGTATTAAAAATTAATTTCGATTCGACACGTTTGAGAAGCGCAAAATGCAACTAACCTATTTTGTTATCGATTTATTACGGTTTTTCGTCTTGGGAAGCAAGTGCAGCTTTGGAGGCTTTTTTTTCACACATTTCTAGAAAATATTGAATTGGCTAAGAAGGCCCCTTTATCTCACGAAGACACCGTGAAAATACTTAGTTTTTGGTAGTGCGATTACCCTACTTTTAGTTAGCGATAATTGCACGAAACTGAGGAATATTCAATTCCACACACCACATCACTCCCAAAACAAACAAACAAAAAAAACAAACAACAACAACAACAACAACAACAACAAAAAGCTGAAAAAGCTGAAGATACGAAGAAACAAAGCAAGCATTTCGTAGAGTCGCATATAGACCGCAATATCAACTCACAAGTGTCGCAAGAGGAGAAATATACTTCCAGCACAGCAAGAAGAAAATGTTGGGGCGTTTACCAATCATCTTCTCGATCATATCAGAGAGAGTCTCAGTGCCTTTTGAGGGAAGAAGAAAGAAAGAAAAAAAGAAAAAAAGAAAAGAAACGTAAACGTAAACGTAAAGAAAAAAGTACTCTACTAATTGGAAACATAAGCACATTATACAGCACAGCACAGCAAAGGATAACAAAGCATAGCACAGCACAGTCTTACAAAACACAGAAATACCCAACAAAAAGACGAACAGAAAGTATAATATGTTTCGAGTCGAAAAACGTTCCGGCTTACCAACTCCCCATCCAATAAACGCGGCTTCGCAAAACCCAACAAATAGCAGAGAAATGCCACCAGTCTGGTAGTCAAACAGGTTAAACACGTACATGCCACCCTGAGAAACATCAAGGAAATTTTACAAACATAAAAAAATTAGGATCGCAACAACTTCAGAAATATAGTAGTATCAATAAGCATACAACAAGTAGCGTGTCGAAAGAAGTATCACCAAAACGCACCTGGGCACACATAGGAAGCGCCAAAAGGAAACACACCACACAGGCCACGATCAAAAAGGCCCATTTGTACTTGCGGAGGTACCTGGGATATTCGTCAGATAGGCCTGTGATAAAGCACTCAACCATGGCAAACTTGGAAAGGAAAAGTAACAGAAGTCAAATTGATAAAGTAATAGTAACTGGACAGAAATCAGTTTATATTTTCAGTCCTAATAGTACTAGTATTAGTATTAGTAGTATTATTAGTTGCGATAGTAAAAATAACGGCAGCAATAATATTTCAACAGTAAAAAAAGAAAAAAAAATAGCCATTAAACTTTAAATTAAAATTTGTAGGCTAAGTTTAATTTCACTGCCTGTGCTCGCGAAGAGGCGAGATCTGTGTTTTACCTGGCTGTCAAGTCCCAGTGTGAGAAGCATAAAGAAGAACAGGATGGCCCATAGAGGAGATACTGGCATCTGTGCAATGGCTTCTGGGTAACCGACAAACGCAAGTCCTGGACCTGGATTAAAATCAAGCAGCAAAATAGCAATAGATTATCCTTAATCGTTATATCTGAGGCTTAATTTGGCTCCCAATACAAGAAATCAGTAGCAAAATATATCAAGTCCCGCAGTAATTTTACTAACCTGAAGCAACCACACTTCCAACATCTGTATTAAGTTCTTTTGCCATAAACCCAAGCACGCTGAAGATCACAAATCCAGCAAAGAAACTTGTGCCGCAATTGATAAGGCAGACGATGATGGCATCCCTAAAAGAATGGCAGGAGTAGAGTTTTAATTCTGTTTTTACTAGACTACACAAGGATTCATAATCTACACGGAGACGGCTTCCGACGGCTTGTCAAAGAGTGAGTTCTTGTGCTAAAATGGCTGACAATCTTGTGCTAAAATGGCTGACAATTGGCGGGATTACCGCTTTCGTTACTTTAAAGCTAGAATAAGTAGGACTGTCGATCACTTACGACTGACAGTTGTTGTTAAACTTGTTGTAACTTCCGAATGTTATGAGCGATCCAAATCCAACTCCCAGGGAATAGAAGATCTGCGTCGCGGCACGAACCCAGACCTATAAAGAGGATCACAAACGTACCATAATTTTAACTCCCAAACAATAACACTAACAATATCCGTTTGCTTTGATGCCCCTGCTATTACTCAAAAGTGTGCCCATATATTTGTACACCCCAAGGGGCTCGAGATTTAGTTGTATGTAGATATACACTTGTTGACACTTTTGTTTTGCACTGTCACTGTTAACTTTTGTCGCTGTTTACACCAATGTTTGTCCTAGCTCTTCTTGACTCCCGTGTGTGTGTTCATATGAATTTGTTCTGTTCAGTACCCTAATATCTGCAAGTTTCTTAATATCTGGTTTGAGATAAAAGAGGACGCCGTCCATCGAACCGTCCAATGTTGCTCCACGGATCATCAGAATGAACAGCACCACGTATGGAAAGGTAGCAGTGAAGTAAACAACCTGACAACAAAGGTGGACACAGTTAGCGTTTTCTCTTACGTATCAATGTATGTTTGCCTGTGTTATGTTTGCGCAGTTTGTTCACCTTCTTTGTTTTGTCTTCTGTCTTTGTACGTGACTATGTGTGACTACACGTGACCATATGTGACTACACGTGACTATACGTGACTACGGGACAATACGTGACTAGTAAGTGCATTTATGTGTCTACGCCTGTAAGAATGGGTGTGGTCGAGACATCTGAATTGTGATCTAACCTTTCCAGATGACTTGACTCCTTTCACGAGACAAAGATAAACGAAAATCCAGGCAAGAAGCAAGCACAGCACAATCTGCCAGCTCACGTCTCCCATCTCCGAGATGCTGTCTGTTATCTTGAGAATGTGGGCACTATAAGAAAACATTACTAATTTAATAACTAAAAGTTTTCAATCGTCCTTCTTTCCGAGTAACCATTCCATTTATCATTTTTTTATGTAATCCGCCAACTTTCTGATATAATTTTACTAATTAGGCTAACCTGACGGCCCGATATTCTAAAGTTATGTACAGCTTCATGTTTATGAACTAAGACACTTGTTGTGCATGTAAATTAAAGCCACTTTTTCGTATCAGACCCAGGCCTTAAGTTGCTTGAATGTAAATTCCATTATCGTAACTGCAGCAAGGCGTAGGTTGGTCCCGATAGTTCTTAAGCTGAAGTAATACGGGCAACATTTTCAGTGCAACTTGTCGTGCAACAATGTTGCGTTGCAAGTTGCACCGTAATGTTGCGCGTATTACCACCGTGTTGCAAGTTGCAGCAACATGTTGCACGAAGTACAACCCACTTCTTCTTCGTGCAACATGTTGCTGCAACTTGCAACACAGTGGTAATACGCGCAGCATTACGGTGCAACTTGCAACGCAACATTGTTGCACGACAAGTTGCACCGAAAATGTTGCCCGTATTACTTCAGCTTTAGTCCTGATCTCTCATCATCTCTCATAATACAAACTCTCCTGACCACTCAACAGGAAAATGTTTAAGTGACGTAGTGAGAATTGATAGTTCAATCAACATTAATTTAAGCGAGCTATCATATGTGAACTTCTCCCAAACTATAATTATTATGTATTTCTACCGAGAGACTGAGGAAGAATATTAACGTTGATAACTCCATATGGGGCTACACTTACGTGAAGAACTCCTCAGAAGGGGACTTGGCAGAACAGTTCGGTTGGGCGCCAAATTTCTCACACTGAAGATTTAAGGAGCCGTTCCGCCTTAGCTCAGTTTCACTGAAAGAAAATCGACCAATCATTAATCAACCTAAAGATTGACCAATCACTCACTCAATCACCTGCTCAGACACTTACTCAATCCCTGCTTATTGATCTTTCTTCAAAGTAAAACCAAACGCAAATTAGGAGAACTGCAATAGAGGCTCATTGCTTCAGGCCTTCAGATAAGAGGGCCTAGATGGGGTTTACTGTTAAGTGTTATGGGCCTAAATGTTTTACTGTTAAGTGTTACGAAGCCAAAAAAAATAGTTAAGTGTTGATGTAAATTATAAATATTTATAACATAGTCACGATACAAGCCGCGCGCTGATTGGTCGAAAACCGTGGTTTGCCAGAGTTTATAAAATAACTATGATACTACGCGCGCTCTGATTGGTTAAAAAACCATTTTATAAATAAGTACAAAGACATGGAAATGACGAATCCTGAAATAAAAAGACTGCGTGTCGTCCCCTACTTCAAAGATTCATGTGTTACAGAAACTGCAGTGGGCTATTAGAGCAAATAGTGAAGCCGTGTGCAAATCATGTGCAATTAGTAAAGCAGCGTGAAGAAAAGTTGTCCGAATATTGCATGAAATTTAATTCGGAAACCGTGAGACAGAAAGCCAACAATTACACAGTCAAAGAACATTCTCTAAAGTTTCTAACCTTTATACCTTCGTCTCCTGTGGCTCGTAGCTAGTAACTAGATGGCTTAGATCACCGGAGTTTCACACGAATAATTGTAGGTTTATGGTGATGAAGGCACAAACAGTCTTCGCTAATGAGTCTGTCTCGGCTGTCGGCTCGGTGGCACAAAAGCTGCTGAGTCAATTCAATGGAGTTGACTGTCGTCCGACAGAGTTCAAGTAATGCTCAAGTAAAGCAAACAAATGTACAAACTACCTTCTTCAGCAGAATAGTGTTGTTGTGCAGACATGTTTACGTCGAGTGACACCGTTGTCCTGAAAGTTGAAACCTGACGGCTTAAAACATTCTCGCCGGTTCTTTTGAATTCTTGACAAACAGTGGTCCGACACATTTCTTGCGAAATTCATCTTCATTTAGCAGCCTGTCAAGTTTTTCAAGTCAACGGGAGTGGTGTTCCGTTTTCATTCATGGACTGACTTGAGCGAAGTGCCGTGAAACAGACTTTCCGATTGGACGAGCGTGCGTTTTGACGGTTTTCGGGAGAATCTTGAACTTGATCATTTTCAATATAAAGTTCTTTCAGGTAATAAAAGCTTCGTTATTTTATAAAAGCAATATGACACTCGTTTCCATGTCTATGTACTCTTATATAAACACTTGGGATGTTGTGAGAACACTCGAAAAAGTTCAAAATCACTCGCCGAAGCGGCTCGTGATTTTGAACTTTTTCTCGTGTTCTCCCAACATCCCGCGTGTTTATATAAGAGTACATAGACATGGAAACTCGTGTTATATTGCTTAAATAAACCACACTTACCCGTGGTTTATAAGTTATAAACCACGCTTACGTCATCCTCTGGCAAAAAAGAGAAAATAATGCGAGAATGGAGTCACCAATGCCCAACTTCGAGATAAAATTTGGCTTTAAGTGAAGGCACCGGCTAGTACGGTTCACCGTGAATCGGTAAAGAACGTGACCTCATCAAAAAGCACTTCAACAGTTTGGAGAGGGAAAATCTATGTCGAAGAACGGCAAGTTTCTTGTCAGCGTCGTGGAAAGCGACTCGGTTTAAGCACTGTCCCTAAGTACAGCATATTTGGGAATCACAATTACATCAGTGGGTTGTTTGAATGAAGTTGAATGCTTCAACAAGGAAGGAGAGAGCAAATCGTTCAGTTGAAGAAGATCAGCCGTGAGCAATCACTGAACACGAACGGCGAAGACAGACGAACAGACGTGTTTGTAGTGATGCAAGAGAAAGAATTTCCGACGATGTGACTGAAAAAAATGATTGAAGAATTTTCGGACGGACTTCAAATGATTGTACTACGAGGTAGAGTCAAGAAATCGGTAAGTTTTCATTCACACAATTTTCGAGTCGGCCGTTGGAGCATTTGTTGATTCCCTTCAAATTTGCATTTTATGCACTAGCCGACCGTATGATTTCATGTACTTGTAGTCCAAAGTTCTACAGGAAATATAGTTCTTTACTGTGAGATGTTGTCTAATTTTATAGAACAAACGGCCTGGTTGAAAAATTGAAGCGAAACTGTACTGACTTGGCAATTCGGACCGCCGAGCCGTTTAGGAGAATCTATTTTTTCATCGCTGTTAGCATTCCAACATTTTTGATGAATAAAGACAGTTTTATTGTGAAAGTTTTGAAGTTCTATGTTATAAAACAAATAAACCAGCTTCAAGCGTGCTCCGTTCAGAAATAAAGCACTTAGCAAGTGCCGAGAGCACTCAAGAAGTGGGGAAAAACGCTCGCCTTCGGCTTGCGTTTCTCCCTACACTTCTTTCGTGCTCTCGTCACTTGCTGCGTGCTTTATTTCTGAACGGAGCACGCTTGAAGCTGGTTTATTTGTTAAATATATATATATATATATATATATATATATATATATATATATATATATATATATATATATATATATATATATATATATATATATATATATATATATATATATATATATATATATATATATATATATATATATACAGTCAATCCCGAAAAGGTTGTCCAGTCTAGATATATAAATATACAAATATATCTGTCACGTGACCGCCTAAAACTATCGTGTTTTAAACTGGAAACACTCCAAAGGCTCTTGGTTTTACCATTCTAATGACTAGCAACCATAAAATTATATAATCATACTGACGTAACGTATTTCTTTGTAGTTATAAGGTGTTTTTCAGTGGTCACGTGATAGATATAATTGCCTAAATATATATTCAACTGGACAACCTTTTCGGGAATGACTGTATATATATATATATATATATATATATATATATATATATATATATATATATATATATATATATATATATATATATATATATATACAGTTAAGTGTTACAAGACTAGCTTTTTAATAGAACAAGACAAGAGGGCCTAGATGGGGTTTATTGTTAAGTGTTATGCAGACCCCCCTCCCCCCCAATCTAGGCCCTCAGATAACAATGAAGGTTAAGCAGGGTTGCCCACCACATACGTTTGCCATAAACATGTCTGTTATTATATAACTTTGCAAGTTAATAACCTCGACTCACGAGGAAGAAAGATATATCGCGTTAAAATATGGTCAGCTCATTTAAGAGCTCTTTCATGCATGGTATTATGGCCTTCAACCTTTTCACTCTTAGGTACATACAGTAATATAGATTCTCCCAACCAGCAAGAGGAAAATGTATGAGTAATGTAGTGAGAATTGATGTATTTCAAAACTGTTATCTGAGCAAGCTATCAAAAGTCATGTTCTCCATACTGTATAAAGTAGTTCTGGCGAGAGACCGAAGAGAATATCGAATTTGATCACTCTTAATGACTTACCGACACAATCCTGTGTTCCAGTCGTTGCCACATGTTTTCCAAGGAACTTCCTTGCGGAAAGATTCGAACATGTAAAGAATCACCCAAGCGATGATGACGTTGTAATAAACTGCCACCAAGAACGATACCATCATCATAGCAAATCCGATCCCTTGAAGAGGATATAATGACAAAAGACTTACTCTCCCAACCATAAGAAATCAAAATGTAATTATGAGTGATGAAACGAGAATTGATATCTCAATCAGCTTTTACTTGAGCAAGATGGCAAATTCTCCATATTGTATGATATGCCTCTGGTGAGAAAATTCAGTGAAAGACAAAGCAACATGATGCAACAATTGGAATGACAAGGATTGTGAAACAAGATAACGATAATAGAGCAATGAAAACCATAGCGTTGATAAAGACAACTAAACAGCGACATCCAGTGGTAGTAACGATGTACCCAGATACCAACGACAACGTTAAAAGAGGAAGTTAACACGGGAGTATGACAACCAATAACGGTAATGATTACTATGACACTATAACAATAACAACAAAGTTGGAGGATAAACACGGTGATAACAGCAATAACAACAATAAAGACAACGTAACGATAATGACAAGAACGACTCATAACGGTAACGATGAACGCAACAACAAGGATGATAATAACGATAACGGAGGAGGGTAAACAAGGTGATCACAGTATGACAACAATAACGACACTAAAGGCAACTCTAATGATAAAGAGAATGACAACCACTTACAGCAACTGATAAGGACGATAACACGGTGATAACACGGTGATAACACAGTAATGATAACAACACAGATTGAAGCCATAACGATAACAGTAACGATGTCATACTGTTATCACCTTGTTTATCTTTCTATGCACAGCAACGCTAAAGACTACTGTAATAATAATAATAATAATAATAATAATAATAATAATAATAATAATAATAATAACAATAACAATTTTCTTTGCCCTATTGAAGATATTTTCACAATAGTGTTTCTATTTTACACTTGATATATAAATAGGAGCAGGAGCTCTCAGGAAACCCTGTTGGGGGCTTTTCGAGGAGAGCCCCTTATGTTTACAGTTGTGATAACATACACCTATTGATTGTATATTTTTAGTAATGTACTGGATTTCTAGATGTGATCAATCTATTGTGTATATAAAAATTAACTATTGATTGACTGGAGGGTGCTTCTGATGAAGAAGGTACATTTTGATTTTTGATTTGAAGATAATATATGATTTGGCTTCTTTGAATATTACTACTGTAATTGTAATAAGAATAATGTAACGATAACGACAATAATAACGATAACGATAGCATGGTGGATAACAGTAATAGTGATATCTCTAAAGACTACTCTTAACGGTAACGAAAACAGACCCGACAATAATAACAATCGCAACAACATGGTAATAGTTGATATTACAACACTAAAGACTACTGTGAGGCGACTACTGTGTAATGGTAATGACACGAACAAGCAAAAACGGTAACGATAACGATAACGATAACGACACTAATAACAATAAGTAAACAATAAAATGGTGATGACTGTAAAGAAAACCACATTAATGAAATAATAGTAATGCTAACGACAAGCAATAACGGTAACGATAAAGGAGGAGAATAAACACAACAATGACAACACTAAAGACTACTGATAACCACAATAACGGTAAGACTAAAAACAACTCTAACCCTAACCACAAGAACAACCAAGCAATAAGAACAACATGATGACAACGCCAGTAGAGGATAATTACAGTGATAATGATTATTATAACGACAACAGTAACTTAGGTAACGAAAAGGATGACAACAAATAATGATGGTAATTAAAGATACTGGTAACGATAAGACAATTGATAAACAACACAAAACAGTAATAATATAGCGTCCATAATGATAACGATACCCAAACATAAAGTAACAATATGGATAAAGATACGACAGCGACAACACCCACCGTACCCCCCCCCCCCCCCCCCCACAAAATCAGACTCACCTCGCGCCATTGGACAGACTGCTGTCCAGGCTCCCACGGTTCCCAGACTCAAGTATTGGCCGATAGCAAGCTCCATGTAAAAGAGAGGGATTCCATTGATAGCCAGCATGATAAAGTACGGGATCAGAAACGTGGCTAGGAGGTTTAAAGAGAGACAGTTCAGACGTCGATTATTCAGTGCAAATTACTGTCGCTCAAAAAATGAATAGTTGCTTATGAGCTCGGCTCATGAATCGAAAGAAAGCAACTTTCAGACGGTTTTCACTACAAGTGAAACTCTCGCATTATTTAGTCCATCCTAAATTACTATCGGACCGGTATAACTTTCAGTCCGTGTGAAAACTATTTTTTGTCTGTTTTCGGAGTAGCTGTGAAACATAATGTATCAACGTAAGTTTGATGTGTGGCTATGCTGAAAGTTTTGGCTTTCTTTGATTGCCGCTTGCTCTGGTCAGAAACTAAAAAAACAAACAAACAAACAAACAAACAAACAATAGATTATTGTGAAAAAGTCGTATGAAAGACGGTAATGATTTCTTGCTTTAGACCTCATTATTATTTTACGCGCAAATGGCCAAACGGGTGCAACATTTCGGCACAACATCTTGCAACATTGTTGCACAATAGCGTCCGCTTGGCCTGTTAGCACAATGTTTTGACGCTTGGATAAACACATCGCACGTACGCATATATAATGTACTATAATGTTTATGTTCTGCCTACACAAGTGTAAACTCAAAGATGATTAAATATATATTAAAAAGACCGAAAAATACAAAAATAAAAAAAGGTCAAAAAGTCCAATATCAAGGCTGGATTAATCTATGTGTAACAGTATATGATCAAAGATTTAAGAGTGTCAGAGCTCCAACTGAAGTTCAAGTGTGTTCAAATAACTCTTTATGTTCTGCTTGAACAAACGTAAATAAAGGAAGGTGTTTCGATATGAACAAGGTTTAAGAAAGCCGCATGAATTTATTAAAAAGAGGCTCCAATATAAAGGAGTGGATTAACTTCAGTGTAGGTTATGCTCAAAGATTTAAGAGCACGATTTTCCGCACCAGTCAAGAAGTTCAAGAGATTAAGAGTGACTTGAAACCGAAAACCGCTCAAAACCTTTTACAAAGTCACGCGCATTTTAAAAAAGGGCATCGGCAAAAGAACTGCCTATTATAAACCTCGGTTACTAAAGTTTTGCCCAAAGATTTATTGAAAGCTATCGCGCCCGTGATAGTAGTTCAAAAGGAAAGAACATATGCAACAGGATTCATCAAGACCAAACAACACACAAAATGTCGCTACATCCGCTAAACAATGTTTCAAGCTTATTAAAAAAACGCTTTTCATAAAAGCCGAAGCAGCGATCGAGCCAAACTGTAAAACGTACGGCGCCGTTACATAAGCGGCAAAATCTACCGGGCCAATATTTCGTCGCACTTAATATATATTAGGAAAGCTTAATCGAACGGCGATTGCAGTAATACCAGACATGAATAAAGATGTCTCGTTTGAATTTCAGGGTCCAACGACTTTGGCATTGAGCCACCTCTGTCAACGAATAGTACGGTATAAATGATACTTTTTAGATAAAGTATTGAAATAGCCGCCAAGAGTCAATCGAAAAGCTGTTGTTGATCACACACTACAGTATTTAACAATTTTAAAAGTGTATGTACTGTATTATGAGTCTATGAATGCAGCCGAACAAGATTGCAAAGCGAAACAATTATCTCACCCCCAAGGAAGATGCTTTGCACTTCAGTGATATCTTTCGCATGGGCGCGAGTTTTAAGAGTCGACAAACGACTCGCAACTTTATAATTGCATGCCGATCTTGACTCACGGCCGGTCAAACCAGCTTTCACTCAAAGCGGAAAATTTCGGGTTTAAGAAGCAAGCAACAGTGTGCCGTGTTAATATATGATGTGCATTCATGTGTACCGCCCGTTATTTTATTAACTTAACCATACCTCCTCCGTTTTCGTAGCAAAGATAAGGAAACCTCCAGACATTTCCAAGTCCGACGGCGTATCCAACACACGACAACATGAAATCGATCTTTTTTCCCCATTTATCCCGGTCTTCTACTGTTTCGGACACCGTCATCTGCTCGACGAGCTGAGCTTGACTTTCGCCTGGTCTCCCATAATTCTCTTGTTTTTCTGCCATTTTGATCTCGCACGTATACGGTTTCCACCGATGGCGCCCTTTTCCTTTCGTAGAAACTTTATCCGCGATGAATGACGTTCAGTTTTTCCGCATCACTAGTTGATGTCAACACTTGCGTTATGCAAATTTACTTGTCAATCACAACGGAGTATAGTATTTATTGTAGTCAGGTGGGAGTAGCAGTGAGTTGGTAGTAGTACTAGTAGTGGTTGTAATAGTCAAGAAAGAGACGAAGAAAAAAACGGAAGATGGAATTCGTATATCACGCTTCCAGTGCCCTTTCTAAACTGATAAGCACTCTCAAAACTGGATGTCGCTGTTAGTCTTTTTTTATTCTTTTGAGGGGGAGGGGGGAGGGGGGAGGGTATTTTAGATGCAAAGCGGAAAATATAAAACGCGCAAAAACGTTACACGGCCGAAAGTAGATCTAGTTACAAAAGTCTAAACGACGTGGGGGCGATAGGAGTAGGACTGAGCACGACCACAGTCACTGAAACTCATGAAACACCGCAACTTAATAGACAGATATTCTGATCCAATTTTCAGGATCAATGCCATATCAAATTAAACCTGCGCTTGCCGCGTGGAACCAATCAAAAGCTCCTACTGAGTTTCATGAGTTTGTCTCAAAATGAACAACCTGCACCCCCACCCTACCCTTGGATTTGGCCTTTTATTGATGGAAGATGCACCCAACTGTCAGTGAACCGTCTAAGATATCCCGAGTTTGTCAACAGGTTTAAAATACGGCCGACTGTGTACTGTAGTTGTTTTACTGACGTTTGACGCAATATTGTAGTGGAAAGTACAACTAAAACACACTACTGAGCTTACAGTTCCTTTATTCAATTGGCAGTGTATTTACAGGGTAGAGTAATGAAATCAAAGATTTTCTGTTTGCCGGCCTCCTGGCCTGAACATTTAAAATACTATCTGTTGTTGATAAGGCTGGAAACACGGCCGCCAACATAGATCCACAGTCAAATGTTCACTTTCTCACTGTTACAAATCGTTTATTGCATTCTTTCAGTATACAATGCAAAGTCTTTCTCCTCTTTCTTATGCCATTCGTCTTTCTTCCACATTTCTCACTGCCCACTGCATATTCAAGTACAAGGAAAAACAAAATTTGGACATTTTTGGCTCATTAGGAGCTGTTGTCTCGGTCGCTGTTGATTGGCAAGTGGCTCTGCGCTTCCCTGGGAGCGCCCTTTTATAGTGCGCCCTCGTGTTTAAGTAAGCTTTAACCGGTTGTAGTCATCATTAATTTGCAATTTCATTGACTGGAGGGACTGTGATTATCTGTTCCCGAGAATAACTCGGTGTCTGGTGGCTGGCGCCGTTTGCCGCGGCAACAAATACACAGCGCCACGAGCTGCCGGAAAGCTCTGCGGAACTCTGGGATCTTAACTGCATAGACAATAGGATTGATGGCCGAATTACTGTAATGCATGAACTTGTTCACGAGCAGAAGATGAAAGTCAAAAATCCCAGGCGCACACTGTTTACAAAATATAAGAAGCATCTGAACAACGAAGAAAGGTAACCAGGCAATGACGAAGAATCCCACCACAAGTGCAATCGTTACTGCGATGCGCATGTCCCGTTTCATGGATCGACCACCGCTGGCCGGCTGGATGCGGTTCCGCGCCGTCCTCCAAATTGCGGCATAGGCAAAGAGAATAACAAGAAGAGGCATGACGAAAAAGACAACAAAAAGTACTAGGAAGTTCGCCTCGCGGTGTTGCGCAATCTCAATCGAAATGCCCGCGAATAGCGCAGGTATCACCCAAACGGCGGCCAGCGTCGCGTAATAAACGCTCGTGGACACGTTACGGTGACGTACCGGGAACACGACCGCGTAACATCGTTCCAGGCTGATTACCATCAGATGTAGTATAGAACAGCAGCCGGCGAATATATCTAGTGCGCGGAATACGGTTAGGTAGGTTTTATCCCCGGACGAATACAACAGGAAAACCAGCCACATTGGAATGGACACCAGACCCACAAGAATATCGGCGATTGCTAACGACATGACGAAGTAGTTTGTATACGTGCGCAGTCTACGATGACGTATGAACGAGCCCACAACGAGGCTATTTCCAAATACGGCGAGGAAAGCAATAATGACGTACAAGAAGCAAAAAAAGATTCCTATTTCCCGCGGAAAACCCGGAGTCTCGATATAAGGTGGAGGGCGGTTCAAGGAGTTGTCCATGGGACACCTGTACAAAAGGAAAGAGCAAGCTTATTCAGGAATGTGCTAGGCAGGTAAGACATCAAATTGCACTCAGAATTTTAAGTCAATATAGTATTTTTAGGGCTGCTTTGCATGATATCAGTGCGCCTACGATCATGTACGCATTTTGAAACGTCCAACACCAAAAACATTGAAGAAATTAAAGCATTACAGAAAAAACACACACACACACACACACACACAACACAAAACTCACACTTCTGGTACGAGATACTTCTGGCTGTTCTGCAACCCTTCCCAACCATTCAAAACTAAAATGTAAAAGCGATGTAGTAAGAAATCATAGCTGGTTCACTTTTCATGCGGACACTCGCAAGAGTGATCAACTTCAATTGTCTCCTTCAGTCCCTCGCCAGAGATATATCAGCTACAGTATGGAGAATTTGCCCAGAATTTGACATTTTGCACATGAAAACTGATTGAACAACCAGTTCTCACTGCATCATTCATACATTTTGTCCATGAAATGGTTGGAAGAATTTTTATTTTGAACTCGGAAGTGAAATGGTTAAACGATGTGAAGATGATAAGAAGAAAACAATAGGCCATTTCCGAGATGCCTGTTGCGTCTGTTTCAAACCGAGGCCGAGTGCAAAACCTTTCTTATGAAAATATGTTTGGCTTCCATGAAAATGAAGGCTGAATTTTATAATAAAGGATTCGCACTGTACCTCGTTTTAAAACAGAGGTAACAGATATCTCGGAAACGGCTTATTGGGACACAAGAAAAAAAATCTTTTCTCTCACTAAAATGTTGAATACATTTTGCCAAGAAGAAAACTAAATCAGTGATTCGACCAAGCGTCTGCTGTGGAAAGAAGCCATACTTGGGTGTATTTTCAACACATCCATCATGCAAATCATGCATTGAGTGAATATGAAATCTACAACTTGCTGAGGCGCGAGACAGGACTAATTGAAAGTTGCCTTTCTCGCTTTGAACGTCGACGAGTGAGCTGTTGTGAAAGAGCACCTGAGTCAATATTTTCCTTGTTATGAGTATAATTCGCAGGTTTTGATTAGGATCAGCGCGGAGATGATTAGACGTATAAAATATCCGAGTAAAGCCGCAAATTGGACATGGTAGATGTAGACGTGATCAAAATGAGCTGGTAATTAGGCCAGGTGGCAAACGAATTGATCAAGCAATCACCATACTAGACCTTTGTTAATAAAAGCTTCCCCGCCAAGAAAAACAAGTTTGCCCAAATGAAAATCGAGCTGAGATGATGACGGTAGCAATATGTTTTATTTTGAGCAGCTTCCATTGACCTAAAACAAATTCGAAAAAGCCAAAATAATACTGTCATAAAGACGAATCCAAAAACCGCGATAACCATGTATCCATTAAAACCGACATGAACTGAACAAAATATCTGCTTATACTATTTATTGCTTATTCAAAAAACAAAACCGGCATTTAAAAGCTTTCCCGATCGGGTATGTATTTTGACAAGACGCTTGTGGTAGATATACTAATGTTCGTACACTCGCCACTTCTTTGATTCTTACAAAACTTGGTACAAAATCAAATGGCTTCATACAAAAGCGTGGCGAACGAATTTAGCGAAGTAACTCCCGGAACTCGCTTTGAAAAGAAACCCGATATACGGCTGTCAAGCATAAAATTACTTAAAATTCCTTCGTAGTTCTGTCCGTGGAATGGCATGATCTATTTAGTACTGAAGGTTGAACCGAACATCATTCGAAATGGACCCCGCAGGGGAGCTGGCAGTGACCAAATTTGTTCGCAATGGCTATGGCTATGGGGAATTTGTTTTATGGAAAGCTTATACAAATGCTTATGTTTCGGCTTTAGATTTTATGTTTCGAAGTGGAACCATGCGACGCTGCTGTGTTCTGTGACAGAAACATATTTCAACGAAGCCAATTTATGAGCTAATTTAACCGTTTTTCTCCAAGAAAAACTGAAAGTACGGCAATAACAAATGTCACATCAAGCGAACGGGGTCAAATTAACTCACGTTTATCGCTGAGCAAGTCTGTCTGGGGTTGTCAACTGCGTTTGGGGTATTTTTCATGCGCCGAGGCAGTTCTTGCTTTTGCTCTCCTTCGTAATCAGATCTGAGATGACAATCACTGGTCAAGGCGTAATCCTCAAAATATGCCGTTTGTATGACTTGAGTTAACGAGTTCAGTACATTTTTCTACGTAAGGTTTGGTTGCTAAGTGCCGCGGGCATGTAATCTGTCGGTAACATGTCTTTCACAACAAACTTCTGACAGAAGGGGTGTGGCGACCAGAAAGTATCGCATTTTTTAGAAGTCGAAAGGTCGGACAACACAAAATGTCCCACTTTCATGTCATCCACTGCTCTACACCAGCCTCATCCACCCTTCCATCTCCGTTTTAGTGCAGTTTTAGTGCCTATTTTTCTTGTCCATGACAGGCTCACTTTATTAAACGTCAATGGTATTTGTATTAAACTGTGTGAATGATCTCAACGCAAGGACCAAAGTAATCACTGAATATTTAATATGAACCTCGGAGAAAGGCACAATCAGTGTTTGTTTGACATATTTGCACATGACGCCGTTCAACTATGTAAACTGTTGTACAGTCTAGAAACCTCCAATAGACTCGGCACGTTCGTAAGAGGAAGAAATCTCGCTAATGACAGATTTAACATGAATAACAATCATGGGAGGTGGAAATTTATTGATTTTTCTTCTGTACTCACGGGACTCACTCACAAATTAACAGGAAAAAATAGGCCGATAAAACGATTATTAAATCCTGATTGTACTAACGTGCGGCCGGTGTGAGAAAGCGAAAGTTCTTCAATTTTTCGACCCACTGACTAAAAAAGGATCAGGGGATATGCGGATAACTTTGCTTCAAAACAATTACGAAACTCGATTGGTGTAGTGACGTAAATATGACCCTAAAATAACCTCACGGACGTCAACTGAGGCGTGCTTGCGTCTTGGAGAGAAGTAACAATGAATCAGTTTAGCGCCTAGTGAGTAATATCTGTTTTCCTTTTATTTTTAATGTGTCGAAAATGTATATATTGCTTTATTCTATTCCGGAATCTTGTGCTAATAAGATGTAATGGACTGACAAACGACGGAAATAGAACAAAACTAAAAGGTTGGCATGTGTTGATTACCCTCTGGTTTGTAGATAAATCAGTATTAAAGTGCCTAGAAGCCCTAACACTGTATTGTAGAATACTTTTTGTTGTTGCGCCCATGCGTGGTTTATATTTCGTATAAGCTAACGATGTGACGTCAACTGCTTATTTTAAACGATTTTAACGACAATATGCTTGCGGGGCTTACAGGCACTTCTTAGTACTCAGCATAAGACTGGGAAAATGCTCTCTTCCAAAAGTATATAATGATACATTCCGAGCCAATTCCAAGCTATCATACATACTTTTAAACTATTTCTAAAAGGTGTCCATAATTTTCTCTCAACCACAGTCTTTGCGCGCAGAAATCTCTGATCCGTCATATTAAGGGTTATCATCAGCATGTCTTATTTGAGAGGATTAGTTTCATTTAATCTAAAAGTGCTACTGACCTATTTTGTCAACATTTCATTACTACATATTTCTTGTGTGTTGCGAACTAAATTCAACTAGTAATTATTATGAAAATATTTGTCCATTTTGGTGGATGTTAATAAAACGGGGAATGAGAAATGAGATGAAAGAAGGCGACAGAGCTATGTCGCATGGGGTTAGTTTTAGGGTTATGTCATGGTTATGATTAGGACTTTAAATGTTTGCGGTTTAAAGATGTATATCGAAAAAAACATCCTTGAGTAGGCCACTGGCCTTATATTTTGTTCTTGTCCAAGTTAATTTTCGTCCCGAGCGTCGCTTTTTGAAAGCGAGACGGGTATCGGGTTGTATGTGGGCGCGGGTGTGTATATGGGTTGGTGAGTTGGGCTTTGGTGTTATCTGTACCTATTTAAAACCGTGTAAACATGTGATATTGATATAAGTGTCTCTTTACAAGTGTGTATTGCGATGACGGTGCAAGTATTCCAAACTATAACACAACGACACAAGTATAGACAGTCTTTACACGGCCGCCGTCGTGTCGCGATGTATTTCACTACAAACTTCGTAAACTACGTGCACCATATAATCGAAGCACAGACATTGCGTGATCCCTTGGTAAGTGTACTATATAGTGTGTGACGACTGCGTGTTCTAAGTGCTTCTGTACTGCGCCTTGGCTAAAGTGATTCTTGGAGAAGTCATTAGCTATTTTAGGATCATGTTGAAGAGCTGTAGAATATGGAAAGCAAACTCTCCACTTTCCACATAACTTCCAAAACAATGCTTCTTCTTGTTTGTACCCTTTGTTTTTGTTTTTGTTTTTGTTTGTTTGTTTAGGTTATGCTAACATTTCCGTTTTCTAGTACGAAACAAAACAACTTGTTGGACCTCACTTTTCTTAATGCCGACAACACTCAAAGCCGATATGAAAATGAAGTGTTTGAAGACGCACACGAGAGCACGAGGATACAAAGATAAAATATATTTCACTTATCCTCGTGTGCTTTTCCTCTTTAATTATCGTGTTGCTAACCCAGATTTGATGAACGATGTTTGATTCGTTTGGAGAACCTGTGAAACACTGTTTGATTCGCGCAAGCGCACTAGAGCCTAATTTTCTCACTTTCCTTCACAGAATCCTTATGGTCGAAAGTGTTTCATGAAACATGTTGGACGATGTTGGACGATGTTGGACTCGTTTGGCCACCCCGTACAACATCGTCTAACAATGTTTTATCCAACAATGTTAAATGATATGGACGATGTTGCAATTCTAAAATGCAATTCTGACTCAACCTTCCAACTCCTGAACTATCAAATGAAAGCTAAAGGTGTGACTACTCAAATAAAAGCTCGTGATAAATCAATTATTTAATGGCAGTATTCACTTTCAACTCCTGAACTGTTCAATGAAAAGTAAAGGTGTGACTACTCAAATGAAAGCTCTCAATGGGTGCATTTTGCATGGAATTAGTGGCTACACTGCTCTTCAGCGAAGCTCAAGTCTCTTTTTTTGGTATTCTCACTTTAATTTGGACTAAGAACATGGCATTGAGCCATTTATGTCAATGACATCTGTCTTGGGACCCCCAAGAGAGTGAATCCGGTGGAGCCGTGCAAGTGTATAGTATCAAACGATTAAATACAAATGTCTAGAGACGTCAGTGGAAGGTGATACGCGGCTTAACAAATATATGGTATGCATGTCACAATTTTCAACTTGAAGTACGTCAACCTGATTATTCAAGTGAGACCATTGCACCCACACGAAACAATAGAAGAATTGTTGTATTCGAAACAAGAAAGGTATTGAGCTCAAGAGGCACGGATAGAAAACTAGGATTTTAGTAGTCAATTAAGAGGAAATATCATTAGAGAAGCCAGGAAATCGTTTTTTGCAGTACTGAAACAGGAACTGCCAAGAGTTCTCAATATTTGTGAACATAAATATTCGAACCATAGTGCAAATTAAAAGTGTAGCTTTTCATTTTGTTGTCGTTGTCTTTTTATTATTTCCACGGCGTGAAAATGGTTTTCCATAAATCAATATTGCATATGTACTCATTGTAGTCTTTTAGGTGAGGAGCTATATTTGTAGTTTCCGTCTAAGCTATTGAACTGACATTTTTCCTGTTGAAAAAAACTGATATGGAGCCATTTGACTTTTTCTGCTCGTGTATTGAGTGACGAAGCTGCACTTAACATTTTATGCATGCAGTGAAATATATAGCTAACCAATGAGGACAGGTTAAAAAACCCAAGGCAACCTGGGTAATTAAAGGGTTAATGCACATGTTACTTCTTGTTCGGTTCGGAGCCCAGAGTTTAAAGTCAATCGGTGAGTATATTTCTGTTTAATCATCTATATCTTATACATCGTGGAGTTTAAGAAAAGAGTAGATTGAGCATGTTGTGGCATAGTGACCGAATGACCTGTTTTCGCGACAAAACTTGTTCATAGCCCATAATCTTTATCAGAGATTTCGTTTGGATCGCCCTAATAGTCAAAATCTATTGTTAAACTCGAAGGTAGAAACTGGTTCTTGTCAAATACTTCCGACGGTGACCCGGTCTAGTGAAGCCGTCATGGTGTACAACTCCGTTTACCAGAATTCGCTCACACTGATCATACCGACTTTTCGAAAATTGACGAAAAACAACATCAGAAACATCCGTCAATACCTTTTATTCGATCAGCAGATTTTGGGGGAAGTTATATTTGGCGGAAGACATGCAGTGCTAATAAATCATGACTGTCACTCTCGTCACTAATATATTTTTGCTTGAAAGCAAAATGGAAATACGGCATGAGAATTGCTTACCAGGAGAAAAAATCTGTTGACATTTCATTAGTAAAAAGTGGTCAGTTAAAGCCAACAGACTATTCAATTAAATCTCAAAGTTACATTTGTTTTAACGCCCAAAACTCTGTTCTCCTGAAGCCAGCGATCTTTCCACGGGCGCATTCACTCAGGACTAATCACATGACATTATGCCTTTTAATTTTGTTTAGTATATAAATGTACGTCCTATAGGCTAGAATTCTTTTCTTTTTCAGGATATCTGAATATGAGAATAATGATAGCCGTTTAACGGATATATTCGTTCGTTTTTGCAGTCCATGTGACTAAGTCTACAGTCATTTGCAGGAAATCCCAGCTTGTTTCAATCCTTTTGTTAAACGCTCTCTGGGTATTTCTGGTAGTGAAAACAGTAGGCATCAGATTTTAGGTTTGCTTTTAACGAGACTCTTGATATTGAACGGATGTTTCAATAGCTGAAGTTGTTGCTCTTTTGTGGTGGTCAATCGCAATTGGTATGACACTCAAGAATTCATCAATTCAGCTTCGATGACCGATCTTATTTTCTCTCTCTCGAACAATCAGCTATGAATTGAAGTGGTATACATGTGGCATGTTTTACAGTGACCTCTGTTTTCAAATATTCGTGCTGCCCAGTTATTTTCTTGAGATGATAAAGATTCCTGAACAAATCATTCAATATCAAAGTGTTAATACATAAAAGGCACAAATATAGATCGACAGTAAGTGGCATTTAAATTGAGGAAAAAACACGAACCCCAACTGACAACATGGATCTATCCGAGCTGAGAGTGTTTCAGTCTGCGTTAGGATTGTTTTTTATAAGTAAGGCTTTTCTTCTTCTTCTGAAAGAAACTTCCAGCTTGACCTTCTGTCCACCTCGACTGCATGCTATTTTTAATCAAAAGACATCCTTTGATATGAGAACATTTACTTGTATAGATTGATGTACCAGCTTGTTTTGGACTAAAAAGTGTCAAGGCAATCTTGTTTGCGATAAACTCTCCAGTCCAGGTATAAAAGATTAAAATAAAACTTGGACTTAATCGCGAAGCACACGTCATGCGAAAAGTCGTACGGCTTTGCAACACTTCACTCCACCATAAGAACGAGAGATGACACATGCACTTACAGTTTGTGATAGATTTGCCTACAAAACACACTGATACTTTTAACATCGTAAATAAACTATGATTTTACCTGGAGGAGTCAAAACTTGCCTCTTGTACTCAAAAGATGCGTCAGTGGAAACGACCTGGTGTATTGATGTGTTGCTCTCGCCTCAGCACGTCCATTAGGCCCTCTTCTGGCAAATAGATATGGATATCTTCAGAAACCTTGAAGACAAGGGAAAGAACAGACGCACAAAATAATAGATGTGGATTAGCACATATCAAATATATCTTCTCTCATTGAGAAACAAGCGTACGTTTTACAGAAGACGATAAAGTACAAAAATGTATAAAGTAATAAGGCACATGCGTTAGAGTAAGTGCGAGTCTTTATTCCTCCCGGCTCGGAGGTCTGCAACCTGTAAGTTTTCCGGCATGACGACAAGCGTGCCATCTTTAAGGACAGGAACATTGCCAAAATTCTACAAACCACACACAACAAGCAAAACAACATTGAGAAATAGTGCGTTATAGTTCTCGAATCTCAGCCGTTATATAAGTATCCTTACCCAATCTTTGTTTGGCAAAGCACATACAAGATCTGCTAAAGCCCAGATGATACGACAGTAAATACTCCAGGCCTGGCCTTATAGCCAGTGTTTCCAAAGACGTGCTACGGTGTTTGTGATTAGATCTGATCACTCTCCAGAATTGCTATGTATTCAACAATACAGAAACTTCAGTTGAGGCACAGCGGCGTTCTCAACATGAAGTCTTCGTAGGACAAAAAAACATCATTTCAACAGACATTCGTCGTCAACAACAAAATAATAGAAACCGCACCAGGAAGTCCCCAGGGATGTCCAAGTAATTAGTTTTTCGGAGTATTGTGTGTACAAATAGATTGCTTATTATTTGTTACACAAACAGGTAGTCAAATGACTTTGTTAGGACAGCAGTGTATGTCCAATAGATTGTGTGGATTTAAGATATGCAGAAAATTCAAATGTAAATTAACATTATATAATTTCTTTTGTCGGCATACAACTTTCAATAAGTTCCTATTTGTAAAGGACCGATTGGGAATCTGTTGTATATTTGGAATCAGTCGTCTCCATAGCCCCCTTTCACGTCACAGGAATACAGCCAATTTTGAGGACAGAACAATAGAAACATTATTGAGATATATTCTCACTTCGTAAGAACTTCTTGATCTGCCAATTAAGAGGCCTATATTAGCACAGAAATAGACTTAGGCGGTTAGATCGACCTGACATGGATCCAGTATAAATGAGAGATCTTAGTACCGATCTCGGATCGATTCCACTTTTAGAGGCCAAAATCGGTTCCAATCTCAAATCGATTTCAGTTTAGCGATCTGTGTGAACGGGCCCTCACAGTTTGTTATAAAGCCGAGATTCTCAACGCTATCACCACAAATCACAGGAGATGGAAATAAATTTAGTATTTACCGTGTGGTGCAGCTTCCGCTGTCCTGCTAAGATATTTATTAGCTCCACTCGGTGCTGTGACTTAAACAGTCTCTGCATGCAGCTGCAGTTACAAATTAAGTTTAAATCACTCTATAATAGCGAACCCTGTGAAATAATAAAATTTGAATTGGTTTCCTAGCTTCGACCAAAATTTTTCGCTAATCAGCCTCCAGGTTGAGCAAAGATACAGTTTCTCGCTTGTTATCCAGGGTTGCATGACATGTTCAAGGAAGAAAATGACACTGTCAGCTGTTGTACATATATACACCTTACTATATAATTGGGCGGATTGATCTCCAAGGTGGACTCAGTTCTGTTTACGATAACCGCAAGTGGCTTTTAATTTCATTGCCCTCCACGAAGTTTTCATTGCTATCTTAAAAGATGTGGGGTCCCAGCGAGAACTTATATTCATTAGGCTTAGCTATCATATCTGAGCTAAATTAGTACAAACAATTTGCAAGATAGTCACGAAGTTTTGAGAGTCAAGGCAAACTCCTTTCCAGGGGTCTGTTTGATACCCAGTTTGAGAATAACTCTAATCAATAATCTTTACTCAAAAACCCTGTAAATAAGGGACTTAAGGTTCTGATTTGAGTACAAGGAAACATTCGTTGACGGTGAAATGGTTAAGATTGCGAAAAACAAAAACAGCAGCAAAATAAAGAAACATGTAATCCGCTAAAAAGCACTATGAACACATGTACTCTCAATAGCTTTCATTTCAGAGGTCACGCTTTTAAGTTTCATTTGGCAGGTGAACTCTGTGCTCTTAACCGATCGTACTCCTGACGAGCTTTCGTTTGAGTGGTCACACTTATAGGTTTCATTCGACAGTTTAGGAGTTGGAAGTGAACAGTGCTATTAGAATGTACTCATCGAAAGCTTTCATTTGAATGGTCACACCTTTAGGTTTTATTCGACAGTTTAGGAGTTGGAAGTGAACACTGCTTGCATTAGAATGTATTCATCGAGAGCTTTCGTTTGAGTGGTCATTAGAATGTACTCTCAACGAGCTTTCATTTGAGTTTGAAGGTTCTAAGTGGAGTCAAATTCGTATTTAGCAGTGTTAGGATAAAAACCTTGAAGAAAAGGAAACCACTTTTAATTCAAAGTAAATTTTAAACTAAAAAACAAACAAACAAAAAATGGAAAGCACCACAAAAGAACTTCCTTCGAGGAGAAAACGCAGCGTAAACATAGTTCCTCATAAATCGTCAATGACTCATTAACAGAAGATCAGATACGCAATATAAAAAACAAGAAGTATAAATTTGCCCACGCATACTAGCGTCACCATGCAGGTGTATATTATCGCATGTTCCATTTCATAAAATGAAAAAGGAAGAAGAAGCTTCATCTATAGGACGAAAGGTATGCAAAAAAATTATACAGAACAGAATGACAAGATGAGAGCTAAGTTTAAGACACAGTTAAACGGTAAATAACTCGTATTAATTTAGGCTTTTGTTTCTGTTATTTGTGGTTTTGCTGGTTCATTGAACTGGGAATTTCAAGTAATCATTTCTTGATGACATGACACTAAAGAGGTTTTACCGCACGTCGACAAAAACGAGTTGGACCTCCGTCAGACATTAATAGAATTAAACCAGAGTAAAAGCCCAGTAACTTCCTGGCCTGAAAACATACAAGCTTTTCTAGCCATTGCAACTGCAAAAACCTCACGATTGCAATTCGATTACAAAACCAAGCATAACGCGATAAAAACGAATAAACGCTTCCTCTAAAATGAAAGAAAGACAGAACTTATCAAAGGCAATACCAGATCTGGTTGTGATAACTATAATGTGCCTCTAAAGAGCTTTCTCGAAGTTAAATATCAAGTAGTTTTCATTTACTGCCACAAAATTATTACAGAAAGAAATATTAGTTCGTTGTTTGTGACCGTCCGGATGAGAGTATAGTCCGCTGCAAAGACTGTTGTTGATGAGACTGGCGTTTCGGCTTCCTGAGCAGGAGTCATCTTCAGAGTCGAGTAAAAAGGTTTTATATTCCGCTAAGGAAATCGAAACGGCAGTCAACAACGACAGTCTTCCAGGAGACTCTGAATAATCACAGCCTACATACTTTTCACGCTCCTGGATTCAAACCATTTGCCAAGAAAGAAGTTAGGAATATTAAAGCTCATCAACACTTAAACCAATAACTTTTAAAAGTCAGGTGTTTTGTGATTGACATCGACTTCCCTTCACAGCACCGTTTACTTTATCATATATTTTTCCTTGTAAGACAGAAATAGAATTCTGAGCTGACCCTTTGAGTGAGCCCAGCTTCTTCGTTGAAGCAAAAAATTAAAAATAAAACTTAATAAACATACTATAAATTTAAAAAATAGTAAACTTTCAGTAACCTAAAAAAAGAACTTCAAAAAAAAAAAAAAAAAAAAAAAATGGCGGACAGAGCGCGCAAAGCATTATGGGGAGTTTTCCTTTTTGATAATTTTATTTAGTGCGTGTTATCGTCGCTAGTATATAAAAACTTCCGGAGAGGGTACATTGAAAGTATACCCTTCAGATAGTGAAATTAAAACTTTCAGATTTCAACAGATGAATTAAGTGAAATATGTACTGAAAGGAAAATCGCTCGAGTTGTCTTTGCGGGTGAGAAGCCTTGCCATGGAATCGATCAAGATGATTTGCGGTCTATGACGAGACAATAAGAACAAATTTGACAGAGGTATAATATCAAAGCAACCTTGTTAATTTGGTCGTCAGTTTTGGGTCGGACTACACATTCTGACGACGTATTTCCGCCAAAAACTAAGAGGCCTTCCAGATCGCAGACGCAAGATCGAATTTTGACAGACATTTAGAATTTTAATATTTCCGCCGCCCTCACCTTCGCTTTTCTTTTAAAAATGCAGGAAACCCAAGACCCTACCGCATCTCTAATTTCACCCATACGGTACGAACATTTGGTTCTCTTCCGGGTTTTTGTCGTCATCTCTCGTCAAGTTTTTTTCCTTTCACCTTTCCGGTTTTTAATACAATAGTGGTAGGAGGCAACACACAGACAAACAGAGAAAACAAGGATAAACAACAAATATTAAATGCTGTTAGATAGTTATTATACACAAGACTGAAAATTATATTTTCGGCTCTTTTGAAACGTTCGCCATCATCAATATTTATTGTGCACTCATGAATTTCTTGCGATTCATCTTGATATATATAAATATTATTTTGTGTTTCTGTTACAAAGGATGAAAAATACGGTCGGTAAAAGCCTTGATGTTTCCTAAAGAAAATGAGCAGCTACATGGAAGAGCTATTTTCCGTCAATTCTTACATTTTGTTCTTTGGATAGTAATTCGGGTGTTATTAAAATCCAATATAAGCCAAGCAAATGTAAAATTTTAGTATTGATCTTGGCAATATCACTGAACTAAGAAACACTTGAAAATATAAAAAGTCTGGATGTGTGTAGCCTTTCGTTCGCGATCTAGTATCAAATCTAAAAATGCTCACAATGTTTGTCTGAATGGTTCGATAGTGAACTCTGGGTATGAAACTAACTTTTGCGGCGCCTTCCTCCTGCCAGACGGCGAATAATTTATCAATCGTCAGATTAAACAGCCCAAAAAGTCAGAGCACATCCAGAAATTTCACTTTCAGCTACTTATTTGACGATATGTCCATCTACTTTTAATTTGAAAAAAATTCATTTCGTTTTTTTAATGCCTCCCAAAACAATACAAAACTAGTTTGCTGACAATGACCACCCGCCCCAAATTCAATTTACTTTTTATGACTTTGCAATACTGATTTTACTTTAATGGACAGATTGTCTTGGTAATTTTGAAGACTCCTTTTCTCACGTTTGCCCTTACACCGTATGCAAGACACTACGAGAGCAGCATATACACAAAGAGCATCAATTTTGGTTAAATTCTAACCCGATGGGAATACCTTAAGACGTCGCTCAGAATTTAATTTACTCCCAGTTGATCACCGCAAATTTCTATTTGCGCGCTTATGCTTGACAGCTGTCAATCAATACCTCGTAGTCTTCAAAATTGGCTTGACTACAGTTTACTTAGGAGTTGGCAATTAGGTCTTTTGAATGACGTTCGGATTCTCTGGACATTGAAATGCAAAAACACAATACGTTGGTGAGCGAACATATTCTAAACACTACCGGCCAACGATATCTCGGTGACATTTATTCAATCAGGTTAAGATTTGGCATTTGATTTCGTTGAGAAGAAACCGAGTTACGTTAAATCGAGGTGAGTGAACCTTTCAGTGTTTCCAAGCGTTCAGTATTCATTTCCGTGTAATCGTGCAATTATTTTGACTTCAGCTTGGTGTTGTAGTTATTTTTAAAGCAACAACTGGTGAACAACTGACCAACAGACAACCCGCATATACCCGCTTGGTTTAGAATTAAAGACGTGTATTCATTTTCTTAGAACTTTTGCCAAACCATAACATGATCCCCACATATAGTGTCCAAGAAAGCTTTGCCAGTAGAAATACTAATAGGGTATACAAAAATATTGGTGCTGGTAAACACTAACACAAATTGAGCAAATTGGAAACGGAAGAAAGTTGTAAGTTTCAAATGTAAACTAGAAGTTTCATGCTGAAGACGATTCAAGGCTTCGCCGCTGAGGAGGCGTTCGCTCGATCCGCGAAGAAAAAATGTTCTTTCATCATCAAAACTCGTACAATATCGATGTTCAGATCTGAGTTTGGTCGAGAAACGTAATCCAACTGTATACAATGAATAACAGGATATGAATCCCGGTTATATTGCTGTTTGATGGGCATAACACATTTGCAAATGCTCCTAGTATATATCATCAACACGGGCATCAACATTCCACGGTTGCCACAATGCTCTTTTCTATTTTCTGATTTCCTCTCGACATGTTCGTGATCCTTCCATGCGGTTCTTATTCAAACAAAAAATTTTGCTGTGTCAAGGAAAACCTACTTTCGACTCCATCTGACCGTCACATTAGCAGAGAAAAATCAAAAGAGTGCACGGACTGAGCTGAACTACTCCAAGATTGTTCAGCCGACCTTTCAACAAGATTATCACAGTAATAAACGAGGACCCTTAAAAGTTCATTGTTGACATCTATAGTGCATTCCTCAATAAACTTTGTTTACAACATTCCAGAAACAGTCGGTAGTATTACTGTGGTCTCTCGCTGAACCACTCTCACACAACAGCTTTGCCCTTCTTAGCTTTCTTTGTTGGTTTCTAGCACGTATGTTCGTTGATTAATAATTTGCGCAGCCCATCGCCTGGCCTTCACCAAAAGATTCTAAGCCATTGTGCTTTTACCTAATACCCTTTAATCCTGCATGTAAGGTCTGGTGTATACTGATTGCTAGTAAACAGAATGTCGTGTAGTAATTCTTGTTCCAAAACATCCTTTCTTTCACCGCTAATTTGCATAGTTTAAAAACCATAAACTTTGTTTGCACAAAACGTTTCTGAAAGTACAAACATAAAGGTGTACTTTTTTGTTATCTCTTTCCTTCGGGTCTTCAGATGAACTTCATCTCGCTGCGAGTTCGTTAGTTTGAGATAAACTGGCGAAATGCGATAGCACTGTGTTAGTTTGATGTTTGATCTAACTATACGCTGTGTATATAATATCCACACACTGGGCAAACAAGAAATGACAGAAGCTCAGTTGGCTTTCATGCAGAACACATTAAGTGAGCAGCATAGCCACTGAACAGCCAGGCTGCTACTCCATCTATCATCGGCTCAAGATGAACATCAATTGTTCGACAAAGAAGGTGTTCTCTCACGAGACTGAAACGACAAAACAATCCTTGAAAATAAGAAAAAGTACATTTTGAAATTTCGTACAATTTTTTTCTTATTTTAGAGGGAGAGAGAAGATAGATGCTTTTAACAGGATAATCCCTTCATTAAAATGCGATTTATTTATTTATTTATTTATTTATTTATTTTTTTGTTATCACTAGAAGCCCTTCAATAAATTGACCAGCAAGAGGAAAAAATACTAATTCAACTTATTATAATACAACTTCATCTTCTAAGACTATCTGGTAAAACCCGAGATGTATCACTGTGAAAAGGTCTGGACTTAATCCGGCCTAAACAACCTCCAATTTCTCAACTGTCAAATTAAACTTAAAAGTGACCACTGAAAAGAAAGCTTTCGACAAGGTTATTTAGACATGCATACATCGCATTTCACACAAAATTCTGTGTAAATATTGAATTTTTAGAGCTGTACTACGCGTTTTATTCGAACATTTTCAGTAACTTCTGGACGTTCGAAGTTCTGCGCCGGAAACTTGTTGGAGCCATATAGAGAGAGCATTTTGCAAGACCGGTGATAATGGATGTGCGATTTTCGTATCGATTTTTCTCGAATAAAACAAGACGTTAAATGTTTGCTTAGTACAGCCTTCGTTGTGCTTTATTTTGACGACGATACAAAGTCGACAGTCATCATAACAAGTCACCTTTAATTTATTTCTTCCTTTGCGGAAGTCAAACATTGAGGCGAACAACCGAGGGAACGCCACAAAGACGAATAAAAACAAAACAAAACAAAACAAAACAAAACAAAACATATATATCTGCGAATTTTTACGTTTGAATTTTACAATGGTAGATGTTCCCTATTACGCGGGAAACTCTTGCGGCTATAATCTGAAATAGCCGTTGTTTCGAATTTGTCGAAATTTATTTCCACTTAGCGGTGATGAAAAAGCTAATGGCTTTCTGGAACCAAATGTATCTTCTCGAATGGAACAATTGCGACTATAAAAATAAATCAGTCCAGAGGTTCTTTTACTACTAAATTAATTTGAGTATCGTGCAAAAATATAAGTTCTAGATACACAGACAGCACTAGTTCAGGGATTAGCTCAAACTTTCTTGTTTGACTGTCTAAATCAAACACCCTGGTTCAAATTCACGAACTGTACTTAAAAATAAGTTGTTTCCCAAAGAGTTAGGAGTCCTAATAAATACATATAGTGAATGACAACTTGCCCTAAAATTTTCCAGATAGTTGAAAGATTCTCACTTACATGTTAATGTTCTTGGCACGACATTCTCTTCCATTTACCTAAACGATACTCGAAACTATAGTGGAAACCCCCTAAAATACAATAATTTATTTCTGATGAAGACACAGCTATTCAATTGCATGCAAAGTAGACTGGCAAAGATTGGAAAAATCAGAGAGTATATTCAAGTACCCGATCTTTGATGTAGCCGTAAACTATAGCTCTAAATCCTACTTTAAATCTAACGCATCGACTCTTCTTGTTTTAATTAGTTAACATTAGAGGTATCTCTCAGAAAGAACGGGCACCATTCCGCCGAACATGATATTATTCTTAAAGCGTTTAGCACACTTTAAATAGTGCCGCGAAAAGTAGGCGGATGTATAAAAGTTCCAGCAAGCTACTTTGAGTAGAGAAGCATTAATTTGATGAATAATATTTTGTACCACTGAGTTATGGAAAGGCTGATGTTCTTACACGCTTAGGGTATGTTTTAAATCAAATAGTAGGTCGTGTTCACTGAGTATCTGCTGATTTTCTTTTGCATATCACATTTGAAACGGCAGAGACAAAGCTACCAATCACACACCGCACAATGCATCCTATCTTTTTAATTCCAAAAAAATCCATCTGTGATCATTTCAATAAAACCAATATGGCACTAAATTAAGTTTCTAATTAAAGTTCAAGTGTATTCAAAATCCAAACTGAAAGTCTTGCACCGCTCCAACAGATTGATCCTAGTTTGCTAAACCGAATTGCGGTGGGTGGACAAATTGTGTAAAATTTACATCGACTTGCGCGCAAATTTGAGCTCGAATCGAGTCAGAAAACGCCGATGGGGCCCAACGAAACAAATTAAACGTGTCTTCTGAACACCCATATTACTAACATTTTACCACGAACATTATTACCAGCCAGGGTCTATGTCTTTCAAGTTCTGAAATGACTACCAGTTATCGGAACTGAACTGTTAATGGTTTGAAAGCAAAATGCAATGCCTATTTTTTTTTTTTTTTTTTGCGCGTCCTTTAACCCTATCGGCTTTTTGATGAGAAAAGGAACGGAAACGATTCAGAAACTCTACAAATCAACTTGGTAAAAGTATAAATGACATCTTCTGTTGAGTAACACAACACAGAGCAGTATTTTTGGACATTTACACCACAACGAGGGTTCACTTTACTTTGCACGGCCGTCTATTTACAGTCTGCACTTTATCTTCACAATTTAACATTCATTTTAATACCTTTCATATCGCTGTAAACGCCGACCACATCATCAATCCTTTTATGTTTTGAAGCAAACAATTTAACTTTTTCTCTCAATAATATTCCTTTCATTTCGGCAACTTACTTTCCTTCAAGTGGCGGCAGTTGTTTGCTGAACAATGCTTTAAAAATCACAATCAAATTGCGGCAATCAAAAAGAAAGGTTTGATAAAACAGTCGCGCTGTTCCACAGCGAAGCATCAGTGTACTGATAAATTCACTTGAAACGGAGCCCGATATATTTTTCAAGGCTGTTCGAAAAAAGGTAAGACACATAATGTATCAGTCAGTTAAAATAATAGCCGAGCAGATCGCCAATTACTGAATTTATATAAAACTGTTCTGACAAGCTTTTATCCTTCGTTGTGTTGCTTGCATTGGGTAAAGAATTTTTAAATCAGTTCTACTTGCTCCGACGAAGGATTAACAAACGTTCAAAACCGGGCGTCCAGTTTCCATACAGCGATCCTTGGTCCATTCATCATACATTTCTCCACACCGACGCAGTAAAAAACTAGTTCTTCCAAGTAATACAGTGTAGCTTTCCACAGTGAATTTTTAAGCCCCCGACTGCTTTCTTTTAGTTTTATTTATTTACTTTTTAAACTTTCTGGCTTCATCATTTGCGGATGAAGTGCAGTTTTCGTCACAGACAGCGTAGGGAGCGACACACGTTTCAAAAAAAATTTTTTTCTATATTTGTGAAAATGATTGTTTAAATATTTTAGTGGGATAATAGAACCGTATAATTCAGACCTATTATTCTGCGGCGTCAGACCAACCCAAATGTTCTAGTTATTTCTTAACCTTCTCAGAGTTTACCCATGTTTATATGCAGGTTCTTAAAAGTTGAACAAAATGTAAGACACTTTCGATGTTTCTCTGTTATTTTTGTTTCTCAAACATCCCAAATATGAACTCAACTCTCAACGTATAGTTCGAAGTGAACACTGCTACATTGTATTAGGGATGCACTCATTGAGGGCTTTTATTTAGGGCACACCCTTAGGTTTCATTTGACAGTTCAGGAGTTGTAGTGTAGAATGTACTCATTGAGAGCTTTGAGTGATCACACCTTTAGATTTCATTTAGATGCATTTGACAGTACAGCTAATGTAGGTTGAGTTAAATTTGCCTTCGAGTATAAAAAGAATAATAATATTACAGTAAGCATCAGTAGAGTTTAGACATTTTTCAGAACATTTTCACATCTCTTGTACTAAAGATACAAAAAAAAAAGAAAAAAAGAACATATAGCAATTACCCTAGTCTGTACAATACAACCCTCTGTACAGACAACTCCCATTCAGTAAGACTATAATATGAAAGACTCTTTGGGCTTAAAACATATTCTCTTCAAAATAAAAATAAAATATATGTTTGTGAGACCTTGGATTCAGTGTAGAGATTTAACTTCACTCCCGAGAGTGATCAACTTCAATTTTCTCCTTCAGTTTCTCATTAGAGATATATCACACAGTATGAAGAACTTGGCTTTTGATAGTTTGCTTAGATGAAAGCTGATTACTTAAACTGTCAGTAATCTCACTACTTCAATACTTCACTCATACTTTCTCTTCTTTTAAAAAGGGCTGTGAGAATCTGCATTTTGAGCAAGGCAGTGAAAGGATTAATTCATCACCAGTAACAAAAAGTCCATTTTTGTAGTTATATATATTGACATTCCATCTTTATGATGGGACACTTCACTTTATATACACAAAAGAAGTGTTTTGGGAATAGGCCACAAATCACTCAGCAACAAAATCAACTTTGAGGAACATTAAAGAAAGGGGCCAAATGGTATAGTGCAGTGTCTAAATTAATGGTTGATTAAAGAGTGCAGAATTTTAGGTTAAAAGGAGTTAGTAGAACTGCATTATGGTACTTTTGTTGTTGTTGTTGTTGTTGTTTAGAATGCATAACATTGTGAATTTTCACATTGGAAGTATGAAAATCAGAATAAGGTAAAACATCTGGGGACATGATTGCTCTAAAATACTATCTATACCAGGCAGGATGTATGAATATTTAGATCCATTAGCATAAAAAAAAAGGACGGAGACACTATAACAGATAATTCAGGATTTCCTTTACAATTATTTTTGAATACAATCTGACCAGCTTGCCTAGCAACTTTTAGAGATCATGCATTATAGACTAGTTGCGCAATTTGCGCGTTTGCGATTGACGACCATAAATTCAGGGTCTTTGTGATAAGAAGGACGAATCGCTATATTGAATTATGACTGTGTACTTACCTCGATTTCACACGATGGCATTGCACGAGGAGTTTCTTCGGCTTATGGCTGACTAGACATCAATTCAGAGAATCATACTGTATTTATCAATTAGCAGGCAGGCAGTTGAGCCTCCATGCCATGCACGCACTTCCACCATATCAGCTTCCTAGCCAACAATACCTCACAAATAGGACTGCTACAGTTTTCTCTAACACCGTAGTCCAGCGCCATCTTGTTTATCATGTGCAACCGCTGGATTATGCAAAGGCTCAAACGCGCGCAAAGCATTGTGGTTGGCGTAGACCGACAGTCTCCGTTCCCAGTTATCAAAACAAGACTTGAAATTTAAACACGTGATTCGTTGCTTTTACCTGTCTTGTGTGCAGTTCGTGAGGCTATCTGAAGATAAAACTTAGCGGGTAGAGCAGAGGTCAATGCAATTATGTGGAAACAAAACCAAGCTCAGCAGAGAAAATTTACCGTGACAGATACTTGAATATAGGGGCAGTGAAACATATATATATATATAGAGAGAGAGAGAGAGAGAGAGAATATTACACGATATATATATATATATAGTTGTATCCACGTGGAGGAGCCTTTTTGGAAACCAAGTCGTGCAGCTCAGCAATTTCTACATGGACAATATAAGTCTGGCATTAATATTCGTGGGAAATAAATACCACCATTGTATTAATACAATGGCCATCAAAGAGAGAGAATGGAAAATATACCACCTTTATATCAAAGCTCTTTAAAGACTTAAAAGAATCTCTAGCATCGTATTCAATATAATTTTAAATGTAGTCGAGAAAAGAGAATGACATAAAAAAATCTGCCACCTATATATTAAAGTTCTTTAGAGATTTAAGGAGCCTCTGACACCGCCATTGAGTGTCAGTTAAGCCCTATTCAAATCGGAACCCTTTTTAACGAGTACTTCTTTAATATGACCAATGTTCTATTCTATTCTACAGACAACAATACACGCACCTTGAGTTGCCTCTGACGTAGATAAAGTCACAGATTCGAGAATTTAATTAAAAACAAATCTGGTTCGAATATCAAGCACAATTTGCAGAAGAACTCGAGTCAAATAAACGACACAAAAGACAACACTTTGTTCGAGTTTGAGAACTGTAATTTCTGAAATTAAGTTCCACCATCAATACCAACGACCGAAAAAGCGGCAACATCTCAAATTTTTAAGTTTTATGTACACGGCTTCGATGTACGCAGATATAGCTTTGTTTTTCTTTGTGATTAGGCAAAAGTGCCGAGCCCCGTCTGTAATTAGTTTTTAATAGAAATGCTGGACTCTAATTGGCTAGAGGGTACGTTGGTGTAAATGAAGGTTTTGGAGTAAGATCACTGCCTGTAGAACCTCATTGAAAAATGTAAACAATACAGGGCTTTTCACTTTTGTAGCATTCCTAATTCAATAAGCACCTAACCAGTGTTGATGTTCACCTGGAAAACCAGCTGCTTTCGTTACAACATCAAGACGGATTTACAGGCTTACATTTTCCGAGAGTGCTTCTCCTTCGCTTTAAGTTTCACAAAAGGGATACTTCGTTCATGGTACGCAAATGTTTAATTATGATTACTTGTTGAAACAGCGTATTGTTACGAACAAGTCGTGTTTTGTTTTCGACGGCGTCATTCCGTCTTGTTAACACCGAGCGTACTTTAGACCGAAGCAAAAAGTTAAAGTTGGGATTCTTTGCTTAGAGATTGAACTTTGAAGCGCACTGGACCTGAAGATCTTTGAGGAATGAAAAACCCAAACAAACCAAAACAAGCACGATCAAGTTGTTCGGTTTTTCTTTAAAGTCGTGAATTGATCTAAAAGCTTGGTTTTTGAGAAAACATTTACCAAGCGGCATTTTATTCCACGATCGCTTCATCTTTCTCGTATATTTCTCGCAAAACAGAAACCGTGCAATCATTGACATGATGAAATTTAACCTCGATATAGAATGCGTGTAATTTCGACAGCCAATCGAAGCCTGTTGCGATCAAACAGTTACCTTTAGTTGATTGACACGTTAAAATACACTGCACCCTAGCTGCACTCTCAACGTCGATCAGATTATATGAAATATTCTCGCGTGTGAGCGGCTATTTCAGTTTGAACAATTACCTAAAGAACACATCGCATGTTTTCAGCAGTTACTGTAGGCCACTTAAACGTTTCACTATTACGTTTCTTGTTAGAACGGACTCGACCAGGAAAACCTCCTACCTGCTGTGTTGTCGACCCAATCAAATGAAAGCTCTCGATAATTACATTCTGGTAGCAGTGCTCACCTTGTTGAAAAGCATGACCGTAAAATGAACTTGCTGCTAGAACATAAAATCTTAGTTTGTCCTTCCAGTTGCTCTATATTAAAGTGTCTTTCTTCTTTTCTTATCTTTCTTCTTGTTCTTGTCTTCTTTGTTCTTTTTGACTTTCTCTGAACTCGTTATCCTTCCCGTTATGGTCTTCTTGTTTTCCATGCACCTTCTCCTATTTCTTCTTGTTTTTCTTCTCTCCCTTGTTCTCCTTCCTCTCTGTTATCTTCCTCTTTGTTATCTCCTTGTTCATCTCTTTCTCCCTCTCCTTCTTCCAACCTTGTCTTTGTTCTTCTCCAACCTTCGCTGCCTTCGCCACTGGCTCAGTGGAACATGCACCATCATGTGCTCATTAACTGAAGTGACATTTGAATCATCGACAGATCGAAGATGAATGACTCAAACGCCACCGCTTCGACAGCCCCACCCGCAGTTTCGTATGGAGCTCCCTCGCAAGAGACCTTAATAGTGGTGTGTGTCTTCTACAGCATCATCGCCTTCCTGGCCGTGTTCGGCAACTTAATCGTGGTCATCTCATTCTTCATTAACGACAAGCTGCGAACGGTGACCAACTACTTCGTGATAGGTCTCGCAGGGGCAGACATTTTGGTGGGAGCACTGTCAGTACCCCTGTGGATGTACGTTTTGTACCTATACACGAATCACCAACCGGTCGATAAGAGTATTTCTATCCTGTACATCCGCCTGGACCAGTTCGCAGGCATCTCCTCCATTCTCCATCTCATGGCGATCAGCATGGAGAGGTATTTCTGCGTAGGATGGGCTGTGAGACACCGCAACACCCCGCGTTATGTATACTACATTATTCTGGCACTGGTATGGGCGATTTCGGGATTTGCTGCTACGCTATCACTTATCTTCACGATAAACCAACGCGATGTGGTCCTACTTGTCTTAGTGTTGTTCTTCATTCTTCCGCTTGTGGTCATCGTAGTCTCTTACGCCGCTATCTGGAAGATAGCAACGACCCGCATGAATAACAACCCCAGCAAGCGCTCGCTCAAGAGAGAGATTCGCACAGCTACCACCATCGCCTTCGTGATCGGTTTTTTCTTCCTCTCTTGGACCCCGTTTTTTGTTACCAATGTCGTGAATGGATACTGTCCACAAGCTGATTGTCCCTTCAATTGGTCGGTCGTGCTGTTTGTTAAGTTTCTACACTTCTCCAATTCTGCAGTCAACCCGATTGTGTATGGTGTCCGTATTCCCGAGTTCAGGAAAACGTTCAAGTTTATTCTCAGAAGAATTTATGGACCTCTCTTCGCTCTCTGTGGTCGACAATGAACCTCTAAATTCTCCTAACCAGACCTTAGAATAACGTTTAAGAAATGTTAGGAGAATTTACAGTCTCATCAACACTGAACTTACTTAAAGTGGCCCTTTCAGCCAACTCCATGTTTACATCTGGATATGAGTAAATCCGCCAAGGCTGATTTTGATTCCCAACACGGAAAAACGCAATAAATCAATAGCAAAATATGTAAGTAGCAATTCTAGGCCAAAAGAAACGAAACTTTCTTCTTAAACGAATCGGATGGAAATGAATAGTTAATTCATTCATTTTGACTTTCGGGGGTCCTAAAATTGGAGGATCAAGGACTCGGCGCGCAAAGGACTGTGGTTAAAAGGCTCCTATAGCGTCGTTAAGCCTAATGTGAGGTGCTATCTAAGGGTACTTTGGGCCCTCTGACTTTCGTGAGACTAAAACTAAAACTAAAGTAAACGGCAGGCTATTTCCATGGTGAATTTTGTCTGCAAAACCTTCATATAAAAATAGTTTTTTTCACATGATCATTTTTACGCAATAGGCCTCGTTTGGAAACAGAGGCGAAAAAAACTTGAGCTGGAAAGATCTTGGCCTTAAACACTGCAAAGCAAGCCGACGGCTTCTTTGCAGCTTGGTAGCAAATATTTGTCAAAGTGTCGTTCACACCTGAAAAGTTGTGAATGTAGACATTGTTTTTCGTTAAATTTCACAAGTACGAACGGGGCCCTTAACGGACGAAAAAATATTCAGAAGTAAAGAGCAAGGCAAAACAAGTGAAAAACATCGACTGTAAAGCGTGAAATATTACTTCATTTTACAGATGTAACGTATCTTATTATTATTATTATTATTATTATTATTATTATTATTATTATTATTATAGCTATGTTATTATTGAAAAGTCTGGTCACGTGGGTTTAAAGTTACTGCAACTGCTATATATCAATATACTTATTATTGCTCAAAAATATATTTTTTATAGGTTATCATAGTACTGCTTTGAAGTGCGTCTTGGGTATTGCATCAGAATTGGTTTTTCATGCCTTTTAAGAGGGAAAGAAACAGTGTTCTTCGGAGGACTGTCGAAATTCATTGTACGACTGCTTTGGTTTTGCGTTTGCTACACTTTTGGATTGGTCCTGAAACAAAAGTTGGTAGCATTCTTAGCCAATCAGGAAAAAACAAATCCAAGTGCGATCTACTCACGCAAGTAAGAAGTTGTGATAGAGAGTTTTATTTATTTTTTTACTGCTGATTGGTCTGTTGTTCAAAGTAAAACCAATCGCAAATTACTTTGGATTCTGGTTGGTTTTAGTCTATTTAAATCTGTTTCTTACAGCCTTCTTGATTGGCACTGTAATTGCTTTGCTGTTGGTTTTTGACAGTCATCCCAAGCCGCTCTAATGGCCAATGTTAAAATCAGAGTTTGCCTGTTTATTTTGTTTTACGTATTAAACTTCTTTCTTATCATCTGTCAGGAATGAAACGACCTTTCCAACTGTCTTACCAAGAACCAGAGTGTTCTTCAATGTATAACTGTGATTTATTACGTACCCAAGGTAATTCATTCTGGGTAAGATTTAGTCAAAGAAACTATACCTTAATGTCTTACTAATGAAAAGCGTGGAAGATCACCAAAGGAGCACGAACCTTTGCATATATGAACTTTGCAAAGACTTTTTGCACTGAAAGTATCATTTAAAGTGTGTATGTGTGTTGTCATCTCAGTGGTGTATGTGTGAGATGAGCCTGACTTTATATAACTGTAAGACGAAACTATTACTGCAATAAAACGATGTGAAAATGATGGAAATGATGGAGTATTACGAGTAGATGAATATTTATTTTGTAGGATCACCGCATATTATCGGTCATCGGTGGCCTAGCGGTAAGTACGGTCACCGAGGGCATGGGTTCAATCCCTTGCACACAAGGCAGTGAAGTTTGAGGTTTAAAAACCTGGCTCTCTCTTGGATGACCACGTAAATGGCGGTCCCGTCTCTGGATAAAAGAACCACGGGGACGTAAAAAAAAAAAGAAAAAAAAAAAGCATGCAGATTTATTGATTCAGTTAAAAAAATAGGCTCGAAAGATTTATCAACATTGGCAAAAACTGTCATTCATTCTGTACCACCACAATATCCATATCAGTTCCATGAATTACACTATTCTTTATTTTTCACCAGCTTGAGCACGGCCAGATTTACTTTTAAAATTACAGTCGTGTTTATGTTGAATCACTTGTGTCTATAAACTCCTTTGTGCTTTGAGAGTTCTGCTCTGCTCCTTTCATTCACTCGCCACCCTTTCACTCCCGGGAATGGTCAACTTCAATTTTCACCAGACATATATCATATAGCAAGGATAAATTGGCTTTTGATACCTTGCTCAGATAGAGCCGTTTTCGGATGACTGTCGAAAACCAAAACCAAAGTGATCACACAGGCCAATCACAGAGACTGAGAGAAAACAGTTCAGCCAATTGGAATGAATGAATGAATGAATGTTTATTATTTATACACGAAAAAATTCTAACAACCATAGTTGATTTACATAGAAGCCGTGTTAAAGAATATACTACAAGGAAGTTTAAATTTAATGATAAAATCCCTCCCACCCTTTAGGCATCCAAAAGGTTGATGGCCTTAAGTTTGCTTCTAAATGATTTTAGGGATGTGGCCTTGTGTAAGCCAATAGGAAGCTTGTTCCACGTTGTGGCCCCATTGTAACTAAAGCTTTTTTTCATAAATTCTGTGTTTGGGCGTGGCAAATATACCTTAGTGGATGAGCCTCTAAGATTATACGAATTGGTTTCTGCAACAGTTTTAAACAGAGCGGTAAGACAACTTGGTGCACTAGAGTTCCTTACTTTGTACATCATCACAGCCTTTTGTTTTGCTCTTCTTTCGTTAAGCTTTCCCCAGCCCAACTGGTCCAGCAAAGATTTAGAGCGTGTATTATAGTCAGCACGAAGAATGAGTCTTGCGGCTCTGTTCTGCAATTTTTGCAACTTTTCACTAGCTGTTACCCCTATAGTATCCCAGACCTCACAGCAATAATCCAAGTGAGATTGAATGAGAGAATTATAAATGTCTATTAGGGTACTTTGGGGTACAAATGGCCTACACCTCCTTATTGCACCAAGACCAGAAGCAATTTTTTTGGTGATATGTTCCAGATGCTTGTTCCATGAGAGGTGTTCATCTAGAACAATACCAATTGATTTGGTTTGTTCAACACGCCTTATTGGCATGACACCGATTTTGATTTCTGGTTTATCAACAATTGCTGCCAATCTTTGTCGTGAACCAATAAGCATTGTTTGCTAGTAGCCATTTGCTTATATTGTTTAATTCACTGTTGGCTTTTTCTTCAATATCCGAGATATCATGGCCACTTATTGTGATATGTGTATCATCAGCAAATAAGCTTGGCATTGCACTTTCAAGACAGTTTGGCAAGTCATTAATATAGACAAGAAACAGAAGTGGGCCCAAGATTGAACCTTGAGGGACACCACAAGTTATCAATTTCTTACTCGACTGTGAATTATCTACTAGGCAACTTTGTTTTCTTTCTGACAAGTACGATCTTAAGAGCAAATTGTTTCTTATCCCGTAAATCTCAAGTTTTTCAAGCAAGATACCGTGGTTAACGGTATCAAATGCTTTTTTGAGATCTAGGAAAACTGCAATATTAAATAGACCTTGGTCCATATTTATGAGCCAGGTGTTTGTGGAGTTTAACATTGCAGTGACAGTCGAGTGCATTTTTCTGAAGCCAAACTGATTCTCTGATAATATGTTATTTAGCGTTAAATAGTCATAAAGCTGATAGTACAGAATTCTTTCGAATACTTTACTAATAACGGGGAGTACAGAAATAGGCCTGTAGTTGTCAACAGAATTTCGCGGCCCACTCTTATGTAAAGGGCTCACTCGGGCATTTTTCCAGTCTGATGGAAATTGACCACAAGATATAATTTTATAAAATAGGTTCGTCACAGACTGGGAGATTACTGGCGCAGCATATTTTAGAAGTCTGGCAGATATACCGTCCAGACCAGTGGCCTTAGAAGTACATAGGGTATCAATAAGTTTAAAAACTTTTCGGCTGCTAGTCGGTTTAAATTCAAAAACGTAAGAAACAGGTCTAACAAAGTCTTTAAAGCTATTAGAATCAGTATTTCCGGACGCAAGCTTTGGTCCAATGCTTACAAAGTGATTATTAAAAGTCTCGGCAATTTCAACTGAAGATGTTACGCTTTTACTGCCAATCTTGAGTTCGGATATTGTTTGACTGCATTTTTGTTTACCGATTAGCTGGTTAATTGTTTTCCATGTACGTTTTGGGTCACCCATTTGCTTATTTATCTCACTGTTATAATAAGCACGTTTGGCGCTCCTGATCTCAATGGTCGCCTTATTACGAAGTGCTTTGTATGCTGTCCAGGAGTCTGGGTGTTTTGTGATTACAAAATGTCGTTTCATTTTGTCACGTTTGTGTATAATAGTTCTAATTTCTTTTGTTATCCAAGGCAAATTGTTACTTCTAACTCGCTTGGATTTCAATGGAGCATGAATATCTACAATGCTTGTAAACATGTTTTTCCAAGCTAACCACATCTCATTTGTGTCTTCGAGTTGATCAAGATCCGACCATGGTTGATTTTCAAGATCACTGCAAAATTCAGTAACATTGAGTGATCTCAAATTTCTCGCCTTAATAACTTTAACTGTCTTGCTTTTAATTCTGTTAAGTTTGCGTACCGCAAACACAAGGCTGTGGTCACTTATACCTAAGTGCTGCACCCCTGACGCAATTATTTTGTCCGGTTCATTTGTAATGATGACATCCAACAACGAGGATGTTTTGTCAGTGACTCTCGTTGGTTGTTTAATAAGTTGGGTTAGCTGGTATAAATCGCAAAGAGATATTAGGTCAACTGTGTTCTGATCATGTGGGTTTGCAATGTAATTACAGTTCAGATCTCCTAGCAGATGCAATTCTTTTTCTTCGCTATCTACACGTTCTATTAAGTGCTCAATTTTAGATAGGTATTCCTGTGGAGAGCTAGGGGGTCTATAAATATTTGCCACAATAAAGGGTTTAGTATATGGTTTGATTACTTCAACGCACACTCCTTCAAGTCCATCCATTACCAAATCCTTTCTGTGAATGTAATTAATGGTGTTTTTTAAGTAAATGCCCACACCCCCACCTGTTCTAGCACGGTCCTTACGAATCAGTTCAAACCCTTTTATGTGCATTTCCGCGCTTGAAACCGTGGAGTCTAATCGAGTCTCATTTAAAGCAAATAAATCGAAAGGTTGATCATGTAATAGTACACGTAGCTCATCAACGTGCTTTGGCAAGCTGACCACATTCAAGAGGGCCATTTTAAAACCCTTTGTCATTAAACTATCTTTAGATGATTTATGTTCAGTTTCCTTTCCTGCAACATTAAGGCCATCATCCCTTTGTAATCAATTAGAATTAATATACTTATTTAGATTTGTAGCTAGGTATGATACTCCTTTCCCATTTAAATGCAGCCCTTTGGAATTCAGGCAACTACTATCGATGTTACCATGGGAAATAAGTTCCCAGTTGCGAGACTTGCAAAATTTGCGAATAGCTTTATTTACACTGTTTGCTTTCGAGCAAAGCTGATCGTTGTCCGAGCGAGTAATCAACTCAGAAATAGCTACATTCGATTCTGGTAATTCTTGCTCAATGTTTCTCGCTAGATCTACTAGCTTTTCAGCAGTTTCAGTTGGTTCTTCGGTACTAAGGTTATTTGTACCAACGTGGATAATGATGTTGTCCGGTGCACTACGGATAGTTGGTTTCAGGTAATCCACCATATCATCTGTAGTAGCACCGTGAAAAGACCTCACACTTACTTTGTTAGCCTTGTTAGACATCTTCCATCCTTCCAGTCCGCCTATCATGGAGTCTCCCAAGATTACTACTGAACTTCGCTGCTTCTGTGTTGGTTTTTCTTTCTCCGCCGGTTTTTTCCATTTACTTGGTTTCTTTCTTTTGTCGGCATTCTTTGTTACAGTCTTCCACTGGCTCGCACTCTCCTGGGACACTTCCTTTGACCTATCTTGAATAGGCGAAGTGGAAATGACTTCTGCTGCTGGCGTTTCGGTTGAATTTGAATGCGAATGTTGATAAAGTTCCTTTGAAACAATTTGTATTGCTAGCTTTAGGGAATCTCTCTCTTCGGTGATTTGATCACAGCTATTTCTTAGAGAGGTTAGCTGGCATCTGAGCACTTCGTTTTCCTCTTTTAATTTTCTGATAGTTGTTGATTGGCCTTGGTCAGTTGCCAAAGTAATTTGCGTTTGGTTTTACTTTCCAATCAGCAGTGCGAGTACACGCCATCGCTTGCGTGAGAAGTGTTTGGTTTTGGTTTTGGTTTTCTTCCTGATTGGCTGAGCATGCTGACAAACTCGTGTGGACCAATCCGAAAGCGAAGCAAACGCAAAACCAAAGCAATCACACAATTACTTTCGACAGTCATCGGAAAACCGCTCTAAAAGCTGACTAAACTTTCAATTCTCACAGCATCACTCATACATTTTCGTTTCTGTATTTTGGGCTCGGGAGTAAAAGGGTTAAAAAGGCAATGGAATTTCAATAAATTTCATTTTGATGATCTTGCTAAACCATTACAAAGGGAAGAAACAAAGAAAACAAGGAAGGAAAAAGTACTTTGGACGTAAAAGCCCTTCCAAAACCCTAAACTTAGCTATCATCTTTAAGCCTGAAAACTGAGTCAGTACAAGATTTTTAGTTGGTCCTCGGTCAAAAGTCTGCAGTTTGTCAGTGGCCATGAGCTTAAGAGAAACAATTTGGTTAATCATGGATTCGAGCTTTAAAACATCCGGGTCCTGAACTCACAATATGTCATATTCTCCCATCCATTAGTATAAAATAAGAAGTATGAGTGACGCAGAAATACGTTATTGACGTCATTTCTGCTGGTCAGCGTTCGTCGCCATTAATGTCTAACTCGAGGTAAAACTTCACCTCGTGTGCAAGCCCCGTTTTTCTTGTGCGGCACAACATATGGTGTAGAAACGTAGTGAATCAACTTATACTCAAGAAAGAAGTCCTAGCTTCGAGTTTCTTGGCTAAGTCTCGAGGTTTGAGGGTTTTGCGCAATGTGACCGCTGACTCGTAAATAAGATTATCGCACTATCGTAAAAACGTATTTCTGAAGCGCCCCACTACAGATCTATGGCACGAGTTCGAAAAGAGAAATTTACCATCAGATAATTGAAACTAATCCATACTCTCTGTTTGGAGAACGTATCATTTGATCATTCCTTTTTTTTACCAAACAAGGTCAGTAGTTGAAAGACTCTGTACTATTCGGTGAGATGAATGATTGATCGAATGAAATTTAGTGAGATGAATATGATTGATCGAATGACACAATGACTTCGTAGCTCGACAGCTATACTCGCACTGTTGAAACTCTAAGCTTATTTTGTTAATTCAGCCTTTCCTCTATTCCAAACACCTGATTCAACAACTAAAGATATATTATTTGATATCAGCCTTCCAATATCAGCATAATTGAATTGGGTTTCGTTAACAAACTGTGTCCTTAGCAAAGCGAAATTCACGATGCTGTTCTTGAGCATTCTCCTTTTCACGTCGGCTTTGGCAAATCCCTTTCATGAAAACAGTGGAAGTGAACAAGGTACTCGCCCCCAATTTTGTTTTTACAACTTGATCTTTCACCTTTTTTTCATTTTCTGCCTTCCTAAGACTCCAATTCTTTCACTGTCTTAGTGTATTCTTTAGAGTTGTGGTTTAAAAAAAATCGAAAGCATTTTAACGGTTTCTTCCTCGTTCTCACTGCAGTATCACTAAACTACTAACCACTTATGTTGCATGCTCTTCTATCTTCCTCCTACCTTCTACGTTTCTTGTTTAACTTTGTCCCACTTTCGTGATCGTCCAAGGTTTCAAGCCGAAGCCAGGGTTTCACGATTTCGAAGGCGACATGGTTCTGCCGGATGAAGACATAAAGAAAATTAACAGCGGGCAGGGACTGTCGAGTGGGAATACTCGGGGAGCGTACAGATACAGGAGATGGCCTGGAGGAGTGGTACCGTTCGAAGTTCACTCCAGCGTGTGTACGTATTTAGGTTTAGATTATTCGTCTGTAAGGGTTTTGTGGGGGCTGAGGGAACGGTCATTGTTTAAGTCGAGTCGTGCATAATGGTTTCAGACTTGGTCATCTGGAAAAACAATGCCATCCACAGTGCGATGAAGGAGTGGTCCGAGAAAACCTGTGTCACGTTCAAACCAAGAACTAACGAGAAGGACTATGTAAGATTTGTTGCATCAAGCGGGTGAGTGTAATGTCTTTGAAATTAAAGAAATGCCTACTGCTACTGCTGCTGCTGCTACTACTAGTTTATCTATCCATGTGAAACACATATTTTGCAGTTGCTGGTCCTACGTTGGAAAAGTCGGGGGCATGCAAGACATCTCAATCGGATTTGGCTGTGGGTCGCACGGAATTGCCCTGCACGAGATTGGACACGCCCTCGGTATGTGGTCGGTACATGGTCGGTAACGTGGTAGTATGTGGTCGGTATGTGGTCGGTACATGCTCGGTATGTGGTCGGTACATGGTCGGTCCGTGGTCGATAAATGTGTGTGGTCGGTAACATGGTTTTTAATGTCGTCAGTACGTCTGCTATACAACATTTATTGAGATCTTCCATTGTTTAGGGTTTCACCACGAGCAAAGCCGGCCTGACAGAGATGACTACGTGGAGATAATCTGGGACAACATCAGTGGAGGTGAGTTTCACCCACAAAGGGGGAGGGGGAGGAGGAGAAGAACGAATTAGAAGAACACGAACAAAAAGGAGGAAAACGTCGAGAACAACAAGAATAAGAACAAAATAAAGGATATAGACGCTGGTCAGAGAGAGAGCAAAGAATTCTTAACGTAGCTCATACCTTAATTGTATAGTCTACCCGCAGACACAGATATATTGAAATAGAAAGAAGCATCTGATCCTTTGTTCAGAGAATTAACGCTTATAGGACAACTATGACGTCACACCGAAAGTTTTCCGATCTCGTGCCGACACAAGTCGAAAGTATCTTGTTTCCGACGAAAATTTGAAGAAACAAACTTCATAGCGTTTGTCATGAAAGTATTTCAAGTGAGCAAAAGTCGTTTTGAGATTTACATTTGTCCTTTAGTATAGGCGCGTTTTCGTTATACACAGTCCTATAAACTGACGTAATTATAAACCAGTTCCACTGGTCGGTATGTGGTGGGTAAGTGGTCGGTATTTGGTCCGTAACGTGATGTTCTGTCTTCAGGTAAAGAGAGCAACTTCAAGAAGTACAGCCGAGGATCTATTGATAGTCTTGGTTCTCCTTACGACTACGACTCCATCATGCATTACGAGTGGAACGCATTTGGTCGATGGCTCTGGTCGGAAACGATTAAAGCAAAGAAACCCAATGTATCTTTCGGTCAGCGAAGTTACCTAAGCAAAGAGGATGCGATTCAGATGAATAAGATGTACCAATGCTAAAAAGCCTTAAGTATGCAAAATCTCTCTCTTTCCGTCTCTTAGGCCACGCTTACTGTAGAGAAAAGCTGTCCCGGGGAACATGGACACTAGTCCCCATTCCCTAGCCTCCCTACCATTCTCCTCCCTAAGACAAGTTGTGGTTTCCCCCATGTAAACGGCTCGCTTCGATTTATAAGAAAATGTTTAAATTTGCGCACCTGCACGGTGTCTTGGTGACCACACGGGTGCTTCGGTTTCCCGGGACGACTTTTCTCCACATAATCGGGCGTCTGGTGTCTCTCTCTGTTTTTGTTCGCCTTTTTATTCGACTTTGAGACAATATTGATTTACACATTGGCCAATAGAGCACTGTAGATAGCAGTGATGAACAGAAAATTATTCAGCAAACTGATTCAGTTTCCTAGAATATAGCATACTCGCTCAAAGAAACGTTAAACGTAAAACTTGTTGCGCTATTCCTCTCCGACGTACATCGTTTCTCTTTTCGACTTCATTTTCCGACCTACTAAATTACTGCAGTTCGGTTCAATGACTGACCAATCGTTTGGCTCTGTTGCAGGACTGGAGCCAATGCATATGCGTCACAGAATCAAGTTCTGATGCGAAATAAAATGACATTGTGAAACATCGTTTGCTGTGTGCCTTGATAGTACGATAAAAAAGATAAGGAAGGACATTTCAAACCTTCCCTCGTGCAGACTATTTTGTTACAATATACACTGACTTGGTAATTATGAATACGTTCCACTGGTCGGTATGTGGTCGGTATTAAAGTGCTCGGTACGTGGTCCGTAACGTGGTCGGTGAGTGGTCGTGATGTGGTCGGTAGTGCTCGGTAAGTGCTCGGTACGTGGTCCGTAACGTGGTCGGTGATGTGGTCGGTATGTGGTCCGTAAGGTGGTCGGTAAGTGGTCCGTAACGTGCTCGGTAGTGATCGGTAAGTGGTCGGTATGTGGTTGACACAGTATGTGGTCATGATGTTGGCATTTAAAACCACGGTAGTCTCCCAATCACACTGTGCCTGCCATTATATGATTGTCTAAGGCTGACTTGCATTGAAAGGAGAAATGTGCCTCTCTTGGGAAATACAAAATGCCCTTGTGTGGGATTGTTTAGTAAAAGTTAAAAATCAAAACCAAAGCTTGCTTTCAACAGTGGATTTAGAAAAGAAAACCCAACTCTCGTTACCTTGGCAACATATCCTCTAGGTCAGCCACTGTGTAAGCGACAACTGCCCAAACCACTGTGCACAAATCCATCACATCCGGGTCCTGGACAGTCATGGTGTCACCATTGCTATGGTGGTAGTAAAAATACTTCTCATTGTGATTGGCCAGTGACCCACCAGGAACACCTTTTTTGACCCAAAAGGCAATATCACCTCCAACAGTAGTGTTTACCAGAGTGGTAGCATTTATTGGACCTAGAAGTTTCATGACTTGCTGCATTATTGCAAGGGCCTGGTCATTGCCTTGAAAGAAAAGCCCATAGGGCATAAACACGCCTTCATCAGATTCCATGACCAAGTCAAAGTTGCTTATGTTTTCCTTGTGTTGGTCGTAATACTGGCTTGCTCCTAGTAGACCCTCTTCTTCCCCCGTCCACAGCACAACGCGCAGAGTGCGCTTTGGGCGGAGGTTCAGATGACGGATAACTGACAGGGCTTGCCATGAGATAAACGCACCACCTCCATCGTCCATTGCACCTTGCCCCACATCCCAGCTGTCCAGGTGTCCGCTAACTAGAACAACCTGCAGTATAAAAATGTTGAGATGTTGGTGTTTGGGGAGGGGAGGGTGAGTGTGAAGCATGTCCTGTGAAGCTTGTATGACGTAGTGTATAAGAAAGAAAATATAATGAACACAGCAAGTAACAGATAAACAGAGTGGCATGTACCGTGACAGAGGAAGAGACAGACAAATAGAATTAGAAAGAGAGAAGGGTGGTGAAGATTGGAGAGACAGGCAGACGTCCCAGCAAAACAGGATTAGAAATGGGACTAGAACAAAAGAAGCACCTCATCACCATGGACAACTTTTCAACAACTGAGTGTTACTGTTTGCCACTGCTGTTTTTGATGTACAGTACATGAAAAAATTACCAAGTAATAACAAAATCAGCAGCTTTCCAACTGCAAGTTGTAACCACAATGATTCATTGGCCCAGATAGTTCAAACAGAGCAAATAAATAATTGTTAGGAAAATCCACTAGCCGGACGGCAAATCTAGCAGCCCTGGGCCAGTGGACAGGGCTAATTCATTGCACCCTGATGACAGAAGAAAAGATGGACTTTATAATCACATTAATCACCTGTTCTGGATATTTGCTGCCTGTAATCTCAGCCACAGTATTCCTAGAAGTTGCACTTGGCAAAGTCTTGGCTTCCATTTTAAGATTTAGGACCACCTTTGTGCCCCTTGCAGTCATCCTCGCCAGCATTTGTGCATCTTCCACAGTGATACAAGCTGTTGGAATCTTCTTGACACCTGATCACCCAGAAGACAGTCCAAGATTATTAAGGACACAGAAACATTCAAAATGAAACCTTGTGATACATGACTGTATCAGTTTCCTCAGCTATGAGCTTTCATCCTTGGAATTTCATCTGCACTACTTGGACATTATCAAAACTTGTTCCATGCAAATCCATTTGTTTTTAAAGATGCTCTTTGAATGTGAACCGAACTTCAGAACTTTCCGTGCATTCATCATGATGAGCAGTCTGGATGGGAAAATCTGAACTGCCTAGCAGCCAATCAGAGTGCATGCTTTCCTAAGATTCCAGATTCTTATTACCCAAGTAGACAGGATTTTTTATCACCTGATGGCCTAAGCTCAAAGAGCATAGTTGTGGTACTGTATTAAGTAAAATCCATTTAATGCATGTGCCCAAGCATACACAAACATGCAGGTACAAACAAAATATTGCACTATTCATTATTAACTCCCAGCCTCAAACTATGTCAGATTTTCCCAACCTTTTATAAAGAAAATGTATGAGTGATGTAGTGAGAACTGATGGTCTGATCAGCTTTTATCAGAACAATACTGTGTGATATATTCCTGGTGAAAAAACAAAGGAGAAAATTGAACTTGATCTTTCTTGGGATTGAGAGGGTTCATAGTAATATCACACTGGGTCTTTTGGACAGTACATACCTTCCTCATAATCCTGCCAGCCAGTGTGAGGAGAATAGATGGAAAATGGCGTCACTGAACGGACAAGTGAGGCAAGCCCCCCAAGTTTGGCTGTCCTTGATGCTGCGTAATCTCTGTAAGCGACTGTCTTGCCATAGCTCACCCATTCCTCATTGAAGACAACAATTTTTCCTTTCACCTACAGTATACATTAATACAAAAAAAATATGGTGTGTTTAAGAATGCTGTACTGAACTACAGTAAAGCAAAAATTGACACTCAAGACTTCATACAAAAACAATCATTACAGTATTACTGCAATGAGTACAGTAGAACCGGGCCGTAATTTCAAACTCACAAGGGAAGCTAGAAATAGCTAGAGAATTTACTCAGGGTTATACCAGCTGTAGGGAAATTTCTACCAGGTTTATTTCCAAGGGAAATCAAAATCCGTTCAAAAAAGCTAGGACTTCAAGATACTGTAGCCAAGTTTGAGATAGTGGGGGTTATATTGTAATATATCAACTCACCAAACTGGCCTTGCTTTCCAAATCATCAAATGAATTTACAACCAACACTTCAGCAGTGATGCCTTCAGGATCAGTTGAAATGCTGCCTCCCAAACCCAAGAGCGCCATGGTGTAGTTTCTGGGTAAGATCATTTGAAGGGATTCCTTTCCACGCACCCAGTGGACCACGGACACTTCTTCCCCATGAACATTGTCCAAGCCATCATCTTTCATTTGCTCCAGCATAAAATCAATTGCATTTTCCAGGTTCTTGGAGCCAGCGATTCGGCTGCCAAAAGTGTCCGCAAAGTTGGCCAGTCTGTTATAAACCTGATGCTTTCCAGGACCTTTGGTGAGATAATCTGTAATCTGACTGGCAACATCTTGATGGTCCAGAACTTCTTTCATGATGTTTTCTGGGACATTATTTATAAATGTTTCAGGGTTCAGGCGTGGATGGCCGAGTACCAAGAGTTTGGGTAGCATCAACAGGATCAGTAGAGAAACACCCATTCTTAGAACTATGAAACCAAGATTACTTGGGAAAATAAGATAAGAAAAAAAAAATCATCAAAATACACACTGCAGCAATCAACCTGAATCTATTCTCCTCGCAGCCGTTTTTGTGGTCGCAACACCTTGTGCCCCTCGCTCGAAAAAATATGTAGAGACTGAGCAAATTCGTCTGACTCAAATAAACGGCGCTCACTGGAATCGCTTAATATATCTAAACAAACATCTATAACTTTGGAGCGGCAAGAATAAGTTAGTTCAACAGAAATTCAACAAAAATACCGGACTCCCGTACGAATAGGAAACACAAGTCGCCGTAGGGTGCCGTACGAATAGCCATGCACTGCGAAAAATAAAACCGACTCGTAATAACGTGCTCCGCCATATTGCACTCCTTCTCTTGTAATAACATCTTTGTATAGGTTACAAAACAGCTGGCATTAAATCAACAGTTGTCCCTAAAATGGGATCGCATCGATAAAAAAATGGCTGGTATATATGCATGGTTGAATACGGCACCATCACCCCCCCCATCGGACCACGAACAGTGAACGAATTAGAGGCTTCTTTGTGTGCAAATGAAACAAATCTACCTCTGAACTTACATTACACTAGGCAACAACGAGTCAAAAACACACCATCCATTCGATAAGTCAATTCTCTGCTCCGGCTGATGAGACGGTAAAAGGAAGTAAAACCGCTTATTTTCCTTATTTTATGTAAAACCTATATACTGTACCTACATCAAGGATACCGCAAAACAACTGCATCGCGGGCACCCAATGAGTGACGTTCCAAGCGTTAGCCATTTGTCGGTGGAAGGTAACGGCAATTCGTTCGAGCACATTATGATCTTTTCTCGACAATTAAAATGCACACGAGTAAGATTGTGAAATAGAATTCCAGATGAAACGAAACTTTCAATGATTTGGTATGTCTGCGAGTAAATTTGTCTCCGCCAACGCAAAATTGCGAGACAAAGCAGGTAATCTAAAGTAGAGAAACCATTTTTTGCAACGTTGCGTGCAGCCGTATAGGAAGAAAGAGACGAACGTATGCGGGCACCCCAGAGCAACTTGCTGGCTGTCGTTGCGTGCATTTTTCAGTTTTTTTTTCGAAAATTTTGACACCTAAAACAATAGCTACATATTAAATAAATGCCGGGGACGACCATCTGTAAAAATTTGAACAGATTTTCTTAGTCCCTATCCAAACAAGAAAAAACTGACATTCTTCAAACTGTAATCACGGCAATTATATTCCAAATTCTGATTCTTCTTTCGCCTTCTACACTGGACATTATTTACGACGGTCAGTATTTTTCAGGTTACACAATTTATTACTCAAAATTTAGTGCTCATGGAGTCACTTCATAAGAGAAAGTTATCATGGGGTCACAAGAGGAAGCGGAATAGAGCCAGAATGTCTCCAAACCCAAAACCCAAAACCCAAGACAAGAACTCGCATATTTGGCCTAAACTATACTGGGGTTACCCGTAAGTAGATACAATAAGTTAATTGTTTCTGACTCGTTCACTTTTCTGCTATATATCTTCGCAGGCGGTCGTACTATTTTTTCGCCATAAAACTGTTCTCAACGAAAACCGGCAAGGATGTTTTGGGGAAACCATGTTTTAACACTCTACGACACATTAACATGAACTTTCAAGATTTACACGTCCTACAATGGTCTGTATTACTATAAAGTCAATATTGATCGTACCTCATTGTACCTGCTTCAGCGTTATAAATAGTGATTTGCCTGCCGGAACAGTTGCAATTTTCAGTTGTTTAGCTGCGTGAAAGGCAGTATTCTACTTTTCGTGAGACTGTCTTGGCGAAAATGCAAGGAAAGTTTCATAAAAATCATCCAACCGGCCGTGTAGTTCTGATAATACAGCACCTGCCAGCATTTTAAAGCACGCTAGTTGCAGGCAAGACTCCTTCAGTCAGTCCACAAGTCCTTCTGTGTCAACGCTGAACTATAGGAAACGGACACGTTTTCAATAGTAAACTGATTGGCTGTATGTGGAGGTTTTTACAAAGTGAGATAACATCTGTCAATAATAAAGAAAGAGCCGAGATCACAGCGCGTCCTCGCCGCTAGGTTCCTTTTGGGCGTCGGTCTCGACTTAGTTATCTTTTCATCGAAGCTCACATTTCTCGGAACAGATAATATCCTCGGACAATTAGGTTTACATATTTTCTCGCCAAAAGTAAATTATTGTTTAATAGATACTGTATAGAATACCCTGACAGACGAATTGAAACAGAGGTTCCTTTTATGTATTTATTATCGTAATTTCAACGCAATTAGCCTGGCGGATTTTGCTGTCCAGATGGTAAAACCTATTTGAAAAGAATAAAAGGGCAATTAGTTTTAAAACAATTTTATATTGTATGTCATTTTAAGTAAAACATATATTTTAAATATATTCTTACTCCAAGAAAAATTGCCATTGGATATCTCAGATGCAAGCTGCTTGGACAATCACAATTCTCACTACGTCACTCATACATTTCCTTTATGAATAGTTTGGAGGATCTAAATTTTGAGTTTGAGCAAAAACTCACCGTTGATTTTCTTAAAAACGATGGAGTGAAGGAATTTCTTGGGTTGACTTTATCAACCTTTGAACAACCGAGTCCTGGACAGGCTTTCTGTCAAATTCTGTCAAAAAGGTACGGGTGAAAACGTCCATGTTTCGTGTTGATTTATGTTTATTTCCTTCTTGGTGTTTTGTAGCTAATGGATGAAAAAAATAATGCTGACACTTTTCTAGTGTATACTGAAATATTTAGAAAATGACTGAAAGAAAATTTAGCCCAGAATATCAAACTTATTGTATTGGTACTGTCCTATATTTAAAATATGCAAGTTCACATGTAATATATTCTCATATTACACGGTTATTTAGCCAATCAGGGCGCGCGTAGTATCCTAGTTATTTTATAAAAGCTGCTCTTTTCTGTAATATTGAATGTAAAATAAATTAAATGTTTCACAGTCATATAGAGAAATGTACAGAGTGCAATAAAACAGAGTGTAAACATTCAGCTGTTCAAGAATTTAGGTATGACTTGCGGTGCATGTTTCAATCATTTTCGATCCAGGAATGTCAATTCAATTGCAATGTTAGACTCACCAAAGGTATTTTAATTGCATTTGTAGAACAAGTTCATTTGCTTCACATCCAGATCACTGAGATGCTCCCGCTGACCAATAGAAGCGCCCGGCGTTTTTACTCTGATGGTCGTCATCCCAGATTGTACAGCAAACGAACTCTTCCCGTAATGCATGATGGATCCATAGTCATACGGCACGTTGAGACTGTCGATAGTTCCGTGGCCATACTTATTGAAGTTATGTTTATGATCTGTAAAGTTTAAAAAATGGTATTTCCAAGAAGGTACTACAACATGTAGATTCTCTTAGTCTTGCAGAGGGCCTTCATCGATCTCTCCAACGTGCAAGGGCTCCGTGCGTAATGATTTAATGCAGAACCTGTTCTCTCATCCAAGATGTCTCAGTTGATAACCATAATGTACAACTAGAAAAGGATTGAAGCAACGATATTCTTGTCAACAGGCGTGATAATTTTCTGACCTGCTTTGATGTTGTCCCAAACAATCTCCACGTATTCATCTCTGTCGGGGCGGCTCTGTTCGTGGAAAAACCCTGACACAAAAGAGCAATCAAATTATTGATTTCCTCGCAATGCGCGGCTACCTATAACGACGCCATCTCGTGTTGTGGGTGAATTTACTCTACGCGCGCAAGGAAATCTGGGATATGTTACAAAATGGAAGGCGTAAGCAAAGTTATAGTGGGTCCCATGGATGATGACGTCGGGTTTTGGAGTGTGGAAACATATGAAAGAAAGACTGAGGACTCTTATAAAAATGGTTTTCAGCAAAACACAACACAGCGGCCGTTAAAAAGTACTTCCATCCAACAAGATGCCAGAGTAAATACAAAGGAGAGATAAATCATGACCAAATAACTAGACAATTAAACAATTAAACCAAATTAAAGAAAGAAAGAAATACGAAAACAAACTTCATATATACAGGCACAAAAGTGATCTGAGATTAATACAGTATTGATGTTAAGGATGATGGATGATGCTTTGATTACTAAAGTATGACATGGCCACACACAAATGACCAACAGAATGCATACCAAGAGCGTGTCCAATTTCGTGAGCGGCTATCCCGTGTGTTCTACAGCCTCTGCCAATGGAAATCTGTTGCTTTCCTGTTCCACGACACCCAACCTCAGACCAACATCTATAATGCAATAAATAATTTCGAAGAAGTTTCGGGGAAGGAGGGGAAGGTAATCACCCCTCACGCCAAGTTATCAAACTTTCTGTCTAATGAAACAGATGTGTCAAAAATCTGGTAATCAATGTGGATAAGCTTAAACCCGTAAATTAACGTGTGGTTGAAGCGTTAGTCTTTCGTCATAGCAAGTTACCTGCAATTTGACAAGCAATTTGACTTAGTCCGGCGAAAGGCTAACACTCGAAACGTCAGCGTAATCGGCAGCTTTACCGCCGGCGCCAAGCTTATCCACATCACTGACTGAATGATCGCTTTACAAATTATACGTTTTATCTCTACACCGAGTGACACAAATCAAAACCAGTTCTCACAGGGAAACTAGCATTTTTGATTGTTACTGTCCAATACTTTTAGCTACTTTGTAGGTCCCCACATCTTTTCGAGCTGTGTATTTTGATTTGTAGGAAAGTATTCCTTTTGAGTTGCTGTAGTTCAGTCGTTCCAGGTGCGCTGGTCTGATAAACATCAGTACAGACGTCAAGAAATGGGATAAAGGAAACGAAATTACTCTGTGGGGATTTTAACACAAAAACAATGAAAATAACTCACCCATCTCCTACAAAGAACTCGATATAGTTCTTTTCGTTTGTCCTGGGCTTAAACTGAATGCACGTCTTTTGCTGCCATTCTTTTATGGCACTGAGAATTGCCTTCTCCGTCGGTCCCTTAATGCCGAGCCAGTTTATCCACTTGTTTTCTGTGTGAATTATACATTATAGTAAAACTTATGTCGATGAAATATACCAGGATTTTGTTCTAATCTCGTTAAACAGCTGAGAATTTGGGATAAAGAATAAATCATGTAATGACAGAAATAAAATGACATTATCTGCTGCATTTTGAAAACGAGCATTCTCAACACTGTCTTACCCACATCTTTGTTTGATCATCCTGATATGTAGCACAGTAATATTTATTTTGAACTGAAGTCTAACTTTAGTGTCGCTGTACAAATGGTTAAAGAGGACGTCACTATTGTTTTTATTAACAAGTGTAATAAAGAAAAACACATAAATATATAAACGAAAATCGAAATACTGAAAGGAAGTGGAAAACTAAATAAATGCAAAATAGATCGACCCACCGTAAATGTGAGCCGAATGTTTTGTTAGAATCTGATCGTCTGTAGATCGATCAAACACCAATTTTAAGAAAGTGTTAACGCTGCCACAATTCTACACAAAATCTGTACGACTTCAGATCTCTGTATAAATGGCCAGGCAATGACATGATATTCGATTCACTCACTGACGCTCGAGTGCAAAGTGTAGGGCACTACTCCTCCTGGCCATTTATAGTCGCGCTGCAGTCCTCTTGCTTGTCCACCGACCTTCGTTGGATCTTCACCCCGCTCGATTGCCTCCACTTGCTCTGACGTCATCATCATGTCGCCCTCGATTTTTCTGTAACTGGGTTTCGCTTTAAGATAAAAGAATAGTCACTGTGAGAAGGAAACTAGCGTGACCAGCTCCAACTGTCCGTTTTAGGTAGGTGTCCGAGAATTCAGTTTTAACTTTAAAAAGTAAGCGACTAAAGAAACGGCAGAGACCGCTCCTACCAGGTGTCCATCTTAGAGGGAGGACAAAGAGGTTATTACACGGGAGGGAGTGCAATACGGCGGAGTATTTTTACGAGTCGGTTTTATTTTTTCGAGCCTGTTTCAGGCAAGAACAAATAAAACTGACGAGTAAAAATACAGCCGTATTGCACCCCTTTTCGTGTAATAAACTGTTTATTACACGACAAACGAAGCAGGGCAAACATTCTCGCCGCGCGCAAAATGGAACAAAAAAAAACGTGTTTGTAAACTTTGCTTGCAAAAAATGATCACGTAAGCTAATAAACCAGTTGATCTGGTTCCTGACGAGTGCAATACGCTCCCATCTTTGCACTCGTTTTGGCCCGTATTTGCACTCAAAAATGTGAAGTCGTGTAATAATAGACCTTATTCAACATTAGTCATTGTCATATGTTAAAATATATTGCAAGAACGATTCACCAACTATGTTCCAACTGAAGGAAAAAATACCACACAAATACACAGTGAAGACAGGATTGAAAATCGGCAACACAAGACTCAGAAATATTTAAAAAATGGTGAATACCATGACCAGCAAGTTAGATGAACAAGCAAAAGTAATAGTTTGGATAACAAAACCTGTGGGTGGCTTTAAAAAAGATCAAAGATGAAAAAATCGGAACTCTTGAAAATAAATATAAGTAAAAAATAAAAATACATAAAAAAGGATAAGTCTCAACAATGTATTTAGGACTGCCGCGCCAATTGGGGGAGACTTGAAATGCAGAAACCGTACCAGTATCGTAAACTGAACGTAAATATGTTTAGAATCCCAAGTGGTCGCAGCGTGCTATATAGCCAGTTAGCTGTAGATATAGGACATTACTGGCTTTTCACCTCAAATATACATTTGTCCGCTATAAACCATTGTAATATGTTTACCTTCTGCGTCTCTTGGTTCAAGTCCATCGTCAAGAGGAATTCCGCAGACAAAAGGAGTCAACAGTAAAATCAAGAATGGCAACATCTTCATTTCTCCTCACAGTGTCGTAGTTTGTGTCTCTTACACTCTTTCAACGAAATTACATTTGTGCTGATTCCAATATAAAGGTCACTTCGCCTCGGTTTCAAAACGAGGCCCAGCGCAAAACCTTTCATATGAAAATGAGCTTGATTTGCATGAAAATGAACGTGCGAGTAAAATTAGTTTTCATATTACATGCTTTGCAGCTGAGAAGCTGTGGCAACTAGGAAATAGAGCTATTACAGACAACTACGATTGCAAACGCTTGGCTTTGCACAAGGACGGCATGTATGTGTTAAAAGAGAAAACCGGCACGCGGTTTAGAAGAGAGATATTTGGGAATAAAATTTTGGTCAAACCTGGAAAGGAGCTTTTGGTTGCAAACGGAAGTAATAGAAAATATAGGGTGCGTTTCTTTGGGAGAATCCGAGATCAGTTTAATTTTGACCACACGTTAACCCTGCTGAACCAATATTTATTAGGTTATTCACGATACTTAATGCTGAAGGTTCTGCCAGGTCAAATACATGTCTGGGAACCATTATACACGATCCTATGGAAGAGCAGATGTACAAATACAGCTGCGTCCATGACTCTAGGGAGTTAGTGCGAACTACCTTATATCAATTGTTAAGCCAGCCAAGTGTTGAGATGTCGGAGCTTCAAAAGGTCAGTCAGGTCATAATGTATAACGTCCAAAAAACCATTACTAACTCTGCACCTACTCCGATGTGCGAAAAAACCCATTTAGACTTAGCTCGGCGAACAAACACTTGGTGAGCACAAAAGCTAAATTCGATTGAAGTAAATCTATTGGTGAAATAATTTATACATTTAAGGAGTATGTATAACTATAAATTAGAAATCAAGGAAACTAAAGTATTTGATCGTAAACAAGGACCCGCATTATGAAAGGTTAAGCCCCGCCTATGTGCAACTCAACCATTCGACGCCCTTTTATACAATGAATTGATAGCAAAATAAGACTGGATGTCTTTTCATGAGCATTTTCCACGGACATTTCTTGTTTTTAGTTCGCTTTCCTTTATTTATTTATTTATTTATTTTTTGGAGTAGATACACAGATATATAGGTAGGGAGGGAAACGTCTCTCCTTTTTAATACGTTATTTGAAACAGAAAGGGCCAATTTTTTAAGCTGCAAAGCCTAACATAGACCTGGTTTATTGATATACTGAAGTTTAAACAGATTCTGTAAGCCAGAGTTAGCCAAAGGTTAATGGGCATTTTTAGATAATGTATTGGCGTGGGTTTATAAAGACCACGTTTAGACGTGGTCCGATATTAAGCATGACTATTGTTAAATATTGTTCAGATCAGAACGTTTAAATCGTGGTCCACCCTTTGTTCAACAAAAATGGTTAGAATGTAGATGAAAGACACTTTTACGTTATGATCATTCATTGGTTTATTAAAGCTTCGACACTTTTAAGTTCATTCAATGACTTATATCCAGGAGTCTTTGCTGTCCTGAATGCCACAGACCTAAATTAAAACAAACAAACAAACAAACAAACAGACAACAACAACAACAACAAAAGCAGAAACTTTTAGTAGGCATTTAGTTTCCCCACACCGAGCTTATACACTTGGGAGAGAATGTTCTTTAAGCTTTTCAAAATCGTTTAGATTGTTTAAAGTTGAACATGTTTTTAGATGGTGCTTTGATAACCGCTATTTGTCAGCATATTTAGGCATCATAAACTTTTCAACTGAAAAATAGCAAGTAGCTTGATAAATTACCAATTCTTAATTGAGTCTAATACTTTGCTTTTGTGAAAGCGAAGAAATTCACAGATTGTTGGAATGCCATCAGGAATTATAAATGTATATATATATACGTGTTTTCAGATAAGGCAACATTTATTCAGCCATAGTTTATGTCGTGCCCTTTTAAGTCACTTCAGATTTTATCTATCGCTTGAGACAGTCATATAATGGAATATACAGAGCGTAATAAAGCACAGCGTGGACATTGCGCTTTTCAAGAATTCAGCTATGCCTTGCAGTGTATATTTTAATCACTCTCAATCCAGAAATATATCGATTCAATTGCAATTTTAGACTCACCAACGGTATTTTAATTGCATTTGTAGAACAAGTTCATTTGCTTCACATCCAGATCACTGAGATGCTTCCGCTGACCAATAGAGGCGCCGGGATTTTTTACTCTGATGGTTGTCAACCCAGATCGTACAGCAAACGAACTCTTCCCGTAATGCATGATGGATCCATAGTCATACGGCACGTTAAGGCTGTCAATAGTTCCGTGGCCATACTTCTGGAAATTCGATTTTTGAGCTGCAAAGATAAAAACCTGGTATTTCCAAGAAGGTACTGTAACGTAATTTCTCTTACTCTGGTCATTCGTCGATCTCCCTGACCAACTAAGTAGTTAACGCTGTTTAAATAAATAGATAAATATATATATATATATATATATATATATATATATATATATATATATATATATATATATATATATATATATATATATATATTTAAGCAATATAACACGAGTTTCCATGTCTATGTACTCTTATATAAACACGCGGGATGTTGGGAGAACACGAGAAAAAGTTCAAAATCACAAGCCGCTTCGGCGAGTGATTTTGAACATTTTCTCGTGTTCTCACAACATCCCAAGTGTTTATATAAGAGTACATAGACATGGAAACGAGTGTCATATTGCTTTTATAAAATAACGAAGCTTTTATTACCTGAAAGAACTTTATATTGAAAATGATCAAGTTCAAGATTCTCCCGAAAACCGTCAAAACGCACGCTCGTCCAATCGGAAAGTCTGTTTCACGGCACTTCGCTCAAGTCAGTCCATGAATGAAAACGGAACACCACTCCCGTTCACTTGAAAAACTTGACAGGCCGCTAAATGAAGATGAATTTTGCAAGAAATGTGTCGGATATTAGTACCACTGTTTGTCAAGAATTCAAAAGAACCGGCGAGAATGTTTTGAGCCGTCAGGTTTCAACTTTCAGGACAACGGTGTCACTCGACATAAACATGTCTGCACAACAACACTATTCTGCTGAAGAAGGTAGTTTGTACATTTGTTTGCTTTACTTGAGCATTACTTGAACTCTGCCGGACGACAGTCAACTCCATTGAATTGACTCAACAGCTTTTGTGCCACCGAGCCGACAGCCGAGACAGACTCATTAGCGAAGACTGTTTGTGCCTTCATCACCATAAACCTACAATTATTCGTGTGAAACTCCGGTGATCTAAGCCATCTTGTTACTAGCTACGAGCCACAGGAGACGAAGGTATAAAGGTTAAAAACTTTAGAGAATGTTCTTTGACTGTGTAATTGTTGGCTTTCTGTCTCACGGTTTCCGAATTAAATTTCATGCAATATTCGGACAACTTTTCTTCTCGCTGCTTCACTAATTGCACATGATTTGCACATGGCTTCACTATTTGCTCTAATAGCCCACTGCAGTTTCTGTAACATATGAATCTTTGAAGTAGGGGACGACACGCAGTCTTTTTATTTCAGGATTCGTCATTTCCATGTCTTTGTACTTATTTATAAAATGGTTTTTTAACCAATCAGAGCGCGCGTAGTATCATAGTTATTTTATAAATATATATATATATATATATATACTGTACACCAAGTGTAAGGCTCAGTATTTTGTGTGCAGTGTTTTAGTGCATAATTTTCTTTACCTGATTGGATATTGTTCCAAACAATCTCCACGTAGTTATCTCTGTCGGGGCGGCTCTGCTCGTGGAAAAACCCTGCCACAGAAGAACAATAAAACTTAGTGAAAAATTATTGATTGCCTCGCCTTGCGCGAACAATCATAGCAAATCCCAGATCTCCTTGCGCGCGTAGAATACATTCACCCACAACACGAGATGTAATTAACAAATAAACCAACTTCAAGAGTGCTCCGTTCAGAAATAAAGCACTTAGCAAGTGCCGAGAGCACTCAAGAAGTCGCACTTCAGAACTCGCCTTCGGCTCGCGTTTCTCCCTACACTTCTTTCGTGCTCTCGTCACTTGCTGCGTGCTTTATTTCTGAACGGAGCAAGCTTGAAGCTGGCTTATTTGTTAATTACATCTCGTGTTGTGGGTGAATGTATTCTACACGCGCAAGGAGATCTGGGATTTGCTAAAGACTGAGGACTCTTATTTAAGTGGTTCTCAGCAAAACACAACATAAAGGCCGTAAGAAAATACTTCCAGCCAACAAGATGCCAGAGTAAATACAAAGGACAGATAAATCATGACAGTGCGAACAATCATAGTGTGATAATTAGACAATTAAATCAAGTTAAAGAAAGAAAGAAATATGAAAATAAACTTAATATACTTAGATACAAAAAGGGATCTGAGATAATACAGTAATGATGAAAAGATTGATGGATGAAAATTTGATTAGTATTAAATGGCCAAACACAAGTGACCAATAGAATGCATACCAAGAGCGTGTCCAATCTCGTGAGCGGCTATCCCGTGTGTTCTACAGCCTCTGCCAATAGAAATCTGTTGTTTCCCACGTCCAAGACGTCCGACGTAAGACCAACATCTATAATACAATCAAATAATTTAGAAGAAATTTCGGGGATGGAGGGGAGGGGAGGGTAATGACGCATCACGCCAAGTTACCAAAACTTGACAAGCAACTTGACTTAGTCCGACGAAGGGCTAACACTCGAAAGTCAGTGTAAACGCAGCTTTACGGCGCCAAGCTTATCCACATCAAACTGAATCGCTTGACAAATTATACATTTCATCCCTACACTGAGTGACACAAATTTAAAACCAATTCTCACAGGGAAACTAGCATTCCATTGTTTCTGTTCAATAATCTTGGCTAGGCTCTACATCTCTTCGAGCTACAGTATGTATTTTTAGTTGTAGGAAAATGTTCGTTTTGAGTTAGTTCAGCATGTTCTGGCCAAAATATGCATGACCGCTAAGCGGGTCTAGATAAGTATCAGCACAGACATACAGTGAACTCTCTCGGACACCATCGGGACCATCTTCAACTTTTTGCCCGTTTTTAGTGTCCGTTTTAGAGGTGTCCGTCTTAAAATTAGTTCCGTTAGAGTAAATGACCAAAGAAACGGCAGGGACCGCTCCTATACCGGGTGTTCGTCTTACAGGGGCGTCCGTTAAGAGGGAGTTGACCGTATACATTTAATACAAAAGCAATGATAATAACTCACCCATCTCCTGCAAAGAACTCGACGTAATCCTTTTCGTTTGTTCTCGGTTTAAACCGAATGCACGTCTTTTGCTGCCATTCCTTTATGGCACTGAGAATTGCCTTCTCCGTCGGTCCCTTAATGCCGAGCCAGTTTATCCACTTGTTTTCTGTGTGGATTATACATTTTAATAATACCTACATATCGATAAAATATACCAGGATTTGTTCTAAACTCGTTAAACAGGTTGGCCCTGTTTATTAGGCTAATGGGCTTCGTATGTGTAAACTGTACAGTGTTTTTTGGTCGATTGACAAATGAAGCTCCACTAAGCAGACAGCCATGGGAAGCTACAAGTGTCCGTAACTGGAACTGTCCACTTACAAGAATGTGTAAATACACAAAGTGGAGGCGTCTATAAGTAGAACTGTCTGCTTACGAAGGTGTCCGCCCAGAGGGCTTCAATAATATGAAGATTACAAAAAAACACAGCGCAACAAATAAATTCACTGTTATACCAGCTAAGAGTTTGGGATTAAGACTTAACCATGTACTGAAGTAGATTGGCAAGACGATCTGCTGCATTAAAAAAAAAAAAAAAATCTCGCCACTGTTTTACCCACATCTTTGTTTGATTATCTTGACATGTGGCACAGTAATATTTATTTCGAACAGACTTTGGTGTCCCTGTACAAATGTTTAAAGAGGAAGATTGGCGTCACTGACACGGTTTTCATATAAGTATATTAAAGAAAAACACACAATATCAAAGGAAAACTGAAAAACTGCAAGGAAGGGGATCCAAACACTAAATAAATGAAAAATATATCGACCCAAGATAAATGTGAACCGAGTGTTTTGATAGAATCTGATCTGTAGATCGATCAAACACCGACTTTACGAAAGTGTAAACGCTGTCACAATGCTACGCAAAATCTGTGCCGACTTCGAATCTCTGTATAAACGGCCTCAACAAATTAAACATGAGATGCAGTTTACTCACTGACGCTCGAGTGCAAAGTGTAGGGCACTACTCCTCCTGGCCATTTACGGTAGCGCTGCAGTCCTCTTACTTGTTCACCGACCTTTGTTGGATCTTCACCCCGCTCAATTGCCTCCACTTGTTCAGACGTCATCATCATGTCGCCCTCGATTTTTCTGTAACTGGGTGCCGCTTTAAGATAAAGGAATACAGTCAATGTAAGGCGGACAATATCGTGACCAGCTCCAACTGTGAGGTTTAGAGAGGTGTCCGAGAGTTCAGTTAGAGTAAACGACTGAAGAAACGGCAGAGACCGCTCCTACCAGGTGTCCGTCTTTGAGGGGTGTCAATGGAAGTGGACCGTATTAACATTAGTCATTGTTATATATTAAAAGACACTGCAAGAGCGGTTGAATCAACTAAGTTTCAGCTATAAAGGAAGAAACACCACAGAAATACAAATTGGAGACAGGATTGAAAATCAGCAACACAAAAATCCGAACCATAAAATAGTGATGAATACCATGACGACAAGCTGTGGGTGATTTTAAGAAAGATCAAAGACGAAGAAATCAGAACTTTTGAAATTTTTGAGTAACAAATAGAAATAGGTTTAAAAAAGTTAGAAGTCTCAATGTATTTAGCACTGCCATGCTAACTGGGGAGACTTGAAATGCAGAAACCAACATCATAAACTGAACTTAAATTTGTCAAGAATCCCAACTAGTCGGAGCGGGCTAGCCAGTTGGTTATAGATTAGGCTGGGAAAATTGGATTTTCACCTCAAATACACATTTGTCTGCTATAAACCATTGTAACTTGCTTACCTCTTGCATCCCTTGGTTCAAGTCCATCATCAAAAGGAATTCCGCAAACGAAAGGAGTCAGCAGTAAAAGCAAGAATGGCAACATCTTCAGTGTTCCTTACAATGTCGTAGTTTGTGTCTCTTACACTCTTTCAACGAAAATTAATATATTGTGTTGACTCCAATATAAAGGTCACTTCGCCTCGGTTTCAAAACGAGGCCCAGCGCAAAACCTTTCATATGAAAATGAGTTTTCATATGACATGCTTTGCAGCTGAGAAGCTGAGGCAACTGGGAAATAGCCTATTGGAGACAACTATGATTGCGAAAACTTGGCTTTGCACAAGAACAGCATATGTGTATTCAGTTGTGGCTATACAAGTCAATCATAAAACATAGCATGAAACCTAATATAATTCGATTGAACTAAATCTATTGGTGAAATAATTTTTACAATTTAAAAGTATGTATAAATATAAATTAGAATATTTAAGCAAATCATTAGCCCAGTAATCGTGCTTTGAAAAACCGGGCCCTGAATTGCAGGCTACTTTTTTTCTTTCTTTTTTTTTCTCGTATATTTTTTGCGAATACGAGATGCAACTATATGGCAGTTATTATTTTAGAACATGTATACAAAACTTGGACTGGAGATCTCAATAGACTCAATTACACTGTGTGCTAAGGCAACAACTAAGTATACAGAAAAGAGGGAGAATCAACGATTCTCGCTTAAACACAAGACATTAACAGACATTTGATTAGTGTAAATAGCAATCATGCCACAGCCTTATCATACTGTAAATTAAATCACACCTCATTTGATCAGGTGCATAGGTTTTACAATGAAAATTTAATTGACCTGAATCTTTGATTGAATTTCTTGTCAGCTTTGCAAAGGTTTAAAGAGTATGTATAAATATAAATTAGAATATTTAAGCAAATCAAGGAAAGTAATTTGATCATAAACAAGGACCCCGCACTATATAAGGGTAAGCCCCACCTCTGCTCAACTCAAGCTGTTCGACGGCCGTCTATACAATAAATTGATGGCAAATAAGACTGGCTGTGTTTTCACAAGCATTTTCCAAGGATATTTCTTGTTTTCACTTCCCTTTACATTTTTTGGAGAAGATATACAGAGATAGAGGTAGGGAGGGAAACGTATCTCCTTTTTTATGCGATATTTGAAACAGTAAGGGCCAAGTTTTTAAACAAAGCCTACTTTAGACCTGGTTTATCGATATGTTGAATTTTAGACAGACTCCGTAAACCAGGGTTAGCCAAAGCGGGTTAAATGGGCATTTTTAGAACATAGGTCGGAGTGGGTTTATATTGACCACGTTTAGACGTGGTCCGGTATTAAGCATGGCTATTGTTTAGACCTTGTTTAAACCAGGACTTTAAATCGCAGTCCACGCTTTGTTCAAAAATCGGCCCTAAAAGATTGGTTAGAATGTAGAAGTGAGACACTTATACACCATGATCATTCATTGGTTTATTAAAGCTGCGACACCTTTAAGTTCATTCAATGACTTAAATCCATGAGTCTTTACTGTCCTGATGTCGAAGACCTAAATTAAAACAAAAAAACAAAAGGAGAAGCTTTTAATGCTGGAGAATAAACCATTTATTAGGCATTTAGTTTCTCCACACCCAGCCTGTTATACACTTGAGAGAGAATGTTCTTTCCAGAATCGTTTAGATTGTTTAAAGTTTGAAAAGGTTTATAGCTGGTACTTTGATAACTTTTAGTGATGTAGTGAGAATTGATAGTTTAATCAGCTCTGCTGAAAGGTATTAAAAGCCAAGTTCTCCTTACCGTATGATATATTTCTGGTGAGAAACTGAATGAGAAGTAATTCGATAATATAAAGACTTAGTCATCGAATTATGCAACACTAACCTTTAACAATTGTAGAACAAGTTCATCTGTTTGACATCAAGAGCACTGAGATGCTTCCGCTGACCAATCGAAGCGCCCGCTTTCTTAACTCTGATGGTTGTCTGGAAGGGCCATTTTGAGAAAGAGTCTCTCCCGTAGTGCATGATGGATCCATAGTCATATGGCACGTTGAGACTGTCGATAGTGCCGTGGCCATACTTCTGGAAATTTGACTTATAGTCTGTAAAGATAATAAACTGGTATTTCCAAGAAGGTAATATAACATGTAGTTTTTCATACCCTGGATACCAGGGGTCCTTCGTCGATCTCTCCGACGTGCAAGGCTCCGTGTGTAATGTTTTAGTGCAGAACCTGTCCTCTCATCTAAGATGTCTCAGTTGATAATCATACTGTACAACTAGAAAAGGATTGAAGCAACGATATTCTTGTGAACATGCGTGACAATTTTCTGACCTGGTTTAATGTTTTTCCAAATGATCTCCACATATTCATCTCTGTCAGGGCGGCTCTGCTCGTGGAAAAACCCTGAAACAGACAGAAAAACAAAACTATTAATAAATGCTTAAATTCCTCGCCTTGCGATGTTATTAATAACGACACTTCTGGCGTACGTATGCTACAAAATGAAAGGTGAAAGCGAATTAAAGTCACGGACGATCATGTCAGGGTAACTAATGGTGAGAAAAACAAGATTGTCCGACAATTATGTGACAGCTTCATCTCCCTCGGTAAAAGCAAAAGAAACTGAGATTATGAATAAGTAGATAAATGGACAAATATGTAAACATTATACAATATTGGAAAACATCTGAGAATTCCAAGAAAATCACCTAGAGCGTGTCCAATTTCGTGGACAACTGTGCCGTGAGTAAAACACCCAAATCCAATAGAGATCTGCTGCTTTCCACTTCCAAGATAACCAACGTATGACCAGCACCTGTCAAATACCAAATATATTAAGATTACAAAGTAAAAGAACACGACTATATTTCTTATTTCAGTTTATGGTTAGTAAAGTAATATGATAATATATACGATTAAATTTCCATATAGTAACACAAAGAAGAAGAAGAAAAGGAAAATATAGAGTCACTATTAAGGAATGGGTTGGCAACGAATTCACAGGAATCCTTACTGGCCAAACCCTCCTGCAAAGAACTCGATGTAGTCCTTTTCGTTTGTTCTCGGTTTAAATCGAATGCACGTCTTTTCCTGCCATTCTTGTATGGCACTGAGAATTGCCCTCTCACTTGGCCCCTTAATGCCGGCCCAGTTCAGCCACTTGTTTTCTGTGGAATAGAACGGGAAAACGATCATTTAAGACGACCTTATTCAAATCTAGGTTATTCGTAGTGCAGCTAACTTAAACGCATACAAACACCATGCATGCATATTTTATTGGTACTCCCGAAAGCAGGGCCCGGTTTTTCGAAAGCCGACTAAGCTAATCCAGGATTGACGAAATTCTTTCTCTCGACCCCTCTGCCAATAAACCGCAGGATTTTGTTCGAAAATGGACTAAAAAGCTTGTTCCAGCTTACAAATGCATAAAGGAAGTTGTTGCGAACGAAACCTTCACATTTTCAGGCATATAAATGGCATGAAAGTTTAGACCTAATCCGGGATTAGCCCAGTAATCGTGCTTTGAAAAACCGGGCCCTGAATTGCAGGCTACTTTTTTTCTTTCTTTTTTTTTTTTTCTCGTATATTTTTTGCGAGTACGAGATGCAACTATATGGCAGTTATTATTTTAGAACATGTATACAAAACTTGGACTGGAGATCTCAATAGACTCAATCACACTGTGTGCTAAGGCAACAACTAGGTATACAGAAAAGAGAGAATCAACGATTCTCGCTTAAACACAAGACATTAACAGACATTTGAACAGTGTAAGAGCAATCATGTCACATCCTATTATCATGCTGTAAATTAAATCACATCTCATTTGATCAGGTGCATAGGTTTTACAATGAAAATTTAATTGACCTGAATCTTTGATTGAATTTCCTGTCAGCTGTGCAAAGGCTTAAAGAGCAAGCAAAAAGTCGGCGAGCTCGGATCGATCTAACTCTAGCGATCTCAGCGTGAACACTAAAGCGTAAGAATAATGAGGTGCGGTTCACTCACTGACGCTCGAATGCAAAGTGTAGGGCACTACTCCTCCTGGCCATTTACGGTAGCGCTGCAGTCCTCTTGCTTGTTCACCGACCTTCGTTGGATCTTCACCCCGCTCGATTGCCTCAACTTGCTCTGACGTCATCATCATGTCGCCCTCGATTTTTCTGTAACTGGGTGCCGCTTTAAGATAAAGAAACAATATTAATAAAAAGATATTTTACTGTGTTATGGCTGTAACGATGCGACCACGCTATTTTGGGCATTAGGAATTGAAAGGAAGTGCACATCCAAATTAGTAAGTATATATATATATATATATATATATATATATATATATATATATATATATATATATATATATATATATATATATATATATATATATAATATATATATATCAGGATTGGCTCATCAGAAATTGCATAGTGAGCTTTCAAAACCAGAAAAAAAAGATGGAGATTTTAGTATGATTACGTTATTTTTAACCAAATTACAAAGTTCCCTCGAAGATTAGTGAAGGAACTACACTTTACGTTGTATAATGAGGTTAGTGTAACTTGCCTACCTCTCGCTTCTCTTGATCCATGTCCATCCTCAAGAGGAATGGCCAAAATGTAAGAGGTCAGCAATAAAAGCAACAAAGGCTGCAACATCTTCCTCGCAGTGTTGTACTTTGTCTTCTGCTTTGCAAGCGAGCGAGTTATTTATGCTGAATCTAATTTGACGTAATTAGTTGCAACTCACAACTTTTCTTTGAGCAGCTGTATCATAATGCTAATCAACCGGACCCAGTTGCATTAATTTAAAAAGTTTATTTTCTATTAAAAATATACTTTGAGCACGGTCATGATTTTTGTGGAGCCTCGAAAAGGGATTTCTGTTTGTCTCTAGTCGTTTCATGCTTTTAACACAATGAATCTATCGTAGTGGGCTCAGGGTATAATGGTATGCTATTCCTTGTGTATAACTGAATGTTAATAATACCGTAAATGCTCTAATAATCCCCGGAAACTTGTATTATAATGGGTGGAGGGTTGAAACAGTGTTTCGGTGCAATGAAGCAGTCTAAATATTAATATTGTGCAATAATTAAAAACACTATATACCTTGTTTAAATAGCTGACTGGCAGTTGCTTTATTCAGCTGGAGATCGGTATTCTTTTAGTGAAACAAAGCAGCTTTTGATAAGTCATTATCACACTAAAATGCGCAGTAACCAAATTTATTTTTATATTAGGTAGGTATTTTTATTATATTACTAGAAATACGATATTCGCAAAGGTCCCACGCCCAAGTAATCGATTATGCGTGACATTGCTCAGAGCTCTCATGTACTGTATACTTACACCACACATTTCAATATTATTAGCATTTACATGATATTAGCATGTGTTCCATTCTGGGGGACACTCATCATAATTTTGGGTGGGGTGTGTCACCTGGACTTGAAAACCCTTACCCTGTTTCAGACCAAAATATCTGATTTACTATACCCTATTTCAGACCCATACTCCATAAATGTATACCCTATTTCAGACCTATTTTTGAGACTTTTTTCTTTTGCAACAGTTTCCACCTGTTTTTTCTTCCATTTGCCATGCATTGTCTGCAGTGACACATTTCTATATATGCTATTCCAGGCCAAAAACACAAAATCGATACCCTATTTCAGACCAAAAAGGCAAACTCTATACCCTATTTCAGAATAAAAATGTTTGAAAACAATACCCTTTGGGGTGGCACATACCTATATGGCATATATATAAGAGTACTCCCTCCCCCCCCCCCCCCCCCCCCAACCACCACCACTAGGGTCCCATTGCTGTTTGAAGAGTACAGTAGTTTCATTATATAATATGTAGGATGGTCTTGAAAGAAGGAAGTTCTCATGATATTATTCATCATCCCATGTCCATTTCGCAGTAATTTATTTTGTCTCATAAGAAAGTATACAGAGTCAGTTTTAGCACCACATTCATAGGTGAAATATATAGATACTTCTCAAGTAGGTTACAATATATTTCTCAAAAGTTCTCAATTGTTGCAAGTGTTGCCTAGTACATGTACAAACACACAAAATCCCATGCCAGAGAAATATAGCCCTAGCCCGATACTCTTTCCTCTACTCTACTGTGAGCGAAAATGTAAAAATGCATTATAAATATACAATAATTCTACAGAATATTAGACAAATGAGAGTCAGGTTTGCACATTATCCACCACAGGTACTGTAAGATACTGTGAGACACGAGAAGGGCATCAGTTTAGTACTGTACTGACATTCTTGTCTTTAAAAAGTCTCATATTTCCCATGCCATGTGGGTATAAACTAACTATTCCTAATCACAGAAAGATACTTTTTCCAGTTGGATTTAGTGAACTTCATGTTTGTCTTGATATTTAGGGACCTATGGGAAACAAAACAAGCATCAAAGTATAATTAGGAATGTTGTAAAATGTGTTCTGTGGCATGAGATAGGTGGGTGGGTGGGTGGGTGGGAAAGCTAATTGTGGATATTATGTGGATATAAATTATATCTCACCAGAAATTAATGTCATGCAGCTGCATTGGAAAAAAAACTTGTTCAAAAGAAAACTTATTAAATTATAATTATCACCAAATCTACCTAGGAAAAGGAAGAAATTAATAGTAAGTAGTAAGTATGTAGTAAAGTACTGGCTTAAGTAAAATGATACTAACTGTGGTAAATGCAAATTGACTCTTCTGGCATATAATCAGAATATGTATCTTTGCAAATTGATTGTTGACCTTGAGTCACTGATTGGGGCATTGGCTCATCAGTGTTATCTAATTTGAACTTGTTTAGATCATGGCAATTTTTTCTGCCTACACCAGCTACTAAATACAGTCAATCTCTTCTGAACATTAATTTATATACAGTAATGCTATATAGTACAGCTAAACAGCTAATTCAAAAAAGCAAAAGGAAATGCAGCAATAAATTACACTTCTTTTCCTGATGCCAAATTGATAAAATAATAATTCATAATAATTTCTAGTTTACTGAAACATAATTCTGTTTATACACATTTCATAATAGTATATGTACTATTATTTGTAGAAAGGGAGGGGGGGGGGGGGGGGGGGGGGGGGAGCTTATTAGACTGAGAGAGGCATATTTCTAAAATTGACCTTGTAAGAGAAGAGGGATGGTTACCAGTATGAAGGAACTATAGCACACCCAGCCACTTATTGTTTCTAATATATTCTGATATATCTGATACTTCTAGAACAAAGCAAAGACAAAACAAAGACTGTATTAGAAAGTTATTGGCTGGGTACTCCAAAGTTTAGGCCATTGACTTATAGTACTTATACAGTGTTATACAGTACATGATAACAGTAGCTGGGCAGTTAAAAAACTGCATGTTCAAACCAAAACTCACAAGTTCTTGAAATACGAAAGGTTTTACGATTTTTACTCCAGTTTGTTCAAAACTTTGACTGAGCACTGCAAGTATAATTTCACAGAGGACAAATATTTTGATCTGTTCTTTGATAGACTGAAATGGTTTACTCTAATCAAATGCACAGAAACACCAAGATTCTTCTGTGTGAGTGATGTGTTGTGATTTTGTCTGAGCAAGTTGTCAACTGGCAAAATAACCTCTGCATTGTATGCGACACTGGAAGTTGATTTAAATGTCGAGACTCAAACGGTTAAAACGATTTTCTGTCGTGAAAATGTATAGCATTGCAACAACCAAGTTTTAACGCGGTCACTCGAAGCAATGCAGAACGAACGAATTGAGTGACGTGAACAAAGTAAATTTACGTGTCTTACCTTTCCCTTGGAGCTATCGGCCGCCCTTCAAGCACTATTTTCTGTCTTGCTCTTGATCATAACTTGCTTTTAAGTGCCAGTAACCATGTTAGGCCGTTCAAATGGTTTATAAAAGTTCGATCCAAGAAGGTAAATGCGAGTCAGCTGTGAACGGTCGACCGATTATCCCAGCTATAAATCAGCCGCTAGTGTATCTCCGATCGGATTTTTCGTCTTGCTTCTCGGTGTACCGTTGTTCGCTTGTCTTGTCATCGCCTTTGAAGGCCATCGTATTAGTACAGTACCTTCCCAGATGAAGTGATGGTTTGTTGCTTCGCAACGGACTCCCAAAAGACCCTGCGGCGCGGGTGGTAGGTCGTCCCGCGAACAACATTCAAATCGCAAAAAAAAGCCTTCGTGTTGGGCCGGGAGAGGAAAGCTGGGAACGAGGTACTCTGTTTCGAGGTTCTACCCGGCATTCCCCGCGGTGCGGGCTGGTCGCACCGCGAACAACATTCAAATCGCAAAAAAGCCTACGTGTTCGGCCGGGAAAGGGAAGAGCCTGGGAACGAAGTTGAAGGTTTTACCCAGCAATCCCCGCGGCGACGTGATTTTGTTCCGAGGTTCTTCCCAGTAAACCCCGCTGCGCGGGGAGGTCGCCCCGTGAACGACATTCAAAAATGGTATGTGTTCAGATTAGTACCCACGCAGGGCGTGGGAATTATATTAGGTATTTTTACCTTCCCTGTAAATAAGTGGGTGCACATTATGTCAATCTCTCTGCCGAGGTGAGTTTTGTTTCTACATTTCCTGCTGCCTCTATTTTAAAACGAGGCCAAGTTTGAAACCTTTGTCATAAGTAAACATCCGTTTTTACTCGCACGTTTCGCACTGGACTGCATTTTAAAGCAGAAGCAACAGGTATATATAAATTGGCCTATTGCTTTATGATCAAAGTAATGGTTTTTACTCCGCCCGCCAAGTCGTATTGCTAATTGGCCCACCACGCATGCGTGTGAAAGTGGACTGTCACGAGTTGATTCTGGTTTATCGAGAAATGTGATTAAACAAACGAAACAAGACGAGCGCGAGTAACACCGTGTTCATCGAATCAAATTACTTTGTTATTTCTTTGTCTACGACCCCAAGAATATAAATTATTGCCCCAGTATAAATTATTTCTCAAATTATGATAGTTACGGGAACGAGAGATTGCCAAATTAAAGCTCAGCATCAACACTGTTATTGGGATATTAGTTCATTTGTGTCGGGTTACACTTTTATTCGTATCGTATGTGACATGCAGGTTACGAGTTAGAAGAATTCAAGGTTGACAGGGGTAAATTTCCACGAGCATTAAAACTCCTGATTGACTCACAGTTTCCTTTTATCTTTGAAGTTTACATATAGAAAGTCAACAGAGTAGATATAGAGATTCATTTTGGCTTCATTGGCTGGCTTGACTATATACTTTTTAACGTTTATGGTAAAAAGAAACGTAAAGGGACGCAGGTTTAACTGTGAGTGAATGAGTGACACTTTATTTTAGCATTGCACACAATAAGATTTATTTTCATGAACAGAGGATAGTACATTAGCCACATGGATATACGACTATTTCAAACTCACCTGCCTTTAGGTATATAATATCTCACAAGTGAGCGGCACGAGCTGTGTCTGCATAAATATCGATAAAATACTTGAAACAAGCTCCAAGGAGAGCTCCGTTGCTATTGGCAGATTGGCAACATGGCAACGTGAAATTACATGTTTTATAGGAAAATGAAATTCAAGCAGTTCATCGATATCTATATGACATATATAGTTTTTTATGCCTTTAACCTTTAAATGCTAGGAGTGATCAATTTAAGTTTTATCTTTCAATCTTTTATCATTTAGATACTACAGTTTCGGATGACGTTTTTCGTAAAACCAAATAAAAAATAAGCACATCGCCAATCACAGAAGCTGTAAGAAACACTTGTTTGCTTGCGTGAGAAAATCGCAATCAGGTATTGCTTTTTATTTGTTCCTGCATGATTAAAATACTGCAAAACTTGTTTGCACCAATCCGAAAGCGTAGCAAACGCAAAAGCACGCGATTACTTTTGACAGTGATCCGAAAACAGCCCGATATCAAACAGAATAACGAAATTGGTAATAGACAACCTGTCTTTGACGAAAATTGATTGAACAATAAGGTTTCACTACATCACTCATAATTTAATATTGTCTTTTGAACGGCTGCGAGTATATAGATTAATTATTATGCAATGCAACATATTGACGCTGAACTATTTTACATTTTACACATATATATATAGCTCGTATTCTCTGGCAAAAAGTCGTGGGGGAGGCGCTGCTGTTTTTTGACAAAATATTCATTGTATTTCACAATGGATAATAATGAAAAATGCAGACCAGTACGTGATCGTCTGGGTGAGAGTAGTCTCCAGGAAGACTGTTGTTGATGGTTAAAGGTTTTGTATCTTTGGCCGTTGATGTGATTGGTATGTTTTGTCGTGGTATGGTTGGTCGATATGGATGAGAATACACAGAATTCCGATTATCCACCATTTGAAACCATACCCCAATATAGTTTTGTTGGATGGCTTTGTAGGATCGCTGCATGTTCATGAACCGCAGACATTCTTGATCGTCCGTTCGGTCAGCAGACGTCGCGGCATTATGACATGTAACTCGGTCTAACTGGAGGCTTTCACCTCGTGTGCAAGCACCGTTTAACTTATGCTATAGAAAATGCATTGAACTGACTTACAGTTGAGTATCGAGTCCCAGCATTGAGTTTCTTGGCCAAGTCTTGAGGTTTTACGAGCGTTACAATGAACTACAAAATCCGCACATGAATCCACAGATTTTTGCAATGACACTGACTCAACTCTCACAACATGGCCAAGAAACATATTTCAGCAGTGTCACAAAAACTTCACAACGCTAACAAACATACATATTATTCTTCCTTTCTATTTCGGAGACTTGGCCAAACGGAAATTTTATAGATGCATGGTTCAACGATTTAGTTAACTGTGTACGACTATGCACGACTTTGTATGTACATTTGACACTTGATTGATTTTAAAACATCCTGGCAACTGATTATAATAATCAAGGAAACTATAATAACATAATTTACAAACTTTCAGAGATTTAACCCTTCAACTCCTGGGACTGATCAACTTGAATATTCTCTTTCAGTCTTTCTCCAGAGATGTATAATACCGTATAGAGAATTTGGTTTACTGCAAACGCCTGCTTAGATGAGAGCTGATTGAGCTCTCCATTCTCACTACATTGCCCATACAAATTTTCTTGGATGTTTGGGAGAAGTCATATAACAATCTCAAGAGTGAAAGGGTCAACAAAGGTCTGTGTGAAGCTTAGAATTCACATTTATGTTTTGTTAAAATGACCCAACTTTGAGAGTTACTTAAGTACTCGCTAAACGTTCCTTTGCCCCTGTTCGGTAAAAATCAGGACTAGAACACATGATGACCGATTCAAAACTCACAACCTCTGATAAGGCATCATGGCACTGCAGTGTCGTCAACAGCTAGTCTAGTCTAGTCTGTCTCATTGGTCCTTGAGCGACTGCTCTCGGGTACCGACTGAAACGAGACAAAAATATGTATAAATTCTTGAGATATTACGAGCCGATTTCTCTAAACGCAGCCTGTAATACATTGGTCGTGGTCAAAAGTACACGAGTGGCTTGGTATTGTTTAAAGCTAAGTTAATGAAACTAACATATCTTTTGGCAACAGTCTTTGATATATTTACAGTTGAAAGTCCCGCAAACGGACACCCTTGGGAAGCTGAAAGAGTGTCCTTAACTGGAGCTGTCTGCTTACGGGAATGTGTAAATACAGAGCTCAACTGCGCTAGAATTTAAACAAGGTCTCGTTCTGGCGTCCGTAAGTACGTACAGCTATGGCACTCACAAGAGTGTCCGCCCAGAGAGCTTCGACTTTATTATGTTTGAGTATTCCAAAGAAGAGAAGTAATTACACTGCAGATGAACTGCGCACTTACGTTTACTCCACCGTTTATCACAGAAGCCACTCCCGCCACGGTCTGCACGTTGTTTCCATCATTTTTCCTGAGAAACAGCATCTGCTAAAGCGGGGAAGCAAATTCAAGAAAACAAAATGCGACGCCTTTAGTCGTATTGGAACCACCAGCAATGATATGACGTACAGCCTCAACGAATGCTCATCATCATTACACTTCACGAGACCAAGTATGGGAGTGTATTGCACTCGTGAGGAACCCGGTTTTTAACTTTCTCATACGAAAGCTGATCAAACTATCAGTTCTCATCACACCACTCATACATTTTCTTCTTAATAGGCTGGGAGAATCTGCATTGTGAGCTTGGAAGTAAAAGGGTTAACATACCTTGGGAAGAAACACGAGGCAAATCGTGAATGTGGTACAGAAGAACGTAAGGAACGAAGTTAAGGCGAACTTCGTCGTAGGCTGGTCCTCAACCACGCCCAATATAGGGATGACCAACACACAAGGAATGATGACGTTATACACGGACATGCCAATCAACTTGCTGTCATTCAAAGCTGGGATGTGCACTTGACGGGTCTCCCACGCCAAGTAAGCTCCAAATAAGAGTAACAAGCCTTTAAGAAAAATATAAGAGATAGACAGAAAAAAAGAAAAAAAAAAAAAGGAAATTGTCAAGTTTCAGTTTGGCCCTTTGACCGTCTCGTTTATCTTAGTTAAGAATAGTTACGTGAATTTCTGTTGGCTTAGTTCTCTAAATCGTTACACTTCCAAAGGGAAGTTACAAGACTTACAAAAATTCCAACTCCTGAACTGTCAAATGAAACCTAAATGTTTGACCACTCAAATGAAAGCTCTAAATAAGTACATTCTAATATCAGTGTTAACTTCCAACTCCTGAACTATTAAATGAAATCTAGAAGTGTAAGCACCCAAATGAAAAGTTGAGCACACTCTTCTAATGTCAGAGAAGGTGTCCCTGACCACAGGGTCACCTTGCAGCCCGAGACAAGTTGTGGTTTCTCATGTAAACGGCACGCTTCGATTTATAAAGAAATGTATTAATATAGGTAGCACGCACAGGAGGTCCCCGGGAACATTTCCTCGATATAAACTGAGCTTAATAGAATTGTTCAAGTTTTACCTTTGTAGACGTACATCGTGGCTCGCCAGATGATGATGTTGTCACAACTGCAGATCGTCACGAATGGAATCACTCCTGTGTCGTCCTGTTCTGATATCTATTATCAATAATATATAAATACATGGATATATTTTTTAACCCAAGTTCAACTTTATACAATATTGTATCAATCATTTCCATCTTGAACGTTTAGTACAGTTCCCATTTCATGAATACACATTTCATGAATACGATCTCAAACTATCCTCTAACTCCGATTCTTCTGTGTATTCTGTTCTGTTATTCCTATTCCGGAATAGGAATAGACGGATTAGCCCCAAAATAATACACCCCAAATTTTTAAATATAAAAATCGTCATTACCTCTGTGGCCTTGTTTATGATTGTCTCTCGAAGGGGATCAACGATCTGCCAGGTAAGTAGAAGGATGAAGTCGATCAACAGAAGTACGCCAACCATCCCAAACAGTTGATGGTCTTTGATAATGACCTGTTGAAAAACAAACGCCTGTCATTAGTACAGACAATTTACCCTTTCACTCCCAAGCTCAAAATGTAGAGTCTCCCAACCTTTTAAGAAGAAAGTGTATGAGTGATATAGACTAGTACGAATTGATATTTAATCAGGTTTTATCTGAGCAAGCCATCAAGGGCCAAGTACTCCTTACTTATAATTCTGGCGAAACAAAAATGTGAAGATAATAAATCAACAAAAAACATTCCAATTTTTAAAACGTTAACCCTTTCACTCCCAAGAGTGATTAACTCCTTCAGTTTCGCACCAGAGATATATCACACAGCATGGAGAACATAGTTTTTGATACCTTGCTCAGATAAAAGCTAATAGACCTATCAGTTCTCTCTACATCACTCATACGTTTTCTTCTTAAAAGGATGGGAGATTCTGCAGTTTGATTTTGAGAGTGAAAGGGTTCAACACAGATGGTATGGACGACAAAGAGCAACAAATTTGACTTAATGACAGAAAAAAAAAAAACACAGAAAGAGATAACAGAGAAACTAAACTGGGAGATCATTTAAGAATGTGAACAAAAGGATCTCTTACTCTTCTGATCGACTTCGCATTTAAGAATATCACGTGAACTCTCCATGTTTTGCTGAACATCGCTCCAAACGCCAACGAGAATCCCAGTGTCACGATCCACACCTGGATCTGGAAATGAACATGTTTGTGGTCGTTAGATAGCAAGGACGGCAATTGAAATGGTCAATTGTGTAAGTTTGACCATTTCACTGACAACTTTATGTGTGCAAAATTCAATTTAAAAATGCGAAAACATAAACTCGACTGCTATTGGAATGTACTCAATGAAAGCTTTCATGATACACACCATGCACCCAGTGCCTGGGACACTTGCGTCCAATCCAAACAACACCCCAGCAATATATACCAACATGGATCCAACGATTATCAAATTGTTCAAGTAAGGAGAAGACATCTTTATAAACCTGCAAACATTTATATGGGAGAGTGGAGAGTAGATAACTGTATAACGTTCATAAATGCACTTGTACAACTGAACCAAGAAATAGAAATGTTTCATTCAAAGCCACTCATTTAGACGGGAAGTAAAAAAGTCCTGCTGTATCTTTATTTTAACTGCTGCGAATCAATGTGAAGTGGCTTATTAACAATAATTAACAAATTACTCTTCTTTATATCTTTTTTCTGTCTCTGTTCCTGTTTAATGACTAATTTCGCATTTTGCAAAATGATAATTCATATGCTAAGGTGTGTGCAGTAGATATCCTACCTGACATTTCTGTGGTATAGGTTGAATATCAACATGCAGATGGCCAAAAGAATTCCCAAAGAAGAAAGTGCCACAACAGTCCAGAACAACACTGGGTTAACAGTGACCTCCTGCCGGGAAATCCTCAGACCATCCACGGGCGCTTTCCCACCTGTTCAGCGAATTATTTCAGAACTTGTTACCATAACGAAATGTTACCTCTAATTACGAGAAGTTAGACAGCCATGGCGACGAACGCTGACCAATGGACGTGACACCAAGAACGTCTTTCCGCGATGTTATTCAGTACTTACCTTCCCAATTGTAAGTTATGTTCGGGTTGTCTGCATACGCTCCGGTCTCCATGTCGTAAAGAGCAACTCGTCTTTCCGTATCTCCGTCAACTATGAAAATAGACCAATTGGTAAGTTTTGTGCCGCTCTGCTGTCACTTATGTGCCAACTACGGCTTGTTTCTGGCTATTTATGCGTACAACCTCAATAAATAGGGATAATCCATGTTATTATATATTTGTTGTCATCCCGATTATTTTGCCAACACGCAAACCTTGAATTTGACGAACTTCCAGTTGAGTGATTCTGTCAAAATTCTTGTTAAACCTCACCCGACCCTGTATCAAAAAATATAGATTTTTTGAATTAGTCAATGATAATCTTATTATCATTTTATGAAAGAGTTAAAGGCTGGTTTACGACACAAGCATAAAAATAAGTGCAAGCATAGGTAAAAGCACAAGAGAGCGACACACAGGCGACATACGTATAAGGATAAGTATCAAATGCGTCTGTTCTTTACATTCTTTCACATTACTTTGGCTTCTGATTGGTTGTTTTCTTACAGCCTTCGTGATTAGTGCTAAGCAGTTTTCGGATGACAGTTGAAAACCAAAGCTAAAGTAGTTGCATTGCTGTAAGAAAACACTTTTAGTAATCAGACGATTTTAGCTTTTGACAGTTTTTGAACTCAGTACAACACTATGCATAACGCTACTCACCGTCATCCCATGAAAAGAAATGTTCTTCATCACGTCCACAAAAACGCTGCGCATGTAATGGCTGCTGTAGTTGAAGTCTTTTAACTCCAGGTTTTCTTTCCTTAGGATCTCAATGGATGCGTTGAGCGTGAGGGCGCATGTCCACGCGGCATCGTAACCATAGGGTGCAAAAGGGTTCTCCGCTTTTGTGTAGTTGGAGGTCTGCAGCCGAGCAACATAACTTCCCCACAGCTCTTGAGGGGTCTATGGGTGGAAGACAGGCATGTCGTTTTCTAAAATGAACTGCACGGCTAAATTAACCTTGGCTCAGTTGTGTGTAATCGTTACAAAGCCAGTGCTTGTATTGGTGTAACGTAAATCATGGCACAAAATACATATTGTTCTCAGAAAATACCATGAGCATGACATTTTCGCGGAATCTAATTTTCGTTATACTCACATTTTAGAAAATGTAATTATCAATAGCTCGTCTATGGTACAGTGATTAGTTCGCGGATTTTTTGTCTACATCAACCTTTGGTTGACACATCATACGTTAAAAAGTGTTCTACCCAGACTTAAACAGCGTTCGCCTAACCTTGCCGGAAATTGTGTTCCCTGGCATTGGGCTGAACTTCAGTTCTCCGGTTCCAATATTGTTACTCAGGCCCTTTCGGACTTCATCCGGGCTACAAGTGACGAGTGGACTTTCAACTTTCCACCAGTTTTGTGAATTCCGGCCAGAAATTAAAATCCACACGTACTTTGGACCGTACATTCCTTTCTTGAATGCCTGCGAAAAGTAAATGTAAGAAAATGAAATCAGTTGCCTGGATTCCATATAAATGTTGTACGGAAGTTCTGGCTTGAAATGAAAATCAAGACATATTTTAACCTAGCATTTCTTTCTTGAGCACTTGCAAATAATTACCACCAAAGTAACGTATGTTATTGATTAACAAATGATTGACATGACATTGTTGCAGTCGTTCCTGCATGACGTGCTATCTCTTACCTCACAGAAGACAACGTAATGGTCGCCGGGATAGAAAAATGCAAAGATGATCCGAGCGTCCTTTTTCTGCAAATTGAAAAAAAAAATAGGAAAAGTGAGCGCTGTCAGAACGTACTCACTGAGAGCTTTCATTTAAATGGCCACACATTTAGGTTTCCATGATTTGACAGTTCGGAAGTTGTAAGTAAACACTGCTATTAGAATGTACTCACCGAGAGCTCTTACTTGAATGGTCAAAAATTTTTGTTTCACTTGACAGTTCAGTTTCTACGTTGAGTTAATTCGCCGTTGGCAACCAAAGAGTACTTACACGATCAAAGCATCTCATGTCAAATTCGTATCATTCAAATCGAACAATAAAATAAAGATAGAGGAACCTTCAAGTTGTCCAAGGCGATGTCCGGGTGATCCTTGAAGCTCTCGTAGGCCGCAACGGTGATGTTCTCTTGCTTGAGCAGATCCGCCAATGAGTTGCTGATCCCCGTAAACACGTCATTGTTTTTCTGCAGGATGGCGACTCTCTTCCACTTGAAGCGCTTCAAAATAGCAATGCGACCCAAGTTGGAGAATTCCTCAGACGGGTTTGTACGGAAATACAAAGGATACTGAAGCTTGGAGGAGAGGAGAGGCGACGAATTTGAAAAGCCAATCTGCAATTGTAGGCATATCATTAGACTAGTAGGAACTAAACTGAACACATTCAGACAACAACGAGGTAACCGTAAATCTATACAATTACACGACTTCACAACAGAGCTGTATAAGCTCGTAGATTAATCCTCCCCCCCCCCCCAAAAAAAATAAATAAATAAATAAAAAAACGAAATACCTAATACTAAGGCGGTTTATGCGTGGCGAAACTCCATGCAATTGCAGCTAAAATTCACAAAGATATATTTTGGTGAGACAAATATTTAAAGCACTTTAAACTTATACCTGAACAAGGTTCCAATGGTGGATTGATTCGGCCACAGGCATGGCAGCCTTAGAACATCCGGGTCCTAACAACATGATTTTTGGTTTGCCATTCGACAGATACTGAATTGAGCTTCTGATAGCTTGGCCAATGTTGCACTAGATACGGAGACAGAAATCAAAAAACATAGGTAAACAGAGACAGACACACACATATAGTTACACAAGCAGAGACACACACAAAGACACGCGTGGTTCAAAAGCTACGGGCCATTGGTATTTGGGTACTAAACCTTATATAGACCCATGGGTTTATATTTGGGCGGGGCGCTAATTAACAGTTGAGTTTTGCGTCTGCGAAGTTGAGGGCGGGGAGAAGGGGGTATTTTTACGGTAGTCTGTCTAAAACAAGTACTGCAGGCAGCTTTTATTTACCAGCTGCACCTACAGTGGCAACTACCTGAGAATCCTTAACGAGCAACACCAAGTGATAGTCGCGAAGCACAGTGGTGCTGTTATTGATGTCATCAAACGCCATTTGAACGGCTGGAATTATTCCCGCCGAATTCCATCCACCGCCACTTGTGTCGATGCCAAAGAGTCCGCCAATGTACAAAGTCTCCCTCGGCGCAAAATGGCTAGCTTGAAGATGGAACAACAAGAGAACCGCTACAACTTTTGCCTTGGAAAATGCCATTTCTAGAGAGAAATGTTCCGTACAATCTGGAAGAAAAAAATAAAACCTTTACGAGGTCTTGTCTCGCATGTTACTTTCAATCACACGTCTATAACACGCCATGCAGCTAACACGTTTCTTTAATCTTGGAAATGTCTCTGTAAGAATTGCGTGAGCGAGAACTATTTTGTGTAAATTTCCGCAGCTTTATCTTAATAGTTCACTTACATTGCAGAAGTAATTTCTCAGTTTGGCCTAAAAGCCTCATAACATTTGGTTTAATTTTAGTACAGGTCTATTTATCAAAATAACGCTATTAAAAATATCTTCGCATAAAATCTGATTCGTGCTCGTCCAAAATAGGAAATCCATTAGACTATACAGAGATTGTCGTATATTTTTGTTTTGCGCAGTTAAAAATCCACCATAATTTAGGGTGCAATTTTTACTCTAGAATAGGAATTGAAATAAATTGATGATTGGCACTAAAAATGTTGGCTTGGAGCTAACTTACATATCCGTATTATACTCTTTGAAAACGTTTCTTTTTCCTTTTTTTTTTTTTTTTTTTTTTTCATTCTCCGCCCACACGATAAGTCTCCTTTGTCGTCAGGAATCGGCTGCGAAGGAGACTACCCACATGACAGCGTTCGATTCGTTTTTACCCGTCCAAAGCCATTTGAGTTTGAAAACGCTGTTTTGTTTCGTTTCAATATTTTATCCGTCCACACTATAGCGTATATCATATGCCTTATTAGTCATTATGACTAAAATTTCCCCCCGAATAAGCAACAGTTTCAGCTATTCTTTTATCGAAATGGACCCAACAAACGCAAACAAGAAATATTTGGCGTACAAAGTGTAACAATATAATTTTTTAACAAATAAATAACGGAAAAAGAATGTTTGATAAAATCTCTTCCAGTGAATCCAAAAGAACTTCCTTTAAAATGTGAAAGCGGAAGGGAACCGCTTGGGTGTCAAATTGGTTGTTTGTAACAAAATATCAGATCAATATATACACCTACTTTAGATTTAAAGCGTAGACGTGAAAGCAAACAACGCGATTATAAGCCAAATATGTACCCTTTGACATCACTTCTATATTCCTAACGTTTCACATATCTGTTTGAAATTAGACAGACCTACTCTCAAGATTTTTTTTTTTTTTTTTTTGCAAAGGCTGCCAAAGTCATGAAAGTCATTTTGAAAACATTAACACCTTTAAAACATATCTTATCTAGATGGGAGCATGTCTGCCTTTTAATCAAGATATCGAACATTTTCTTTCATTTGTTCTAAACCACCTTCCCTACGATCGGTGTAAAAATTCAAAACCACTTTCACTGTCAAAGTGAAAATGACAAAACGTTCATCTGTGAAATAAGAGCTTATTGTAGTTTCAGTGTTAACTTCCAACTCCTGAACAGTCAAATAAAGCATAAAGGTGTGACCACTGAAATGAAAGCTCTCGATGAGTACATTCTAATAGCAGTGTTCACTTCCAACTCCTGAACTGTCAAATGAAACCTAAAGGTGTGACCACTCAAATGAAAACTCTCAATCAGTACATTCTAACAGCAGTGTTCACTTCCAGATCCTGAACCGGTTAAACGAAACCTAAAGGTGTGACATCACTCAATGACTACATGATAATAGCAGTACTCACTTCCAACTCCTGAACTGTCAAATGAAACCTAAAGTTGTAACTATTAGCTCTCACATGAAAACTCTCAATGAGTACATTCTACTAGCAATATTCACCCCCAAGTCCTGAACAGTCAGATGAAATTGAACGTAACTGATTCTAATGGCATTGTTCGTGTTGATTAAAGTTCACTGCAACTATATTGGATTTCTCAGTACTTTGCTACTGCGGGTGTTCTAAAAGTTCAACGAGTGTTCTTTTACCTGTGTAGCTTAGCTTTTTTCATCCAAATAATGATCGAAGTCCCATGACACTTTTGAAAGAGCAAGTTCCGTTGCAACCCTTTTTCTTAAAATTTTATTGATTGAAATAATACTCGACACATTTCCTTTAAAACAATACGAGATATGACCGTGGTAAAGTGAAAATAAATTCAGTCACTGTAACTGTTTTATTATTAAGCCCAAAAAAGACGAAAACGAAACATATTGACGTGTTAATGGTGGCAAGGTTTTGCATATTAATTTGCAGCTGCAGTAAGCGGAAAACTTTAGTGATTTAGGAATAAATTTTTTGAGCTATGGCAGGTGTTATACATAGTCCTAATATACCGGCTCAGAAAAATGATTTTTTTTTTCAGTTCCTATATCTATAAAGCGAACTGTTTATGTCGACTAAGTTATAGTTCCCTTTACTAAAGTGGAAAATTATTCGTTAGGAAACAAGCACATCGAAATATAAACCAAAAAGTAAATTTAAAATAATAGTAAAACATTCAAGACAGTTCACTATTCACGAAAAAAAAGTTTGCGCATTCCCGTTTTCGTTTTTATCTACTAAAATCGAAGGAAATTACTATAATTTTAGAATACAATCAAAATTCACAGAATTACAAGTTACACGAGAGCAAATATTCGCGGACGCCCGCATTAAATTACATCTTATAGGATTCGGAAATGCATCTTTGTAAAAAGAAGATCATTCATCTCCTACAGCTGTCTTCTTCATTTTTCTTCTTTAATTTTCTTTCTGCTCAGGAATATACACGTCAAAGAATTATTGTAAAGAAATCTGGTCACCGCGGCGGGTCTTTTTTCTAAAAGTGCACAAATCCTTATCAAACATACAAAGGCGTGTAAACAAGTTACATTCAAATGTTTGTACTGTGCTATTACCAAAAATGTTCCAGTAATGTTTACATTTCTTCGATATTTTGTTAGTAAAAAATATTCCTGGAACTAAACTTAGATACTTTGGTATCATTTCAAAATATCAGTCAAACTATATCGTTAAACACGAGCAATATTGAAGTAAACGATCTAAGCAGAGTATACCAGCTTTTACTTCAGAGCGGTGTTAACAAAAATATATATATATATATCTATATATATAAAGGTTATTCTCTTTTGCCGGTGGACTTACCTGTAACTGCAAGTAACGGCACAGATAGCTTGCCGCTATACCGGTATAAAAATCTTCACCCACAAAAATAACTTATGCTGATGACTGGAAACTCAGGCAAATCCGGTTCTCGAAGTGACTTTTACAAAGAGAAGGCGGCTACATGGCTGAAGAATAAAATGTAACAAATACCAAAACCTGTTTTCTCTTTCGCTCACCGACGACGCCTTCTTGATCAAGCGTTCATACAAAGAATGAAAGTAAACATTGATTTTTTTTCATCTTTTGCTATTGAAGCCACTTGCACCTGCCACTCATGCTCTCAGCGATTTGACAGTGGACTAAAAAGTGACACCAATTAACGAGCCCAGCTATTCAACAAAAGTTATTGTATTTGAATATAAAACACAGCTCTGTGTTGTTTTCGGGAAGCCAAACTTCAAATTGTTCTGTCCTTTGTGCGACACGGAACGAACATTATGGCACCACAGTACGACAAATTTCTTTCATTAAGGGAGTTATCAATAAGAACTCTTGTTCTTTCTGGATCCTGTCTACTATTCTGATTTTTCATGAGTTCCTAAAGCGTAGCATCGGCAGATAAGCCATATAGGATCTCAAAAAGATTTTCACAAAAATCAACACCTTGGCAGCCAATTTTATCGTCTATTCTACTCTCGAGTTTCTAACGATCGAAATCTGCTAAATCCTGAACAAATAATATTTGTCTTGATACTTGGTCTACGGTCCCCTCAATACGGGTAGGTTGTGAAGATAGAGAAAGAGAGAAGAAAAAAATACAGTTCGTGATTCATATTTCTCTGAATTTCTTTGAAACTAAAACTAAAATTTCTAACGACTGAAATTCTGCACGTGAAAAAAAAAATTACTACTAGTGGCTTAATGTTTAGTCTAAAATCGACTCAATAAGAAAGCGAGTTCGTCATAAATTATTTTCTCTGTATTTCAAAATCCAAGCTGAACAAAAAACAAAAACAAAAAATACGTCAGGTTCCTAACGACCTAAATCTGTCAAATCTAACCTAAATCTAACAATGAAAAAAAAAAAAAAAAAAAAAAAAACAGACCTGACCTAATGTTTGGCCCACAATCGTCTCAATACGAATAGCTTCTAAAGGCAAAAAAGAGAGTTCGTGTTGTTTGTTTGAAGTACAGAGAAATACAAATCTCGTCCGAATTAGCCAGCAGTGCGATTTCCAGATAAATTACCAGCACCAAAAAAATAAAATAGAAATAATAAAACGAATGCTCTATTTCCAACTAAAATTCACCACAATAGATCCAATTTTTTATCTATTTAAATTTTTGTCGCTTGTCATAAGGCAACACCACAAAATTCATTGCTCGAGGGTGACTCGGGCCCCCTGGCCAACTTTTTCTCATATAAAGGGCCTCAGTGATCAGGGCTTTAGTGATCTTAACATAATCAACTATCTCTAGAGTTTGCAATTTAGCAAGTTACTCTTAACAAATTGGGACTGCCAATTTCCATAGTGCTCCTTCCAATTGTTTCTGCATTGAAAGGGAAAGTGTTCTCAAAGGCAGCCGCGTAAAAACTCATGGAAAGTGCAATTAGTTTCAACTGTGATGAAACACGCATTATTTTACAGAAGGAGTAAGAATTATATAGCGTTAGTTTATTTCGCAGAGTCTGCAGAAACTCTAAAATGTCAAAGAAAATAGTGTATTGGCTGTACTGAACATTAAAAATTTCTTGATCGAATTTGACAGACCTTTAACTAAACGTTAATGTTATCGTCATGAAACGCACTAACAATATGGTGATTTATGGCAGGCTCTCTACCTCAAAAACCCGCTCCTCTGCGAACAAAAAGCAAAACTGTAAAACTGATCAAACAATGCTAGAACGTTTTTAAAAAACTATCAGCCCTAAAAGTAATGCTTCAGATTCCTTGAGTAACTACAACCACGGTCAGGGAATTATTAAAACTATTTACAGTAAACTGATTTGGTTTGTAGTCGTTGCAGAGCGTGACTAGACCTCGACAAGACTGATTTTTTTATTTTATCTTTTTTCTCTAATTTCTCGAAGGAAAATAGGCGACTAGACAGCTCAATCAACTTCTTCAGTGGTAAGCGTTGAGGTACTCTGATTATAGTCAAGGATATTAATTCGAAATCGTCAGTACTAAGTGTTTTCCGAAGTACATCTGGACTCGCACAATGCTTTGGCGAACTTCAAGGGAAACCGCTTTGAAAACCTACGCGTTCTTAATTGAATCGTTGTCTATCTGGATAAGGAGAAAGTAAATTTGATTCATCATCAGGGTGACAACCTAATAAACGCAAATAAACGTCTGTGCATGCATTTATTTGCCTACGAACCGCACGCTTTCTTTTTAAACCACAGCTACTGTTCCCTCGTGAAAAAAGTTCGTAAGACCGAAAATTCTAATGGCACCCCGATATAGTACAAGTTACCTACAATATTATCCTCTCCCTCCTTCCCCTGCGGTGGAGTTAATATAGATTGAAAACGCATCATTATCAAAAACGTCGGTTTCCCACACTTTTTTATCGTTGTAGTAAAAACAAAAGGCAGAGATAGTACTTGTACGACCGTACAAAGATGCGTTACTAAATGAAATTTCATACTGTGAATGGGGCTTTGGAGTATTGAGTTCAGACAGTAAATGGAAACAAAATAATCTTGTAGCACTGATAGTGAAATATTCGCAATCTTCTGAAAGTTTCCCACAACAGTTGCTCTTACAAAAACCCGGCCAATAAATGTAAATCATCGAGTGCAGACATCACAGAATATTTACTTTACACATTATTCGACGTTTTGCGATAGCCTTTCGCTGGTCGTTCTGTACAAATGTCTTTAAAAGGGTTCCCGCTGTAAACTCGAGTAATGATCACGGTAGAACGAAACATTTCTTGTGCCAACACATTTATTTGTGATTGAGAATTTTTTGCCACTTCCTTGAGATCTTTATGCCAGGAATCTTTCACTTTTTAAAGTGAAAACACCGAAAGATAATTCATAAAACTCTCCGAGAAGCAGGAGGACAAATATTCCTATCAAACTCTTATTTTTTTAATAATAACGCACGTATTATTGCCCATTTTCAGCTAGGAAGGCAACCAAAAGCACTCACATCTTCCCTAACGCTTCTTGAATATTTTCGGTGTTACTCATACATGATCATCTTACATAGTCAAACTAGGAAATCAAAGTAAATCACAGAAATAGTGCTTCTTTTTCTGGTACAGACTTTCTGCATGCATTGCTCGAATTTACAGCGGAAAACCTCTTAATACTTTTATGAATGATCAATAGCTAAGCAACTAAATTATGGCGGTTTTGTAGGTAGGTAGTGTGAACGCTCCTACCTATCTCGTAAATACGGACCCAGCCGAGATTTCCTGGACAAAATAGTTTGCAGCGGAAGGACGAAAACTGCCAATAGTGTGATCTTGAATTGTTTTTTCATTTTTGTAGATTACCGAAGTCGTTGCGATTTCGCATCTCAAGTAAATTATGTTTACATCAGTCGAGGTTCTTGAAGCTTTTTTTTAATGTGCATGAATTGTTTTGATACCGCTGAAGCAGCCTTTTTGCTCCCAAGCTCAAAATACAGATTTTCCTAACCGTTCAAAATGTATGGCTGGTATATCGTGAGAGTTGATACATTAATCAGATTTCATCTGAGCAAGGTATCTCATACCATTCAAGTTCTCTTTCCTGTATGACATATTTCTGGTATGAAACTCAAGGCGAAAATTGAAATTGACCACTCTTGGGAGTGAAAATATTACAGGAAATATGCGGCAGCATATTTGAAGAAGAGCCTCTGGCTATGCTTTGACTTGAAAATAATATAGTCTCTCTCTCTCTCTCTCTTTTTTTTTTTTTTTTTTTTGCAAGGATCGCGAATATTCAAAGCACTTATACTGAGTATACTTTTGTCGAGTTCGATGCCATCGATATCCTCACTAGTGAGGATATGGAAAATACGCCACTCAGGTCCCGGATGTAGTTTCGTATGGATTTTATGCACGGTATATTTCCCAGTAAAGCACTCGTGTCTATATAGTAAAGGGCAATATTAGTTATTTTCTAATTTTCATTTCGAGCAACCTAGTGTCTTTAATGGACATCTATTCAGAATTATGTGATTGTCGTCGTTCTGTACAACCAGTTTGTGATATTTACCTGCATGGACGTGATTTTACTTTACATTTCGATCTGCGTTCCTCGTGATATAATCATACGAGTCACAAGGGTGGAATATCGATATCAATTGGACATAAAACACACGTACGTGTTCTGATACATGATAACAACATATGCTAAAGCTTTCACTCCCCTTGACACATCTGAAGTGCATACTGTCAATCTGGTAAAAAGGAAAAGGAAATAAGTTTTCTGCTGATAATTATATAGCTATGTTTTGCAAATATCGATTTTATTGCGTCTTCAGGAAGTGCAATAACAAAAGTCTTTCAAATGACTCCTGCTGCTTTTCCGTTCGATGAAGGAAATTCAATATAATAAAATCCCAGTCCATAATTTACGTGAACAGAATTTAAGGTTGTTAAACTTTGTAAACCGGCAGAGGATTATCTAGAAGATTTCAAATTAACGAAAAACCGGCCTCTATTATTCATGAAATACACAACACAATCTCGTAAACAACAATTTGTGAACCATCTTCCGAACGAAAGCAGCTAAATCGAGCAACTATTTTAAAATTATATAAAGAGATTATAAATGCACTAAATGATATTAACTAATAGAGAGGTTTTAGGATGTCACTTTCGAAAGTAATCCGGTTGGACCAAAACAAGTTTGAAAACATCGGCCGATCAGGAACTAAACCAGACCAGATTGAGATTTCTCACGCAAGCAAGCAAGTGGCAATGGCGTTTTCTCGCACTGCAGATTTGTTTGTTATCAAAGTATAACCTATAGCAAATAACTTTGGCTTATGGTCGCTTGAGAATGTTTTCCTCATAGAGTTTCTCCGTTGGCGCTGTAAACCGAAATGAATAACAAACTCTACAATGTTTAGAATTTTGACTTTTTCAAATCGCCAAATGAAGGAAGTCGTTAATTGCCAAGACTTCGAAACTTGACTTAGGCGTTTACATAAACGCGCTTTCATCCATCGCTCTTGGTGTTCATACGAAAGCAGGAACCATTTTGGGCTGCGTTTTCGATTAGGTGCGTTTTTTAATCGCCTAATTTGATCGTTTTTGTGTATACGGGAGTTAAAATGCATACAATTAGGTTTTAAACGGCGAAAATGTATCCCTGTAATCGAGGACTCAGCTTTCAGGTATGTCAATCATGTGATTTCTAGCTACCAAAGTGTCCATTAGTGCCTCCAGCTGAATCAGTGTTTACACCTTCCTCTCGAAAATCCGAGCTGTTTGACTTGTTAGGCTCACTCATTAGTAGGTGCTAAACCTGACTTCTGATTAAAATTATCAGTCAACAAAATGCAAATAAACCTGTTTCACGAATGTTCGACGGGTTTAATTCAAGTCCCGCCAACCATTACACCGTTCATAACAACTGAAGTTTAGCTTGACCATCAAAGTGCAAAACTGTTAAGGGTAAGTTTTGTGTACACTCACTGAGAAGTTGGGTTTCCAAAAGATCAACTTCAATTTTCTCCTTCAGTCTTTCACCAGAGATATATGGTACAGTATGGAGAATTTGCCACTTGATAGTTCACTCAGACGAAAGCTGATTTGTCTATCAATTCTCACTATATCACTCATACATTTTCTTCTTGAATTGTTAGGAGAATTTTTAATCTGAGCTCAGGAGTGAAAGATTTGAGAACTGTGTATCCAGAGCAAAATGATCGCTTCTTCAAAGCGACAGTGCCAATCGCACCTGAAAATTTGTAATCGTCGACACTATTTTCGTTAAATTTCACCAGACAGTGCAAACAGGACCTACTTAACACTGATTAGCATGGCATATCCTCTAAAGAAGTTTACTTTACAATTAGTAACTTTCTTGTAACTTTCTTTCCTGTAACACAGCTGCCTTCACGGTTTTAAATCATAAACATAATTAATTCACTTAAGTTTCAGCCTTCTTTCAACCCAGATGAACAATATTATTCATATACGGCTAAAGCATTGGTGACAATATGGCCTTCTTCCTTTTCTTTAGTAGTTTGTTGTGAGCATTGAATTTAGTGAATTCGCCTTGGCCTCGCTTCGCAAACGTGGTTCGATTTATCTAATCAATAAATTGATCCATTCGAAACTCGGGCCAATTAAGTTACCAACGACGCATCCTGTGCGACTACTTGATTTAGATCAAAATAACAACTGAACAGGATACGACAAAATAAAATGCTGCGCTCGAGAGAAGTGCCCAACGGAAAACCCTGACCTTTTTATAATTTGATCGCTATAAGAACCCGTCCACATTAATCCGTTTTCATTTAAAAGCGGATACTTTAGTTTTTATGCGTTTTTGCTTTCCGTCCACACCGGAGGTTTTGACAACGGAGGTTTTCAAAAATGGTTCCCAAAGTGGAGACTTTCAAAAACGGATCCTTTTCCTTGCGCTTACGCTTGCGGCTGCTTATGCCTGCAGGCTGCTATGCTTACCTTACGCATATCTCTTGCGCTTGTGCCGCTCGTGAAAACCAGGCTTTAGGGATTGTCGCTTAATTTATTTTGAATCTGAAACAGAAAAGATTCAGCAACCGGAACACTGTCGACTATTTTAGTTTCGCATACGAGACTAACAATCAGTTCGGCTGTTTCAGGCCTCACGAATCATCATTTAATTGATCTGGGCAAAAATTACTAAAGGATGCGACACTCAAGAGAAACAGCGGGAGATCTTGTCAATTATTATTCTTATCATTTTAGTCACGTTTCACAACTTTACGTGTGATTCTTTTTTGGCTTTCGGCATGAAACAAGGCCTTGGCAGCAAAACCCTATAGAGCCACTTGTTGCGAACAAGAGGCAAGCTCAGCGTAAAAAAAAAAATTAAATGTTTATCTTTGGAATTTACTACACTTCACAATAGCATTCAAGGCTTCTATCGTAAATCCGATTGAGGGTTACGCGGTTAGGGCTCGGTTGGTCAAAGTCCAATTAAGCTAATCCAGGATTAGCCAAATATCTGTTTGCCCAACAAACTGCAAGGTTTTGATCACCGGCCAACTGAAAAACTCAAAACGCATCAAGGCAATCGTTCTGAGAGCAAAACTGAGTTTCTCGTTTTCAGGCTGAAGGATAACAACAAAGCTTCAACCCAATCCAGCACTAGCCTATAATCGTCACCCTTTGAACTGAGCCTGGGATACGGTGCACATGTGCTTGTACACAATCCGGTGCTTTCTAAGTCTAAAGTCTAAGATAGGTTAAGTGAAAACGAATTGTTTTCCGAAACCAGCTTATCGAAGGTACCTTCCTTTTCAAGACAATAGTCAAAAAACGGCCATCATTACAGCCTACCAGCGACGTATAAATATCACTTTGACTTTATTAAATCGAAGTTTAACTCCTTTTCTTCTAATTTATCTTTAAAGAAATTAAGTCGCGGCCGCCGGGAGCTTGAGGTTCGTGTTTTTAAATATCTTAAGGTTTCATAAATCGAAGTAGCTAACTCAGTGTATCTTTGAGAAACAATTACTCACCTCTCGCCCTGTTACAGTGATCCTTGTCTTCTAAGTTATAAGAAGAAATGATCGAATCTCAGCGGTTGGGAATATTGCATTATTTGCGGAGAACACACGTGACACGTGGTAACAAAGCCTTGTGAAGTATTCTGATTAAACAGATAAGATAAACAGTAATCTTGTGTTCCGAGACGGCACTAAACACGAAAAATTTATACTAGGAACAAACATCTAAGAAAATATACCATATTTGGCCAGTATACTTGAGCAACAACTATAATTGTTCAAACCTGATCAATGTAGATGTTTGAATGAAGACGATGAGGTATTTCGTGTACAGAAAAGAAATTAAATTAAGCGGAACTGTCTTGTGGCATTTCATTAATTGGCTGTCTTCACATTTTTCAGGGGCTAATGACTGCAAGAGTATTAAACAGAGCATGCATTTAGTGTAAGACCGCCGGCTTCTTACGGTTTATCCCCAGGTTATCATTGAGATGGCATGTTCAAAAATGCATGTTTGGCAGACTTCAGATTATGATTTTTGTAAAAGAGAATCAATCCGCGAAATCTCTAGTCGTCTGTAATTTTCAGTATTCTCTCCCTAGGGGTTTTTACAAAGACTGAAGTTTAGCCGGACATTTTTGGGATTTAAAACTAATCTCTCCGCCCAAGAATGCAAGGTGTTTGGACTATCTATAGTGAAACAGTTTAAGCATTCTCGGCAAAATTCTACAGAGTAATAGTCATTTTAATAATCAGTTCTACTTTTTTTTAGTGAAACTCGGCGTATTAGTTCTATGAGAAGTATGACAAACTGCTTTCTTTCTTACTGAAATGCAATCCAAGTACTAAGAGAAATAACCCATTGTCTACGCGCAAGACAAATATATTTTGCCAGCGATAATTGGGAATCAACAAAACAACGCGCTCAGCATGAGTCAATTCTCCAGACATGTTATCTCTGGAATGGTCACGAAACGAAACTTTGACAAGTGAAATAGTTTCCACAAGACATTCAGTAATTGACTCGCTTTGTTTGCCAAAGTATTAGCGCATTACTTTTAACTTAGCGTGAAGCAATTATTGCCGTGTTTTTGCCGAAAATGGTTGCCACAGTATTAAACTATGATTCTAAACTTGAAGTGGATTCACTGCGCGAGAAATCAAAGAGTTATTGTATCTCTTTGCTAGGAAGAAAAATGTAATTGTATACACGCGCGTTTTGAGGTAAACTGTCCCAAGAAAAGTAAGTCCATTGGAAATAGCAGTTACGACTATCAGCTACTCCCTAAAACTGTATGTTTTATCAGATGAAGGTGAGACAGCAGAGGGGGGTGGGGGGAATGTTACTCCCATATGTAAGCCATCTAGGTATGTGCCGCCCCAAATGACTACATCATTTTTCAAGCATCTTAGTCTGAAATATGTATAGATTTTGTCCATTTGATCCGGAATGGGGTAGTAGATTTTGCTTGTTTTAGTATTTGGCCCGAACAGTATGCCAATATTTGAAAAGTGGAAACACTTTTGGGTCTAAAATAAGATAAGGGTTTTCAGAACCGGCAGCACACTCATGAAGTCCTCACCCCTCAGGCATGTAGCTCGAAATTAGTCACCTAAAAGACGCGTTCGATACTTTACTCGTTCTGATTCTATGCGAAACACAAGGACTACTTGTGCGAGAAAGACCCACTATAATAAATTAATTTTCGCTAATATTCAACCCAATTTTCACTAGAAAGCGCTTAACAACTATATAATTTGGGGCAATAGTCTCTAAACCTAGAGTTCCGCAATGTTTCCAGTCTTCAAAAGATTCTTGTTCGAGGCTGGCTGTGATCAGGCTCACTAATCGCCGTTCCCATCCGTTTCCTCCCGTAAATCTTCTACTTATGGATTATGCGGATTAGCGGCACAAGGCTGGAAAACTCCAATGACATTTGTAATGCATCTGTCTCGCAAATAACTTCACAGAGAACTTTTTTTTTTTTTTTTTTTTTTTTTTTTTTGAGTAACACTGATGTCCGAACTGTCTGTATTATGCACACTTGCTCTGACGAAAGGCTTCCGCTCGAAACGTCAGCTATAACTTCTCTTGTACGGCGTTAGGCTTATCCACATGAACATTAGATTGATACTTTATACGTTTCCTCTCCACGTCCGACACAGATTAAAACTAGTTCTCGGCACAGGGACTAGCATTTCACTTTGTCTCTTATCAAGACGGTGAGATAATTTATAAGGTAATGTATGAGAGGTTTTAGTCGATCGCGAAACTCAAATTTTGCGGAAATGATAAAGCTGAGACTTGCATACATTGTTTCTTTTGTGAATTTGTTTGCTGTTGTAGCGATTTCAGCTAATTCCGCTCGCTTTTACTCCAGCGCTGTAATTGCGACAGCCGTAACAATAAAACAAATAACAAAACGAAACGAAACAACAAAACACCGACAAAAAAAGACCACACACACAGAAACAGCGCAATCTATGCAAGTCTCAGCTTTCTTAATTTTGCAAAAGCCGATTTCGCGACCGATATCTTTTAAAATGTTAACCGGTCCGTACCGCGGTAATTTACATGTATGGACCGCGCATTTTCCTGCCTCAGAGCGCAGGCCATAAGAGCTAGAAAAAAGACGAGGTTCCAAAACTTACAGTACGGAGCAAGCAGACAAGATATATTACTTTTATGTGGCATATTCCGTTGAGACCGTACAGTAAGTTATTGACCGGTAAAATCACCAATCAGAGCGTGTGTATTATCTGTACCGCGGGAGTTCAGTTGTATTCGCAGGCGACACTATAAAATCGAACCATCATCGTGCGCCGTATCTACGTCAGCCAGGACGATGGAGTTTGACGGACCCTTCTCCAGGTGAATCTAAAAGTTCTTTCATTCGTTCTTTACAATTATTAACAACAATACGAGCGAATCGAATTAATAAAGTTCAGTTTCTCCGCCAGTCCTTGCCGCTACTGCGACTCCTCGCTTGGTATCCTCACGAATATAATCCCCCTCAACCACCTGCGACCTGTGTTATTCTGCAGTAATGGTAAAAATCTTTCTCTGCCTGATTATAAAACAAAAACTCCGTGATACTCACCAAAACGTTCGAGCACAAATTTGCGGTTTTGTCTGTGGACTGGCCCCAAAACCGAAAGAGTGTAATACGAACCTAAAACTGATTGCAACCAATATTATTCTTCCAAACATTTCGATATCTACGTCACACATACCTACTTTTACTTCCGCAGAAATTCGTAAGCGGTTTCTAATCACAGCAACCAAGAGGTTGCCACTACATGAGACCAGTACGAACTCAGACCAGTACGATTTTTAGAGTTGGTTTCCATACGAATCGTTGTATCTGCTTACATGAGACCGGACCGTAAAATCACCTCAGACCAGTTTGACTCATTCCGGGAGCTGAACCAACACGAGTGAGTCAGACCGGTCTGATTCAGATTGGTTCGGCAATTTATCCTATGTAATCGTTTCCGGAATTAACCAAATCGGTCTGAGATGAGTTTTCGAACCGGTCTCATGTCAACAGACAAAACGATTTGTATTGAGACTACCGGTTTTATGTAATCACTGACTACTTTCAGTAGCGGAATCATGTAATGACTCCCTGCCGATTTGAGTTCGAACGGGTATGATATTAATATAAACTATGATTCTAAACTTGAAGTGGATTCACTGCGCGAGAACTCAAAGAGTTATTGTATCTCCTTGCTAGGAAGAAAAATGTAACTGTATACACGTTTAGAGGTAAACTGTCCCACGAAAAGTAAGTCCACTGGAAAGAGCAGTTACGACTATCAGCTACTCCCTAAAACTGTATGTTTTATCAGATGAAGGTGAGACAGCAGAGGGGGGTGGGGGGAATGTTACTCCCATATGTAAGCCATCTAGGGATGCATGACGAGCTTCACTCTTTCGCCCTCCTGCTGTATCTAACATTGAAGGTGCCAAAATTCTCAGCAGGGTCCGATATTTGGGCGCGTTCACTTCAGCAAGACGTGGATGTTGGGATAATAAAAGCGTCACTCCTACGGACTACTTTACTCCGCAAGCGTAACCGCGTAACCGCGGCCATAGTTTTTCAAATGTTTCCGCGATGAATAAAACCAGGCCGAGAAATTCGAAAACAGTTCACTCACATTTCGGAATAAATACGCTAAACCATAGCGAAAAAGAAACTATTCGATATGAAGCACTCGAATAAAACAACTACCCTAAACGGAAAATCCTACTGAACTGAAACCTAATACACAGGCGTGTCAGTTGCGGCAATTAATGCCTTTGAGCCCGCGTTCCTGCCCAAGGTCAACAAGTTTCCTCTCCTGAAAGCTCTGTGCAAGAGAGGAAAACCAGGCCGAAGAAATCGAAAACATTTCGGAATAAATAAGCCACAGTTTCCTCTCCAAAGGCTGTCGACTGTCGACCGCCAAGCGAGTTAATTGTTCGGTTTTTAGATGTTAACAAAAACATCGGATTTGCGTACAGGGCCACTTGGAAGTGAATACGCGGACTATCAATGCGGTATATTTTTTTCATAATGCCTTTAACACAGAAATTAAACCCTAAACAACACTGACAGAGATGTGAATTTAATGGCTGGCTGTCCGCTGGACGCTTCAAGCGGGTTCCTAAACCATGTACGTTTGCAAGTCTTTAACGAATCAGTGAAATGCAAGGTCAAAGCATGTTACAAATATTTCAAGCCATAACTCAATACAAACAGCAAAGCAGAAGTACCAAACTTCTATTACTAATAATTGTCTTATACAATAGTATCGCCTAATAATTTTAATTGCGAAAATTAAATTGCGATAATAGTACGGTCCTTCTTAGGTATTTCCTGCCGACTGCCGACCGATCGTCGGCCGACTTCCGGCCGACACTGTATCGGCCGACGTATCGGTTGACTTGTCGGTCGGTTTCGCCATTGACAGTCGGCCGACATAGTCGACCGATACGTCGGCCGACGGCAGCTAAAGTACACATGAACCGATTTCCTTACTTCGACCCCTCTTACACAGAGATTCCAGCAAAAGTCGGATCGGGTCTCAGAGATGTGCATAAGAAGCTGATGAAAGAGGAGCTAGTTATAACTTTTATTATAAACCTTATTTCTAAGGTTCTTACCTTAACCTATTCATAGCACCTGCACGGTATTTAATTTGTAATCTAGACACTTACTTCAATAAAGGAGGTGAGTTTTACTGGAAGAAGAACACGAAGAGCTTGGCTGTTGAACCATATTATACAAGAGCTGTAGGCCAGAAACTGGAGGAATGATAGACATTTATGATAGCCAAAAATGAGAAGCAAATAATGTTATACCTTTTCGTGACCCTTTTTTATGGATCAAGTTCTTGTTAAAGAAGGCGCATTTTTGTGCACTAATTCACTGCACGTCTCAACGTCAATATGTAATACGCATATAACTAGTCCCGCCTCCGAATTGATATAAATCTTGTCAAACAAATAGAAATCCTGTTTCACAGTTTGACAAAAGGCAGTAGGAAAATTTAAATATGCATCAAAGTTATGATTATTCAGATTTGCCAGATAGTTATTATACTTCAGTTTCTTGTCACTCAACGCATATAAACAAGATGCTACCTAAGTTTTCGAGGTGTCAATTATCTTTTGTCCTTGTTGTGTATAAACCTGACCTTACATGGTGCTCGTTTGCGGTCGTGATTAAAGCAATTAGGAATTAGCAAATAAAGCAATTAGGGAAGAAACGATCGATCAAACAAAACGTAGTTGGGGTTCTTTTGATAGCTTTAGCGCTTAGTTTTTGAGGTCTAGGTCTTTGTTTTCGAGATTGTCAAGGAAGCAGAGAAATTGCTTAACAGCCCTCGGGAAACAAAAGTTGTACCGTACGACATCGTGGTACTCGCGTACAGGGAGCCCACATTGGATATTCTAACGAAAAATGGTCCGACTAACTCGATGATATACAATAGGCTTGTGTCCAGTCCTGCGCGGGAAGGCGCGAAATTGACGAGGGGGTGGGGGTTGGGGCTCATGTCATAACCAGAGCTGCTTAGTAACTAGGGAACCCGACAAATTTCCGATGAAACTACCGATGAACCCGACAAATTTCCGGGATGACTGGCCACTATATGTCAACATGTCAGTAGTTAATTGCAACTGGTGATAGTAGAACTCTCACAGAAAGGCAGCTCGATTATGTGTGAGTCAACTGGTGATACTAGAACTCTCACAGAAAGGCAGCTCGATTATGTGTGAGTCAACTGGTGATACTAGTACTCTCACAGAAAGGTAGCTCGATTTATAGCGAATTTGATTTGATGCGAATTTCCTGGATGTTCCGCACGCGATAGTGGACCAGCTTCACGTTTATTAAATATAGCTGCCGGGAATGATGCGAGTTTTGTACGGCCCGGGGCATCCCTGGAGCACTCAGGTTTTGTAGCCAGGACTCCGTGTCAAAAAGCGCTAACAGAACTTAAACTGTTTAAGTTCTGCGGCGCACAACAAATCCACAGAAACAAACAAATATTCAACTCGTATCCCCTGGAGCACTCAGGATTGATGGCGGGAACAAGCACCCTACTATAATTGGTCAGTAATTATGCAAAGTTTCAAAACAGTCACCGCAACTTCATTTTCAATGGAATCACCTTAAGGCGTTATTCCAGAAGCTTTATCAACTACAATATTATGCTGCTATTTTTATGTGATGCGTGAAAACCTTTAAGCCCTGTCAAACAGTCACAACATTTGTCTCAACATTCTCTCCACATTGTTAAAGTGCCTATAAGCCTTCAGACGTTACGTTTTTATATGAAAGTAGGAAGTAATCTAAACAACTTATGGCCAAAGAAACTCCGTTCCGAAGCATTCTTATATTTTTTTCACGCGGTTGAACTCAGAATTCCGAAATCTTGACCGAGCGACATGGGAGACTGGGTCTGTGACGTCAGAGAAGGCACTGGCATCGCTTTGGCGTCTCTTTACCTTAGTTGTTTTTTCCCTTGGTTACGTCTTTCTCGACAACACATCTATGAGGCATAATTCTCACCTCGCCAACTGCAAAATCTGTGTGAAAGTTTTGTTTGACAAGAAACGAATCCCTCCTCTGACGTCATAACCCAGGCTCTCGATCGAAAAACTTTGCGCGGTCAGATTCAAAATGGCAGTCAAAATCGCATGTTTGCCGGGCGGAAAATATATAAAAACGCTTCGGAGCGGAGTTTCTTTGGCCATAAGTTGTTTAGATTACTTCCTACTTTCATATAAAAACGTAATGTCTGAAGGCTTATAGGCACTTTAAGAGCCGGTGTTGAGGCCGTTTGACACCCCCTCTCAACATTGTTGAGAAATGTAAGAAGAGTTTGGGTTTTGCCCCCGGGGGGTTTTGTTTAAACTTTGCCTCAACATCGTCTCAACATTTCTTTTGTTCTAGAAATTTTGAGGCCGTTTGACACGGCACGTTCTCAACATCTCTCAACATGTCTCAACAATGTTGAGAGAACGTTGAAACAACTGTTGTGACCGTTTGACAAGGGCCTAAAGGAAACAGACAAGCAGTTTCCTAGTGCATCAACATAATAGTCATTAAGTCAGTACAATCTGTTGCCTCTGATTGGACCAAGTAAAAGTGTAAAGCACGCAAACCCAAACAACAACGCAAAACAAGACTGAAGACATTGACGCTGGTTGCTTGAAGTTTCGGTAAGTAACTTAAGAGTCAGGACCAACAAACTTACGAGGGTAAACCAAATCATATCTGTAACCAACAAATGTCCACATAGTAAAGTTCGAAATGATTCTGATACTGCTTGATCACTTCCGTATTTCCCGCTGCGAATTAAAGAGGCTCTGTCATCAGCTGTGACGCGCGGTACTCTCAGCTTGTAAAACTTGAAAACGTAAGGCGTTTGTTTAGTCGAAGTTATTAAATTAAAGGCGGAAATTCCTAAGCTTTTGTGAACTACATTATTATGCTGCTAATGTGATGCGTGGGCACCAAAATACAAACAACGGAAAATATGCGGTTTCTCTTGTACCGAAAACCGCAATGAATCTTGTGGTTAGTCATTGTCCCGGTTGAATGTCAGATGCCGAGACGAAATCAAACATACTGTATATCCAATGAAAAACGTGCAAATTTAGTATTTGCACAGTACTACATCAGAACAAAGTAGAAACAAAGTCCGTGTTTACAATGGTCGAAATCCACAGAAACAAGCAAATATTCAACTCGTGTTCCCTGGAGCACTTAGGTTTGGTAGCCAGGACTCCGTGTCAAACTGGAGTTCCCAGTGAGCTCGCGGCGTCGGATTTGTCATTAATCGGTAGCAATCAAGAGGCCCTGCTGCGAAGGAGGAAATGTGCACTTCTGGCTCGTGATGTGCGAAATGGCTACTGCATTGTTTGAAGTCTCCCCGCAACCAGCTTCCCGTAAAAGCAATTAGAAGAAGAAACGATCGAATCGTTTAGCGTATATTTGGGGGTCTTAGTTTTCGAGGTCTTAGGTCTTAGTTTTCGAGACACCTGGGCAAGCCGCCTGAAAGCTTTGTGTAGGAGAGGAAAAAAATATGTTTTGGCTGAGTTAAGGTATCAGGATACCCTCCGGACTTTGCCAGATTCGAAAATATATATTTTTTTGGCTTAACGAAATTACTACATGTTTTACCTTGTGTTTCTGAAAACAAAATTTGGATATCTATTTTTTTCCCCGAGATATTCAAACGAAAGGATTTTATCTTTCTCTTTCTCACCGGAAACTACCTGTCAACAGATCGTTAGTATCATGCGGCTTGCGTGTCAGTCATGCAAAACAATAAAGTACAAATTTTAACCGCGCGACGGGAACGTATGACTATTAAACAGCAAGTCCGCAAGAATAACGAAATGCCGCAAGAAATTTTTCCTTGTACGCCTTTCTGAACGCTTTTCTATGTTTACGCTGAAACAAATTAAATATAACCACGTGAGCGACGAAATGTCACAACGTGTGATTCTTGCACAATGCCGATTTATAAACCTTGAGCAGCGCGTGGACCATGGAGCACTCCTGCTTTTCGCAGCTCTCTTTTTAGAACGAGTTTGTCGTTTGCTTGAACTCATTCCGAATTCCAACTGTGGCTGCAAAAGGTTGAATTGGTGTTGAGTGGTGAGTGCAACTGTGAAGCGGGGAAAATAGATGTTGCGAAACGCACGCCCGAACGAAGCGTTGATGTCCGTAGTTATACCCGGCGGTCTTTTGTGCTGCGTGTTTCAATTACCTACAAGATGCCTGGAAAGTCTCTACGCGACTGCGGTGTTTTGACAGATTGCTGACAGATGAGGCGATTATGTATACAGGTTTCCGGCTCCCTGGTCAGAATCTTTAAATGTGTTTTTCTCGGTGTTTTTAAAACGCGGAAAAGTGTTTCTTTCGGAAACCTGCATTTCAATGGATTTTAATCGATTGGCTTGAAGCTTTGCAAATATGTGAATCAATATCAAAGCTACAAAAAGGTGTCTCCGATTTTATTTTTTATTTTTTCGTTCGGAAGATATGTCCGCTTTTGTCTTACGCGTAGCTAGAAATATGATCGGCCAACTTTAAAAGTCAATAACTTTGTATATGGACAAAATATCAAAATTCGGAGACACCTTTTTTTTCTTCATTGTGTTGATAGTAGGCTGAAACAATAAATAATCAAATCGGGTAAAATCCGAGTGACATTAGGCTTTTTTAATGAGGCAAGGTCAAAATTCACTCGGAAGCTGATAACTTTCTTTCTTTAGCAAATTCAAAAAAATTAAAGCTTTAACCTAAATCTGTGATTGTTGAGCTTTCAGAAAATATATACTTTATTATTAGTTAAATGTAACGCTAGCGCGAAAAATGGGTTTGAACGCATGTCGTTCACGAGGGTATCCTGATACCTTAATGTATTAAATACGGAACGATCATGACGCAACTTCATTACTTGCCCGGCGAAGAATTTGAAGCATATTATTTGTTCGAAAGGAGGGGAAAAAAAGCAGAGCCACAAATAGTAAATCCTCACTGCCTCAGGAGCCCAGCAGATACGCAGCTGTTCCAGAAAAAACGTCGTCCTTCTCGCGTATGGAATCGAAAATTTTTATGCTTGCGCGCCATTTTCTCCAATTTTCAGCTAGATGTCTTCTTTCACTAGGGTCATTTCGTCTGGGAAAGCGGAGCAAACCTTGTTGTTGGGTTACGTTGCAGCCACATAGCGTAGTCGAAAGGGCATACCACCTCCTATTTGCTCGTGGCGAAGCGACAAGCTCAGGTTTCGAGACCGTGTCTTTATCTTCTTTGTTTTATGGTGGGTTACGAATCTGCACACAGTGATTGGTTCATATTATCACGTGATATCCGATGACGTAAACCGCCGTCGGGTTGGCTCAGTTGGTTGAGTACCGGTATTTCGTGCGGGAGGTGCGGGTTCGAACCCCGGCCGGACCAGCACTCGGGGTCTTAAAATAACTAAGGATAAGATGCTGCCTTTGTTTCTATCAGCAAATGGTAAGATCTTCACGTGGTTCGGATGACTACGTAAAATGGCAGTCCCGTCTCCCTACTTCTATACTTGATTACAGGGGGACGTAAAAGAACCGCTGTTAGGACGTAAACAAATTCTGGCAGTGACCACCCTCAATGCCTGTACTCCACAGTAATATGGTGAAGCCAAATTGTTGCTGAAAACCCCTTGAGGGTATTAAAAATATGTATGTATGTATGTATGTATGTATGTATGTATGTATGTATGTATGTATGTACGTATGTATGTATGTATGTATGTAATTGACTTCGCTAAACAACTCGAGAAGTGGCCAGTGAATATTGCTCGTTACTTGTGTGAAAAAGAAGTGCATCCCATCCAAACTCAACACCGTTGGGCTCTGTGGAACATGTACGGATAAACTGGATTTTAGGGAACGATTTGGCTTGCGTTCTTTTAAGGCCACTTCACACTGGACGCGCCGCGACACGCCGTAACTGTACGTGACAACGCGACAAAATTAATTCACACCGGACGCTTCAACTCAGAGCGACGCCTTAAAAATAGAACAAGGCCAAATTTCAACGCGACAACGCGTTCAGTTACGGCGTGTCGCGACGCGTCCAGTGTGAACTGGCCTTTAAGTTCGCCGCGGAAGCTTTGAGAATAACCGTAAACAAATGTTTGATGGATACCGCTGGGGGATTGCAAATTTCTCTGTTGCCGCTAAATATTTAGTCCCGACGAAACTTTCTGTGTCGGCACGAAATACTTCTGGGAAGATAGCAGGCCGAAAACGGAAACCAAAGCTACGATGAGCTTTAGCCGCAAAACAATGGCATTTATGCTATACTCTGTACATGACATCTGTTGCCTCATAACATTCTTCTGCTTATCGTACATTGCCTGTTGAAATGTTTCTTTCATTCGATCATGTAGCCTTTGTTTCGCAATGGTCATTGTATACCAGATATATGAAAAATACACCAAAATAGTCCTGAGCATTGAGTTTGCAGTTCACAAAATGACTGAACACACTGTGAACAAAACCGCAATAATATTGACGTGAACAAGTGTCGTGTTACATTCCTAGCTTGTTACAGAACACGAAAACTCGAAAGCCTGATAGAAGAAACATATTCAGTTAATAAAAGAAAATACAAAAGTATTGAAGCGAAGGCTGGATTAATCGTGGCCTCTCGTTAGAAATACGAGTCGAAGTCAAACTGTCAAAAATCAATTGTGCATAAAAAGATATGTCATGCATTCTCAAAATGCAGGGTCGCAGTTTAATCAGTCATTTGAGCAAGGTGTCAACAGCCAAGTTCTCTATAACTGTGTGATATTTTTCTGGTAAGAAACTGGAAGTCTCTCTTGGGAGTTCCACTCTTGTCCCTACTTATCCATTTTAGTATATTCTGGTCTCGACGCAACTCACGCCGCGAGCTCACTGGCAATGCCAGTCTAGTTATTTAAAATACGAGTTTCGCAATCGACTAAAATCTCCCAATGTAAAATGTTACGCATGGGGTATCACATGTCACATGACGTACGTACCATATGAGCTCTTCGAACTTAGGCTTCCTGTGGTTTGTGTGAGGGATTTATGAGAGCCGAGTCGACTCAGGGATCATGTGAATTACAGTCAGGTACGTACGGGACACTTTTCTGAGCTCAATGTCGATCAGATGCCCGGGCGTTAAAGTGCTTACTTGGACAGATTAGAAAATGTCGCCAAAACGCAATAAAAAAATCCATATTCAAGGCATAGATTTACAGGGCTCGTTCCCACCAGGAAGTTAGATCCGAGATCATCCTAGCAGACTACAATCCAAGCTTGCACAGTCCAAGATCAATCTCACCGATCAATTAAAGTGTATGACAGCTCTAAATATTACAATCTTGGTACTGATCTCAGATCCCATTTTAGGGCTATCCAAGTGTGAGTGGAAGTAGTGAGCCTGAAGACTGGTTCACACTGTTTTGTGCGCGATTTACAGGACTTAATGACAGCTATATAATTAATGCTTAAGTCCGTTTTACGTCGTTACGTAACCAGTGACAGCCATAACTTAGCAACAAACATGTGAAAAATGGCAGACCAATTTGCTTTCCGTTTCGTGACTAATTTGTGTAACTTGAAACCAAGTATGCTGTTGTTTTATATTTACATGTACAAAGTTTGAGCTATCAGGCTTCTCAGGTCTCCTTAGCTTGCCAATCTTTTCGTTTCCTGTTTCCTAGTGAAACGACGCCATTCTTCCTCCATATACTTCGGAAGAGTTTATCATTGGCAGAAATATCGGACAAGATGGCCGCCCCGCATGCGCATTGACGCACACAATCCGTTGGCTCTCTCTCAGATCAATAAAGGAAAATGTATGGGAGAAATTACAAATTGCATAATTACTTGTTCCTGACGAAAAACCGGCAAAATGTCCAGCTCGGTAGTTGTAGTTATGACTTAAGGACATCGTTTTAACCGTAGCTCGGTACAGTATTTCGAGTCCTTCATTCTTCTTTCGAGCGGTAAAACTTACCTCCATTTCACGCTCTGTGAGCACACTGTTTCTTTGTAATTTTCGCAATTAAGCTACATTTCAAGTCCGTCTTCCGATAACTTGCTTGTGTCGGGTACAGTTTTTTGAGCTTTAATCTCTTCTCTAAGCCAAAATATATTGCCATGTTTCCTCTAACTCGATGCCATTATGGAAGGCCCTAGGCGAAGAAACCACGACCGTGAGATCACTGATCTGCCATGTTTTCTGGCCGCCATGTTTTGTTATGTTAGTTTCTAGTCCTCCTCAGTCTTAAGTAAGGGTGCCTGACTGTTTTGATAGGAATGGGGAGGGTTTTTGTGGAGATTTTGCCGATTTGCAGGACAGTCATGTCCGAGGTCAAAGGTAATTTTACAGACTATGACAGTTATTTGCTGCAGGAGATCTAGTGCAATGTTAACAAAACATATTTTTAGCGTTGGACAGCACTGTCCAGCTATTACAATCAGAATCACAAACGCTGACATTTGTTGACACTGTTCTTGGTCGTTATTTGTACCGAGCAGTCAAATCTGGCAGTTTCCCAACGTTTCCATATTATTATTAATGGCAGTATTTCGAATCTAAAATTGATAAGCGCTTCTTGTGATGTACTAAAAATGCTCAATACACTCTTCTGGCCAACTTTCTCGCACAATTTAGCGGTTTATTGAAAAACTAAAGGAATAACCGCTGACATCGGCGTGTGGGCTAAAAATGCCCAACATTTCTCCTGATGTCCGCCATCTTTCAGATTTGCCGGCAAACACCCTTGCCCCTCCTCCAACGAGCATAGCTTTGTTCTTTAGTGTGCACGCGCGCTGATGCGATTTCAGGACCGATCTCAGTACCGATCCAAGTGTGAACGGGATTCGACAGCCGAGACAGACCCATTGGCGAAGACTACCGTTTGAATGCATTGAAAGATTTACCTATCGTTTGTCAAACATATCGCGTTTACAATTTTGTTGAAAATGTCTTGAATTTTTTTTATTCAGCATTTTACTGTGGAGCATTGATGGGAGTAATGACAAACTGGGCCAGACGAGGTCAAACAAAGAATCAAATTTCACTCGAGAATATGGTACCGGCTAAGAGAATGAAACTGTTCTCTCCGAGGTCTGAAACACGTATCGCACGCTTGCTGCACTGCATGATGCTCTGATATCAGGCAGAATACAGTTCCTAAGTACACAATGTGACAAAACGGCTTTTCGTAACGCAATCGGCACTTAACGGTCAAATATTATACACGTTTGTGAATTGACTTCAACCAATTCTGAAATCACAGTTATCTTCTCTATAGAGCACTCATAAACATGCCCGAGTTTGGTGGTTGTAGCTCTTTTTCCCTTAGTTCCAAAAGCGTTTAAACATTTTTTACCGTTTTCAGACAGTAGCTACGAGCCACAGGAGACGAAGGTGTAAAGGTTAGAAACCTTGGAGAATGTTTGTTGACTTTGTAATTGTTACCTTTCGGTTTCCGATAAATTTCACGCAATATTTAGACATCTATTTCACGCTGCTTCACTAATTGCACATGAGTTGCACACGGCTTCACTATTTGCTCTAATAGCCGACTACAGTTTCTGTAACACATGAATCTTTGAAGTAGGGGACGACTCGCAGTCTTTTTATTTCACGATTCGTCATTTCCATGTCTTTGTACCTATTTATAAAATGGTTTTCTAACCAATCAGAGCGGGCGTAGTATCATAGTTATTTTATAGAGTTTATTAATCATTTTATTATACAATAATTAAATTTAAGCCATAACATCGTGTCATTTAGGGTGTGGTGGTCATCAGGAAGGCAACATCCTGGTTATAAATTATAATTATTTAGTTCTACTAAGCGAGAAGTTGTCAGCTTGTCAAAGTTGCCGGTCATTTTGCCTAAATGATTGACAAATGGTTAAGCAAATTTGCTTGGAATAGTGCAATCCCACCGCAGCTGCACCATTGCTTCAGGTCTTTGCACTAAAAGAGACGCGCCAGGTGAGCTAAGACTTATTGAATTGTAATTATCCGTTATACCTAGCAGGATAAAAATAAATGTATGATGAATCCAATGTGTGAAAATTAAACGCCGAAAAGATTTTTTGAGCTGACGTTTCGAGCGCTATAGCCCTTCGTCTGAGCAGTCCAAAACTAGTTTTCCCATGTGCCATCTTTTACAAATATCAAGGTCTACATACGAAGCTTTTTCTCGATTGTTGTTTCATAGAATGGCGACCACAAAGGTGGTCATGCTCGTCTTGATGTTCTTTTCACACGTACCGACACGTTCCCGTCAAAATCAGCGAAAGCTTTTGTATATTGGCGGACTTTTTGACATCGACACCACAGCGGGAGGGTGGAACTCTGGAGCGATACTTCCAGCGGTACAAATGGCTTTTGAAGACATCTACAACGCCACAGACGTCCTTCCGGGTTACAGACTAACACTTCTCGCCAAAGATGTTAAGGTTTGTGAAGCTACATTAAAAGCCTCCATTGTTAGAATCAGTGTGCTTCGTATTTTTACTGGTCTAAAATCAAGTTAGTCTTTCGATAAGTTAAATTTGGATGTATATTTATTTATTTCTAAAAGTTAGTACATGCACATTGTACAACACATAGAGCCTTGCCATTTGTTTTGAATCGGCCATATTTATATGATGTAACGACAGACTGTTCTATTTAGTGGATAACTTGTAACCCTTAACTCTTCTTGGGAAGTTCTCTCTTAAGCAGTTTTCTCTACGTGAGTTCTGGATTTTATTCCTTTATTTTGTTTTGTTTTTATTGTGCAATGCTTTGTGTTGATCATTTCACCGCCACTTTTTCGCTCGACAACGACGTACAAATACTGCATGCTTGCACGTTTCATTAGACAATTCAATAACTGGAACTCACCTTGGCGTAGCTAGTCAATTCACCCTGGTTTCAACGCAGTTCTCCGAGGAAAACGTTAAATAAACTTTGACTTAATTTTGACATTATCAATTTTCAATTCACTGAAATTTTAAAATCAGCGCTTATATATTATGTAAAGTGTACTCAAAATATGATTGACAGCCGTGATATTTAAATGTGTACACGCTTGCTATGTAAAATATTAATTTCACTTTTTGCAGATAAAAGCTAAAAGCTAAAAGCCTTTGTCTGAATTTTATAGGAATTAAGTCTTCTTTTTTGTACCACTAAAACATAGAATGGCATTCAATTTGTTATAGCAGACATAACTAACTTACTCCCTTATTGGTGATTAATCATGAGAATAAACACTGGCTAAAAGGACTGTATATACATAAAAACCATACTTGGGCACCTTAACAATGGGTTTTATGTCAAAGCTGCTTTTTAATGACAAAAAGGCATATTATTATCTGTTCCTCAGTTTCTTCTCTCTCTTCTTTATTTGCAACCTGAGGCATAATTTATTTAAAGTGTGCTACATGTAACCTTCCCTACCCAAATGAAACCTAGAACTTCCCTCCACATTACTGAAATTCTTCTGTAAGACTGTATTTACTAAGAAAATAAAAAAAAAATCATTTCAGAGAGTTTATGCCTCAAAAAATGACAGTTTGTGGGTTTATAAGGTTATATGGTTCAGCTGTCAGATTCAACAGTGATGGATTTATTACTGAAGACATGCACTGGATATATCAAATTACCAGACATATAATAGAGATGCAAGTTGTTTATTTGGACTGACATTAGTATTCATTTAACCCATGTTTCACTCCCAAGTGATCAACTGCAAAATGTCTCTTTCAATCTCATCAGAGATATATTATACTAGAATAGAGAATTTGTCATTTGATACCTTGCTCAGAAGAGAGCTCTGATCAAACTATCAATTCTCACTACATCACTCATACAGTTTCTTCCTGAATGGTTGGAAGAATTTGTATTTCTAGCTTGGGAGTTAAAGGGTTAAAATATTTTGAATGAAATGCAAAGTGTATAATAAAAATACCCACTTTCTATTTTCCTTTTGATATCATCTTAATTTTCAAGTTGAGTGTGCCATAAATTTACTTCATGGAAAGTAAAAATGGAGACCATTTACTTAATGCTTTCAGAAAATATGTGTAAGATATACAAACCACATAATGTATAATTATTTATTATTTCCATTGATATAACAGGTGCCAAGCTGAGTGTTGAACTGCATGATCCTGGCTATAACTGTCTGCTTTTAGTTGTTTTTATATATTAGGATCACCAGAGAATAGTTCAGAAATCCTTATATCCTTTTATGATTAGGGAAATTATAGATGCACTACACTTTAGCTAACTTTATAATGTTAATACTCAGGCAAATGCAACTGTTGCCGGTCACATACTGTATTAATCAGATTTGCTTTATCAGACATGCAGGCAAGTAGTGTTGCTTGTTCCACATTTACTAAGAATCGTTGCTTTTTCGCGTTTGGTACGCGCATAAGATGAACTGTTTCAAGGCCACTTTATGCAGTAATTTGATTCAGCCTAGATATGGCCGGATTTTGCATACAGTTGGTGGCCGAAACGCCCGGTAAGCCAGGCATATATACAGTAATATATTGCCTAACTGTTAATTATTTTAAGAAATATTTGGTCTAATTTGGAAACATTGCACCTGGTTCAAAGTATAAAGTAAATAAAAAATGCTCTTACCTGCCGCCAGAGTTATACAGCTGCTTCCCTTTTCGTGGCAGACTTTCTGGAGGTTCGTTAATATCTTCATCCTCAAGTTCATCCTCTCAGAACTTTTCAGAATTTCCCGGATTATCTTCTGCTTCTCGCCGTTCTCAGCCGACTCTTCTCGGCGATTGCTTTCGAAAATTCCTGCTCTTCTCCAGACAGTAACTTCTTGTCCAATCAAGGACGTACTTAGCAACTACGTGGCTCATCTGTTTTAGCATATACGCGCGAAAAAGACTGCGCCAAGTTTTGAAAAGTATACATCATGTACCACTTAATATATGGACAGTCTTGAACCCAGGCTTCCCCGTTTGAATTGCAGTGCAACGTCGGAGAAGCTGTACGCGCAGAGATTGATTACTTATTGGCAGAAGAAACCAAAATAATGCTCATAGGACCTGGTTGTTCAAAATCTGCGCAGCCGATTGCAGAGTCCATCCACCACTGGAACTTGGTGCAGGTATAACCCATGAGTTGTTTTATGAATCTGCAGTCTGAAATGTCAGCCGTGTCCTCCCCATGCCCCGTGATACCGCTGACACTTTAGACTTGGCAATCTGTTCAAATCACGTTTTACGCGTGCATATAATATATGATCTTCCCCTTGAAATTGCTCAAATAACAAAAATAATTCTTACTTGGCGCTTCCTGATGAGTTTCGAGGTTATTTAGCGCCGTTTTAGCAATATCCTTGATGAGTTATGATTGTTTAAATAGGTTGCTTTTGCGGCTTCCTCCCCACTACTGTCCAACAAGGAAATGTACCCAACTTTCTTCAGGACAAATCCGCCTGAACAGTTCTCCAACGTTGGTCGCTTGGCGATTGTTAAAAGGTTTCACTGGAAACGCGTGGCAATCCTGCAACAAAACAACGACATATTCAGCGGAATGACCAATTCTCTCGTGGATATTCTTAAGAAAAATAACATCAGTGTTGTGGCGTTTCAGAGTTTCAGAGATAACCCCAAGAACCACATTGAGCAGCTAAAGGTAAGTTTGTCATGTCGAGGATTGTTTCCTAGAATTTTTAATAAATTCTGAGAAAATAATGCTCTTATAACGTTTATATAGACAATCAATACCTACTATTCACTATGAACCGTAGAGTAAAGCGAATAGAAAGTTTACTCAATAAAATCCTTAGTATTTGAAGTACTTCAAGAGCTATGTTGAAGATACTCTATTTTCAACTTTTGAAATACCCAAAATGGGAGTAGCAGGCCAAAACTATCAAGTAATGAAATTTATTAGCAAATCGGAAAATATGTCGAATGGCAACCTAAAACATCGAAAGGTCGCTAACTATAGTTGGATATCATTTTAAGGGCGCTGTATCACGTGTGCCATTGTTTGCATTGACGACTCTAGAAACTTTTAGCTTTTTATAACTTTCTGTGGTTCAATCGACAGAGTAAAGACGCCAGAATAATCTACGGCTTCTTTTATGAACCTCAAGCACGTCATGTCTTTTGCGAGGTAAATATTTTAAATGTGGCTCACTCTTTTTGCTTTTTTTTTTTACGTGACGTCAACTCCGTTTTATAACCCTTTTACTGCCAAATATGAATTTGATTCAGCCTAGAAAGCTTCCAACTGCTGAACTGTCAAATGAAACCTAAAGGCGTGACCACTCAAATGAAAACTTTCAATGAGTACATTCTAATAGCGGTGTTCACTTCCAACTCTTGGAGTATCAAAAGAAACCTAAAAGGTGCAGTGACCATTTATATGAAGTTCTCAATGAGTACATTCTGAATAGCAATCATGTTCTACATTATTGTTTAGTGGGGTCAGTTGTACATATTTGTAACCCTTTTGACTCAGCCTTCCAACTTCTGGTTTTCCCTGTTTGCCGGATTTTAAACTAACAATTTTCATATTGATCAATCATGAAGTTTCGTGATATAGATAATTCTGAAATTCTGTTCCACGTAGTTTCGTTTTGTGTTCTGTCGAGTTTCATAAGAGCTGCTTTATCCGTGATAAAGTCCATATGCACATTAAGGATGAATTAAACTAACGTGATAGTAACACAGTATCTATTCGCATAGGCCTTTAAACAAGGAATGTATGGCTCTAAGTACGTTTGGATTCTCGTCTCGGCCCGCTATCGTTTAAAATGGTGGGAAATAAATCAAAAGGGCTTGGACTGTACGGCCGAGGAAGTCAGGAAGGGTCTTGGAAACTACATCGGCACTGAAGAACTGAAGATCAGTGATGATCCAAGAAAAACGATTTCTGGGAAGGTACAGACCGTAAATCTAAGAAGTGTGTGCAAACTTCATTACCTTACCTTACCTTACCTTACCTTACCTTACCTTATTATTGAGACAAATTCTGTGTGCAGAGCTTGTTCCAGTCTTAAAATGATGTTCAGCAGTATTCTATGTTTAGAATTATTTGCACGACTCTTGTGTTATTCCTGAAATTTGTCCAACAATAGACTTTGCCATAACTATACTACGACTGTTCTTAATCCCCCCCTCCCCCCCCCCCCCCCCCCCCCCCCTCTTCCAGGTTTTCTTTTATAAACGATATGCATTCTGGAACAGTGGAGAGGAAACTTTTCATCTAAACATTTTTTGTTGGTTTATTAGTACTTAGAACTATAGTTAGTGAAAAACCGTTGACCAAGTGAACTGGAATTTTGTCGCTGTTTCGACTTACCTTATGGTCGCCTTCTTGCCACTGTTGTTTTGATTTTCTTCTTTCAGACGCCTCAACAACTCTGGAAGAAGTACATCTCGCGCACGCGCAATTCAAAGTATAAACTCCCGAACTCCTTTGCGTCATTCGGCTATGATGCCGCCTGGACATGCGCACTAACGCTGAACGCCTCCCTTGAAAGGCTGAAAGATATGAATATGAGCTTGGAGGACTTTAAATATAACAACACACGCATGCGCAAAGTGTTTACAAGAATTATGAGAGGACTTGATTTTCCTGGAATGTCGGTAAGAGGAGTCCCCAATGAAAGTTGAAATATTCACTAATTCCAAGTGTGGAGTTTGAAAATAGACAATACTGGTTTGCTATCTTTAATAATTTTGTGATATCAGCGAATAAAAGTGATGAAAACAATATGAAAAAAGTGTTGAAATTCTGAACAGCTGAAATGTGTATGTAGAAACTGTTGACTCTAATAGGTGAAAGATTGAAAAAATATTAAAGATGAGTAAGGACAAAAAGGTACGAAAAGATATAAGATACGTAAGGTATATAAAGATATACAAAGATAAAAAATAAGATGAAAATAGATATAAGATATGTAAGGTTATACAAAGATATGTAATGACATAAATTAAGGTGTAAAAAATCCCTTTATGTTTCAGGGACAGATAAAGTTTGACAAGAACTTTGATCGAATCACAAAATTAGAAATCACCCAACTTCAAGGTATGCATCTTCAAATTAATTAGGTGTGTCTTATATCGATCCAAAACTATCTATAGCACGATATAGTCTCTTAGCTTCACATCCACCTTGAATGATCCACCATTGTTGTTCTCCTATTAGAGCGGTTTTAGGATAACTGTCGAAAGTAATTGTGTGATTGCTTTGGTTTTGCGTTTGCTTCGCTTTCGGATTGGTCCACAAGGGTTTGTCAGCATGCTCAGCCAATCAGGAACAAAACCAAAACCAAAACCAAACACTTCTCACGCAAGCGATGGCGTGTACTCGCACTGCTGATTGGAAAGTAAAACCAAACGCAAGACCAAACGCAAATTACTTTGGCTTCCAATTGGCTGAACTGTTTTCCCTCAGCCTCTGTGATTGGCCTGTGTGATTACTTTGGTTTTGGTTTTCGACAGTCATCCGAAAACGGCTCTATGCACGTCGTTCTTTTACACTCTTTAAACTTCAATTTTCACTAAAAGGTGAACAAATGCAGCGCGTGGCTTTGTATGACATGAAGGTAAATAGCTACAAGGACGACATACAAAACAAGTACTTTTGGGAAGGTAAGATGTGAAAGGAGAGAGAGAGTATAACAGTAAGTTACAAGAAAGAGAGAGAAAAAAGAGAGAAATGCACAAAAAGTGCATTCATCTCTTCTTCTCGACTTTCAAGGAATTCCACTCAATGTTATCTACTCTGATCTGGTACTTTTGACCTTTGGCTAATATTATTGGGTCCCTGAAACCCACGTCGACTTCAACTCTCTACTGCATGCTGCACTCATACAACCCTTTCTGGATTGATCTGTTCCGACCTCTTTTTATCTAGCTACTCTTACTTTGTAGTACTCAAATCCGCTCTAACTTTCTACGACAGGAAATAAGGTCCCCACGGACGGGCTGAAAGTGATGAAGGAGGAAGTTACCATTCATCCTGGTCTTTTCTGGGTAGCTTCCTCGCTGTCTTTAGTCGGAATCATCGCAGCCTGTCTTTTCCTATCTTACAATCTACACTTCCGCAATGTCAGGTAATCCGCAGTTTCCGTTCTTTTGAAGCAAAGTTAAAAATTGAATGAATGAATGAATGAATGAATGAATGAATGAACAGGCTAATTCCATAAAGCCTGCTGCCTCTCTGTTTGAAACCGAGGTCTAGTGCAAAAATTTTCATATGAAAATTAGTTTTGTTCGCATGTTCATTTTCATTGGGTTGAAACACTTTTCCATAGGTTTTGCACTAGGAAAGGTTTGAAACAGACATCTGGAGACATTATAGGCATCATCTTGCAAATGACCTATTGACTAACTCATTAGTTTTACTCCATCATAACTCAGTTACTGATAAAGTCTTGTGTCGCGTGAATAGTATTTGATCACCAATGGAATACAATACTTAATATTTTACAATACTTAATAATTCAACCACGTTACACTTTAACAAGAATTTCGATAAAATTCGGTTCAAACGTCAAGAGCGTGCAAGAACAATTAAACGTTCTGTGAATTCTTTAGAACTGCCGAAAGTTGATTCAGTCATACATGCAAAATATCACTTTAAGTATCAGTCATTTACACAGTTTGTTTCTTCTCAGACACATCAAGATGTCTTCTCCACAATTAAACAACTTAATTGCTCTCGGCTGTGTTTTAATTTACATCGCCGAAATCCTTACTGGAATGGAAGCTGTTCTGGTATTTACGATGAACTTAAAGTATTTATGCCAGGTAATTAAAAAAAAAGAACTTATGATGGATTTGATGTTTGTCCCATGTTATAGGCCTTTGCTACGGTATAAAAAGCTTGACTAAACATGAACATAAGACACAACACTGGAGGAAGAACATGATGACTGTCGAAAGTTATCGTGTGATTGCTTTGGCCTTGCGTTTTGCTGCGTTTCCCGATTGGTTCAAACAAGTCTTTAGCAACATTCTTGGCCAATCAAAGGCAAGAGCAAAAGTTAATTATGTGACCTGAAGTATACCACCCATACAGCCCAAGTGCAGTCCAAATTTACAATATACTACATTTTACTAACGATAACTAAAATCATATCACGCAGTCACAAACGATTGCAACTGTCTTCCTGTATTCCTTTTAGTTAATCTAATTCAACATTTCATCAATCAATTGACAGACGAAGTTGTGGTTTTTATCACTGGGATTCACACTGGCTTTTGGAGCAATGTTTAGCAAAACGTGGCGAGTACATAAGATTTTCTTAAACAGAACGGACAGAACGGTAAGTTATAGTATTAGTGAGAGAATGGCTTTTACCTCATGAAGTTCAAAACGTAATGTGGGCCAGTCTGACACTTAGAAATGTTTCGTGTTTGGGAAATTTACTTCGGAAAAATCACATTATACGCTGTACCTTAGTTCTCATTTCTCACAACCTAGATCCGAACTTTGACTTTACTACTGTACATTCTAAGTGGCATACCTGTAAAATAGCTGGATTATTCAGCATGGAAAGACCCTTGTACTAAGTGTATTTACTACTTTATATAAATGTAATGTTATATTATGTTATGTGACATAGAAAGTGGTAGTTTTTGACTCAAATACTTACATTTTGTTGTCATGGCGTAGGTAATACGTGACAGACAGTTATTTGGAATGGTGGCCGGCATGGTCTTGATTGATCTTGTGGCACTCACTTCCTGGCAAAACATGGATCCCTTGCAAATGCACCTGGAAAATCTTGAGGCAAAGGTAAAGCCGCCATGCCATTAAAAATATAGTGGCAATTAAATATAAGTTGAAGGGAAAAATACTTTTTTGGGTGGCTTGTAATCTCAGGTTTGAAACTTGCTCTTCTTACTCTTTCTTCTATACTTTCTTTTTTGTCTTTTTATCTTTTTTTTTTTTTCTTAACGCAAATTTGAAAGAGAGCGGTTTACCTTTGGTCACCTTTTAGTCTCTGGCCTTTAATTCTTTCTATTTCTTTGTCAATCTCTTCCTTTTTCTTCTGCTCAGCTTCAAGGTGAATTTGAAATAAAAAAAGTTTATTTGTCGTAGCTTGTAATCCAACAAAGGTTAAAAATTGCTATTAGTTCTATTCTTGCTCCTACTCATCTTCCTTATTTTATCATTCTTTAAACAGACTTTGGAAGAGGACAATGACATTGTTATTCAGCCGGTAATCCGTCACTGCTACTCCCAGCATATCACTATCTGGAGTGCAGTAATGTTTGCTTACAAAGGTAAAAAGCTTATGGAGAGCTAAACACGTATAATATGAGGGCTCTGACTAAAAGTTTAACGCTGGCTAAACTGTAATGCGTCTGTTGTTGCTGTTGTTTATTTGTTCAGTTCTAACAAATCGCCTTCTCACCCTAGAAACAGTCGGCGGTCATTTTCGTATTGTTCGAAAATGGGGGCTGTCGATTACTTCTAGTTCTTTTCGCACGTACGAGTCCGTCTGGTTCTGACTTGAACTTAAAGAAATTTGTTGCACATGGTTAGCAGTTGAAGCGAGACAATAAAATCCCCCGGCGACTAAAATGTGGCAAAGCTCCTGAATGTAAACACCGGCACGCAGTGCCTCTTTAAGTGAACGATCAGTTACTGCTGTTTGATAATTGTGCCAATCTCCGCTCCGAATTTCAGGGATTTTACTTCTGTTTGGTACTTACCTGGCCTGGGAAACCCGCAAAGTTCACATTCCCGCCCTAAATGACAGCAAGTTGATTGGCATGTCTGTCTACAACGTCATCATCCCGTGTGTCTGCATCATCCCCATCCTGACCGTCGTCCAGAACATGCCCACTCTCCACTTCGTACTGGTGTCTGTCCTGGTCATATTCTGCACAACGTGCACTCTTTGTATGGTGTTTCTACCCAAGGTGCAATGCGTTCACGTGCGACGCTCAGACTGTCTCAAACACAATCCTTTGCGCGCCCGGAATTCTTCGTCCGCCATTTTGAGAAGTCCAAAATCGACAACAATTTGCAGTAGTTTTTCATGGTTTAGAACAAAATTGATTCTATCTGATAAGTGTTATTTGCCTCAGCATTTTATTGCCAGCATTAGCCTTTTAGCCTGTCTCACCGGCATTTAATTTTCCTGCACTTTCCTCGACGTAAACAAAGTCATGTGACATGCTTCCACCAATCGCGTGAAAGAGAAATTATTTTACAGAACGATAACACAAGATATCAAAACCTATAGGACTTTATGTAACGAAAAAACATATATATATATAGATTACTTACTGACAGGCCTCCACTTGCTACTAACTTTCCTGAAATGTTTATTGTGCAGATTCTGTACCTGAGGAACAACGATGGCAACCACATTCCACGCGTGACAGCTGTCTGTGGCGTAAGTACCACACGCCTTGGGTGTACAGAGTTAAAATGACTGTCTAAAGTAATTGATTGCATTGTTTTTGCGTTTGCTGCGCTTTTGGATTGTTCCAAACAAGTTTGGCAGCATTCTTGGCCAAACAGGGACAGAAGCAAACCAGATCACCTGCTCATCATGCAAGCCGAGCAAGTGGCGATGGCGTGTCCTCGCACTGCTCACTTCTTCAAAATAAACCAATTGCAAATTACTTGACTTTTGGTTGGCTAAAATGTATAGAAAGTGCTATTTGCTACTGCGCATGATTGTGACAGGCTAATACATTTTCTAACGGTCCTTTTACTGTGTTATTCAAGGTTCAGGAAAACCGCGAGATGGACCAAAAGGAGCCAACAACCAGCTCCTCACGCACTCATGTTGATGATAACAACAGTGTGTAAATCTTCTTTATATATTGTGTCAAAGTAAGGTTGATGTAAAAATAGTGTGAGTTGAGTGAGGCGCATTTGTCGGATAGGCCATTTCCGAGGTCAGTGCCTTCTTGATTTACTGCTTTTTTGTTCATACAAGTTAGCGTTGACTTGAGCTTGGTTAGCACTTAGGAGATCCACACAACCTTGAGACAGATACCGCGAAAATACATTTTACGGCCGTGCGTTCACCTTATTTTTGAGTCAGCGGTCATTACACAAAGCTGTGGATTCAACCAGTGCATATTTTGACTTAGCCAAGAAACTCAATACTTGGACTCGATAGTCAACTATAAATTAGTTCAATGCATTTCTACAACATATGTTGTGCACAAGGAAAACGGGACTTGCACACGATGTGAATTTTACCTCGAATTAGAAGAAGCTACAGAAGCTATGGCGGCGACCGCTGACTACGGGAACGAACGCATTTCTGAAGTGTCTGAAGACCTTGAAACAAGGGTTAGTCTTATTGTATGGGCAACGCATGGAAAGTAGAACGTATGGAAAGTAGTTTTAATATGGGAATTAAGTTTCCCCTACTACTGTCCATCCATCCATCCATTCTCTTTTTTTATTATATAGACAGAATGTTGTAGTGTAATGAATGGAAAAGTGGTATTAAATATTAAACATAAACATGGGGACGTCAAAAAAAATCACAATGTGGGGACTTGAAAGCACTTCTAAACAATGGCAATTCCCCACAAACCAACAAAAAACAAGTTCGCAAAAACAAACTTTCAGTTTATTTTGCATCTCACCAGCCCAACTGCACCTACGACAGCTGGCTTGCACGTGCGACACAATAATATACATGAATGCAAGCAACAGAGAACAATTTGCGATGGAGCTATCTCATACTGTTGGAGACTGTCTGTTACGTGTAGATGAAAAACTGCCTTAAAAGGCATTTTCAAGTGCTGATGAACAAAGTAAAGCCCCGAGTGTACCTTTCCTTGCTCCGTCCACTCGTGTGATTCTGTCACTTAAGCCCGGTTCTCACGAGCGAAGTAGACACAAGCAGAAGTGCACGTATAAAGCAAGCACAAGGGCTAGGAGATGTCAGGTGAAAACGATTGACGGAGACACAAGCGTAAATACATGCAAGCAATATGGACAAGGAAATCTCTTTGATCCTTGTGACTGCACTTGCGTCGAGCCTGTTTTCACTGTGATAGCTTAACCCTTTCACTCCTGAGCTCATAATACAAATTCTCCCAACCATTCAAGAAGAAAATGTATGAGCGATGTAGTGAGAATTGATAGGCCAATCAACTTTCATCTGAGCAAACTATCAAGTAGCAAATTCTCCATACTGTATGATATATCTCTCCTGAAAAACTGAAGGAGAAAATTAAAGTTGATCATTTGCGTAGCCTGCGCCGCATCCTAACTAAACACCGGTATATTGGACTATAACGGTGTTAGTTGGGATGCAGTGCAAGCTTGTGTTTGCGTCGATTGTGAAAAAACCAACCATTTGTGCCTGGTGCAGACTGGCTAAAATGCCAGCGCAGAGATTAAAACTCGTTTCTTTCACATCTCGCTAATGTACACGTTTTTGTTGCCTACTTCTGTAAATGTCATTGACAGGCGGGGCCACAGAAGCACTTTCATCGTCACTCTCGTGATCCATACTCTTGATGGGTCGCTTCACACCTCGTCTCTGGTGATCAGCTTCCATGCCCTCTTCACTCCCTTCGACGCCATTGCCGTTTTCTTCTTTCGTCGTCATGCCTAACAAGGGAAACCGCCACGTAATTAGCTGTCAAAACATCCTAATCACAGTCCTTTGCGCGCCAAAGGCCCCGATCTGCCATTTTCATGGCCAAGAAACCTTGTTTGAATCGTGTCATGTGAGTCAAATCGCTAAACGGTATTACAGGTATCAGGCCAAGATAACGGAAGTGAGATTCTCAACAAGCGCTACCAGAGAGGTTCTTTCACTGATTTCGACGAAAGAAGCTCTAATACCCACAGTAGGCCAAGATTAACTTCCCTAACAATTTACTCCCGTCGTACCTGACAGTAGGGTTTCATTTAGTTCTGCTTCCATCATTAACCGTATGAGATCGTCAACCATTACGAACGGCCCCTGAAAGGTAAACGATAAACTCCTCAGCTTACATCAATGTCTTACAACCATTACATCATAGAAAAATATGAATAGCCAGCCAGCTAAACCGTTAACTTTTGCTGAACTTGTTTCCCCCAACCAAAAAGCATTCAAAAAACGCAAAATCGCACCCACTTATAGAGCAGTTTTCCAAGACCAACGCAATTGCATAGCCAATTAAAGAGGCTATAAGAAACATTTTCAACCAATCAGAAGCCGAAGTAATTTGGGTTTGATTTTTCTTTGGAGAAAGCAATCAGCGATGCAAGGAAGGATGTTACCTGTGTTTCAGCTCATCAAAAAGCGTAAACACAAAGCAACCAGACAATTGCTCAAGAGCCTTCGCTTGGAAAAAAAAAATTAAACAAACGAAACGTTTTGAGTACCTGGAAACAAGATGGTGGAGGCATCATCGTCATCAGATGAGCTGCAGCCGGCGGAACTGGAAAAACGCCCCCAGGTACAGAATGGACCCCAGCTGTAAAAAAAAAAAAAAAACAAAAAACAAGCAAACAAAGAAATAGAAAATACGTTAGGAATATCTGCAAACGAACCAGAGTGAAGTCTCAAAAAAAGAACCCAAGAGAATTGAGCGAGGAAGGCAGGCTACATTACCTGCCCCTGTCGCTGGTTTGAACGGCGTCATCTGGAGTACATCAGGTCGGGCGAATTCTTCGACTTTTTCTTCTTTTCTCTCGTTGCGATTTCCAACCGATACCATACTGCCTGGTCCACTTACGCTTTGTCTATTGGAGCCCTGAGAAGCACCCACAACGATCAACTTCAATTTTCTCCTTCAATTCCTCATCAAAAATATACCATACAGTAAGAAGAACTCAACTTTTGATAGCGTGCTTGAGTCTTTTTGTGCTTGCAAATACAACAGCGATACAGACGGAGGCAGAGAGACGGAGAATTCTTCAAAATAACTCAAACATTCAAAGCAGAGCATACGATTTTGTAGTACGGTATAAGCTCCAAGCTTCTCTGGCTTCCTCGTCACGTTATAATAACTTTTTTTCCTAATTACTTTTCCTGGTAACATTTGTTTTCTTTTTTTCTTTCATTTCTTTCGCAAGCTACGCAAACATGAAACATAACGCGTGTATAACCAGTTTTTAAAAAACAATTATAATTAAGGTGACAAGAAATTGATTGATTGATTGATTGATTGATTGATTGAGTAGTGTACATCACGAAATGTGCACAATGAGAGAGAGAGAGAGAGAGAGAGAGAAATAGACAGACTAATGAACTTACGACATATCCGATGATCTTCAGATCCTCAGGAGTGCAAGGGAACAGATCCATGTACGTATATCTATCAACAAGTACTGACGTTTCATGGCCACTAAGCTCCTGTTAAAATTACAAAAACATATTTTGATGAAGCCTCTCATCGAGCTACAAGTGAATCAGATTTCTAGACCGACCAGCGGAGCTAAAATCCAAGATGGTATCCACAACGGCGGTGGATCTCCCTCTCGATCGCTCGCCGCTGTTGTCGACGCCATCTTGGATTTCAAACTTAGAAACATTGGGCGAATGTTTTCAAGATTCGCCAAACGCGCGCGCATGCGCATCTGATGACACCACCCCTTTACCTTCCTAATGTATGTAAATTGGATGCCGCCATTACAAATAAGGTATGTTGAGCTCACCTCGCTGTATGTTTCAAGTTTTCGGTTTTCCACGTTAACAATGCTGGACAAGTCCCCGCACGTTTTTTCAAAGTCCAAGAATTTCGACCACACCTGACTGCAACAAATGAAATATTTGCATCGGTTTCGATAGTTACAACGCTTTTGTTCGTGCGAGCATAGCTTACTACCTTTAGCAAACAAGAACCAGTGTAACATCTTTCTCAGTAATTCTTGTGTGTTATAGTCTTCGATTAGTCTTTTTAACTTAAACAAATCACTCACTCAACGCAGTCGCTCACTTATTTACTCACTCACTCACGTACTCGCGTACTTATATATAACCCATTCATTCATTTAATCATTCATTCATTCATTCATTCATTCATTCATTCATTCATTCATTCATTCACTCACTCACTAACTCACGTACGTACTCATAAACACGCCGGCTCACTCATTGAATCGTTTACTCACTCACTCACTCACTCACTCACTCACTCACTCACCAGCTTGATATTAACGTATTTACTCATAAACTCACTTATGCATCATTCACTAACACATGTAATAACGCTAAAACAAGCCCTGTATTGCAATCATTCATGTAACTAAAGCAGTGAAGAGAGTTACCTGGCACGCTCCTTGGGCATCGTGCTGAGAACTTTCTCAAACAAAACTCTTCTATTGTTGTCATCTGCGAGAAGTCATGAACCATGAATTATTAATGAGTTCGAGAAGTTTTGTAGCAAGTTCAAATACTCGCTCGAATACTCAATGCTTACCATTCAAATGAGACAGGTAATCCACATAGGCCAGTATATACTCTGTTTCATTCGTGAATTTCTGTAAGAAAATCGCACAAGAAATGATCAAACGAAAACATGGCCGAATCTGCATCCACGGGTCGTGGTAACACAACTGAAGAACAGCCTCCGAGATTTGTACCGGAGGGATTGTAATGGCATACGTTACCACTGTTGAGAAACTCTGAGATCAATCTAAGGCTGTCCACTGAATCTTCGTAAAGTGAAAGCCGAAAACAAGAGAGGATTTTGTGCAAACCTGATCTTATCACTGGTTCATCAAGAAAAAGACAGCTTGTTTACCTTCAAGCCAAGTTCGAATATCTTGAAGGCCACTGACTTATCCTGAAGGGAAAATAACAAGACACTGATATGTTTTAGTCAAACAAAGTGAAGCTTATAACGGGCAAAACGGAAAAGCGGCACACCAGATGAAGTGCTTTGTCCCTGACGACCTTGCGCCAATTACGAACGAGAATAACACAAGGTAAGAAACAATAGAAAAATTATATAAGGATCGCAAATGAAGACGGACAAACGCCATCAGCTAACAAATATCTCGCACAACAAATAGACTTGAAATGTTTGTCGAGTAAAACCAACAGATCATGTACCTTGCTGCAGTAATACTCCATCAGTGCCGCGGCTACGTATATCTGATAATAGAAACAAGCTTGTCAGACTACTACGCAAGATCCTCAACAATATAATAGTCTCTGTGGAAGCAACTGAATATTCTAAAAAATTCTAACATGATATCGTCATTCCTGGGCCCCGTTGTTCGGTTACGATAGCCCTGGGTCGATTCAGCAATCACAAACTTGTACTTCTGGATGGTTGAAAATGTTCTCTTAAAGCCTTTGTGATTGGCAGTGTATCTACTTTGGTTATCCACTCTATTCAAAGCAATGTCCAAAAAAAAAAAACAAGCAAACAAACAAACAAACAAACAAACAAAAACAAAAAACAAAACAAAAAACAAAAAAACAAAAACAAAAAAAAGAAAAGAAAAAAAGAAAGAAAGAAAAGAAAGAAAAAGGTAAAAAAAAAACGCAAAACAAATGACCAAACATAGCTGGGATTGCACTGCTCGGTGAAAAGATTCAGCTAGATGGAAAAAATCTTTGAGAAAACGCGAACAGGTGTACGGGCCGTGCAAAGGATCATGTTAAAGGGGACTCCGTTTTGTCTTACATGGTAGTTCGTTCGAGGGTCTTCTCTGGCTTTCTTGAAGATTGCTCTGCATTCCTTGATACCTTCAGCTCTCCTTGAAAATGTCATGTACTGAATGTAAGCCTGTAAGCAGAAGGAAACAAAATTCCCTGTTACTAGGTATGTAACGTGTGTATGTGAATAAATAAATAAATAAATAAATAAATAAATAGCGGTGGTGATAGTGATGGTGGTGACAGTAGAGTGATTATCATTGTGCAGATGGTGATGCATGGTGATTGGTTGTATTCATGCTGAAGATGTGGAACTGTAGACTTACCAAAGTGGGATCAATGTTTTCAAGAGCGAGGAGCTTATCATAGATTTCCTTGGCTTGCTGAAATCTCATGCGACTCTGATAAAGAAGTTCAAGATAAGAATTAGCGAAAGAATAGCACGCAGCATGAAGGTATATTCATAACTTCGGGAGTATGAGCTTATTCTTATAACACTAAACAATCGACGTCATCTTTTTGTGTTTCTCTTTTGTGTTTTAAACCTTCCTTGCGAAAGAAAACAAAACAAAAACCAAGCACTCATTTTTCCCTGCCCGCGTTTGTATATCCCATGCGTCAAAACGAATCTTCCCAGGACCTCTCTTACAGCCCAATACCCTTCTCACACCTTCCACGCGTTACCTCGTGCGCCAAGAATTCTATACTAACCCCACCCCACCCCCCACCCCCCAATCTACCCTTCGCCGCTCCTCCCCAATGCGGGATCAATACGTCACCTCTTCAAAGTCAGCGTACGCAAAGTATAGCAGCATATTTGTCTTCATATGGCCAGAGATAGCGCGTTCATAAATCGCACCAGCGTCCTCAGCTAGCACTTTCGATGCTTGCATTTCCTGTTGAGAAAAACAAAATGCTCAAATGGATTAGAAGAATCGCCAGCAGATACTCGAGAATCTCTTTCACTTGAGTAATGTATCAGGAAACAAAGCATAAAGGGACAGAGTGAAGACCTAAAGAGAGCAGAAAAGTGTGACGGAGAAAGACAGAACTAAAAGCAAAACGGAAACAAATAATATTAACTCTCTCTCTCTAAGCGGACACCTCTCTAAGGCGGACGATTTTCACTTGTTTCTATGTAACTGAACTCTCTCTAAGGCGAACACTAATCGGAACGGAAAGAAATCAAAATGAGCAGCAGAACGAAAACAGACACACACAACCAAAAGCAGAACGAAAACAAACAAACAAAATAAAAACAAACAAAATCAGAACAAGAAGACAGAAAGAAATTCAAAAAGAAAACAGACAATAATAAGCTGATAAAAAACAGAACAGAACACAGAGAGAGGCAGGGAGATGACGTCACTCACCCCTCTATCAGCCAGTTGTTTGCTGACGTTTTGAAGATGCAGTGCCGCTTCATACCAAACATCGGCGTGGAATCCATTGACTTGCAATGACTGCTCGTATGCAAACATGACTGGAAAAATAATGTAAGAAATATATAACGCGTCACCGTGTAATATATAGAGGATATTACACGGCGGCTTGAAGATATGGATTTTATTTTCGAGTGGTAAAAACAATATTTTACCACTCGAAAATAAAATCCATATCTTCAAGCCGCCGTGTAATTTTCTTTTTATTATATTAGACACGAGTGTTTTACGAGAAATTGCACAAACAACCGGGCAAAAGCGGGAAATGATGCCAACGATATCCTCACTAGTGAGGATATGGAAAATACGCCACTCGGGTCCCGGATGTAGTTTCGTATGGATTTTACGCACGGTTTATTTTCCAGTAAAACACTCGTGTCTATATAATAAACTCTCATCTTACACTGATGGTTATTTAGCCAATCAGAGCGCGCGTAGTATCAAAGTTATTTAATGTCTGTTAAACACCACCTGGCGTGTAAGGATTAGTATGAGTACTGTAATTTACCCAGGGACTAACGGAGGTTCTTTCTTCACTAAACTCTTTAATCATTGCGCAACCTAAGATTATCTGTCACCGAGTGATGCAAGTGTCAGGAAGTAAGCTAACCTCGTTTAGTCAAAAGTGTGGTATCATCAGTCCGTAATGGGTTAGACTTCTCCCATGCGATGTATTTTTTCCATATTTGTAACTGAAAAAAAATATGGCAAATGAGTCAGGACGTAGTGTATTATTAATATTAATAATTATATTATTATAGTAACGACACTTGGTATAAAGTTCACTTGTGACCAATGATACAATAAACACTTACACGCGTATTTTACAAGTTGGGGCATTATTCAAACACCACACTAAACGCCCTCTAATCTTACGAAAACCTGCAAAACGTTACAGATTTAGGTCTCAAACGTATAACTGGAACAGTATCTGGCCATCGTTTTGGATTAAAGTGTGGAAAAATTGATCGAACTTGCAAAATACACTTGAAAATGTTTTATAGAACATTCCATCCCACCATCATTGATACACGTGGATCAGCCTCACTCCACCCATCCAAGTTGACACGTGCATCGGCCCCGCCCTTCCCGCCCTTCCTGCACAGTACCTGTTTTACTTCATCCTGAGTTCCCTGAGAAGGCACTGAAGGGTTCCCCTTCTGTAAACCACGAGTGATGGCTTCATACTCCTAGAAATAGAAACCGAAAAGTTTTATACAAACGATTGATGGTATTATAAATAAAATTGAGTGATAATTTTCAACGCCCCGATATCTTACCTTTGCAACTCTTCTGGCATTCATGTAGTCTCTAGTTCTGTCGTCCACCAGCTTTTTCGCAAGCATCTTGTTCACGCTCTGTGAATTAGAGAATGTATACAAATCTCTGGTCAAATTTGGTACCGATCGCACTTGCGACTTTTAATGACAATAACGTCGACAACATCAGGTGCAAACGGCGTTTTGTTGCCGACGATTTCTTTCTTTCTCTCTCTCGCTGTGGCTCAACGAAGAAACTTATGTTTCGGAAATAAAACTTGCGCTAGGAAGCAAAAATGTCAATTTTTGAAATGTTTTGGAGAAGCAAGATTTGCTTTCGAAACATATGTTTCCGAGCGGCTAAACGGAGGAACATTTGCTTAATGTTTCTTCGTTTAGCCATTTAGATACAAGTTGTATCATTGTTGTTATCTGTTACCTGTTCAAAGGAATTGTACTCCCTCCAGATGCCTTCCACATTAACCAGGGGAGTGAAAACAGCTCGCTGCAAGCAAAGATATGTTTGTTTTTAAGAACAGTTTGATGACCAAACATAGCGCGACACCAACAGACTGAGTTGTTTCTCGACGCATGCAAAACATAAACTCTGATAAGCAACAACGTGAACATTACTGATTATTCGAATATACTGATCGATAGTTTTTATTTTAGTAGTCAGGAGTTTGAAGTTTACTCGGTTAAGTGAAATCCTCATAAGTGCTGAAACACCAAACTGGGAAAGCGCGCAACTGCATCAAACTGCACAAACCTGGTACACCCTTCGAATGGTCACAATCTTCTGGTTTTCTGCATAGGTACCACCTGACTCCCTACAATCCAGGAAAATCAGGAGGGTACACTACTTTAGCACAATAAATACAAATACAAATACAGGAGAATCCCAATAGCAAAGTAACAAATGTTCTAAAATGTAGTGTATACTAACCCGGCTTTTAGAAAATTGATGTAGTCACTCCAAACCTGTTGAACAGATAAACAAGAACATCTTTAATATCTCTTTCACTCCTGGGATCATAATACAAATTCTCTCAACTATTCAAGGAGAAAACGCAAAAGTGATTTGGTGAGAGTTCATATAGTTAATCAGCTTTCATCGGAGTGAATTATCAAGCAGCAAATCATCCTTGGAGACTCAGGGGTAGACCGTGGGGCAGCGGGCAAAAAGTGGCAAAGGGGGAGGGGGAGAAAAGGGGAAGGAGGAAAACAGCTAGTCCTCCTTCATATTTTCTCCCTTTCCTCCTCCCGGCCGTTTTGCCTGCCGCTTCACAATCTGCCCCAGGGTCTCTGAGGATGGTGGCAAATCCTCTACACCGTACTATTCCATATCTCTGTTAAGACTGACGGAGATTGAAGTTGATCAAGAAGGGGTTGTCTGCTCCTCCTCCAAGAACTAGTTCAAATAGTGTTACTGTAGCTTTACCTGGTAGGAATTAAAGTCAAGTCCAATCTTGTCCAGTGCAAATTCATAGGCTTGACTCATTTTTTCTCTACAATTAAATTGTGAAATAAAAAATGATAGGAATATGACATTGTCAGAAACAATATTATTAAAACAATAATAATATTATGATCATTTTATAATACTATGTTATTATTGTCAACATCTTCTGCTATAAAGTGGTTAAGAAATATCCAAATTTTAGTCCAGTAGAAAAGAATGATTCAACTGTTTCACTGCCAAATATTATGATCTACCAAAACAAATCAAGACAAAATGATTACAAACTTAGCAAACAATTAGCAAACAGTGGTCACACCATTTTTTGGTTTCAGAGTCAAGTTCACCTTTGGCAAACATTGTGCACCACTACTTATAATGACGTGGTCTCAAACAAGTAGACTGTATGCATTACCTGAAGTTTGGGAGGGAACTCTTCGTTTCTTTTACATATGCAAGGTAGCACTTCCAAAGATCAATGTTTAGGACTTTTATGAGGCATCGTTGAAAAATCTATGAACAAAATGTCAGATCAGAACACATTTTTTCATAAAAAAAAGTACAGATGTGACCGCTAAATCAGTTAAACAAAGTGCCGTTTGCAAGCACCATAAAAAAGACATGCCATCCTAAACAGTTATGGTTTAAAAGTCTGAAAAGGGTCATAGACTGTCTTTTTATGCCTCACACTGAATAGTAGACCTACTCAAACTTGCAGTCAAGTGTTGAGCTAGATGCTTTGCAGGGAAGGAAAAAATGGATATTGAGTTGGATGAAAGTGTTATGCACTATTCTTGTGCACATAGCAGCAGAACTAATAAAACAAAAATATAGAGCTTATTTATAATTTTAGCCAATCAAAAGTGGGGGATCGAAATCTACAAACACCAGACAAGAGACACTGACGTGGTGAGGAGGAGGGCTGAATAAAGAGTGTCAAGCGAGGCACAAAACTGATGTTGCTAGAGTGCTGCACTACCTACTGTAGTGTTAAATTATAGCCCCATAGGGCATCCCATGCTTCCAGTTCATATAATCTATATATAATCTAACATGTACAGAACATACTGTTAAAATTTTATTTGGCGAGCCTATACTTTTGTGTGTCCTTACGCATAACTCAGAGCAGGTCCTAAATATATTGGGATTAAAGGGGTAAATCAAATGCAGGGATCTTGCCCATAATATAGCATTTACCTTCTCAACTTGTTCATAATTTTGATGCTTCATCTGAAAATAAAGAAACACACAGATCCTGATTCTGCCAGATTTCTACTTGGTCAAAAATCATAAATTATATGAACACAACATGTTATTGCAGCAATACATTAAGTATTTTTCACAAATAAGTTCATATTCCAAAATATATAGAGGATATTACACAGCAGCGTGAAGATACGAATTTTATTTTCGAGTGGTAAAAACAATATTTAAGAGCGAGCGCTTCGCGAGTAAAATATTGTTTTTACCATGAGAAAATAAAATCCATATTTTCAAGCCGTCATGTAATTTTCTTTTTATCATATTAGACATTAGTGTTTTACGAGAAATTGCACAAACAAGCGGGAAATGATGCCAACGATATCCTCACTAGGAAAATACACCACTCGGGTCCCGGATGCAGTTTCGGATGGATTTTACGCACGGTATATTTTCCAGTAAAACACTCATGTCTATATAATAAATACATAAATCTCACCCAGAAGAAGAATCTTATTTATAGACAAAGAACAAGAATGCGTGTATCTGACCTTCTTTACTAACCACCCCCACCACTCCTCTTCCAAAATATACACACACACACACACAGCCAAAACAACTAGATGGCCCAATTGCCTGTAATACTTTGCAAGAGTAAACTATTTCTTTCTTCAAAATCTTGCCGATGCTTTTTCTGGACAAAAACCTAATGTTACTGAATTTCCTATCAGAAGCAATGGTTTCCAACAAACAACCAAAATCTTTCTTAAAGGAGAATTGTAAGGACCTCTGAAACTAGGGTAGGTACAAAATAGCTGACCGTGTAGAAGTAATTATACAGCCTATTACAACTTGGCATCCACTCTCTCCCAAGTCTCTAACCCTAGCATGAACAATGTGTAATGTTTATCAAGCAAGTTTGTCCCAAGGGTCGAGGGGTAACCAAAGCTGGGGCTACTAATAAACATAATAGTTATGGTAATCTCCATGATTTCTGATAATTTGTTAGGGAGGTGAGGCACTTGAATAACACCGAAGGCCTTTATGTGCAACGCTGAGGGGAGGGTATTTACATTCAGTTTAAGGCGTGGATAAAAGGGGAAGTTTGATAGATACAATTTTAAGAATGTTTTTGCATCCTGGGTGTCAGAAATGTGATTGACATGTAAACTCGGACATCAAATGAAAACATTGACACAAAGCTTCTCTTTTCAAAACCAAACAACACACATGAAGCATACAGTAGGGAGAGCATCTGATAGAGTGCTCAAAAACTGATTTATTAAGTAATTCTTACTCAAAAACTGATTCAAATACCAGTTCTTAAGAATTACTTAAGAATTATTCTTTTGTCAAGGGTTGGGTAATTCATACAATAGCATTTACAATGCAAGGCCAATATATTTAAAGCCCTCAGTTGTAGCTACGTGTACAGCAAACAAGAGTGAAAACCAGTGGAACAGGAAGCTTGTGAAACATTCACTCTCCAAAAACAACTTCACACTGTCAAAAAGAAAATACTGTTGTTTCCAGCTACATGGAGTGCTTTGTATTGAAGGACTTATTTTTAAACAAAAGTCAACTTGGAAATGGCCCACTGATATCAAGGACATATGGAAACATTTGGATCAAAGCAAACTTACAGCGTCCAAGTCAATATTGTACCAAGTACCGTACATAATACTGTAACAAACAACAAGCCCCTCCTGGGATGTAGATAAAACCCTCATTCACATGGTGTGGACAACTTGTCTTTTGAGAACTTGCTCATTTAGCTGATTGAACTATAACCATTCACAATATGTCACTTACAGATTGATTATTTTCTTGAATATTTGGGAGAATTTGTATTCTAAGCTTGAAAGTACACAACTTGTTTGTTTTTGAGTAGGGTGGTAAAGAGGTATTCCCTGCATTTTTCAAATGAGATAAACTGCAAAACGAGTATCCCTTGGGACTATAAAACAATACAAGATGACATAGAAGTTGAGTCCAAGAAGAGTTAGGGTAAGTAATGAGAACAGCCAACAACACAAACATGAAGTAGTTCAGAAAACCACAGTGTCAGCATCATAGCATGCCTCCTCTTCAGCCCTTTCACTCCCTCCCTCCACCATTGAAAGTGTACACATTTCATGTCATGCTCCAGGCAAGACTGTTGCCTTTGGACTGCAGATTGACCTCAAGCAATATTGGATGTTTCCTTATTTCTGGTTGTGGTTACATTGAACACTGTGCTCAAGTACACCTGATTTCCATGTAGTCTGCCTTTTCATACAATATTACCAGCAAATCTGGTTAGGATATCAGTGCTTGTTCAATATTTGTGGCAAACCACATACTGAATACGGTTCCCCTCAATTTCATCAAGAAAGTGCACTACTGCAGTTGTACTGTATGTTATCCACAGTACTAGACCATTAGTATAGAACAAGAACAAGTTTGTTTGACAGTATCTTTGTTTTGTACACGTACAGTAAGCATGTCCCGGGATTATGGAAACTCAAAAGAAGGATCATGGTTACCCTGTACAAGGTTCAGTACTCTTCTGGATGTAATCAAATGCAGATGCCTTTTGAGTCATCACTTGTCTGGCAACCAGTCTGATAACAAGCTACAGCATAACATTGCTTACAGGAACTTACTTACAGTATTTTTTGACCAAATGATTCTTGCTAGCCCATTACCAAATTTTGGTGTCAGGCTAGCAGATTTCATTGTTCAGCTATTGTTTCATTCTCAGTAAAAATGATGAAACTGGTAACCCCCGGCAGAAACAACAATTCAAAGACTGGAGTACTTTTCATCCACTAAATGTGATGATGTGCCACAAGCAAACTTCAGTCTCAAAATGTCATGTTATCATATCCATGAAAAGAAATGAATACACAGACTTCACCAACAGGCAAAAGGAACTACAGGGCTGCGTACAATATTAATAATAATGCATAAGAATACAGTAAATCACAAAAAGACAGTAATCCAATCAAGCTCGAAAAATAACCACACTTCACACAAATGCAAACACAAGACACAAGTTTTTAGAAATCTTTGTTTAGTGGGAGATTCATGCACAGAAACCATAATAATATTATTGTTTGTTATACCCAAACTATACTCAAAATACTTTATTTTTAAAATAATATAAGACAATATTCCCACTAATTCTGATTAGTTTCTGAAAAAAAAAAAAAAGGATTAAGTCCATGTCCCTGTCCCATTGTGAGTCTGAATCAACAAGCATCTGATACATAAAGTAACCTCAAAGAATTAGTACAATGTGACAAACTATAAATTTCTCATTCACTGATACAATATTATGTTGCCCCAACCTGACAAAGTTGTAGATTAGTCTGAAACACAAATGCAGTACAACTTTGGCAAGTTTTGGCCAATGCATAATACACAGTGAATCAGAAAACACTACCTGTAGTTTCAAGATAACTATAAAGTCTAAAAACCTCTTGCTCTATGAATAATCTCCAGTAACGTCCGCAGTTAGGAAACCGTCTGACAAGCCGCTCATAAAGCACTCTTGCAAGGTCCAGAGGAAGAGCCTAAAAACAAAAAGGTGTTTTAAATCAACAGTCCAGTATGTTACCCTTGTGGACATATTCTCTGGTCAAGAAGAAAGAAACCTGTGCATGCAACTATTTAATTCTGTGACAACCCACCATCTTCAGGCATAAATGAATAAATGAAAAGAAACTGGCTTTTACAAGTTAATTTTGTGTGCATGTCACAAAGAGCAAGACAACTTAGTTGTTTACAGTATGAGTCACCTGAACGCATCCACTGGTTCATTGCGTACTGTACCCACAACGTCAAATGAGTGACGCAGTAAGTTTGTGAATGAGACACCTCTCTAAGACGGACACCTAGTAAGAGCAGTCCTTGCCATCTCTTCAGTCGTTAGCTCTAACTGTATTCTCTTTAAGACGGACACCTGTCGGACAGTTAGAGCTGGTCCCAAGGGTGCCTGTCTTAGAGGGAGTTGACTGAAGTCACAAAGTCCACCAGATACAACTTACCTGAGCCTCTCTGGTCAGTACTCCCCAAGACTCCGTGTCGTAAGGATGCTGCTGGAGACGAAGCTCTGCTTTCATCCCTCGCTCAGTTCTGCTCCAAAACCCACCACCAGCATCCTACAAGCAAAGAGAGAAATACACCTTGAGCACAAACAGCAACCATGACGATTGTATACACACTTGTTTCTTGCATCTTCTTTACTAAGAAAGTCTCTAATCCACTCACAAAATTTTCACCCAGCTGATCAATACTAAGAAAGCTAATGATAAGTCTTACGACTACAAACACCATATTCAGGTGCTTTTACAATACAGGATAAACATATGCCTTGTTTCTTGGACTAACACACACACTACAAGCTTTATAGGCATGACCTACACGAAGTATTGTTAAAGCGATCTGTAACATAATAAAAAAATCTAAATACCAGTGAAAGGCCTCCCATCACTTTTATACTTGTCAAGGCAAGCAAAAGAATATCGGTAATGCTAGATTTGTAGACAACATGTGCCTCCAAAACAAACTTGAAAAAGTAGACTTGTATAACATGCAGCCAACAACAAAACCCGTGCTGTGTAATCAAATTACTGCATGATTGTTTTAATTATATAGTCAGAACATGTTATCATAAACAGCACCTGACTTAACAAATATTATGTAAAATTTACGCCTCTGGTGTGGACCCAATCAGTGTTAGTTTGTGGAATTTAGTCAGCCAACTTTGTGATGAGACCTCACCTGAACAAATCGGAATAACGGATCCGTTTTCGATGTGCTTAATTACGTACATCCCGTTTTGTTTACACGGGCAGTCAGAAACCAGAGCGTTAATAGAAACGGTCTACGCGCTTTGTCGTTATATTCGATCGCTGTTGTCGAAACTAGACTTAAAAATCATTCATTCCTTTCAAACTAAAATCGCATCAAGCCCGAATTTTACGCCAAGAGGAACAAAGAACTAACAAACATTACACAAAATTACGATAAACGAAGATCTGACAAATAACTTGACCTTATCTGCACTTGGTCGTCGCTCCGCTGGGCCTTTGTCTTGCCCTACTATCCCCTGCATTTTGAATACCACCCAATAAATAACTTCGAGCGGGAATTACTACTTCCCTGTAAACGGACCGAACTAAAATGGCGGCGAGGCACGTGGTGACGCGTGAAGGCTGCTGGGTATCGCTCCCAGATTCCTCCGCGGTCGTTTCCTTACTTAAGGTAAAGTAATACGGGCAACATTTTCTTGCAACTTGTCGCGCAACAAAGTTGCGTAGCAAGTTGCGGCCTATTGTTGCACGTATTACTACCTTCGCACGCAACTTGTTCTGCAACAAAATTTCGTGTTGCGAGTTGCGGCAACATGTTGCAAAAAGTAGAAGCCGAGTCTACGAAATTTTGTTGGGTACGTAGGTACGTGCAGCACAGGCCGCAACTTGCTACGCAACTTTGTTACACGACGAGTTGCAAGAAAATGTTGCCCGTATTACTTCATCTTTAAGGTGCCTCCGGAGTTTCATTGGGCGCAATCGTCTATGACAAACTTTACGCGGATCATAACTTTTTTGGCTTTTATGCGATTCCTATAAAACTTTAAGAAACGTTGCATCTGTCATTCAGCAATAATATGACAGAAAGCAATAAAGAAATAATCAACCAGTTTGCAAAAAATAAATAAATAAATAAATAATCGCGCCGTGGGGAGAGCTGTCCGGATCCCAAGCCAGTTCGAGGGGCAACCCTTGCCTAACACCCGTCCACACTCAACGAACGGGGAGAGGTAATTCGGCCCCCAAGCCATGGTGAATTATCCCTAAATCCGAAGAGCGCTTAAATGCTAAGCCGACTTATTAATTATATGCACCGAATCAGCTATATATAGTTTCAGGCAAGAGGTCATTCATCCATATGGGATGCACCTTTTTATCGTCGTTCCTTACTTTATGAATAATAATTGCACCGTCCTATTGTTATAACCGGTTCAGCTACTTCTATGTCCCCGAACCCCTTATCCGACTTTGAACTTGAGGTTCAATGTCAGAAAGGCCTGTTATAGCAACCTTGGGGCTCGGCGCATGCGCAACAGTACCTTTGATTTTTCTTAGTGAGACTGTGGCTAATCTTGTATCCAGACTCTTCCAGATTGGACATTGGACATTTTTTTTTTTTTTTTTTTTTTTTTTTTTTTTTGAGACGTTTACTAACAACTTTTCAGCTTCGGCTTCATGAGTTTCACCGACAGTATCGAGTTTTTATCGAGAGCTATCGAAATCTATCAATTTCTCTTGATCACGCCCATTCGTTTGAATCCACGAGGAAACAGTTTTCCCCCTGGAAACCCCGGTACGTCTTCAAAGAATGCTCTGATTGTGGGACTAACAAAGTGCCTCGGGACTGGGAAATTGTGTTCGTTGTGTCGGAGGTTTATTATATCGGAAACTCCGTTATAACGAATTTGTGCCAAACGACCAAAGCATTCGTTCTATCGGGGTTTGGTTAATTTATGCTTTAAAATTAACCAGTGTTACGTTACCATCCAGCATTTGGTCTATTTTACAATACTACAGTATCTGGATTGGGTCCATGGCTTTGGGTGATTAATGCTTTAAAGCATTTCTGTGTTGATCTGATTCGCGATGCCAATCACCGTCGCGTGACGTTTTATCGGGGTAAATTGTAAGTTTGACATTTATTTGTTTCATCGGAATAGATTGTAACTTTAGGATTCTTGATTGCGTTCGTTATATTCTGTTCTATACATTTTATTTCCTGTAACTTTGGCTGCAAAAGAAAAAGAAAAAACTTCTTTCGTTATACCGGGGTTCCATTGTAGGCGAATATTGTTAGCACATTCATCTGGTGAAAAGTTGTAAATGTCAACATAATTTTCCATAAATTCACACGTGCGAGGAGGGCTTTCTAGTGGCAGGTACATCCATTACAACGTTATTCTCTTCTATACCTCAGGTTAATATATCTCACTAGCTCGTTGCCAAAGTTGGAGACATACGGAGGAAACACATCGCCGTCGAAGACACCATATACTGAGAACATACACACAAAAATATTGCAAAAAAAAAAAAAAAAAACTGAAGGCTAATATAAACAGCCGACAGACTTGCAGAGCCATCGATATTTCCAAAGCAACAGTTGAATATACAACAAGTGATAATGAAGTCAATGCTTTTGCTGAAGCCGAACCCGAAGCTGAAAAGTTCTTAGTGAACGTCTCAAAAAAAAAAAAAAAAAAAAATGTCCAATGTCCAATCTGGAAGAGTCTGGATACAAGATTAGCCACAGTCTCACTAAGAAAAATCAAAGGTACTGTTGCGCATGCGCCGAGCCCCAAGGTTGCTATAACAGGCCTTTCTGACATTGAACCTCAAGTTCAAAGTCGGATAAGTGGCTCGGGGATATAGAAGTAACTGAACCGGTTATAACAATAGGACGGTGCAATTATTATTCATAAAGTAAGGAACGACGATAAAAAGGTGCATCCCATATGGATGAATGACCTCTTGCCTGAAACTATATATAGCTGATTCGGTGCATATAATTAATAAGTCGGCTTAGCATTTAAGCGCTCTTCGGATTTAGGGATAATTCACCATGGCTTGGGGGCCGAATTACCTCTCCCCGTTCGTTGAGTGTGGACGGGTGTTAGGCAAGGGTTGCCCCTCGAACTGGCTTGGGATCCGGACAGCTCTCCCCACGGCGCGATTATTTATTTTTTTATTTTTTTGCAAACTGGTTGATTATTTCTTTATTGCTTTCTGTCATATTATTGCTGAATGATAGATGCAACGTTTCTTAAAGTTTTATAGGAATCGCATAAAAGCCAAAAAAGTTATGATCCGCGTAAAGTTTGTCATAGACGATTGCGCCCAATGAAACTCCGGAGGCACCTTAAAGGTGAAGTAATACGGGCAACATTTTCTTGCAACTCGTGCAACAAAGTTGCGTAGCAAGTTGCGGCCTGTGTTGCACGCCGTACCTACGTACCCAACAAAATTTCGTAGACTCGGCTTCTACTTTTTGCAACATGTTGCCGCAACTCGCAACACGAAATTTTGTTGCAGAACAAGTTGCGTGCGAAGGTAGTAATACGTGCAACAACAGGCCGCAACTTGCTACGCAACTTTGTTGCGCGACAAGTTGCAAGAAAATGTTGCCCGTATTACTTCACCTTTAAGCCCAGTCTTTCCCACTTGTTTCTCCAAACAACACCGCGGCTAAACGTCTGCGCGTGCGTTGGTGTTTTTAGTTCCGGTGGAGTTTCCCAGGCGAGGAAAAAGCTACGGAGCCCCCAGCCGGGGAAAAATTTCGCAACGGACGAACGCATTTCGCAGCCGCAAACAACCAGCGGTAAATAACACGGGCATGAATTTTCTGCCCCGACTACTGCAAACGGAAAGGGGATGTCACTCGATATTCTCAGAGTATGAGTGCTTTGAAATGTTAACAGAAACTAGCATCACAATAAGGCATCATTCACCATCACCAGCCACATGCATTCACTGCTTTATTATTCACCATCATTGGTATATAATAAAATAATAATAAGTTAATTTTTGTATATTTTATATCCTGGTACAAGACCGCTTCTTATATACATGTAAATTGCCAACATTTGCAGGAATGTAGATACAATATAACGATATTGTTGTCAATTTCACAAAATTTAGGTCAATAATTAATTTATATCTCAAAAATCTCTAAATTTAAAATTTTCTGAAAACATACATGTAAAACAAAGCAACAAGAATTGTTCATCTAAATGATCATCAGCATAGAGCCGTTTTCAGATGACAGTACAAGTAATCGAGTGATTACTTACCCTGGCTTTGCATTTGCTACGGCTTCCGAAAAATTGGTCAAAAGCAAGTTCACTAAACAGCAGCAATATTGGTCAATCAAGAGCAAAAACAAAACCTGATTACAGTATTCTCCACACAAGAAAGCAATTGTTTTCACATTGCTGATTGGTTTCTTCTTCAACATAAAACAACACAGCTTATACCTTGGCTAATTCTAATTGGTTGAAAAACATGATAGCCTCTGTGATCGGTTGGGTACTTGCTTTGGTTTCGCGGGTTTCTTTGACAGTCATCAAAAAATTAATAAACTGCTCCATAATAGTTTTGCAATAAATAAATAAATCTGCATTTGCTGATACTGTATGACATCCATGTATATATCACTGACAGTTCCTACATGCCTAGACAGTGTCGGTAATTTAACTAAACACTTGAGTTGGTGATCAGAAGTAGTTCTTATCTTCTGGCTGTTTGACAGTGTAAAAACATTCTGTCTTTCCATTCTTGCACAAAGCTCCCTAAAAAGGGGAATGACAGACATTTAATTAAGGCACAAACATGAAATGTATAAAAAGATGCATTTTTGGCAAACAAAACTGAAACTAAACTTCCTCACATTACTACACAGTACTTCTAAAGTTTTCCTTATTATGTTACTGTATGTCAAAAAACTTTTTGTACATAATATTATTACTCACACTAGCTATTGTTTTTAGAAATATCATACATTGCAAATATCAAAATATATGACAGTATACCCTCCATGTTCGAGGAAGCCGCCCGTGGCTTCGCCCCCAGCCCTACGCGTTCACGCAGCGCGGAGCTTATGAGAGTGAGATAACCTCCTGGTACCCAGGGTACGACTTAACTTTGATCGTTAGAAACTCATTACTCGGATGCCACAAAAGTTCAGTTTTAATAGCGTTCACAGATAATGACAGCTTTCACTCTACTGAAAATCAACGGCTAAATGATAGACAAAATGTTATAGAATGTTAAAGTGATACAGAATGTTATACAAAATTTCAAGGTATATAATAAGAATGTTTTAATCGACGTGAAATAGGCCAATGCTTTCTATTTTTTTTCCCTATATAAAATGTAATTTCTAGCTCATAGCCTCCTCTTCGGTTTGCACAGTTCCCGACGTCCCAGGCTACGATTAAGGCGTACAAAACGTGTTGCAAAAAAAAAAACAAAAACAGAAACAAACACAAAACAATAATTTAGTTTTGATGAGTAGCGTTTTCTATTTGCCTAATTAGAGCTTTGGTCTTATTTAGTTGATTTTTCCCGACCACTTCTTTGCTGTAATTTACGTTGACGTCAGTCACGTATGGAGGCACACAATTATAATCAATATCAATCCGGGGGCCAATTCAATAAACATATACACGTGTAGTTTACAAGTTCGAGCATTATTCATACACCTCTAGTTGGACATTATCTGACAAAAATCTGCAAATATTATACACATATCGGTCTCAAATGCATGGCTGCAACAGTACTTGGCCATAGTATTGGATTAAGGCGTGTCTTAACGTGTGGGAAAATTGTCCCGACTTGTAAAATAAAGTTGTAAATGCATTTAATTATTGAATTGGCCAAGGGATTTCCATGGGCTGGGGCTGTGTTATTTATGCTTTAACAACCCAAATGGCAGCCGTTTGTCTCCATTTTTTGTCGTTGCGCATTATGCACTGTGGTTCAACTAGAGGACTACGTGTTGTAAAAAACTCCTTTACATAATCCGGTTCTGCTGAACTCTTGTGAGTTATCAATCCGTCAGCTAAATCGTTACGCGAGTTGTTGTGAAGCCAATACAAGCATTGGTCATCGCACGTAAACGACCAAACTGGAACACAATGAAAGTAACGAATAGGTTAAAGCGTTACAGAAAGAATAAATATTTTAGTCTGCCCTATTTCTCGTTTAATCCAAAGTTAACAGTTATACTTTTGTCTCAACCTTTCATCTAACAGAGGTCACGATTTTGATCAAGGACTAGAAAGTCGGTTCTACTCAAACTGTATATAAAGGAGGGCATGTTTTTAGAGATTTTTTAGACGTCGTAGTCGAGCTTAGAGTATTGTCATCAGTTATTTAACTTTAAGAAATCATTTTACAAAACGCTAAATACATAACATGATAATTATCCTGCTTTTGTACCCATAGCATCATATGCTATATATATACTATATAGGCTGGGCAGCGTCCTAAGAAACTTTTCAACATTTCTACGTGCAAGTAAGGAATGGTGAAATTGGTACTTTTAAACAAAATGTTTTACTAAAACCTACAATGTTCTCACCATGTTCCTTGGCTCCTCGACCGTTATCTTCCTGGGTGAGTACATTTCCAAAAAACATCGACAAACAGACTACAAACAGGAAGCTTACTTTAAATCCCATCGTGAACACAACCTGTAAATATAATTGAAATTCACAATGTCAAACCAGCTTCGCTTTATTCGAGAGAACAAACGCTCCGTGATTTATGATTTGCTTATCTGATATTGGACAATTCGAAGCAATTCGAAGAAATATTTATGATTTGCTTATCTGATACTGGACAATTCGAAGCGAGCAGCAATTGCTTGAAAAGGGAGCTCAAAAGAGGTACGGCTACATAAAAAACAAAAAGAACTTGATTTTGGGGAGTTATCTACAAATTAGAGCCGACTTAACTTCCATTATAAGAACTTTAAAGATGAAAACTTCTAAAAGAAAGAAGACTTGATTGAAAAGGAAGCTCAAAAGAGGGACCTACATGTAGAGTACACAAGAAGACTGAATTCATAACAGTGGAGGAACTTGATTTTTACGAAGTGCATAAATTGAAGCTGAATTAAGTTCCATTGTTAGACTTCATAAATTAACATTTCCCACCTTTCAGCTCTTGAACTCAAGAAGATCGCTTCCCTCGGTATGAGATAGTTCCAGACCTCAAAGAAAATCTGAACTGAAGTTTAGGGCGATAAAGGACTTCTTTTAAAGGGTATCCCTGTAGGTGAGAGAGTTAATTATTCACAGCGTCGTTCCATTAGGCTACTTTTGAGGTTCCACCTTAGGCCAAGGTACGGCATACTTTTAGCATCACAGGTACAAGTATTACGTTCTGTCTACAGATTTAACATTCATTTCAAAAAGCAACGAAAAGAGCAACTGTTGCAACACAAAGAGCAAGCCAATCACTGCAAGGAAACCATAGATAGTCTTTCCAAGGGTTAAAAATTAAGAAGCCACTATGATATTAAAAACAAAGAACGCTCTTTTTACCTTTGAAGGCGACACCGCAATGGGATTACGATGAACTAAAATAAATGTCAATACTGTAAGTAAGAGCACCAAGTTAATTGTTTACAACGTCGTTTCATTAGGCCACGCTCAACATTACACCACAGGCCAACATGTGGGCTCTTAGCTTTACACGTGCAAGTAGTGCGTTATGTACACAATTTTAACATTCTTTTCAAAAAGAAAAGAAAGCAGCACAAAGAGCAAGTAAAGAAGTGTAAACTAGAAACCTGGGCAGTTTCTTTGTTTTCTTTCTTTCCTTTTTTTTTTTTTTTTTTTTTTCAAAAATTGCAAATTAAAAGTAACCATAATATGCGAACAGCGAATACCTAAACGCTTTTTTGGTCTGAAAGCGCCACCGCACTCAGTCTTACACCGGATTACTTGAATGTCATTACTATACACAGCACAACTGAATAGTGCTTTCCGCACGCTCTCATTGGCTACTCAATCTCGGAATAGTAAATTCACCTGCAAGTGACTTCCGCCTTTGAAACAAAATGGCACCTGTTTTACTGCTGTAACCGAAGCAGAATTGTGTCGATAAACGAGGCAGCTGTACTGGACAACAAAAAGAAAGCAACAAAGTTCATTCTAGCAGTGTTCACTGCTTTTGTGTTTCATTTTGGTACTTAAGCCGTTGGTACGAAGTGTTTTGTGCTTTGTTTCATACAAACTAGTCAGAGTGTCCATTTACCCAAAACTTGCATGAAAAACTGAACGTTCTCAACTCCTAGGTGAAACATTTAAGATTTTGCAGAATGGTTTTCACAGCGAGACTGTTGGGAGAATTGTCTCAGGCACAATTACACAAACTCCTTCAAAGTTCTCGCGTTTTTTTCGGTTCCAAAACGGGTCTTGCGCGCGTAATCAGTAAAATCGCCTTGACTTTTTGCCCATAGTTTGTCGGGAAAAAAAATAGGAGGTTGGCTATTAAGCTTGAAATATCGGACCGTATGCGAACCTCTAATCATCTCATCCATGCAACAAGTAGTATTTACATTTGTGTTTGATAGTAGATTTCAATGAAAGGAAGAAAAAATAAAGGATAGTAAGAAACTTCGTTTCGTATAAGGGAAAAACGTCGACCAGTTTATAATCGGGGAAAAGTCGAAGAGCTTCTGAATGCTAATGCAGAGTGTAAAAAGTAACGAGAATACCCACTTACATCCCCGAAAGTTCATTTCTTCTTGACAACAACCTTACGTCTTTCTGGTTACTGAATGTTGCATCTCATTAAATAGCCCTATTGTCATCTTCATTTAAGATATGGAAGTTTCGTTCCTGGAGCAAGCGGCTAAGGCAATAACTATGATAAATAGTATCACTTAAACTTGGGAACCATAAATTACATGAAGCATCGAACTCTCTGGCAGAGCATGTAAATACGAGGAGACTTACTGTATAACATGGAAACTACACGGCGGCTTGAAGATATGGATTTTATTTTCTCGTGGTAAAAACAATATTTTACTCACTCGCGAAGCGCTCGCTCGTTCGTAAAATATTGTTTTTACCACTCGAAAATAAAATTCATATCTTCGCGCCGCCGTGTAATATCCTCTATAAGTAGAATTTTTAGATAAAACAGAAACTAACATTTTTTAAAAGCAAATCGGGTGCAAATGGATTGCTATTCATTGATCCACCATTGTTTTGGACCCCCAAAGTCGAAGATGAATGACTGCAATCACTTTTTCTGCATTCGATTTAGATTTATTCAATAACGACAAACATATATTCAACGATATGTTGAACGATATCCTTTGGGTGAGAAAAATCTCTGGCGGATATATACACTATTAAAGCGCCAAAAAGAGTAATCTTTTCACGTCTGGAGTGTATCTCCTTCATGGAGACGGAATTAAGGAACTTGCTTTCCCTAACCCCCTTGTCAAAAAGAGATTTGCACAGAATTGAAACAAGATCAAATATATCTAGCCCGTATAGTTTTATCTTCTACACAACTTTGTGAATGTTACAGGAAATGTATTGAACTGTAAACTTATGTACTCGAGTCGAGTCCATACTGTTTTTATCTTTTTCGTCTTGAAGTTACAACCTTTTTGCAGACTACGAAAACACACTGTACAGCGCAATAACCGCTGAAAAATAAAGGTAATCTCAGGGTCGAAAAACGTATCTCAGTAGTGTTGTGGCTTTGTACTCAGAAAACAGACAATGGTACTGACCAAAATCGTTATTGTTTACACATCTTTGCATTTTGTACATCATTTGTTTCATATGAATGAGCTGTTGCTGGATTTCTTCAAGACTATTGGTGTCGTTAACAAGTCTTCTAGCTCTAGCCGCCGATTGATTTGTCTCACATTGCGGTTTGTATAGACCTGTCTTCTTTAGAGCTTGAGACTGTTTTCTTCTGTTAACTTTCGCCTCTTGTTTCTCTAGGCGACGATAATAGAATTTAGTTAGGGCTTGAACACAGGCTTGTTCGGCCGCTTGTTTGATATCCGTTAATTCTTCTTTGAATTCCTCATCTGGAGGAATGTTTACACGGGCTCCATATTCTAGCGCCTTGGGGCAGGTTTTACTTTTACTATGTCTCTTCAATTTGTTGATTGCTGTTTTTGTTTTGGCGACTTTGGCTTCCAAAGAAACAGTCTTGTGTTTTCTTTTGTTTCGGCTTGGCGGTGATTGTGCCTCTTCTGTGTTCTCTTGCTGTGATTCTGGTCTCTGCTCCATTTGGATCTTTTCGCTTGGGAAACAGCTGGATGTTTCTTGCTCCGTTTGGTATGACCCGGTGTACAATGGCGTGTCTTCATTTTCGTCATCGCTTTGTCGGTAGTCCGGTGTGCGACAAGGCTCTGGGTCTACTTCATTGTCTGTATCAGCTAGTTCAGACTGGTTGGTGTTGTCGTCCATTACTGGCTGGATATATTTGATCTCCGCGCGGTTTCGATTTTTTGCGAATCTCTTCTTTTGCTATTTGAACGAGGTCAGTTCCGTTTTCATGGAGGAGACACGACTCAAGACGTGAATAATATATGTACTCTTACGGTTTGCTCCTGACGAGCATATCCTTGAAACTTTTTCGTTGGGGAGAAATTTGAAACTTGAAAAAATGATAAGTACAACACCTACTTGTCGAATATTTAGTTACTTAATAACCAGTAAATAGTTATGAAATAGCATATCACTCAGTTTTGAACCACTTACGAAAAATAAAAAATTACATGACTCATCAGGAAAACATTTGTTGTGTAGATGTTAGGAAACTACTTCCGTGTGTTGCAACACGTGGTCAACTGCATGGAACTCTTTTTTCGCTTCTTTTGTTCTTTTTTATCATTGTCATTTTCAAGTAAATTTTACTTCCAGTGAACGAAAAAGAGATAATGAACGAACGAACGAACGAACGAACGGTTCTCTCTATCGACAAGATTTCTAGATTAAAATTAAATTGTAAATTAAAACTGTGCTGTTACTTTTCACACGAAAAAGGAGTACAAGCTAATCGTTAACTTTGGCCGCAGTCACACTTGTGCTTTAGTTTGCATGCTTATGGCGTTGTACTGCCCCCAGCGCTAGAAATCAACGTTGCACGCTTTAGCCGCTGATATTACAAACTTTGATGAAATGCAACGAAGTAGTTATGACTAATAAATTGAAGCTGATGTACTTACTTTGTTGCATTGTTTGTTCTGTGCCGACCTGGATTCCTTCCTGCATGCATGTTACACGATTTTCTTCAAATCAAAAATTTCTCGACCGACTTGAATGCTAAATCGATGAAGTAAAAGTTGCGAGACACAGTTTCCAGAAGGGATATAGGGTAGTGTATCTGGAGATGAAACTGCGAACAACGGAAACCGTGTATGACCCTTGTTGTCGATTAGATCCACGTGCTATTTGTAACAGCGCGACTATTTTTGGAGAGAGACAAACAAAAGATATTTTAATTTAGCCTCTATTGTTCACTGGTCTGCCCTTTTTCAAGTTTTGCTTGTGTTGTACAGAAATTAGTAGGCACGTTTCTCTTTCGATTTGCCCAGCTGATTATCACCAATGGTGGAGCGGATCACATTTTCACTCAGCTGGAAAATGTGCTAGGCAACCAAACTTGGCATGGTCAAGCAAAGGTAAGCGCGCTTCTAGCTCAAGCGTATAACTAGAAAAACAAAATGGTGTAAAATACAGGAAAGTTAATTTGGTCGCAGAAACTAAACAGTACGAAACGAAAAAGTAATTATTCGATTTGATACCGATCCAAGTTAACCCTGCCCGACCGGGCTTCACTTAATTTAGCTATGTGTGCGACTATAGCAATGAAAAAGCAAACGTTCCCGTATTTTAGGCGGGATCCCGCTGGTGACGTTAAATTCTACTTTGAAGATCCAGAGACTTTTTACCGTGTTCATGAACAAGCTTCGGAACTGGAATCTTGTATCTCTTGGAAGTGAGTTCCATTGCTTTTGTCCGCGATATAAAACGGAACTTCTTTTCAAATTATTATTCAGTTTTGGGTCAACTGGTAGTATAACATTGAATTTGCCAGAAAAACAATAAAAATATGTTCTTTTGTTGAGTGCTTTTTGTACATTATGGAAGCTCTATGTAGTTGTCTGTTATAACTTTATTGGCATGATGTTTTCAGATTTACAATGAAGAAAAAAGAGAAAACCAACGGGTCAGTGAGGTATTTGTTTCTGGGCAGATCCAGGCCGGTGCACCCCATTTTGGTGTCGGAGCTACATGTAAGTACGGTTTTTTGCATTAACTACCTCTGTTGGATCTTCTTTGTCTTCTGTACGAGTTGTTACGTTGAACAAATGAACGGTCAAAATGGCAGACTGAGTGAGAGAGCGTGCGAGGTTGGTGGAAATCTAGCTTCCGTTTATGCCGCGTTAAAAAAAAACGTGCGATTTGACCCTTTTGACCTACAATAGCGTGACAAAGTTTATCAGCACTTTTAAGTCCACAATAAAAGTTACGGCGGCATGAGAATGCGCCAAAACAATTCAATAGAAATGAGCCACACTGTTTGTTTAACGTTAACAAAGCCTAACTCAGACCTCCTGCTGGTTTATCGATAAATTAACCCGACGGACTCCGTAAACCAGAGTTAACCAAAGGTGAAATTGCAATTTTAGAACATGAATCGGCGTCGGTTTAAAAGACCACGTTTAGCCGTGGTCCGATAAGCATGTTCATTGTTCACTAAATCTTGTTTAAATCAGAACTTTTTTAACCGTCGCCCGACCTTGTTTAAAAATTAGCCCATGCAGTTCTTTTCCTTTTTCAAAATCAATTGTTGTGAAATTGAAATACTAGAGTAGTTGAAAGTTAGTTTACAAAAATAATTTGTTATCAAATTAACAATGTTTCAGTAATAGGACGAGACGTTCCGAGCCATCCGAAAGTTTCAAGTATAAGTAACTTTGGCGTTGACAAAAATGCTACTTCAGAAACCTGAGATTTTTACAATTTCCCTCTATCCCTTAGCGGTCGCTTCTCATTTTCTCCAGGCACCCTCTTTAAAAAACTCTGGGTCCACCTCTAGTTTAAATGACCATCTCAGCAAAGAGTTAATTTAACACTAATGGGACTTTGAAATAATAATATAAGTAACTTTAATGCAGTGCTCAATAAAAATAAAGAAGCTTTACGTTAATATATATACTAACGGGACCCCCAAGAATATAATAATTATATAAAAATCCAGGCCGTGAGGAGTTCCTTCGATTTCTCCTACAGTTATAAATATCAATAATTTTGCTCTTGTACACTGTTTTGTATCTATTTTAGTATTCTTTCTTGCTTTTATTCAACTGTTTTATAAAAATATTTCTTTCACATACATTTTTGGTCATCGGAAAGCAATTTCGGTAACGCTTTGAAATCTAAACAACATTTCTTTGTAGTAATTGTTCTTATTATGATGGCTTTTTCCTTTTTGATATTTACCCGTTTTCTTTGCACAGACTGGCCCGTTTTTTATGCAATTCCTTTCTCCCCCCCCCCTCCTTTTTTTGAAAAGAATATTAAAACTGTTGACAGAACATAATATATTTTACCTGTGATACTAAATGCCCACATGTTGGCCTATGATGTAGTAGCCTCTATGATGAAAAAACTTACAGTTTTGACCCATTGGAACATTCAGTAACCCAAATTTACCCACATGGCTCAAAGTTAAATAATGAAAAAGAATTTTTAGAAACTCCTTCGAATTTTGCCTCGATTATGTTTTCGTCGTAGTACAAGGACAGTACAATATCGAGTATTCTTACAATCTTTCTTTTTTCTTAATTTCATTGAACTACAGTGTTACCCTTTGTTACTCGTTGTTCTAACTATGAACGCTATTGAATTTTCAATCTGTGAAAAGACTACCCCTGTTTTCCTTGCACTAACTCACTTGTTCTTTATACCATTTTTTTCCTTCTTGAAAACCATGTCAACACTGTAGTCTTGTGACAATACAAGCATACATGTTACCCTATTATGCAGTGTTAATAGTGGCCCATTAACTGCATGCATCTCGCACTGATTCGCTTGCTCCTTATGCTGTTTGTTCTTCATTTTGAAATGATGTTAAAATTGTTGACAGATCGCAATGCTCGCACCTATGGTACTAAAAGTCCACATGTTGGTCTGTGATTTAACGTCAAGAGTGAACTAATGAAAACGTACAGCATTGACAATCATTTTAGGTCATCGTAAGCCCATTGCGGTGTCGCTGTCGAACGCAAAGTGTTTGCTTTTGTTAGCTTTGATTTTATTGTGGTCGCATTTAATTTTTAATCTTTGAAAAGATTATCCATGCTTTCTTTGCAATTGAATGTTAAAATTGTTGACAGAACGTAATACTTGTACCTGTGATACTAAAAGCATATTAATACATGCTGGTCTGTGATGTAACCTCTAGAGTAGTCTAATGGGAAAACGTTGTGCATAATTAACTCTCTCACCCACAGGGATTACCCTTTAAAAGCAGTTCCCATTTGGCCCAAACTTCAGTTCAGATTGCTTTGAGATCTAGAACTATCTCATACTGAGAGAAGCGATCTTCTTGAGTTCAAGAGCTGAAAGGTAAGTAGGGTTAATTATGGCGTTTTCTTAAGTCAGCTTCTCTAGAATCTCAGTCTTAGCGTTAAGTCTTTTGAGCTTCCTTTTAAAGTAATAATTACTAACAATATTGTTGTTCTAATATTGCATAATCAAATCATAAATCATATTCAAGCTCCATGTTCGTTCACTCTAAGAGTAAGCTGTGGTGACGACAATTAGACTAAAGACTTTTTTGATAAATTCTCGGCCTTGGTTTTACTGTGTATTTGAATTTTACTTGCAGATTGTTTTCACAATGGGATTTAACGCAAGTTTTCAGTTTGTGGTCTGTTTGTTGGTAATAATTGGAAATGCAGTATTTGCCCAGAACCGTAGAGAAGGAAAAACTGGTGAGAACATTTTAGCTGTTCTAGTCCTTTCTTTTCCTTTATCTTACTGCGAAAAATCCGACACCATGCATAGTTCATACAAAAAAATAGATTAATTATTGTACATGTTAGACAATGAAAATGTCATACGGCGTAGAGCCCAGAAAACCAGAGGTCCTTCCTTTCCGCGCCGAACTTCCTTGGCCCGCTATTTTAGGGATATCGAAAGTCGAAACCTATTCCATATGAATTGTTTGAGGAAAATATGTTTGTGGCCAAGAATAGCTTATTACGCGCTGAAAAACAAATTCAACCATGGCATTCCAAGTTGTAAACAAAGCAATGAATTGGCCGAGCAGGTTTGCTCAAACATGATTTCCACTAAATTGTTTGAGTATATCAAGTTGTTTTGTTGGTCATTCGTAAACCCTGAAGGTCGAGAAAAATAACTTGTTTAACTCTGGGATATCAACTAGGCCACACTAAATATTTATGCTCTTCTACCAGCCAAACATTCAAACTTTCATTGTTTTCCAGGTGTAGTGTCGAAGTATGAAAACAGCTGGTGGGAGCTTCACGACATCTCGCGTAACTTTTCATCGGATGAGAAACTCAGTGCCAGGAACGTAGTGCCGATTGACTTAAGCCATTTCTTCCTAATACACGCTCCTGAAATTGCGCCACAGCGCGAACAACCCGGAAGAGACAATTGGAGTCAGTACGCAGCCATTTGGGTTGTTAAAGAAACATGGTCTAGTTTCCAGTACTCCCCAAAACTAAACCCCAGGTCTCCAAAAAATTTGCCCTTTATAGATAAGAGTCTCACCTGTTCGCCTCCACTACACATGGAAGTACCGGGTAAAGGTAAAAAGACTAAGACCATCGAGGTTACGGACGAAAACTATTTGGCAGCTCGACCTCTGGAGAAGACGGGTGGCCAAACTGATCATACCCATTCGGAAGCGATACTTCACTATCAGGTACAGTTCAGGGCTCAGTGGTTCACTCATTCACTCACGAAGTTTGATTCCAAGCCCCCTGGGTTACTCCTTTTTCATGCATACAGGACATTGGCATCTATACATTGGCAATTACGTGCCACCCCAAAGGGTATCGTGTTTTAGTCTGAAATAGGGTATCTTTTTTTGTCCCTTGGTCTGGGATAAGGTAGTAGATTTTTTTCATCGTATTTGGTCTGAATCTGGGTCAAATGTTTGAGATACAGGTCTGAAATGTGGCAATAATTTTGGTATTCAGGTTTGAAAAGGGGAGAAATATTTGAAGATTAGGGCTGAAATAGGGTCGAAGAATCGTATATGCTGGTCTGAAATAATGAAATTTGTCGGATTACAGTACAGACGCTGTGGCGACGAGAATGCACACACTATGAACTGGGCCAGCGGTTGCTTATAGACTAGCGGGACCCCTGTAAAATATTGGTGACATCGGGTTTTCTTTTCCCTATATTTCTTTTTCTTTTTAAAGTCAATTTCGAGCATCTTGGAAGCAGCTTACAGTGTCCAAGTACAAACTTCTCTGTAGAGATATCAAAATATCGGACGCGTCATCCCGGTTTTGAACGGCTAACACACTGTCACCTTTGAACCTCAAACCAACCCCTGTTCCCAATCACAGGAGTTCCTTGGATTTCTTTCTGGTAACTTTCCTTAAATATTTACTCACGTTGACTCGCGACACGAAAATGTACCACTTTGCGAATCGGCAACCAATTGACATCAAAATTTCCCCGTTTTTTCCAGTAACCTGACAGCTCAACTTCTCTTTCTAAACTAATTTCCGATTTCGAAAAGAACGGTGGTCTGCATAAAAGGCCGATATTTATATTTTCTTTCGCCCCCTTCTTGGACACCAAATTAGATTTTTCATTCAATCTCAAAATTCTTACTGGTTAACATTATATTATGTTTTGTTTTTGTTTAACTTTTGTACTGTTTTCCTCGCAGGTGCAAACTTTTGATGATCTCTTAATCTACGTAAGGAAAAACAAGCCAGTCAAGCAAGTAGTGATGTTCTCATTCAAGCATCCGTGCGTTAACTGTGCTCGTTTCCTGGTTCAGATATTAGATCTTATCGAGGGCGAAAATGGGGTTGATGAGAATGAAAATCCGAATAAGGTTGAATGTAATTTGGGATATGCAATGCAATTAGTCGAGGGTGGTGAAGATGTCGTGGACAGTGATGCATACGTCCGTAAACACATACTTAAGCCGCGTATGAGAGTGCTTGATTTTCCAGAGTTAAAGCCGGATTATGTGAAGCCCAAGGTGTGAAGCAACATAACTAAAAACAAGGGTACATTGAATGTAAAATATATTAAGTATCCAATGAAAACATTAAACGTGTTGGCAGTCACTTAATGCTTCACAGTCCTGCAACTTCTGAAGATTTATAGCCGTCGCTGCCGAAATACATATCATTCTCTCTTTGCTCCTCTCTCTCTTTCCCTCTCTTTACCGAACAATCCCAACAACTATTGACCAATTTCTGTTATATCAGTTGGTGCAAACATTTTTGAGAAGATCATCAGCCGAAAAAAATAAATGGTTATCTTTTAACTAACAACTGTAATTGCTAAGTGAATCTCAGTCTAGGCTGCAGACCTAATCATTCTATGCCTACAGCTTCATTGAATGATTGGTACACCAACATAGATATTGAACTTTTAAACTGTACTCTTGAAGTAGTTAGAACTGCCATAGTTTTTAAAATTAGTTTTATCAATCAATAACTTATTTCTTCATACTGTTTGGTATATCACGGTACGGAACCGAAGCAAAAAAAAAATTTAACTCGATCACTCTTGCTTATTGAGAAAAAGTGTCAATATAATTTTACATACCAACATCCGGACTAGCCTTTGAACGAAGAACTCCTACAAACCCTTTTTGGTACAGCAGACTGCCGATTCAAGTCCCTTTCCAAAAACTGTTACTCGGTTTGGTTGAACCTGGACATCATTAAAAAATCAAATGAAAATAATATTCAATCCTAACGGAATGAAAACCTAATGGAGTGCATCAATATAACACCAGACTATCTTGCAAAAAGTCTTATTATCTTCCTAAGATAAGAACCATACATGTAAAATATAATACCCGTTATTGGAAGTTTGGAACTCAATCCAAGAAGAATTCAATGTGACTCCGGAGTTTCATCGGGCGCATTCCTCCATGACAAACTTTGGACCATAACATTTTTGGCTTTAATGCGATTCCTATAAAAAAAAATTGAGAAACGTTGCAGCTATCATCCAACAATAATATGACAGAATTCGATTTAAGTGGGGAAAAATTAATATTTTCAGAGATATTATCAGAGATATTATAGCTTAAGTGGACAGCACTTTTTGAACAGCATCGCACCAAGTGAAACATTTTTCTGGTATATTTTTGTTACATTTCTGGAATCAGCTTATATTGACGTAATACATACTTTAACCAAGTTTCAGAAAAAGAGCGCAGGAAAAGCCATCAAAACTTCGCCATGAATTTTCCTGCTGAGTTCAATATTTGTCTTATCCTCCGTCTTCCTTACCCCTTCTTTCTCGCGTTCTCCTTCTCCTCCTCCTTGCTCTCCTCTTTCGTCATCTCCCTCTCCGCTTTCTTCTTCTTCTTCTCCTCCGACTTCCTCCAACTCCCTTCGCTCCTTCTTCATCTCCTCTTTTAATATGCACTAGCCGACTGTATGATTTCACGTACTTGTAGTCCAAAGTTCTACGGGAAAATATAGTTCTTTACTGTGAGATGTTGTCTAATTTTATAGAATACGAGCTGGTTGAAAAGTTGAAGCGAAACTGTACCGATTTGACAATTCGGACCGCCGAGCCGTTTAGGAGAATCTGTTTTTTCATCGCTGTTAGCATCCCAACATTTTTGATAAATAAAGAGGGGTGGGGGGAGGGAGGCTAGGGGAAAATTTCGCAACGGCTGACAAACGCATTTTACATTCCTGGTAGTCTCATTTCCTGAATACAGTTTTCATTTCCGTACATTAAGCAAAGCTTAATGTAGGTGGTGCAAAGTGTCAGTAATTAAAAAATTAATGAACTCTAAATTGTGAGATTTTAGTGCTTAAGTTTGTTTTTTGTGCCTTAAGTTTAAAAAAAAAAAAAAAAAAAAAAAAAAAACCGACCGGAAGTTGAGTTTTGGAATATAATAAAGGATTTGAGTGGGATGCCAGCTGTGTATTTTGGCGGGGAGCCGTACGGCCACGCATGCACAGTGCGTTTTGCCGCGGTGTCTCTCCAAACTGTTTTAAGAGCCATTTTTCTGCATTTTTCCGTTTCAAACGAGGCCGAGCCCAAAACCTTTCAAAAGTGTTATTTTAATAATCGGAGGACGACTCTCGCCACTTTAATTAGAAATGTGCTGTAAATAACAAAACAGACACGTTTTGAAACGGTTGGAAATCTAAGCTACCCGTGATACTAGAAAAGCCTCTAATGGACCAATTGCCGTACAAGTTCTTGGGAGCTCGAGTATATTTTAAAATAGCACCCGTGCACAATCTAACAAAAAATAAAACAAGATACTGTTATTCATCGAATTTATGCACAATAACATTACAGTAGAGCTGAATGTGGTCGTGTGGGAATACCGTGTGGCATGCAATTTTCGCGGGGGTTTTTTCGCGAATTTCGCGGGTTTTCCGACGATTCGTGAAAATTAAATCCCGCGAAAATAAACTCCCGCGAAAAAATAATCCGCGAAAATTTACTCCATTATAAAAATGACTGAATTTCAATTAAATTGATTGCAAACGAAATCACAGCCTTCTTCTTTGCAATTGAAACAAAGTGAACAATGTCTGCGTAACAGCTGTAACAGTGTTGTATGTACCAGTGCTGAACGTGAAATACCGGACAAAAACTTGTCTGAAATTCACGAAAATTTGTTCCCAACAGCAAAATCTGGGCTAAATTCGCAAAAATTTCTTCCCGCGAAACGCAAAAAATAAGCAATCCGCGAAGTTAAACTCCCGCGAAAAGTTCCTGCCACACGGTAGAACTAAATCTCTCTATGACAAATGTACAGATTAACAGGTATAAAAGCTAAAATCGACCCCAACACTATTATTTTCTTCTTTTACAGAGTAGTGTACAGCACTGCTGTTTGACTCGTCATTTCTCATAAGTTTCGGCTATGTGTAGCGCACAACTGGCCCCATATTTTACAGGGGTTAGACTCTTTGTTTGGCCAATGCATGAAAGACCCAGGAGGTGCTACATTGGCCCCATTTAAATTGTAATTCATTTGACATAAAACCTTCTGGAATAAACCAAAGAACAGCGCTCACAGAGCAGTAAGAAGCCTTTTCAACAAATCAGAAGTGAGCCAAAGTAATTTACGTTTGGTTAATACTTTGACGAAGAAACAAATCAGCAAATGCAAGGTTGCACGCGTGCCATCTCCATTTGCTTGCTTACGTGAGACTATCGCAACCAGGTTTTGCTTTTTTGCTTCTGATTTGCCATGAATGTTGTTTGGACCAATCCGAAAGAGTAGCAAGCGCAAAAGCAAAGCAACAACACAATTATCTTTGACAGCAGTTGTTCGAAAACAGTTCTAGCTAAACTGACTTGGCGCGAACTTTTTCTAATCCCCCTGGTGGGCATAAATGGTCCTTGGAGAGCGCGCCAATCAGAAACAACTTCTCACGCGACATGGTGCACGGCTCTTCAGCCAGTGTCTTGGTCAGTGGTCGACCACAGTCTTCAATTGCGTAAGTGAGACCTTCCACGATTCTTTTGGAGTTGAGTTTGTGAGTTTTAGCGAAGTCCATTTGGGCCATGTAAAGCCGGGCGCGGTTTTCGGCGACTCTTTTTCGGTTAGGGATCAATCTTATCCTTTCTTTCTTCAACCTCTCATCATTATCATCAGTAATTTTCTCTATATCCCGGGTTGGAGGACGTTTTCTCGAGTCGGGCGAGGGAATTACTGGAAGAAAAGCAGTTGTTAAGACTTTCTTGGAGTCCACCATTTTCTTCACACGTGTTGCTGGGGGCAATGGTTCGTCCATCTTGCTGGAATCCAGCTTTAGATGTGGCTTGGATTGTGGTCGGAGTCTGCGGGCAGAAGAACAACAACTCCCTGCTCTCCCCGAATGAACTCGACTGCATCTTCTTCGAGAAACCGGTCGACCAAGCGGTGCAAGAATTTCAAACTTGGATGCATCAGTTTTGTACGTTTGGTCGCGGTCTGCATATTTCTGCCACTGCAAATTTCGTTGATGCACCCCCACTCCCCTGCTGTTTTCTTCATGGTAGAGCCCAATACTCTTCATAAAGTCTTCGCGAACGTCACTTACCCTCAACCAGCCGTCTTGAAATTCTCTTTCGTCTTTCCTTTGTGAATTGAATTCTTCTTCAATTGCAGGGTCCAGTGCTCTCGCTCCGCAGAGGCCAAGTTTAACCCACTCCCGGTCGTCTTCTTCCTTCTCGATTTTTGATCGGATTCCTTGAAGGAGTGCGCGCTTTTCCTTCAATCTGTCCTCTATGTTCTTCGCCACAGCTTGTTCCACGATCGTCGTTAGTCTTGGCGCACGGCGGCCAGGGGAATTTTCTTTCGCTTCGGATAAAGCTTTCTTGCGTCGTAGAAAGTCAGCACTGTTGAATGTGTTCAGACCAAACGCTGGCTTTTTAATTTCCTTTTTAATCAGACTCCAGTTCTTTTTCCCAGATACTTCAAGCTGGATTCGCTTCTGGAGCTTATCCAGTTTTGAATTCATTCTCTGAAGTCCTAAACGATCGGCCTCTCGCTGCTTCTTGGTCCTTCCTCTTTGCTCTATTCGTTCCTCCGTCTCCTCGATTCGTTTCTCGAGGATCTCCGCTTGTTTTTCTAATCTCTCTGTCTCTGTCAATGACGAAAACTCAGCTGTGTTCATTGAAAATGAAAAAGACAAACTATCGTTGTCTCCACCGTGTGATGTGCGCAGAGCCATGCGCGAGGCCGATTGTGAATTGTTATCACTTTCATCGCCACTGCAACTCTCCCAATCTCCTCCAAAACCTGGTGCACCATCATCGTAAACAGCTTGGGTATTTAAACCTGAAGGACGTCCAAGCTGCCACTTTGAATATGTCGCCGAATTATTCTGAAGTTGAAATGCCTGTTGCCAGTTAGATAGCGATTGTGCTACTGTTTTTTCACCGTTGCCATCTTCGTGAGATTCTCCGGTTTCTTGAAAAGACTTTTCGATTTCCGAAATCTCCTTCTGTAAAGAGCGCAAAGCAGAACTGCGATATTTCACGAGAGGTTCCTTAGTTTCGTCCTTCTTCGTTGTGTTGTCTTCCATGGATGCGAGACGATGGCAATGATTTCTAAAACACTGTCAGTTCGTCGCCAGATACGGCAAGACGCAAAGGTGATGGTTGTTTTCAAATGTTCGCGTACAAAGTCTATCGAATCCGACAATAAAGTGACGCCATTCCCACTTACATTTTCTGACTCACTTACTCGTCGATCGAGCACACTTACTAAAAACAATGTTTACAGCCTTCGTTGCTAAGAAATACACTGATGATGACTTCCTGTGGGAAGATATTTTCCCAGAGTATATTACGAAACTCCCGGGGGCTCCATAAGCCACCTGCAAATGAACTAAACTGCGAAGTAAGCCTCTAGTTAATAATTAATCAATTGAGGGCAGCTTGTTAAATCCTTGCGTGGTTTTGGCATTGTTCAAACCTTGCGTGTGTCTTGCACGAATTTAAAGTTTATAGATGAATTGAATAAAAATAATTTTATGCGCAAATTATAGTAATTCTGAATATAGCGAGAGAGCATTTTGTGCAGTGGGGGTTTTTCTGAAATAACTAACGAGCGCAAAGTCGTATTCAAGAACCATGGGATACTGACCGACAAAGGCCTTTAAAGCTTTTAAGTTACAAGTGATTAAATGAAGTATTGGATGTTTGTAAATGGCCGCTGTGTGGAGGCGTAAACTAAAATTAGATCATTTCATATGCATATATGGCATCGTCAAACTCCCGCCGGGGCCCTTGAAGTGTTGATGTTTACAATCGACGCCTTGTGGAGGCGAGAACGATTATATAAGGCGATACGTCTCATACACTTGCAACTCACACTGTAAAACTCATCTTAATTCGGCTTATGCAAACCAGACTAACACATTCCCTTATTTCGTGTGCCTTAAAAAAAATCGCTTAACTGATGACGCACTGTCTTCCCGATCGATCAGTTCAAGAATTACATTGCCAATATACAGACAACTTCGCCTCCACGCTCTTTCATTTCCCGGCCTCCGACAGAGCCAGGGAACGAGGTTGATATACCGCCCGACCCTGCAGGACATTTATCTTGGACGATAGTTGGTAATTAAAGTTTAGTTTATTTTTTAAGTTTTGTTTTATAAATTGTACTAGAACAGCTGTCAAAGTCTGGCTGGTTTTCTTTTGGATTATAAACTTATGATATATGTCGCAAAAGAAACAGTGAAACTTTAAAAAGAACAAAAAATGAAAAAGAAAAATTAAAAAACCGAGTATTTAACCCGGCCCGATGACATCACACCGGTGGGTCGGGGGAGAGCTGCCCGGCCCCCAAGCCAGATCGAGGAGCAACTCGCCAACACCCGCGAAACTTCCAGACCGAACGGGGAGAGATAATCCGGCCCCCAAGCCGTGGTGAATTATCCCTTGTCCAGAAGAGTGCGATAGTGGTGTCAGCCTAACTTGTTAGTAACATGTATTCAATCAGCTATATAGCCTCCGAGACACCAGGCCCTTCATCCATATGGGATGTACCTTTGTATCGTCGCTTCTTCTATTACGAATAATTGCAACGGCCGCTCCTAATAACCCTGTTTTAGCTCCCTTCACATCCCATAATCATTTAATATCCGAGTTTTGAACTCAGAGTTTATATTTAATGCCGCGTCAATAGCGGCTTACAAGCTGTGATGGCAGCGCATGCGCTTCTGGGTTTTGGGGCTGATTTCTTTCTTTTTTTTTTTTTTTCTTTTTTTTTTTTTTTTTTTTTTTTTTTCAAAAAATGGCCGATGTTGACGATTCTTTTTACCACAGCGCAGCAAGAATTTCTTTGCTAATATTGATCGGTTTGGCCTGAAATTCACTAAGAAGAATTGACAAGCATAGATCTGTGCATTGAGTTATGGATTTGATTAGAAAGTAAGGATTTATGGAGATATAGCAACAAAAAACAACGCAATTGGCTTGAAGCTTTTCTATTTAGAACGCGTTAACTGTTGGTCGATGATCTGCTCTTATTTCTCGCGGTCTGTTGTCTAAAATGTAGAAGATTGCACACAGACATTTGTTTCATAGCATTAGAGAGCTTTCTTGAATGTTTCATGCGAGTCTGACATTAGGCTAAAGCATAATGGACAGTTTCCGACAAATGAAAAAGCCTACAGCTTTCTTCTCCTAAATGGCTGTTGTTGACAAATCGTTTTACAACCACGTTCAAAGATTTTTCTGCCAATATTCATCAGTTATGATTAGTTGCAAAGGAAACGTGATGCTCATCAGAATTTAATGAATGTGCAATACGTGTTTTAAAAATGTTATAACAGTTGTATTTTCGTCACAAAGTTCTTGCTGTCAATAAAAGTTTCTGGTGGTGTATTCTTCAGCTTGAACCAATGGCTTGTTTTATTTCGGCTGTGCCAATTTCGTGAAGTTTTAAAAGTGATACTAACTCCAATTTTAACACTCAGGATTCTGGCACGAACAAAGTAGACCGGACCGTGGACGTGGATATCATACGGGACAACATCAGTGAATGTAAAGAGGTTATTACACGGGAAGGAGTGCAATACGGCGAAGTATTTTTACGAGTCGGCTTTATTTTTTCGAGCCTGCTTCAGGCGAGAAAAAATAAAACTGACGAGTAAAAATACAGCCGTATTGCACGACTTTTCGTGTAATAAATTGTTTATTACACGACAAACGAAGCAGGGCAAACATTCTCGCCGCGCGCAAAATGGAACAAAAAAATGGCGCGTCCGTAAACTGCTTGCGAAAACCGATCACGTAAGCTAATAAACCAGTTGATCTGGTTCCTGACGAGTGCAATACGCTCCCATCTTTGCACTCGTTTTGGCCCGTATTTGCACTCGAAAATTTGAAGTCGTGTAATAAAATATCTGAATGACACCTCCTATATCTAACTTAAACATAGACTGTGAGGGTATCAACAGGCGATTTTAGGATGATTGTCGATTGCTGCGTGCATTTCCTAAAATATAATATTTCTTTTTGTAGCTCCAATGAGTTGCAAAATTGTTGAGAGTCACGTTTGTTTCCTTTGCTTTAAGTAAAAATGCTGATCATTTCCCCCTGTAATGTTGTGTAACAGATTTGGAGGCTCAACTAACATTGCAATAGGAAGCCGGGGAGAAATATAAACAAGTCCAAAATCGATTTGAAATTGCTAAAGTGTCTCAACTATTTTTGCTACCAATTTATAGTTTGTATCTTTATCCTAGTTGTGTTCGGTCACGAATCAATTGACAGTCTGAGTTGGCCATACGATTACAGTTCCAACATGCACTACGGCCCTAGAGCATTCGCCAAGTGGTTTTGGAAGACGACCATCAAACCCAAAGAAGACCGGCGTTTCCATTGGTCAGCGGAGCCACCTAAGTGTTCAGAACTAATCCAGATGAATAAGTTGTATAACTGATGATTGTAGAATGACAATGTAACGAAATAAACTGTACTAAAAGGTTTGCAGAAGTGAACGACTGTTTTTTTTTTCTTTCTGCGTTGTTTCTGAATGTGGCAAATGAAATACTAAAATAAATAAATCAAAATTGCATAGGAAACAGGCCAATTCTAAACTAGAGTCTTTGTTTTATACCTTCAGTTTACTAATATATTTGCATTTAAATTACACACGTCTGTAGGGTTAATAAGTTATGAAGACAAATAATTTTTCACGCAGTAGGAACTTCTGCCAGGAACGTCTTTGTGTGCTCAAAATTAAAAGTGTGAAACTAGCACAGTTCTTTTAGTTAAATTGACAGACTTTATTGAAACTTTGTAACGGATGGCTCTCTGCATGTTTTGTGGCCGTCAAAAGGTTTTCAACAAGTTCAAAATTCTGTTTTCAGTTACATTTGATAGTTTGAAATTCTGCAATCATTCCAAAGTCTCTCCGCCTATTAGAAAACGCAAAATTATTATTAAACTTCACACAGGCGAGCAAAAAATATGTCCTTGTCAAAACACTTGCGATTTGCTGGTGCATTTAAAGTACACAATAAAACACACGAGTATGAATAATGAAGGATTATTACACGGGATCGGGAACAGAGTGCAATACGGCGGGGTATTTTAACAAGTCGGTTATATGTTTTCGAGCCTGCTTCAGGCAAGAAAAAATATAGCTGACAAGTAAACATACAGCCGTATTGCACGACTTTTCGTGTAATAAATTGTTTATTATACGACAAACGAAGTAGGGCCAAACGCTCTGGCCGCAAAAAGAGAACGCGTTCGTAAACTTCGAAAAATGATCACCTGAGCTAATAAACCATTTGATCTGGTGCCATATTTCCAATCATTTATGCCTTTATTTGCACTCGCGCGAAAATATGGAGTAGTCTAATAAGAATATGAAATGCAAACATTTTTTAGACGGTAGAACATCAATAATAACAAGAGAAGTATGGGTTACTGCAGTTTTTAATAACAGTACGAATAATATCCGGCTATCAAGCATTGCGAGACCTCACCTGCATCTCACTCAGTCAGCTGTTTTCATAACTAATTTACCGACCAACTACGGATTGGTCAAACTTTGATGGCGCAGTGTTGGCATAAAATATCTTTGGCCCACCTATTAACCAATGGCACTGCATGCTTTGTAAGCTGGACAACTTAAAAGTTCTGTTTTCGGTCAGTTGCGATTTCTAATAACATTTTTACAATCATTCCAACCTTTCTCTTGAGAAAACGCATAGCCGGACAAAAGAAACAAAACAAAAACGAGATGTCGCCACCAAGTACAATCGTCTTGAAAACAGTTTTCTCAGTGTTCCTTGCCACAGATCTCGTTGGTAACACGACGGTACTTCTAGTCTTATCCAAGAATAAATACGTGAAGCCTGCGATGAAGTACTTAATGGCAAACCTGGCCGCTGCGGATATGATGGCTGGACTTTTCTTTGCGCCCGAGTTCTTTTTGATGCCCATGTCTGCTCACCCGACAGGAACAGCTGGAGACATTCTGTGTAAACTCATCACCGGTAAAAACATAGCTTGGGTAGCATCGTTAGGGTCGGTCTTTACCCTCGTACTGGTGGCAATAGAACGTTTCTATGCAATCGTCTACCCGCTCAGTGTTCGAAGAAAAATCACCAAAGGAAAAATTGCCGTTCTGGTCCCATGCTGTTGGATTGTGGCAACGTTGCTGACTTTGCCCGGTTTTTTGGCCGATAGATTCGTGAAAAAAACACATTCGTGCGACGAAAGGCTCCCTCATCGATGGCAGAATGTTCTATACGCTACTGTATGGGTAGCGGCTGCAGGAGTTATTCCAGTTGTGACCATGATTGTACTTTATTCAAGAGTTTTTTATTCTCTGTGGTTCAAGGACAATGGCTCCAGCATTGGAAGTCGCCAGGTGTCGATAAACGCAAGAAAGAAGATTACAAAAATGATGATCTTAGTGAGTGTAATTTATGCACTGTGCTGTTTACCAACCCATCTGCTCTATTACGTGCATATGTACTATCCTAATATGTTTTCAAGCACCAACGTTTTCTTCCCAATAAGCTACATTCTCATGCTGCTAAATTATTCGATAAATCCATTTATCTATTCTTTTCAGAGTAGAGAGTTTAGAAGGTGCTGTAAGAGTATTTTTTGTAAGTCTCGGCAAGCGCAGGTATCGCACGAATCTGTGAGCATTTCCACTTTGTGGTTAAGAACTGGAAGACTTTCAAGGACTGAATTTGACACTCGCCTGTGAGCCCCTAAAACTGCGTTATCTATGATGCGGTGAGAATTCAACTGTTAATTACACCTTTATTTCACTACACACACCTCTGGTGGTGAAAGGTTGAAGAGAGAAAATTGTTAACCACTCTCAAGAGTAAAAAGATTAAATCTAAGAATTGTGTGCACAGTAAATTATAACTAATTTGACTAAGTTTACAACAATGTAGTGCGGGCATCGGTATCTGGTAACCCAGTGACAAAGGCAGAAGAGCCGAGAGTACAGGTGTAAATATATATATTTTTAGTTTTAGCATTCTATTGTATCTAATATAATTCTAGTATATTGTTATTTCTGTTTTCTGTTGTGATTTGTCGTAGCGTCAGGAATGTGTATAACAGGAATAGCGTGGACACGATCAAGCCCTCCCTCCTGGACTTTATTTTGATTGGTCAAGAAACAATGGTGGCGGTAAATGCGTTTGCTCTGATTGGTGATCCACGCGTGAACCACTCAGCTCAAAAAATAGAAACTTGGAGTGAGAACAATAAGCAACAGTCTCAAAAGCAGCCAAAAAGTTTTGACAGTATATTTTCTTCATTCACTGATCGGGCAATTATACAACTGGTTCATAAGCTTGGCATCTAGTGCGCTAACGTGACTTCGTTGGCCAATCGTAACGCCCTCCTTTTTTGGCTTCAAGGTTTTTAGCCAAAAATATTTGCCAAAGGATCGTGGACCGTAATGCATGATGGAATCATAGTCGTAGGTTGATACCAGTTTGTCGGTCAGCGAGTGGCTGTATTTTCTAAAGAAGCCCTTCTTATCTAAAGAAAAAGACAGACAGACAGCAGAAACAGTCAGTGGCAACAGTCCAGTATCAGGAAAATGGGCCCGAATTACAGCTCTGCAATTCTCGATGTCATTCATCTCTCATGTGTTCAAATTTTAAGTCCCGTGTCTATACCTTTCACTCCCAAGATAAAAATATAGATTCTCCCAACCTTTTAAGAAGAAAATCTACGAGTAATGTAGGGAGGATTAATAGTTAATCAGCTTTTATCTATCAAAGTTCTCCCGTATTGTTTCATCTCTGATGAGAAACTGAAAGAGAAAATCGAAGTTGATCAGCACTGTTGGAAGTGGAAAGCCAGGGTTAAGTCGACTCAGTCGCTGTCATCCGATCTTTTAACTGCTCACAAAATTTGAATGCTAAGATTTTCAGACTTTGATTGGTCAGCGGTCCAGCAAACAAGATGGACGCGTTTTTTCTGACTCCGTAGAATATCTATTTCATTAACATAACACTTCTCCTAAGTTCAACTTCTAACATCAAAAAAACATCTGTATTTCCACTGACCCTCGCTATATAAGCCTTTGGCTTCGGCTTTTCACATGTAATCTTACAGTATGATATTAGGAGGAATAAAAATAAATAAAAAAAATTGTTGTATTTCTCCTGTGTTTATGAATCCGCGGTACTTTGGCAATATGCGGTCAATTATACAAAACATAGTGCGCACGAAAACATTTAGAAAACGGACTAAGTAAGGCTTAGGCGAACGAAATAAAAAATGGCCAAGATACCACTTATTCTTTTAATCTTCAGAGGATTTCCCTTAACCAGATATATACTACTGAAATACAAAGTGTTAAAAAAAAGAACTCCACGTCACAATCACCCCTTTGTTCTTACTAGTTCCTTACCGTCTGCAATATTATCCCAAATGACATCAATGTAATCGTCACGGTCATGCCTGGTGTGTTCATGTAGGAATCCTGTAAAAGAAGGAACTTGTAAAAGAACTTATAAAAAGCCCGGAAGAATGACAACTGTATATAAGTGACACAGGGTTAAATTAACGAATGGATAATTAAGGAGTTTGTATATTTTAACTTTCTGCCCGTGATTCCGCTGTATTTTAAGGCTAAGTGACACGACGGTCAGTTTGGTGCATCCCTTCGAGGACTTGCAGAGATCGTGGTACGCACTTGAAGGGATGCACCAAAACGACCTCATCACAGAGTACTCGCACGACTAAGGCGTTTGAACTAATAAGAAGTCCGGAGGAATGACAACTCGATAGCAGTAACCAAGTTTTACTGAGTGGTTCCTTGGGCAGAGAAGGGGTTGCTTTTAGGGAGCTTTAACTCACCGAGTGCGTGTCCAATTTCGTGCATAGCAACCCCTTTAACTCCACAGCCAAACCCGAGAGAAATCCTTTGTTTGCCACCAACTCTTCCAATGCTAGAGTGGCAGCTGAGAAGCAAGAAAACTTCACTGTAACGTTCACTGTCAGGGCTCTAGACTGAAAACAAAAGCTCAGCTTCAGCCAGCATTATCTCCGATTATCTCAGCGGACAATTTCTTTAGTTTGAGCAGGAATTATCTTGATCATTATGGCTTGTCTCTCTTACCCTTGGCCAGCATAAAAATGCAGATAGGATGTCTCATTTGTTCTCAGGTTTTTTTGGACCACTCCTTCATGGCAAGCTTCACGGCGAAATACTTCCAAATGACAAGATCTAAAGAGAAGTATGAATACAAAAAAAAAAAAAAAAAAAAAAAAAATGCATCACGGACGATACACAGTAACTACGATCACCTGTATACCAGAGTTGCTCTTACGGCGTTCCAATACTTCGATCATCAGCGTTTTTATCACCATGCCGACGCAGTTAATCTAGTTCTTTTAAGAGCTGGTATCACATTGTATACCAAAGAAAGTGTCACATTATTTCAGACCGAATGGCCAAAATAAGCTAAATCAATTATGACCCTACTCCAGACCAAAGATACCCTATTTCAGATTAGAATGTTTAGTGAAAACGATACTATATATGGGAGCACTACCCCTCCGCCCCTCCCCACCGGTGACTTACACACGCTAAAATGAAGCTCGTAGGGAACAACTCCACCAGGCCACTTTCTGTACGTATTTCCTGACAACATTCCACGTTCTTCTGTTTCAGTGGGGTTTCGTCCCTCCTCAATAGCTCTGACCATTTCTTCTGGAACAAGCATGTCTCCCTCGAAAAGCTTATAAGATGCATCTGAGGGGAAAAAAGGTGCAACATTCATGAAAGAAATGAAATTGTGTTTTATCCTTTCCATTTAGATAAGCCTTGTTCTGCATTTAGTCGTTAAACTACACGAAATCAAAGCATGATGGGCAAATACTGCTGCATACGACATACAAGAAAGTAGACAACTCGACATAACTACAGCTCCAGATTGAACGTTAAAACTGGTTATGATTCAGCCTTGAGTAAGGTCAACGGCGTTATGACCCTAGGCCGTTTGGCCCATGTAGAACTGTTCATGTTGTATTTTGCGTATTGAGAATGTTTGCACCTTTGGTTTCGATATAGCTCACGAATATTTTTACTGGACAATTTACTGATACTTACTTGCCTGCCACACGGAAAAGAGCAAAACGAAAATTAACAAAGATAACATGGTTGCTCAGTTCCCAGAGTGTTTTGGCTTATCCTCAGATTCTTTGCCAGTGTGTTGTAGCCGTTTTTTTTATAGAACAGTGATAATTTATTTAGCTGGTCATCTGCTCAAACAGGCACGGTTTACAATATACAAAATTAGAATATATGAATACTAAGCCGGTAAGTACACAGCTTTAGCTAATCATCTGTTCAAACAGGCACGGTTTCTGACAATATACAACATTAGAATGTACGAATACTAAGCCAGTAAGTACACAGCTTGACACACAATAGGACCCCTCGTGAAAACAAAAAAAACTTTGTATGTCTACATTTGCCAAAACAGCTTTCAACAGTTTATAAAGATGAAGGAAAAAATAGTAATTTGCAATTTGTGTTTAAGAGTTCTGAGCAGAAATATTTTAAGTGGGGTGATACACGTCTTTGCGACAGTCATGCCCATCTATCTTTGGACAATACTGTCTAGCTATTTCAATCAGAATCACGAACGCTGACATTCGTTGACAATGTTAATGGGCGTTATTTTCATCCTAACAGAATCCCCTGCCATATGAAAAATGGCAAAGCTAATACGTTTGTCGCCCTGGCATCCCTAAGAAGGCATAAGAAAATCACAAACAGTTGAAGCAACGCTAAATTTATTGTTTTGAAACAGGTGATGATGTCACAACTGATGACGTTAGAGTTACGATGGGCACTGGTAAAACTTGTTCAACTGGATAGCATCCTGTACGCTAAGGTGTCTCCGCTGACCAATGGAAACGCCTTTCTTTTTGGGTTTGATGGTTTTCATCCAAAACCATCTAGCGAAGTCCCTCGAGCCGTAATGCATGATGGAATCGTAATCATATGGTGATCCAAGACTGTCGATTGATCCATGGCTGTACTTTCTAAAGTTATGTTTTTCATCTGCATTGGGTGAATTAATAGAAATTACTTCAACTTTTTAAGTCTTTTTAGTGAGTTTGGGTGTAGAGAAGTTAGCGTTTGATACTGTAGCTCGCTCAGATAAAACACTGATTGGACTATTATTTCTCATTAAGTTTTCTTCTTGATGATTTGGAAACTCGGGGAGTGAACTTGGGAGTGAGAGGATTTTGAACTATTTTAGACCCACTTTTCTCTGTCCAAGTTATGATCAGGTCTAAACCTGATCGCTGTCCGATTTAAGCCTGGAAATGCTTTCGGTTGCAAAACGACCTCCTGGCTATGTTTTGACGTTTGTCACAGACGTTTCAAATGTAAAAAGAAATCTTTCAATGTTACCCTTTTGAATGTTGTCCCAGACGATTTCCACATAATCATCACGGTCTGGTCGGCTTTGCTCATGCCATAGTCCTGAAATAAATAAAAACAAATTTTAAAGTTGTACGTGAAAGAATTAAATCATTTTTGATACTGCAGACTCTCATGTAAAAAGAGCTTGCTCAGATGGGAAAGCGTCTTTAAGGGGATCGTGTTTTGAGGACACTTACCAAACCCATGCGTAACTTGAGCAACGTGTTCAATCGATTACTTTTGTCAAACCGCGACCACCAAAGTAAGGAAGCGGACACTAATGACGTCATCTTATATGCAAGCTCTTATGTCCGCAAACTTTGACTAAGTAAACATTACGTACTAACATATTCCTTAACAACTGCTAAAAAAGAATTAAACGGCAGTGGGTAAATAAATGCACCGGAGTTTTTTATACCTAAGGCGTGGCAGATTTCGTGAATAGCAATCCCTTTAATTCCACATCCAAACCCAAGCGAAATCTCTTGTTTTCCACCTGACCTTCCTACACGTGACCAGCATCTGAAAAATCACAGAGGTAAGAGTAGAGTAATGTGTTAAACGCCCGGGTTATACGGTATAAACGCTGCATCCAGGACCAAATACTAGCAGGGGCCCCGGAAAATCCGGAGACAAATTGTATTTAGTAAGACAGTGGAGTGAAAGCACTAATTTGTGTAATGACATACAGGAGAAGTACCTTAATTGTATTTAACTTGTGAAGAGCAAAAAATGTTAGAAATTAACATTCATATCATTCCCATTACATTTCACAGCAAGCACCAGAGAACCTAAAACTGCTACACTATTCTGACAAAAATGTATGATTTCCATACCCTGTCTCAGAAATAAACTGTACGTAGTCTGTTTCGTTCGTTCGTTTCTTGAAGCGGATGCACGTTTTTTCCGAAATTTCTTTCATGGCAAACTTCACTGCGAGATACTTCCAGAAAACTAGATCTGAAAACAGAATTTCACAACAGTTGTAGACGGTACGTTGAAATTATAAGTACATCTAGTGAGTGGCTGTAGCCTCGGCTGTATAAAAGGACCAACTCGATAGCTGCTAGCTACTTTGGTATCTGCGCAACTACTCTGTAGCTTCCCGTTAGTCAGCGTTCGTCGCCATTTACTTTATGTAACTTGGTCTAACTGGAGGAATAGCCCCTTAACCTTGTGTACGGCAAGCTTAGTTCGTTTTCCTTGTGCACAACTTATGTTAGTATAGAAAATGCATTGACAGAATTAACTTATACTCGAGTATCGAGTCCAAGTACAGAGTATCTTGGCTAAATCTTGAGGTTTTACAAGGGTTAGTGTTACACTGAAATGGAAAGTCTGCACTTGAATGCGCAGTTTTATGCAGTGACCGTTCTGTGCAGTGACCGCTGACTCAAAATAAGGTGACCGCACGGCCGAAAAAAGTATTCTCAATGGTTTCATTGTAAAACGTCATCTCTCCCCTTTCAACTTACACACAGAGGGAGTTAACTCGTACGGCATCACTCCGCCTTTCCATCTCCTGTACACGCTGTTCATAACACCGCGTGACTGTCCTGATGTTGTGGGATCTCTGCCTTCTTCAATGGCTTTCGCCATTTCTTCGGGAAGAACCATGTCTCCTTCAATTTTTTTGTATGCTTCTGTAAAGGCCATAATAAAACAAACAAAACTGACCATTTGAAAAGTTTACGCGAGTAACAGCAAGATGTAAAATGTGCACGGAAGGCAAAAAGAACATAAAAAAGCCAGAGCATGAATGAAGCTTTTAATTTGTTCTCGCATACTTTTACAGCTAAGAACCCACAGGCAAGTTTGAGAGAGACAGATTTCGGGAAGCTTTGAGCAGCCCAACCCAGAGTTTCAGCTTCATCTCCCATGTTAGAAGTAACTGTGCTTGTTAAAAGGAAAATCCAACTTATTTCTAAGTACAGGTGAGGTGTGCAAACAGAGAACAGTGTAGCACACAGTAAATACCTCGTTTTTCCCTTCCAGTGGCCTGGCATGCTGAGAAGAGCAGGACCGAAACTAGCAAAGTCAACATCTTCACCTCCGCTTGATTATACTGCCGTATCAAGGTTCTCTATTGATAGCGTTCAGCTTCAAGTGGCTTGGCTTCCTAACGAGGAAAACCAGTGTGTTAAATAAAATGGATTGTTTTCTCAGCATTTAATCTGTGCAAACTGGTAGCAAAATTACAATACCAAGGACAAACAATTCAAAGAAGTCGAAAACTTGTACACACAGCAGCTTGGACTGTCTTTACAAAGCTGGAACAAGAAAATTAGCCGTTTATGATTAAATAATGTGACGAACATAAAAACAGACGATAAACGGGCTACACGGGGGAGAGAGATCGTGTGTGTGTGCGCATGCGTGGGTGCGTGTGCGACACAGACAAGCAAAGTCAAAGAGCGAAAGACGAAGAGAAAGAGGAGAAAGAATGCAAAAGAAATACAAAGCAAAATACTTGCTGCATGACATATCATTTTGACAACAATTAAAAACAAAGTTCGCGACTTTCCTTCAGAGTTAAAACAATGGTGTAGTTATGATAGTGACGTTGTACGTTCGGAAAAGGTGAATAAACAGGCTGAAACTTTGGTCAGTATGTTGATTTAGAGGGTGTTAGTTTAATAAAAATCGGCAATGGCGGTCCTGCAGTAGCTGTAGAGGTACATTTGAACTTCTAGGCGTTGCTTGATGCAGATTGAAATGTGACAGCTCTTAGTCAATACGGGCTTCATACAAAGAATAATCGAAGCAAGTAGAAAAAGGGAATATTGTTAGTCCTTAAACCATGTTAATTCTTTACATATCATGCCGCATTCAATGAAACAATACAAAGGGATTATTACACGGGAAGGAGTGCAATACGGCGAAGCAGAAATTAAAACGTTCTATCCGTGCAAAATGGATCTAAAAGTTTGTCACAAAAGATGACGCGTTTGTAAACTTTGCTTGCAAAAATTGATCGCGTAAGTTAATAAACCAGTTGATCTGGTTCCCGACGAGTTCAATACGCTCCCATATTTTCAATCGTTTTGGTTTATATTTGCACTCAAAAATGTGAAGTCGTGTAATACGTATATGTATGTCATTCCAAACAAGTCTATTTTCTTGACTATCAGTTTATTTTGTTTCAAGATAGTACACGCTTTTCTATTGGTCCTCAACTTCAACTCAGTTAGAGCACTTGTAAAACTTGTTTAGCTGAATTGTGTCTTGGATACTCAGATGACTCCGCTGACCAATAGATGCGCCGCTCCGCTTTGGTACAATTGTCTTCTTCCAGGGAGGCCAGGCGAAATCTCTTGACCCGTAGTGCATAATGGAATCATAGTCGTAGGGTGATCCTAGACTGTTGATACTAGACGTGGTGTACTTCCTAAAGTTGTGCTTCTGATCTACATGTTGAATTATCATAAATAAAATTCGTTTTTAGAGTGCAGCCGACTTAGGACTGTTTCAACGTCGAACTTCACATGAGTCGAATGCAATAAAAATTAGTTGCAACAATAACTAATTTGCATTGTATTCAATGCATGTGAAGTTCGACATTTAAAACAGGCCTTAGTTCCGTTTGTATGTAGAATTCAATCAAAAAAGCAAGAAACAAGATCTCCGCTCGCTAAAAACGAGCATCGGTCACACGTTTAGGTTTCATTTGACGGTGTAGGAGTTGGAAGTGAACACTGCCAACTATTTAAATGTACAAGCTGGATCCCCGTAAAATACGAGGAAGTTCCTTTCAAACAAAGTTTACTCGAAAACGTTTAAACTAAAACGAGTTCTTCGGTTGGGTTCTGTCTAAAACCTGGCTTATAGAGCGGGTTTCGAATGACTTTCGTAAAACCAAAACCAAGAACACTAAGTAAACGCCTGTAAGAAACACTTTCAATCCTTCAGAAGTCAGAGTAATTTGCGTTTGATTTTACTTTGAAGAAAAAACAATCAGAAGGGTGAGGAAACTCCGTCGCCACTATGTTAACCGGGCTTTGAACAACTAGGCATGTATTTCTATCACTCTACCTTTGTCAATGTTATCCCACAAAATAGTGACGTAGTTGTCGCGGTCAGGCCTGCTCTGTTCATGCCACATTCCTGGAAGACGAGTAGAGAAAATTAGTTCCAAGAAAATCAGTTCTAAGAAAATTAGTTTTGCCCAGCTATACGACACCTCGAGTACCATAATTTCTTCGACCTCTCGGACTACTGAACAGCAGCCTGAGGGACGAAAGAACTTCTGGTGATTTCAGTTAAAAATCTCTTTTCCATTCCAAAGTTTGCCCTTTCAGTTCGGCAACGCGGAAATACGGACCGTACGATCATCTTATTTTTAAGTCAGCGGTCATTACACAAAAATACGGAAATGACAGCAAATTCGAGTGCAGTTTTCGTAGTTCGCGCAAGAAACTCAATACCAGGACTCAATACTTAACTATAAGTTACTTCAGTACATTCGACTAAGACCGAGTTGCATGAACTGGAGATAGTAATGGTAACGAACACTGAGCAACGGAAGTGACGTCAATAACGTATCTTACCAAGGGCGTGACAAATTTCGTGAATGGCAATTCCACGTGTTATGCAACCAAATCCAAGAGAAATCACTTGTTTGCCTCCTCGTTTCCCAACATAAGACCAACATCTGGCGGACAAGGGGCATAAGTACGCAGTTATGCAATAAGTATACATACCAGGTGAGACAAGAGTGAGAAAATAACATGAATGAGAGAGCAAACTAGTTGCATAAAATAACATAAAAAAAAATAAATAAAAAAAACGGTTGAAGCTGACAGAATCTGCATTTTGGGATTCAGGGTCCAGGGAGTAGACATCTCTTACCCTCCCTTTCTGGATTCGAATTCTACGTAGTCCCTTTCGTTCGTCCTCTCCTTAAAGCGGATGCAGGTTTGCTCGGAAATCTCTGCCATGGCCCGCCGCACTGCACTTTTTTTCCAAAGTACTGAGCAATAGATAATATAAATTAAAAAATTAATAATATAAATTAAAAATATAAAGAACATATAGAGAACGTATATTGCGCAAATTTCACAATGTGTTCAAATGCGCATTACAAACGTAATTATCAAAATACTCCAGAGTAAGATAATAAAATAATACAACATAACAATTTAAAATGCTTGCTATCTTAGTCAAAGCCATATATAACACTAACTAATAATTAATCAAAGGCTGGTTTAAGAAGATCGTTTAAAAATGGCAAGAGAAGAACATTCCCGGATGTCTCTAGGAAGTTTATTCCACAGTTTGGGTGCTGCGGCCTAAAAATCATCTGTCGCCAAGTGTGGCGAATGTCTTGAATGGGGAAGGACGAGCGCAGACTATACTGCTATTAGCGCAAAGACTAATAAATACTACTTTCCAAGTAACTGGGGCATAAACCATGTAAAACTATAAATGTAATTAGTAGTAACTTAAATCTTATCCGGTACATCACAGAAAGCCGAGTCAAATATAGACGGAATAAGTTAGAATTAGAATTAATTAACAACACTTTATGCTAATTCGGTCTATGATTCTAAGATTCCAAAGAATTTGATTGGCTAGACTCACCGATACCGGAACCCAGGACGTAAGGTACCACTCCTCCGGGCCATTTATATCCTTTGTAGCTCGACAGACCACGTGACTGCCCCGCCACCGCTGTGGGATCTCTTCCTTCATTGATTGCGTTGATCATTTCTTTTGACAAAACCATGTCTCCCTCGAACAGCGTGCCATCAGGAGCTGTTGAGATGGTCAAGTGTTAATTAAGTGTTAAATAAGTCCCAATAAGTAAGTAGCATTTTTAGGCAAAAAAAACCCTATTAATCTTCTTCTCAAACGAGTCGGATGGTTATGAATTGCTAATTCATCTTTAGGGGGCCCTAGACATGACGGATCAATCTTTTCGGCGCTGAAATGACTGAGATCGAGAAGGTCCCTTTAACGTTTTAAAAATTTATAATAAACGTACTTTGTCCGACGCTGACTTGAAGTAGAGAGAGCAACAGAGGTAACAGTAGAATACTTAACATCTTGAGTGCTGAGAATTTCCGCCTGAAAATCCAACAATCAGTGAGAATTCACGAAGTCAGAGATGCTTTAAGTAAGGATAGGTGTTTATACAGTGTTAAGATGGTTAAACATTCTGTTAGAAGGATAAAAAAAGACGTGTAAAATAACACCTTTTCTGAGTGTCAGGAGCTTAAATGTTGAGATTGTTAGAGACTGTGATAATTGAAATATAGTGGTAGAGTTTACCCAACAGTTCAGATGTTAAACCACAGAAGTCGAGATAAAAGAAATATGCATTAACACCGATTGCCTGATGTTACACTAGTATTCAGCCTTGATTTTAGCACAGGTCTGATGCTTGTTTTACGAAGCGTGAATCAGATAAATTAAACAAAGTCCATCCCAGAGGACCGATCGAGAAATTCCGATTTTCTTCTTTAACATCCATTTTCCCAAAATGGTCAACTTCAATTTTCTCCTTCAGTTTCTCACCAGAGATATGTCATACAGTATGGAGAACTTGGCTTTTCATAGTTTGCTCAGATAAAAGCTGATTAAACTATCTATTCTCACTACACCACTGATACATTTTCTTCTTAAAAACTTGGGAGAATCTGCATTTTGAGCTTGGACGTAAAAGAACTACAGTCCCTTTGCACGCCCATCGAAAGCAGAGTAAATACTGTCCATTTCCCACTTCTTGAGGGGTCGGCCTGTAAGCTTCACACTTCAAACAACAACGTCCATTATCAACTAAGTGTTTTTTATACTTCTCATAAAACACGCAGTTTACAAGTGCTTAGGACTTCAACTCAACCTCGGTACTTCTAAAAACGAGCGCCGAATTCTTTTGCACCTACTTCGAGGAATTTCTAAAAAAATAGATATAGCTGATTTCTTCCACAATGCTTTGCAAGCCCACGTTCATTTTCACATCCGGAATCTCGGCATTATTGATTTGGTGATTCATAGATCTGACAGTCGCTACTGGCCATCATATTCAACGAGAGTTTCTTTTGAAAGGTCACAGAGAAAGACACACACAGATCTATAATATGAAGACAACTGTATACTCCAGATTAAGGTTTCATGTTTACCGATAAGTAGAGCGGCAAAATCACAAAACGAGAAAGTACGGCTGTACAAAGAAAGGGACGAGAATGAAATACCGTAAATAGCAAATGTATTCTTTTGTCATGACATTGAATTGACACAGCTGAGAAGGTGCACAACTTGTTTAGAAAATGAAGAGTATTTACTCTTTGCTTGACGAAAGTACATCTAGATTTGTTTTTACCACAACACACTAGTTTCTCGCTCTCTGATTGGTCGATTAACCGTGGTAAATAAGAGTCCAGATAACGATATGACGCCAGCTGACGCCAGCGTGTCACGCTTTGCAACGCAATTCAACAAAACTTTCCTCTATATTTCTAAATATTGTGGTAAAAAACAAATTTCCACTGGTTTGCCGTGGTGTAGACTCTTATTTACCACGATTTACGTCATCACGTGGTCAAAATTAGTTGTGGACTCACTCGGCGAAGCGCCTCGTGAGTCCACAACATTTTGACCACGTGATGACGTAAATCGTGGTAAATAAGAGTCCACACCACGGCAAACCAGTGGCCATTTATTAAACATACCATACGTAGAATGGTAAGGAAGATCTGGTAATGTACGAACGTTTCCTGAGATCGCCTGCAGCAAAAAAGAAATGCCTATATGTTCATACAGACCTTTGCATTAAAAGACAAAGACACAAACAAACTTACCTCGTGAAGGATTAAGAAGTTTCACGATAAAAAATATATACACATATTCTGTTTTATTTCGCGATCACATAATAGTACAATTTTACAATAAAAAGGTTCAGTTTTTTAACCGGACTTCGATTATTTGGTTGACTGTGTCCTAATTTCAATGCTACATACTTAAACGTTGCATTTCTGCTTGATATTTTCTGTTATAAATGCTATGATGATGGTACTATGAAACGACTCGAGTGTAGCGCGATGACAAATAGAATGATTCTTAATCGTCATCACTGAACGAAGACGCAGACGACATCTCAGAATCTGAATCGTCTTTTGCCTCAGGGGCTCCTGGAGGCGCCGGGGCGTCGGGAGTTCTGTAGGGGGAAGAGTCAGAGCGTTATGTACCGATCAATTTGAAACTCGCACATCCCCCCCCTCCCTTGCCGGGGGAGGCGGGAATTTGACCAACCGCTCCGCCTGGGGTGGGGCATTTGACCACAACCACAGAGGGGTGGGGAATTTGAACTCGTTCCCTGAATTTCACCCCGATTTACACGAAAGATGTGCGAGTTTCAAATTGATCGGTACATTGCAACACAAATACTGACACATGGCCACCGGTAATTAACATAAATGTAAAGTGGTCTTCAACAAAGATGTGAACCACAAGTTCGTGGTGATGTTACATGAAATATGACAACGAGAACGACGAAGATGGAGATATTATGATAGTGAAGTTGACGATAAAAACGTGTGATGACGATGATTACGTGTAATGACGGTGATTGTGTGACGGTAATGATTCAGCCGTACGTACTCAAGCAAATCTGGATCAAGGTTTTCTGCTAACATCTTGGGTCTCAAAGCAATTGCAGGGACCCCCTGTAAAAATATAAATGGAATTAGAAGCTGCCGCAGTCTACAGTTCTAGATAGGTAAGAGAGAATGAGGGGAAGGGGTGGGGGGGGGGGGGGGGGGGGGGGGGAGAGTGCTTACACAAATCCACAGTAAGCAGAAAGTTGCCTGATATTCACATCAAGCTTGCGCTAATAAATCCTACTTTAAAATTTTCTGTCCCGTTGACGCAGATCAAACCTAGGTCTCGCAATCTTCTAATCGCCTGTCCTATTGTAGAGCCTTTTTTGCATGACTGTCCAAAGTAATCATGTGCTTCTTTGGTTTTGCGTTTGCTACGCTTTCCGATTAGTTCTAACAGTTTAGCAACATTCTTGGCCAATCAAGAGCAAAAGCAAAACCTGGCTGCGACTTTCTCACGTAAGAAAGCAAATGGCGATGGCGTGTTGTCGCACTGCTGATTGGTTAGTAAAAACAATCGCAATTTCTTGGTTTTGATTTTGATTTTGATTGGCTCTGTAATGCTGCTTTGGTTTTGGTTTTCGACAGTTATCCGAAAAGCGCTCTATTTACAATACAGTAATGTCATCACAACGTGACTCACAACTTACCACTTTCAGCTTCAGGAAATATGGTGCATAACGAGGATCCTTGGACACTGTCATGGCTGACAATAATAGAGAAAAATGTTTAAAATAATAGCTAACTGCTTAAGAAAATTGCTTGATAGTGAGGATGATAATGATGACAGTGATTGTAAATACTGCTGCTCCTGCTCTTGATGATGATGATGATGATGATGATGATGATGATGATGATGATGATGATGATGATGATGATGATGATGATGATGATGATGATGATGATGATGATGATGATGATGATGATGATGATGATGATGATGATGATGATGATGATGATGATGGTGATGATGATAACCCTATATGTGCACTGTATGCCATATTCACATGCATGAGTCAAACAGCAATTGTGTATGTGTGAGCTACATTAGTTGTACTACAGTGCAATAGAACTTACTTGGTTTCTCTGGTTCTGCTCCAAAACAAAGACCAATCAACCATGAAAAAAGAGAGTGAAGTTATACATACTGTACAATCATTCCTATATTTCCATTAATTTTTGTTATAATTAGTCTCGTTGTGATTAATTATCATGTCTGTATAATCAGTACATCAACCACACAGGCGTAATGTATCAATGTGGCCAGATGAGAAGTTCTGAGAAGTTTGGGGGAATATAAACACAGGGATGTAATCTATAGTAATACTAGTAATCATGGTTGGGAAATTAAACTGCTCACTATGTGCACTTCATATTTGTAATTTTGATGCACTTTTCTAGTGACTGCCAGGAAGGTGACTACATGTCCTGTATATACACAGACGAATCTATAGTATGGGGGAAGGTGGGTCATTGAAAACATTTTGTCTTGTCCTGTGAGGGTACTTCTGGTCTAGACACCACATTATCACATTTTGCTCAAAGTAGATCACTGCTATGATGAACATGCACATCCACACACACACTATTCCAGGCTGTTGCAGCTGTGATGTTTATGGAGAAGGGAAAAGCTGCAAGCGTCATATTTATAGCACAGACTTATTAACATCTACACACCGGGCTCAGGCTCTGCTGCAGGAGGTGGAGGGGGGCCTGGGGCCTGTTGAGATGATGAAATGAGACATCCAGAATAAACACACTCAAGCAGTAGGACTTGTGACACACATGTCACTGTCTGTAGCGTATTGAGTTCTCCCAGGCAAAAAAGGAATTCTACAGACCTGTATACTTTTATAGGGTATGTTACAGTGCAGATCTATGTTGAAAGAAAATACTTTACGTTTTGGTCAAATCAACTTGGAGGAAGTAATATTCAATACCTTAGTTGATAAAACAGGTAAAATCTGGTAGCAAAAAAAAAAAAAACCCTTTGAAACACTGGCTTCTTGTTTTATAACAATCTATCAAGTATAGCAAAACAACACCTTTTTTCTCTGGGGGTAGAGGTGGGGTGATTTATAGCAGCTAAATCCAAAATTAAGAACAGTTGGGGTGCAAAGTTTACCTCTGGGGGAGGTGGAGCCTGTGGAATAGTTGTCGCTGCTGCTGGTGCAGGAGTTTGCTGGCTTGGAGCAGGGGTAGACACAGTCACATCTTCTAACCCTGGGATTGAGGCCAACTGAAGTGGAGCAGATAATAAAATAATATTCATCATACGTTTCAGTAAACAATCCTCTGCATTATTAAAATTCATGGACCCCAGCAGTAAGTATGTAAGAACATAGTTACTGTACAGCTGTCCGTGTACAATACCTTGGCTTCCAGAATACTCATCGCTATCTCAACCCTTTGTATTCTGTTTGAAAGGTCTGATAATTTCTGCAAAACATGAAATCATGCAATTTGAAAACTGTATTCTGCTGATTATACTGTTTAATGATGTGAGTTTATATAATAATCTAAAACAAGTAACATTCAGATGCAAAATGGAGCATCTACTAGTCACTGTTCTGGTGGTTATTACATGCCAAGCTGGAGGGGAAATGATGCAGATATTTCTTTGGAAGGGACAGATGCTATACCTGCCAACTCTCATGCCTTAGGCGTGAGTCTCATGCCTGTGGGTCGAAAACTTCGATCTCACACCAACTCACGCCTGCATGCGGACCAATTTCTCATGCCTGGTTGACTACTACAAAAAACTGATTTAAACTGCTTAAATTTGGCTAAAAACTACCACGAAAATGAAGGAAATGCCATTCCAGGGAGACTAGATTTAAAAAAATTTTCCCCAGACCCCCCTAGAAGCTCGCGCCTTTCAGGCACCCGTACCAAACCCCCCCTCCCCCACCCCTGCAATTCTGAAAAAACCTCATGCCTTGCAATCGAAAAATGTTGGCAGGTATAAGATGCAAATATCTGAAGTCTTTAATGTAACCTAGTGATATCATGATGGAAATAAAGTAAGTTAGTTTGTGTACCACCTCAGAACTCTTCACTATAACAGAACAATACCTCACCTCTTCACAAACACAAGAAAATCTGTTGAGAAACCTGACTGTATGGGTGATAAAATGGTTGACAAATGCAAGAGTTCTTTTGTGGTTGATTGGCCCAACCTAAGGATAAAAAGTGAAATAAGGTACATTGTAACCAATACACAATCATGTACAATATTGTTGTATGCCCTTTGAGTAATGCATTTATTACATGTGGGAGAATGGGGGAGGGGGGTGATTCACAACCATATAATAAATTCCTATTGAATACAAAGAAACTGTTGCCGCGTTAGAGATGTTGATTTTAAGATTTTCCACAGTAAATTCGAGTAATTAATGCATGCAAAAGTGTAAGAAAATACTGATACCGCTGGTACAGGTACGTCGACTAAAAAGTATAAGATGAAGTAGGAATACTCGTCCACTTTTCAAGGCACAATACTTGAAATCAAGTTAGCGTGGTCCCCAGTCCGAAAGTCGATGAATCTAATTTGTTGAGGTTCTTTTCTTCACAGAACGAGAACTCACAATTATGCATGACTGGGTAGCAGAGAGGCGAAGCACGGCAGTTACGAAGAACTAAGAAACGTTCCTCAAAGAATCAAGAGTTTTTACCTTGGTAAAGTCGATGTTGGGCCCAACGATTGGTAAACCATCGGCGTCCATAATGTATTTAAACTTAACTACACTGCAGTCTACGAGCTGCAGCACAACATCCGGAAGAAGATGAGCCAAGCATCCCGGTCGTCTGGGTTAACCGCGAGGAGAATGAAAACTAGTCCCTAGATTCCAGTACGTGCCGGGGAAGGAGAGACGTTTTGGTTGCAAAAAAAAAAAAAAAAAAACACAAAACACAAAATAATGAATAATACAAAAGGAATTATTTGATACCGAGTAATTTCCCTGACAGTCACCCATCCAAGTACTAACCCCTTAGCTTGTGGCAAAAGTCGCATCACCGGGAAGCCGCCGAACAAATTTATCTAGAAAATGTGCATGGCATACCGGGCTCTTCAGGTACATTTTTTTCTAAGCACAATTAAGGAATTTTTGTTCTTGAGATAATTGTTCGGCATTATGCAAAGCTAATTTAATGTGATCATAATGGGGAGTGATACAGTAAAAAATGAGTGACACAAATGTCCAATTCGGTTAATGAAAAACAATAGCACTAAACAGAGAATACTCCTGGACAAATATGAGTCAATAATTACTCGCCAAAAATAGTTTATTATCTATATAAAAAGCAACTGCTTCGGTTTAAATTATAAACCAAATCACAAACACACCAGGTAAATAGAGGTTATTACACGGGAAGGAGTGCAATGCGGCGGAGTATTTTTACGAGCTGGTATCAGTTTTTAGAGCCTGTTTCAGGCACTTCCTTAGCTCTGCACACTAAAAAATGTAAAAAAAAGCGGATTTACACTGAACAAAGACAATAAAGTTGACTGGGAACCACATGCTGCTCAGTGATAACAGTTCAGGATAGGTAATGTACACACTCAAAGCGGGACCCGGGCCTGTCATCCAGACAATGCCGTCGGCATGACAACTGATGTCATGTTTTGCCGACGCTTTGCCGACGCGATGTTCTGCCGACGTTGCGCCGACGCTTGGGCGAGCGCTTCCGATCTGCATGGATAAGATTCCAGTCCACTCTTGTCAGCCAAAACGATTGAGGGAGGCCGGTTATAGCGTTTTGATAAGAAGCCACAAGGTCGCGGTAAGACAACAACTTGGTGTTCAGTCTTTTTTTTTTTGAGGGTGAAGTTCATAGGGTGCAAAACAGCATCGACACAGTCGACTGATACCAGCACGAAGGCAAACGACTATCCGAGAGATCTCCTGGCGCAAAGAAAAACCCGACTATTACGTCAGCAACGGCCAAGAATAGCAGTAATTTGGCCATAGTGGTCTTCATGTTGTAATTATCGAATACGGCAAGAACCACCAGGATGTTGGTAGCAATATTTGCGGCGAAAAGTACCGAAAAGACTGTGCTCAAAGCGTTTCTTTGAAAAGACATCTTTTTGCTCTTTATCGTCTCCCTGTAAGAAGTATATTTTGACTTTAGAACCTGGTCAGGAGATATCTAAAGATTGTAAAGTATACATCTACGGTCACGAAAAGGTTGTCATATCGATATATAGAATTTTAAGCAAACACATCTATCACGTGACCACTAATAAATGTTGTGTTACTATGCTTACTTGTGTTACCATAACCGGATGTTTATATGTACCTTATTACACGTTATTTTTGCGACACTTTAATTTCGCTATTTGGGAATGGTCATATTTTGCAATAGGATAAATGATTTTTACCTCCCGAGGCTTGGGAAGGTGTTGATAGCAGTTATATAAATAACTCGCCGCGGGGAGCACGTGATTCTACATTGATCGGATCACGTCTGAATGCGAACATTGAGCAACTTGCCAGTTCAGCAATTCATTTTCCTGGATACATTCCTACCAGGTGCTTTATCCTTCGAAAAGTAAGAGACTAGAGCTAAAAGACCGGAGAACCCCCCACCCCCCCCCCCCAAAAAAAAAAAAAAAAAAAAAACTCTGGGGGAATGTGGCACCTGGTTCTGAAAACCCTCGCCCTATTTCAGACCAAAATACTGTATACGACTTTTCGACCCCATTTCAGGATCGACCCTATTTCAGATCTGCATCCCAAGATTCCCCCTCCCCCTTCAGGCCCGAATACCAAAATAAGCTAAATCTACTAAACCTTATTTGAGACTAAAGACACAAAATCGATACCCTATTTCAGAGTAAAATGCCTAAAAACGATAATCCTTTGGGCGGCACCTATATGGTTTATACATAAGAGAGTACGCGGCCAGGCAGGATAGGTTTGAAACAAATATCGCCGACTCGATCTACTTTGTCTCGTTTTCGGCATCTACAGGAATATGGCCAATTCGCTGGTTAGAATAAACGACACCGACAATTAATCTGATAAATTAAACAAATATTTCTCTATACTAACCTCTATGTTATGGACAGGGCGGTTTAGAAGTAAAAACCATGTGGCTATGTCGCAAGAGGTCAAGACTTTCGACTTCCCGCCTGGTTCTATTGTCAGAGTAATTTGCTGACCTTTGGGCAGGCACGTGCTCAAAAGTATAAATTGCCTCTAACTGACACGCCTAGTACTAGGTTTCAGCTAGTGGAATTTTCCGTTCAGTCTACACGTGTTTTTCTCGAGTATGATCAAGTATAAATTTTCGTTCTCATACATCCCACCCTAGGTCATAGAGTTGCCTTAGGTGATCGAGAGGTTTATTGTCCAGACAGACAGACAGAATTTTTTTCGTACCTTGGTAGAATATAATGTATATTAAGTACAGGTAAATAGAAGCCCGGGGGGGGGGGGGGGGGGGGGGTTTACTCCCATATGTATGTGCCGCCCCAGAGGGTATCATTTTCAGCATTTTAGTCTGAAATAGGGTATCGATTTTAGCATTTTAGTCTGAAATAGGGTATCGATTTTAGCATTTTAGTCTGAAATAGGGTATCGATTTTAGCATTTTAGTCTGAAATAGGGTATCGATTTATCATTTTAGTCTGAAATAGGGTATCGATTTTAGCATTTTAGTCTGAAATAGGGTATCGATTTTAGCATTTTAGTCTAAAATACGGTATCGATTTTACATATTAGTCTGAAATAGGGTTGGAGATTTTGATATTTGGTCTGAAATAGGGTCGAAAATTGCACATTTTGGTCTGAAATAGGGTCAAAAATTGCAAATTTTGGTCTGAAATAGGGTCGAAAATCGCAAATTTTGGTCTGAAATAGGGTAAGGGTTTTCAGTCCCGGGCGGCACACTCCCACCCAAACTTTTGACGAGTACCCTCCCCGGGAATAGAAGGTACAGTACAGTGGAACCCCGCCTGTTATTACGACCCCTTTTTTTGTCCCGACCAAACGCCCAGTCATTTTCTTATTAGAAACCGGCCGTTAATCCGACCATCCGTTAATGCGACCAACGACCACTTTTTGAAATCCCAATCGGTTATTCCCTTTATAAATTCTCCCTGTTAATACGACCAAACAAAATGGAGAGCTCAAGAGCTTTGTTTCGAAACAAGAAATTTGTAACGTTTTGTTCCTGTTTTAAAAACTCTTAGTTCTGTTGTAATAAATTGCATCTGCTTTCCGTATGCTCACAGTCAATAGGGAAGTGAAATTTCATCATACCTGTCATGACGTCATATGAAAGAGGCCAGCTACAAAACTTGACCCTACCGCGTTTACGAACACCCAGCGACCAGCTTTTTTCTTTTTTTTTTTTTTTTGGCTCGTTGGTGGTCGTATTAACGGGGTTCCCCTCTACTAATATTAAGGTACTGGCTCTCTGGAATAGTCATTAGGGCTAATCGAGCCAGACAGCCATAAACCACAGGAAATGGCATTTAAATTGAAAAAATCCCGGGAGAGGAGGGCCTCTTCGGAGCTCTCGGCACAGAATTCTAATCGTGCGTACACCGCGCGCGAAAAATGCTCGCTACGCCCCTGTTCCTATGCGCTGTTTAGTCTGAAGTGCTACTGGTCGATTTAGTGTTAGAAGATGTTACTCAAAACTGTATTGGTTTTAGTCTTTATTTAGATTATTATAAGAACGGGTCGACTTTCGTGCAAGACTATCGAATAACATGTAGCACTCTTTGGTCAGTGATACGAAACCAATCAAATATTATTAAAAGTGTTCTATTTTACATCTGTTAAAAATCCAATGTTTTAAACAATTAGAATAGCTTATTTCTAATTTTTGTGTTTTGTGTTTTGGTTTTTATTTATTTATTTATTTATTTATTGTTTTTCTCTTCATGTTCGATTTCAGTCTAAACCTTTCTTTTTTTTTGCCATCTTTACGGCCACTGAAAATGTAGGTTTCCTTCGCAGCAGTTTCATTGAAATGATTTAACTAGAACAAGCTCTTGCTTTTTGTGTTTGATCAAAACTTGTCAAAACCCTGCAGTTTGTTGCCCAAGAATACGAGAAAATGGTCAACCGAGAGATGTCACAGTTCATGTTCACAAGGCAGTTTCCGCTTCGTAAACACGTGGTCCAGATCCCGCCGGTGAGGAAAAGTTTTCGGGAGTTTCATTTAAAAACTGTCCATTTTCTACTGCCTTACAACACAGCAGCTTCCTTAAGCACCTCCTAAACTCTGCAGACTGAAAAGTGTACACGAACGGATTCACTGACGAGTTCAACACAACAAGAATATAGCTTATTTTAAAGACCGGATCGCTAGTTTTTAAAGTGGAATGGCTGAAGACGTGCGTATATTGATACAGAATGTATGTTGGTAGACAACACAGGGCGTAAACCACACTGACTGTAATGACCATTAAGGTGATTGCTTTCCTCGATTGTCTAACGACGAGGTGCGTACCATCTCGCGTAGTGCTTTTCTTGAACCAAAATGAGTATATAATAATCGAATATAACACAATCATGACGGCAACTGGTATAATACCAGCGCATGTCATCCATACACTCGCATACAGCACGTTTTGCCAACGATGGGCAAGCGTTTCGTTACAAGAATGAGATTCCTCGACAAACCTGTCAGCCATAAATGATGGAATCGTCAGTCCTATGGCCAGAAGCCACAAGATGGGCAGGACAACAGCGAGCTTGTCTTTTGTAATACCCTTGTGGACGTTCAAAGGGTACTTGAGAGTGCAGAATCGCTCGATTGATACCAACACCAGAGTGAACGCCGAGGCGAGCGAGGCCACCCAAGCCAAGTTATTTCCAGTGATAATCTTACAGAGAACGTCTCCTGCCGTTCCTACTGGATGAGCAGGCATGGGCATCAAGAGAACTGATGGAGTGAAGAGAATCCCAACCATAATGTCAGCCACGGCCAGGTTTAGCAATAAATAGTTCATGACAGTCTTCATGGTGCGATTGTTCATTATCACGAGAACCACCAGAGTGTTGCCAACAACATTTATGGAAAGAAGCAGCGAAAAAACTGTGTTCAAGACGATAGTTTGCAAAGACATCTTGGTGGCTTAAAAGCTCTCACGGCCACCTGTTCCAAAAGGCAGCTGAAAACACGGCAAGGGCTGAAAATACTGGACTTCTGCTAGTTTCGATTCCTAGTTTGCAGTGAGCACCAGAGTCCTCCGTTTATATTTTTTGTTGAAGAACACCGATTTGATAAATTGGAGTAAAATGTCTTGCCAGATGGGCGTGATGAAGATCCGTTTAAATGAATAAAAACACGAATAATCTAACTTTTAAATATGTTTGTTGATCAGTTATCACGACAAATATCAACCAATCAAACTTTAGTTGAGTGACATATTAAAAGTATGAGCGAATCAAACTGCTTCTAGGGTGGTTTTAAAGGCAGTTCTTTTGAGAGGTTAAAGACAGGCCCGGTCTTTTAGGCGCCTCTAGACCTGCGCTTATAAATAATATCAAAGATGTAAAATGTTCAACAAGAACAATCTAGGCCAAGACCAGATCTTTAATCCTGCATTCAAGCTCAAACATAACTATAATCGTTAGTTTTCGTTTGTGTTGATGCAAAAGTGTGAACACATTCGTGAGTTAAAATGTATATATAAATAAATAATAGAAATATAATATTCGTGGATACAGGTGATGACATATCGGAATAATAATACATGACAAAAGAAAAAAATTGATAAAAAAAAAAAAAACAAAAGAAAAAAAACAATTGTAAAATGCACCGGGTTAATGTTCTGACAGCACATATTACCTACTAGAAAAGAACAAACCAAATATTATTATTTTAAAACACCTCAAATCATTTACAATACCGCATTAATATAGGAAATTACTATTGTTCTTATTCATCACGTACGCGTGTACCCTGGGTGCCAGAGGTATCTCGCTCTCTTCTCTGTGGGCCGCGCGGGGGCCTGGAGGCGAGGCCGGAGGGCCCCCCCCCACCCAGGGTAGTACGCGTGGGGTTTTCTGTAATAGCCGGGTTTGGTATGACGAGAACTAGAGTGTTGCCAACAACATCTGTGGCAAGAAGCAGCCTCATCTGTTTATCTTCCACCTGCTTGAAATGTTTCGTACAACTTTCAAACTTTGACTCTCCCTTTGTATTGTGTATGTCTAAACTACGGTTTGTGTATAATGTGTTTATAATATATTTACATATGGCCATCTGGCTGGCAAATTCCCTTCTGCGCATAATTACGACGCCCACGAAACAGCTTCAAAACCTAAACAGACGTTCACTTCTTTCTTTACTTTTTAAGTTTAATTTACGTGCTGGACAGAGATATCCATAAAGCGTATAAGCATTTCGTTGATATCGAATCCAGTCACAGTTAAAAACAGCAGGCTTCATAATGTACAGAAAGTTGAGCGGATAAAGGTGTGTGGAAGAAGCGGAAAAAAGTATTAGTATCAGTCGAGCAATCTGCAGGAGATTATTTTCAAGCCCTGCCAAAGAAGGATGTTACTAAAACGGGGAATGAGGAATGGGGAACGAGATCAAAGAAGCCCAGAGCTAAATTTCGTAGGGTTAGGTTTAGGGTTAGTTTTAGGGTAAGGTTTATGGTTAGACATCAAAACAACTATCCCAACCATAACCTAACCCTAACACGCTAAACCTAACCCTATGCGATGTAGCTCTGTCGGCTTCTTTGACTAAAAGTCAAAGTCTCATTCCCCGCTTTAGTAACATCCGTCGAAGAAGCATAGTTTCCGAAAAACTTGCATACAGTCACAATACCGCAAGCTTTCGCCAGTTTTTTTCAATCATAAGCTTTTTAACACATATGCATGCATTTCTTTATAGTATGTCTATTTGCAAATTTACAATTGACTTTTTTCTTTGTGAAACATCGGTGTGTTACTTGGAAAGTTCACCAGAAGTAAACAAAATAGAGAAGACAGCAATCAATGTGGAAATAGACTAAGTGGAATTTATGTTTTTATCATTTGAACAAAGAAACATATTATTCTGAGCTTAACATTTCCCTCTGTAACTGGATCTCACCGTCACCGGCTTCGCTATTCGTCCAAGGAGTCGTGACGTCTACTTTTTCGCTCCTTTTTTGGCACCAGCTCCGAAAAAACTCGAGATGGACTTCATCCCTTTCTTGTCCACTTTCGATAGTGATTTCTGGGCTGCTGTTAACTTTGCTGCGGTCTAGAAATTCGAGAACGAAGCAAATAAAGTCCATATAATACAAAATCGAGGATAGTTTAAAAACTAAAACGAAAAGTCCAAAATAGTAAACAGATTCAAAATCAACTCTAAACGACAATCTAAAACTTTAACCCTTTCACTCCAAAGGGTGATCAACTTCAATTTTCTCCTTTAGTTTTTCACCAGAGATATATCATCCGGCACGGATAACTTGGCTTTTGATACCTTGTTTAGATGAAAATTGATTAAGCTATCAGCTCTCATTACGTCACTCATGCATTTTCTTTCTAAAGAATGGGAGAAGTTGCATTTTGAGCTTGGGAGTGAAAACAAGACGTAAAAGTGTTCCCCAAGCATAACAACAACAACACCTTTTATTGCGATTAAAACAAGACTAAGTATTGACAGTAAATATATCGTAAATGAACGGGTCAAAATAGAAGAAACCCAGTGATAAACTGCAATATCTGAAATGGTCAAGCAAAAGAGCAGCCATGCAGAGATCGAAATGAGAAGAAAGTATTCAAATAACTCAACAGACGTTCCAATCACCTTGTCAGATTCTTGTTTGCTGTTTCTGAGCTTGTCGAACTCTTTAGAATAGTCTTCCAAAGCTTCAGTGCTTCCTGTATTTGTCTTCGTTCTCTGCAACATATTTCAAAAAAGAATCACATTATTGCTGACATAAATTAAACCTTGCTTTCCAGAAAATCGCAACATTCACAAGAATCGCAACAAAAATGCTTTTGTTGTGTAAACTTGATCCTTCCAGTGATCGCAAGAAACCCATAACGGATCGATGGACATCTTCTTAAGAAGTAAAAAAAAAATGTATTGAATGGAAATATAAGTCATGGGAGTATAATGATGAAAGTAGCTGAGGTCATCGCAGCGTTTCCCGCGTGTTTCTATACCCAGTCTGAGTTGCAAGGCCGAGACCGCGAGAATGCCATTGCTTTTAGAAGGGAACTTTCTTCTGCAACTGTTAGTACCTTATGTGGCGGTTCTTCCGATGTTGGCGACGTACTTTCCTCGGATATACTGTGAAGTATTTTAAATGGCAAAATGTTAATGCATTGCGCATTTACCACATAAGAACTCGTTATCAAACGTCTACCAGGAAAATAGTAATCAACACTAAAAGAAAATCATGCGTATTGTATAGTTTGGTTAATAATAACAGGTATTCTTTGTTATAATAGTGGGGTGGCCAAGATTGAGAACGATCTTGAAAGATGCAATACCAAACTTGAATTCATCAAGTTGGTCGGAACAAGAACAGCAAGTCGGACAAGAATTTGATCAAAAGTCAGAGCAAGAGCAAGAGCAAGTAAAAAGACAAGGACAAAAAGGATCGAGGAGGAGGATGAGGAGAAGAAAGATGAGTTGACTGAATTGACTCACTTCAGCTCTTGCTTCAGCTTATCGGACCACGAATCGTTTAAATAATCAGATGTCAAACCAAAGGCGTATCGAATGTAGTCGTCTGTTGTGACATGAAAGAATATCAAAGAGAAGTTATCAGGATCTCACACATGTACTGCTTCAATTCCCTATACTTCCTTCAAGTGGATTACCTATTGCTATCTTGTATCAACTGGGTGCGGCAAAAACAGCAACAACAACAACAAAAAAAACAAACAACAACAACAACAACAACAACAACAACAACAACAAAAACCATTGTCTCACTAGTCCAATGCAATCCTTGGTGCTTTGCCAAACAAATAACCATAGTCCCTAGTATGTTCATTTCACTCCAGAGCTCAAAATACAAATTCTCTCAACCATTCAAGAATTAAAGTATGACTGAATTGTGCAGTGAGAATCGATAAATGTCAATCAGCTTTCATCTGAGGAAACTATCAAGTGCCAAATTTGCCACACTGTGTGATATATTTTTTGGTGAGAAACTGAAGGAGAATGTTGAAGTTGATCACTCTTGGGAGTGTTATGTACCTCTTGTGGCTTCAGCATGACGCTTACTGCGAATAAAAGTAGCACTTTGTGCACCTCTTCTGACATGAACATCTGTGCAACTGAGCTTGTCGGCTGTACACTCCACCTGATGTGTGTACACAAGTATGATATTGTTTGAGTACATATATTACTATTGATCACCTTTACCAAGCTTTGAATGACTAGGCATGGGACAATTAGACTAAAATACATGTGATAAATGCAAAAAGAAATTGAGGCAAGAAAATGTTACAATCCACACAAAATTGCCAGTGGTGGAGTTGGCACTTCCTATTTACCTTCCATTTAAGCCAAGCAAACACTTTGTCATTATTTATCCTGAACACTTGAAGGTCGTCATCTCCTTTCCTGTCACAAACAGCAATCATCTCATCTGATCCAACACAGCTACTGAGTTGACTAACAGAAGGGAACTTTTCATCCAAAAGAATCTGATCCAAAGTCCGAAACTACAAAGAGAATATCAGTTTATATTTATTATTTAATTGTAATCTACATATAATAATGACAAATAATATAATTTTGTAGTAATACAAAATGTACATTAATATAGATAATATTAATTAATTAATATAGATTAACACAAAATTTCGTTTTGACTATGCAGCAAGCTACTACATGGCTTGAATCACTTACCTTTTGTGAGAACTTGGTCAAATAGGGCAAAATCAAAAATAGTGGGTCAATCGGAGTGGCAATGAATAGGCTCCCATCTATGATTAAAAACATATGATTGTGTATGTTCACTGCAGTTGCATCAAGCATCAAATTATTGCATTGTTAGCCAAAGGAGAACATTTGCCTACAAAAATTAAGGACATCCCCTTATCCCTTTCAGTTTCTCTCATAAGAGTGATCAACTTCAACTTTCTTTCTCTGTTCTATGTTTCTCACCAGAGATAAATCACACAATATAGAGTTTGACTATTGATGGCTTACATCAATTCTTGTTACATTGCTCATACATTTTCTTCTTCAATAGTTGGGAGAATTCTGAGCTTGGTAGTGCAAGGGACAAGTCACACTTTATTATTTGTCCAATTTATAATTGATTGATTGAAAAAAGCAACTTTTGGAGAAATTGTGCAGAATTATAGTGAGGTTCACTTTCTTTATGACTGTGTTTTGTTGCTTGGTTGTGCCTTTTGTTGAAGATGGCCTAATATGGACAAGTCGAAGTGAAAATCCTTTATCTAGTCTGTGTATCTTTTAATGTATTAAATATTATTAATTTTGTACCTCTTTGCACAGAGTCCTCAATAAACCAAGATCTGGGTTCTTCACAGAACTTCAACAGCTCACAAACTTTTTTCTTATCACTTGACAGTAAAAATAGTTTCCCATTACCTGAAAAGAAAATTTAGATTAAGGTAAGCTATGTTAACAGACCCAGTAAATTCTCCTGGCTCCAAGTGCTTGTTCTGAGAAAAAGGCATAATTTAGGCACTATAGTAGGCACTATAGTTTTCCAAACATCCTAATTCTAGTAGGTTGAGAGAACTTTGCATCTATCTATCCTCTAGCCTGCAATGCAGGCACTCCTGTTTGTTTTCAGGCAAAAATCTTTTGGGAGTAGGACTGGGGTGAGGCAAAAGCTGCAGGGGGAAGGGGAGGCAGGAGGAAAATGGGGAGGGGAACCCCCACACCCCCCCCCCCCCGGAAAATGGGGAGGGGAACCCCCACCCCACCCCCCCCCCCCCCCCTCGACAGCTTTTTCCTTTCTCCAGTCCCACTCCTGAACAAATTTTGCCTGAAAATGAGCAGGAATGCCTGCATTGCAGGCTATCAATCCTCCTACTCCTCAATTTTAAAACGAAGCTGAGTGCCTTGCTATGCCTATTGTATGCAGGTGTGGTGGGGAGGTAGTCTCATACTCAGGCTTTTATGGAAAAGAGCCTGGGTGTGGATGGTTGATGAATGTTTGGGGGGGGGGACTTTGTTGTGTAAGAGGTGACCCCCTTCCCCCCCCCCCCCCCCCCCCCCCCCAACCAGGGACAAGACAAAGCTGGCACTTTAACCTCACTTTAAGGTAAGTCTCACAAAGAAACTGGGTGTTACCCAGAGGGGGGAGGGATGGGAGGATGGTATCTGTAACAGCTGGAATCAATTACCCTGGTCCCAGAGGAGAAACCCTCTGGGACCAGGGTAGCCATCAATGCATTGTAGTGTTCAATCATTCAATCATTGTTGAAGTTGTACTGCTATATTATCAAAGATCCCGAACCTGTTTTTGGATGACACAGCTTTACAAACGCTGGCTCTTGCCCATCTCTTGCTATTTGAATCTCCAGTGCAGAATCTTGAAGAGAAATCGTGGAACACAGTCGTTTGCAACATCCGAGAAATCTTTTGGAATGTGTATAAAATCATCACAATACCTGGAGCTAGAAGAACCCACTGGTGCTGGTCCTTTAGTTGCACTGTTTTATATGAAGTTTTTTTCGACATCTTATCGTTAACGATGTTTAACTGGCTGGATTCTCTTGGTGTTCGTACAAGCCAACACGACAAAGTTCGCGCGGAAGCAGGTTGGACGAGCGGAGAATGGAACGACGAAGGCAATATCGTCCCCAGGGTCATCCGCGTGAGAAGTTTGTAATAGTTAGAGGGGAGGGGTAGGGTGACAATATTATTTTGAAAAATTAGTGTTCAAGAGCTTTGAAGACCCATTATTTTAGTTCTTTAAGTTTTGTTTTTGTAGTTAAATTGAACAATTTCTTACGACAAGTTGGGCCCGCACTGACTGGCCATATGCTGTTGCGGTAAAATCCCTGCAATAGTCTTTCGTATTATTTTTTTTCAGTTTTCACTTCCTACATTTCCTTTGTATCAAATATGGCGAAGCTAGTAAAATACAAATAAAATAAATTTGATATTTCATATTTTTGGGTGGTGTCTGTGTACTTGTAAACTTTTGTTTATGGAGTAGTACAAGCTTATTGCCAAAGTCGCGTTTATAGCCATCAAAGTGCAGGTGGTCTAATGTAAATGAATCAACGTAACAAGCCAGCGTGTGTATATAATAAAATAGGAAATAATTGCACAAAATTTATTCTTAATTTAGTTACTAAGCAACAAAAAATGCTATTGGCCTCCTAAAGAGCCATATTTGGCGTTTCACACAATGGACCCCCCAAATATGGTTGACAGGAGCAAATGGCGCGCTAACTTCTTCCGTTTGTGAGCTGAGGCTTTGTTGCGTCTGGGGAAAATGCTATTTTTGTTAGTGAATTTGAAGGGTTTTGCAACTTAGCCACTATGTGAAGTGCTTATTCAGGCGGATTTGAGTGATGTAGTGAACAGCGGAAGTGCTTTTGTGCTATATTCTCGAAGACATGTAAACTGTTTTGACCTGCAGTTTCTCCCCTGCTGCTGCATTTTTCTCCCGAGACAATTTTTAAGTGCTATGGATTCGGCGGTAAGTGAGAGGTATCTGAGGTCACAAACTGAGGCAAATATTTCTGAAATATGATATTTCAATTCCGAACTGTGCACGAAACTTGCGTTACGCTTTTCGGAGACTTTCGTCTTTGCATGCATGTGTTCTCTGCAAAATGTAACACATTTCACGAATGGCTGACCCGCCATTGTTTACAAACTGGTTATTCACCTCTGGTAAGCGGTTTTTTGTGGCTTCTAATTTGCAGGATAGCGAAAGTGAGGACCCGACGAAGATTTCCGAAGATGCGATACTTGATAGCCTGTTTTACGCTTGCGACGAGGCTAACTTGGGGTTGGTGGCAGTTTCAAGACTCATCGAATACTTGAGACATGCTATCTCCAACGGGACAGAAGAGGTGAAGTTGTAGTAGTAGTAGTAGTAGTCGTTTTAACTGATGCATCAGTTTGTTGAAAATACGGTTAAATTAGAAGTTTGCACTCGGCAGATTATTCGGCTGCTTTTTCTATCGCGAAACGTACGTACTGTGATCAGCCACGAAAATAATATTGATCGCTGTGTTTCCTGCGATTTTACTTGCATGTTCTGGTCGGTCAAATTTTAACATCTATGAGAGTCCTCGCTAATTTCGGTTTCCCCTTAATGTGTAAGCTTTACCTTTTGCATATATAACACACACGCACTTTCGTTGCCCCCGCCATTTCATATAGTTTATCGGATAATCCGCTTGGGTCTATCCGAAACTTTCTGACCAACCGTCGGTTTGTTTACACTAAGCTACTTCTGTTTGCCCAGAGTTTTGCGCTGTTGGCATCGTACACACGTTTTGTGCCTCGATTTCTGGAGATGTAAGGAAACTTCCGCTGCAGGGACAGTCCACGGGATATCATTGTCATTCAAACTTTGTATCAAAACGCATGTTTTTAAAAGCTTGTATATTGTTTATCGCAAAACACTCAAGGCAAATTGGAGTTTTTTCAATGCGTTTAACAACGCGTTTACAGTTTTCAAAGATGCTTGTGTGTACGGTCGATTGAACAATGAAAATTTATGTCATGAAAATGCCCGGGTGTTCCTAATTTTGTCAACTCGTTGGCAGCTGTGCCATTCCTTTCTTCCGATCATTTCTTTGGGTACTTGGGTTTGCTTCATTGCATTTAAATGATTAATAATAAAATGAAAGCTCTTGAAGTTTGAAATCTAGCTCAGAAGACAGAGCTTGGATTAATTAGTATGTCTAATATATTTAGTTTTAAAATTAAATGTTATGAGCCATTTTCTGAATATCGTTTGTTGGAATATTTTCGGATATCTTATCTCAAGTTTTGTCTGGCTCCAATGACATATTTTACATTTTTACCTTCCTACGTGGCAACAACCCACACCCTCCCTCCCTCCACCTTTCTTTCTTTTTTTTTTTTTTTTTTTACTTTTTTTTTTTTTTAGTACCTTTTCATTATCTCTTTTGTCATCTGTTAGCATGCTACAGGCTATCCACTGAAAGCAAAAAGTATAAATAGAACAAAAACCCAGGGGAGGGCTCCTGGTAATTGTACAGTGACTTGTATACATGGCAGAGGCCCTTGACTGAACTTGATTATCAAATTACATTTTGCCTTTATTCAAGAAATAGCAGTAAAATAACAATTTGTGTATTTTGAGCTCCAAAGTACATTTTATTGTATATAAATGATTATTATTATGTACTGTAAAATGCAAGATGACCTGTTACTTGTAAACCTTTTGGGAGTGTAGAGCCAAGCTTGACAGATGTTGACACTGGGTAAAAAAATGAATTTTATGCAAATCTCAGGACTCAATCACACATGGATTTCTTGACCAATCAGAAGCGATGGTTCCCATACTAATTTGCATGATGTCATAAATGCATGGTAAAAAGTGGAGGTGATTGAATTTCGTACTGTATAGAATAGCAATTAACTTTATCGCTGGGAGGTAAGAAAACTACCAGCTGCATTCCAGGGTACAGTAAAAGCCAAAGTCACCACAGAAAACCTGGCTGAGGTTCTAAGTTTATGGATGAATTCTAGATATGAATGGTTCTGCGTAGCATAAAAGACAATCTAAAAGTCACGTACATGTATGGCACACTAACCATTAAGGAAAAGTTTGTCTTGTGATTCTTTACTGCTCTATAGAGGGTAGAAAGTATGCAGTGCATGACTAAAGACATAAACAGTCATGTTAGCCTTATACTGATATTGAAAAAATGCCAGAATTTCTCCAAATTACAGTTAGTATAAAATTATATTTTTATTGTACACAGTGAATAATTAATATAATATCATGATCATATCCATTATTCACATTATGAAAAACTTTGTTGTGTGTAACATATCTTCAAAATGTTCTCCCAGTACAGTATATCATCAATCCACAAATAAAAATCATAATATTACCCTTTTCACTCCTAATAGTCCAAGTTGCTTCTCACCAGCGACATCATACTGTATGATATTTTATCGAGTATAATTTTGCTGTGTGATAGCTTGCTCAGACGAAAGCTGAGGACATATTACTTCTTACTGCATCACTCATTCTTGGGAGTGAAAAGAACATGACTTTGCTTGGAGATGACTGTTTGTTTAATGATTTGCTAATATCATCAACACTGAGTCAACCTAGCATAACCACATATCTTCCTCCTATTTATTTTGGTTTGGTTCAACTTTTTACAGTTTGATGGCAACTTGGATGATCTCTCATTGATATTGGATCCTGAAGGGCGAGATGTTGAAATTGAGATTGGCACATTTCAGTCAGGGATCAAAGATTGGATAAATGAAATAAGGAGGAGAAGGTAATGAGTTGTAAAGAATTTGGTTTCAGGAAGCAGAAGAAATGTCCATAACTGAAGAATCATTCTCGTAAGCAGCCATTTGCAGTGTAGGATATAGGTGGACATTTTTGCAAATCTATCCCTCAGAAGGTATTTGCAGCCACTTATGGGAAATAATGTGTAAATACAGAGCTTAATTGACTGAGAGTTCAAAGGCAGCCTATTAAAGTAGAGCTGTCTGCTTACGAGGGTCTCTGCCCAGGGAACCTTGGCTGTATAGTATTAATGTACAGTTGAAAACTCTAGGAAGATGTTTGAGCAGGCAAATAGCGTATTATTGCGGCCAAAACCAGAGCCAGATGATCTTTTTACTAGTGATAACTAGTGACTGTTGAGGTCATTGTTGTACTGATTATACTCTATACATGTCAGATTTAACTAATTCTATTACAAATTGCCTTGGCTCTTTCAATGTTCACACTGTATGCATACATACTATATAATGTGAAATTAATAAACACTAATAATTAATTAACTATAATTTTATTACTTTAATAAATTAAGCAATAAAAATAGATACCAGTAACAATATTTTTACTACACTGTACTTTAAGAATGATTCTGAAATCCTGTATTTACCTAATGATTTTACCAGACCTGCTCATCAGGCTAGTAGATTTTCTTAACAACTTATTTTGCTTGAACTATTTGGACTAGTGATGATCGTGGCACAACTTGCCCTTTTTTTAAATTTTATCACAATGAGGAGGTGGCGAAGTCCTACAGTATGAGGATTTTTTTTTAGCAGACCAAGAACGATACCTACTTTCCTCATGCAATCTTGTTTTAAATTCTGAAGGAAAATAAGCATTGGCTGGTAAATGTGAAACTTTCCAAACTTTGTTACAGCTTTGTGAGCACAGATGAGGAGTTTCCTTCACCAGTGGCTGTTAACTGTGCAGTAAGTCCTAGGCTTCTGACTCAACAAAATGGACAGATATCATCTAGAATATTAATTTTGTTAAATATGGTTTTTTTGAAGTAATATCAATTTTAGTATAACACTGAGTTAATACATAATTTATCAGAAACTAACCTTTAAAATAGCATGAAATTCTATAATCATACTTACAGAAGCCTTATTCATTAATACTAACATTGTTCTTAAGCACAGTATTTTATACTAACCTATAATTTGATCAGTTAAATTGTATAGCAATTAAATAACTGTATTACAGCGGTAAATAATTGGTTGGGGACAACGCATTAACACCAACAAGTCAATTCTGTGAGGAATGTTCAGTGGGGCTTGGAGCTACATGCTTTTAATTACTAATTTGTAATACAACTCAAACTACCTGTATTTAACAGGTTTTACAGGCATAGTATGTTTTACCATATGACTACTGTACAGACTTTATAGTTTGTACATTACATTGTATTAACATGTGTATTATGATACAGTTTTCTATTTTCTATTTTAATTATTTTGATTAGTTTTACAGGAGCCGTTTGTTACTCCAGTACTTTTGCTGCTTATTTTCTTTTAGGAGTCACCAGAACCTATCTATTCTTCTGGTCACCATGGACTTGGCCCTGGTATGTATGGATAAATTTTCTTCGATGGTATCAAGCAGTACATAAGTACTCATTATAGCCCTTTTCATCCTCAAGACTCACAAATGATGAACTTACAGTAATTCTATAAATATTGACATTTCTATACATTAGTCAGCAGTTTAGTCGATTGTGCATAAAATGGCAGGTCAATATCTTGCTTTGGTACTGTAGAGTGGTCAATTTGATGATCACCTGCCATTTCTGTGTCAGCACAAATCATGTCTTGTTTTTGCATATTTTGTATGATTTTGTGGTGCTTTGCCAAGTGAGTTTGCAACAAATTTTGACCATGTGATGACATAAATTATGGTAAATAAAAGTCCACGCCACAGAAAACCAGTGGAAAATTGTTTTTTACCACAATATTTAGAAAATACATTGTATACAATAAAAAAAATTGTTGTGCGTGACATGCTGACGTCAGCATCATGGATCATGTCTGGATTCTCATTTACCAATGGTAAATTGACCAATCAGAGAGCGAGAAACTAGTGAGTTGTGGTAAAAAACAAAATTGTACAGTCACGTGGCTTAAAGTTCAGGTATAACATACTGTAGTATTCAGTGAACCATGCTACATTGACTGATTTGTTTTGTGTAAATATTATATGCTAAAATAATTATTGTAAATATTGTTTTAAGTCAAAAGCACCCCAAACGTCAGTTCAGACAGTGTTGAAGGACTTGGAGGTATTTGTTCTCCCAAAAGTGACTGGTAAGTTTACAAGAAAAAAAACAATATTATTATTATTGCTTCACTGTTTTATCCAGATGAACATAGTTGGAGAAAAGATGTAGGTCCAGAAAGCACAAAAAAAAAAAAAAAAAAAAAAAAAAGGAAAGAAAAGAAGAAAAAAAAAACCAAAAAGAAACAATTTGAATCCAGATTAGTATGGCATAAAAATTATTTCAATATATTAAATGAATGCTGCAGTATTATTGCTGCACTATGATATAGTCTTGTCCTTTTCAAGAATGCCATAGTTTGCCCTGATTTGCCACATCAATCATCAGCAGTATCTTGATCTTTGCATTTTAATTTGGCTACAGGGAACACACCTCTGAATTGATGAGCACAGTAGAAGAACTCCAACTGAACAACAAGAGACTTTCTGAGCAACACACTGTTATTCAGACCCAGGTAAAGTTGGAAAACATAGAAACACAGTGAGGCACAACACAGATTGAAGAGGATCAGTTTTAATAGGAATTGTTGAAAGCTCAACTTCTAGTCCCTGTGAGGATGTAAGTTTAGGAGTTACATCTATGAGGCAATGAAATGTTAAAAATGTACATGTATCAGGGTCTTTGTGGATTATGCTGAATGGCGTAAAAAAGAGAGTGTACAAGGTTTTAACTGAGTGTTAAATTGCCCTTCATCAGAACAAAGAGGCTCTTTTGATGTACCTTTATCATGTCTCTTGAAAAATATGTAATTGCATTTGCACTTTTATTGACATCTGAGCTCTAGGAGTGATAAAATAATAGCTTTTAATAAAATGTTGTGACCAGCTTGCACAAAAGAAAGCTAGAGATAATCTAATTCCTTTTTCTTTTTTCATACTGATATTATTACATGGCTGTACTCTTTTGTGGGATTTTATTCAGATGGAGAACACAGAAGAGACTAATGCACAACTAGCTGCTGATCTTGATGCTGTGAAGAAACAGTTGAGAAGGTACAGTACATTAATTAACAACTGCATCACTTTATGGAGGTTAGGTGCATGCCCTGGCCGATAACAAAGAAGCACTTGCTCCCATGTCTGGCAATCTTGGCAACCCAGCCATAAGTCCCAACAGACTGTACCCAGGCACAGGCTGTCACACTGAGAAAGTCAATGGAAAACATAAGGAGAACATGGGATGGCGAAGAGGGGGGGAGGTGAGGGTACAAATGGCATGTTCTGGTACACTCTCCGCCTTGAGGTTGCCACGCTAATGCCATGTTGACCACTGACTCTGGTGCATGTGATTTTTTCCAGACACTGCTCTTGGTTAACTTGTTAAATTGCATTCATTAACTGCATGTATTAATAAGCAACAAAATGTTACTGTACATCTTGTTACACAGCTGTTACATATAATATTTTAGTATTATATTTATAAAATATACACAATAGCAATTACTCTAGGTACATTGTGGCACCTGTACTTGTACATGGTGTTAAAGCTGAAGAATCAAATGGACAACATGAGGAGATCAAATCCTTATCAACAATATTGATGTGTGTGAACAAACATCATGTACTGTTATTTGACCTCATTATTTTTGTGATTTTTTTTTCTTCATAGTGCACACATATTACTTGAAAAGAACAAAGAGGTGACCAAAGAAAATACAGACCTCAGACAAACAGGTGACTTTTAATAACTAGTACATTATTACACTGAATACAGTTGACGACATAAAATGAACATGTGCACTGTACATAGCAGAATAGGCCCGCCCTTTGCAGCAAGCTGGTCACGTGACAAGATCTATTGTGTGACTGAAAATTCACCTCAGCTTCTTTAGTGCCAGAAATGGAAAGAGCATGGAAAAATATATAGGAAGGCAATATTTCAGGCTCACAGCACATAATTATATATCGAATTTGCAGGCAGAATTTTGAAGTACATGTGACCAGCCTGATGCAAGTAGGGCTTGTACCATATTATAATATTATATTTTATATAGTGAACAGCAGGACTTAATAAAAATAGTTTGCTGTGCACTGTTGAGGAGCTGAAGAAAAGTATTGAGGTTGATGTTTCCATTGGGAGTTTAAAAAATAATTGCCAACGAACAAGCCGAGTGAAGATGGTTGGCTTGCAAGGCAGCCAGTATAATTCAGCCAGAAAAATTCTCGATTGAGCTGTTAAAAGTGTCATGTAAGGTGTAGATTCCCTGGAGACTTTGGTGCCAGAAATATTAGAGCCAATGAAAAGAGATGTTGATTTATGGTGTGACCATTCTTAGCCAATCAGGAGGGAGTATTTTGCATGAGGTTAACACATGCACTCACTAGCATCTGTCATCGAGTTCTTTTTCTCTACAACTAGTTATAATGAAGGATAAATGACACACTGTTTCTTGTGTATTAATATTTTTTCTTTTTTAGTTGCTGAATCTCAGGACCATGCAAGGAGTTTGAAAACCAATATTTCTCAGCTGGTAAGTTCCAGATGCTTTTTTTATCATTATTATTTTATTTTTAAAAATTCTTGGAAGATAAGCTCACAATTTTAAGTACAGTGCATATTATTATTTTTTGACATTGATTTTCACATTGTCATACACATTGTCTATACAATTACTGAATATTATTTTATAAACTGTGATTGCTAATATTATTGTGGCCTTTTGTGTGCACTTTTGTTCAAAACGAGGCCCAATGCTTTTAGCATATCAAGTAAATATTATGAAAATGTGTTTTACTTGTACATACATACAGGTGTACTGCAGTGTACATGCTGGTATACTGTAGAAAAGTTTTTTCTCGGGCCTCATTTTGAAACACTGAAAACTCAGACATGACCCATTGTTAAATTAATTTATTATAAACATATATTACTATGTAAGCATTTACGCATTTAACATAGATTTATGCAGTACGCATACACTAGCTTTGTTTGTTTGTTATGTAGGAGAAAGATAAATCTATGCAAGAGACAATTATCACAGATATGCAGGCAAAGGTGAGACACTTTCAAGCTCATTCAGTAATAATGAAATGTTCAATTTAACCTGAACAGTTTGTTTTTGTTTTTGTTTCTTTGTTTTTGTAATAGTTATTAGAGGTTCAGGGCAGGTTCGAAGCACTGCAGGAAGAGAGGCTGATCCTTGTGCAAACATTGGCAGAACAGAAAGTATGTTAATTTTGACTTCATATTAAATTGTTTGTTAAATGATTAAAACCAAGTTAACAAATTAACCCAAGCCAGTTTCTCCTAATAATAGGTACCAGTGTGAATGCACACTTGCAAAGTGTAAATTGGGGAGGGCTTTTGTTTTCACTTTACAAATTATAGCCATAAAAGCAGTGTTTAGGTGCAAAGGATCTACATGTACAAGAGCTTCAGCATAGTCCAGGTGACCAGTGATTTAGCTTAGCTGCTCGATACTATGATTTCAATATTGTTGTTTTTAAATCTGAGATGTCTTTGGGACACTAGTTAGACAGCAGGCTCCAGTTTGAAAGGCAGTACCATGACTAATAAGAGCATCTCCTTCAGCAACTTTGCAGTGAACTTGAAGAACTCCAAGGTGTGAGAGATGAACTTGGGGATGAGGTAATGTACAATGAAAAAGACTTTATTTAGCTGCTGTGAATGTATGTCTTTTGAAAGCCAATAACTGTGCAGTCATATATTGCATTATCAAATTGTAATAAATGTATATGTTCCACAGTGAAGACTAACTGACTTTGGATTTATGGAGACTTTAACTATAATAAAACCAGTTTTCCACCACAAACCAAGCCCAATAATCCTACACAGTGCTCGACATTAATGGTTGCCCACTTGCCCGGGGCAACCAAAACTTTTGGTCGGGCAGGTAAGTTGTGGGCTGGGCAACCAGAAATTATGAAACTTTCTATTGCTTGAAGTGATCTACAGTCCGAGGGGCAACCAACCTAAAACCTTAATGTCGAGCACTGACTACAGCATAAAAAGAACCAAAGAATTATCCAAAGCCTCAGGGTTAGGTTCAGCAGTGCTTGGTTGTAAGTATTAAATGGTCTACAGTAAAGTGGAGTTTTGGTGAACGGAAGTTGTGATAACTATAATTATTATTTATACTGTACCAGTAATGAAATTAGAAAATATTTTTAGTCGTTGTCTTGGACATATGTTTTACCTCTAAGTACATTATAGTTTGTGGAACTTTGAAGTTAAATAGAAGTATGTTTTCACTATACTCATAGTACTTCTGTAGCATGTCAGTAGGAATCTGCGAATAGTTCAAATAATATGTATGGGTAGCTTTCATCTGTATACTTTCTGGTACCATTACAAACTGTTGTTGTTGTATGACATTTAGGATTCGTCATCCAGGTCTGGACATATGGCCTCGATGATAGCAGAACTATCCACTGCCAATGAGGTACATACAGTATGATTATATTACAGTTGTAGCTATTTGGCAGATTGCTTTGACTTGTGTGTGCGTGTTGTGGAAATGAAATGGGGCTGGGGAGTCCTTTGGTGTTTTTACGGGATCCACATATGTACTGTAAAAACATGCCTTAACAATGTGTGTAGTATAAAACATTACCAGAGCATATGTATGTATCTCACAACCTTCCCTTTCCCTTCCTTCTACCTGAAGGCAGACTGTATTATTACAAATGCAATTAGCCATGATTGTGTACATTTCATGCATTCACTCAATACTAAATAATATATGTGTTGGTATTTTTTGCAGGAGTTGAAAGTGGAAAAATGTAAACTAGAGAATGCAGTGGCACAGCTCCAGGAAGAGCTGCATAGGTGAGAATGAGAATTTTTATTTTGTTTTTTTATTTTGTTTTTTTTATTTTGTTTTTTTTTATTTTGTTTTTTGTTTTTGTTTTTTTTTTGTTTTTTTGTTTTTGTTTTTGTTTTTTTTTGTTTTAGTGATTTTTGAATGGGCCAACTACTTTGTAACCTGAGTAAAAATAATAGTAAGATCTCAGGAGAGTTAATGGCTGAGTGTGTTTCTTTTTTCTCTCAGGGGTGGGCAGCTTGATGTCTCTCTAGTAACTTCATCCAGCAACAGGCCTGTGTTGACAAGTACCCCATCTGCAAGCCATTTTACACTTAGACAAGAACTGCAAGCACAAGAGGTAATGTAAAGTACTGTATAATCATCCCAAAAAATTATACCCCATGTAAACAAGCTAAAACGTCCAACTTATTTCTTCTGAGCAGAGTGATAAAATGATCCAATTCAGCCAAATACATGTGAAATGTCCACACATTAAATGTTATTATCTAAAGTACACCCAAAAGTGACTTACTTTTTTTGGATATTTCTTGCTTCATATTTTTCCATTCTACCAACAACATCTTGTAAACAACTTGTTAGTTAGTTCACCATCATGCGAATCTGTTGCCATGGTGAGTTGAGTTTGTCAAAATCTCTTAATATTATAATACTGTACAACACCACTCTTTCTGTTAACTTGGCTTTAATAGCATTTTAATACATGTAAACTGATATTTTGCAGACATTTGCCACAAGTAATCTCCCATCTCCAATGGTTGGCAGTCCCTGCTCCAACGAGAGCTTGGACATTGACACACTTGATGCATCAGTGGGACCTTTGAACCACTCTTGGCCATCGTCAGTGTTCTATGACTCCAATGGTAGCTACTCTTCTCTGGCTGCCCAAGTTGTAAGTGCAGCAAAAAAATGTACAGTACAGTTTTTGTATAAAAATAAAATTACAGTAGAGTTTGTAGAGATTTGGCACTTATGGGTCAAGGCAGAAGTGATCATATTAGACTAGTGCAGGATTACAACATTGTAATGATTCAAACTTGTATGAACAAACTACAACAGCCAAAATAAAGTAAGCCACTATTTTGTATAGTTTTTAATCGCTAAGAAGCCTCTGGGGATTTTGCAAGGGGTTATCCAGCTAGTAATGATAGCATTGTTTACTGGGTTTACTAGGATTATTTTTGAGTGATAACTGGGTACAAGAACCTCCCCCACTCCCCCACCCCTGTGTACAATAAGCATAGTAACTCGGCTTTCATTTTAAATTGAGGAGGAGGGGGATTGATGGATGTGTACTATTTTTTTTTTTTTCTATTATATTGTTAGGCCACTGATTTTAGGGAAAAGAAGGAAAGAGCTCTAAGGCAAATTGATGAGCTGGTTGCCTTGGAAAACAGCCCTGAAATAAAAGACAGACACGATGTAAGTCTGATCAAACCTGTAAGTATACCATTATTAGCATCAACAGCTATTACGGTTTCATTTTCCAACTTGTTTTAGTTTGATCCAAGCACAAGAAAGTCACAAATTGCTGAACATTCTATATGTGCTGTACAGGTCTTACGTAAACTATTTGCCCAGGACATGGATTGTTTTGTGGAAAAGATTGCCTCTCTTAGTCACAAGAAAAGAGTTGCAGAGAAAAGGTGGGTACACGTGTTGATTTTCTACTTCCTCACACCTGCTCTGGACAAGATTAATATGAGTTTGTTTAGAAAATATTATTGATAGTCTGATCAAGTCTAACCGAGCTCCTAAAAGATTACTCTTGCACATACATTCACAGCAACTCATTTTGTCCCCAGAACGGCCAAGCTACTTGTTGCTGTTAAGAGATTGAATGGTGAGAATTTAGTGTATATGCATACTGTACATTATTTATGTGCTGTTTAAAAATAATTGCTTTCTGTAAATGAATTACTATCTATGGATTTACATACTGCCCCCAGCAGATGCAATAAATAATTGGAGCACCCTGGATGTGTTGGTAGTCTGTGGAGACTGTCAGAAGTACAGCATTATTTATCCAACATTTTATTTTGGGTAGTTCAGTCTCAGACATTTAAAGCCTCATCATTCACTTCTGAGAGTGGTCAGCTTCAATTATTTTTCTTTCAGTTCATCAACAGTGATATATCATGTCACAGCAGGGAGAACTTGGCAATCTTCAAAGTTCAGATGAAAGCTGATTTAACTCCAGTACATCATTTCTCAATGTTCACAGTTACTCATACAACACACATGTACTGTATGGTCTCTACCAGAGCTGAAAATATTAAAGTGAAATTCAGTAATAATTATTATGATAATTAATCATGAGCTGTCAGAGTGTAATTTATGGAGAAATTATGTGTGCATGGTGATTGTGAATAATTCCACCTGTAAAAAAGAAAAAATAATATTAAATTAGCATCCCCGAGGGTGAATACATGATTTATTATCATTTCAGTTTTCCATTCATTGCATGTTTCTTGTATGAGTCACATGCAGCCACAAACAGCATTTTTCTTTCTTGGGTTAGTTTATTGTAACATTTATAAACTTTCCTTATGGTAGAGGAACATAAAGTCATGATGGAAGAACGAGACAAGGCACTTCAGAAACTGGGGAACTTATCTCTGTGTGGAGATGAGCTTGGCTCAAGGTAAGATTCTTCTTATGATCAGTTTCTTTCCTGGCATAAGACATCTCACTCAATGTTCTTTTTAAAACAGTTTTAAGCCCTGCAAGGTGCAATAATGTAGTTTTATAGAATATTGATTATACCAGACTTGTATGGTGATTCAAACAGCATAATAATGTTGTTATTGTGCAATAAGTAGAATGTTCAATGTTCTGGCTGTAAATTTTAAACCAGGGAAGTCAACCAGTAGATTGAAGCTGCAAAACCTTAGATTTTTTAGAAAATGAAAATATGATTAATAGAGGAAACTATTATAAACCATCAATAATAATTATACTATAGAATATCATTTTGTGAGTGTATAAATTTACTTGACTGCTTTTTAATACTGTACTTTGCAGTATACATATTAATTTATAGTGTTATTAAATATTGCTAGTGCTTGTAGTGAATGTACTTTAGACTCAGTTTTGGATCATCTGATATTAATGAACAGAATTCTCTGCCAAACTGAAATTAGAATCTTAAAAGCCTTGGATTGGGCCCATTTTCTAAACAAGCTTGGGTTTTGTTTATTTGTTTGTTTGTTTGTTTATTTATTTATTTATTTATATATTTATTGGGGGGGGGGAGAGAAATAGTTAGCTTTTTCAGGAATTTCAAGGGAGGTTTTTTGCATTATTTTTTTATTAGTAATATTGGTAGTCACTTTGGCTAGACATATTTTAATAGGGTACTGGAGGCTATAGTTAATACCAAGTCCCTGTATAATGTCCTTCTGTATATCTATCTATATCCATCTGTTCCATAATTTTATTCATCAGCAAACAAAAAGGGGATTATAATAATATTATTGTTATAAAAGAAAAAATAACACATAGGATCAGGCAAGTGATAGTATACAAGTGAAGTCATTGTAACGATCCTGTCCTTTGTAGGTTAGCAGTCTTGAAGGAAGAGCTAAACGAAGAGAGACAGAAGGCACAAAGTACGGTAGAGACAATTAATCAACTAGAGCAAGAGGTACAGTGTTTCTAAAATCAGCCAAAGAAACTCTTTTACTTGCACATACTATTAAGATGTGTCCATCTATGGAACTGATCCTAATCCAATCCCAATTTACATTTTATTATTAATTAAAACTCTTGCCAAAATTCCAAATGCCAATATTATTGTGGCATTACAGATTTGCAGTCAAGGTTGTTCACATGCACTGTTTATGCACACATTTTCTGTGCATGTATTAGCAATGGGTGATGCAGATGTTAACAAAACAGGGTTTTTGGATACTATTATTTTGTCAACATAACTCTCTCTTTAATATAACAAAATCTAATTATTATAGAAATTTGAAAAATTCTGAACATTGAATTTTTTGGTGCGAACCTCCTTAATGTATATTGTTTTGTGACCATTGTTTTATTGCAGCTTGCATCAGTTATGCAGGAGCTGTTGAAGACAAAGTAAGTGCCATACACTTTGTGTAATAAGATTACCTATTGATAATTTCATGCACTGCATCACACTCTTTTTTTTTTTTTTTTTTTTCTGAATTGGTTATAATATTGGACTTTGGGATTTTTCAGATAAGGGTTATTATTGCAACATTGTGGGTACCAGTATTCTTTCAAATCTTATTGTGTTTTCCACAACTTACGGTACTTTGTAGGGAAGAGAGAAACAATTTGACAGAAGCCCTGGATGCTCAGGTAGATATTTATTATAATGATCTTTATGTCATGACGCTTTCTGTGTATTACAGTAAGCCTTTGTGATTGATGATGTATAAATTAATTTGGTTTGGTTTTCCAAAGTCATCCAAAAGCTGCTCTATTTACAGTTGCATGTATCACAATTTAAAACTGAATTCTTTTGTAATGTTTGCAGATGCAGAAAAGAGCCTCTCTGGAGAAGCAACTTGAGGATTTGAAAAAGTAAGACTGTTGGATGCTGTGATCATGGAGTTTTCGTTGTTGTTTCTTGTTGATATATAGTAGGTTTCTGTGTATATTTTATATCCAAAAGCCCATGGCACAGTGCACTTTTATTTAAGGATTAATTTTAGGTTTATGTTTTGGATTAATATTTAGCAGTTCAAAACATCCAAACCATAAAATAAACATTTTTATATTAACTTTTAGTTACTTTTTATAATGGAGTTGCAAAAAGTATCGAAATACCACATCCTTGTATTAACAATAATGATTATTGTTTTGCTTTATTGTTGTTGTGTTTTGTTTTCAGGGTTCAATCAGACTTGGAAAGCCAGCAATTACAGTCCACAGGTACTGTAGGGGGGTCTGCATAACACCTAACAGTAACAAAATCAGGCCCATAACACTTAACAGTAAACCCCATCTAGGCCCTCTTGTCTTGTTTTATTTAATATTTAGTCTTGTAACACTTAACTGTTATTTTTTACATAATACTTAACATTAATTTGTTTGGCTTCATAACACAACAGTAAAAAGTTCAGGCCCATAACACTTAATAGTAAACCCCATCTAGGCCCTCTTGTCTTGTTTTATTTAATATTTAGTCTTGTAACACTTAACAGTAAACCCCATCTAGGCCCTCTGTCTTATAATTGTATTCCAGTGCAGTTCTGTATGTACCATCTGAATGTAGCTACAGTAGTTCCCACAGCTTATAGTTGTATATGTTGACCACTGCAGCATGAAAATAATAAATATATGTATCTCACACAATCTTGAGCTAATAAAGGTCTGTGCATGTTTTCAGTGAGAATAAAGGAACTTGAAAGTGAGCTGATGAGAACTGCATCAGACCTGATTCTAGAAAAGCAAAGAGCATCATCACTAGAGGTATTAAAGGGGATGTGGGGTGAACCCAATAAAACATTTACCCACATGTATTTGACAAGTTGGATACCTGACAACCATTTCACTCCTATTAGAGTGATCTCATACTTCAATATTATTTTGCACAGATGACAATTGGCTAAAATTGTCATACTGTCAGTCTTCGCTGCTGTCTGCTGTACATGCAGCTTATACATCACACAATTCTTCCTAGGTGGTTGGGAGAATGTTTAGGAGTGATTAAAAAGTAAACTTAAAATGGACTTCAAAAAGGAGGGAAGAAAGGAAAATCTGCTGTCACCTATATTTTACTAGGGTCATTGTGCAATATTGAATTGTATTATTAGGTTGTTGACCAATGTTACTTTTTCCTGGGAACATTTTCAGGAATCCCTCCAGCTCTCAGTATCAAGACATAGTGAGGAGCTGCAAGAAATTCTGGAGATAATTCCAAACTCAGAGTCACTGAACAAGAGCAAGCAGGTACATAAAGTCTGTATGCTTATCTGTACAGCCACCATAAATTGTTTTGCCTGTTTGAATGGCTGTGACTTACCTTATACTGTATGTTGTAGCTTATACTTTTTGTGCTGTGTTTTATTAGTCACCCAGGTCCTCTGTAACTGGTCATGCAATAAAAGCAAGACTAGCTGATTATGTTTCACAGAATGATGCTGCAAGAAATATAAAGGTATAGAGTTTGATAGAATAAAAATACCCTGCTTTACACTTCCTTGAATTCTTCTACTAGGGGCATGGCTGCTAGCCCTACCTTGCAAACTTTCCTTTTGGGCCAGTGTATGTTTCTGAAACTTGCTCTGTTTGAACCCTCTGGGATAGTGAGTCATGGCTACACCTGGGAAAGCTGCCAAGATATTATTTTCATTATATCCTGTAGTAGTTTTTGTTGTTTGCCCCCCCCCCCCCCCCCCTCCCCCCTGCCTATTTATATGTACATGACTTGGAGGGTCCCACAGATGTCAGTTAGCAGCTCTTACAAGTCTTTCTGTATTTCTCCCAGGAGTTTGTGAGAGATTCCCCTGATGGTAAGCCACTCAGTGAGCTGGAGTATGCACTAAATATCACAGCAGCCAGTACAGCAATGCAAGATGAAAACACAGACTTTGCTTTGCCCCGTGCAGAACATTGGCAAGATGTGGAAATCCAACACCACTCCTCATCATCCAGCGACCATGTTGCCAACCTATCAGAACATTCTCCATTGGGTAGCATCTGCCCACCGATTGAGATTTATGAGGAGCACAACCTGCAGAATTTACCATCAGGGCATCTATCTCCTAGTGCAAATAAGAGTATGTCAATCTCAATACAAACTAAGGTGTGTGATTCACAAACTGTCAGCTCACAGACTGATCTGGCTTGGCCTGATCTTCAAGTCACTGATAAAACTGAGATACTTGATACTGGAAAAAAAGAGAGCAGGACTGTTAGCTCACAGACTGACTTTGCAAGTACCTCTGAGCCTTTTTGTGTCATCACTGAAGCTGAAACCACTGCAGAAGAGGACATTGGTTCTGTTAGTGGGGAGGAAAGTAGAGGAAATGAGGCTGCCCCCGAAGGGGATGATCTTCACACCGAAACTCGCTTGAAGGTTCAACGAGATAGATCTGCCACAACACTGTGGAGAAGGAAGATCTCAGCAGCTTTGAAATGTCCAGAAGAGTTGGAAATGTTTGAGAATGACACTGCTGTGGATTATGATAATCATCAAAATGCTCGGGCCTTTGTTGATGGCGTCTCTCTACATGTCAGGTAGCTGATAGTACCAGTGCAATTTTGACATGCAGTCCAAGCTGTGCTACTTGAGCAAGAGATCAGCCAACTTTCTTTCTCTGTCATCAACCACAGTCCACTTCATGTATGTCCTGAAAGGCAAAGCTTGCCTCTGTTATTTCCCATAATTAACATAAGTAATATTAATTATCACTTTTGTTTTACACACGGTGCCTCTTGCTCTGCATCTTATAAAAAATTGATGAATGGGTAGTGTGCTGATACTTGTGGACAGTTTTGTACCCATAATAAAATATTGTATTAGCAGTCAGAAGACAATAATATTTTGCTCTTACATGGATGTGGTATTCCTTTTTCTCAACAGCCCAGCACCTAACGAAAAGGAAACAGAGGTAAGTGCATATACCAGTATAAAATATTGTTGCAATAGTTCACTGGACTTGCTACAATATTTGTTTTATAGCTTTTACATTACTGCATCGAAGCGTCTGATGTTTTTGTGTTCAAAAGTACTGGCACTCACAGACTGTAAGCGTTGACTGATGTGCTTGTTCAAGCCAATCACCTTTCCCTCAGAAATAAAGATATAAGTCTATGCAAGTATTTGCACAGAAGTAATGTAGATAATGTGTTTTTGTACATCAGTTAGTTACTTGATGATTATTTTTGTCTTCTTGGATGTCTTTTGTTTGTTTGTTTCATGACATCTGCATGCATAATCACAGTGCGAATGAAAAGAGTCATAGTCATTAAATTTCTCTGTTTGGAAAATGCTAACTTCTGTAACATTCTTTCAACAGAAACAATTCAAGACGCTGGTCTTGGCTTTCCAGACGGATCAGTACACTCTTGCTAGGCGGCTGGAAGTGCAGGTAAGATATCATATCAATGTGAAGTCAATTATACAGAAAAAATGATTGAATAATATTAACAAGGGCATGGGAGTTAGTGAGATCTGAATACTAGTCTGTGGACAAACAAAAGGACAACAGCAATTTACAATCACGAAAAGAATAAAGGTCAAGAGGAAACACTATAAACATGTCCAGGTTTTTCCCTCTTTGCACAATGCAAGCAGCCAAAGCTGCACAACAAGTGATGTTACATGTGATACTGTATGTTTTGTAACAACTGAAAGCAGTTAAAACACTACGTAAGTGTAACAGCATCACACTACCTCCAAAACAATCTTTGAACTCCAGGGCAAAAGGGGGCATGCACCTGCAAAATATCATATCCTTGGGAAATCAAAACCTTGTAATTTACAATACACATACAGTAATGGATTTCTGTATGCTGTTGCTCAGGCCCGATTAAAGGACATGGCAGAAGCCAACATGACTAGAGAGCTACAGAGCATGGACAGTTTCCTCAAGGTAAGTTTTTAAATATTGTCAGGTGGCCCTATTCAGTACTTCTGATACATGCAGTAAGGTGTTAATGCTGCCCTTGGTGTTTTCTTTGCAGGAATTTGAAAAGTTCTGCATCACCAGAGACACTCAGGTGTGTGTGAAAGGAAATGCTTCCAGACATTGTAGTGATGTTCCTGTCACACTGCTCATATTTTTGGTTTTAATCATGTTTACTTGATTTTGTACCTCAGGACCAACTCTGTAAAATGAAGAAACACATGGAGGTTTTGCAGAACTCTTTGAAGAGGTTATCAACTCAAGCTCAGCAACATGGCTGTGTGCAACAGGTGTGTTCTCTTACCACGTTTTCCCTTCCTCTCTCTATCTCCATGTTTTGTTACTCTCTCCCTCTACTCTACTCCCTGTCTATATACACCTCACCCTCCATGTCTCCCCCCTCTCTACCTACACCTCCCCCTTCCTGTCTCCCCCTATCTCTCCCCCTCCCACTCCCCTCCCCACCTCAATCTTTGTCTCTCTTGAACTCACTCTCACACATGTTATGCTCTTATTCACATAATCAGCAGTGTTTGGGATATTTGCTTTTTTTACTACAGGAGTCTCGCATGTCATCTGGCATTGAAGTCACAATTTCTCATGCTGAGAATCTTACCAGACACCTTGAAACACTCCAGGAAGATCTTGATGAACTGAGGTGAAGGGGCATTTTCATTTGACATTTTTTTACAGTTCAAGATTTAGGTATTTTCAAGTGCAACTGCACATTGTACTGTAGGAATGAGTAAGATTTGCCTTTAGCAGTGGAATGCTTAATATGGTATTTGTTACTCTAAATTTTATTCTAAAGGAGGAAGGAGAAACTTCATGTAGAGGAACCTAAAGAACCATCTCTATTAACTGTAGCTAATGGACCTTCATCTTTGGGTGAGTCCTGCTCCATATTTTCTCCTTAATACAGCATTTTTTGTTTTTGTTTTTTGTTTTTTTGTTTTGTTTTGTTTTATTTTTGTTTTGTTTTTGTGTGTGTGTGTGTGTGTGTGTGTGTGTGTGTGTGTGTGGAATCTAAGGAGATTCTGCTACCCATTTTTTGAGTTTGGTAAACTTCAGTCAGGTGTCCTGAGTGTGGAAGGGACTGGAACAGTCTGAGACGTAGGAGAGAATGATGAACTACATGATTGTACTCGTTTGCCTGTGATTATAGGGAATTTGAAATACATGCTGGAAAGCTATACATTTGCAGACTGGTAGTGTAACATTTTTGGTGGCCGAGATGGGAAACATTTCAAGCAAGTTAAAAATTGCTTAAGGATTTACAAAGGAGCCAAGGCAACACCCTGTTGCTCAAAACCTCTACTTGAATCATACGTTTTGCAAAGGTCAATTTCACTTTGGCTATATCTATGGCTGATGTGTTGTAATTTTTGGTCTGGTCCATTTAGGCAACTCTGTAAGTGAAGCTATACCCCAAGATCTGGAAGAAAACCAGGTAAGGAAGTCATAGATTCCTAACCTCACACTAAAGCTAATTCCCCAGCTTGGTTTGATACATTTGTAAATGCATATGGTTTTTCAGCACAAAGAGGTAGAGGAGCATGATGGCGGGAGGAGAAACAGCCTTCTTAACTTCATGTTGGCACTGCATTCCACATCTGTACGAGCCAAGGATGCACTCCAGAGCTTTAGAAAGCGCACAGAGGCCTCGAATGCCAGAAGGAAAGAGCAACAGGCAGAACTTGATAAACTAAGCGAAGAAACACAGAAAGCAAGCCATGCTGAAGATGAAGTTCCCTGGGGAGGAGAAGATAGTCCTGCGGACACGGGATCACAAGAAAGTAGCCATGATGAGTCGGATAAAGAGGAGTCTGAAGGAAATTCTGCAGATGATGATAAGGATGTGACACCTGATGAGGATGAAAATGATCTCTTGGACAGCCATGTTCCTGGCACAAGGTCCATATACCTTGAGTTTACAACTACTGTGTCTGTTATCTCAACCCCACCCCCTCCCCCCCCCCCCCATCTTGCTCTGTTAGAAACATCAGAGAGGTTGACTTTAATCTTTCAAATTTATACTAAAATGTAACTATCATGTTAACTTGCATCTTGTTTTCATTCTCTCCTTTGCAGCCAGGAAAAGAGAAGTGTCTGCCAGTTCTGCTGCCAAGCCTTTTTCTACTTCATGTTATCACTTGTTGTGTGCCTGGTCATACTTACTGTGACAATTGTTAGCATTAACAGCTACACGCCTTCGACATTCAGGCTTGCATCAGAAATATTATGGTCATACATCCATGAGCACCTTAAGCCAGTGGAGAGAATTTGGCACTTCACCACTCCTCCCGTGGAATAGCATCTTATTTTCCTATGGATGATCTGCGAGAAGTAATACCCAGCTAAACAGGTTCAGAGGAGAAATGAACCTCTGTACACAACTGTTGGATTTCCTGTGTGATACCAGCTCTTAAGAGAACTTGATTAACTGCATCAGTGTGGTGATAAAAATGCTGGTGTATCAGCAAAAAGTTGATATAGGTAAGTCTGGAACGCCGTAAGAGTAAGAGTAGCTGATGTTTCAAGTGTTTGCCCTTTGTCAGAGTGAATGAAGAAGGGCTAATGCTCGAAACGTCAGCTACTGTTACTCTTATGATGTTCCAGTACCTATATCAACTTTTTGTTGATACACCAGTGTGTTTGATTTCCTAACAAGTATGCACGAGATTACAAAATGTGCTTGAATTCAGACATACAATGAACCAGCGGATATGTTCAGCTGACGCAAAGGATAAGTGGTATGGTCTTTTTTTTATACATTTATCCATCTATGGCTATGGATGGTGGCTCCCCAAAGAATCAAACACACCTCTTTCTTCTCAGAACCTCTGTCTAGCAGTAAGATTGATTTTCCAAGATATAGCAGATATCCAGACCACAGTGTTATTTTGATAGTAAGTCAGTAGTATAGTTGTTTAGTTGTTGAAGTGTGACAAGCATTTCAAGAGATAGGATCAGTTTTCTATAAATGCAAGAGTTTCTCAAGGTTTAAACCTTCAAAAGCACAAGAATAATTGGAGGTAAAATTCCCCTTTCAATATACAGCCAGGTATATGATGGAGAAAATAGCAAGTGATTCAAGTTAGTACTCCATCGGTACTCCTAATGCTAACTCATGCATTTTGTTCAGGGAAAGTTGGGAGATAGTGCAGTCAGCAAAGCTGATCAAATAATGACACTTTCTTGTGAAAGAAAATCAGATTACCAACAGATGATAATCTAGGTGGCCAGTTAGTTTTCTAGTGTAATATAGGCCTTTTACAGGATCAGATCACATGAAGGCTTTCAAAATATACCAAAAATGGCAAAGAGTGAAAATTGGCATAAAAGGCAGACCAGTAGTACATTTTTGCAATACTTTAAATCAAGAGAATATTTTGTCTGGGGAAAGCAGCCCTCCTGCAAGACAAACTCTGTAATTTTGCAATTTGAAAAATTTGACCACGTTCAGAATGCCAGCATCATAATTTATTGTAAAGTTACTTTTTTTTACCTGATCTCATTCCTGGAGGCAGTTTTACAGTTGGATGTCATTTTATGGCAACAACTGCATGGTATACCGTGTGACCCAATCCTACAAAATGGATACCAGTGTATGAAGTCTCAAGAGCAGCATGTATGCTGCTGTAGTTGAAGAATCAAAGCCTTTTATTCTATCAGAAGTTATATTTATAAGAACAGTATTTGTAGAGGTACAGTAAGTTATTTATTGAAAAGTTAACATTCAACGTACAAGTTTCGATCCTTTCTGTTCATGACAATCAGTTACTGGACTATACCAATAAGCCACTTTCACTTTCATGTGCAGTTTATGAGGATAACTAGTTGATATTTTGAGATATTTTAGTGAGTGCCTTGACAATCTAACTTGGTTCTGCTCCACAGTATGTGTCATAATGCAATATTTATGCACCAGATTGTATAGACTCTAGATATCTACTTCACATATAATAGAAACAAAAAGTGCTAAAGTTAGAGATACACTTCTATTTAGCATGAGTGTCAAAGTGGCTTACTGACACCTTAGAACACACTGCAATTCCTACATGTGCTGTTCTAGTCATACTCAAAGATGTTTATACTGATACATAATAAATTATTATTATCAGACTTAGAACCCTCCTTTATAGACTATATGAACTGTTCACCCCAATCTTATTGTTATTCAGAGTGCTTTGAAAACACTGGAGATTTATATGGGCCTGTTAAGTAAGGTACATTGGAATTCTTCCACTCCCAAGAGTGATCAACTTCTACACCGTACACTTTCCTGTCTGTCAATGTCTCAATATTGATTTGGTATGATAGTTTGATACAGAATGGAACTTTCGACACTTTATAGTGTACCAAGATGAAAGCTGATGGTATCACGTCTCGCAGTTCTGTACATCACTTGAAGAGGCTAAGAATATGTGAACTTTAGGATTCCTGTATAAAATGTCATGCCAAAGTTATGAATGCACCATGTTCACATGTTCTGCTGCATGGGATCAGTAATGGCGTGCTGCCTATCACAAGTGAATGATACCGTGATGGCATACCTGATGCCACTGGCCACCTTTTCAACTCGATGAAGATTCTCTGAACCAGATGTAAAGAAGGACAAGCGGCCAGCTTTGGGGTCAACTGTGTGATTTGTTTTCTTATCAATAAAAACAAACCGCCCTCCAGTAAAGTCTTTATCATAGTTACTTAGATAAAGCAAAGATGTGTAGTAAAATGACCCATAGGTTGTCTTATCCACATGCGGATGCCAGTATTCGTCGTGTTCCGTTTTAGCAGGCTTCGACGTTATGCGGGAGAAAAATGTGGGTTTAGTTAGGTACAGTCTACTCCTTTTCACACCATACTCCTTCGCAATTGTCGCCTGTATCTTATCCTTGACGGTTTTGTAAACTTCAAAGTCTTCCTTGGAGAAGGCCTCGAACTTCCCGTGCTCTGCTAAGACGTAAATATTCACAAATTTCTCGCCAAAAGTTAGTGCACCCGAATGAAGATCAAGAATCGTTGGGCCTCCGGCCGAACCACCATGTGTCATTCCTTTCTGAGCGATTTTCAACAGCTTTTCTACTTCTTGTGCACTCACAACTCCATCCATAACATGACGGCCACATTTCTTCGGCACACAGCCCTTGAATTTGTTCTCGTAATCAGAGGAACATTTCACAGGCATGTGCTTCTTCGTGTAATTCACGCTGACACTCGCAAAGTCCACTTCTCTCGCCTCCATAAAGTAATTCAACAAGATATAGTCGCGAGAATAACAAAATCCCGCTATGAGGACGATTACCAATACAATCCTCGGCAGAACGGCCGCATCGCCAATTTGATCAATCTTCTTTGTTCTTCCCCCTGCATGAGTTGTCTGGGGTTTTTCTTTTTTCTGTTCGCGTTCAGGCCGTTTTTCGTCCTCTACCGTCTCTGGTTTCTTTGGCTCTTGCTTCTTACGCCTTTGGATGATCACCATGGCTAAAAAGAGCGAAGAAAAAGCACTTTTCACAAACTAAAGCTGAAGTCTTCGCCGTCCGCCATTTTTATGAAAGTGCTCGACCCAGTCTTTTGGACTAGTCGGCCCAGTCTACTGCGCCGAAATATTCCACCGGCCACCGTGTCGCTCGTGTCGCTGGCTTTGGGCGCAAACCTCTTTTTTCTCCGGTCAATTTTTCTCCGTTATTTACTGGACAAAAAGTAGGTTACATTTATCGCAGAGTTTGCGCAATTTATATACGAAGTGTATCCAATGACGCATGTTACAGAACAAATGACGTAATAATGCGTTGCCAAGCAAAATCGTTGAAGAACTTTGTTTTATCTCAAAGAAGGTAGCATTCGATCAACACGTACTGGTCACTTATCACTGCCATTTGAAAAAATATCAGCTCTACGAGCTAATTGAAGTTTTTGAGAATCCAGGTAAGGTTAAGGATGTCTGTTCGCTGGCTCTTAAGTTTTCGGTTTGGCTTGGCGATCGGCTTTATGACCCCGTGCGCGTCGTTTTCTTGCGTTCAGCTCATCTCGCAAATCCATTTTCATTGTATGCCTTTCTGGTAGCTTATGTCTTATTTCTCTCCCAATCTCTCAAGCATTGCCATTTTGATTTCCATTGCTTCTTGAAAAAAACTTTCACTCATCAAAATCGGCCGTGAACTGTGAACGGATTGCTGAGCAGATTTCGGCGTTTTTTTTTTTTTTTTTTTTTTTTTTGATAAGCCATACGCGCGTATTTTTTCTTTCTATCTTCTTCTTATTTCGACTTTTAGAACATTGTTTACAAGCATGTTTTATGGGCTACTGAACAAAGAAGACGAAAAAATGCGTGGAGCCTGGGGTCGAGTCAGATTTCTCAGATTTCTAAGCAACCGCGCAACCTCGTCCCCAGGGCCATGAGCGCAAGACAGAATATTCATGATGGCGTCGAAATACAGCAGAGTGTGTCGGACCGGTAGAGCTATATTGTACGACAAGAACTCAACAAAACCAGCAAGAGAGTGTGCACTCTACGAATTAATGCAAAAACAACCTCGACATTTCTCCGAGTCCGTGCTGTAGTGATCTTCATTTTCTGAACATAGAGTGCATGTGGTGCATTCCCCTGTGTTATAAAGGCTTGAGGTTTTCTTCATTACGAGAACAATTTCCCGGATATGTATGGAATGAGAGAATCGCTGCGCGGCATCGCTACGAACGTCCTGTATTCCTGCTATGCGCAGACTATCTGTCGGCTGCTGGATAATTTTTTATCTGTTTACGTAAAGGTCAGTTGCTGCTGCAACGCCCCCTCCCCGGGATTTAATAGTATCAGGCAGTCATCAAAAGTCCGGAGGGATGTTAATTTTTGGTGTCATATAAGTGCAGCTCCACGATTTGCCTTGCTTTCTTGTATTAATTCATTGTTACTAATTCTACACTCCTTAGTTTTCCATTGGAAATTATCCAAGATGCCATATCATGAAGAGGTAATTAATAGATGCGAGTTTTTATAAATTTAGATAGTTTATTTTCAAGCAAAAGAAGTTTATGCCATTTCTGGATACTTGGAAATAACTGGAATAAATACAATCTGAGTATCAGGCTAATTTTTCCCCTGGCCTAAGGACTGGGGAAGAGGAGAGAAGGCAAAAAAAAATGCCTCTTAGCATACAAATATTACTGTATCATAGGAATGAGCAACACTGATTGCATACCAATAATCTACAAAAAAATGTGGATGTTTCACCAATGCCAATTTCACAATCAAGTGCACTTTGCAGAAGGTTGAGATAACAAAGAGCTTAAAACCTCAGGTTTGCACTAGTGCACAAACATAAATGCAATGTTTGAGAGTGACATATTAGCATAAGCATAAGCTCATGTTGCATGCTTATGTTTATGTTGCATTGTTGCAGCTCTCTTTTCTGCAGTTTGTAATCTTACTGTATTTGTAGGTATATATGACCAGATATTAAATTTTTCTTTTTCTTTTTCTTTTTTTTTTTTGCAGACTCCATTCTCTGAAGAAAAACGTGGGCCCAGGTACAATGACATCACTACAGTCCAGCCTTCTCATATCTGACTTACAAGGAGGGAACAGGAGGAAGCTCTCCCCCATTAATTGTCACTCTGGCACTCTTTCTTCTCTTCCTTCTGTCTCTGTTGCTGTCCCTGTATTTCTCTGTGTCTGTTTGTTTGTCTATCTTAGTGCTTCTTAATCTCTCTGTAAGGTCATATACTTGCATGTCTTTTAAGAAACATAATCAGAATATGAGAATAGATTTTCTTATTTTTCTTGTTTCCAGTCCTGTTTCTGGAATGTCAGGATGTGCACCTCATTTCTTGGGACAAATGATGGTTGATGTATTAGGTGATGACCATGAGGTAAGGAATTGTCACATGGCTGACCTACAGCAATACTGTATTGATCCTTTAAATAAACTTATAATTAATAGACTGTCTGGTTGATGCAGTAGGGGATATTCTGAGGGTATAAAATGGGGGGGGGGGGCAGAAGGGAAGTGAGGATTAGTTAAACTGGATTGACAACTTTTCTTGGTTTTGGTTTTTGAGCCATTTTTAAATACTAAATTATTTTGTTGCAGGCCTATCAAACAGAAGAACAGAAATGTGGAACAGGAGTCGAGGAAGGAGTAAATCAGGCAGAAATGCGAGAACAAAGCAGGGAAAAAGAAGATACTAAGATTCCAACTGAACTGATTAACTCCTTCAACCAACTCCTCAAAAATAACGAGGTAAAGGCCTCTATAGGATGTTCAAGTAAAACTCTCTTGAATCTTTCTTTCACCACCCCTCCCCACCTAGCCTCCTGCGCAGACGCTCGACGAGCTCAGAGCATCTGCGCAGAAGGCTACTCCCCACCCCTCTCTCTCTCTTTTTCTCCTATCTTACATTTTTCCATTCTCCCTATTGCAGGTATTTGAAGGGCTTATCCCCATACTTTTTTCGTATATCACAATGTACTTCAAGACCTCTGTTGTCATGAACGGGCAGCTGTTTGAGAAAGTCATCAAGAAGACTGAGGCTGAGTGCAGGGGTCTGGAAGATGAGGTAAAAGTAAAGTAAAGTGTACGTCACACTTACGTCACAAAGTCACGTGTAGGCAGCTTGGAGACACCCAAGTGTTCACCTAGATTTTGTAGTTTCTTCCACTAAAATAATTGTTCTTAGCTAATAAAATCTAATTGATTATAAAAAACAAGACTACTTTTAGCTAGGGACTCTGTCATTTTCTTTCTGTTTTTCCAATTTTAGCTTCACATCGTGATAGATGAATACGAGAGAAATCAAGGTCATTTGGATAGTCTTCGAGAGAAAGTTGAAGCCGGCAAGGTATTTATATTATGTAGTACTATGAGAAAGAGACAAAGAGAGAAAAATTGAAACAGGCATACCGAATGTAGAGACAGACAAAAGATTAAATATCGACAAAAAATGTCGCAACTTGCACAACTATGGCCTAGTGTCAGCTAGTTCACTGGGTTTCTTATTTCTTTTCATGTTGTAGTCGCTTCTCACAGAAAAGAAGAAGCGGATCAAAGATATTGAGGAACGCTTACAAAAGCAAAGAGCCCTCAACGAGACTCTTTTGCAAGGGACGGCATCAAAGAAAGACGAAGAGGAACCAAGAGACGAAAATGATGATGGAGATGGAGCTGCAACAGGAGAAGAAGAAGGCGACGGAGGAGGTGAAAAAGGAGGAGAAGAAGGGGGGAACGATGAAGGAGGAGAACGAGATGGAGAAGGAGAAGAAAACGACGAAGGAGGTGAAAAAGAAGGAGAAGAAGGAGGAAACGATGAGGGTGGAGAAGGAGAAGGCGACGGAGGAGAAAACGGTGAAGGAGGAGAAGACGACAAAGGTGGAGAAGGAGATGCAGAAGGAGAAGGAAGAGAACGAGGAGAGGAAGAAGATAAAGCCTTTATTCTTTTAGCCTTTCTTCCCGGGGAAGGCGGACAGAGAGACGAAGGAGACGGAGCAAACGACAAAGGAGGCAAAGAAACAGGAGAGGGAAGGAGAGAAGAAGGACGGGAAGAAGGAGATGAAGATGCAAAAGGAGAAAACGGAGGAGGCGGAGACGAGGAAGGTGGTCAAGAAAATGGAGAAGAAAGAGGCACAAGCAAGGCTGCTGCTGATCTGATCAACTCCTTCGACCAATTCCTCAATCCTAAAGAGGTAAGCACGTTTGGGTTTTCTTTCACTCCTTCAATTTCTCTAGTGCCTCACTTGTGTCATGTCGTGGCTCTTCTCTTTTATTCACTACAGGTATTCGAGGGGCACTTTACTCGTATATCACGATGTACTTCAAAATCTTCGTACTCGTGAATGGACAGCTGTTTGAAAAAGTCCTAATAAAAGGCCAAGGCTGAATGCGTGGGTCTAGAAGACTCATCTCGTCACAATTGTCACTTGCAAAAAATCATGGAAACACGCGAGTGTTGCTTAGTTTATGTGGCGGATTATTCCACCAAAAGCGAGCAAATTATAATTGATTAAGAGCAATACTGTTTTTAGCCGATTTACACCGAAAGGCGAGAATTTTTCCTCACAAAGATTGTCGCATGTGGTAATGATTTACACGATGCGATTCATGTCGTAACCGTGTCGTAGAAGCTTGCATCTGACTGTCATTTGTAATTTTCGTTTTCTCTCTGTTTTTACATCTTTAGCTCCACATCGTAATTGGAGAATACGAGAACAATCAAGGTCATCTGGATAGTCTTGGACAGAAAGTTGAAGCGGGCAAGGTAATTTAGATGCTGCAGTACAAAACCAGCCACAGAGTGAGAAGGAGACAAAGAGAGAGAAATTAAAACTGCCACATGGAGACAGACAGGCAAATATTTTAAAGTATTGACAAACAATATCGCAAATGACAAACTCCGATCTGAGTTCATTATATTTTATTTCTTTTCATGCTAGTCACTTCTTATGGCAAAGGAGAAGCAGATCAAAGATATTGAGGAACGCTTGCAAAGACAAAGATCTCTTAACAACACCCTGCTACAACAGTCGGCATCAGAGAAAGACGAAGAGAATGACAAGGATGATGAAGGTGGGGGAAGTGAAGAAGAAGAAAAGGAAAACGAAGGTGGTAAAAAAGGAGGTGTAGATGAAGAAGAAGGAGGAGGAAACGACGAAGGTGGTCAAAAAAGAGGTGTAGATGAACAAGAAGAAGGAGGAAACGACGAAGGTGGTGAAAAAATAGGTGTAGATGAAGAAGAAGAAGGAGGAAACGATGAAGGTGGTGAAAAAAGAGATGCAGATGAACAAGAAGGAGGAGGAAACGACGAAGGTGGTGAAAAAATAGGTGCAGATGAAGTGGAGGAGGTGGAGAGGGAGAGGGAGAAGGCGAAGGAGGAGGAAATCCAGATAAAGATGGAGCAGGCGGAGAGGGAGAGAAAGAAGGAGAAGGAAGTGAAGGAGGAACAAACGACGGAAGAGAAGAACGAAGAAAGGGAAAAAGACGATTCAAATGCAGAAAGAGAAGGAGGAGGAGGAAACGAGGAAAGAGGTGAAGAAGAGGAGAGGGAAGAAGATGGAAGAGAAGGAGATAGAAGCAAGGTCGCCGTTGATCTGATCAGGTAAGCACCTACGTGTTTTCTTTCACCCTTTTTCTCTCCCTCTGTGTTTCTCATTGTTTCATGTGTCATATCTCGGCTCTTCTCTTCTGTCCGCTACAGGTATTTGAAGGGCTGACCCCCTTACTTTACTCGTATATCACGATGTACTTCAAGAGTTCCATGTCGTAAATGGGCAGCTGTTCGAAAAATTCCTCGTGATAAGAGTATACGAGAATAGTCAAGATTATCTGGATAGTCTTGGAGAGAAACTTGCAGCCGGCAGGGTATTTAGATGATGCAGTACTTGAACAAAAATATACAGAGTTGGAAGGAGATAGACGTAGAAACTGAACAGTAGACACCAAATTGAAGAGAGCAGAGACAGACAGTCCAATATGTTAAGAAACTTCTGACAAACAATATATCACAACTGACACTGCAACTCATAGCAAAGGAGAAGCGGATCACTTGCAAAAACAAGAGCACTCGATGAGACTCTGCAAGAGCCGGCATCAGAGAAAGAAGAATATATATTAAGAGATAACATTAACGATATTGAAAGAGGAGATGGAGAAGGCGCGAAAGGAGTTGGAGGAAGTCGGAGGAGAAGAAGAAGAAAGCGGAGAGGAAGGAGGAGGAGAAGGAGAACGCCAGAAAGAAGGGGTAAGGAAGACGGAGGAGAAGGATAAAGTGGAGACGGTAGAAGTATTGTGAAAGAGTGAGACAGAAGAAAAGAAATTAAACTCAACAGGAGTGGAGGTGGGAGATAAGCCACAAGCACAACAAGAACAAGTAACACAAGTGAAATTGGCAGAAATGCGAGGAAAATAGGAACAAGTATTAGCGACGAAAGGAAATTGAAGGACATACAGTCTTCTTTCTTCTTTACTCTCTGTCTGTTTCACTAAATTTTCTCGCATTCGTCTCTTATCTCTCCTACAGTACTGATCTTCGTACTGTACTCGCACATTACGATGTATTTCAAGATCTCCATTCTCATGTACGGACAATATTGAGTAGACAGCTGTTTGAAAAAGTCCTCAAGGCCCAGGCCGAGTGCAGAGGTCTGGAAAATGAGGTACGTTACATACGTCACAAATTCACGTGCAAACAGCACCCTTTCGTCATTTTTTGTTTGTTTCTTTTCATTTTCTCTCGTTTTTGCATCTTTAGCGAACTAGCAGAGAATACGGGAACAATCAAGATGATCTTTTATGCATGACAACCCTTTCACTCCCAAGAGTGATCAACTTCAATTTTCTCCTCCGGTTTCTCGCCAGAATTATATCATGCAGAAAGGAGAACTTGGCTTTTTGATATACCTTGTTCAGATGAAAACTGATTAAACTTTCAATTCTCACTACATTGCTTATACAGTTCCTTCTTAAAAGGTTAGGAGAATCTGTATTTTGAGCTTGGGAATGAAAGGGATAAGTGATGGGGCAATGAGATACTTAGTTCCTTCCTCACTTTTTCGAGAACGATCCAAACGTTCCATAAGGGTTGAGTATTATTTATGGGAGTTTGATTCTTCGATTTTCTCATGCAGGTTCAAATCGAAAAGCAGTTTTTAACTGAGGATCTTTCAGAGAGGGACTAGGCTCGGGCAGTCTGCTACACCAAAAGGGTTTCCAGGAACTCTTTGTGCAAAACTGAGTTGTTGGTAAGTGCATAACTTTTTTACTCAAGAGGCTAGAGTGATCAAATTTAATTTTCTCGTTAGGTTTCTCATCAAAGAAACATCACACAGTATGGAAAAATTGGCTTTTGATAGCCAAAGCTGATTAAACTGTCAGTTCTCAGTACATCACGTATGCATTTTCTTCCTGCAATGTTGGGAGGATCTGTATTTTGAGCTTGTATCTTGAGGGTTTCTTACGAGGTAACAGCAAGCATAATATCTTCCACTTGAGTAATTGTTATGTGGATGAACTTTTATTTTTAAGAAGAGAAAAAAAAGTTACAAAATCAAACCAATCGCCGCCAAGATAATTGCTGCGCAGCGAGCGAAGCAGCAGTTCATATTTCGATACGCTTGACTGGGTCCGTTTGCATTAGACCACATTGCCTCGCGCGCTGGCAACCATAATGCTTTGCGGCACTTGACTTCACAACAACAACAACACGTTCTGCGCGAGTTCTTCCTTTCCACGTGGGTGAGTTGTCATGTGCTGGTAAATACAGTAGACCCCAGTTGTTCAATGCATAACTTATCCAGTAGATAAGTTGCTATCCAGCATAAGCAATGTCATCCCAACTATATTTATGCGAGATTACACCAAAACCAGCGCAGCAATCACTATCCTTAGATATCCTAGTAGAACATATATGGAGGATATAACACGGCGGCGCGAAGATATGGATGTTTTTTTCGAGTGGTAAAAACAATATTTTACAAACGAGCGCTGCGCGACTGAGTAAAATATTGTTTTTACCACTCGAAAATACAATCCATATCGTGTTTAACGAGAAAGTGCACAAACAATCGTGCTAAAGCGGGAAATGATGCCAACGATATCCTCACTAGTGAGGATATGGAAAATACGCCACTAGGGTCCCGGATGTAGTTTCGTATGGATTTTACGCACGTATATTTTCCAATAAAACACTCGTGTTTATATAATAAACATTCATAAGTTATGAGAACAAAAGCGGCAACGTGAAAGTGAGAACGAAGTAACACTTAACCCTGCATATTTTATCTCATTGGTTAGAGATCGTGGGTTTCAACTACAGTCGAAGTTCCGATTTTTTGGGCTCAGTATTTGCATAACTGGGCTTTTTACTTTTTCTTTGAGTTACCTTTGTAAACCAGCATTATTTACAAACCAACTGCCACACGCTTGTGTTTATCAGAAGCACACACCTTTCTTACGTGCTGGAAGTGAAGCCATAATAAAATATTGAAATTAGAAAATTATATAGATTATGAGCTCGAGCAACTATCATCTAATTCATATTGAGAGCGAATAATGTATGTTTTAGTAGGATTCTATTCTAAATCTCCAGTTTTGAAGGGAGAAAATCAACAGAATAGAAAATGCACTCACTGCACTGGCAAGCGACCTGATCATTTTACAGCTAGCTTGAGATGCCTAGTGTGAACAGCCCCTAAACTAGCGGTCTAGGAAGTTTGGCGCGCAAAAGCCTGTACTTGAAAGGACCCTTTTTAGACCCACTCCAGTCGTGCTATGAACAATTGGGCCCTATGCCGTGGGGGCATGTTTGTTGTTATCCGTTTGGCTTTCAACTAAACAAGGGAAAAATTGCGCAGTGATTTTCTATACTTTTTGCATTAACTATCTATCGCATTGGCTTATAAGTGATATTTTGCGCAGTGAAGAAAAAGGAAAAGACCCTCTCCTCTGATTAGTAGTAGAAACTCCTGATTACTACTGTAGGTCAGCTATAGAGCCATATTTTTACTCGGATGGCATTGGTGGTCTGGCTTCAAACGTTCAGACTCTTGCCGTACGTATCCCTACAGGCAAAGAAATTATAAACAAACTGAGCTGGGCCTCGTAAAAGGAAAGGAAGATTCAGTTAAAAGCAGTAATGATACTGAAAATTATCAACGGACTGCCACCTGCATATCTAAACGACGTTTCTAAAGAAGGACCTGCGATATTATGTCGACCCGGCTGAGCTGTCAGCCAGCTGTCAATCAGTAGCGGACGAGACAAGAGTTTCTATTAATTATATTATATTACTTGAGACCAGAAGGTGTATTCGGTTATATAGCTTAAATAGAAGTTTCAGGATTGCGAATCAGTACGCGTCTTTGTCAATATGAAGCTTTTATTAGGTATTTAACTTCTTCTAAATACAGTGTAGCATTTAGGCATGATGACTCCAATCATGGCCGTGTTTCTTTAGCTATCTTACGGGCGCAATTTTTGGCCAAGTCCTCCAAACTTAGCAACTCTAGTTATACCACCCGGTTGTAGTACTTGAGCGTTGACGTTATCATCATCACCGTCCCACATCGCTCTCCATCCCAAATGACATGGTAAAGCTAAGTCTTTACCGTTAGCTTGCTTGATCTGATCTAATATGTCAACCAGGAGGTTAGCACAATCTCGGCACGGGTGTTTAAAACTGAACATCATAACATAGTTGATTGGTTTTTGGGCTTGGACGTAAGCCTTGAGGTCATTATAGGTTGCCACCTGGGAAAGAAAGAAAACAAGTTTAGGTGATGTTAGAATTTTATTAGATAATAACTAGAAATACGATATTCGCAGCTACCCTCGCCCTAATGCGGTGAATTCAGTCGAGTGTATCGCATTTGGTAAACTAAATGTGCTTCCCGTGGGAAATGTCTTTGGGCCCCGTTTATATGGAGAAAAGTTGTCCCGGGTACCCGAGACATTCCTTACCCCCCTCAAAATTCGTCTCCGGATTTTTATCTGGATGCATTACTCATCGGATGGCTTACTAGCTCAGACGGAAAATTGGTCTCTAGTGTAAAGTTCTCTTACCTCGTATGGTGTTTTAAAGTTGGGCCATGTGATAAGTTTTTAACGTTTTGCACCAACATTTTTGGGGAGCAAAATTTCCTCGAAAATGACCTCGCTGACCAGCAAACATTCCCACAATTTCGGTATAAAATCTCTGAACTTTCGAGTCCTACCAAAATTGATGTGCATATGCTATGGACCTGATTTTTATGTCTACGCTTTTTTCATGCTCGTTTCAATTTTAAAAGCCTGCAATCTCAGTCACGCCATTCATCACATTACCAGTGGCCAATTCGTCGGTCAGTATCTAAAGCTCGCACCTTTGATTCGGGAAAATGCTGACAAACCGTGCCGAAATACATATCTTTTAAGGTTCAGGCTAACCAAAATCAATAAACGTTGTATTAAGAACATTTTGTATTTTGACATTATTTACGTAGGCATCTAAAATGAAGTGACTATCTAAGTATGAGTTATTTGGGGAGCAGTGTTGGTCCTTATGGAACATGTAGTTATGTAGCATTTCGGGAACATTTTATGACTCTTCTCATTCCGCTCACCCGCTTTCCCCGTCCCGACAATGTTGGCATCAAATATTTGTAAATATGACTGTGACTGTAGGTGTGTGAACCACTGAGCTTTGAACTTTACCTGGTTATGGATTATCCATTCCGCATGAAGGGGACCTTCACCCCTCTCCTGGGCCACCTTCTTTGACGGCCACCACTCAGGTCGGGCCAGCAAATAGTTTTCGTTGACGTCGGTTCTTGGAGGCGCACAGGTATAATGGTTGTCAACCCAGGCCACATTGCTGTCTGCATTTGGATGTGGCGGGGCGTATTGGAAGTTAGCCAGCTGGCCTTTGATAAGCCAAACGGCTGCGTATTCGGACCAGTTGTTATCGTACGCCATCAAGCGTTGATCTTCGATCAGAGGAATATGTTTTATAAAAAAATTGTCTATCTCTTGTACAGATCTGGGAACTATCAACCCGTCCGCTAAATCGTTACGCGAGTTGTTGTGAAGCCGACTCAAGCATTGGTCATCGCACGTAAACAGCTTAACTGAAACACAATGAAAGTACGAATAGGTTAATGCCTGACTTTTACGATTAACTAAATTCTGTCTTTCATGCTTTTGGCCAACAAACTCTAGACTAAGTAAATAGTGTGCGTGTTTTGAGAGTTTAGTGAGATAGACTAGATTTAGCTCGCTGTTTTATAACTTTTATAACTTTTTATAATCTATTTAAATAATTTCACAAAACGTTAAATACGTAAGAATTCTTCTACTTGGGGTGAAATCCATGACATCATCCATGTAATAGTTAAGTAATCTTCCAAGAATTTACCTTTTTTGGGGACTTCTGAACTAAAGGTACAACAAATTTAAACAAACAAAACAAAAAACAAAAATTAATGCTCTTACCATCTTGTTGATTTCTACGACCGTTGTCGACTTTCTTCGGTTCTTCTTTCTTCGGTTCTTTTTTCTTCTCTCCAAGTTTGGCGAGTGCATCTCCAAGTATCAACAAACAGATTGCAAACAAGAAGCTTGCTTTAAATCCCATCGTGAAGATAACCTGTAAATGAAATTGAAACTCACAATATAAACCAAGATTATCCGATATTTAAAGATTCAAAACAATTTATTAAAAAGAAAGCTTAAAATAGGGGCCTACATGTGTTGGTGAAGACTAGATTTTAAGATATATCTACAATTTAGAGTCGAGCTATCTTCCATTACAAGAATTTTAAAGCTGACTCGGGCACCGTTTATATATGGAAAAAATTGTCTCGGGTACCCGAGACAACCCTCCCCCGAGTTACCCGGGGCGAGCTAAGTTTTCACTTATGAAAACTCCAACCAGCCATTTACATGAGGAGGCCAGACAACTCTTCTTGGGGGGATTGGGGGGCGAGACAACTCGGGAGGGCAGGTTGTCTCGCCGCAGCAGGCCAGGTGACCCTGGCAGACGAGAAAACGTTTTCTCATATAAACACTTCGGCTCTGTGGAAGCCGACAACTGGAGTTTACGGAAGCCTGTTTCGCCCCGATCCAAAAATTTGGCATAATCAAAGCCACAAGAGTACAGAAATCAACGATAGAGCGATCTTTCTTCGGTCCGCCATCCGTGGGCTTTACTAAATATGATAAGCTTAGTTTTAAAAATTCTTCCCAGTCTCCAAACCGAGAGGGACAGCTTTGACCAGGTTTACCAGGGACAACACTTTTTTATATAAGCGCTCGATAAAGTTGTCTCGAGCGGGAGGGTTGTCTCGGGTACCCGCGGGACAACATTTCTCCATTTAAACTGGGCCTAATGCTCTATTAGAAATACTTCATAAATTAACATTTCCCACCTTTCAGCTCTTGAACTCAAGAAGATCGCTTCTCTCGGTATGAGATAGTTCCAGACCTCAAAGCAAATCTGAACTGAAGTTTAGGCCAAATGGGAACTGCTTTTAAAGGGTAATCCCTGTGGGTGAGAGAGTTAATTATTCACAACGTTCTCCCATTTGGCTACTCTCGACGTTACATCATAGACCAGCATGTATAACTCTGCTTTTAGTATCGCAGGTACAAATATTACGTTCTGTCAACAATTTTAACACTCTCTTTAAAAAAGGACAGAAAACAGCATGAAGAGCAAGCCAATCAATGCAAAGAAAGCATGGATAATCCTTTCAAAGATTAAAAATTAAATGCAACCACAATAAAATCAAAGATAAGAAAAGCAAACAATGGGCCTACGATGACCTAAAATGACTGTCAACACTGTAAGTTTTTATTAGTCCACTCTTGACGTTACATCACAGGCCAACAGGTGGGCTTATAGTATCACAGGTGCGAGTATTACGATCTGTCAACAATTTTAACATCATTTCAAAATGAAGAACAAACAGCATAAGGAGCAAGCGAATCAGTGTGAAAAAAAAAGACTGGGAGTGTTTGTCTAAAAACTAAAAACGGAATCAGCGACTATGATAAGCACAAAATAGAAAATTGGAAAAATAGAAAACAAAAAAAAAATACTTGAAAATTGATTATGTTTGAAAGCCGTCGCAAGTAATAGGATTTTCGCGGAAGCGGCCCCTCGGGTTGGCTAGTAATTATATATTAATTAACTCTGTGGTTAATGAGGTACTGGCAGATGAGCCCCATATTAGCTGTGATCAATAAACTCTCATTTGAGCCAAACTATCAAACAAACAATTTTTAAAACAGTGTGATACATATGTAAAGAGACTGTAAAAGATGCATGCAGTTAATGGGCCACTATTAACACTGCATAAGAGACCAACATGTATGCTTTTATTGTCTCAAGACAACTGTTTTGACATGGTTCTCAAGAAGGAAAAAATGGTATAAAGAACAAGTAAATCAGTGCAAGGAAAACAGGGATAGTCTTTTCACAGACTGAAAATTCAATAGCGACCATAATAAGGACAACGGGTAACGAAAGTAAACACTGCAGTTCAATGAAACTAAGAAAAAAGAAAGATTGTAAGAATACTCGATACTGCGAGGAAAAATGATGATCAGTTCATAATCAAGGCGAAATTCGAAGGAGTTTCTAAAAATTCTTTTTTCATTATTTAACTTTGAACCAATGTGGGTAAATTTGGGTTACTGAATGTTCCAATGGGTCAAAACTGTAGATTGTTTCATTATACAGGCTACTACATCATAGGCCAGCATGTGGGCATTTAGTATCACAGGTAAAATATATTACGTTCTGTCAACAGTTTTAATATTCTTTTCAAAAAAAGGGGGTATGTGCAAAGAAAACGGGTAAATATCAAAAAGAAAAAGCCATCATGATAAGAAAAACGACTACAAAGAAATGTTGTTTCATTTCAAAGCGCTACCGAAATTGCTTTCCGATGACCTAAAATGTATGTAAGAGAAATAATTTTTTTATAAGACAGTTGAATAAAAGCAAGAAAGAATACTAAAAAAGATACAGAAATTGTACAAGAGCAAAATGATTTATGTTCATAACTGAAGGAGAAATCGAAGGAACCCCTCACGGCCTGGATTTATATATAATTATTATATTCTTGGGGGTCCCATTAGTATATATATTAACGTAAAGCTTCATGTTATTGAGCACTGCATTAAAGTTACTAATATTATTATTTCAAAGTTCCCTTAGTGTTATATCAACTCTTCGCTGAGATGGTCATTTAAACCATAGGTGGACCCAGGGTTTTTTAAAGAGGGTGTCCGGAGAAAATGAGAAGCGACCGCTAAGGGATGAGGGAAATTGGAAAAATCTCACTCCAGGTTTCTGAAGTAGCTTTTTTTATCAACGCCAAAGTTACTTATATTTGAGATTTTCGGATGGATCGGAACGTCCCATCCTATTACTGAAACCTTGTTAATTTGATAATCAATTATTTTTGTAAACTAACTCTTAACTACTCTAGTATTTCAATTTCACAACAAATGATTTTGAAAAAGGAAAGAACTGCATGGGCTATATTTTAAGCAAAGTTTGGCCACGGTTAAGAAAGTTCTGATCTAAAGCAAGATTTAGTGAACAATGAACATGCTTATCGGACCACGGCTAAACGTGGTCTTTATAAACCGACGCCGATTCATGTTCTAAAATTGCAGTCTCACCTTTGGTTAGCCCTGGTTTACGGAGTCCGTCGGCTAAACGTCAATTTATTGATAAACCAGCAGGAGGTCTGAGTTAGGCTTTATTTAAAAAATCGGCCCCATAAGTTCAACGTTAAACAAATAGTGGCTCACTTCTATTGTTTTGGTGCATTCTCATGTCGCCGTAACCTTCAATGTGGACTTAGAAGTGCTGATGAACTTGACCGCGCTAAGTCGAATTGCACGCTGTTTTAACGCGGCATACGGGAGCTGGATTTGTACCAACCTCGCGCGGTCTTTCGGTCAGCCTGCCAATTTTGCCGTTCATTTGTTCAAAGTAACAGCTCGTACAGAAGACAAATAAGATCCAACATAATTAGTTAATGCAAGAAACCGAACCTACATGTAGCTCCGACACCAAAATGGAGTGCACCGGCCTGGATCTGCCCAGAAAACAGATACCTCCCTGACCCGTTGCTTCTCTCTTTCTCTTTCATTGTACATCTGAAAACATCATGCCAATAAAGTGATATCAGACAACTACATACAGCTTCCATAATGCACAGAAGAACATATTTTTATTGCTTTTTTTTTTTTTTTTTTTGTTTTTTTTTTTTGGCAAATTCAATGTTACACTACCGTTTGACCCAAAACTGAATATCTGAAAAGAAGTTCCGTTTTATATTGCGGACAAAAGCTACGGAACACACTTCCTAGCGATACAAGATTCCTGTCCTGAAGCTTGTTCATGAACACGGTAAAAAATCTCTTGATCTTCAAAGTAAGATTTAACGTCACTTGCGGTATCCCGCTTAAAATACGAGAACGTTTGCTTATTATTCATTGCTATATATTGCACGCATAACTAAAGTTAAGTTAAGCCCGTTGGGCAGGGTTAACTTGGATCGATATCAAATCGAATATTTACTTTTTCGTTTCTTACTATTTAGTTTCTGCGACCAAACCTTCCTGTATTTTACACGTTTTTTTTATAGTTATACACTTGAGCTAGAAGCGCGCTTACCTTTGCTTGACCACGCCATGTTGAGTTGCCTAGCACTTTTTCCAGCTGACTAAAAATGTGATCCGCTCAACGATTGGTGATAATCAGCTGGGTAAATCGAAAGAGGAACGTACCTACTATGCCAATTTTTGCACAACACAAGCTAAACTTGAAAAAGGGCTGACCAGTGAACAATAGAGGCTAAATTTAAAAATTCTTTTGTTTGTCTCTCTCCAAAAATAGTCTCGCTGTTACAAAAACACGTGGATCTTTGGCAACAAGAGTCATACACGGTTTCCGTCGTTCGCAGTTTCATCTCCAGATACACAATCCACCTTTTGGAAACAGTGTCTCGCAACTTTTACTTCATCGATTTAACATTCAGTCGGTTGATTTGAAGAAAATCGTGTAACATGCAAACAGGATGGAACCCAGGTCAGCACAGAACAAAACAATGCAACAAAGTAAGTACATCAGCTTCAATTTATTAGTCATAACTACTTCGTTGCATTTCATCACAGTTTGTAATAACAGCGGCTAAAGCGTGCAGCGCGGGAGGGGGGGCAGTACAACGCCATAAGCATGCAAGCTAAAGCACAAGTGTGACTGCTGCAGTCAAAGTTAACGATTAGTTTGTATTCCTTTTTCGTGTGAACAGTAACAGCACAGTTTTAATTTACAATTTAATTTTAATTTAGAAATCTTGTCGATAGATAAAGCCGTTCGTTCGTTCGTCCAATATCTCTTTTTCGTTCACTGCGAGTAAAAAAATACTTGAAATGACAATAATAAAAAAAGAAAAAGAAGCAAAACAAAAAGTACCATGCAGTTGACCACGTGTTGCAACACATGGAATTAGTTTCCTAAGATCTACACAACAAATGTTTTCCTGATGAGTCATGTAATTTTTCATTTTCGTAAGTGGTTCAAAATTGAGTGATATGCTATTTCATAACTATTCACTGGTTATTAAGTAACACTAAATATTCGACAAGTCAGTGTTGTACTTTTCATTTTTTCAATTTACTTTTTAATTATTTTTTTAACTTATTCAGTAGTTTCAAATATATCTATCCAACAAAAAAGTTTCAAGGATATGCTCGTCAGGAGCAAACCGTAAGAGTACAATATAGATTATTCACGTCTTGAGTCGTGTCTCCTTCATGAAAACGGAACTGACCTCGTTCAAATAGCAAAAGAAGAGATTCGAAAAAAAGTCGAAACCGGGCGGAGATCAAATATATCCAGCCAGTAATGGACGACAACACCAACCAGTCTGAACTAGCTGATACAGATAATGAAGTAGACCCAGAGCCTTGTCGCACACCGGACTACCGACACAGCGATGACGAAAATGAAGACACGCCATTGTACACTGGGTCGAACCAAACGGAGCAAGAAAAATCCAGCTGTTTCCCAAGCGATAAGATCCAAATGGAGCAGAGACCAGAATCACAGCAAGAGAACACAGAAGAGGCACAATCACCGCCAAGCCGAAACAAAAGAAAACACAAGACTGTTTCTTTGGAAGCCAAAGTCGCCAAAACAAAAACAGCAATCAACAAATTGAAGAGACATAGCAAAAGCAAAACCTGCCCCAAGGCGCTAGAATATGGAGCCCGTGTAAACATTCCTCCAGATGAGGAATTCAAAGAAGAATTAACGGATATCAAACAAGCGGCCGAACAAGCCTGTGTTCAAGCCCTAACTAAATTCTATTATCGTCGCCTAGAGAAACAAGAGGCGAAAGTTAACAGAAGAAAACAGTCTCAAGCTCTAAAGAAGACAGGTCTATACAAACCGCAATGTGAGACAAATCAATCGGCGGCTAGAGCTAGAAGACTTGTTAACGACACCAATAGTCTTGAAGAAATCCAGCAACAGCTCATTCAAATGAAACAAATGATGTACAAAATGCAAAGATGTGTAAACAATAAAGATGTTGGGCAGTACCACTGTCTGTTTTCTGAGTACAAAACCACGACACCGCTGAGACACGTTTTCGACCCTGAGATTACCATATTTTTAGCGGTTATTGCGCTGAACTGTGTTTTCATAGTTTGCATAACGCTTGTAATCTCAATACCAAGAAGATAAAAAACAACATGGACTCGACTCGAGTACAAGTTTACAGTTCAATACATTTTCTGTAACATTCACAAAGTTGTGTAGAAGATGAAGCTATGTACTGGCTAGATATACTTGATCTTTTTCAAGACTGCGGTTTCGATTCTGTGCAAATCTCTTCTATTTTGACAACTGCTTAGGGAAAGCAAATTCCTCAATTCCGTCTCCATAAAGGAGATACGACTCCAGACGTGAAACGATTACTCTTTTGGCGCTTTAATAGCGTATATATCCTTGCCAGAGATTTTCTCATCGAAAGGATATCATTCGACATATCGTTGAATATATTTTGGCACTGTTAAATAATCTAAATCGCATGCAAAAAAGTAATTTTAGTTACTCATCTTTCGACTAAGGGGGCCCCGAAAATTGATGGATCAATGAATAGCAATCTATTGTTTCAAAATATGAACAGCAGTCCGACTTGCTTAAAAAAAATACTAGTTTTTTTTTTTTTTTATCTAAAGACGCTACTAACCTATTCTTGTTTCCGATTATCCTTTGTGTAGAGAACTAAATTTAGCCTTTGATTTTCTAGATGTAAACAAAAACATTGCATTGGCTGAGAGGTTTAGGTAAAGGCTAAAAGGGATGACTCAAAAGGACCTAACGAAGGGTCAAGGTTAGAACTCTGGCCCCGGTTTTTCAAACGACGATTAGGCTAGTCCTGGATTAGGTCTGAACTTTCTTGTCATTTTTAAGCCTGAAGGGGCTAAAGTGTCCTCTGCAGCACGGCTTCCTTAATGCTTTTTGAGCGGGAACAAGCATTTTAATCAATCGTAGGACAAAATGTTGCGGTTTATTGGCAGAAAGGTTGAAAGAAAAAAATTGGTTAATCTAGCTGGATTAGCTTAATCGGCTTTCGAAAAACTGGGCCCTGGAGATACTTCTTAAGAAAGGATGACTCAAAACAAGGACGTCAGGTCCTTTTGAGTCATCCCTTTTAGCGTTCTCCGAGAGGTCCGATCACTTTAAGTACTCGTTATGGTTACTTCGCACTATCGCCCCTTGGGTGTTTTACTTTTAGGTTTTAACTAACATCAATTGCACTTTTAGTAAAGTCATTCCGTCTTCATGAAGATGTTTAACAGGCCCACACGACACCAGACGTGAATAATGTACCATTTTTTTTCAAGCATATCCTTGAGAAAGTTTCGTATATATCTTTGAAAATACAATTGCACTGCTGAATAGAATATCGAATCCAAGAAAATTATTTGAGTGAATTTCGATTGTTTAGTATTACTCAATAGCCATGCAGTTGAACAACTGTGATAATGTATCACTCACTCAATCATTACTTATAAGTTCGTAACAACGTCAACTGAAATATATGTTACTTGCAGTACTGAGAAATAGAGAGAGAGAACTGTAGAACAGATCAAAACCTTCATGTTATACAGTAAGTCTCCTCACATTTTACATTCTCTGCCAGAGAGTACGATGCTTCGTGTAATTTATGGTTCCCAAGTTTAAGTGATACTGTTTATCACAGTTATTGCCTTTGCCACTTGCTCCAGGAACGAAACTTCCATATCTTAAATGAAGATGACAATAGGGCTATTTTAATGAGATGCAACGTTCAGTAACCAGAAAGACGTAAGGTTGTTGTCAAGAAGAAATGAGATTTTGGGCATATAAGTGGGTATTCTCGTTACTTTTTACACCCTGAAGTAGCATTCAGAAGCTCTTCGACTTTTCCCCGATTATAAACTGGTCGACATTTTTCTCTTGTACGAAACAAAGTTTCTTACTATCGTTTATTTTTTCTTCCTTTTATTAAAATCTACTGTGAAACACAAATGTAAATACTACCTGTTGGATGAGGTGATTAGAGATTCCCATACGGTACGATATTTCAAGTTTAATAGCCAGCCTCCTATTCTTTTCCCCGACAAACTATGGACAAGAAGTCAAGGCGATTTTACTGATTACGCGCGCGAGACCCGTTTTGCAACCGAAAACAACGCAAGAGCTTTGAAGGAATTTTTGTAAGTGTGCCTGAGACATTTCTCCCAACAGTTTTTCTCGTTGTAGAAACCATTCTGAAAAACGTTCAGTTTTTCGTGCAAGTTTTGGGTAAATGGACTCTCTGGCTTCTATGAAACAAAGCACAAAGCACTTCGTACCAACGGCTTAGTACGAAAATGAAACACAAAAGCAGTGAACACTGCTAGAATGAACTTTGTTGCTTTCTTTTTGTTGTCCAGCACAGCTGCCTCGTTTACCGAAACAATTCTGCTTCGGTGACAGCAGTAAAACAGGCGCCATTTTGTTTCAGACCGGAAGTCACCTACTATTCCGAGATTGAGTAGCCAATCAGAGCGTGCGGAAAGCACTATTCAGTTGTGCTGTGTATAGTAATGACATTTAAGTAACCCGGCGCAAGACTCAGTGCGGTGCCGCTTTCAGACATAAACAGGGTTAATGCTGTTCGCATATTATGGTTGCTTTTAAAACTTTTAATTTGCAATTTTTGAAAAAAAAAAAAAAAAAAAAAGAGAGAAACTGCCCAGGTTTTCTAGTTTACACTAATTCACCTGCTCTTTGTGCTGCTTTCTTTTCTTTTTGAAGAGAATGTTAAAATTGTGTACATAACGCACTACTCGCACGTGTAAGGCCCACATGTTGGCCTGTGGTGTAATGTTGAGAGTGGCCTAATGAAACGACGTTGTAAACAATTAACTCGGTGCTCTTACTTACAGTATTGACATTTATTTTAGTTCATCGTAAGCCCATTGCGGTGTCGCCTTCAAACGTACAAAGAGCGTTCTTTGTTCTTAATGTTAAGGTGGCTTCTTAATTTTTAATCCTTGGACTATCTCTCTATGGTTTCCTGGCAGTGATTGGCTTGCTTTTTGTTCTGTAACAGCTGCTCTTTTCTTTCCTTTTTGAAAAGAATGTTAAAACTGTTGACAAAACGTAATACTTGTACCCGTGATGCTAAAAGTATACCGTACCTTGGCCTAGGATGGAACCTCAAGAGTAGCCTAATGGAACGACGCTGTGAATATTAATTAACTCTCACCTACAGGGATTACCCTTTAAAAGAAGTCCCTATTCGGCCTAAACTTCAGTTTAGATTTGCTCTGAGGTCTGGAACTATCTCATACCGAGAGAAGCGATCCTCTTGAGTTCAAGAGCTGAAAGGTGGGAAATGTTATTTTATGAAGTCTGCTAATGGAACTTAATTCAGCTTTACTTTATACACTTCGGAAAATCAAGTTCCTCAATTGTTATGAACTTTTTTTTTGTGCACTCCACAGTCCCTCTTTTGAGCTTCCTTAGTTTTCAATCAAGTCTTCTTTCTAATAGAACTTTTCATCTTTAAAGTTCTTGTAATGGAAGTTAAGTCGGCTTTAATTTGTAGATAACTCCCCAAAATAAAGTTCCTCTTGTTCTGAATCTTTCTTGTTGTAGCAAACCTTTTTTTTAAATAACACCACATGTAGCCATTTTGAGCTCCCTTTTCAAGCAATTGCTGCTCGCTTCGAATCTTCCAACACCAGATAAGCAAAATCATAAATCACGGAGTGTTCTTTTTCTCTCAAATAAAGCTGAGCTAGTTTGACATTTGGCGTTTTTATAAATTCCTCCTGGTTTTTACTGTGAATTTCAATTTTATTTACAGGTTGTGCTCACGATGGGATTTAAAGCAAGCTTCCCGCTTGTAGTCTTTTTGTTGAGTATTTTTGGAAATGTACTCGCCCAGGAAGATAACGGTCAAGGAGCTAAGGAACATGGTGAGAGCACTGTAGATTTTATTACATATTTTGTTTAAAACTCCATTGATTTTCTTCGTTGCACTTAAAAAGGTTGAAAAGGTTCTTTGGACATTGCCCAGCCTATATAGTTGATGCCATGGATATCAAAAGCAGGATAATTGTCACGTTATGTATTTAGCGTTTCATAAAATGATTTCTTAAAGTTATATAACTGGTGACAAAACTCTCAGCTCGACGACGACGTCTAATAATCTCTCAAAACACGCCTTCGTTGATATTTAGTTTGAGTAAAACCGACTTTGTAGTTGGTCTTTGATCAAAACCGTGACCTCTGTTAGATGAAAGGTTGAGACAAAAATATAACTGTTAACTCTGGATTACCCGAGAAATAGGGCAGACTAAAATATTTATTCTTTCTGTCAGGCATTAACCTATTCGTTACTTTTATTGTGTTCCAGTTGGGTCGTTTACGTGCGATGACCAATGCTTGTGTTGGCTTCACAACAACTCGCGTAACGATTTGGCCGACGGGTTGATAACTCACAAGAGTTCAGCAGAACCGGATTATGTAGAGGATTTTTTTACAACACGTGGTCCTCTAGTTGAACCACAGTGCATAACGCGCAACGACAAAAAATGGAGACAAGTGGCTGCCATTTGGGTTGTTAAACATAACACAGCCCCAGCCTCCCACACAGTTAATCGATTAACTAATTATACAAAGTTATTGCCTTATCAGTTCTAATTAGGCAAATAGAAAACGCTACTCTTATCAAAGCTAAATTATTGGTGTTTTATTGCAACACGTTTTGTACGCCTTAATGGTAGCCTGGGACGTCGGGAAGTGTGCAAACCGAAGAGGAAGCTCATGAACTAAATATAACATTTTGTACGAGGACAACGACATTTCTATTCCATGGCTCGGGGTAAAAATCGAAAGCACTGGCCTATTTCACGTCGAATACAAAGTTCTTATCATAATTACCTTGAAGTTTTGTATAACTTTCTGTATTATTTTGTATAACATTCTATCAATTTTTGTCTAACATTTAGCCATCTTTTTACAGTTGTGTGAAAGCTGTCATTATCTGCCAGCGCCATTAAAACTGAACTTTTGTGACATCCGAGTAATGATTTTCTAGCAATCTTATTGGGTCGTACCCTGGGTACCAGAGTTTATCTCGCTCTCGGAAGTTCCGCGCTGCGCGGACGCGTAGTGCTGGGGACGAAGCCACGGGCGGCGGAGGGGAATCCCGTGGAAGCATGGGGTCGAGATATATTCAAGATTCCAAAGACACCGCGGCAAAACGCACTGTGTATGCGCGGCCGAACAACTTCCCGCCAAAATACGCGGCTGGCTTCTACTAGACTTGGATAAAGTTTGCTCGTAAAATGCCCAATTATGCCTGCCGGCAGTGCTCGTAAAAACCGTGAATCATACTCAAAATTATGCTCGGTACGAACCTCGCGCCAGTCCCTTTCCGTGCTTGGTTTCGCCCCCAGCCCTTCGCGGCCGCTGGCTTTTTTTTGTGGGGGGGGGGGGGGGGGGGGGGGGGGGGGGGGGGGGGTTCTTTTACGTAATGCCGCTGACTTTCGACTTTACAGCATTTGATGCGGGCGCGTTATAGCGAGAGTTGAGCGAATCACGAGATCTTTTGATTATTTTTTAATTTGTTTTATTTTTCTTTCAACCATAATGCATGTCTTTGTCTTACTGATTTCTTCAAATTATGCTCGAAAATGCGGCATTATGCCGGCATAATGCCAGATGCTCAAAGTAGTGAATTATATTCGAAATTATGCCGGCATAATTTATCCAAGCCTAGCTCCCACCCAAAACCTTTGTTATTTTCTAAAGTTAAACTTCCGGTGGGTTTGTTTTAAAAACTTAGGCGCAGAAACCAAACTTAAGCACCGAAAAGTCACTTGAAGTTTCTCAATTTTTATATTCTCTGACCTTTTGCACCACCTACTTTGGTGCTTGAAAGGTGAAAATTATGAAGAAAGTTCGTGCTGTTCGAGGGAGAAGCGTATTGTCGCCATGGCGGCGGTCGTAGCTTTGCTTAATGGGCTCAATAGAGGGAAATGAAAGCTGTATTCAGGGTAATGAGACTGGAAGAATCCAGTAGAGTAAAGGAAAGCTGTATAAGGAAGATTAGCAAGAAGTTCTCAGCTGCCGGTTAACTCTCATGTTTGTCGCTACCACCGTACTGCGACGAGATACGAAGAAAAGATGCTCGATACTCCTACCCAAGAAAACAGCATTCAAAAAATTGCGGCGGATGCCTATTCCAGCAACGGTTATATCCTGTGTTTGACTGCATTGGAGCGTCCGCGGTTACAGCTAGTGGTGGCCGCAACAACTGCAGCGCGCTCTTTCAGACGTTTTTATTTTACAGACCTCCAGCACGCCGGTCATCCAGCGAGGTGAGCCAAGCTCCCGCGACTTGATATTGTGGGATCTCGATGGTCCATGTATTTTACGGTTCTTACCAAGCCGTTCCACAGCGAGTCGCCGCGGCGCCATGTACACAGACCGGAAGTTCAAAAACCAACGCATGCGCAGACGTTTTGCCGCGGCGTCGATTCCAGATCCAAGCAATCTCGTCCCCAGGGCCTTGCGCGCGAGAAGGAGGCGAGGTGCTAAATTTCGAAGAACAGACATATTCAAAGGGAAGTAACCGAGAGAGGACTGAAACCGAGTGTTGTTCGGAAGGCCCGAAAACATGGCGTCGTTTACGGAATCAACCAACTTTGATATTATATGTTAGTGGGGCCAAAACTAACAGATACGCATGACAGAGGCAGAAACTGCAAACGATCCGATGTTGATCCGATAATTCTGTCATCGTTCTTAGCAGGATCCCGGCCATCCTTAGCTGGATCCTGAACATTGGACTTCGAAATGTTTAAGGTTCTAGAGGGATTTTAGTGCACAAAATGTAACATCCCATGGCGATGACTAGGGAGATATCAAACTTGAAATGTATATTACAGCAACAGCAAGTGTCAAGTTTGTTTAATATTAGAATGATTCTGTCACCGTTCTTAGCAGGATCCCGACCATTCTTAGCTGGATCCCAAACATTGGACTTAAAAACGTTTTAAGGTTTTGGTGGGAATTTAGTGCACCAAATTTACTATCCCATGGCGATGACTAGGTAAATATCATACTTTAAATGTATATTACAGCAACAGCAAGCATCACATTTGTTTATATTAGAATGATTCTGTCACCGTTCTTAGCAGGATCCCAAACATTGGACTTAAAAATGTTTAAGGTTCTAGAGGGATTTTAGTGCACAAAATGTAACATCCCATGGCGATGACTAGGGAGATATCAAACTTAGAATATATATTACAGCAACAGCAAGTGTTAAATTTGTTTAATATTAGAATGATTCTGTCATCGTTCTTAGCAGGATCCCGACCATCCTTAGCTGGATCCCGAACATAGTGCATTACAGCAACAGCAATTAAGCATCAAATTTGTTTATATTAGAATGATTCTGTCACCGTTCTTAGCAGGATCCCGACCATCTTTAGCTGGATCCCGAACATTGGACTTAAAAACATACTTAATGTTCTGGAATGATGTTTTGAAACAGGGACCATTTGTTTCATGTTACTAAAAATAACTCCTAAAGTAAATACCAGACACATATTTGGTTATGATGCAGCGTTGACTGGAGCAATCACGACTTCTGCTAAAACATTGTAACGAACACCGATTATTGTGTTGCGTTTAGTTAATTAATGATTACAGTACAGTACGTGCTTAAATCTATTGAGTCAGAATTCAGATATCTTCGGAATATCCGTTTAGCACAATGTTCGATTATTACTGTTAACTTGCCTTTCTTCGCCTTTTTGTATAGCCTTTGTTCAAGTGTATAACTATACGTGTACTTTAGAATTGCGAGAGAGATTGGGCGCTGAGAGTCGCTCGTAGCGTTCAAACCGTTTGTGATTAAAGTGTTCTTTTAGTGACCTGTGAGTTTATTCTACTCCGTGCCCTCGGCAAGCGTTACAATATTAATAATAAAAAAATGAAATCCAACATCGACTTCACTGACTGGGCAAAAATGGAGGTAGGACAGTTGCATTTCTTTGTGTTCTGAGCCAAAAACCTCTCTTCTTTGTCAGTGGGTGATCCTGCAAATGCGGGTCCTGTATAAAAACAATAAACCAAAGCACAGCTGCAAAAGATCAACTAAAACCCAACTGACCTTTTTGTTGTCTCTCTGTTGGCAGACTTTCTTTCTGTCTGTCTGTTTGAGGTGGTTCTGCTCGCAGGGTAAGCTTACACGCCTCGAAATCAGAAAACCAGGTTCCAAATTGTAAGTAATCATAATCTTCCACGTTAATAATTCCAGCCTGAGCATATATAAATGAAAAATTCGCCGTTAGTCATATCTAGAGAGAAAATCAAAAATTTGCAATTTTGCTTTTCTGTATATAACTGATTCAAACTTCGCCGTTAACTAACGGCGAAATATTCACTTTGTGCATAATGTGGACCAAAAACTTCGCCGTTATAACGGCGAAATATTCACTCGGTATTATACACCGAACTCTTTCTTTGCGAAATTTAATTTGTCTCTATAGAGGCAATTTACTGCAAAATTCGCACTTATCAAATGTCCGTTCCAGTCTCCATCTTTATTCTGTGCACAATTCCCGCCAACAATTTAATTTCCGGAAATCATTACGATCGGCTGTCGTTCAGAGAGTTTCCGAACAACACTCGGTTTCAGTCCTCTATCGATTACTTCCCTTAGCAGCCACAAGCCACGACCTTCATGATAGCGTCAAAATTTGAGTGTGTCGGACCAGTAGTATACTTGCCAACTTTTCTTAAGTCCGATGCGGGAGATTTTTTCCGATTTGGTTAGGCTCGTTTCCAGTCTCCCAGGACCTCGCATGAAAACAGCCTGGGACCGAGTGCAAAGAACTGGGCGAGTGCAAACGAGACTGAGAACAAATCTCTCCTGTAGCGCGGCAGCGCAGCTCGCATGGTTAGTGTTTTTGGATGAGTGCATCGTGAGTATAATGCTTGCTGGGTGAAGGAATGCAATAATGTACATTTACAGTGCAAAAGATTAAGAGGGAATTGATATTCTTCACCGTGACTCGGCTGTTTTGGCCAATTGTTTAGTAGCAGTCCAGACTGCTTCTCCATGCGGGAGATTTTGTCACGTACTATGCGGGAGATTTTGTCACGCACTATGCGGGAGATTTTGTCACGTACTATGCGGGAGATTTTGTCACGTACTATGCGGGAGACTTGGCAAGTATACAGTAGAGTTATACTGTCTAGTTGTACGACAGAAGAACTCAACGAAAAACCAGCAATTGAAAGTGCACTCGGCGAAGTCGATATGCTGCAGGCGACATTTCTCCGAGTTCCTGCTGTAGTGATCATCATTTTCGCTTTGTTTTATTGTGGAAAGATCTTAGTCAACAAGGGGTTGATTGCTACGAACGTTTGTCGGTCACTGGATTTCGAAATTCTTGAAACGTTATCTGGTAGTGTTAACACGCTTGACGACAACTGGAACTTCATACAGTTATAACGCCGAGAGGTGAGCTTCTGCTACAACTCCCCCTCGGAATATTTAGGCGGTCAGCAAAAGTAGGGTGTTAATAATAACTATTGATACATCTTTAATTCAATGTCATATCGGTGCAGCTCAACTAATTCTCTCTTGTTTTGATTTGTTACTAATCCATGCAATTGCCTGTACTATTTGCCGATTTTACCCTCCTTTATTTTTCCATAGCAAATTTATATCCAAGATACCACACGAAGAGGTATTTTAATAGTGAGTTAGATTTTGAAGCAGTTAGAAATACATCAGTTATTGCATCAGTTCATGGCCACTTCTGGAAACTAGGAAATGACTGATATGGAAATAACTGCATCACAGGATATGAATGTTTCACCGATAAGCCACTTTCACATTGACAATCATGTGCAGTTTGTTGAGGCTCAGAAATATAGAGCTTATGAAGCCTGGTTTTCACTAGTGCATAAAGCATAAGCACAAGAGAGTGACATAAGCATTATTAGGAATGGAAACATTCCCACTGCTATGCTCACCAGTACATCTATGTCACATTGTCCCTCTTTTGTCACTTACAGTATGCTTATGGTAAAAAGCGGGCTTAAGCTGCAAGCTGTTTCTTTGGACAGTGCAATGGTAGAATCAAACTCAAGCTTGGCAGAGAGATTTGCTTGATAGACACTTTATATCTATAAGTACATATAACTGTATTTATAAGGGAAGTTAATGAGCTGAGTCTTATTGACCACACTGAAGATTGTGAAAAGTGATTAAATACAGCTGTGTGTGTTTTATAATCATTACAATATTATTCAGTACTGCCCTAACTCCAAACAGTCGAAATGTATAATTATTATATAATTTTTATGATTTATATGATTATAGCTTTATATGATTAATGAAGTATTGAAGCCAAATATAGTTTGCCATAAAGGAAAGAACTGAATTTGAACTCAGCTTCATGCAGGTTTGGATGTGTACACAACACTTTCAGACTGCTATTATGTATAGGATGTCTACAGTTAGTAGCCATAAGCAAGTGGAAAACATTGGAAGCAGCGAATTATGTTTATTAAGAACAGACTCGAAGCAAAATATATTATCTCATGAATATTATGAGCCTGTGAAAATCCAGCCCTCACCATTTTTGTAAAATAATGGAGAGTCATGCATTCACATTTCTCATAAATGCAGCACCTGGATTAAGAGGGCCTTGAGCATGCAACAAAGCAAAAAGCTCAACCTTGTCCTCAAACCAGGTGAGCACTTTCACTCTTAGTAGCTGATTTCTGTCTCTTCTCTGTCTGTGCAAAACATTATTAAGAATCCGCCATTTTCGCATGATACGAAAATGGCCGCCGTCAGTCACTGGGCGCGCAAACCATCTACGATGAGAGGGTCTCTTTAACTCATTCTATCAACTTCTCAAACATAAAGATACAAAGGCCTTTATAGGATGTTCAAGTGAAACTTTCTTGAAACTTTCTTTCACCGCCCCTCCCCACCTCTCTCTCTCCCTCTCTCTTTCTCTCATATCTTACAGTACATGTATCTCTTCTCTATTTTTAGTTAGGGACCCTTTGTCATTTTCTCTCTGTTTTTCCAATTTTAGCATCATATCGTGACACGCAAATGTTTGCCTAGTAATTTTTTTTTTTTTTTTTTTTTTTTTTTTTTTTTGTGGCGGATTTTTCAAAGTTCATTTATACGATGCGATTTGTGTCATAAGAAGGTCGCACATGACAACCATAAGAAAAATTATTTTAGGGATGTTTCGTCATTTTCATTTTCTCTCTGTTTTTGAATTTTTAGCTCCACATTATGATAGGAGTATATGAGAATAGTCAAGGTCATCTGGATAGTCATCTGGAGAGAAAGTTGAAGTCGGCAAGGTATTTAGATGATGCAGTACTTGAACAAAAACATACAGAGTTGGAAGGAGGTAGACAGAGAAACTAGACTAGACAGTCCACAGCGAACTGGGGAGAGCAGTGACAGACAGTCAAATATGTTAAGAAACTGCTGACAAACAATATCACAACTGACACTGCAACTCCGACCTGAATTCATTCCTTTTTTTTTAGATTAATTATTGTTTCTTTTCATGCTATAGCCACTTCTCACAGTAAAGGAGAAGCGGATCAAAGATATTGAGAATCGCTAGCAAAGACAAAGAACTCTAAACGAGACTCTGCTGCAAGAGCCGACATCAGAGAAAGACGAATCTAGATTAAAAGATGACAGTAACGATATTGAAAGAGGAGATGGAGAAGGAGCGAAAGGAGTTGGAGGGAGTCGGAGGAGAAGAAGAAGAAGAAGAAGAAAGCGGAGAGGGAGGTGACGAAAGAGGAGAGGAAGGAGGAGGAGAAGGAGAACGCGAGAAAGAAGGGGTAAGGAAGACGGAGGAAGACAAATATTGAACTCAGCAGGAAAATTCATGGCAAAGTTTTGATGGGTTTTCCTCCGCTCTTTTTCTGAAACTTGGTTAAAGTATGTATTAAGTCAATATAAGCTGATTCCAGAAATGTAACAAAAATACACCAGCAAAATGTTTCACTTGGTGCGATTTTGTTTTTGGCAAAAAGTGCTGTCCACTTAAGCTATAATATCTCTGAAAATATTTATTTTCCCCCAGTTAAATCGAATTCTATCATATTATTGTTAAATGATAGCTGCAACGTTTCTCAAACTTTAATACCAAATTTTGTCATGGACGAATGCGCCCGATGAAACTCCGGAGTCACATTAAATTCTTCTTGGATTGAGTTCCAAACTTCCGAAGCGGGTATTATATTTTCCATAATTGGTTCTTATCTTAGGAAGATAATAAGACTTTTTGCAAACTAGTCTGGTGTTATATTGATGTACTCCATTAGGTTTTGATTCCGTTAGGATTGAACATTATTTTAATTTGATTTTTTTGATGATCGGTCCAGGTTCAATCAAACCGAGTAGCAGTTTTTGAAAGCATGTTCAAGAAAGGGACTTGAATTGGCAGTCTGCTGTACCAAAAAGGGTTTTTAGGAGTTCTTCGTTCAAAGCTTAGTCCGAATGTTGGTAAGTAAAATTATATTGACACTTTTTCTCAAGAAGCGAGAGTGATTGATTTAAATCTTTCTTTTTTTTTTTTCTTTTTTTTTTCTTTTCGGTTCTTATGCCGGTGATATCAAACAGTGTGAAGAAATAAGTTATTGATTGATAAAACTAATTTTAAAAACTATAGCAGTTCTAACTACGTCAAGCGTACAATTTAAAAGTTCAATATCTATGTTGGTGTACCAATCATTTAATGAAGCTGTAGGCGTAGAATGATTAGGTCTGAAGCCTGACTGAGATTCACTTAGCAATTATATTAGTTGTTATTTAAAAGATAATCATTAACTTTTTCGGCTGGTTTAATCTTCCCAGAAATGTTTGCACCAGCTGATACAACAGAAATTGGTCAATAGTTGTTGGGATCATTCGATAAAGAGAGGGAAAGAGAGAGAAGAGCAAAGAGAGAATGATATGTATTTCGGCAGCGACGGCTATAAATCTTCAGAAGTTGCAGGACTGTGAAGCTTTAAGTGACTGCCAACATGTTAAATGTTTTCATTGGATACTTAATATATTTTACGTTCAATGTACCCTTCTTTTTATTTATTTTACTTCTTGGGCTTCACATAGTCCGGCTTTAACTCTGGAAAATCAAGCACTCTCATACGCGGCTTAAGTATGTGTTTACGGACGTATGCATCACTGTTCTCGACATTTTCATTACCCTCGACTTATTGCTTTTGTATATCCCAAAGTACATTCAACCTTCTCCGGATTTCCATCCTCATCAACTCCATTTACACTCTGGATAAGATCTAATATCTGAACCAGGAGACGAGCACAGTTAACGCACGGATGCTTGAATGAGAACATTACTACTTTCTTGACTGGCTTGTTTGCCTCTACGTAGGACTAAGAGATCCGTAAATTTTTTCACCTGCAAGGAAAAAAGTACAAAAATTAAACAAAAACAAAACATACTATACTGTGGTCACACTAGAAAGCTAAATTATGATTTTGCACCCTAAATCTTGATTAAGGAACCCGCAAGATAAATCGTGAGTTAGAAGAGGTGGCATTCGTGCTCTCTTGAATGTATTAAACATGACAGCTAACTTCCTAATCCGAGTAGATAAATGAAATAGAACGCGTTCTGAAAGGGCAGCATCTGGACTTAGGAGCTGTAAAACATGACTACTATGGCCTTTGCAAACGTTATCATCGGTCTCTTTGCCTTGTTTTTGCTAAGAAAATTAATATGGAAAACCCTATCCAGACGATCACTGAAAAGAATCAGGATGTTCATGCTCCAGAGGCAACGAGGGAGAAGGCTCGTTCTTGGCTTGCACATCATAGTGCTTTCCGAATCTGTTGAAACGTTAAAGTTAAACGGAGGTCGATCGGACATCTTAAGAGAAGGTGCGAAAAAAGTGTAGGAACTGATAAAAGTGAGTTGTGGTGCATGGTTACGATCAATACGGGGGCTGACCTCTGCAATTCGATCAAGCGTGCAATTGGTTCATGGAACAAGAGTTAGATAAATCACCTTTTAAATCGTACTTTTGAGATGATTTAGAACGAGAGTTATTTCTTTCAACTAAGCCGCTTTCAATATCACTTTACAACATTGATCAGTGCGGTCTCCCACTGGGCAATTTTTACGGTCACACAGATTTTGGCTAAATCGCGATTAAGCACTGCTAAATCGTGATTTAACTTCCTAGTGTGACCACAGCCAAGGTTAACCAGTGAGAATTTTGACTGATTGAATTAAAAATCCAATTTGGCGTCCAGAAGGGGGCGAAAGAAAATAGAAATATCGGCCTTTTATGCAGACCATTGTTCTTTTCGAAACTTGTCTTTTATTCTTATATTGATTAACAGTTAAGTAAATTAAGAAAAATAAACGTAGCTGTCATGCAAACTTATAGTTTAATAAGCGCCCACTCTCGATTAAGCGCTCCCTCTAAAGCAAAATTTACCTTTTTAATTTAAAATGTCTTACCTTTTCTATTTTTGTGTGGTTTGTTTGAAATTTTTTCTATGAACCTGTTGTCGGTAAGATGTTACAACATAAAAACACCTGTTCAGGCACGGTTGCTATGACTAAACGTCGAAGTTAGCCTAATGGAACTGTGGTCAATCATTAACTAGTTTAATGGTTAACTGATTGCTATTGCGTGTACCTGTTAGCCTCCGATCAGATTTCAAAGTTAGCCAATTGAAAATTGCAGTAAATAATTAACTGCTCTTGTTCAACCGAAAAACCAATGAAAACTACTTCGCTGATCAAAGCTTAGTTCAGTTCAGATTCGTCCTGTGGTCTGAAACCATCTCTGCGCTGATTTTCGTCTGAAGTTAAGAATTGAAAGGTGAGAAACGTTTATTTATCAAAAAATATTTTTGGGAAAATATTTCAGCAGCTATTTCTTTTCTTTCTTTTTCTTTCTTTTATATATGTTTCATTATCTTTTAATGTTTCCCTTTAAAACAATTACTCATAGTCTTCGCAATATGGCGTGTATTTATTTATCTCTGCATTTGAGTAAAAAAAGGGATTTTGAGAAAAATTTCGAACAAAATAATATGTTTTTTCTTGCAAGTTATTTGCTTTGCTATCACGTATTTGTCACTCACTCAGGAAGTGTAAGAACATTCAAGCTGGTTAACTCCTCCCCAGTCACCAAACGACACTTTTTACCTTTGTGATTTGACTAACTCGCACTTCTTCGATGAACTATGCTTTACTCAAGGGCAATAAAATCGGTTCTATTTAGATTTTAAGCCAACAGCAATAACATAAATTTAAGCCGCTAAGAACTGAGGACGAAGGTGATAGTTTATATAACAAGTAAACAGCTAGTGAAACGTCGGACTGATGCAAGGTTCCTAAAAAGATACAAACTACTGCCTTACATACCGTATTTCCTCGAATAAGCGCCCCCTCCCCCTACGTTTACCAGAAAAGCAATCATTGTTTAGCAGACAGAGGGTGACACTTTAAATTATGTTTAACCAATGCAGTAGGTATGACGCTAACGGTGTGATGATCATTCTGCGTTTTCGTTCTTGTTGTCTTTTATTCTTATTGATTAACAGTTAAGTAAAGAAAAATACACGTCGCTGTCATGCAAACTTGTATTTTTAACAGGCGCCTGTGCTCGATTAAGCGTCCACACTCGATTTAAGCGTCCACACTCGATTAAGCGCCCCCTCTGAAGCAAAATTTTAAATAAGCGTCAGGGTTCTTGTTTGAGGAAATAAGGTGTATACACATATGTGTTTCAAATGTCTTAATTTCCTCTATTTTCGTGTGGTTTGTTTGAAATTTTTTCTATGAACCTGTTGTCGGTAAGATGTTACAACATAAAAACACCTGTTCAGGCACGGTTGCTATGACTAAACGTCGAAGTTAGCCTAATGGAACTGTGGTCAATCATTAACTAGTTTAATGGTTAACTGATTGCTATTGCGTGTACCTGTTAGCCTCCGATCAGATTTCAAAGTTAGCCAATTGAAAATTGCAGTAAATAATTAACTGCTCTTGTTCAACCGAAAAACCAATGAAAACTACTTCGCTGATCAAAGCTTAGTTCAGTTCAGATTCGTCCTGTGGTCTGAAACCATCTCTGCGCTGATTTTCGTCTGAAGTTAAGAATTGAAAGGTGAGAAACGTTTATTTATCAAAAAATATTTTTGGGAAAATATTTCAGCAGCTATTTCTTTTCTTTCTTTTTCTTTCTTTTATATATGTTTCATTATCTTTTAATGTTTCCCTTTAAAACAATTACTCATAGTCTTCGCAATATGGCGTTTATTTATTTATCTCTGCATTTGAGTAAAAAAAGGGATTTTGAGAAAAATTTCGAACAAAATAATATGTTTTTTCTTGCAAGTTATTTGCTTTGCTATCACGTATTTGTCACTCACTCAGGAAGTGTAAGAACATTCAAGCTGGTTAACTCCTCCCCAGTCACCAAACGACACTTTTTACCTTTGTGATTTGACTAACTCGCACTTCTTCGATGAACTATGCTTTACTCAAGGGCAATAAAAACGGTTCTATTTAGATTTTAAGCCAACAGCAATAACATAAATTTAAGCCGCTAAGAACTGAGGACGAAGGTGATAGTTTATATAACAAGTAAACAGCTAGTGAAACGTCGGACTGATGCAAGGTTCCTAAAAAGATACAAACTACTGCCTTACATACCGTATTTTCTCGAATAAGCGCCCCCTCCCCCTACGTTTACCAGAAAAGCAAACATTGTTTAGCAGACAGAGGGTGACACTTTAAATTATGTTTAACCAATGCAGTAGGTATGACGCTAACGGTGTGATGATCATTCTGCGTTTTCGTTCTTGTTGTCTTTTATTCTTATTGATTAACAGTTAAGTAAAGAAAAATACACGTCGCTGTCATGCAAACTTGTATTTTTAACAGGCGCCTGTGCTCGATTAAGCGTCCACACTCGATTTAAGCGTCCACACTCGATTAAGCGCCCCCTCTGAAGCAAAATTTTAAATAAGCGTCAGGGTTCTTGTTTGAGGAAATAAGGTGTATACACATATGTGTTTCAAATGTCTTAATTTCCTCTATTTTCGTGTGGTTTGTTTGAAATTTTTTCTATGAACCTGTTGTCGGTAAGATGTTACAACATAAAAACACCTGTTCAGGCACGGTTGCTATGGCTAAACGTCCAAGTTAGCCTAATGGAACTGTGATTAATCATTAACTAGTTTTATGGTTAACTGATTGTTACCGTACCTGTCAGCCTCCAATCAGATGCCAAAGTTAGTCAAATGGACATTGCCACATAAAGTTACAATGAGGAAGAATATGACAGAACAGAACAGAAATTCTTATTAAATACACAGAGGTTGGCTTCGTATCTTTTGTATCTAGGACTAAATACACTAAGGCCTTGTTTATATGAGAAAAAATGTTGGCCCCGTTTGTTGTAACTTTTTTGGCTTATAAAACTTTGAGAAACGTTGCAGTTATTATTCAGCAATAATATGATAGAATTAGATTTAACTGGGGAAAAATATTTTTAGTTATATTATAGCTTAAGTGGACAGCACTCTTTGAACGAAATCGCATCCAGTGAAAAATTTTGCTGGTATGTTTTTGTCAAATTTCTGGAATCAGTTTATATTGACTTAATACATACCTTAGCCAAGTTTCAAAATTGTCGGAGCAGAAGAGCGGAAGTAATAAAACCATCAAAATTTTGCCATGGTTTATTACCTCCGCTCTTCTGCTCCGACAATTTTGTAGATATGTATTAAGTCGATATAAGCTGATTCCAGAAATTTGGCAAAAATATGCCAACAAAATTTTTCACTGAATGCGATTTTGTTCAAAAAGTGCTGTTCACTAATATAACTGAAAATAGTTTTGCTCAGTTAAATCTAATTCTTGATAACTGATAATAACTGCAACGTTTCTCAAAGTTTTATAGAAATCGCATAAATGCCAAAAAAGTTATAATCCAAAGTTTGTCATGGACGAGTGCGCCCGATGAAACTCCGGAGTGACCTTCAGTGGTTGTCTCAGGTCGGTGCACACCACTTTGGTGTCGGAGCTAATACGTTTTCTTGCAGTACCCGGCTGTGATGGCTCTCTTATTTGTCGTCTGTTGAGTCGTTCCTTTGTACAAGTGTATGCAGCATTAAAACTGCGTGCGATTCGATCGAGCGCGGCAAAATTCATCAGCATTTTGAAGTCCACAATGAAGGTTACGGCCGCGTAAAAATGCATTTTTATAATCATTTGTTGTAAAATTAAAATACAAGTAGTTAAAAGTTTGTTTACAAAATTATTTGTTATCAAATTAACAAAGGTTCAGTAACAGGATGGGACATTCCGAGCCATTCGAAAATCTCAATTATTAACTTTGGCGTTGAGAGAAATGCATTTCTATCAACAAACAAAGTTACAAATAATTGAAATGAACCTCTCTTGTTTATAATCATTTTACTCTGTACAAGTTCTGTATATATTTTTTGTATTCTATCTTGCTTTTATTCAACTGCCTGATAAAAAACATTTCTTTTACATTTGTCTTAGGTCATCGTAAAACACTTACGGTAACATATTTTCCTTGTTTTTTTGTTTTTTTTTCTTTTTGATATTTACTCGTCTTCTTTGCACAGACTGGCCCGCTTTTTATGCAATTTTCTTTGTCTCTTCTTCTAAAGAATGTTACAACTGTTGACAGGACGTAATAATAGTACTTGTACCTGTGATACTAAAAGTCCACACGCTGGCCTATGATGTAATGTCAAGGGTAGCTTAATGAAACGACTTACAAAATATTGACCATTAGAACGTTCTCAGTAACCGAACTAGCTTAACGCTAATATTAAAAAGAGTGTTCAGACGTTCCTTCAAATTTTTCCTTGATTATGAAGGCTCATCATTTTTTCTTGTATCGATATCGAGTTTGCTCACATTCTTTTTTTTCCTTTTATTGAACTACTTTTGGTAAATTCACGGTTGTTTGGCAATATCGTAGGTCAAAGTTTAAAACCCGTAACCCTTCTATCATTTCATTATATTTGCTTTGCTTCGCTTAATTTTTGCCAGCAATTAAAATGTACAGAACTGGAAGAAGAAGAATTTGAAAGTGAATACAATTGATCAAAACCGCAAGTACATGTCAACAATTGCATCACATTTCACTTAAATTTATTCAACTTGAAACTCAGCCCAAAGAAGACAGGCGTAGTTTTCTTTGGCACGTGTTTAGTTTGGATGCAGCCCAGGTTGGAGTATTATGGCCTCTGATAGATATGTGTAGGTGTCGAAAATAGCATGAAAACTGGATAATGAAGCCACGGATAGACCTTTTTTCTTTGCCGGCTTGGGACGTCTCGTTTTTAAGGTCGGCGTCCCATTTAAGTGGGAAGCACGACCTTATTGCAGTCAAGACTGCGTCAGTCCGCTCGTCCATCCGTCAGTCAGTCCTGTTTTGTCAGCAATTGAATTCCAAATGTGGGCATCAGCGAATACGCATAAAGAAATTTCAAGAGATAGCGGGAAAGACTTTTTCTTGAGTTATTTTGATTGTTATCATTGTACTGTTATCATTGTATTGAAGAACGGATTGTTCGCGCATTGCTGCCTACCTGCTGTCGCTGAAGTAGTGGCAACAAAGTAAGCCAGAGAACCATTTCTTGTTGATAATCGTTTTCAGATTTTTGTACTTCCCTGTTACCGTTTATTAGTGTGTTTTGGCAGAGAAACAGATCTCTTAGTAATTAAAAAAAAAGGTCCTTTGGAGCGCCGTATGCATTGTGCGAAATCTCGCATTTTCATTAATTGGCCGGATTTTTTAATCCAAAACCAGATTTTGCGTTTCTTTACTAAAATCCGAAAAGGGATTTTGAATCCATTGAATCCATAGGGTGCGTTTCTTTAATGGCTTCATGATCCAAAGCATCCAGTTTTGGATATGATCCAGTGAATCTGTCCTAAGTGTGGATCACATAGATTCATTATCCGGATTTGGATTTCAATAAAGAAACAGATAATCTGTTTTTGGATTTGTGACGGATTTGGATTCCTAAAAAGAAACACACCCATAGTCAGAACAGAAGGGTGGGGTAATATCTAAATCCGTTTCACGTTTCTTTGGGAAGGATTCGAAAAAAGTACACATGGCCAGCGGTCTCCAGGGTTAAACGTTTTGCTGTGACGATGGCAAACGGCTGAGATTTTGGCGACAAAGGTAATGAGAAGTGTTATCGTTTCGAGGTTCACGTTTGTTTATAACCAGAAAACTAACTTACATTCATCGATCATATTTTCATCCCGAGACCGACGCAAATAATCCATTTTCGGATGTTTTGTTTCTTTCGTCGCGGAAAATCCATGTGATCTCAGATTATAATCCGATCTCGGATTTTCCCAAAGAAACGCACCCTTTGTTTTCATAGTCAAAATTACTGTAATGCGAGAACTCTGGTACGAACTGCATTGTACTGGGTCAAATCCTTATTTATGAATACTGAAGCCTACTCAAGCGCCCTTGACCCGAACTGAACTCCTCGCAGGGATGCAGACATATAAAGATAAGACAGGTAGAGCCCTCTAATTTTACGCAAACACCAAGGCTAAGTACACTGGCGAACCAGTCTTGTTACATATGTATCACACAGTTTGGAAAATTTGGCTTCTGATAGTTTGGCTCAGATGAGAGTTCATGGATAATGTGGGGCTCATATTATAAATAGAGCGCAATACTCGTCCCATGTTGGCCTGTGATGTAATGTCAAGGGTGGACTAATGAAACAACATTGTCAATAATTAACTGCTCCTACTTACAGTATTGACATTTATTTTAGGTAATCGTAATACTCATTGCTGGGTCGCTGTTTAAATTTTAAACTTTAAATGGACTATCCCTGCTTTCTTTGCATTAATTTGTTTGTTCTTTATGCTTTTATCTGTTCGTTTTGTAAAGAGTGTTAAAATTGTTGACAGAACGTAATACTTGCACCTGTGATACTAAAAGCATGGTTATACATGCTCGTCCGTGATGTAACGTCAAGAGTAGCCTAATGGGACAACGTTATGAATAATTAACTCTCTCACCCTCAAAGCCCTTTAAAAGCAGTTCCATTAGGCCTAAACTTCAGTTCAGATTTGCTTTGACGTCGATGTTGTTGAGTTTAATAGCTGAAAAGTGAGCAGTGTTAATTATGAAATCTTGTAATGGAACTTAGTCATCTTCAATTTATAGATAATTTCTATATTTAAGCTTCTCTTAAAACCTTGGAGTAGCAGGACTTTTTTGTATACCATCCGATGTAGGTAAACTTTGCGTAATTGTTATTTACTTAGAATCTTTCAATATAGGGTAATCGAATAATAAATCAGGGAGTGTTCTTAAATTTAGTTTTATGCCTTGACAAAAAAAAAAATACTTTCAGTTCTTTTGGTAATTTCCCTCTTCTTTTTTTTTACTGTAAATTCCAATTACTTTTTTACAGGTTGTGTCTACGATGGGATTTAAGGCAAGCTTCCCGCTTGTAGTCTGTTTGTTGATACTTCTTGGAAACGTACTCGCCCAGGTAGATAACGGCCGGAGACCCAAGAATAAAGGTGATAGTGTTTCAGACTTTATTATCTTCGTCTTTATGCTGTACAAAATTTGGTTTAGAAATCCAATGAGCTTAACCATCCATTTAATGAAGATGGAAATGTTGAAAAGTTTCTTGGAACATAGACTCTAAACTCTTACAGTTGATGGCATGGATATCAAAAGCGAAACAAATTTTTCGTACTTAAAGTTATGAAAAACACGTTTTCCTTGATAATTTTTTTTAAGGGGAACATGCTTTTTTTGTTGGTCTTTGATCAAAACCTGGACGTTTGTTAGATGAAAGGTTGAGACAAAGAAGAAGGGCTAGCGCTCAAAACGTCAACTTCCGATTCTTTTACGGCGTCTAGGTTTCATACATCGACCCTTAGTCAATTCATTTTATTTATGCTTTAACATTCAGGCATTAACCTATTCGTACTTTCATTGTGTTAATTCCAGTTGGGTCGTTTACGTGTGATGACCAATGCTTAAGTTGGTCTCACAACAGCTCGCGTAACGATTTAGCGGACAAGTTGATAGCTCCCAGAATTCTAGGAGAAATAGTAGACGCATTTTTCATAAGACATATTCCTCTCGTCGAAAATCAACGCCTCATGCATCACGGCCAAGACTGGTCACAATACGCAGCCATTTGGCTTATTAAAGACCAGCTGTCTGACTTCAATTACGCCCCGCCACATCCAAATAATGCACAGATGCCCTGGGTTGACAACGATTACACCTGTGCGCCTCCAAGGAACGGCGTCAACGAAAACTATTTGCTGTCCCGACCTAAGTGGTGGCCGTCAAAGAATGAAGCCCAGAGGCAGCGTAGGGGTCCCCTTCATGCGGAACGGATACTCCATAACCAGGTATAGTTCAGGGCTCAGTGGTTCACACACCTGCAGTCACAGTCATAGTAAAAAATATTTGATGCCAACAATTGTCGGGACGGGGGAAGCGGGTGTTCGGAGTGAGAAGAGTCATGAAAATGTTCCCAAATTATGCTACATACTTACATGTTCTATAAGGACTAACACTCCTCCCAAATAACTCATACTTAGATAATTATTTCATTTTAGGTGCCTACGTAAATAATGTTACAATACAAATGTTCTTAATACAACGTTTATTGAATTTGGTTAGCCTGAACCCCAAAAGATATGTATTTCGGTACGATTTGTCAGCATTTTATCAGTATTTTCCCGGATCGAAGGTGCGAGCTTTAAAAATTGACCGACAAATGGGCAACTGGTAATGTGATGAATGGCGTGAATGAAATTATAGGCTTTTCAAATTGAAAAGAGAATGAAGAAAGTGTAGGCATAAGAATTCAGGTCCATAGCATATGCACATCAATTTTGGTAGCACTCGAAAGTTCAGAGATTTTATACCGAAATATGTGTGGGAATGTTTGCTGGTCAGCGAGGGCATTTTTGAGGAAATTTTGCTCCCCAAAAAGGTTGGTGCAAAACGTTAGAAAACTTATCACATGATCCCACTTTAAAACACCATAAGAGGTAAGAGAACTTTACACTAGAGACAAATTTTCTGTCTGAGCGAGGTAGTCATCCGATGGGTAATGCATCCAGATATAAATCCGGAGACGAATTTTGAGGGGATAAGGAATTTCTCGGGTACCCGAGACAACTTTTCTCCATATAAACGTGGCCCAAAGACATTTCCCACGGGCAGCATATTCAGTTTTACCAAATACAACACACTAGACTGAATTCACCGCATCAGGGCGAGGGGGTAGCTGGGATTATCGTATTTCTAGTTGTTATGAATAAAATTCTTACTACCTAAAATGATTGTTCTCTTTTTTTCCTAGGTGACAACCTATGATGACCTCAAGGCTTACGTCGATGCCCAAAGACCAATCACCCGTGTTATGATGTTCAGTTTTAAACACCCGTGCCGAAATTGTGCTGAACTCCTAGTTGAAATATTAGATCAGATCAAGGAAGTGAACGGAAGACAAAGGGCTTTACCATGTCATTTGGGATGGAGAGCGATGTGGGACCAGTATGATGATAACGTCAACAATCAAATACTGCAACCGGGTGGCATAACTAGAGTTGCTAAGTTTGGAGGACTTGGCCAACCTTTGCGCTTGTGAGATATCTAAGTAAACACAGCCATGATTGAAGTCATCATGCCTAAATACTACATTGTATTTAGAAGAAATTAAATATCTAATAAAAACTTTATGATGACAAGGACGCGTACTGTGAATATTAATTAACTCTCACCTACAGGGATACCCTTTAAAAGAAGTCCCTATTCGGCCTAAACTTCAGTTTAGATTTGCTCTGAGGTCTGGAACTATCTCATACCGAGAGAAGCGATCTTCTTGAGTTCAAGAGCTGAAAGGTGGGAAATGTTATTTTATGAAGTCTGCTAATGGAACTTAATTCAGCTTTACTTTATACACTTCGGAAAATCAAGTTCCTCAATTGTTATGAATTTTTCTTGTGCACTCCTCTTTTGAGCTTCCTTAGTTTTCAATCAAGTCTTCTTCCTAATAGAACTTTTCATCCTTAAAGTTATTGTAATGGAAGTTAAGTCGGCTTTAATTTGTAGATAACTCCCCAAAATCAAGTTCCTCTTGTTCTGAATCTTTCTTGTTGTAGCAAACCTTTTTTTTAAATAACACCACATGTAGCCATTTTGAGCTCCCTTTTCAAGCAATTGCTGCTCGCTTCGAATCTTCCAACATCAGATAAGCAAATCATAAATCACGGAGTGTCTTTTTTCTCTCGAATAAAGCTGAGCTAGTTTGACATTGGCGTTTTTATAAATTCCTCCTGGTTTTTACTGATTTCAATTTTATTTACAGGTTGTGTTCACGATGGGATTTAAAGCAAGCTTCCCGCTTGTAGTCTTTTTGTTGATGATTTTTGGAAATGTACTCGCCCAGGAAGATAACGGTCAAGGAGCTAAGGAACATGGTGAGAGCACTGTAGATTTTATTGCATATTTTGTTTAAAACTCCATTGATTTCCTTCATTGCACTTAGAAATGTTGAAAAGGTTCTTCGGACATTGCCCAGCCTATATAGTTGATGCCATGGATATCAAAAGCAGGATAATTATCACGTTATGTATTTAGCGTTTTGTAAAATGATTTCTTAAAGTTATATAACTGGTGAAAAAACTCTCAGCTCGACGACGACGTCTAAAAATCTCTCAAAACACACCCTCCTCGACATATAGTTTGAGTAAAACCGACTTTCTAGTTGGTCTTTGATCAAAACCGTGACCTCTGTTAGATGAAAGGTTGAGACAAAAATATAACTGTTAACTCTGGATTACCCGAGAAATAGGGCAGACTAAAATATTTATTCTTTCTGTCAGGCATTAACCTATTCGTTACTTTCATTGTGTTCCAGTTGGGTCGTTTACGTGCGATGACCAATGCTTGTGTTGGCTTCACAACAACTCGCGTAACGATTTAGCCGACGGGTTGATAACTCACAAGAGTTCAGCAGAACCGGATTATGTAGAGGATTTTTTTACAACACGTGGTCCTCTAGTCGAACCACAGTGCATAATGCGCAACGACAAAAAATGGAGACAAGTGGCTGCCATTTGGGTTCTTAAACATAACACAGCCCCAGCCTCCCACACAGTTAATCGATTAACTAATTATACAAAGTTATTGCCTTATCAGTTCTAATTAGGCAAATAGAAAACGCTACTCTTATCAAAACTAAATTATTGGTGTTTTATTGCAACACGTTTTGTACGCCTTAAGCCTTGTCCTCACTAGCGCATAAGCATAAGCATAAGCATAAGAATAAGAGAGCGACAGTGGCGACATAAGCATAAGCATAAGCATAAGGAACGAACATGTTTGATCCTTATGCTTATGCTTATGTCGCCACTGTCGCTCTCTTATGCTTATGCTTATGCTTATGCTTATGCTTATGCGCTAGTGAGGACAAGGCTTTAATAGTAGCCTGGGACGTCGGGAAGTGTGCAAACCGAAGAAGAAGCTCATGAACTAAATATAACATTTTGTACGAGGACAACGACATTTCTATTCCATGGCTCGGGGTAAAAATCGAAAGCACTGGCCTATTTCACGTCGAATACAAAGTTCTTATCATAATTACCTTGAAGTTTTGTATAACTTTCTGTATTATTTTGTATAACATTCTATCAATTTTTGTCTAACATTTAGCCATCTTTTTACAGTTGTGTGAAAGCTGTCATTATCTGCCAGCGCCATTAAAACTGAACTTTTGTGACATCCGAGTAATGATTTTCTAGCAATCTTATTGGGTCGTACCCTGGGTACCAGAGTTTATCTCGCTCTCGGAAGTTCCGCGCTGCGCGGACGCGTAGTGCTGGTTACGAAGTCACGGGCGGCGGAGGGGAATCTTGTGTCCTGGGAACGAGGTTGGGGGCTTGGAAATTTTCAGCAATGTAGACAACAACATTGTCTGTCGCTGTGGCCAGGATCGCCAACCGTCATTGAAAGAAACACTCTGATTGGTTGCGACAATTTTGAACAGCTCCTTTGTTATCGTTCGACCAATCAGAGTGTTTCTTTCAATGACGGTTGGCGATCTTGGCCACGCTACGGGAGTGCGCCCACCGCGACAGAGAAATGGCCACAAATTTCAAAGAAACGCAACATACTATGGGGACTTTTGATATCCAAAGCTGCGGATTAATTGTCAGTTCTCAGTACATCACTTATGCATTTTCTTCTTGCAATGCTTTTGCTTTTTGAAGGCTATTAAAGTAGAAAACATCCGGCCACTGCTTTCCAAATTAAACAATAAAAAAATACACGTATGTGGAGAAATCGCGGCTTTTCTTAAAATTCATAAAAATTTTGGTGTCCAAGATCGACTTTGCTTGGCTTTCAAGCCTCGGGAGTATTCTGTAGTTGCGTGTAAATGTTGTCTCAGCAAATTTGAAGTTCAGCTAGTGTCTACGAAAATTGCAGACTGTGCACGTTGTCTGAACTAAACCAGATTGCGGCCCCTGCGACAAAGATTTTTTTTTAGCGGCCGACTGGTGACGTCGCTACACAGCCGTGGTTTGCAAAAAAAATAAAGTTTAATAATCTCCGAACGGAAAATAAACAAGAATCCCGCTTTCCGAAAACCCACTACTGAGCTCGTTGATATCTGCGATTATCGTATTTCTAGTTGTTATATTACATAAGACCAGAAGGTGTATTTCGGCAGGTACGGTAATTGTTTATATATAGCTGTAGAAGTTTCAGGATTGCGAATCAGTACGCTTCTTTGTCATCAATAAGCTTTTATTGGATATTCAACTTCTTCTAAATGCAATTTGACATTTAGGCATTTATTGGAAACCTCTGAACTCTAGTTATGCCACCCTTTTTTAGTATATTAGTGTTGACCAAATCATCAATATATTGCTCCACGGCTCTCTATATCCCAAATAACAGGGTAATTCTGATTTTATCCTATTTGTGGCCTTGATCTTCTGTAATATTTCAACCAGGTGGTGAGCACATCTCCTGCACGGGTGAAGATAACTGAACATCATCACATAGTTGATTGGAGAGTTGTCCTTGGTGTTGGTGTCCTTGTCCTTACTTACGGTATTGACATTTGTTTTAGTTCATCGTAATCCCATTGCGGTGTCGCCTTCAAACGTTCAAAGAGCGTTCTTTGTTCCTAATATTATGATGACTTCTTTTAAGAAAATTAAAATTTTTAATCCTTGGAAAGACTATCTATGGTTTCCTTGCAGTGATTGGCTTTCTTTTTGTTCTGTAACAGCTGCTCATTTCTTTCCTTTTTGAAAAGAATGTTAAAACTGTTGACAGAACGTAAGGCTTGCACCTGCGATGCTAAAAGTATACCGTACCTTGACCTAGGATGGAACCTCAAGAGTAACCTAATGGAATGTCGCTGTGAATATTAATTAACTCTCTCACCTACAGGGATACCCTTTAAAAGAAGTCCCTATTTGGTCTAAACTTCAGTTCAGATTTGGTTTGCATGAGGTCTGGAACTATCTCATACCGAGAGAAGCGATCTTCTTGAGTTCAAGAGCTGAAAGGTGGGAAATGTTAATTTACGAAATCTGCTAATGAAACTTAATTCAGCTTTAATTTATGCACTTCGTAAAAATCAAGTTCCTCCATTGTTATGAATTCAGTCTTCTTGTGTACTCTACATGTAGGTCCCTCTTTTGGGCTTCCTTTTCAATCAAGTCTTCTTTCTAATAGAACTTTTCATTTTTAAAGTTCTTGTAATGGAAGTTAAGTCGGCTCTAATTTGTAGATAATTCCCTAAAATTAAGTTCCTCTTGTTCTGAATCTTTCTTGTTATAGCAAACCTTCTTTTTTGTAATAGCACCACATGTAACCGTACCTCTTTTAAGCTCCCTTTTCAAGCAATTGTTGCTCGCTTCGAATCTTCCAACATCAGATAAGCAAATCATAAATCACGGGGTGCTTTTTTCTCTCGATTAAAGCTGAGCTGGTTTGACATTGGCGTTTTTATAAGTTCCTCCTGGTTTTTACTGTGAATTTCAATTATGTTTACAGGTTGTGTTCACGGTGAGATTTAAAGCAAGCTTCCTGCTTGTAGTCTTTTTGTTGATGATTTTTGGAAATGTATTCGCCCAGGAAGTTAATGGTCGAGGAGCCAAGGAACATGTAGCCTGATTATCAGACGGTCGGAGATCGTTCGTTACTCTCCCTCTTCCCTCCCCGTCTGATTCACCGAAGCGAGATCCTTGTTCTGCCATTGTACAGATTTGACCAATCAGAGAGAAGCTAACATTTTCGCCAAACTGAGGTATGCTTGGAATGCATAGTTATCTCACCCCTCACAAGTTTATGATGGACCAGAGGAACTTTGTGAAGTCAACTGGAATAAAGGCTGAATGTGTCGGGAATGACGAAGCGGAAAATGGCGCTATTGAACAATCCGTGTTCTCTGGATAAAAGGCACAAAGCTAATCGAAATTATATTCACATTCCCTAGGCAGTTCTAAAAAACGCGTATTTGTTCACGATCTTAGCTCGCTTTGCTCCTCGATCTGCTGTCATTGTTGGAGTTCAAGATTGGTTGCAATGAAGTAAGCCGATATGCATCTGTTTTATGTTTTGTACTATTTCGTTTTATGATGCCTTCACTGCCATGTTACCGCTTTGGAGTATATTTTGAGAGCTCCAAATCAGAAGGAAATAAATAAAAGAGCAGCTCAGTTCTCAGTAAATAAATTACTTTATTTTCGTTTCAAAAGCGCAAGTGTGACACATGCAAATTAACGTGGGAACTGCCGGTTTTGATTGGTCTCATGGTGACATTCTCCCACGCTTTGACTTGTGGATTTCTTTCAAACTGGAAACAGTGCTTTTTTTCGATGAGTTTCTCTTTGACACATCCGAAGTGAGAAAAGTGGTTCTCGGGAGAAATCTGCAAATCATATCGCATGCACTCTTTCAAACACTGACAGTCCTTCTCTACTGGACCGACAGTCACTTCCCCCCAGATAATCCAAGCAGAGAACTGCGATCCCGCGTGTTGGCTTTTTACGGCCCATTTCTAACAGCTTCGCTCATTGGTAATTTTAATACCCTTTGTTGATGACGTCAAGAACAAGGATCTCGCTTCGGTGAATCAGACGGGGAGGGAAGAGGGAGAGTAACGAACGATCTCCGACCGTCTGATAATCAGGCTAAGGAACATGGTGAGAGCACTGTAGATTTTATTACAAAATTTTGCTTAAAAGACCATTTCTTCATTGCACGTAGAAATTTTGAAAAGGTTCTTCGGGCATTGCCCAGCCTATATAGTTGATGCCATGGATATCAAAAGCAGGATAATTATCACGTTATGTATTTAGCGTTTTTTGAAGTGATTTCTTAAGATTATATAACTGGTGACAAAACTCCAAGCTCAACGACGACGTCTAAAAATCTCTCAAAACACGCCCTCCTCGATATATAGTTTGAGTAAAACTTTCTAGTTGGTCTTTGATCAAAACCGTGACCTCTGTTAGATGAAAGGTTGAGACAAAAATATAACTGTTAACTCTGGATTACCCGAGAAATAGGGCAGACTAAAATATTTATTCTTTCTGTCAGGCATTAACCTATTCGTTACTTTCATTGTGTTCCAGTTGGGTCGTTTACGTGCGATGACCATTGCTTGTGTTGGCTTCACAACAACTCGCGTAACGATTTAGCCGACGGGTTGATAACTCACAAGAGTTCAGCAGAACCGGATTATGTAGAGGAGTTTTTCACAACACGTAGTCCTCTAGTCGAACCACAGTGCATAATGCGCAACGACAAAAAATGGAGACAAATGGCTGCCATTTGGGTTGTTAAACATAACACAGCCCCAGCCCCAGCCTCCCACACAGTTAATCGATTAACTAATTATACAAAGTTATTGTCTTGTCAATTCTAATTGGCAAATAGGAAAAGCTACTCTCGTCAAAGCTAATTTATCGTTGTTTTTTACAACACGTTTTGTACGCCTTAATGGTAGCCTGAGACGTCGGAAAGTATGCAAACCGAAGAGGAGGCTATAAACTAAACATTACATTTTGTACGGGGACAACGACATTTCTATTACATGGCTTAAGGTAAAAATCGAAAGCATTGTCCTATTTCACGTCGAATAAAAAGTTCTTATCAAATATCTTGAAGTTTGGTATCACATTCTGTATTATTTTGTATAACATTGTATTATAAAAAATTGTCTAGCATTTAGCCGTCTTTTTTCAGTTGTGTGAAAGCTGTCATTATCTGTCAGCGCTATTAAAACTGAACTTTTGTGGCATCCGAGTAATGATTTTCTAACAATCTTATTGGGTCGTACCCTGGGTTGCTGCGCGGCCGCGTGAGGCTGGGGGCGAAATCACTAGCGGCGGAGAGCAACCCGTTTCCAGGGCCTTTTTATTTGGGGCTTGTAAATAGCCGAGTTTCATATTCCCGGACAGCCTGGGACGAGACATTTTTTGGCGCGAAATCGAGGCTAAAGCGGGGGAATTTTTAAAGACTTCATAAATGGATCCCTCCAGAATTAAAGAAGTACTTGCAACAACGCGGAGTTCCTGTTTCAAATAAACGTCGAGAGGAGTTACTCGAACTGAGCGTCAAAGCCCACGAACTTGGTCTCGAAGCGGACGACGAAAAGCAGCAGTCGATCGATATCTATAACTCGAAGCTTTTGACTGAACATGGAACACTTCCCGATCCTTTCTCGCTTAAAACGGACTGGACAACCGACTTTTCGGCGTTGCCAGACTACACGTGGGGTGATATGTACGCTTATTTAATCGTGAAAGAAGGTTATGACCACGAGTCGTTAAAAGCCTACAAGTCACTCGAAGGATACAGGCTCAGTCTGGGACCCTGGGACGGTCATGTACAAAATCTGCAAACATACAAGTCAACGATCTTCAGCTGCCATCTGATGAAATTTTCCGTGAAGCCAACGGAGAGAGAGAGAGAACCTACTCTATTCAATGAAATAACTTCCAATAAGTGTCGCAATCAACAAGTTATCAACTCAATCAAACGTAACGGAGCAGAACATACAGACCCTAAGGCTATATCGAATGAATTCAACCAATTTTTTTACGGAAATAGCTGTTATTGTAGATGTCAGCGGTTTGAACCGCAGCCTCAACTGCAATAACAGCTTCTTTAGCAGGCAAGAATTTTGACTAGTTATCAGTGATAAAGCATAGCCGTGCAATCTGCTGCAAGATGGAGTTTCGATAATTTCCGACTCCTTTACCTTAATATTCAATACAGCCATTTCAAAGGGCGTTTTCGAAATGAACACGTGTTCCTATAATATACTAGGCCATTCGGATATGTCTGTTGCATCTGGTCCAGTACGAAACCTTATGAAAATTAGTTTTCATTTTCATGCAAATCAAACCATGAGAAAGGTTTCGCACAAGGCCTCGGTTTAAAACAAAGGCAACAGGCCTCTATTAAATGCCTATTAGTACGAGGCTGTCGAATTTTATGCTAAACTTCGGGTAATATAGTTGGTTTGTTTATGTTGTATAACGTACAGTGTTGTTTAACGACAAGCACGAATCATTATTCTCTTTAATTTGTTCTTTTTTCTCTTGCGTTCTATTTCTATATTATTTTCAACAATTACCGCATTGCTATAAGTTTTCATGCACCTGCACTACAATAATAGGCCACATGTTAAACCTGTAAAAATAATACGAAATTTCATGCTGTCATGAATAAATAAGTTCTCGCTAAAGTCAAGCTTATCTCCAATTCGTTCAGAAGTCCGAAACAGCACCCTTTCGTCATTTTTTGTTTATTTCCATTTTCTCTCAATTTTGCATCTTTAGCGAAGTAGCATAGAATACTGGAACTATTAAGATAATCTTTTATGCACGACTGCTTTATTTCCATTTATATGACGATAACCCTTTCACTCCCAAGAGTTTCTCACTAGAATTATGTCATACGGAAAGAAGAACTTGGCTTTTCATACCTTATTCAGATGAAAATTGATTAAACTATCAATTCTTATTACATTGCTCAAACAGCTACTTTATGAAAGATTAGGAGAATCTGTATTTTGAGCTTGGGAATGAGAGGGATAAGTGATGGGACAATGAGATACTTAGTTCCTTCCTCACTTTTTCGAGAACGATCCAAACGTTCCATAAGGGTTGAGTATTGTTTATGGGAGTTTGATTCTTCGATTTTCTCATGCAGGTTCAAATCAAAAAACAGTTTATGAACTGAGGATCTTCCAGAGAGGGACTAGGCTCGGGCAGTCTGCTACACCAAAAGGGTTTCCAGGAACTCTTTGTGCAAAGCTGAGTTGTTGGTAAGTAGATAACATTTTAACTCAAGAGGCTAGAGTGATGAAATTCAATTTTCTCCTTCGGTTTCTCATCAAAGAGACATCACACATTATGGAGAAATTGGCTTTTGATAGCCAAAGCTGATGAAATTATCAGTTCTCAGTACATCACTTATGCATTTTCTTCTTGTAATGTTGGGAGGATCTGTATTTTGAGCTTGTATTTTAAGGGTTTAATTCTTACGAGGTAATAGCGCGTAAAATAGCTTCCATTTGAGTAATTTCTATGTGGATGAACTGTTGAATACGAGAAAAAAAAAGTAACAAAGTCAAACCAGTCGCTGCCAAGATAATAAAATAAACCTTCATAAGTTATAAGAACAATAACGGCAGCGTGTAAGTGAGAGCGAAGTAACACTTAACCAAGCATATTACAATAACCATCCTCACTGGTTAGAGATCGTGGGTACATGCAACTACAGTCGAAGTTCCGACTTTATCGGATACTTGCACAACTACGCTTTCATATCAATATGAAAAGCTGAGGGCTTTTCACTTTTTCTTTGAGTTACCTTATGTAAACCAGCATTATTTACAAACCAACTGCCACACGCTTGTGTTTATCAAAAGCACAGACATTTGTCACGTGCTGGAAGTGTAGCCATAATAGAATTTTGAAATTAAAAGGAAAATGAATTATGAGCTCGAGCCACTATCATCCAATACATGTTGGGAGCGAATAATATATTTGTTTTAGTAGAGTTCAAATCTAGGTCTCCAGTCTTGAAGCGAGATAATCAACATAGTAGAAAATGCGCTCATTGCACTGGAAAGCGACCTTGATCATTTTACAGCTTGCTTGAGGTGCCTACATGTGGTGTGAACAGGCCCTAAACTAGCGGGTTGAGGAAGTTTAACGCACAAGAGCCTGTACCTTGAGAGGACCCTGTTTAGACCCACTCCAGTCGTGCTATGAACAACTAGGCCCTATGCCGTGGGGGGAGAGGGGGGGGGAAGGTTGTTACCATTAGCTTTCAACTAAGAAAGGTAATAATTGCGCAGAGATTTCCTATACCTTGTGTATCAACTATCTATAGCATCGGCTTCTAAATGAGATTTTGCACAGTAAACAAAAAGGAAAGGAAAGGAAAGCTGAAATGTTCTCATCATTACAAAAGAACACCTGCAATTACTACTTTAGGTCAGTTGTAGAGCCATATTTTTACTCGGATGGCATTGGTAAGGTCTGGCTTCAAACATTCAGACTCCTGCCGCACGTATCCCTCCAAGCAAAGAAATTATAAATAAACTGAGTTGGGCCTCGTAAAAGAAAAGGAAAATTCAGTTAAGAGAAGTAATGATGTTCAAAACTATCAACGGACTGCCACCCGGCTGCATACCTAAACGACGTTTCTGAAGAAGGACCTGCGATATTATGTCGACCCGGTTGCGTTGTGAACCAGTTGTCAATCAGTTGCAAACGAGAGAATAGTTTCTATTAATTATATTATATTACGTGAGACCAGAAGATGTATTTCGGCAGTGACGGTTATATAGGTTAAATAGAAGTTTCAGGATTGCGAATCAATACGCGTCTTTGTCAATATGAAGTTTTTATTAGGTATTTAACTTCTTCTGAATACAGTGTAGCATTTAGGCATGATGACTCCAATTATGGTCGTGTTTCCTTAGCGTTTTGTATCCGGGCGCAAAGGTTGGCCAATTCCTCCAAACTTAGCAACTCTAGTTATACCACCCGGTTGTAGTACTTCAGTGTTGACGACATCATCATTTTCGTCCCACATCGCTCTCCATCCCAAATGACACGGTAAAGCCAAGTCTTGACCGTTAGCTTGCTTGATCTGATTTAATATGTCAACCAGGAGTCCAGCACAATCTCGGCACGGGTGTTTAACACTGTACATCATAACACTGGTGATTGGTGTTTGGGCAGCGACGTAAGCCTTGAGGTCATTATAGGTTGTCACCTGGGAAAAAGAAGAGCACAGTCATTTCAGGTGGTAGGAATTTTATTAGATAATAAATAAAAATAATTGCAGCTGCCCCTCGCCCTGATGCGGTGAATTCAGTCGAGTGTATTGTATTTGGTAAACTAAATATGCTTCCCGTGGGAAATGTCTTTGAGCCCCGTTTATATAGAGAAAAGTTGTCCCGGGTACCCGAGACATTCCTTACCCCCCTCAAAATTTGTCTCCGGATTTTTACTTGGATGCATTACTCGTCGGATCGCTTACTCGCCCAGACGGAAAATTTGCCTCTAATGTAAAATTCTCTTACCCCTTATGGTGTTTTAAAGATGGACCATGTGATTCCTCGAAAATGGCCTCGCTGACCAGTAAATATTCCCACACATATTTTGGTACAAAATCTCTGAACTTTCGAGTCCTACCAAGATTGATGTCCAAATGCTATGGATCAGATTTTTTATGTCTACACTTTTTTCATGCTCGTTTCAATTTTAAAAGCTTATAATCTCAGTCACGCCATTCAACACATTACCAGTGGCCCATTCGTCGGTCAGTATCTAAAGCTCGCACCTTCGATCCGGGAAAATGCTGACAAATCGTGCCGAAATACATATCTTTTAGGGTTCAGGCTAACCAAAATCAATAAACGTCGTATTAAGAACATTTGTATTTTGACATTATTTACGTAGGCACCTAAAATGAAGTGACTATCTAAATATGAGTTATTTTGGGGGAGTGTTGGTCCTTACGGAACATGTAATTATATAGCATTTTTCGGGAACATTTTATGAATCTTCTCGTTGCAAACACCCACTTCCCCTGTCCCGACAATGTTGGCATCAATTTTTTTAATTTATAACAATTTAATGGCGGTAAATACAGAGACTAAGAAGAGAATACAACGATAGGGATGATCTGTGAAAGGGTCTAAGACCCCATACAAGACAGACCACCTTAAATATCCTCCCCCCCCCCCCCCCCCCCCCCTCAAAATAATATTTACAGATAATACAGGTAATATGAAAATAATATGTACAGATAATATAAAATAAATAATATTAATAATAAATAATAAATAACTCGTCCCTTGTGACTATATTTTTGACTAAGACTGTGACTGCAGGTGTGTGAACCATTGAGCCCTGAACTATACCTGGTTATGGAGTATCCATTCCGCATGGAGGGGCTTTGATTTCAGTTTCTTGGCAGCCTTCTTCGAGGGCCACCACTCAGGTCGGGCCAGCAAATAGTTTTCGTTGACGCCGTTCCTTGGAGGCGCAGCCGTATATTCATTGTCAACCCAGGCCGTATTTGTATCTGAATCTGGATGTGGCGGGGCGTAACTGAAGCCAGACATCTCGCCTTTAACAATCCAAATGGCTGCCATTTCGGCCCAGTCTGCATCGTTATCCATCAAGCGTTGCGGTTCGACCAGAGGAATATGTTTTATGAAAAATGCGTCTATTCCTGGTAGAGCGGCTCTTGGAACTATCAACTCGTCCGCTAAATTGTTCCGCGAGTTGTTGTGAAGCCGACTCAAGCATTGGTCATCACACGTAAACAACTTAACTGAAACACAATGAAAGTACGAATAGTTTAATGCCTGACTGTTACGATTAACTAACTAATTAATATAAGACTAAATTAATAGTATGTTCCGGTTCAAAACATAGCGAGAAAGTTGTTTTGGTTGCAAAAGGTTTATCTATATCTTCAGGCTCAAAATGACAAAAAAATTTAGACTTAAAACTCAGGGTTAGCCAACATGTAACCGTTCCTGGCCTATTTCTCAGATAACCCAGGGTTAACATTTTTTGTGTGTATGTCAACCTTTCATTTAACAAACAAACTGATCAAAGACGACCCAAGTACGTTTAGTAACTCAAATTGTATTGAGGAAGCCGTGATTTGAGAGAATTTAGTGCGATCAATTAGACTGAGCTTATTCGTACTCGTCATATCAGTTTTATAACTTTTTATAATCTATTTAAATATTTTCACAAAACGTTAAATACGTAAGAAATCTTCTACTTGTGAAATCCATGACATCAACTATGTAAGAGTTAAGTACTGTTCCAAGAATTTGCCTGTTTTGGGGACTTCTGAACTAAAGGTACAGCAAATTAAAACAAAAACAAACAAACAAAACAAAACAAAAATTAATGCTCTTACCATCATCTTGTTTTCTACGACCATTATTCGGCTCTGGTTCCTTCGCTTTTTCTTCCTTCGGTTCTTCCTTCTTTCCAAGTTTGGCGAGTACATTTCCAAATATCAACAAACAGACTACAAGCAGGAAACTTGCTTTAAACCCCATCGTGAACACAACCTGTCAATGAAATTGAAATTCACAGTAATTAAAAACCAAGATTATCTATTGAAAGATTCCAAACAATAATTGATTAAGAAGAAAGCTTAAAATAGTGCCCTACATGTGCTGGTACTGACTAGATTATAAGATATATTTACAATCTTCCATTAAATAGTCTTAGAGCTGACTCAGGCACCGTTTATATGGAGAAATGTTTTCCGGGTACCGGAGACAACCCTCCTCCGAGTTTCACGGGGCGAGCCAACTTTTCACTTATTTCTTTGAAAACTTCAACCAGACAACTCTTCTCGGGGGGTCTGGGGTAACATTTCCCAATATAATTTGGGTCGAAAGCTCTATTGGAAATACTTCATAAACTAAGACTGCTCACCTTTCAGCTCTTGAACTCAAGAAGATCACTTCTCTCAGTATGAGATAGTTGCAGACTACAAAGCAAATCTGAACTAAAGTTAAGCCCAATCGGGAACTGCTTTTAAAGGGTAATCCCTGTGGGTGTGAGAGTTAATTATTCACAACGTTCTCCCATTTGACTTCCCTTGAGGTTACATCATAGACGAGCATGTATTAATATGCTTTTAGTATCACAGGTACAAGTATTACGTTCTGTCAACAGTTTTAACATTCTTTTCAAAAAGGAAAGAAAAGAGCATAAAAAGCAAGCCAATCAATGCAAAGAAAGCATGGATAATCTTTTCAAAGATTAAAAATTAAACGCAACCACAATAAAATCAAAGATAAGAAAAGCAAACAATGGGCTTACGATGACCTAAAATGATTGTCAATACTGTAAGTTTTCATTAGTCCACTCTTGACGTTACATCACAGGCCAACAGGTGGGCTTATAATATCACAGGTGCGGGTATTGCGATCTGTCAACGATAATGAAGAACAAACAGCATAATGAGCAAGCGAATCAGTGCGAAAAAAAGAAGACTGGGAGTGTTTGTCTAAAAACTAAAAACGGAATCAGCGACTATGATAAGCACAAAATAGAAAGTGGAAAAATAGAAAAGAAAGAAAAGACCTAAAAATTGATTACATTTGAAAGCCATCGCAAGATAACTAGAAATAGGATTTTCGCAAATAGCGGCCTTTCGGGCAGGCTAGTAATAAATTATTTATTAAATCTGTGGTTAATAGGGTACTGGCAGATGAGCTCCATTTTAGCTGTGATCAATAGACTCTCATCTAAACCAAACTATCAGAAGCCAAATTTTCCAAGCAGTGTGATACATATGGAAAGAAACTGAAAAATTAAGCTAACTAAGATTCAGTTAAGAGTTATGGATTGTGGGATGATTAAGTAGGACAATGCGTCAATACTGTAGGTACTGCATAATAGGCCAACATGTGTGCTTTTATTGTCACAAAAAAACTGTTTTGACATTCTTTTCAAGAAGAAAAGAAAATAGTATAAAGAGCAAGTCAATCATGCAAAGAAAACAAGGATAGCAGGGATAGTCCTTTTCAAAGATTTACAAGTGACCATAATAAGAACAAGTTCAATGAACGGAAGAAAAGAACGATTGTAAAAAACTCGATATCGTACTGTCCTTGTGCTACGAGAAAAAATGATCAGTTTATAATCGAGGCAAAATTTGACGGAGCTTCTAAAAATTCTTTTTTTATTATATGAGCGTTAAGCCATTTGAGTGAATTTGGGTCACTGAAAGTTCCAATGGATCAAAATTGTAATTCGTTTCTACTCTTGACTCTATATGACAGGCCAACATTTGGGTGTTTATTATCACAGGTAAAACATATCACGTTCTGACAACAGGTTTAATCATTCTTTTCAACAACAATAACAACAACAACAAAAAAGTTTACGGAGTCCGTGGGCTAAACCAGCTAGAGGTTTAAGTTAGACTTTGTTTAAATGATCAGCCCCATATACGTTTGACTTTAAACAACATTAAACAGATACCTTTAAATAGATGCCTCCCTGGCCCGTTGCTTCTCTTCTTCTCTTATTGTAAATCTGAAAACATCATGCCAATAACTTCTTTCAGTCTCTAGCACGGTAGAAATCTTAAGAAAGAATAAGTGAAACACCCTGGGACATACTGGAGACACGTACATACAGCTTCCATGATGCACAAAAAGCACTCAACAAAAGAATTTCCTTTTCTTATTTTCTGACAAATTCAAGCTTGCTTGCGAACGCACAGCCTATAACCGGCTATACTCACGACTTAAATATAAATGTTACACTACCAAAACCTAAAACTGAATTTATGAAAAGAAGTTTAGTTTTATATCGCGGACCAAAGCTATGGAACTCACTTCCAAGCGACACAAGCCTTGCTCCAGTCCCAAGGCTTGTTCGTGAAATAGTAAAAAGTCTCCAGCAGGACCCCGCGTAAACTACGGGAACTTAATTGCTCCCATAATTAAGTTAAGTTAAGCCCGGTCGAGCAAGGTTAACACTTGGATCGGAATTGAATACAGTGGTACCTCCCGTAGGCGACCACCCTTTGTTCGTCTTTAAATGGTTGCTTACAGGAGGTGGTCGCTTAGGAGAATTTTTCACTATGGGAGGCCTAAGTGAGATCCAACTTTGAGACACAACCAGTGTCAAATAATGCAGTTTTAGTGAGAGAAAAATAAATTATTTTCTTCATAAATCAACCTTGTATCCTGTTGCACGTTACATTACATACGTTAGTGTTTTGTCTGGTCGCATCGAGTGGTCGCGTACCAGGAGTGAAAGACAATAGAAAACTCAGTCGCGATCGCCTACGAGAGGTTTCACTAATAGAAATTTGACTGCAATCGGTCATTTGTTAGTGATTGCTTAAGAGAGGTTCCACTGTAATTACTTTTTCATTTCTAGTGTCTTTTTTTTTTCTGCGACCAAACCTTCTTTCCCGTATTTTACACCACGTTTTTTTCTTGTTATATACTTGAGCTGGAAGCGCGCTTACCTTTGCTTGACCATTCCGTGTTTGGTTTCCTAGCACATTTTCCAGCTGAGTGAAAATGTGATCCACTCAATGGTTGGTGATAATCAGCTGGGCAAATCGAAAAAGGAACGTGCCTATAATCTGTGGTTCAGTCAAACCCCCTTTGGCTCACTCATTAGTATGAAGAATACCGATCTGTACGTTTACTTTTGCTCAAAAGTACCTTTCATGGAATGTACGAACTCCCGCTCGAACCCCCCTTCAAAGATTCTTGGATCTGTCCCAGTACTATGCCAATAACTGCACAAGAGCAAAACTTGAAAGAGGGCTGACCAGTGAACAATAGAGGCTTATTTAAAAATTCTTTTGTTTGTCTCCCCCAAGAGATAATCGCGCTGTTACAAGAACACGTGGATCTACGGCAACAACAGTCATACACGGTTTCCGTTCGCAGTTTTATCTCCAGATACACAATCCTATCCCTTCTGGAAACAGAAGGGATACTTTACTCAACTTTTACTTCATCGATTTAGCATTCAAGACCGGTTGAGAAGTTTTTGATTTAAAGAAAATCGTATAATTTGTATGCAGGATGGAACCCTGACACAGGACAAAACAATGCAGCAAAGTAGGTACATTAGTTCAGTTTATTAGTCATAACTATTTCGTTGCATTTCATCACAGTTTGTAATAACAGGGGCTAAAGCGTGCAAGTAGATTTCTAGCGCGCTGGCAACACGACGTTATTAAGTATGCAAGCTAAAGCACAAGTGTGACCGCGGCCAAATTTTCCTTTAATTTTTTTAATTTACAATTTAATTTCAATTGATAAATCTTGTCGACAGATAAAGCCGTTCGTTCGTTCGTTCTCTCTTTCTCGTTTACTGCAAGTAAAAAATATAAAAAATGACAACAATGAAAAAACCACATGTTGCAGCACATGGAATTAGTTTCCTAACGTCTGAACAACAAATGATTTCCTGATGTGTCATGTAATTTGTCATTTTTCGTAAGTGTTTCATAATTGAGGGGTATGCCGTTTCATAGCTATCAGTTACTGGTTATTAAGTAATACAAAATATTGGACAAGTCGGTGTTTTTTGATATATCTTTCCGGCTTTTTCTCCTTTTTTTTTTTTCTCCTTTTTTTTTTTTTTTTTTTTTTTTGCAATTATTTTAAGTTCTTCAGTAGTGTCAAATATATCTCCCGAACAAAAAAATGTCTCACGGATATGCTCGTCAGGAGTAAACCGTAAGAATACATACATTATTCACGTCTTGAGTCGTGCCGCCTTCATAAAAACGGAACTGACCTCGTTCAAATAGCAAAAGAGATTCGCAAAGAATCGAAACCGCGCGGAGATCAAATATATTCAACTAGTTATGGACGACAATACCAACCAGTCTGAACTGGCTGATACAGATAATGAAGTAGACCCAGAGCCTTGTCGCACCCCGGACTACCGACAAAGCGATGACGAAAATGAAGACACGCCATTGTACACCGGGTCAAACCAAACGGAGCAAGAAAAATCCAGATGTTTCCCAAGCGAAAAGATCCAAATGGAGGAGAGACCAGAATCACAACAAGAGAACACAAAAGAGGCACAACCACCGCGAAGCCGAAACAAAAGAAAACACGAGACTGTTTCTTTGGAAGCCAAAGTCGCCAAAACTAAAAACGCAATCAACAAATTGAAGAGACATAGCAGAAACAAAACCTACCCCAAGTCGCTAGAATATCGAGCCCGTGTAAACATTCCTCCAGATGAGGAATTCAAAGAAGAATTAACGGATATCAAACAAGCGGTCGAACAAGCCTGTGTTCGTGCCCTAACTAAATTCCACTATCGACGCTTAGAGAAACAAGAGGCGAAAGTTAACAGAAGAAAACAGTCTTAAGATCCTAAGAAGAAAGGCTTATACAAACCGCAATTTGTGAGACAAATCAATCGGTGGCTAGAGCTAGACTTATTAACCACACCAATAGTCTTGAAGAAATCCAGAAACAGTTCGTTCAAATGAAACAAATGATGTACAAAATGCAAAGATGTGTAAACAATAAAGATGTTGGGCAGTACCACTGTCTGTTTTCTGAGTACAAAACCACGACACTACTGCAAAACGTTTTTCGACCCTGAGATTACCTTTATTTTTAAGCGGTCATTGCGCTGAACTGTGTTTTCGTAGTTTGCATAACGCTTGTAGTGTCAATACCAAAAAGATAAAAAACAATATGGACTCAAATCGAGTACAAGTTTACAATTCAATACATTTTCTGTAATATTAATAAAGTCTTGCAGAAGATAAACGAAGCTACTGGCTAGATATCTTTGATCTTTATCAAGACTGCGGTTTCGATCCTGTGCAAACCTCTTCAGTTGCTATTTTGACAAGGCGTCAGGGAAAGCAAATTCCTTAATTCAGTCTCCATGAAGGAGATGCGACTCCAGACTCCAAATTTAGCCTTTGATTTTCTAGATGTAAACAAAAACATTGAATTGGCTGAGAAGTTCGGTAAAGGCTAAAATAACGGATGATTCAAAAGGACCTAACATTATGGACATCTCCTAAGGGTTAGTGTGAAGATTAAGGGTTAGGTTTAGGTTTAGAGTTAGGGTTAGGGTTAGGGTTGGAGCTTTGGACATACATTTTGAAAAAGGATGACTCAATAGGACGTCAGGTCCTTTTGGGTCATCCCTTTTAGCCTTCTCCGAGAGGTCCGACCACTTTAATACTCGTTACTTCGCACTGTCGTCCCATGGATGTTTTGTTTTTAGGTTTTAACCATCATAAGTTGCACTCTTAAAGTATATTTCTCAATTTCGTCTTCATGAAGATTTTTAACAGGCCCACACAACACCAGACGTGAATAATGTACCATTTTTTCAAGAATATCCTTAACAAAATTTTCGTCTATGTCTTTGAAAATACAACTTGGCACTGCTGAATTGAATATCGAATCTACGAAACTTATTTGAGTGAATTTCGATTGTTTAGTATTACTCAATAGCCATGCAGTTGAACAACTGTGATATTGTACACTCACTCAATCATTACTTATAAGTTCGTAACAACGTCAACTGAAATATATGTTACTTGCAGTACTGAGAAATAGAGAGAGAATTGTAGAACAGATCAAAACCTTCATGTTATACAGTGAGTCTCCTCACATTTACATGCTCTGCCAGAGAGTTCGATGCTTCATGTAATTTGTGGTTCCCAAGTTTTAGTAATACTATTTATCACAGTTATTGCTTTAGCCACTTGCTCCAGGAACAAAATTTCCGTATTTTAAATGAAGATGACAATAGGGCTATTTTAATGAGATGCAACGTTCAGTAACCTGAAAGACGCAAGGTTGTTGTCAAGAAAAAATTAGCTTTGGGACATATAAGTGGGTATTCTCGTTACTTTTCACACTCTGAATTATTACTCAGAAGCTCTCCGACTTTTCCCCGATTATAAACTGGTCGACATTTTTCTCTTGTACGAAACGAAGTTTCTTTACTATCCTTTATTTTTTCTTCCTTTCATTGAAATCTACTATGAAACACAAATGTAAATACTACCTGTTGGATGAGGTGATTAGAGGTTCCCATGCGTCCGGTATTTCAAGTTTAATAGCCAGCCTCCTATTTTTTTTTCCCGACAAACTATGGGCAAAAAGTCGAGACGAATTTACTGATTACGCGCGCGATACCGTTCTGCAACCAAAAACAACGCGAGAGTTTTGAAGGAATTTGTGTAATTGTGCCTGAGACATTTCTTCCAACAGCTTTCTTTCTGTAAAAAACATTCTAAAAAACGTTAAATGTTTCACCTTGGAATTGAGAACGTTCAGTTTTTCATGCAAGTTTTGGGTAAATGGACACTCTAGCTTGTATGAAACAAAGCACAAAACACTCGAGACCAACGTCTTAAGCTGGTGTTACACTGGTCGATTTGCAACGACGATTTGCAACGCCGGTTTGCTCCAAATCCACGCAACGGCGTTGCAAAACAATAAAGGCAAATTATTATTATTATTATTATTATCAAGTTTTTGAATCGCTTTCAAAAACTTGCAACGCGTTGCAGCACTGCAAACATCTCGAAACATCGTTCGCAATGGGGTGTTACGCCTCAACGATTTTTAGCGCAACATCGCATCGTTGCAAATCGTCGTTGCAAATCGACCAGTGTAACACCACCTTTAAGTACCAAAATGAAACACAAAAGCAGTGAACACTGCTAGAACGAATTTGTAGCTTTCTTTTTGTTGTCCTGTACAGCTGCCTTGTTTACCGAAACAATTCTGCTTCGGTTACAGCAGTAAAACAGGCACCATTTTGTTTCAAACCGGAAGTCACCTGCGGGTGAATTTACTTTTCCGAGATTGAAGAGCCAATGAGAGCGCACGAAAAGCATTATTCACTTGTACTGTATGTAATAATGACGTTTAAGTAATCCGGCGTAAGACTAAAAGCCCACATGTTGGCCTGTGCTGTAATGTTGAGAGTGACGTTGTAAACAAACCGCTCTTACTTACGGTATTGACATTTGTTTTAGTTCATCGTAATCCCATTGCGGTGCCGCTTTCAAACGTACAAAGAGCGTTTTTTGTTCTTAATATTATGATGGCTTCTTAATTTTTAATCCTTGGAAAGACTATCTATGGTTTCTTGGCAGTGATTGGCTTGCTTTTTGTTCTGTAACAGCTGCTCTTTTCTTTCCTTTTTGAAAAGAATGTTAAAACTGTTGACAGAACGTAAGGCTTGCACCTGCGATGCTAAAAGTATACCGTACCTTGACCTAGGATGGAACCTCAAGAGTAGCCTAATGGAATGACGCTGTGAATATTAATTAACTCTCTCACCTACAGGGATACCCTTTAAATGAAGTCCCTATTTGGCCTAAACTTCAGTTCAGATTTGCTTTGCTTTGAGGTCTGGAACTATCTCATACCGAGAGAAGCGATATTCTTGAGTTCAAGAGCTGAAAGGTGGGAAATGTTAATTTACGAAATCTGCTAATGGAACTTAATTCAGCTTTAATTTATGCACTTCGTAAAAATCAAGTTCCTCAATTGTTATGAATTTTTCTTGTGTACTCCATATGTAGGTCCCTCTTTTGAGCTTCCTTTTCAATCACGTCTTCTTTCTAATAGAACTTTTCATCTTTAAAATTCTTGTAATGGAAGTTAAGTCAGCTCTAATTTGTAGATAATTCCCTAAAATCAAGTTCCTCTTGTTCTGAATCTTTCTTGTCATAGCAACCTTCTTTTTTGTAATAGCACCACATGTAGCCGTACCTCTTTTAAGCTCCCTTTTCAAGCAATTGCTGCTCGCTTCGAATCTTCCAACATCAGATATTAAGCAAATCATAAATCACGGAGTGCTTTTTTCTCTCGATTAAAAAGCTGAGCTGGTTTGACATTGGCGTTTTTATAAGTTCCTCCTGGTTTTTACTGTGAATTTCAATTATGTTTACAGATTGTGTTCACGATGGGATTTAAAGCAAGCTTCCTGCTTGTAGTCTTTTTGTTGATGATTTTTGGAAATGTATTGGCCCAGGAAGTTAACGGTCGAGGAGCCAAGGAACATGGTGAGAGCACTGTAGATTTTATTACAAAATTTTGCTTAAAAGACCATTTCTTCATTGCACGTAGAAATTTTGAAAAGGTTCTTCGGACATTGCCCAGCCTATATAGTTGATGCCATGGATATCAAAAGCAGGATAATTATCACGTTTTGTATTTAGCGTTTTGTGAAGTGATTTCTTAAGATTATATAACTGGACAAAACTCTCAGCTAGACGACGACGTGTAAAAATCTCTCAAAACACGCCCTCCTTGATATATACTTTGAGTAAAACCGACTTTGTAGTTGGTCTTTAATCAAAACCGTGACCTCTGTTAGATGAACGGTTGAGACAAAAATAAAACTGTTAACTCTGGATTACCCGAGAAATAGGGCAGACTAAAATATTTATTCTTTCTGTCAGGCATTAACCTATTCGTTACTTTCATTGTGTTCCAGTTGGGTCGTTTACGTGCGATGACCAATGCTTGTGTTGGCTTCACAACAACTCGCGTAACGATTTGGCCGACGGGTTGATAAGTCACAAGAGTTCAGCACAACCGGATTATGTAGAGGAGTTTTTCACAACACGTAGTCCTCTAGTCGAACCACAGTGCATAATGCGCAACGACAAAAAATGGAGACAAGTAGCTGCCATTTGGGTTGTTAAACATAACACAGCCCCAGCCCCAGCCTCCCACACAGTTAATCGATTAACTAATTATACAAATTATTGCCTTATCAATTCTAATTAGGCAAATAGGAAAAGCTACTCTTATCAAAACTAATTTATTGTTGTTTTTTACGACACGTTTTGTAAGCCTTAATAGTAGCCTAAGACAGCGGAAAGTATGCAAACCGAAGAGGAGGCTATAAACTAAACATTACATTTTGTACGGGGACAACGACATTTCTATTACATGGCTCAAGGTAAAAATCGAAAGCATTGTCCTATTTCACGTCGAATAAAAAGTTCTTATCAAATATCTTGAAGTTTGGTATCACATTCTGTATTATTTTGTATAACATTGTATTATCAAATTTTGTCTAACATTTAGCCGTCCTTTTTCAGTTGTGTAAAAGCTGTCATTATCTGTCAGCGCTATTAAAACTGAACTTTTGTGGCATCCGAGTAATGATTTTCTAACAATCTTATTGGGTCGCACCCTGGGTTGCTGCGCGGCCGCGTGAGGCTGGGGGCGAAATCACGAGCGGCGGAGAGCAACCCGTTTCCAGGGCCTTTTTATTTAGGGCTTGTAAATTTTCAACAACTTGTAACACTTTCACAAAATTTCTTTCACATTGCCAGTGAGCTCGTGGCGTGAGTTGGGTTGAGACCAGGATAAACTAAAATTAAAAGTAGGGACAAGAGCGAGACTCCCAAGAGAGACTTTCAGTCCCCGGGGGAGGGGGGTACTCTTCATAAATTTGCGTGGGTGTGCTGCCCGGTCCGGAAAACCCTTGGCCTATTTCAGACCAAAATATCTGATTTTCTATACGCTATTTCAGACCTAACTTCAAAAATCAGTACACGGCACATATCTTTATGGCACATATATCGGAGTACCCCACCGGGTTTCAGTCTCACCAGAAAAATATTATACAGCATAGAGAACTTGGTTCTTGAGACTTTGCTCACATAAACAGCCAGCACGAAAGGAAGAAGCTCAGCAGAGATATTTGCTTGATAGACACTTTATATATAACTGTATTTATAAGGGGAGTAAATTAGCTGAGTCTTTTATTGACCACACTGCAAGATATTTGTGAAAAGTGGTTAAGTACAGCTGTGTGTGTATTATAGTCATTACAATACTCAGTTCTCCAGCCCTGACTTCAAACAGCTTAAATGCTTAGTCTTTCTGTTACCAAGGGCCTAATGTCCGTACACAAAGTTCATTAATATAGACATACTTTCAGAATGAGTGAAAAAAAAAAACCGAGTGGGGGAGTTAAATATTTCTCGAAATGCGCAAAATAACGGGAGAAGAGCGGGTGGGTTTGCATTTTGTAAATTTTTGATGCTTTACAGTGCTATACAATCATGTACACTGTATGTTTACTAGCACGAAAACTACTTTTGGCATCTTCATTATTTATTAGGCAGCAATTCAGCTCATATCGACTAGATCAGGGAATCTTTTGTGAGGTAGCAGAGATATGTAATTGCAGTTTGTAATCCAATTTGTGGGCATCAAGCTTCTTTTTTTTTCTTTTCTTTTTGTGCTGAAGAAAATCTTTGGCCCATGTCCAGCCTTGTAATATTTCAGTAAATTATACAGTATATTACTCTCACATTATTTTGTTTTACATTTTTTTTATTTAGACCAATGATGCCAGGATATCAGCATCAGAAGTTGCAGTGCAACTAGTATACTGTGCATGTAATCCCTGTAGCAGCATTTAGCAACATCTTTAAGAAAATCCGTTATGGGAATAAATTGTTTAGCAAGCACTCTTACGTGAATGTTGCAGATAACAGCTTTAAACTCAATATAGCGTTACTCAAACAATATGAAGCATATTGAAGCCAAACACAGTCTGCCATGAAAGAAAGTTGAATTATTTTAAAACTCTTGGCTCATCAGGCTTGGGTGTGTATGCAACATTAAGAGACTGCTAGTATATAATTGGGCATCTACAGTTAGTAGCCTTGTAAGCTTATAAAAATGGAAAACTTTTGAAACAGCACTTGAATGTTGTTTATTAAGAATAGATTTGAAGCAAAGTATTATCTCATGAATATTATGGGATTGTGAAAATCCAACCTACCCTTTTTGCAAAATAATGGGCAGTCATGCATTCACTTTTTCCTGTAAAATCTGGTATTTAATCATTAAACGGGTTCACAGAAATGGAGTAACTTTGAACACAACTGAGTCTGCAACAACCAAACGAAAAGACACAATTCGCAACTTGCATCAGAACTACGACATTTACGGTAAACGCCAGCACTACGCTAGTTATTAACGTCTATATCACATTATCCCCTCCCTAATTTACTGAGGGACAAGTCTCTAGGAGTTCTAGAAATTTGTTTCATAGTCCTCTGATTATGCCGGTGGTTTCCTTGAACGGGAAAGCCTAGCTGTGGTCTGAGGCTCCGCAGGAGATTGATTTGTGGGTGCAGAGCTGCCCTCTACATTGCTGTCCGGTGACATCATAGTCATTGGTGGGGCACCTACGTTTTCCTGTCCCGGCTCCCTAGTCGACGGGGAGCCTGAACTGTCCTGCCCCAAGTCACTCGTTAGTGGGGTGCAATGGGGAGCTTGAATTTTGTCCCTGATTGTCACCGGTCACTGGGGAGCTTGGAATCTGCTGTCCCGGTTCCTTCATTGGTATTGAGCTTGAATTATGTCCCTGAGTGCCGTTGGTCACTATCAGAGACCACTCTTCTTCCTCTTCCTCATCTTCCTCTTCACTGATTGCTGGACGTGGCACTGGAACTGTGGTCCTTTGCGCCGGAACTGTGGTCCTCGATCTTGTTTTTTCCCCTGTGTGAGTGTCTGAGGGAATGCTTCCTGCTTCCTTTGGTGCAAAGCAGCGTTTCAAATTGTTGAAATGCACAACCAACCGCTTTCGCCCACCTCCTTTTGAATGCAATAGACGACATCTGAAATCTTCTTAATGATCACATGTGGCCCTTGCCATGGACGTGCTAGCTTCCGTGACAGTCCCTTCCTAACAGCTGGAATATGTCTCCAAACTCGGTCACCAGCCTTGTAGGGGTCTCCTGCAGCCTTGGCATTGTAATAGTCCTTATACCTCTGCGTTGCCACACCCATCTTTTCCCTGGCCAGCTCATGTGCTTAATGGAGTCTAGCTTTCATGTCTTGCACAAACTCAGGAGCCGATTGAGAAAGACTGGACTCCGGGGTGTCACCGACTATCAAGTCAACTGGTAGACGGGCCTCTTTCCCAAACAGCATACGATGAGGGGTGATGTCGGTTGTTTTGTGCTCAGCAGTTTGATAGGCCAGAAGAATCTGAGAGAGCTTGGTGTCCCAGTCATTCTGATTCTCATTCACAAATTTTGACAGCATGTCCCTGAGTGTCCAATTGATCCTCTCGACCATTCCATTGCTCTCTGGATGGTAAGGTGTGGCTCGTGTCTTGTTTACCTCCAGCATGGTAGCCATATACTGGAAGACTCGGCTTTCGAAGTTTCGACCTTGGTCTGAGTGCAAGTGCTGCATAACCCCGTAGCGTGAGACCCATTCGTCGACGTTGCTACCGTGGGCCTGGTGATTTTCTATGGCAAAAGCTTCAGACCACTTAGTGAAATAATCTGAAACCACCAAGACATATCGATTGCCCCAACACGTTGTCGGAAGTGGACCAAGTATGTCCAGAGCCACTCTCTCCTTCGAATACCCTGCACGAATCGTTTGTAGTGGTGCTCTGGTTTTCCTTGCTGGTGGATTCCGCTCCCCGCTTTCCTTGCAGCTTCTGCAATGATCTTCTACGTCCTGGTACCAGCCCTACCAATAGTACCGTGCCTTCACGCGTTCTACCATCTTGTTCACACCCAAATGTCCCGAGGTTGGTATTTCGTGTAGGAGTGTTAGCACATCAGGCACCAAGTTCCGAGGCAGGCAGAGCTGCAGGACCACCGATTTCCCATCCTCGCTTTCATACTGACGGTAAAGGAGGTCGTTCATCAGCGCAAGCCTTCCGAATTGACTCCGTAAACTGCCTTCCACTGGGCCAGCACCGGATATCTCACTCCTGGGTGGTCTTTCTCCCTTCTTAAGCCATGTCACAGCTGAACGTATGGCAGGGTCTTCCTGTTGGTATTGCCGCAACTGCTCATCACTCCACTGGTTCAGCCAGGTTTTCCTTCTTGTTACTTCGGACACACTTCCTATGTGGCACTCTCCTACCATTTCTTCAGGAGCCAAGGGCCACTTCCGTTGTTTCCTCGTCCGGCCATGGAAAACGAGACATACCATCAGCGTTTCCATGCAGTCTTCCGGGGCGATGGTTGATGCCAAAATCAAACTCAGCCAGTCTCTCTAGCCAGCGTGAAACTTGACACCTTGGGTGCTTGAAGCTTCTCAGCCACTTCAGTGCGCTCTGATCCGTACGCACAGTGAACCGTTTTCCTAACAGAAAAGGTGCAAATGTTCCATTTCCCAGACCATTGCCAGAAGCTCTTTCCTGAACCTGGGATAGGCCAGTATTGGCGCACTCGTTAGCCGTTCCTTGAGGGTGCTGAAAGCCTTTTGACACTCTGTTGTCCACTGGAAGACGGTGTTTTTGCGTTCCAGGTTGTACTGCGGCGCTGCCATATCTGCGTAGTTAGGGATAAACTGGCGATAATATCCAGCACAGCCCAGAAAGGAACGAAGCCTCGAGACATCCCAAGGCGTCGGCCAGTCTTGTAGCGCTTTGATCTTCTCCGGGTCTGTGGAAATTCCTTTTCGTCCCCGGGCCAACTTTTTCTCATATAAACAGGGCCTGAGTCTTCAACAACCAAACGAAAAGACGCAACTCGCGTCAGATCTACGACATTTTTGGCAACGCCAGCACTACGCTACATTATACCCTCCCTAATTTGCAACTTTGGCGGGAAAACGCGCGGGCGCGCAGGAGCTGACGTCACACCGAAAGCCGCTGGAAAAGACCGGAAAAAATCGGGGACTCAAAATGTCTGAAATTTCTGGCGATGCAGCACTACACTAGTTCTTAACGTTCTAAGTCTATATCACATTCCTATAAATGCAGCATCTGAATCAAGAGAGCTTTGAGCATGCAACAAAGCAAAAGCCTCAAACTTGTCCTCAAACCAAGTGCGAACTTTCATTCTTAGTGTCTGATTTCTGTCTCTTCCTCTGTCTGTGCGTGTTACATCCACTGACTTAAACTTGTTTCATTGTCACTCCGCTCTTTCGTCTCTGCTCTCTGTTCTACTGTGTCTCTATTACAGACCTTTTGTTTGTCTCTCTGTTGTGTCTGTCTGCCTGTTTGTCTTTCTCACAGTACCTCTCTCTCTCTCTGTGTGTAAGCTCATACTTGAACATCTTTCAAGAAACATATTGATTGACAGAATATCAAAATCATTTTGCTTTATTTTATTTTTTTGCCAGTGCTGCTTCTGGAGTGTCAGCATGCGCACATCATTTTTTATGGGACAAATGATGATTGATGTACTGGGTGATGATCATGAGGTAAGGAATTGTCACATGGCTGACCCACAGCAATATATATTGCCTCCTTCAATAGACTTAGTTACTAGAGACAATTGTTGATGCAGTTAGGTGATATTCTGAGGGTTTTCCTGTCGGAAGGGAAGTGGATTTTTTTTTTTTTTTTTTTTTGGTTTTGGTCTTTGAGTTATTTAATTTTGTTGCAGGCCAATCACAATGAAGATCAGAAAGGTGGAACAGGATTAGTGGAAGGAGATAAGGAACAATATGAGAACAGGCAGAAATGCGAGGAAAAAGCTAACAAGAATTAGTGAGGGAAGAAGATACCAACTGAAATGAATAACTCCTTCGACCAACTCCTCAAAATTATAAAGGTAAGGTTTATAGAACGTTCACGCGAAATCTTTCACACCACTACGTTCACGCAAAATTTTTTCTCACCATTACCATCCCCACCCCCCCCCCCCCCCCCGACTTCCCTCCATCTCTCTCTATGTTTTTCTCATTTTCCATTATCCCATCTCTTCTCTCTACAGGTATTTGAAGCGCTGATCCTCATACTTTTTTCGTATATCACAATGTACTTCAAGACCTCCGTTGTCGTGAACGGGCAGCTGTTTGAGAATGTCATCAAGAAGACTGAGGCTGAGTGCAGGGGTCTGGAAGATGAGGTACGTCACACTTATCTCACAATGTCCCGGTTATGAACGGTGTTTATCAAATATGTGCTACAAGTTACCTATAAAAGAGATTCCGCACTGCTACTGAAAAATCGGCTTTATCTAAAATATTTCTCCGAATATATTTTCGAAAAAGTTTAGTCGTTTTGTAGGCGTCTCCATGTCGCAAGCAAAAAAATGGCGGTTCATTTGCACGGGGCTTTAAACCTCAAGAAAATCATCGGTTTGGAAGTGTTGTCATGTACTGAAAAATAACTGCTAGAAAAATGGCAACCAAGTTGAAAACTTGCCACCGCATCGAATTTCCCACTGCGTCACAATAAGTCCCCGTCTCCACGAACACAATTAGGACGTTCAGCTTGCTCAGGAAGCAATAATCCCATAACAATATCCAAAGAATACGTTCGACCGAAAACTCCAGGAAATCGTTTACCACGTGATTTTCAATCAAGTTATGAAAGTGGTTGTTCGATTGCGTCGGCTAACATCCGTCTGGCTTTGCGTGAGAAAACAATAATATGCTGGGCATTTAGGGCTTCTTATAGAACAATCGTGATACGAACAACTGGATCCAAAGTCATTTGGATGGTTTCCTGTCGATCGTTAACTTCAAATAAAAAAAGGGCTAAAAAATACGTGATATACCTGCGCAAATACGTCGGTTGGGTTTGGCCGAAGTTTAGAAGTCACATTTAGTCCAATCTCTGTAAAGTGCTTGTTCAGAGCCTCTGTCAGTTTTATGTTCCATGCCGCCGGTTACTTCACTGCCTGCCAAGTAACTTGAGTTGCAAGGCTGACCAGTAGGTAGTATTGCAGGGAATTTTGTGTTTACTACAGGAGGCTTATTTATGGCAGGGGAATATTTTCCAGGGGAGGTGGGGGAGGGGGGATTGGCGAAGGGCTAGCTTATTTATGGCATTTTACGGTATATCTGTTTACAGTGTAGAGTTAATTCATTCGTTTATATAGGGCGTGTTTTTCAGAATCAATAGATTCTGAGCTTTCTACTGACTGTGTGTGTGTGTACGTGTGTGTGAGAGATTTCGGCATTGACGTTTACATGTATAATGCTTTCATTGGATAAGTTTAATATCTTTTAGATACAATGGAGCATTTAGGGATTTTCGAGAACCCCTTACAAAACACTTCATATTGATGTTGGCTTCTTGATCAACGATGATTCTCATCACCTTGATATTGTTGTGCAAAGTAAGGCATTTCGAGTATATTTATGTTCCCACCCTTTAGTATTCCCGTAGCCCTTTCAGCTTCGTCTCCGTCTTTCAACGGTCTTGCAAATGCCAAAGTACAGTCCGCCTCAATCTTCTTAGGCTTTTTTTTATTCTCTGTTTCGACCGCTTGGAATATATTAACCAGGAGATCAGCACATTGTTCGCACGGCTGAGTCCGTGAAAACATCACCACATGCTTGATTGGTCCATATTTCTGTACATAACGCAGAAATTTACTACTTTGTTGAGCCACCTGGGCAAAAAAATAAAACAAACAACAACAACAACAACAACAAAAAACATTATAATAACAAACATTAAGTTCACTAGTAGACATTTAAGAAATAGCGGCGGCCTCGTGGTTTCCTTACGCTACTCTCGTGTTCTCCCAACTTCCCGCGTGTTTACAGATGAGCTTATATTACACGGGAACGCGATATATATTTCTTTTATAAAACAAGACTGGTACGCCCAACGAGCAATATTTCGTCAATATAATATATCACGTATCACGTCAGCGTGTAATATACTCTCATGTTACAGGGTTATTTAGCCAATTAGAATGCACGTTAGTTATTTTATACAATGGTATATAGATGATGTCGTATCATATGATATTACCGAGTAGGGTTAGGTTCGATCCCTAAAATTCATATTAGTATGATTACAAAGAAAATATAGTTCATATTAACATGTAATCATGTAATACGGTTTCAAGCCTGAGTTGCGTTCACATGCAAAAGAAGGTAGTGATCCAGGAATAGATCCAAATAACAGAACCGTTCCGAGATTACATCTTTATGGGTTCGAAATTGCAACGGTTTTGAAAACATTTGCGTTGTTTACACGGACCGTTCCGAGATCGCTTCAGAACCTTTTCCAGAGGTGAATGAACAACTAAGCCCTAAACAATACCTGTTGATGAAGTGTCTCTTCCGCGTGGGTATTTGCTTCACACTTCTTCTGATTCTTCTGCCGCCGTGCGAGTTCCTTAGGTCGAGCTGCCAAATAATTAGTCCACTGAACCGGGATGAATTCAGATTCCCCACTTAAATCTGGTACATTTTTTGGAGGTGAAAATATATGTGTTTTCAATAACGGGCTTATTTCCCTCTGTTGTCAACGATGGCAAGTAGTTGAAACTATTATAATCGTCCGTGTTTACAAGCCAAATGCCTGCGAACTGAAACCAATCACAACGCCCACCAGGGTTTAAGCGCTGTTTCTCAAAATCCCAAATGTGACTTCTAAGAAAAGTTTTCACATCATTCGGACCTCCCACAGAACTCGTCCTGGGAATTAACTCATTCACTGATCCGTTGCGCGAGATGTCCTGAAGCTGATCCCAGCTGTCGTTATGGTGCCCAGACTCCTCATCTGAAACAATAAAATCACGAAAATCGGTACTGTTCAATGCCTGACTGTTAGAAGACCATCTAAATAATTTTGGCTTAAGGAAGTCACGTCAAGTCGTATATTTTTAGCTCAGCAAAGGGAAGCTAAATATGGTAAAAAATTAGCAAATGGAACACAGCGTCACGGCATTGGAATGGAAAATATACGTTTCGCACTTTACGTCAGAGGACATGGTTCTATTTTGAAATCATTATCATTGCAGATGCATACGCAAGCTTGGAGTTTGTTTTCTTCGCAGCCAGAGCTTTAAAACTTTTAACGACAGGAAAAAATATCGTTGAAGGTTTGAGAGCAGATATTTTTATGCAGATTAAAACATTTCTTTTAGATGGAGATGCAAGTTACGTTGTCCGTATCCTTGTGTGTATTACTGCATCGATCACTTCTTCAAGAAAATTAGTTTCCTTAAATGCGCGCGAATTCGTTGCGTGTTGGAACACAGCCCGCGACTTGCAGGACTTCAATTAAGGGACTGACACTATACGGGGACTCTCCCGAAAGGGGCGCCTTATTAGGCTGGAGGTATATGAAGGCTTAATGTTCTTGATGTTTCCTAAGTTAATTCTAAGGGCACAGAAAAGGGATAGAATGTTGGTACTGCAGGTATACGAAAGGGGCTCAAAAATGGAAAGGGTAAGGGTCTGGACCTCGACTGATTACCTCCCCCGCGAATTCTCGTTTTCATTTTTAGTGATCTTATCCCCGAGCTCCTTTATACAGCGGGACGTACTTGCATTATCATCTGTAAGAATATGTACACACAAAATCAGTGTCTGCACTCAAAACGAGCAACTGTAATTAAAAGTTAAACTCACCCGATTCCTGACTATCGTAGAATATTTCAGCTCTCTTTCAGCAAATAAAACAAACTCAAAGCATTGCTGCTTCGTTTTATGTCTTCAATGATTTTGAGTAAAGAGCAATCGACCTCGTACAGTTGTAAAATTTTAATCCTTGTGACAAGCAAAACTATTGTCGACAAAACTTGTATCCTGTAAACTTTAAACGATGAAATTTGTTATGGTGATTGTTCGACCGACTGAACTTCGTTTGCCCCTTCTGAAAAAGTATCAAGTTTTAATACAAACGTCGTCGCGTGAGCAACTCTCAAAACTGTTGTGCTTTTTTGTGCTTAGGTCGGCTCCAGTCCAAATAAATAGTTTCATTCATTTTACGGCTGGCAGGTTTACCTCTCATACATGCAATGGAACAATGTCCGTCGAACTGCTTGGCGTCGCCAGCCTGACTGACGAATATTAACTAACCCTCGCATGGCTCGGGGACAATTTTAATTTTAATTTTAATTTTAATTAAAATTATATTCAAACTATACTGGTAAAAGAAAGTCGTATTTTTAGCTCAACCAAGGGAAGCTAAATATATAAAATAATAATAATAATAATAATAATAATAATAATAATAATAATAATAATAATAATAATAATAATAATAATAATAATTAAATTGATATTATAACTGTGAAAAACTGGGTCCAAAGTCGTTTGGATGGTTTCCCGTAAATTGTTATAGCTAAAAAAGAAACGCGAAATGTGCAATAAATGTTCTGCTTTTGTATCAACTATCAGTGGCATCAACTTTAATTGCGACGTCTAAATGAGACTTTGTAAAGTAAAGAAAAAGGAAAGGAAAGAACATTCAGGCTAAAATTCTCTTACCTTCGTGCTTGCTTCTACGGTTGTCATGGGCGAGTACATTTCCAAGAAGTATCAGCAAACAGAATACAAGTGGAAATCTTGCGTTAAATCCCATCGTGAACGTATAAACCTGTCATAAAATTAGAATTTACAGTAAAACCAAGAGGAAATTACCCAAAGAGCCATTGGAGGCCTATTTTTCGTCAAGCCAACTTCTTTTCGAGTGAAAGAATACGCCGTGATTTATAATTATAGCAATATATAACGCGTTTCCATGTCTTTGTACTCCTATATAAACACTTGGGATGTTGTAAGAACACGAGAAAGTTCAAATCAAGTTTTATATTGATTTGGTAAAACAACTAAACGTGCTTCACAAAAAGCATGTCTTTGTACGTATTTATAATTTTTTTTTTAGCTAAAACTATAAAATAGTTGTTTAAAATGAACAACAAGTAATTGAAAGAGAAGCTCAAAAGAGGGACCTTCATCACGTGATCTGCTACACTAAAAAGGATTCAAGAGGAACCTGAGCTTAGGAATGTTCCACAAATTCAATCAGCTAGTATGTTCTAATTGTAAGACTTCATAAATCAACACTGACCACCTTTCAGCTCTTGAACTCAAGAAGATCGCTTCTCTCAGTGTGAGATAGTTCCAGACCTCAAAGCAAATCTGAACTGAAGTTTAGGCCAATGGGGAACTTCTTTTAAAGGGTAATCCCTGTGGGTGAGAGAGTTAATTATTCAGAACGTTCTCCCATTAGGCTACTCTTGACGTTACATCATAGGTCACAGGTATTACGTTCTAACAGTTTTAACATTCTTTTCAAAAAAGAAAGAATACATCGTAAGTAGCAAGCGAATCAGTGCAAAGAAAACAGGGACACCGTAATGGTCTTACTTTTACCTAAAATAAATGTCAATACTGTAAGTAAGAGCAGTTAGCTATTTACAACGCCAGCTACTTATGACGTTACATCACAGGCCAACAGGTGGGGTTGGCACAGGTGCAAGTATTAAGTTCTGTCAAAATTTAACGTCGTTTTAAAATGAAGAGGAAAATAGCATAAAGAGCAAAACTGATTTTACTGATTTGGCGTAAAAATATGTGAATATAAAAAGAGAGAATAAGATTGAGTTAAGAGTTATGGGATGATTGAGTGTGGCATTGGGTCAATACTGTAGGTAAGAACCGTTAACAGGTACAAAATTACGTTCTTAAAAAGAATTTTAACATTCTTTTCAAAAGGGAAAGAAAAAATCATGAAGAGCAAGCGAATCAGTGCAAAGAAAACAGGTATAGTTCTTCTATATATTCAAACTTAGAAAGCGACCTTTAGTAAGAACAACGATAGCAAACAAGCGACAGCGTAATGGCGCGCTTACGATTACTTAAAAAGATGTCAATATCGGACGGTATGGGCTCCTCTGAATCACCTCATCCAAACAGGTAGTATTTACAATCGACAATACTTGTGTGCATTTGTAGATTTCAATAAATAAAAGGAAAAAAAGATGGTTTCAAAACTGGTGTCCTACAAGAGAATATGACGATCGGTTCATAATCGGGCAAAAAAGCCAAAGGAGCGTCTGAATTTTTTCCTGACATTACCGTTAAGCCATTTGGGTCAATAAGAGCAGTTAATTATTCACAGCGTTGTTTCATTAGACTAGTACTCTTGAGCCGTTTACATCACAGGCTAACACGCGGGCGTTTAGTAATTACAGGTACAAGTATTACGTTCAAAAAAATAGAGGAAAGAAAGAAAGCAGCATAAAAAGCGAGCCAGTCTGTGCAAAGAAAACGGGTAAATATCAAAAAGTAAACAGCCATTATAACAAGAGCAAAGGACTACAAGGAATTGTTGTTTAGATTTCAAATTTTATCAAAATAGTTGACAAAAGCAAGAAAAAAATATACCAAAAAAAGATAGAGAGCTTGTACGAGAGCAAAATTATGATCTGTTCGTAACTGAGGGAGAAATCCTCACGGCCTGGATTTTTTTAAATATAAGTATTATATTAACGTAAAGCGCCACTCAGTATCATTTCAAAAGTTCCCTGGTGTTACTGACTCTTCGTTAAAACGGTCTTTCAATCCAGAGCTTTTGAAAGAGTGTGCCCAGAGAAGATGAGAAGCGAGTGCCAAAGGCGCAAAGTGCTAGGGGAGAATTTAAAATTGCATCTCCCTCAACAACAAAGTTATGATAATAAGATTTTCAGAAGGCTCGGAATGTCCCATCATGTTACTGAAACCTTGTTAATTTGAAACAAATTTTTTTTGTAAACTAACTTTCTACTAGTCTAGTATTTTTAACAGTTCACAACGAATAAATATGAAAACGGAAAAGAACTGCATTGGTTTGACATTGAAGAAACGGTGTTTCGCATCTCTTGAATTCTTTCGGCGCATTCTCACGCCACCGTAACCTCTATTTTGGACTATGGAGGGTTCATTATTCCTTTATTCCAGCTATAAATTTTCATTATTCCATTATTCCATTATTCCGCAACTCTAAATTTTTCATTATTGCATAGTCCCAGCTCTAACTTTTCGTTACTCCATTATAATTACAGCTCTAAAATTTCTATTATTCCATTATTCCAGTCCGAGAAAAACTCATTATTCCGTTATTCCCGGGAAACCAAGGCCATCATTCCATTATTTCACTGCAAAATTATTCGGTCAGTTCTTATTCCATTATTCCTCTTCACCCCCCGATAGATTTGTACCAGCCTCGCGTGGTCTTCAAGTTAGCCTGCCAACTTAACCGTTCATTTGTTCAAAGTAACAACTCGTACAGAAGACAGAGAAGAGATTCAACATAAGTAGTTAGTTCAAGAAACCGTGTACCTATGTATCTCCGATATCAAAATGAGGTGCACCGGCCTGGATCGCCACTGGAAAACAGATCAGTAACTATTTATACTAGGAGTTCCATGATGGAAGTGAAATACTGCGTATCCGCTCGTGCTAGATATATACGCATTGATACAGCATCGCTGCTGTATTTTCTAAAACACATTCCAACTTCTAAAGCCGTAATCGTTTGTCGTTTGCTGTATGCATGCGGCCGTGCACATCGGTACTCGGTTATTTTGCCGGCCACATCAGATCAGTTGGCTCAAAAAGCCACCGAGTACAGTGAATCAGTTTGTTTGAATGTTTTGAGTACGCACTGGGCTTACGAACATGAAAAACTACGTAATTTCCCTTTGCTTTGACAGAGAGCGAGAACACTTCGCTAAAATAAACACGATCCGAGGTTTGCTCAAGAAGAGTCAACAGCTGTCATCAGTACCGTGATAAAGTGGCTCTTTCCCACGCATCAACTTGGAAATAGATTGGTCACATCTGCATGCCAATCCGGCGTTTTTGCATGGACAAATGCAGCTGTGATGTTGATCTTTTAACCGACGCAAAAAGGAACGAAAACCGCGTAGAGCAAGCAAATCCATGCAAAAGAAAACATGGAAGTCGTATCATACTTGTGAGAGAAAATGGTGATCAGTTCATAGTCAAAGGAGAAGTCGATGGAGCTTCTGGAATGTTGTTTTCTCCCGGTACACCAGTTGGGGTACTGAACGTTCCATCGCATTAATTTAAAAGATAAATCTATTATCCCAGTTTGAAGTACGTTCCATTGGTGCCATTGACTCGTCTTTGAAATGGAAATTTCCTTTCTAAAACGAATGGCGAAAGTCTACAATAGCTGTGAAAAAGTACTATTCCTTCATTAAAAACCACATTTCATGGCACATTGAGAAGCAATTAAGACTAAATTAATTATTTTTCACAACACGTGGTTAATTGAAGCTCTCAGTCGTGTTTGATATTTTACTTTCAGTGAAATTTTAGCCTCCCCCGCATTCGTTTCCGATCGTTCGTTGTTGTTCACTCCGTTTCTGGGGAGTGAGCGAACGACAAAGAAACAACTGCGGGGGAGGCAAGTGAAATTTTCGTTCGCACACATTTTGTTAAGTACGCGCCCCACATGCGTGTCATGTGAGGCGTTGTCCACCGCAAATCAAAACGTCACAGCTACATTGCTTTGGTTAAATGTTTACACAGTCTACACTCTTCACATGTTGATAAAGTGTAATGAATTTCCGTTGTGGGAAGTTTGCAACATTCGTCGCCATTGCCAAAGAGGATCTAAAGAGTAGAAAGCTTTTGCAGTGGATTCCGGAATCTGTCACGACTTGATATTCCGGAACTGATCCAGGTGCTGGGAATCGGATTATGTACTAAATTGGCATAAAAATGGTCACTAAAACAGATAATTATACCTAAAATTTCACGTTGCTTGTGCATTTTGCAATAAATTATGTCAACTTCTTTAAAAAACCGTCGGATATTCGGTCGTCGTTTGATAGGACAACTATGGGTGTACGCTCTTTTCTGTTCTTTTCTCTCCTCTCTCTCACACTCACTGCAAGTAAAATATCAAACACTAACTCCATAATTTCGTAACACAACTTGATCGACTTGCACTCTCTGATTCTAGTAGTCTCTACATCTAAACAACAAATTATTTTTCGATGTATCATGCAGTATAACCTTGATATGCTTACCATTTGCAGTGGCTTGCTATATCACAAAATATTCAACAACTGTTATTCCGATATAAACTTTCGAGAAATTGGTGTTATTAAATTCACTCGAACATTTTTTCCTTGTGTTTGATTTAAATTTTATTAAGTAGTGCCAAATATATATTCAAGATATCCTTTAGGACAGGAACATTTCTCAAGGATATGCTTGTCAGAGCAAAACTATAAAGTCGTCAAAAAAGTAAATTATTCACGCCTGGTATCGTGTTGGCCTGTCAACCTAGTAATTCGTGAAGACGGAATTGAGAAATTAGTCCTTACCGCCTTGTTGAGAAGCAACTGAAGAGACTCACGAAGAATCGAAACCGCGGCTGTCTTGCGTAAAGATGAAATATATTCAGCCAGTCATGGAAGACAACATCAACCAGTTTAAACTAGCTAAGACAGACAATGAAAGAGACCCAGAGCCTTGTCGCCGACACCAGACTACCGTCACAGCGATGACGAAAATGACGATCTGTCTATGTACACCGGGGCAAGCCAAACGGAGGAAGAAACGTTCAGTTGTGTGCCAAGTGACAAGATGCTAATGAAGCAGAAATGAGAACCACAGCAAGAGAACACTGAAGAGGCACAGCCACCGCCAAGCCGAAACAAAAGAAAACGCGTCCGTATTACTTCTTTGGAAGCTAAAGTTGCCAAAACTAAAAAACGCTATCAATAAGCTGAAAAGACACATCGAAAAGTAAACGTGCCCTAAATTGCTGGAATTAACGCAGCCTATAAATATTTCACCAGACGACTGGAATTCAAGGAAGAAATTAAAAAATATCAAACAAGCGGCCGAACAAGCCCGCTGTGTTCATGCCCTAACTAAATTCCACTATCGTCGCCTAGAGAAACAAGAGGCGAAATTAACAGAAGGCTAAGAAGAAATTAAAAGCCTAAACAAACCTCAGTGTGAACGAAATCAATCCACGGGTGGGGCAAGACGTGTTAGCAGCACCGACAGTCTTGAACAAAATCCGAACTCATTTAGGTGAAACAAATGATGTACAAAATGCAAAGATGTGTAAACAATAAAGAGGTTGGACAATGCCATTGTCTGTTTTCTGAGTACAAAACCATATAACCGTATAAGCGTGTAACTCTTTTTAAGACTTAGCCGAAAATGTCAAGAATTAATCTCGATACTCAGTTAATACATTTTTTGTTACGTTATTAACTTGTTCACAAGATAAACGAGGCTACTGGCTGGATGCATTTGATCAGTCTTTAGCAAGACGGCAGTCTCGATTCTTTGCGAATCTCAGTTGCTATTTGGCCAGGCGATACCGAATGCCATTCCTTAATTCCGTCTTCATGAACAAGGAGATACGATTGACGTTAATGAGTTTCAGGGTTTGTAGTGTAACATTTACATTGGAGTCTCTGTCAGCCGGGTTGTCCAAAACTAGAGGTGTTGAGCGTTGAGTGTTAACGAGAGAGAGAGACTTTATTGGCATCATCTTTTCAGATATTGCCACATCCATTTACAATGAGAGAGAACACAACAGAATATAATAGAAAGTTTTATATATTTTAAGTTTCAACATATGACCTGGTCTTACGAGGTCTTTAAGCCGAGCCGTGACAACGATTCCCACGGTATATAATACTAAATACACGTCGGTGAAATCTAAAATATTGGCATCGAATATTTAAAGCATTTCCAAAACTATAGACACTGCAACTGAATTTCATCCTATTTGTATAGCCAGTGGTTATATAGAACCGATGTGGAAGTAGTAGTATCCACCGAGGCTACCAGTTCTCCTGTCAATCGACGAATAGTCCGTATTTAGTCATGTGACAACTGATAGCCAATTAAACGCAGCCACATCATTTTCAGGGGACCGTGAATGAGTATTTTTCTCCTACGCCAAGATTTATTTAGTGTTCTTGGTCGATAACGAATCAAGTATTGAAGTAAAAAATCACCCAGTCTTTCTGATGAACTCTGCGAAACAACAACACGTCACAATCGCGAGGTATCCGGCTACAATTTGTTGCCCTGACGGATCAGTGCTTGTTGAGAAAACAAGGCTCCTTCCTAACGTTCCCTGGTAGATTAGAAGAAAAGAAAAAAGGAGAATAAATTTATTGGTACTGATTACTCGAGCACCGGAGGCGTTAGCTGTCTAGGGGGGTCCGGGGCCATGCTCCTCCGGGAAATTTTCAAAATCTTTGCTTTCTGAAATGACATTTCCTGCATTCTGAATCCCTTTACTAGCCAGTTATTTGGTTTCTAAAATCATATCCTGCCCCCCCCCCCCCCCCCCCCCCCCCCCCCCCCCCCGTCCCTCCCTGGCATTAATAATGACCGGTCCCTAAATACATTTTGCGTGGGTGGGAGCAATAACGGGCATTCACTCCCGGAAATCCATTTCTTGTGCCAAATTCAACAGGCACATGTTCTTTGTGTAGAACCATGAGGTTTGCGTACGTATTACCCTGTTGACTCTTCTTGAGCGGAAACTCCGTATGTGTTTATTTTAGCGAAGTGTTCTCGATCGCTGTCAAAGCAAAGGAATGTCGTGGGAAATTACGCAGTTTTCATTTTCGTACCGCCTGTAGACCCAGTTCAAACTCAAAACTGCATCAAACTGAGTCATTGCACTCGGTGGCTTTTGAGCCAATACCCGATGTGGTCGGTAAAATAATCGAGTGCTGATGTGTACGGCCGCATACAGCAAACGACAAACGATTACGGATTCAGAAATTTGAATGTTTTAAAAGATTCCGCAATGATGCTGTATCAATGCGTATATATCGTCTAGCACGAGCGGGTACGCAGCACTTTCACTTTCATTGTGGAACTTCAGGTAAATAGTTATCTGTTTCCAGTGGCGGATCCAGGCCGGTGCACCCCATTTTGGTTTTGGAGCTACATGTAAGTACGATTTTTCTGTGTTGGATCTCTTCTCTGTCTTCTGTACGAGTTGTTACTTTGAATCAACGGTCAAATTGACAGACTAATTTGAAGACCACGCGAGGTTGGTACAAATCTATCGGCGGGTGAAGAGGAATAATGAAATAAGAACTGACCGAAAATTTTGCAGTGATATGATGGAATAATGGCCTTGGTTTCCCTGGAATAACGGAATAATAAGTTTTTCTCGGACTGGAATAATGCAATAGAAATTTTAGAGCTGGAATAACGTAATAATAACGTATAAACTAGTTCAAAATAGAGGTTACGGTGGCGTGAGAATGCGCCAAAAGAATTCAAGAGATGCGAGACACCGTTTTTTCAATGTCAAAAACTTATGCAGTTTATAGTCCGTTTTCATATTTATTCGTTGTGAACTTAAATAAAAATACTTGACCAGTAGAAAGTTTAAAAATAATTTTGTTTTAAATTAACAAGGTCTTAGTAACAGGATGAGACATTCCGAGCCTTCTGAAAATCTCATTATATAACTTTGTTGTGAGAGAGATGTAAATTTTAAATTACCCCCCATATAAGCACTTCGCGCCTGTGGCGCTCGCTTCTCATCTTCTCCGGGCACTCTCTTCTAAAAACTCTGGATAATTAAAAGATCATTTCAGCGAAGAGTCGACAACACCAGGGAACTTTTGAAATGATATTGAGCGGCGCTTTACGTTAATATAATACTTATAACTAAAAATATCCAGGCCGTTGGGAGTTCCTTCGATTTCTCCCTCAATTACGAACAGTCATAGTTTTGCTCTTGTACAAGTTCTCTATCTTTTTTGGTATTTTTTCATGCTTTTGTTCAACTTTTTTGTTACAAACAAATTTTAGGTGGTCTAAAAGCCATTACGGTAGCGTTTTGAAATCTAAACAACATTTCCTTGTAGTCCTTTGCTCTTGTTATAATGGCTTTCTATTTTTTGATATTTACCCGTTTTCTTTGCACAGACTGGCTTGCTTTTTATGCTGCTTTCTTTCTTTCTTTTATTTTTTGAAGGTATACTTGTACCTGTAATTACTAAACGCCCGCGGCTACTAAGCGGCTCAAGAGTACTAGTCTAATGAAACAACGCTGTGATTATAATTAACTGCTCTTACTGACAGTATTGACCCATTGGAACATTCAGTAACCCGAATGGTTTAACGGTATGTCAGGAAAAAATTCAGAAGCTCCTTGGCTTTTTTGCCCGATTATGAACCGATCGTCATATTCTCTTGTACGACACTGAGTTTTCAAACCATCTTTTTTCCTTCTATTTATTGAAATCTACAAATGCACACAAGTGTTTTCGATTGTAAATACTACCTGTTTGGATGAGGTGATTCAGAGGAGCCCATACCGTCCGATATATTGTCATCTTTTTTAAGTAATCGTAAGCGCGCCATTACGCTGTCGCTTTCAAACGTCATGGTCTATGTGGTTACGTGAGCGAGTGAAGAAAGCTGAAAACGTTTTTTCTTTTCTTTTTGTTTTGTTTTTTCTTTTTTCTTTAGATTTTCACTGACCTTTTTAGAGTGGCTTGCAGGTCCCTAGGGAAACACATTTACAAGACCTTGCAACACTAACTGAAGAATGACAAAGAAAAAAAACATAAATGTGTTCCTCAAGTGTTTTACACATCAGCAAGGAAACAAAACGGCACCCTCGCACAAGCACGGTTCCATATTCGACGCGCCCTTGTAGAATAAATGTTAAATATCCGCATTACATCAGTTTTTGCTTTTTATTCTTATTTTGTGCGTATTATGGTCGCTTTTTCCTTTTTAGTTTTTGGAAAGACTGTCCATGTTTTCTTTTGCACTGATTGGTTTTGCTCTTTTTTGCTCTTCATTTTGAAATGATGTTAAAAGTTGTTGACAAAACTATAAAAACCCACCTGTTGGCCCGTAAGGTATCGTCATAAGTAGCCAGCGCTGTGAATAATTAAGTGCTCTTACTTAGAGTATTGACATTTATTTTAGGTAATCGAAAGACCATTACGACGTCCCTGGTTTCTTTGAACTGATTGGCTTGCCATTTTCGATGTTTTCTTTCCTTTTTAAAAAGAATGTTAAAACTGTTGACAGAACGTAATACTTGTGATACTAAAAGCATACATGCTGGCCTTTGATATAACGTCAAAAGTGGCCTACTGAAACAATGTTGTGAATAATTAACTGCTCTTGCTTACAGCATTGAAATTTATTTTAGGTAACCTATTGCGATTTTCGCTGTCGAAGGTAAACAGTGTTTGCTTTTGTTATCTTTGATTTTATTGTGGTCGCATTTAGTTTTTAATCTTTGAAAAGACTATCCCTGTGGGACTATTACTGATTGGCTTGCTCTTTTGATGTGTTTGTCCTTTTTGAAAAGAATGTTAAAACTATTGACCGAACGTAATACTTGTACCTGTGATACTAAAAGTATACCTTTCATTGGCCTATGTTGTAACCTCAAGAAATGACGTTGTGAATAATTAACTCTCTTACCTACAGAGCTCCCCTTTAAAAGCAGTTCCCATTTGGCCGAACTTCAGTTCAGATTTACTTTGAGGTCTGGAACTATCTCATACTGAGAGAAGCGATCTTTCTTGACTTCAAGCGCTGAAAGGTAGGCAGTGTTATTTTTTTTAAGTCTTACAACGGAACATAATTCTATTAGTATATGTAACAGGACTACATGCTGTACAATTTGGAAATAATTGAATGCGAAAAATTCCGAGGACTGCCAAAATGGGGCGAGGCCACAGGCCGTCAGCCCAATTATGAAGACAGAAAAATTTTTTCGAATTCAATTATTCCCAAATTGGACAGCATGTAGTCCTGTTATGTGTTGATTATACTGTACACGGGGAACTAAATAATTGCTGTTGTTTGTATAGACATTTATTGTACTTTTCAAACAAATTAATCCCTAATTGGACAGTTTGAAAAATTAAGAAGTATTGCAGTAGTTGCTTGTTTGGGATTTTGAGTGTACAACATAATTATCGGACCTAATTTTGGGAACATACCTAAGTTCAAGTTCCTCTTGAATCATTTTTGATGTAGCAGATCACGTGATGAAGACCCTCTTTTGAGCTTTCCTTTCAATTAATTATTGTTCATTTTGAATCTTCCAATTTTGGATAATCAAATTATAGAAATCACGGAGTGTTCTTTCACTCGAAAAGAAAGTTAGTTTCACGAAAAAGAGACCTACAAAGGCTCTTTGGGTAGTTTTCTCTTGGTTTTTAATGTAAATTCTAATTTTATGACAGGTATATATGTTCACGATGGGATTTAGCGTAAGATTCCCGCTTGTAGTCTGTTCGTTGATACTTCTTGGAAATGTGCTCGCCCATGACAACCGTAGAAGCAAGCACGAAGGTGAGAGCATTTTAGATTTTCCTGTCCTTTTTCCTTTATTGTACAAATATTTTTTCAGAAGTTCCATGCTAAGTTGAATAGGTGATAATAATAATTAACACTGATAATTGCTGGCGGCGAAAGAGGTTGTGACTCGATTTTTGGATGTCCGGATGATCAGGGATGTGACAGCTGATGGCCAATTGGCATTCCTCCTGGCAATCCATTTCTTGTGCAAAATTCAAAGCAGTATGGACACATTTATGGGCATGTATGGACACATGTATTCTGTGTGCAACTTTCATTTGGGTACCTCAGTATTAGAGGTGGGGGCGTCAACTCTAACAGACGCTGTTTCGGGAGATTTGGTTACGGCAAATTTTTGCCGCGAATTAAAAGTTTTTTCGGGAATCGGGAGACACGAACCGTTCTTTCCCTTTTCTGATACGAGATATTGGAGGTAGCACTCTTGTATTTACGAGATGTCCGGCACATAGATGTTGCGATAAGACATTTTTATTAATCGTTAGGATGTTCTATTGAAAACCAGTTTTTATTCTCTAGAAGGCAAGAAATGACAATTTAGTGAGCCAAATTTCAAAACTCTTTAGGACTGATCTTTACATCTAGCAGTTAATTGTATCACTAAACTGACAAAATGTGCGGTTTTGAAGGAGTTTGTTTGAACGTTTACATTTGTTCAAAATATCCCTCAAAATATCCCTCAGATGTCCAGAGTGTTTAACCTTAACTTCAGGGTTAATTTTTTTCGGGATGATGTTCCAGATTTTCGGGACGACCTTCACATGGTAGCGTCCAAACAGCTACCATGTAGACAAAAAATCCTAGCTACGGCCGCGGTGTGGAACGATTTAATATTGAGGCCCATGAGGTTTGTGTACGTATTACTCTGCTGACTTTTCTTGAGCGAAACCGATCCGACCGTGTTCACTTTAGCGAAGTGTACTCGTGCGCTGTCATTTTGCAAAAAATATGAATAAAGATTTTATTTCTACGAGGAATTAAAGCCGGTTTTTCAAAGCACGATTAGACTAATCCTGGTTAAGTCTAAACTTTTGTGTCATTTTTAAGCTGTTCAAGCTGTTTAAGCTTTTTAGTTTGTCTTTGATCAAAACTCTGCAGTTTGCTGGCCATGACGTTGACAGCAACAACCGGGCCCTGACGAGCAAACGTTTTCGGTCGCGTGTCAAGATTCCACCAATCACGTGCGAGAGGAAATTTTGATCATAAGCTTCGTATAATTATATCCTTTCTGACTGGTCCTCACATCAGGCTATTGTACTTTTGATGGTGTTCCAGAGGATTGAATTGGCCGAGCAATTTCTAAAAACACTTCCCGAAAGTTTAAATGCAATTAATTGTATTTATAACGTCTTCATTCTGCTGTTTAGTTGGTCTTAGATCAAACCTAAGAATTTGAAAGTGGTACATGCTGAGAGTAACATTAAAACATTTATGGTCTTCTAACAGTCAGGTATTGCACAGCATTTGTATTCTTATTGTGTTCCAGTTGAGGAGTCTGAGCACGATGACCAGACCTTGAGTCAGCTTCAGGACATCTCACATAATGATACAGCGGATGAGTTGATTTCCAGGACATCTTCAACTCAAAAACCTGAGGTTCAACCTGTGGACAAGTTTTTAGAAAATCACGCTAGGAAAGTCGAGGAACAGCGCAAGCCACCAGGTCGCCCGCATTTTTCCCAGTTTGCAGCCATTTGGATTGTCCCTCGCACTTTTGGGTCTTTCACCTACTTGCCCCCAAAAAGGAAGCACTTTAGAGAACCCAGTATTAATACAGCAAACGCATGCTCCCCTCCGACTATATATGAGGATCCGCAGGCACGTACAAACTATTTGGTAGCTCGACCTCAGGATACCAAGAACAGTGGAAGGATACATGCGGAAAATGTACTTTATAATAAGGTATAATTCAAGGCTGTGTTCTGAGAGCGGGCCATGAAATGTTCCCGAAATGTTGCATAAGTACATCTTACAACATACATGAAAATAGCAAAGAATACATTATTGCTCGTCAACTGGTCTTCTCAGCTACATTTCTGAAAATCTCTAACAAAGAAATTGCTAATAGTAAATACTAGTCGCTAAATCTTGTTTAAAAAAAAGCGCTAAATTAAGTAGTCGATTCAATGGAGTTGACTGTCGTCCGGCAGAGTTCAAGTAATGCTCAAGTAAAGCAAACAAATGTACAAACTACCTTCTTCGGCAGGATAGTGTTGTTGTGCAGACATGTTTACGTCGAGTGACACCGTTGTCCTGGAAGTTGAAACCTGACGGCTCAAAACATTCTCGCCGGTTCTTTTCAATTCTTGACAAACAGCGGTACTAATATCCGACACATTTCTTGTGAAATTCATCTACATTTAGCAGCCTGTCAACTTTTCCAAGTGTATGCGAGAGGTGTTCCGTTTTCATTCATGGACTGACTTGAGCAAAGTGCCGTGAAACAGACTTTCCGATTGGACGAGCGTGCGTTTTGACGGTTTTCGGGAGAATCTTGAGCTTGATCATTTTCAATATATAGTTCTTTCAGGTAATAAAAGCTTCGTTATTTTATAAAAGCAATATGACACTAGTTTCCGTGTCTTTGTACTCTTATATAAACACTTGGGATGTTGTGAGAACACTCGAAAAAGTTCAAAATCGCCGAAGCGGCTCTTATATTGCTTAAATATATATATATATATATATCTGAATAATGCCAAGAGCATTTGGAGTATTTCCAGCTCAAAACACGATTATAGTTTTATGTGGTAACGTGACAGATATATTTGTCTATTTATATATTTTGACTGGACAACCTCTTCGGGATTGACTGTATATATATATATATATATATATATTTGCTTTTTTTTTTTGCCTATTTGCTATTTTTTGAGGATCAACCTTTTTTGAAACGACTATATATACATTATATATATGTATACTGATATATGCACTGATAATAATATACTGTATACTGATATATACATATGTAATTATTTGTAACATACGTGTGAAAATGATAGACCGAACCTAACCCACTCAGTCATATTACCATCAGTATATATCTTTCTACCGGGCTAACCTTATATCTCTTTCTTTTTTTTTTCTTTTTTTCTTTTTTGTTTGTTTGTTTATATATTTATTTTTGCTTAGAGAAATAATCTCCTGAGATACATAAGGAAAGGGCCGATAAAGCATGTGGTGATGTTCTCACTGATTCACCCTTGTAAGCCCTGTGCAGCCCTCCTGGTTAACATATTAAATGATATCAAGAGGGCGAATGGACAAAAGGAGGTGGAATCATGTACTTTGGGATATTCAGAGACGAGTGAGGCAGGACCTGCCGGTGATCGTGCCGTCGATACAGAACTAAGGGAGAGGGGCATAGAAGTACATAGGTTGAAGCAGTTTGCAGCGTCTGGTAATAGTAAAAGTAATAGTAATAGTAATAGTAATAGTAGTAGTAGTAGTAAAGGTCAAGGTCAAGATGCCAACATCGCGACGAAGTAATTTACAGGCCGATCCTGAGGATTCCTATATGCTACACTGGTGTATCTAAAAATATTAAAGATACCCAATGAAAAAATTGCACTTGTGGGCGTCGCTACCGAAGTCTCTTTCCTTTGCAAATCTTTTAAGATTATTTAAAAATAGCCAAACCAATGCCCTCCGCAGTATCTGTGATATTTATTAACATACACAGATTATCACACTACAAACAGAAGTTACTGAGAACTCAAACACTTATATCGACCTAATAATTACATATACACTGTATTCCATGAAGAAGTAACAAAATTAGGAAAGATTTGGGGATAGTACTACATCTTGTTCCAGGCTCTCAGATACACTAAAGCAAAACGCGGAAGACTCGGACGAGAAAGGGACACTCGAATTCAAAACGTTTTTCCCATCAAGCCTTTCGGTTTATAAGATAGAGTAGTCTGATCCTTGTTGTGTGAAGGCTTAAAGTGAAGTAAATAACTTTGGTATTTTCCCAATGACTGATAGGTATAATGATGGAAACTTCACTTCATCTCTTCTTCTGTTCTTAAACTACTTGAATTGATAAAGTCGACCGCGATAGACTGCGCCAGTTTTTGCGCAGAACATCTGGAGGGGATAAGTTTGCATGCCGCATCAATGGCCGCCACACATCGTTTGGCTTCCTGGTTTGCAAGAGACCGATGGTCGGCCCAAAATTTCATCAATGGTGAACTCAAGAACTTGCGCAAACTTAATAAAGCCAAGATCAAGACAGTTGGTTATTTTCCAAAGAGAATCGACAATGTAAGATATACATCTATCTCATTTGGTTTACAGTCTGGTATATGCTCTCATTATTAACTGACTCAGTGAAGGTGTCGGTAAAAATTCCCATACAATCACTGGACGATTTCTCGTTTAACTCAATCAAAAGCACTGATGAGAAATGACACACACTGCAACAGGTCGGCACAAAATCCGCACGATCGACATGCATGCGGAACACTCTATACTTTAAATTTTGCTATTTCGATGCTCGTAGCTGGCCATTTCAATTACATCACGTGACTGATGACGTCGTGGGAACAAAATTAAAATGATATATGGTGTTACTAGAATACGATAAAGACTGTAGAAATACTGGCACGATATATGCTTATGAACATTCTTTCTTGGTTCAGCTAGGAAGAATCTGTATTCTGAGCTACAGAGTGAAAAGTTTGACAATTCTATTCTTTATTGTTTTCCATTGTTTTCTATGTCTACCTTAACGGGTTTACTAGCCGTTTATTCGCCTTCAGCCTTTGTGAAACGGCAGGTAAAAAGTCTAGTGTTCATTATAAACATTATGATTTTGGCGAGATCTCGGCTTACGTTTGATCATTAGTAAACGCTGGTTCACCAGCAACATTTATTTTCCTAAAAATTTCTAGGTCAAACGCCAGTTGCCAAACGCGAGAAAATTGCAACTTTGTGTCGGAGGTGTATTACTTTTTGATATGGAAATCGGTGAATTTAGAGCCCTTTTGCAGCTGTTTGAAAGTGATATTGCACGTTTAAAAACACCCAAGTTTTTTTTTTTTTTTTTTTTTTTTGAGCTCTAAGAGCGTCGATTTTGCAGGGAGTCATCTTTTTCACACTTGGAAAGAAACCGCGTTTGAAATGTTTGAACTTTCTAACTAAAATTTCAGTCAAATGTTGTCTTTTTTATAGTGTGCCCGTAAAATCGGAGCTGGAGCTGGCATATGCACAAGCTTCATTGTCTGAAAATTACATGAGATCCTTGAATTAGGCCGAAAATTAGCATTTTCTCAAAAAATGGCCGATTTTGAACAAAAATCGAAACTATTAAAACTTTCAGGAAACCTTCCGGTCTTACCTAAGCAGTTCCACAAAATTTTCCAAGAAAGTATCATCACCTTTCTCCGAAAAACAATTCCGACAGGAAATAAGAGGATCACTATGGCAGCAGGGTCAGTCACCGGAAGACATTCGCACGCGAATTTTTCTTTCGTTTGGACGAAAAATTGTTTCGCGTGCTTGGGAGCGGTGGTCAATTTAGATAAAGGCCGAAATCCTTTAATCCGGGGCCTGGCAGTCTAAGGTAAGTTTGCTTAGCCGAAAATACTCTGACTTATTGAAAAATTGTGCATTGCGGTGTGTCCTCTTCGCGTGCGCTATGTTATTTTTGTCACGGTGAATTAAGCAATCTCTTGTATTGGACTAGCGGGTTTTTACAGCGGCCGGTAGAGGCTTGACTTTTAATGAATGGATGAATTCTTGATCCTTTACTGCGAGTCATCATTTCCTGTGTGATAGCCTTATCCCGGTTGGACAGCTGGGGGCATTAAGTGGAACTGAAACAATTCGACAGTTCCGCGGTCCTAAACCATTTTGAAACGAAAGTCAGTGAATCGAAACCGAACTCTCTCCGAAGCGACGAGTTAATTAAAGAAAATTGTTCTTGCGAAACCCAGTTAAAAGGTCAGCCTACGCCGTTCTAGTTACTTCTGCACAGTTCGCTTTTGTCGCTAGTGCAGTCTGAGTCCGAATGCAGCGCCGGCAAAAAAGAAAAACAAAGGTATTGGCATTCCATTGTATTAGAGTATGACGAAATCAGAGGGCGTTAAACAGTTGTTCTATTTGATTTAGTTTAGCAAGATTTCCGCCCGGAAAAGAGACATAATTCTTAAATGTGTTCTTAGCTCCCCCGAGGCCAAATTTCGCGGCAAAAATAAACAACATGAAGCTTGGCGGCCATTGTTCAATTCAAGTACTTTTGAACCAATAAGAAAGCTCGAAAGCGGTCACGTGTTTCTTGATGCTACGGTGTTGTGTACGAAAGAAAAATGGCGTCGGACGTTGGCAAGCGTATCTGTTGAATTTAAAGCAACATGCCGAAGAATGTAACGGGAAATTTAGCAATGTGAACTTCTTCTAGACCAAGGAGAGGTAGGTTGTGTGTTTTATGTGCGGAATAGGATTATTTCTAGTCTGTAGTTAGTGGCACTTCTCCACCCTCTTTCAAAAGCGTCCATTTAGTCACAAATCTGAATTCATGCTGAAAATGTATGTTTACACAGAGATAGATCGACCTCAAATCCAGTGTGTAGCAAGAGATCAAGACATGTTAGTGTGCATTGTGATTGTACAAGGAGCCTTTTATGCGATAATCCGAATGTTGGACAACTGGTTAGCCGTTGTGAAACCAGTTGTATTTGCCCGTCAGGTTTTGAGCATACATTTTGTGAAACACTTGCAGAGGTTTCGGCGTGAACTTCTACGAGCAAGCATTTACTGGGTTTCAATTTGCTGATAAGTACTAAAGGGAGGGCGACTTATCATGGAGCGATTGAATTGTATGCATGCGTGATTGGCATTCGTATGGTTGTTGCGTGAGTCATACCATGAATTTATAGCTGATATTTCGGGAGATAAAATAGAACGGACTGGCACAGACTACAAGTTTTCTGATGGATAATTTTCCGGTTCAACTTTCGCCCTCAATTTCTCGGAGACTCGCTGTTTTACAAACTTTCTTGAACTGTCAATGCAGTATACAAACATACTTTTAAATGTTGTGATTTGTATGCTTGTTTCGCTGTGGCACATAAACTCTAGTTTGTATATAATATTTTAGCCTAACGGAAATGCGAATCTCTTTCCTGGTGACGAAGAGGTTATACTAATTATTTCCTTTATTTTATCTTAGCGACCAATTTTCCCTTCAACGTAAGGCCTTGATTTATGATGTTGATATCTGTACGGTATCTGAAATAGCGTCACATCCCATATCGACAGCTTGTGGTCAAATTAATCGTTCACTTGAATATACGTTTGAGATCGTGAATACCAGACATTCTAATTCGGTTGACATGCATTCACACGTCTCAATTTAAATATATATATTTGATGACTTTCGCGTGGTTTATTTTATCGTTAAGTTCGTTTATTCACTGAATTTTTTAACTTCGTTGTGTATAGAAAACTTTCGTGTACAAACCTTTTCTCGACAGTCCACTTTGAATGCGAGGGATACGAGCTAATTGTTGTTGTGTGGTTTTGACCGCTAATCTTCTGAACCCCAAACATATCGAAAGTATTGTTGTTTTGTGATTGAATATTATTCAAGATTAAAGCTTATCTGCGGCAACTGCAGCCTGCCTTCTTTCAAAATGTTTCAAAACACTCTCGTGAAAAATTAATAATTCATATATTAAAATACAAAACGATATATTGTAGATGCATCTTTGATGGTTTCATCGCGTTCTGGTTGACATTTCTCTATGAAAAACGGTGTTTCCGATCAGCTGAAGCTTGTAATAGAGGACAAGGCGCGTATCTGGCTTTTATTTTTATCTATTTGGTCCAAAATTCACACCAAAAATAATTCACTTTGCCAGCGGTTGGTCTGGCGACCTCATGCAGGGATTTCTTGTGTCTTGTCCACATGGATATTTTTCTTTGTCCCACTTCTTTTGTCCTATTTTATTCATATTCTGTTAATTTTTTTACACCTCCAGTTAAAGATTTTTATATTTTCTCCAACATGACTCACTGAAAGACCGCTTGATCTAAAAAACTCAGACTTCTCAGAGAAATGTTTTGTTGAATGTATTTTACATTGCTCAGATACTATGAGCTCTACTGCTTGTGCTTATTACTTGCACAATTGTGGACAACATTTATTACAGAGATGTTCCAATAGGTAGTAACAATAACTTGAACCTCCAAAGCAAATGAAATTGGTTCAAGTTATATTGGGAGTTCAAGTAATTTACTGGGAGTAAAATTACAGTGTGTTAGAAAATCAAATGAGAATGACTTTTGGTTAGAGTTATCGGGAAGTTCGACTTATCGAGGGTTCGAGCTATCTCAATTCACTGTACTACCTGTTCAGTACATTTTTTGCTCGTATACAACTGAATATTTTTGATTAATATTCTTTCTTTTATGTTTTAGAATGCCCTGAAAGAGTTCAGAAAACTGCAAAGAAAGTGATGAAACCAAGTGTTAGAAGCAAGCTTCTCAGAGGCCAAGGACCACTTGTATTAGCAGTTCATAGATAATCTATGAAAACCATGAACCCAACAAACATGAAGAATGAACCAGTGGCAGGGCTGGGCCAACAGGAGGAGGAGGAAGAGGGCAGCACTGTTGAGGTGCTGGTGTCATTAGTAGACAAGGGACTGAAGGTATGGTGTGTGCAAAATTTCCTGCTGCCAAGCATGTCACAAGAGGTGACCGAATGTGCATGCAACTTTTTGACCCTGTGACATGTCACATGAATTGATTTCATTTCATGTGACATGTCACAGGGACGGTTGCCTCGTGTGACAGGATCTTAGATTTTTAGCAAAAGTCAACTTCAATCCTTATTTTTGGCCTACCAATCTACAGTACGCTTACCCTGGTTCTAAAGGTTCCTTTGCTTGCCAATGAAGAGTGGTGAAGGCTCGACGGAGAGCGGCAAAGGCGAACGGTGGCAAGGGAACCTCTGGGTGCACACTGTAGCAACCACTTCCATGCCAGGTCTTCTCGCTCATGATCGCCATTGTGTTTGTCAAACTTTTTTTTTAACCAATCAACGACGAAGTGCAGCTGAACTCATTGAAATGAGGTTGCTACCTCACGCCCCAAAGGTCCTTTCTGCTCGCTTTGTCGCTGCCATTCTTGTCAGAAAACTCTTGAAGGAGTAATATACACTACAGTTACTGCATGTACTGTAGGAGTGAAATAATTGATTAACTTCTCACACCTTTTGTTCCGACAGAAAACTTTCTACTTTGATGTTCAAGACAAAGTGTGGATTGCTAAACAACAAGCCATCACTGAGCTGGGGAAGGTGCGTGGTGACTTTACTACTGGACAAGAATAGCAGATTTTGTATTGAGAGTTTTACTAAGAGTACACTGTACATGTGACAGTTGTTTAAAAGCTTCAGTGGAATACGAGTAGGTGACCAGAGCTTCTGTTGTCATTCTCTCAAACCATTGGGCATGAAACTAAAGGTTGCCACCCACTAGATCATTTTTCATCAGGAGACTCCAAGATTTTGTCAGGAACAGAAAATTGGCTAGGCTAAGCGGGTAGTTCCTGACAAGTCTGTGACAAGATTTTTTTTGTCAGTGGTAGGATCTGTCAGTGCTACTGTAGATCTCATAATGTCTGGTTGGACCTTGTCAGTGAGTGTGTGGCACAGCCCAACAAATTCTCAGGGCTCTTTTGCACAACAACTAATAGTGTAATGGCAATGCATGGGTGTCATGTCGGCCTGAGTGCAGTGCAACAAAAAATTGACAGCAAAAAATCAGCTAGTGTGTGGACTGGGTTTCCCTTCTGACAAATTTAGCGCCATTAAGTATGTGATTGCCTTAATATTGACAAAAGATACTGGTACTTGAAAATCTCACTTCAACGTCTTGGCTATGTTACATTTGATCAATTTATTGTGTACTGCATGACACTGATAGGAGGATAGACAACCAATCTGAGTGACAACTAAAGGTACAAATTTGTACCCATGAAGTCAAGACAGCAGGGGATGGAGAGATGAAAGTCAAAAACCAACAAAAGTGTTGTCAGTAATATCTGGAACTTGTAACTTTGCCATGACAACTGAATAATGTACAACTCTATAATATTTTACTCCCAGGGGTTGAAGGATGTGTTGAACTATGGATTCTATGATCCTCCTTTTAATGGCAAAGCTGGAAAGTTCTTGGAGGAAGAGAGGACAATTAGAGACTATCCATTGAAAGGTTCTCCTCCACTTCTAGAGGTATGCTCATTTAAAGTACTGTACTTCTGTTTTTCTATTTTGTATGTACATGTGCTGTATCTCTCAGTCCTCTTTCCCTTGATCCCTTTCCATGTCTCATCTGGCTCTCTTGATCCTTGTTCGTCTTTTTGTGTACTTTTCTTTGTTGAGACCATTCAATCCTGTTTCATTTTCCTTGGCAGTTGAAATACAAGAGAAGGGTGTATCGTTCCATGGCCTTTGATCCAAAGATGCTACAAAAAATCCACACAAAGGTGATCTTCATTCTTTTGTTGAAGTTTTCATAGCTCCCCCTGCTGGCTTCTTTCTACTTTGCTTTCACTGCTTATGATGAGTTTGTCTTAACCGGAGTCCTGAGGTCGTAGTCACAAAACTTGCATACGAACGAAAATGTTTGTACAAGCATTGTAAGTACGACTAATGCATCGGAATATGGCTCCTGGTGTTTGTATTTGAAGTGGAATTTTCATTTGAGTTTAGAATACATTCATTATATAGATATTGATGAAATCAGGATTTCTCCAGTTCTAAAAACCAATATTTTTATCTTGCACGATATCTTCACACGTGAATGATAAAAATGGCATGTCCACTACATGTATGTGAATTTTGAAAAAAGCAAATTCTGGCAGAAAATAAAGGCTGTAAGATATGTCTTTGTTCTGGATATTTCATCCATATCTATAAAAAATAAACAAAACATTACCTGGCCTCTTGGAGATACGAATTTAATCTTCTCATGTTCACGTATCTCTACATGGTCATGCAGTATCCTCTATTTCATTGATAAAGCACGTTGCATTTCTTGTTTCTTCTTTGAATCTTACCTTTAGGTGTTGATGATATACACTGACTGTATCTCACCACTGGATCTCTTTTTGAATCTGGGGTCAATTCAATAAACATTTACACCTGTATTTTACAAGTTGGACCATCACAAAAACGCCACGGAACAGACTCTAAACAAGCAAAAGTCTGCAAAATATTACAGATACCGGTCTGACACGCATAAAAGTAACAGCTTTTGGCCATGGTATTGGATTGAAGTGTGTTTTAACGTGCAGAGGAATCAGTCCAAATTGTAAAATACACTTGTAAATCCTTTATTAAATTGGCCCCTGGTTGTTGATACCGAGACAGTGAAGTGTCAATTTAAAAGCACGGCAGCTTCAATCTCAATTATTGTCAATATCTGACACTTTTGCAGGTGAATTTTAAGAAGCTGCTCGATGCTGTTGCCGCTAACAATCCAAGTCAAGTTGCTAAGCTAACGGAAAAGGGACTGGATCCCAACTTCCACGTGGATAAAACTGGAGGTACAGTAAGACACCAGTGTCATTAGGGGCCGTATTTACCAAACTTTCCTACGGTTCGTAAATTGTATTTGTATCTTTGCGAAAGCTCTTGACTAGCTGTTTCGACTTTTGCACGTTCATATGAAATTAGTCCAGGGCTCGATGTAGAAAGATTGTCGTATTTGTACTGAAGCCATGTGACCTTCCTGCAGTAACTTTTTATTCACAAGAACGTTCTTACGAACACTTTGTGAATACTGCCCCTGGTCTTCTGCGTTTGATATAAAGAGGGTTGGTGATTTATAGCACGTTATGGTTGGTTCAATGCTTGGTCTTTCGCTTTGAAAGATGTGGGAAAAACGCGTGGAATATGCACAAACTGGTCTTTAGCATCAGCATTCTTTGGGTTTATATTGTGTTTTTAGCGTCAGCATCTCATTTTTGCATTCTTTGGGTGTGTATCGTTTCAGAAACGCCGCTGTCCCTAGCGGTGCTTATTGACGACTCCAGGCAGACCATTATGACTCTGATGAGTGGCGGGGCGCACCTTGACTTTAGGACCAGAGAGGGTTATACACCACTCCACAAGGCAGCCATTGCTGGCAAGAGCCAAGCTGTACAGGTCTGTCACTTCTCAACTGTGTTGTGATCATTGTAACGACCACAGTACCATGATGACAACGATAATAGGTGACTGAACTTCTAGGTGATGATCGGATTTTGGATCGGATTTTGTTTTGCAGACGTTGCTTGATTTCGGAGCTTCTACAAACTACAGGGACCACAGGGTAAGCAAGGCAAAATAATTCCTCAGTCACGTTCTAAGTGCAGTCGGTTGAGTAAAATGATAACCAAAGATGTGCCAGATACAACACCCTTGTACAATGTAATAGTAGTGTTTCACTCCTATTTTGGTGCTAGAACGTCTCTGGACAGAATTTTGTCGTTTTCTTCCCCTCCAGTAATAAAAAAAGAGAAGGCTGGAGACTGATTTCATAACTTGATTTGATTGATTTGATAACTCCTGGACTACCAAATGAAACCTAAAGGCTTGTGACCTCTCAAGTGAAAGCTCTCACTGATTACATTCTAATAGCAGTGTTTTGTTTGTTTGTTTACAACGTGTGTTTTCTTTTCTAGGGTCTCACTCCACTGTGTTACACGGTGCAGCGCGGCGGCAGTCCGCAGTGTTGTGAGATTTTACTTAATGATCACGCGGAGATTGACGTCTCTGACCACCAGGGGATGCAGCCGATCCACGTGGTAAGTTGTGTGAGCTCTACTGTGAAACAAATGAATACACTTTAGGCAAACTTACAGACACGCTAGATAACCGAGGACTTCATACCAGGCAGTCATGTTGATCTGGGATAAACTCCCATCGGACGAACTCAGTACGGATCTCGGATCGATCCCAATTTAGCTGTCGAACTCAGATCGATCTCATTTTAACGGCCGAAACTCAGTACCGACCTCGGATCAATCCCATTTTAGCGGCCGAACCTATTACCGATCTCGGATCGATCCCGTTTTAACGACCGAACTCAGTGTCGATCTCGTGTCGACTGTACCAATCTCGGTTTGCTCCCATTTTAGCGGCGGAAGTCAGTGCAATAAGTGAATTAATAGTTAATCAACTTTCGTATGAGCAAGCTACAGTATTAGTTGTCAAGTTCTCTATTCTTTGTGATATATCCCTGACGTGTGAGATTTAAAGAAAGCGATAACTGAAGTTGGTCACCCAGACGTTTTGAGGTTTAGAGACGACAGATGAAAGACGTGATAGAATGAAGGAAGCGAGATCTTGGCCAAGGAAATCAAAGAATTAACGTCATAGCCCTACTCTGGTCGTATCTCTTTCTACGCTTTCTATTGGATGAGGAACTCACATAATATGGCACTCATATATTATAGCGATCATAATGATATAGCATCAGGATATGACACAACCTTTAAGATAACAGGACAAAAAAGACAAAAAAAAAAAAAAAAAAAAAAAAAAAAACCGCTTGAGGAATATGCCTTCTTAAAGCCGAAAACAAGAAAGTAAAACGTAGTGTTTCACTGGCATTTAGATGGCGGCATGTGTGTGTGTGTGTGTGTGTGTGCGTGTTTGTGTACAGAACAACAGTACACACTCCACCCGAGGGAAAAAATACTAAGGATGAGTGATTGCAATGTTCATGAGTGCAAGAGTTAATTATCGTCGACGAATGGCGTACGTCGAACAACCGCACTCGAAGCTATAGTTACAAAGGCGTTGATATTTGCTCGTGTTGCAAAGTGGCGCCGTGTTCGTTTCCGTGTCTTGAACAGCTACTCAAATGACCGAAAACTGTATGAATCGTAGAATATAACTCGAATGTTCGTTAGCCGGGATGCACGGAATAATGCAAGAAAATGAATTTTCTTTGCTTCACGTTTATGTTAATTTCGGTCGCAAAGAAGTAGGGCTCCGTTTTCTTGGATCAGTTGACTTTTTTCGTAATATCGTCGCCGGGAAAATGTTTGTTTTGTTAAACGAAGCCTCTGAAAGTCTTGATTAAGACTTTAGTGCCTCCCTCGAGATATCTCAATGAGTGTTGTGGCTGGTGGAATTGATCGAGGAGATTCATAACAGTCGCTTCTTTGTGTGAATCTCAGAAAAATGGCGCATGTTAACCTCGGTACATTCCGGCCAGTCAATATCCACACAGTGAAGCAGATACTGCTCGTGTGAGGCTCATTAGGTTACCAATTACAGTAGACTACATGGACGATTCGCTGGCAAGAAATCACTTTCACGATCATGCGTAGTAGCAAATAGTTTACTGTCCCGTGTGTTCATGAGGTAAATCTCTCTGCTGAGCTTGGTTTTGTTTCCACATAATTACATATAACCAAATAGACAGTTGCCCACTCTTCCCGCCCCGCCAAGTTTTATCATCAAGTAGCCCGCCAAAATATCTCAGTACCGCGAGCTGCACATGATTGTGAAACTGGCACCCAGTCTTCCTAGCTTTGCACGTCCCATTATAGCCGCGTGTATTCATTCTCCCCACAGGCTTGTAAGAATGGCCTTCTCCAACACTTGGAGCATCTGCTGTTTTATGGTGTGGACAAGGACAGCCGCACCGCGTCCGGCAACACTTCCTTGCACATCGCCGCGCTTAGCAACCAAGTGAGTAATGACGTCATGCTTATAGACTGTTTTGAAGAACATTTTGAAATGACGTCAGAATCGAGCGACTGGCCTTCGAACTCCAACGTTGTTTCTATAAAAATACACATCTTGACGAGATATTTGAAGCACTAAAAACAATAGATTTCAACACTGGTTGTCATTACGATTTGTATTACGATTAGTTGTCGCCTTCAGAATATTGTAGTAAATGTATATTGTGATTATTTCATGCTTTTGCTTCGGCAGTGTCGCCCTCTAATGATCTAGGAATAACTTTTATTTTTAGAAAGTTTAAATATAACTGGGAATGATCAATAATTGAGACTCGAACCTTCTATCAGTTTTTGAGTGGTTGATCAAACTAGAAGGGTTGTAGCAGTACTGTTATCTCATTGCAAATAATATTCGCATTTTTTTTTCTCCGTGTTTGTTTTTCCGTTCACACGAAGATAAATTTTTGTGGCGGTTTTTTTAATGTGCCCGGTAACTAACAGACACTTGGACGCAAATTGCATCGTCTTCCAGGGTTGTTACGCAGTTACCGAAATTTAATGCGAATCCAGGGACAGGTCGACAATTTGCATATCCAGTGTCCACTAACCTTTCTTCTGACCCATCCAGCACGCAATAAAGGACAGGGAAAAAGGGCACGACCGTGTTTATTAGTGTGCGGAAGAGCGTGTTCAATTTTGATTACTAAATTTAGTGTTATGCGAACAGCTAACCAATATAGTCATATGAGTCATATGCAAATGAGGGCCTCAAGGCGGTAGCTCAGTTTCAACTGTTAACACCTCGTCTGCCGAGAATGCCTCGTCGACCTCCCGGAGAGGGAGAGTTCTGGTAAATTTATAGCAATTTTCCCGGGCACCTCGTCCATCTTCTCAGTATCACCCGGACGGGATTGAGTTTCACGACGATTTAGGTATCACCAGACCCGCACAAGGTCGATATCAGCGGCATGACTTGTGGAAAATTGTCTGAAGCCTCGCTTTTTAGCGGCGTCGTTCGGAATTGAAGTTTTTCTCTTTTGGTTGTGGCGCAGGAGGAGTGTGCGCGCGTTTTGCTGTTTCGTGGAGCGAAGAGGGACATTTTGAACTATGCCAATCAGTCTGCCCATGAGGTAAGATAATCTGGAAGAATTTTTCCTTGATTTTGCTGGATATTTGTCGAGGCGACTTGTTGGCCAGGCGCTGTAGAATTATTTCTCTTGAAGATTGCTGCCTCTTGAGACAGTTTTCTCTCTGACCGTTTCTCTGCTTGAACTGTTGTTCAGTCTCATCTCTCTCGTCGCTCTTCTCTCGTTTCTCGTTTATCTCTCTCTTTGTCTTTGTCTTTCTCTCTGGCCCTCTCTCGCATACAGACATATCGCGCTGTCACTCATTCACTCGTACTCTCTCATTCTTTGCCTCCTTCAGTCTACTGTCTTGTTGTCTTTGCTGTTCCCTTCATTTTCGTGTTATCTCGTGTACCTCTATATTATAATCGAATTTAATATTCGAATGCTGCGCACGAGTGATTCTTGTCGTAACGTGTACTTTAGAAGCGTAACAGATTATCTCGTCAGCCCCTAGAGAAGCGTTTTACCTGTAGGGATATTCTATTCTTCGCCGCTGTTTTAACCACAAGAAAAGCAAAGGAACGAAAACAAAACAAGGAGGGGGGAAAGACCAGCGAATATTCACAAAGTGAATTAATTGCGTGAAGTTTTCATTCGTCAAAGAGCGAAATTCGAGAACATTAATTTCGACACTTCAATGTGATATTTGTGATTTTATTTTCCCTTTTGTCTAAGGTGGCTGCTGTAGGAGGCAACAAGGAGCTGGCAGAACTGATCAGAACGTTTTCAGACACAAGTATAGGTGAGGTGGTCGTTAATGTTTTTGTTTGTGCTTTTGTTTTGGTGTCATCGCGTGACAAATTCTCGCGTGATTCGGTTACTGCCCAAATAGGATTTTTGACATCTAATTTTTCCTTCCATAAACGTATCTAACGTTTCACCCACGAATTTTTGCTCTTGAACTTACTAAGCCGTTGATTAGATATCAAGCAAGCGAAATGTTTGGAGCATAACAACAAATTCATATTTTCGCGGGTTTTGTTTGGATCGAATGCTTTGCTCAGTTTCGCCCTAGATTGGCAGACCATTTCCTCGCCGCACAAACTTTTGTTGATAGCAGAACGATCAACAGCCTGACGATCCTTTTAAGCCTACGTTTACACTGTTTGGCGCAATACTCTGGTAAAACGCATAGTTAGTTTCCGAAGGCCAAGCGTCGAACAAGCGAACAGACGGATAAAGGTGCAAATAATGCTCAGGAAGAAATGACTGCCCGAGTTCCTCGTGCGTGTATGAAAAATGTTTTTTAAGGGCCAGTTCACACTGATAGACAGATAAAATTGGTTCAATCCGAGATCGGAACAGAGTTCGGCCACTAAAATGGGATCGATTCGAAATCGGAAATAGTTCGGCTGCTAAATTGGGATCGTATTTGGTCTGTATCGATTTAACTTCGTAGCGTGAACGGGCCCTTGCATAAAATAAAACTATCATTCAAATTCTCGTGAGATATATTATGTGCGGAGGGAATCTGTCTTGCTCATTTCCGGGCACCCACTTCGCCGGAGGAAGGCGAGCGATAGACGAAATTAATTTGCACTTTTGGAATTTCCATTTTTGTTGCAAGTTTGATCAAAATAAAATGATAAGTCCCTCATATTGGTTCTCTATCAACCCACACTTGTCATATTAGACCTTCTATGACTACAAAGAAGCCCGCGGAGCGAAACCCTTTCATCTTATGACCTGCGTATGACCCAGTCCCTTTCGCGCTATCTTGTGTAACTTTTCCGTGCTACCCCCCCCCCCCCCCCCCCCGGCTTCGTTTTGTCACTGTAGTGTAGTCAGGGCGGAAAAAGCTGTCCCGACTCGCGCACGCCAGCCAAGCCCAGCTTGAATGAGTTTGGTTTGCGAGTATTTTACAGCATGCTAATATACTCAAGTGCTTTTCGAAAAATTGCTTGTTGGCATATTTCAACGGTTGTCGTGTAAGTTTAAAGAGCAGCGAGTTTCAAACGGTATGCAGTCTGGGTTTACCCTGGCTCCCAGAGGTCCTCTCGATCCCGGTTGAAGGAGCCACAATCTTGGACAAAAATGTTGAGACACAGCAATGATTCTGCAGTTCCACCCGAGTTGTGACACTTAAACTCCTCCCTGCCCCACCCACTCAATGTTGTTTTTGTTTCGACAGACAGTTTGCCCACAAAAATGCAACATTGTTTCTGGGAGGGAGGGGGAGGGATGATTTGTCGGCACGAAAATAGAAAATTGCTTCAACGTGCCATTTGTCTCAACAAGTTTTGTCCAATCCGGACCTGCGCGCGCCGACAAACTGAGGAACTGTATTTTAATTACAAGTTGGACCATTACCTCTAACACGTTGAAACACAATTTAGAGCGATTTAGGACGACTACTTTATATAGTTTTTGCGTTTGCTGCGCTGCGCAAACACACATTTTCCGGACTGTTTACCGTGCGTGCTTTTTTTCGCGGCAGCTGTCTTATGTCACACCGAATAATGTAGACTTTGTTGGGCGGACATGGCGCGATGCGGAGACTTTCGGATTCTTAAAAATGTTCTAGAGCCAAATGTTTTGTACGAGAAAGAGATGGTAACCCCGAACGGTGGTGTATTGCCTGTCGTTTTGCCGAGATAAGAAAGAGCTTTGCTTCGCAATTCTCCTTTGCCAGTCGAGAGCGCGAAGCGAAAAAGGTTGTGGGTACATTGTGCTTCTTTGACACTGAAATACGTTTATCAAGCAAAATTTGTATTGTTCTCATCATTGCCAACTTTTTCTTGCAGTAAAAATATCCGGAAAGCCAACTTACAGCACTCGTCGACGAAAAGCCGTCTCCAAACCGAAGGCAAGTTCGGTTTTTCTTCGAGCGAATTCGGAAGGGCAGCTCTCGGGCAAGAGCGACTCGCTGCCTCCGTCGCCTGTGTCGTCAACGTACAGTTTACCGTCGTCGGAGACTTCGCTTGGAGATCGGAGCAATAGTATGACGAGCGAAGGCAGCCGACAGGAGGCCGAGCTCAAGTTTAAACGAACACTCTCGGTCGGCTCGACAGCTTCCGATTCGTCTTACGACTCGGAGTCGGAAGCGAGCACGAGCGAAATACGATCCCAAAAGATGGCGATGAAGGAGTCAAGCAGTTCGGCGATGGCGCCGCCGGTGAAGTTTGTGTCTGGAGCGGCGACGATTCGCAAGAGATTGTACGCTAGCGTGCCGGGGAAGAAGTTTGTGGCGGTGCGGGATTTTCAACCAAGTCGAGCAGGAGAGCTGGCGCTCGTGAAAGGAGACAGTGTCGAAGGTATGCCCGCCGGAGTCAAAGTTTATCCGTATTCGTTCTTTATTTAGAAGCTATTGCGGCCGACAAACTGGAAGGCTTTTGGATTTTAGTCAAAGACCAAATGAGGCACTGTTTCAATATTGAGCAGATGGCCAGGGAAGTTAAAAGCTTTCCGTTTCGGGATTAAAAATTGAAAACAAAGTTTAATTCTATAAATTCTTTGAACATTATAAACAGGCTCGGTTGGTAGCCAGCGAATGTGGCCGGCTCACGTAAAAGCTGCCCTACGTGAGGCAGCTTTATTTGCAGGTTGCTCTGTTGGTCAAATCTTGATTACACAAAGCTAACACTAAATTCCTTCCTCCAACCTCTTGCGGCCGACGTGACATTTTGGTCAAAGACAAAGGCAGCGTGTTGTGAGAGAAACCTTCCCGTCTTAGGCCTAAAATGTTTAGAGTTTATCCGGGATTAGCTAGCTTAAATTGTGCACTGAAAAACTGGACTCAGGGCGTCTAGAAGACTGGGATGCATTTACAAAGAAAAAGGTTCGTGTGAATCAGTAACAGAAATGCTATTTCACGTGCCAGCTTGCGTGCCCTGGCGTTCGTTGTAAAAATCTCGATCTTTCTGCATACGAACGCGAAAATCGTACGAATCGTTCAAGAGCTTGCAGAGAGTTGCGAGTAAAATTTACGAAGTATTGTTCTTGTGCGGCAAAGAGAGAGTTCATATTAGATTCCCAAGGCAACTATAAAGGCTGTGTCCATATGTACATTTGTTTTAAAGAAACCTCCCATTCCATGTCACTCTAAACGTGTAGCAAAAGTTCCATGAACTCACTGTTGCTGTTTACATGTCGGTTTTACCCATCCACATTTAACTACAAACATTAGCAACAAGGCTTGAAAGAATTGGGAACATCATGCAGGAGAACAAGATGGTCTACTATCTTTTGATTGCCACCTGCGCAGTGCACACTTTCGTTTTACTTGGCAGAGCATCGGCTTTTTTTCTCGGCGTGTTTCGGTGAAAACGACCACACTTTTCCTTTTTTGGAACTGCAGCAGGCCAAGTTTTCCAAGTGCCGCTGTTGTCATTCTCTCGTCTTCTTGAATGCGTATAGGTCGACTGAGATATTTTGTTTTTCTCAGTGGGAGACCATGTAGACATCTTGAACCGCGACAAAACGGCCACGCAGTCAAATACTCGCTGGTTTGTCGAGTTGCCGTCGTTCGCGCGAATGTTTTGTGAATTCCGTTTCCGATGTCCCTTTCGTATGCAACTTGGACCCGGTCCCAGGATTAACCAATGTTTTTCCCTCCAAGAAAAGGCAAAGTTTTGGTCAAAGACTAAATAAATCGTTTGTTATAGCTCAAGGCATAGCAAGGAAGTCGTTTTATGAGCGAAAACATTTCGTTTTCAGGTGTAGGAATGACAACAAGGTTTCGACTTAATCCAGAATTAGCCTAATCGTGATTTGAACAATCCGGGCCCTGATCTGCTCCAGACCGCCCAGGGGGCTGACTGCAACATGACAGATGACAACTGTTGTACTGTATTGCATTTCTCCCTGTCTGTTCTTTGTTATGAACTGGTTTGCGTCGTTTTTTTTTTTTTTTTTTTTTTTTTTTTTTTTTTTTTAAGATTAGAATCGTTGTAGATTAGAATCTGGCTGGTGTACTTCTTGTTGTCTTGTTTTTTTTGTTTTTGTTTTTTTTTTTTCTTTGGTGGTCAATCTTTTCGCAAATTCGCCCTCAACAGAACGTGCTTTAATTCTCACCAGCGCTGTTCTTGTTCTTGTCAGTTCTATATGTGGGCGAAAAGGGCTACTGGGAAGGTCGTGTTGGAAATGAGACCGGCTGGTTTCACCACAAATGTGTCGAGGAGCTCAAGAAAGGTGAGGCAAAACTCCCGCGCTGCTTCCACTACAAAAGACGATTTACTTGTACAGTCAAACCCCTATAATAAGTGGCCAGATATCAAAGTCCTGAAATCCCGACGATGGCTTTTCTATTGTTTTTACCCCTATCTAACGGCCACTAAAAATTTAATACACAAACTATAGTTTGGCTTTGGTTTGAAAATGATGATCGGTGAGTCGGATGGAAGGGGATTGCTATTCATTGATCCGCCATTTTGGGGCCCTTGAAAGTCGAAAGATGTGGTCGTTTGAGGAGAAGATTAGTTTCTTTTTTTCTTTTGATTAATTACGATCTTTCGTGTTAGGAAACAAAGTCAGCCTTGGATTTTCCTATGAGAGGACCCCTTCAATGGGGGTTCACCTGTAATTGCTAATTGTTCACCTCTTCCTTGACGACCTCGATGTCACGATTTTTATTTCACGAACTCATCACGACAGCTAAAAGTCGACGTCAGCGATCGCCCTGACGTTTTGAAAGATACTTATAGCAAAAATTCATGAATGTCATGGTGCGAATCGTGTGGACCCGAACTTTCACGACCACCACTACCTGTTGTAACGACCACCAGCGATTATTTGCGACTGCTCTCCGACCAACCGCGAATGTTCACGACCACTAAGTACGTGTTGTAACGAGCACCAGCGATTGTCCTCGACTGGTCTCCGGATCGTGTGTTAAGACTGTAAAGAGTTCACGAGCACTTTGTACGTGTTGTGCCGACCAGCAGCGGTAGTTCCCGCGGAGCTACCGTCTACGATGTTTGCCCATGCATATGGAGACCAGAGTTTGACAAGTGCGGGAAATCTGAATTATTTGATGGTGCAACTCCGTTGTCGTGTTGACTCGCTAGTTCTGTTCCCCAATTTACGCCGTTTGTTTCTGTTTTACAGGGAAACAAAGACCCAAAACGCTGTTTGGCCGGCCTCCAGCTTTATCTACTATGTTCACGCAAAGGTAATTATTCCAGTTCTCTGATTCATTGGTTTTGCGTTTTTTTTTTTTTAATGATTGATTCTCGTTTATACAGTTATTACTTGCTCATCAGTTTGCGAGGATTTACCAAACTTCTGTCCAAAATCTGTCAGGCTATAATAGGAAGTGTTCAACTGTCGCGTTAGGGGGCCATTAAAGACGTATAGAAACTACGGTAGAAATTAAGCAGTGTGAGGAACAGCTAATAGTTCCCCAGCTGGTGCCGTAGGGTTGTTTCCAAAACAAAACGCGTGCTAACAAAACAAGTCATCTGTCGACTAAACAAGAGTTTACAATGGAAAACCAGCTCTAAAAAGAACTAGATTGACTGCGTCGGCGTGGAGAAACACGTATAGCTTGGATCGACTGAGGTCGATGTGTGAAAGCTGGACGCCGTGAAAGAATTTGAAGCTGACGTTTTGAGTGCTAGCCCTTCGTCTGAGCCAACGAACAGCCAGCGCTTAAAACGTCAGCATCAAATTCTGTCACCCTCAGTCGATCCAAGTTAAACAAGAGTTTGTCGAGTTGTTTGAGTAATGACAGCTTTTAGCTAAACGTTTTATAATGATTTCTCTGTGTTTGTGTGTGTGAGAATACGGAGAGTGAGAAAGACACAGACAGACACAAAAGCGTTAGAAGCTACAGACAGAAACAAAGACACAAGAAAAGACAACCAGTTTGTTATGGTGTAAGAAAGCCTAAAAACGAGTGAACGAGTGAAGGAGAGTGTCTTTGTGGAAGGCATGGTTGAATCAAACTTGATTTGTTCTGTTCTGCAGTGAATTTCAAGAATTCCCTCAGCAGAACAATAGGGATCACGGGAACAGCGTGGATGCTCCACGAGTTGTGACGCTCAAAAGGAACAAGGCGGGCTTTGGATTTCAAATGAGAGGCGCAAATTGTAAGTCTCCGTGTTTTAGTGAATTGGTGGTAGTTTTAAGCCTAGAAAATGCCTAATTTCTGAACTATCAAATGAAACTAAAGGTGTGACTACTCAAAATAAATTTCTCAATGAATTGATTGTAACAGAGTGTTCACTTCCAACTCCTGAAGTGTCAACTGAAACCTAAAGGTGTGATCACTCTAATTATCTCAATGAATAGATTCTAACAGCATTGTTCACTTCCAACTTCTGAACTGCCAAATAAAACCTAAAGGCGTAATCACCCAAATGAAAACTCAGAACTGAACCAACTTTTTTCGTAAGCAGCACAGGTTCCTCGGCTGAACTTCCAGCCGACTCCGGAATTCCCCGCCTTACAGTACATCGGTGAAGTCGAGAAATATGGAGAGGCAGATTCGAAGGGAGTCAAATGCAACGACTTCATTCTCGAGGTAATTGAAGCCCGCCTTCGTTCTTGCGTTTCCATTTTGCCACGAGCCTGTTTATCGTTGCCTAATTTTCCGGAATCCTGGTCCACAGGTGAACAATGAAGATGTTGCCACGGCAACACATAGTCACGTGGTGGACTTAATAAAACGAAGCGGGGCAACAGTAACTATGAAACTGGTAACAGTGAAATCCCCGCATTTAAACGGCAACGATGAGCTGGACTGGGGAGGAGAAAGACAAGGTTAGCTCACAGGATCGCCAAAACCGAAACCGAAGTTTTTACAACGGGTTCAAAGCTTTCTTGTGTTACAGAAAATGTATTGAATATATTGTTTCTTTGTCTTGAGAGTCTTGAGGTTTTACACTTTGAACGAATTGACTCGTTGCACGAACTACGAAAACTGCACTCAATTTTGCTGTCGTTTCCACAGCTTTGTTGAGCGACCGCTACCCTGCGTTCCGGAGGAATCTCGCTCTCGGAAGCTCCGGTGCGACCGCGTAGGGCTGGGGACGAGCCGCCGCCCGTGGTTTCGTTCCCAGCCCTACGCGGCAGCGTAGCTTCCGAGAGCGAGATACCTCTGGAACCCAGGGTAAGCGATCGCTGACATGAAACAAATCTGATCGAAATACGTATTTGTGCAGTGCCACCGACCGCATATGAACTTTTAGCTGATATGATCTCACTGTGTGTTTTGTTTAATTGTAGGTTTAAAACCCCCACCTCCTCAACGCGACCCGACCACCACACTGACGCTGCTACGGATGAAAACGTCTGGCCGTCCTTCCTTGTATGGTTAGTACCCGCTCTTGTACCTTCACTCGCCACATATTGTTTGTTCTTTGTTGTGAATACTGTAGGAATGGCACCTCACTGAACTACACCACACTGTACCACATCACATAACATTCAGTACATCGTACATTCACCACACCACACCACACCACATTAACTACACCACAGCACACTGTACCACATCACATAACATTCAGTACATCGTACATTCACAACACCACACCACACCACATTAACTACACCACAGCACACTGTACCACATCACATAACGTTCACTACATCGCACATTCACTACACCACACCACATCACATTAACTACACCACAGTACACTGTACCACATCACATAACATTCACTACATCGCACATTCACTACACCACACCACACCACATTAACTACACTGCACCACACTGTACCACATCACATAACATTCACTACATCGCACATTCACAACACCACACCACACCACATTAACTACACCACACCACACTGTACCACACCACACAACATTAGCTACACCACAGCACGCCACCTCAGTATGCCACACTGAGTTACACTGCGCCACAATACTACAGAATTCAATACAACGCCACTTAACGTACCACAGTGCGGTACAATGGTTGTAATTTACCGCAGCCATCACACTGAGCGCTATCCTTGAACGTCAAAAAAAAAACTAAATCACGCTTACACTCTTTTATTCCTTCAGAGATGAGCATGGGCAACAGCTACGAAGAACCGGCTAGCTTTAGGATGGACAGCGTGATAGCAGTGTCCAAGGACACTCGCTGGAGCACTTTACAGAGACAGAAGCCGGGCTCACGGAAAGGCTGGCAGCTGAAAATGCAAGGCCAAGCCAACGCGAACGCCAAGTCCAAAAAAGGCGCACCCCACCGCTCCATGTCTGTTCAGAATATGGCCAACCCTCCGTCCTACGAATCTGTCGTCGGCAGTCGCAAACTCAGCGTCCCCGTTGCCGTGGCAACGCCGCAAGTGCCCCACGGCGAAGGTTACTCGCCCAGTGGGACTGGGACCCTAACGAAACACTCGCTGTCGTCCAAGTCAACTCCTAATTTGGACCGCGGGGACGTCCCGCGGGAGCGGGTCAACGGGACTGGTCAGAGACCTCACAGTTCCGTGGTCCCCGAGGATTTTCGGGTTCCGCAGCACGGACTGCCCAACGGATCTGCCTATGAAGCCGAGCCTCTTGAGGCGACCGTTGTTGCTGTGGGTGTTCAGGAGTCTCGGCCGAGTGCCGAGGTCACCATTGTAGCCACGCCTGTTTTTGAGCCCGCAAACGTACAGAGGAGTAAGTCGCAGCCGAGTTTGAGAACGGAATCTGTCGAGGACGATGTATTCACAGTGCCTCCAGGGAAGCCCGGCAAGAAAACTGAACCCGTAAGCCTATCAGACGCTCTACAAGAAGCGGTCGCCGCCAGGACTGCTCGCATTAGCCGGAAGTCGTCTGCACCGGAAGGAAACAAGAAGCCCGATGTCAGTGAGCGCAAGACTAGCGCGCCTGCGCATTTGAATTCGAGGAAGAGGGTTGAGCCGGCGGATAAAGTGAGGTCAGTTATTATGGAGCAGTTAAGAGAGGACTTTCAACTTAATGGCGGCAGTTCTGCGATGCCCGGCCAGGGCGATGTCGAGGGCAGGTTCGATTTGTCGTCGGAGTCATACGTGACATCTCGGACGCAAGAGCAAACGATTTCTCCAACGGCCGCGAGGTCCATTCGAGCGCCAGCGATGAGTGAGGATTACAACACACTGCCAAGAAGAAGGTCTTCCGAGTCGATTCCTTCACCAAACCAGCAGTTAAATCGCGATGACAGATCAGCAAACCACCAAAAACCCAGAGGATTGACGAGGCATGGCTCTCTGAAGCGGAGCCGAAAATCGCGCGCCGAAGGTTCACTAGACCCTGCATTAAGCGCTCACTCTCCAGTGCCGAAGCCGAAAGGCAAGCCGCCGCCACCACCAGCCTTACCCCAGGCCCCTCGCCCTCCCCCGGTTTCCTCAGCGCCGTCTTCGCTAAAGGAGGTGCCCATGACCGCGGTGCGGGCCGGTCTCATCACGGCTGACGCGCTCAGTGCAAAGAAAACCAAGCTGAGGTCAGTGTCAGAGAAGTCCCAAGAGAACTCCAAACCTTCGATCGCCAAGAAACCCTCGCGCGGACAGAGCTCCGGATTAACCTCGAACGGACACCATCACGCCGACCTCCTGGCGAAAGCTGTGGCGGCGCGTGCCGCTCGCATCGCTGAGCGTTCGGAGGTCTTGAGCGAGTCCGAAAGCAAAGACGACGAATGGACGAGCGAGACCCGACACACGGTGCCGGTTTGTCGAGCGAACGATACGAACAATAACCGAGGCGGCGCGAATGAGAATCAGAGAGGTAACACCAGCGCTGTTGTGAAACCGCCAGTTGCTCCTAAAAAGAAACGCATATCGCCATCCAAAGTGATTCGACCACAAACCACGGAAGCCGAAGCACCAAGATCGGCCACAGAAAATCGACCCGATGTGTCACGCAATAGTCCAGCCAGTGGTCACGCGTCACGCGTTCTTCCGTTTGACCTCCCGGCCCCGTTACTATCAGAGGAAGATCAAACTATGATGATATTTGATGAGATTATTCGGCGGGAAGCCGAGAGCGAAAACTGGAGCTTAAACTCGTGGACTGGGAGTGACTCGAGCAATGAGGTACCTGGGTCTTCGTCTTCAAGTGACTACGTCGAGGGTAGAGGCAGACCTGTTCGGGTCTCTTCCGAGGGCCGCCCGAGTGAACAAAGAACACTCGTTCGGGCCTCTTCCGAAATTCGCTCCAATGAACAAAGGCCATTCGTTCGTGCCTCATCCGAAATTTGCCCGAATGAACAAAGATCTCTCCTTCGGGCGTCTTCCGAGATTCGCGCAAGTGAACAAAGACCACTCGCTCGGAGCTCTTCCGAAATTCGCGCGAATTATCAAAGGCCTTTCCTTCGGTCCTCTTCCGAGAGTAGTCCGAGTGAGCAAAGATCACCACGTCACTCGTCAGATGTACAAGCCTATGAACGGATGAAACATATATTATCGGAAAATTCTCGGCTGGACAAAGCTCTCCCTCAGTATAGGCCGTCGGGTGTCCCGTCAGAGAGTGCCCCTACAGCGCGCCCCTGGTACGAATGCTCCTCGCTGCCCGAAGAAGAGCGTGCTCCAGTATCAAAGCCTCAGGTTGAGACCTACGACAAACTCATCACCACCAAGAAAGGCATTCAAATCAAACTGCGTTTCGAGACCAAAAGTCCTCCGCCAGAACCTACCCAAACCGATTACAACGCCATAGACAATGTTGTTCCTGTGAGCCCGCGATTAAACGGTGGGCCAGTGGACTCGAATCCTCCTCCCCAGTCTCCTGGGAAAAAACCGGGCTTGAAAGAGACTCACTTTGGCGGTGACAGCTTCTCAATGCCCCCACCCCCTGTGGCTTTTGAGGATGACATGGTGACTGTGGTGGCCGTGGATTCGCCGCCGTTGCCGCCTCCGCCAGACTTTATTCCCGCGGTGAACCAAAGCAATGGCACGGCGCGGAAAGTTGACCCGCCCCCCGTGGAAAACTCGAGGCAAATTGAGTCTCCGAGAAATATATCCAAAGACCCGGAAAAACTGGATGCTGAACCAACGAACAGGGAGAAAAAGGTATGGAACGAACAGTAACCACCCCACTCCCCATCTTCTGTCCTCCCTCACACTTTGATTGATTGACGATTTATCGAGAAGGAAAAGTATTTGTTTCTATGTGAACTGTTTCCTCCGTTTAATCTTATGTATTTTGAGTGTGAAAGAAAATGGCAGATGCTTTCTGAGCTGGAGTATCAGTCCTTCTAAACACTTCTCATATATTTTCTTCGGGGAAGGTTGGGAGAGCTAGGGTCTCATATTCAAGAACGACCAAAAAACAACAACATTAAGCTGATTAAATTATTAACTCTCACTACATCACTCATACATTTTTCCCTTAAAGGTTGGGAGAATCTGTATTTTGTTAAGGTTAATCAGTCTAGCACGTAACATGTTAAGTAACATGATTGTGTTATGTGAACATGCAGTGTGGGAGGGTGAACTTGTTTTCCTCTGCTATTTTTTAGGAACCAGAAAATCACAAGGATCTTCCTTCGATACTCGGAGAGGCGTCTAATAGGTAAGACTTCATTTTATTAAAACCGCGACTCTCACAAAACCGAAACCAGCATTAGTGAGCATGCTACTATGCTTTTTCTAATTTTTTAATTGTCCGAGGGCTTTTAACCACGATCGTAGTTCGTCTTTCGTCCAACGCTTTCTTTCGTCTGCCATTATTCCAGTGGCTTTCTGTTCAAACCTGTGCTGGAGTGGAGTTGCGAGGACGTGTGTGATTGGCTGGATTCGATCAGCATGTCTCAGTACAAGAGCACATTTGTGGAGAACGACATCCGGGGAATTCATCTCCCAGAACTAACCAAGGCCGAGCTGAGAGAACTGGGAATCAAGAGCCTGGGACACAGGATGACCATGGAGAACGCCATAGCGAGGCTGTCTCAACCGGTAGAGTCTAGTTGCTGACCGGAGGGGGGAGGTGCCGGGCATGGCATTTACAGGTCGTACGGGTCGCTTCAAGTAGGCAAAGATTCAACGGACAGGCGTGAAAGCCTGGTTTTCACGAGCCACGCAAGCACAAATGCACGTGCAAGAATCGTGCGTCAAATGAAAACGACCGACGTAAAACACAAATTTGGATGTGAAAACTTGACAAATTTTCATACCATGTGCTTGGGCTTGTTTCGCTTGTTCCTTGCCCTGCGAGGGTACTAATCGGGATACCATCTCGTGTATCTCATGTGCTGGCGCTTGAGGTATTTCTTTTCATTAGACGCATATATCTTGTGCTTGCGGTTGTGCTTGCGTCGCCCGTAAAAACCAGGTTTAGTCACTCACAGGCAGGGGTCTGTGTTACCGGCGGCAGAAGGATTTTCGTTGGCCCCTGACTTGCTGTTTGTTCTGATGTGGAGAGCGCTCGTCGGCTGAGCGGTTCATGCCTCCATGTTGTGCCAGTCGGGTCGTGCGCGCATTCGCGCATGTTCACACTTTGTTCGACAAAACTATCGGGTCGCGCGCGAGTTCGTTTTTTCCGTGTAGGTTCATATTTTATTAGACCAAGGTTCACATTTTGTTGGAAAAGTGTTCGCTCAAGTTCTAGTTTGAAAACACGTATTTATTTCAGGGAAATGCGGAAATTGCTGTATGTCAAAGAAAATTCTCGGATGTCGATTACCAATTTTATCGCTTATTGTTTTTAGAGGGAGGGAGGGTCTCAGCGAGTTTTTCTAACACGACTTGCAAATGTAGAGAGAGGTAATGGGACGAATTTTATCGCAAATAGATTGCTGAAACAAAATGTTAATATCATTTGACACGCGGGCGCGCACATTAAAGAAGAAGAAAAAAAGCAAATGCTGGTACGGGGTGGCAGTGTTAGTGTTTCCAGGTTGTAGATTATTTGCTGTGTCGATTATTTTGAGTGCGACACTGGACTTATTTATACGCACTCTATTCAACAGGATGTAAAACTTGGTTAATTGTACAAAGCCGAAATTCTAAACCCGAAATTTGCGATATTCAAAACCTTTTCAGTAAACGTTTCTCGAGATAGTTTGTAAAAATAGCAGAGATTAGTTTGCTCGTGTAGAAGTAATGCTTCATTCTATGGCAGAGTATGCTTCATAGAGTGCTCAGCGCTCGATTGTCTTAACCTGCGTAGCAAGCGTTTTCGTAGGTTTCTGAACGCGTTCTAAGACGATTTTTGACCGCGCTAGAATTGAAAGAAAAAGTCTTAGTGTGCGCTCAGAAACCTAAAAATGCGCTTCCTACGCTACGCAGGCTAGCATTCTGTCGGTGCTGTGTGTGCCGCCACTGAACTCGAAAATGAAAATGAACATGGGAGTAAAATTAATTTTCATTGCATAAGGCCTCGTTCTGAAGCAAAGGCAATTGGCATTTCATGATCGCTGACGTATTTTTTACCTCTACGCATGCGTCTAGGCAACCTACGGCATTGCTGTAAACGTCATATTTTTAGTCGCAGAAGATTCCTCACGTTTTGCTTTGCTTAAGGTCGTTTTATAATCAAGTATCAAAAGTGACTTGGCAACGTAAAGCAGTTAAATGCAATTAGGAGTAGATTGTAAAGCTTTATATTTTTCTTCCAATTAAATTTGTATTTTATCAGGTCGAATGTTGGCCCTTTATTTCTTGCCTCTGCGTGAATGGTGAAGAGTTATCAATTTCCTCTTGGAGTATCTCACCAGAAATATATGATGTAGTATGGAGAACTTGACATTTGTTATCAGAAGTGTTCAGCTGATTGAACTGTCAATTCTCATCATATCATTCATACACTTTCCTATTGAATAGTTAGGAGAATATGTACGGGAGGCTCCGCTCAGCCTTTCGGTTCTTGATACTTCTCTGATTAGTAATGAATTTTTAAAAAGTATCTTTTGGTCACTGAAGTCGACATGTTAATGATTTTAACGCCAAAACCAGAATAATTGGCCATTTCCGAGGAGCCTGTTGCCTAGCCTCGTTTTGAAACAGAGGCAGCTGGCATCTCGGTAACAACTATTTTGGGTGGGCTGCAGGAAGGCCACTCTCGACCAGCGAGAAACCAACGTAATTTGCGATTGGTTTTACTTCGAAGAAGAAGACCTATCAGCAGCGCGATAAAACCGCGGGGGGGGTACTTCCATATATTTCCGCCCGATAGGGTATCATTTCAGGGTCTTCTGTCTTAAACAGGGTATCAAATTTTACATTTTCGTGTCTTAAACATTGTTATTTTCTGAAGATTTTCTCCTCTTCCCCTCCCCCCTCAACCACATTTTTGCTCTCGTCATTTTTCGCGTGATTTCTTCATATGTTCCAGTGGAAACGCGTGCAACGCAGGCTAACTTATCTAAACTTAGTCTTGAACAGGGTATCAAATTAGAGCACTTTGTCTTAGACAGGGTAGCAAAATTTCCATTTTTGTGTCTTGAATGACAGAGCTGAATAACGCATTGCGCAGCCGCACAAAGTCAGCGGTATGGAAGGCGGGCAAAATTGCGGGCTATTTAAAATGGCCGGGACACCGAAAAGTGAAAAGAAGCGCCGAGGTTAAGCTCGGTATTTAGGGGCTAAGGATTTTTCTTACGTTATTAGACGAAGGAGTTCATCTTCTATCCGAATTCGGTTTGTAAAAATTTCAAACGGGTGTGTTTAAGGAAATTCGACTCGTGCACTAAAAACGTAAACAGTAAATTGACATTAGTGGACGACTTTGGAACAAGATACCTCGGCGTACGGACTTCCTACTGCCGCTTGTTGGAGCTTCCTTGCATACTACGAGCCTGGTGAGGTACCACAACACTGAGAAAATCTTCTGTACGGAATATTCTCTACAGGAAGAACGAAACGACTAAAGAAACGTCCAGGGGGACCGAATTTGTGACTGCCAGATGAACAATCACGAAGGGCACAAGCATCCTGCAGAGAAGCGCATTTACCCTGGATGTACGGTTGAAGCGGGTCAAGCGACACTCGAGTGAAATAAAAGCCGTCTGTTGAACTCACTTTTAAACTGTTAAGATTTAGTTTTAGTGTGTCGGATAGAGGATTTGATGTAGTATTAAAATTCACTTTGTAAAAAATTCTTCCAAGCTTGTCTAAAACGCACTGTCGTGCCTTTGTAGAACATCATTTGCGACTATATACAGGAATTGCACCGGATCACGATTGGACGATATAAATAGCATAATGGTTGCGCAAGTCAGATTACGTAATTCACGAATGTGATGTGAATATTTTATTTGGCTTGTGAAATACCAAACACATATACACTCTGGTATATTTTTGAAAGTAATGTTTTACGGTTTGGGTGACGACGGCCTTTTCTTTTCCGAACTGGATCCTTGTAGCACCGTGAAAACTCATTTCGCTCGATTAATTTGTTGTAGCACCGTGACAACTCATTTCGCTCGATCAATTTATGTGTTTGGCTGCTCAAACAGTTTGCTGTAACTTTCTGAAGTTGCAAAGGTGGTTTATAGTAAGACTGCTGGCGAGACTGTAGAAATTTTAGCGTCGTCGAAGTCGGTGCGATTCCTGTATTTATCTGTTCACTAAATACAGGAATGTACCGGCGAACGTAGAAACCGTGAACTCGGCAATGAAACGAGAAGACGATGAGCTAGCATTGAGTAACCAAGTTCAGTGGTTTAGAATTGCTTGATATCAAACTTGTAATGTATATTACAGCAACAGCAGTGTCAAATTTGTTATATTAGAAAAATTCTGTCGCCGTTCTTAGCAGGATCCCGACCATCCTAGTAGCTGGATCCCAAACATTGGACTTAGAAATATTTAACTAAACAGGTTCTGCCGGAGGGTTTTTAGTGGGATTAGTGCACCAAATCCAACAACCAATGGCGATGACTAGGTAGATATCAAACTTGTAATGTATATTACAGCAACAGCGGCGTAAAATTTGTTTATATTAGGAAACTTTTGTCGCCGTTCTTAGCAGGATCCCGACCATCCTTAGCGGGATCCCGAACATTGGACTTGGAAATATTTAAGGTTCTGGAGAGTTTTTAGTGGGATTAGTGCACCAAATCTAACAGCCAATGGCGATGACTAGGTAGATATCAAACTTGTAATATATATTACAGCAACAGCAGCGTAAAATTTGTTAGGAAACTTTTGTCGCCGTTCTTAGCAGGATCCCGACCATCCTTAGCGGGATCCCGAACATTGGACTTAGAAATATTTAAGGTTCTGGTGGGTTTTTAGTGCACCAAATCCAACAGCCAATGGCGATGACTAGGTAGATATCAAACTTGTAATGTATATTACAGCAACAGCAGCGTAAAATTTATTTATATTAGGAAACTTTTGTCGCCGTTCTTAGCAGGATCCCGACCATCCTTAGCGGGATCCCGAACATTGGACTTAGAAATATTTAAGGTTCTGGTGGGTTTTTAGTGCACCAAATCCAACAGCCAATGGCGATGACTAAGTAGATATCAAACTTGTAATGTATATTACAGCAACAGCAGTGAAAAATTTGTTTATATTAGAAAAATTCTGTCGCCGTTCTTAGCAGGATCCCGACCATCCTTAGTTGGATCCCAAACATTGGATTTAAAAATATTTAAGTGTTTGGAGGGTTTTTAGTGCACCAAATTAAACATCCAATGGCGATGACTAGGTAGATATCAAACTTGTAATGTATATTACAGCAACAGCAGCGTAAAATTTATTTATATTAGAAAACGTTTGTCGCCGTTCTTAGCAGGATCCCGACCATCCTTAGTTGGATCCCAAACATTGGATTTAAAAATATTTAAGTGTCTGGAGGGTTTTTAGTGCACATAATTAAACATCCAATGGCGATGACTAAGTAGATATCAAACTTGTAATGTATATTACAGCAACAGCAGTGAAAAATTTGTTTATATTCGAAAAATTCTGTCGCCGTTCTTAGCAGGATCCCGACCATCCTTAGTTGGATCCCAAACATTATTGGATTTAAAAATATTTAAGTGTCTGGAGGGTTTTTAGTGCACCAAATTAAACATCCAATGGCGATGACTAGGTACAATCAAATGCAAAAGTAGTTGAGACACTGTGCATATTTTCAGCAATTTATCGGCTTTTAAGTTTTGTTCATTTCTGCCCCCCCCCCGTCTCAATGTTGTTCGGGCCTGAAATCTCGTTGTGCGATATTGGATACTCAACATTGAAACGGGGGGGGGGGGGGGGGGAAATATGCTGTCAAACGAAATCCAGGCAAGAGTGAGTGAATAGAAGAGAAGATTGGGTCTTTTTTTGCGAGTGTCTCAACCATTTTGCATTTGATTGTAGATATCAAACTTGTAATGTATATTACAGCAACAGGAGCGTCAAATTTGCCATATATTAGAAAAATTCTGTGCCGTTCTTAGCAGGATCCCGACCATCCTAAGCTGGATTCCGAACATTGGACTTAGAAATATTCGCTACAAGGATCCAGTTCGGAAAAGAAAAGGCCATCGTCACCCAAACCGTAAAACATTACTTTCAAAAATATACCAGAATATGCATGTATCTTATGAGTCAAGCAATTCTAAACCACTGAATTTGTTTACTCAATGCTATCTCATCGTCTTCTCGTTTTATTGCCGAGTTCATGGCCTCTACGCTCGCCGGTGCATTCCTGTATTTATAGTGTCAACAGATAAATACAGGAATCGCACCGACTTCAACGACGGTAAAATTTCCGAGAGCACCCAACGAAGATATTTCTCAAAATACGTTAGTTTGCACAAATGTATGGTTACTTATCCAAAATATAGTTAGTATTTTCTGCTTTTTTTACGTTGCTGGCAAACACAGAGGTGTTCCACACTTCCAGGAAGGCAATTCAGAATATCCGTTTCCCAGCAGAGCGGTCCCAGGAAATCTCCCAGCCAGCAACTTGATGGTGTACCACTTTGTCAGAAAATGTCAGCATTTCAAACAAAAATGTAGCCTCGATTGCAGTCTTGCTTGTTCCCATGCCTCCAGCGAGACTGAAAACGGCTATCTCTCTCCCAGCAGTCCGATTTATTTATTTTTTCCCAGCCAGTCCAATGTTCGGGATCCAGCTAAGGATGTTCGGGATCCTGCTAAGAACGGCGACAAAATTTTTCTAATATAAACTAATTTTACGCTGCTGTTGCTGTAATATACATTACAAGTTTGATATCTACCAAGTCATTGCCATTGGCTGTTGGATTTGGTGCACTAAAATCTCTCCAGAACCTTAAATATTTCTAAGTCCAATGTTCGGGATCCCGCTAAGGATGGTCGGGATCCTGCTATAAGAACGGCAACATAATTTTTCTAATATAACAATATAAACTAATTTTACGCTGCTGTTGCTGTAATATACATTACAAGTTTGATATCTACCTAGTCATCGCCATTGGCTGTTAGATTTGGTGCACTAATCCCACTAAAAACTCTCCAGAACCTTAAATATTCGCTCAATTTCTACAGTCTCACCAACAGTCTTACTATAAACCACCTTCGCAACTTCAAAAAGTTACAGCAAACTGTTTGAGCAGTCAAACACATAAATTGATCGAGCGAAATGAGTTTTCACCGTGCTACAAGGATCCGGTTCGGAAAAGAAAAGACCGTCGTAACCCAAACCGTAAAACATTACTTCCAAAAATATACCAGAGTATATATGTGTTTGATATTTCACAAGCCGAATCAAATATTCACATCACATTCGTGAATTACGTAATCTGACTTGCGCAACCATTATGCTATTTATATCGTCCAATCGTGATCCGGTGCAATTCCTGTAGTCGCAAGTGAGCACTGTTTGGGACGCCATGTTTGATGACATCACCGACATGCGCAATGCCTTATTCAGCTCTATCGTCTTGAATAGGGTCAGGGTTTTATAGAGTCAGCGGAACACCCCTACCCAAATTCCTATTGAGTACACCCCCCCCCCCCGGGGGGGGATAAAACGCCATCCCGACTGCCTGCTTACTGAGAAAACCGCAGGTTTTACTTTTCTGCTGAGAGGCACGAGGTGTTGCGACCACAAAAAGGGCTGCGGAGACTACTTCTCTTCTTGATTGGCTGAGAAGCTGTCAAACAGTGTTTGAACGTGACCCAAAGGCCTAATAAATGCAAACCATTTTTTTATTATTATTATTTAAACATATTTGGGTGTTTACCCCAAGAACTCATGGCTCATCGAGGGGGCTTACGTATGCATAAATTTTACAGTTTTACAGTCAAATACTGATAGATAAAAATAAAGTATAAAGAACCACACATACACATACACATATGCACACACAACACACACGAGGATCACACATATTATAGTCCCATTAAGGTTTCCTGGAATTTTCATGTGATTCTGAGCAAAGCAAGAGAGCCAAAAACGATTTTAAAAAATGAGCATTTCTAAAACGTGCAAAGGCTATCGTGTTGAAAATTATCTTACCCACTTTCTCCCCTATCCGGGAGATAGCTGCATATTGACGGTGGATCATAAAATAATTGTAATTGTCCAAAATATTTTATCCAACAAATATTTAATTTGTTTGTGGACATCAAAAGAAATACGAACCGGTAACCAGTCCCCTCCCCACTGGGGAGCTTCCTGTCAAAGTGAGCATTGCGGTCAGCGGACTCTAAATAAAGACACGAAATTTCCCAAGCCTCTCTCTCTTTCCACACCGAACGACAAGATGAGGTTTGTGTTGATTAAATCGTGTTGTATTCGTCTCACTCGTTGCCCATCGACGCTTCATTGGGGATTATAATTTCCCTTCAGTGGTAGAGTAGTCGATTCTCGTGTCTAGTTTTGAAGGTGGAACTTTTATTGCCATTATTTTTGGATGTGGTGGTCGATCGCTTTCTGTGGTGAATATTGCATGACGATGATGCAATGTGCGTTTGAAAAGGTCATATGTGGAATCAATACATTGGAGATACGAAACACTGTCATAGACGAATTTACGATGATTTGAACCTGAAAATGCTTTCAAACTATTGCAACGAAACTATTTAATAATTTTCGAATCGTGTGGATTTGATCGGGTTTCTTAATGCTATCGAGCCAAGACAGTAAATAAGTTATTTCTTCGTCTTGTGACTTAATCTTTCGACAATTCAATTCAAGTCGACTCTGAAGATGACTTTCGCTCAGGTAGTCGAAACGTCAGTCACCAACAACAGTCTTTCTGGAGACTACTCTAACCCGGACGATCACAACCAACCTACTGTTCACACTCCTGGGTTCAAACCATTTGCCATGAAACTATCTAATGAAATTATTGTGTAGGCCTCTCACTAGATCACTGGTTCATTTTCAATAAGTGGTTTGGAGAATTCCTTTCCTAAGGCTAGGAAGTTAAGAAGAGTCAAAAGCATTAAACCACTTGTGCATGTGAGTGAATGGGATGATTTATATTAAGAGATCAGCTTAACTGATGTTACCTTTCTGGGCAACAGTAAGATCCACAGAGATACTCTGTATGAGTGCTGCAATGGCGTTCTCCAGGGAGCCAAGGACAAACCAAGAAAGTTCACTGAAACAGTGGAGCTGCAGATCAGCTTAAAGAACTACGATCCTCAGAAGGACAAACGTTTTAGCGGCACCGTAAAGCTGAGGAGCATTCCCCGGCCCAAAATGAAAGTTTGTGTTCTTGGTGATGCTTCTCACTGTGACGAAGCAAAGGCCAACAACATCCCCTGTATGGATGTTGAGGCCTTGAAGAAACTGAATAAAAACAAGAAACTGGTGAAGAAGTTGGGTGAGTTGTGAAGCTCTGGTCAAGCCTGTTAGAAACAAGAACTGGTCTGCTGTGTTTCAGACATCACATTCCACTTAAATGCTGCATAAATAGTACATTTCTAGTGAACATCTGCCACTGTATACACATTTTAGATGTTCTTTGCTTGTTGCTCATTCAGCCTTATATTCTAGAAATAATTTCTTATTGTTCAACACTAACAATAATCACTAATTTTTAAATTCTATGTGAAGGTTTTGTACACATGTCTTGACAATGCTCTGTATGAGCTTTTGCAAAGCTGTGTGATGTCTGGATTTGGTATTTTTCATTGCACATATGTGTGGTACACCATGCCTAGTAATATACTGGTTTTGCCATATCTCACTATTCACTTTATTCTCTTCCTTCAGCCAAAAAATATGACGCTTTCCTGGCCTCTGACAGTTTGATCAAACAAATCCCACGTATCCTGGGACCTGGTCTGAACAAGGCTGGCAAGTTTCCCACACCCCTTAGCCACAACGAGAACATGGTCCAAAAAATTGAGGATGTGAAGTCAACAATCAAGTTTCAGATGAAGAAGGTGGGGGCTTTACCAGGTTTTGGGCGCAGTACTCTAACACAGTGCTTTCAAACAAAAGGATATGAAATCTTAAGAAATTATCACCAGAGATAAAATAATTCAAACAGTAACCAGCATAGAAACTCATCTTCATGAAATTCACAGTAGATAAAATTGGTCAACCATTCTGTTGGCTGTCAGAGGATTTTAGAAGATTGGATGCCAAATTCATTGTCCAGCCTTCTCTTTCACACTCAGAAGTAAACCATTACTCCAAAAACTGCAGAAGCTGAAAAATAATGTAAGGAAATTTGTGACTACTACTTAGGAAGGCACACAAAATCAAAATTGAGTTAAAATCAGGTGAAGTTTTTCCTTTTTTTTCTGTTTTCTTTCTTTTTTTTTTTTTTTTTTTTTGTTATACATGCGTCTCCTTCGGGAGTGTTGTTGTTAGAGCACTGGTAAGGCCCTTCATTCTGGGAGACCAGGAAAGGCACTTAATTCTGTGCCTCTGGTCGGACTCCTACCCAGGGTCTTTAAACTATGGGAAGGCCAGAGTCTCCTCTGGGGACAGGTCAAAACTTTGTTATGTGCAAGCTTTACTGAGTGAGTATGCAAACATGCACTACTCCTTGTACATACAAAATATGTTTTTTGTGCTCTCTCTCTCTCTCTCTCTCTCTCTCTCGTCATTCATTTGAATTCTTTCTCTTTCTTTGTTCTCTTTCTGTCTGTCTTGCAGGGTTCTAACAATCTTGAAAAGACCTTAAACTTGACTTCTTCTCTTAAAAAGTCCTTAAATTTGTACAATATCTTGGAAAGTCCTTGAATCTAGACATGTCTCTGTCTCTTTTCTCTTTCCCTGTCTGTCTCTGACACTCTTGTCTTGCAAGCACACAATAATGACAACTGCATACACAGCGGCATTTCCACAGAGTGGCTCTTTGTCCTCTGGATTCACACAAACACGTATAGGTGACAGAAGTGTTAAATGAAGAGATGTGTGCTGTTTTCTTCAGGTTCTGTGCCTGGCCGTTGCTGTGGGACATGTGCAGATGGGTGAGGAAGAACTTGTACAAAACGTTCATCTAGCCATCAATTTCCTTGTGTCTCTCCTCAAGAAGAACTGGCAGAATGTGCGAGCTCTGTATATCAAGAGCACCATGGGCAAGCCTCAGCGCCTATACTGAGTTCTTCCTGAAAGGTTAAGAAAAACCTAAGAAATAAAGGAGAATTTTATGCTCAAAATCTGTCTTTGCATTCCCTTGCTTCATAACAAATAGTATACCTGTGTATACTTACACATTGCATTAGCAATCACACTTTCAATATGATCCACACACACTAGACTGATACAGTAAATGCAGAGAGTCGCTCTTCAGCTCTTATGAATGACAAACACAGTTTGATAGAAGCATGCTTGCCGATTTGTCTAGACGTGATGAGGGTACACACGTGGCATTTTGTTAAATTGCTTGTGCCATCACTATAAACTGTCTTGAGAAAAGGCTGTGCTTTGCGTTGTTGAGGTGGTGCATTTGTTTCGAAATGCAAATTTATGACCAATTCTATATTTTAATATAGATTGGAGATCTGTGTGCATTTGTTTAGTATGGCTTTTGTAAGCTGTGAGACAGTTAATTGTCACGAAGGCTCGCACGGAAAACTGTCCTCAAAACAACACACCAAGAGCAAATTCAAGACTTGAAACACTTTCCCTTCACAATGAAACATTTCCGTCGGATTAATGTCCGGTTGCTTTTTGTAAAGTGTTCATTCAGCAAACCCTGGCGCCAATAATAAACATTTACAGTCCACGCGTAGTTTGCACACTGGACCTGCTCGAAAGCCGTAACCTGGACCACCAACAGACTTGTTTATTGAATTCAACAAATGGCAATTATATTTATTTTTATAAATTACTATGAATGTCTATTTTTAGAAACGTGTATCCAATTAGGTCCACTTGTGTTTACAAGTGTTGCTGTGTCGTTTGGTGTGCACTGGGCAAAACCTGCACTGGTTGTTGTGACTAAATATCCGGCTGGTGGTAGTGAAGCGAATGCACGAGGCATCACACAAGCATGGCCCCCCAACAACGATGCCGGCGGACACAAGAATTAATTTAACCTATGATAGATGCACTTGCGGGAGACGGTATCGGCCTGGTTTTCAAAGTTTACCGAAGAATTACTCATTTCTTCCTTTCGATCTGCTGGCCGGACCAAAATGTTTTGGTCAAAAATTAACTTGAGAGCTACTTTTTATTTAGAGCTGAAAAACGTATCGTATCAAATTTTGCTTTAGATGGAATCTTCCATGTAAACATTGCTAGAATCTGAACGTACAGTAAAAAAAAAAAAGGAAAGAACACAGTCATAATTTGGTTTTCGATTTTTTTTTTCAAACTTGTGTTGTAAACAATGTCTTTTCATTGACAAATAATAAAAACGAAAAACAAAGCAAAACAAGGAAATGATGTCCACAGAACCACAACATTGCGTACTAATGATTTCTCGCCCAATAATTTACACGTTTAATATGATGTATGCTATACACTCAGCAAACTATTCGTGACGAAGGCTGCACCACCTGTTATGCTTACAACAAAACAGGCCACAGTCACGAAGAGAGCATCAACTGAGTCTTACACAAGGGGACACTCAATATGAATTCCATATTAATATGTAGATTTCGTTTCCTGAATATATAGTTTGTATATATCACACACGTTAATGAGCTTTTCGCGGGTTCTGATTGGCTCCTCAATCTCCAGATATCAAGCCCTATTCACACCTCCAGACGGCTTCCGGTGAAACGTCTGCCCATTTTTGTCAAAGAAACAAGATAGTTATTTGGGAGCTGGCAAATAAATACTAACAATTATTTGCCTCCACTTCGGCGAATAATATTGTGAAGCATATTTTCAATTAGCCTTAAACATTTTCACGGAGAAACCGGCAACAACTAACCTAGTTGTTCTCTGGGAAATGTGGTAAGCAAAAAAATGAACATTTCTAAATTACAGCCGTTTGCTTATCGAACCAAGCTTCTCATTTCAAATTTCCGGATCTATGTTCCGCTCTCGTAACGGTGGCCAAATTTCCCTACCCTCGTCTGCTCACTAAAGTTGAATTTTCCAAAGTATGTTAACAATCCGCCAATGCGTCTCATTTTTGCTGTGAGTGAGATATTCTCTTCACTAAGATTAGCCAACACCAACCCGAAATATCGGATTCAGAATTGTAAACCTTTACAGAGACCCCAGGATATTGGCGAGCAGGTTTTTCTGCACGAGGATTTTAGGTATACAGAAGTAATGTAGAAGGTGGGGGGAAGGGGAGGAACTCCCTTATATTTCTCTTTACGGGTGGGTCCGCTGGGAAGGGGATGGAGTTTTGGCACTTAGGTTTGGCGTTATACTTGAATATACTGAATAATGCTCCTATCTTTCCGCGACATCTAAATCAGTTTAATATTGGCCTGCAGATGGTTTACATGTAATATATTGCTGACATACTACTTTCCAGTGGTCTCCTCCTTTGCACTTACAATATCACAGAGTTAACTGAAACTAAAATATGTGACCACTTAAGTGAAGGCTTTCAATGAGTACATTCTAATGGCAGTGTTCACGTCCAACTTCTGAACTGCCTAATGAAAACTGATGTGATCACTCAAATATACGCTTTATGAGTTCATTCTAACAGCAGTGTTCACTTCCAACTCCCGAATTGTCCATTGAAAGCTAAAGGCGTGGCTACTTATATGAAAGCTCTTGAGTAGTCAATCTCGCTGCTGTTGAGAAGAATTTATGTTTTTGCGGCAGAGAAAAAATGGTAGTGAAATGATTAAACCATGATCGACGCTACTGGAGATTCCTTTCTTGAAGACGACAGGCGACTAATGCGTGTAGCGGTTAATCTGAAAACGGGCGAAAAAGTGCGGGCCTTGCTTCGAATTGTAGAAAAACCGCGTCGAGGTTGTTTGATAGCACATCTCAGGCAGTTGTAGCAAGTGCTCGGGCACTTAACTGCAAAGCTTCGAAACACTTTCCTAAAGTCCCCGCAAAGCCAAGCATACAAAAATGGGTTAATGGCGCTGTTTGCGTAGCAGAGGTACACCAAGAAATAATGCACAGTCTGGTTTGACTTGAAAACATTGGAAAAGACCAACAAAACCTCGAAAACATAAGGAAACCAGCAAACGATGTAAATCGCAGCGATTCTTGACAATGTCTTGGCTCCTTTAAACATAGGCACTCTCCTCCGTTCAGCCTCACTGAGAACTTGGTCGCGAGCAATCTTATCTGCTTGGGATTTCGCAATTCGGAACATCAAGGTGTATAAGATGAGTCCAAGCAAGGCCGGGCTCAGCCAGTTCGCAGTCATCACGAATATGGCATAAGCGTGCTCGAACATGTAGTAACAATCTTCCTTGGTGACAATTGTTCCCCTGGGTCGCCATCCCATCAACGGTAGAAAGGCGACGAGAGTCGAATACAACCAAATCGCTAAAATCACTACCACGACGTGTGACTTCTTAAATGACACTGAACGAAATGGCAGGCAAATTGTCACGTAGCGGTAGGCGCTCACTGCCAGCAAATTTAGAGACGAAGAGGTGAAGGTTAGGAAGAACAAAACGTACATGAAATCGCAGACAGCTACCGAGTGGATGAACACCTTCCTAGTGTGATACTCGACTTCTAGAGGCAAGTAAAATGCAGCTTGGATGAAGTCGGATAAGGCGAGACTGGCAAGAAAGTAGTTCATGTGAGTACGAAGCTTTGACACCGCGATGAACGCCACCAGAATCACCAAATTTGCAACTGCTCCGATAGCTGCTGTAGAAAAGCCCAAGACGCTGAAAAAGGCGGCCAAAGCTGGTCCCATCTGACTTCCATTTAACGTTGCATTTGTCGGATTGGCGTAAGTGTTGCTTGACGCTGCCGAAAACTGCGTAGGGCTGGTGAAATTAATCATATTGCCTGAATCCATTTTCTCCACTCTCGTTTGCGCGGCTTGCTCCTTAACAGTAGTGAGCGAGAAATGGTCTTTGCGATGAAAGTGGGTCTTTTAAAAGTACCCAACAGCGAAACACGTTTCCCATTGACCACCCGATGTTTTAAAGAAAAGTCTTTTCCGCTCTGTATACTGTATTTGGCAGGTGGCCTCTATTCAACTTTCACAATCACTTGGTCGTCATATTGTCCCCCCAAAAGTCTTCATTTCTCAGCAGAAAACATGATTATGGCAACAGCAAGTCTCACAAGGCGAGAGCAAGTTGCCACCTGCCGGCGTTTCCTTAATTTATGCCTTGCCAAGCAGGGAGCAGGCACTTACATCAAATTTATTCAAAATGCGATTGTAATTATCTGAGAGAAGATTGTCCGAGACAAGCTGTATGCATTACAGGCCACTGCGCATTTTAATGAGTTTTTAAACCATTATTTTTTTCACGACAGATTGGAAAGAGGAAAAGCGGTTTGATTTGTCAAATGTGCGTCACCAAAACAGGCGCGATGTTTCTATGCTAAAATGCATACCAAAGTTTTGATTTAGACATGAGCGAAGAGTTACAAATGGGAGGAGAGTGTGTTTTGGCCAAGTGTTTGAGTTAATATTTAGACCTTACAGTCTTGTTTTTGTTAACATTTCTTGGAACTCCGGACGACTTTCGCGTTCTTTGTTATAACTTTGGAGTAGCGCGACCTCACCTTTAAATCGTTTAAGCAGAAGTAGCATTATTTTGTGTGGACGTCGGATACCATCGATATTTATTTTTGAGCAAGCTCCATAACGACCTGTTTCTCTCCTTGTGTTTAAACAATATTCAAAGAGTTGAGTTGTTAACGCGTCTTCGCGTTACCATAGTGTTCTTCAGGTGTGCTGATTCTGCACTGAAGGAAGAAAAGAACTAATAATATTGTCATTCTTACAAAAAAAAAAAAAAAAAACATAAGAAAGGATGAATGTAGAACCTGCCTAAATTTTATTTGATTCATGGCTACACGTGTTTACCTCTGGGACACCTGTAGTGTTATTTTTCATTCTTTTACAAACTCTCTCTTTTATTTCGCAAAAGAAATTGCCGTAGTACAGGTATAGATTGGGAGCCTGAAATATTCGTGGCACAAATCCTCGCAGCTAAATCCCGGTATTGTACTATAATAAAGTAAACGTACGTGAATGTTAGTCTTGTTTATGATTTGCCCTTTGACGTATTTCTGTTTGATAACACAATATTGCACAATATTAGTCGCCAGGCAAAATAAAACGAAACTTCTGATAAGACGAAAGATAGGCTTTGATATGTCGAACACTGTAAATAATGTTTACCGGACGTTTCGCCAAAAAAGAAAACCCATTTTACGAGTACAGTCTGTTTGGCTGGACGGCTTTCTCATTTCATTCAAAATTTGTTTTTCACGCAAATTAATATCATTCGTTACGCAGTGACGCAGCTTTAAGGTTTAGACGGTGCTTTACAGAGGACACAGGCCGTATCATAGTCACTGTGTACGGTTGTTTATAGTTGTATACCGAACACCGCAAAAAGAAGTTTCAAGTGTGTAGACCTGGCCTCGTTATAGCACACAACATTTATTCCAGTTCACTCTCAGACTAGCAAATATTACGTCGATTAAGGCCAACTGTTTTATATGAGAAATCTTATGTGCGCAGTTTGTTGACTAGACCATACGTGCGCCAGTGTTTTCATGGGTTCAGATTCTAATTAAAACAACCGCGGTTTTTCGCACGTCTTACATATTGCCGTGTTTACAGTGACATTTACTGCAGTAAAATAAAATTACCGCGGTAAATTTGCATTTACCATGCCCTGAAAGATGGTAAATTGGCATTTACTGCGGTAAATTTTCTATTGTTCTGAACTACACTTACTAAGGAGTTGTAAATTGTCTACATGTGTGGTACGCTTACTGCAATAAAACATGCTTTCACCGAGGTAAATGTGTCTCGTGTAAACACTGCATTAGATTAGTTTCCGCGCACTTCACATTGAACTTTGCCGCGATGACTCGAATGACTTTAAAGTTCCCATGGCAATTTTTTCGCAAATAAGGCAGAGTTTCTTAAGTCGGGACATACGTTGATTTAGTGCTTTGGCGTGAATTAAACCACTGTTTTTCTATTTTGTTGATATGTAGTATATGATGTGGTTCACTTACGCCGCATGATGAGTAATACTCTCTGGAGATTTCAAAGACCATTCCACTAAGCCGCGTCACTTAGATTAGGTTGCACCTCTTGGCAGACCACTCGGTAATCAAGCCCTGTTACAAAAGAGATGAGGCATTTTATTTTTAAATCATCACAGGAGCCGAATGCAAAACTTGCTACCACTGGCCGCGCCACCTGAAAAACAATTGTGACTCGTGTTACGAAAAGCTCACGAAGGGTTTTTACTAGCTGTTTCCCACTTACGAAAGCCCAAAAATATCAAATAACTTTGACAGAAATTTCAAATTTACGGAAACTATGAACAATTGATTTAAGAAGCGGAAACAAAGCGCGACATTTCTTGTAATATTGTGCGTGTTGTACTGGATATGGACGCGTTGCGGCACTATTGAGGCCCGGTTCAGACGCCGCTTCTCACATACGCTGAACTTCAGCATAACGCAAATTTTTGTACGCTGGACTTCGTGAGAACTTCAGCATAGCGCAAATGAGCAAACCCCATTGTTAATTGCATGTGAAAAGCGGCCTCTGAACGGAACCTCACTGTCGGGCGCGCGGTATGACGTGGTGCAATCTCGTCTGACTGTACGTGCAATACAGCGCGCAAATTTTGGGACGTGTGAATTCGTGTGTTCACTGCAGGTTTCTGACGCAAACCGGGGCAACGTGCCGTGGTGTGTTCCGGTCGATCCATTACTTCGGGCAAATATCATTTACTTATTTATTACATTTCCGCTGTACTAATGTATAAATCACTGAATGAGATTTGCTGCAAAACAACACAAGCGGCGAAAACACGGGCACCATCAGGAAGGCCGTATTAGTTGCTACTTGAAAACAGCGTCATACAAAAAATGGACTCAAATCTTACCAGCCCCTTAAAACTTGTGAGAAATTCGTCAGATACCAACCCGACAAATGTGACTTTAACTGGAAGTGAAATGGGTCCAGCTCTGGCCACGTTTTTCAGCGTCTTGGGTTTTTGTACAGTAGCTATCGGAGCAGTTGGCAATTTGTCGATTCTAGTGGCGTTCGTTGCGGTGCCGAAGCTTCGAACCCGCATCAATTACTTCCTTGCCAGTCTCGCCTTATCTGACTTCATCCAAGCTGCATTTTACTTACCTTTAGAAGTCGAGTATCACGCAAGGAAGGTGTTCATCCACTCGGTATCTGTCTGCGATTTCATGTACGTTTTGTTCTTCCTGACCTTCACGTCTTCGTCTCTGAATTTGCTTGCAATGAGCGCCTTCCGCTACGTGACAATTCGTCTGCCATTTCGGTCGATAGAAATCACAAAGTCACACGTGATTATGGTGATTTTAGCGATTTGGTTGTATTCGACTCTCGTCGCCTTCCTACCGCTGATGGGATGGCGACCAGTGGGAACAATAGTCACCAAGGAAGACTGCTACTACATGTTCGAACCCGCTTATGCCATCTTCGTGATGACTGCGAACTGGCTGAGCCCGGCCTTGCTTGGATTCATCTTATACACCTTGATGTTCCGAATTGCAAAAGCTCATGCTGATCGAATAGCTCAAAACCAAGTTCTTTCTGCGGCGGAACGGAAGAGAGGGCCGGCATTCAAAGGAGCTATTACACTGTCTAAAATAGCTGTGGTTTACCTCGTTTGCTGGTTCCCTTATGTTCTTGAGGTTATACTGGTGGCGTCCAGGCTTGTCGAATCAAACCAGACAGTGCATTATTTCTTGGTGTACCTATGCTACACAAACAGTGCCATTAACCCATTTTTGTACGCTGGACTTTGTGGGGACTTTAGAGAGGTGTTTTTTGCGTTTTGTACGAGATGCAGATATTGTTGCTATAATTTCGTTAGAAGCGTTTCTACGATTGAAGGAAACTCCTCCAGCAGTGACAGGAAGAATAGCATATCGCTCACCAAGCGGCAATTAGCCGAGACAAACGTGTAAGACAGCTGGGCCCGGTTTTTCAAAACACGATTAGGCTAATCCGATTAGGTGTAAACTTTCTTGTCATTTATAAGCCTGAAAATGTGAAGATTTTGTCCTGCAACGATTTCCTTGATACGTATTCAGCTGAAACAAGCTTTTTAATCCATATTTGAACAAACCCTGCATTTTATCGGCAGAGAGGTCGTAAGAAAGAATTTCTTTAATCCTTGATTAGCTTAATCGGCTTTCGAAAAACCGGGCCCTGCATTGAAATAAATACCTCACCCACGCTAACAGAAAAAATCATCAATAATTAGGCAAGAAAAAAGGAGAAAAGATGTTCGAGTGTTCCTTCGCTTAATTTAAGAGACAGATACTACTCTTCTTACTTTAAAAACATCTCTTAATTCAGTAAACATGCACTGTACGTCCATTCCCGCGCAAACTGTGTTTGAGATTGAACCGATTAGTGATTCTTGTTCTTTGTTATCAACATAATCCAACAATTATATAAGAGCAGCCATCCAAACGTGCTATTTTGTGCCAATATTGTTTTCTCAGAGCACCTTGTGATCTGTATTTTTTTTCCTTTACTCGGTACCAGAAAGTTTGTTGAGAATTAAAGTCAAATGTTGGCAACAATAAGCTATCTTCTTTTTATTTTAGTATTCATAAATATGGGGTGCGTTAGTATATTAGTTCATTTGGTTTTGTCGTCTTATGTAGCACCGACCAATAAAACAGACATATCCTTAAAATTTCAATTTGAAAATAAAAAACGTGAATTTGGACGTAAAATAAGAAACAGTGAAAAGGATTCATAGGCATTATCAAGTGAAGTTCAATCTAATTCCAAAGCCTGGTTTTCAGGCACACGAGCGGTGCAAGCACAAGCACGACCGCTGAGTTTTGCGCCAGCGATCGTGAGGGATCATCGGGGAACCAGGCTTTAGATGGCTCAGGATCACTGACGCAAATTTCAGCGATCGTGTACCATCATATGAAAACCAGGCCTTTAGCGGGATTACAAATATTGCAATTGGACCGCTTAAAAACTGGGCAGAAGGCGTAGTTTCAGTTTTACGAGTCGTTAGGAATCAGATATTTAGGACGTACTTGTAGGTCCGTTTTGAAATTAATTGCAATCCATACGGATCGTATAACGAATTCATGACCCGTAACTAAAACAACAGTTGTCAATATGAAAGTTTGTTCATGCAACTTCCCAAATGAAACATGTGCACCTCCTTTGTAGACGTTTTGGGGCTTTAGAGCGACAGGAAACTCTCGTTTCATGTCTGGCGAATTTCGTGCCAGGTTAGTCTCGCTTTGAATCCAATATGGCGGCACCTTACAATGAGCGAATTAAAATTAAAATTAGTCATTAGAATACACTTATCATGAACCGTAGTCTAATTGGTGCCACAGCATGAGGAAATTACACGTCTTGCGATGTTTTGTTTTGGGATGTTTTGCATAAGCTACCAGACTGTAACAATCACAAAACCTTCTGGACGAGAAAGCTAGGCTTCAATATAAACCAAGCGTCGCGCAAATCCGAGATAGCATAAATTGTTTATGACCACAGTCGGCAAAACAAAAATGGCCTCTGAATATGCGTTTAATTCTTCCAACCATGTACCACTTGTGACAAATCCTCGAACCATGATACGAGTCCGTCAAACGCGATTGGAAGTTCGATGGGTCCAGCCTTAGCCCTCTTTTTCAGCATCTTGGGATTCTCTACAGTAGCCATTGCGGCAGTTGGCAATTTATTGATTCTTCTGGTGTTCATCGCGGTGCCGAAACTTCGAACCCGCATCAATTACTTCCTTGCCAGTCTCGCCACATCTGACTTCATCCAAGCTGTATTTTACTTGCCTCTAGAAGTCGAGTATCACACAAGGAAGGTATTCATCCACTCGCTAGCTGTCTGCGATTTCATGTACGTTTTGTTCTTCCTGACCTTCACCTCTTCGTCTCTGAATTTGCTTGCAATGAGCGCTTACCGCTACGTGACAATTTGTCTGCCATTTCATTCAATGTCATTCAAGAAATTACATGTGGTATTAGTAATTTTAACGATTTGGTTGTATTCGATTCTCGTTGCCTTTCTACCGGTGATGGGATGGCGACCCATGGGAACAATTGTCACCAAGGAAGATTGTTACTACATGTTCGAGCCCGCTTATGCCATATTCGTGACGACTGCCAACTGGCTCATTCCAGCTTTCATTGGGTTCATTCTATATGCCATAATGTTCCGAATTGCGAAAATTCACGCTGATAATATTACTCGAAACCAAGTACCAAGCACGGTCGAACGAAGGAGAAGATATCTGTTTAAAGGAGCCAAGATATTGTCCAAAATTGCCGTGGTTTACCTCATTTGTTGGTTTCCATACGTTATCGAGGTTTTGCTTGTGGCATCGAAGGTTGTGAAATCAAACCAGATATTGCATTATTTCTTCGTGTACCTGTGCTATATAAACAGTGCCATCAACCCATTTCTATATGCTGGACTTTGTTGGGACTTTAAGGAAGTGTTTGTTGCATTTTACCAGAGATGCGTACATTCCTGCTGCTATTTATTCGGAACAGTGCCTACGAATGAGGGAAGCCAGTACAGTCGAAGACAAAATGCAAATAATTTGCAAGCAGGTTATTCACCACACGCCAAGCGCAGATTAGAAACGAACGTGTGAGACAATAGAATTTTCTTTGTCGCGCTATTTGAGATTTTTTTTATCGTTATCGAAATTAGTAACATAGAATACTCAATACGATTGCTTTCCTAAGAACGCTAAAAGAGTTGCTTTTTAAAATTATTTAAACTACACGCAGCAGGTTGTTAAAAGAATGACCGTCGTATGTGACTGTATCTGATTGCTCTTTATTGAAATTATTCGTTAACCTGTGCGTTGCCATGGTGTTTGTTTGTTCTCACGCAGGTGGTGATTGAATGAGAGCAATTTAGTCGCTTTTGGCTTAAATGGGCCAATACTCTGTGGGAGTTCCCAAACATAGAAGGCAGAATACAGCAATTAGTTAGTGCATTTTAGATTAATTAATTTAAAGTTTAGGTATTTTTTATTCATTTTTGATTAATGTTAAGATCCATGGAACACACATTGTTTGTCTATATTATTTGATGAGTCAAAAGCTTACACGTAATTGCACTTCTAGGCTCTGATTTATAATATTGCAGTTTATTTAGGAAGTCAACATCACTTAAAATTATTTTACAGAACTGGATTATAAAGATGGTTTTTCGATTCTTATTTTGGTGTTTTTGTTTTGTTTTTTTTTTGCCACTCTCCAAATAGGCATCGTTGCATCCAGTTGCCTTCAATGATTGTACAAAATTGGTAATTTGATTAGAGTAGCAAAACAGAAAATCGTCTTGAGTCCACAATCATATAACCTCTTAACAAATCTTTGCGAAAGTAACAAGTAGCAATGATTGAAAATTCCTGACAACTTTTAAGGATTAGTCTTATAAGCAAAACTGGAAAGGACATTGAAATCTTGCATGAAATCTACTTAATACCAACTGCTTATCTAGAAATGAACTCTAGTAATGCATAGTGATACTATGAGTTGGAAGCTAGTTCTATAGGTCAGGTGTTAAAAATTTTATCCTGTAGGCTGTGTTGTTGAACTTATCAAAGTACCAGAGAATTGCTAACATTCTTGTTAATTCCCTTGATGGGACTAGGAGTTTTCCTTTCAAGTCAGTTGATGAAGGTCTTCAGACCGAAATAAACCAACAAGGAGTCTTGGCTGTCTTAATCTACTCAGCACAAAAGATCCCGCGCCGTTACAAGGACCGGTGCGACAAAATTCTCGCAGAACTAATCCTCCAAAAGGCTCACCTTGTTACATAACATTATTCGGCATTAAAGCATTTTTCGACTGATGACTTTATCCTAACATTTCATTCTTTTTTTGTGTGTGTGTGTGTGTGTGTGTTCTTTTTTGTGGTTTTTTGCACGGTCGGGCATAGGAAGATTTGCAAGATTTCTAAAGATAAAGTAATACGGGCAACATTTTATTTTAACATGTCCTGCAACAAAGTCGCGTAGCAAGTTGCGGCTGTGTGTTGCACGTATTACTACCTAAAGTATACGCACGCAACAAAATTTCGTGTTGCGAGTTGCGGCAATATGTTGCAAAAAGTGGACTCGGCTTCTATTTTTGCAACATGTTGCCGCAACTCGCAACACGAAATTTTGTTGCAGAACAAGTTGCGTACGTAGATAGTAATAGTGCAACAACAGGCCACAACTTGCTTCGCAACTTGTTGACAAGTTGCAAGAAAATGTTGCCCGTATTACTTTACCTTCAACCATTGAATTAAATCATACAGTTTCTCAAATCAATGGACATAACTTTAATACACATCACTAGACCAACTTTTAGACAGATGGAGCACTGCGTTGAAGGTTTATCGAGATCTTTCTCTGAGTGGGAAACTTTATTCAGCGACTATTTTGGTGTACGGCTTCAATACACCAACATGGCGGCCGTTCCCTTTACGAACTAAAGCTGATTTGGGCCTCAGTTCGGTTCTGTGCTGCTCTAACGATCTGTCGATCTACTTTCAAAGGATTCTAAAAAAAAAAGACTTTAAATTCACACCCAAACAGTATTCAATTTTCTCGAGGCGAAAGCGTGACAAACGGCTTCGTTAGCGCGTTCATGCGATAGAAGCTTATCGGTTTTGTAGAGGGCATAACTTGAGATAATTTTTCATGACGTTTCTTGCGCAAGCCACCAATAAGTAAACTGTCTGTTGGAAGAAACAGAAAATATGGGCTCACGGAACAGGAATTCTGCTCGAAACGAGTAAAGCCTTTGAGTTGGAGGACTTCGCTTGTCACTAGTCTAATTGCAGTGTGTGAACAAAGACAGAAGCTCCTTGACTGCAACGACCGCAAAGCCTGCTGGACAATAATACTGGGCTTAAATATGGATCAAAAGTCACGCCAATCAGAAAGCATTAATCATTAGTGGCCACAGTAAAAGATGGCCTCTGGATATGTACCACTTATGACAAATTCCTCGAACCATGATACGAGTCCGTCAAACGCGAATGAAAGTTCGATGGGTCCAGCCTTAGCCCTCTTTTTCAGCATCTTGGGATTCTCTACAGTAGCCATTGCGGCAGTTGGCAATTTGTCGATTCTAGTGGCGTTCATCACGGTGCCGAAGCTTCGTACTCACATCAATTACTTCTTTGCCAGTCTCGCTTTATCTGACTTCATCCAAGCCGTATTTTACTTGCCTCTAGAAGTCGAGTACCACACAAGAAAGGTGTTCATCCACTCGCTAGCTGTCTGCGATTTCATGTACGTTTTGTTCTTCCTAACCTTCACGTCTTCGGCTCTGAATTTGCTTGCAGTGAGCGCCTACCGCTACGTGACAATTTGTCTGCCATTCCGCTCAGAGTCATTCAAAAAATTACATGTGGTATTAGTAATTTTAACAATTTGGTTATATTCAATTCTCGTTGCCTTTCTACCGGTGATGGGATGGCGACCCAAGGAAACTGAAGTCACCAAAGAACTCGATTGCTACTACATGTTCGAGCCCGCTTATGCCATATTCGTGACGACTGCCAACTGGCTCATTCCAGCTGTCACGGGCTTTATTCTATATGCCCTGATGTTCCGAATTTCGAAAATGCACGCTGACGAAATTGCTCGAAATCAAGTTCCAAGCATGGCCGAACGGAGGTGGAAATATCTTTTTAAAGGAGCCAAGAGATTGTCTACAATTGCCGCGGTTTACCTCGTTTGTTGGTTTCCCTACGTTATCGAGGTTTTGCTTGTCACATCAAAGGTTGTGGAATCAAACCAGATAATACACTATTTCTTCGTGTACCTGTGCTATATAAACAGTGCCATCAACCCATTTCTATATGCTGGACTTTGTTGGGACTTCAAGGAAGTGTTTTTTGGCCTTTACACGAGATGCAAGCAATCCTGCTGTAATTATTTAAGCGAAACAGCGTCTACGATTGAAGGAAGCCAGTACAGTCGATCTCAAAATGCTATTAATCTGCAAGTGCGTTATTCACCACGGGCTATACGTTAAGTTAGTAACAAACGTGTGAGATCATCGACTTATTTTCATTTGTCATGCAAAAACAGTCCTTTTTAGTTTTTAATCAAGATTAGTTAGCTTTCTGAAAAGGTTAAATTTGCAAGTTGGTTATTCACCACCCGCCAAGCTTAATTTTAGTAACAAACGTGTGAGATCATTGAATCATTTTCATTTGTCGTGCAGAAAAAGAAGTCCTTTTTAGTTTTTAAAATCCGAGATCAAGATTAGTTAGTTTTCTGAAAAGGTTAAATTATTTATATCCTTTTACCATTTCCAATTACGGAAAATTTTGTTGAAACTACGACAGTTTTTCACGTATTATCATAATTATTATTATTCGCTCACTCGCTTTACGTTGCCATTGAGTTTATTGTAATTTCGTTTTGTGCAGGTGGTAACTCTACCGACACCCTCGTATTTTTAGTGCTTTTGCTCCAAATATATATGTATGGCAAGACTTCAGACTCATAAAAAAAGGGAAAAAAAGAAAGAAAGAAAGATATCAGCTAGATTGGTGCAGTTTTAGCTTACATTTTAATTCATCACTTTATGTAATTTATGTTAGTTGCCATGAATAGCTTCGTACGTCCTTTTTATTATAATGATGTTTATTCACGAAGCCCACATTTGGCTAAAAGTGTTTGCTGGATTATCCTGAGATGCTTATCGATGATTCACTTGTTTTCCTAGTTCTTACTTTGACTTTTGTCGGCGCCTTTGCATCAAGTCGGCAGTTGCTTCTGCTGACCACAGGACTTCCAATCTTCTACTGTCAACGTGTAACTCAGGGAACAGAAAAAAACTGACTGTAATGCACAAGTCATCATGGCGACACATAAAGACAAAAACAAAGCGCAACTGAAGCTCTCCCTGTGACCTCTCTCGTAAGAGACCAGCTCTAGTACGTTACGACCACCATTGCGAAACCCCGTTTGTAATTTCACTCTGACTCTATATAGTTAAAATCTTTTGTATGCCACCGCGACCATTTTTGCAAATTACCGTCTGGTTTTTCCCCTTGTAGTTTAAAAGCTCTCGTACTACAAAGCGACCCGCACTCTGAAAAGGATCTGACTCGTAATGGAAGACTTCAACTAAAAGTAGTGCCTGATCACATTTACAGTAGCATCACATATTGTGCTAATGGTTTGTTGATAAGATCTCGAATTAAAAGTTCAAGATGGTTTTCGGCTGAAGCATCCGAGCAGCTTTATGCTGAAAACCTATTTTCGTAAGTGACCAGAATTCGTTCCCGAGGTGCTCGCTTACGAGAATTTTGACTGTATTATCTCTGTTGCGTTTGGAAAATGAGACAAATTCTCATGTAAAAAATAAATATTGTTCTGTCCCCAACATGGATATTCCCACCAAGATTTCGATTAATTTCACATGACCGCAACACCTATTGGGTGCCAGAATATCTGCCGAGCATCAGGAAGTCAGACTGATATTCTAACATTTGTTGGTTGTGACAAGCGTCAAACAAAAATGGACTCAGGCGACGCAAATTCTATAAGCCCTTTGACACTTGCGGCGGACAAATTCATCGACTTACAAATGCGGCAGTCAAATGAGAAGTCAGATGGCCGTTCAGCTGTGGCCGCATTTTTCATCGTCTTGGGCTTCTCTATAGTTGTAGCTATAGGAGTAGCTGGCAATTTAGCAATTATGGTAACGTTTATTGTAGCTGCCCATTGGGGAAGCGGTCGATAGCAGCTTCCCACAAATATATTATGCACCCATCAAATATTTCCTCCCGCGCTTGATTGGTGGAATCGTGACACGTGGCCGAATAACGTCCGCTCACGAGCGGACGTTATCAGCGAATAACCCCCGCCTGGCGAACAAACGCTGTTTATTGACAATATCCGAACACAATTTTATATACTAATCACAAAAACCCATTACGAGATGACTACCGAGGAGGACATCAATTTATTGGTCGAAAAAGCAGTTCCAGAAAGCACAAAAAAGCTTCACAGTCCCCGCGCCATTATTTGCGCTGCGAGAGGAAATATTTGAAGGATAAAAAAGACAATTAACTACTTTTGGCTCCGGAAATATGCACGGATAATTTTCCTTGGACATTATCTGTTCCTCGAAGCTCACAGTTGCCCTCGAGCTTCGCTCTCGGGCAACTGTTCGCTTCTCGGAACAGATAATATCCTCGGACAATTATCCGTGCATATTTCCTCGCCAAAAGTAGTTTATTGTTTATTGTATTTAGTAGTTTATACATACATATAAAAATGGTAATGAACATGAGTGTTGATCTTGTTAATATGTATAGCTTTCATTCTTTAAGTTATATCCACGGCTTTCTTGGTTTTATTACGAACAAGAAGATTCATTTAGCGTATCGTCCAGTAAAACCATTGTCACATCCACTAATACGTGAGCAGAGAGAGAAGCTTCCATACTGCAACGACCGCAAAGCCTGCTGGGTTTTAATATGAATCAAGAGTCACACTAATCAGACGGCATTTATCGTTGGTGAATTCAGAAAACATGGCCTCTGAATATGCGTGTAATTTTACCAGCCCTGTACCACTAATTGTGGCAAATTCCTCGAACCATGATACGAGCCCGTCAAACGCGACTGGAAGTTCAATGGGTCCAGCATTAGCCCTCTTTTTCAGCATCTTGGGCTTTTCTACAGTGGCCATTGCGGCAGTTGGCAATTTATTGATTCTTGTGGTGTTCATCGCGGTGCCGAAGCTTCATACTCACATCAATTACTTCCTTGCCAGTCTCGCCTTATCTGATTTCATCCAAGCCGTGCTCCACTTGCCTTTAGAAGTCGAGTATCACACAAGGAAGGTGTTCATCCACTCGCTAGCTGTCTGCGATTTCATGTACGTTGTGTTCTTCCTGACCTTCACGTCTTCGTCTCTGAATTTGCTTGCAGTGAGCGCTTACCGCTACGTGACAATTTGTCTGCCATTTCGTTCAATGTCATTCAAGAAATTACATGTGGTATTAGTAATTTTAACGATTTGGTTGTATTCGACTCTTGTCGCATTTCTGCCGTTGATGGGATGGCGACCCATCGGAACAATTGTCACCAAGGAAGATTGTTACTACATGTATGAGCCCGCTTATGCCATATTCGTGACGACTTCGAACTGGCTCATTCCAGCCGTCATGGGGTTCATTCTATATGCCCTGATGTTTCGAATTGCGAAAATTCACGCTGATAATATTGCTCGAAACCAAGTCCCAAGCACGGTCGAACGGAGGAGAGGACATCTTTTTAAAGGAGCCAAGATATTGTCCAAAATCGCCGTGGTTTACCTCATTTGTTGGTTTCCCTACGTTATCGAGGTTTTACTTGTCACATCAAAGGTTGTGGAATCAAACCAGATATTGCACTATTTCTTCGTGTACCTGTGCTATATAAACAGTGCCATTAACCCATTTCTATATGCTGGACTTTGTTGGGACTTTAAGGAAGTGTTTTTTGGCCTTTACACGAGATGCAAGCATTCCTGCTGCAATTTATTCCGAACAGGGTCTACGATTGAAGGAAGCCAGTACAGTCGAAGACAAAATGCTATAAATTTGCAAGCGAGTTATCCCACACGTGCCAAGTGCAGATTAGAAACAAACTTGTGAGACCATTGCAAGCTATTTTTCGCGCAAATTGAAAAACCTTACCTAAAAAGATTTTAAAAGTTGCCTGCTTTTACCCTTTGAAATTACGAACAATTGTGTTGAGACCAAGATGGACGTCTGACATCTCCCACGTTGTCGGCCACTCGCGACGTTGCCATTACATTTCGTTGCATGCAAGTGGTGACTCAACCGACACCCTTCGTAGTTATTTATTTGTCTCTGTTTCGCAAGGCAAGAGTTCGTATACATAAATAAGAGAAAGATAGCAGCTAGTTTAGTGCAATATTGGAAGTTAACATTATTCATCATTAAAAGTTTGCGTGCATTTATTAATCTAATTTACGCTAATCTCCATGAAAATTACAATGTCTTTTTATACTTTGATAAATATAACTATACGTTCTTCTGTTTTTATTATAATGATGCTAACTCAGGAAGCTAAGGCCCGTTTCAAACGTCGAACTTTTCATATGCCGAACTCAATGCAAATTAGCTCAAACAATGGATTTTGTTCATTATTTTGCATTGAGTTCGGCACGGCAGTGGCGTGACGTTTGAAACGGGCCTAACATCACTATAAAAAGTGTTTTACACCCAATTTCCCAATTCCTATTTTGATTTTTGCTGGCATCGTTGCATCCATTCGACAGTTGGTATAGAGTTCTTAAGTGCTTACGTCACATCGTCATGACAACGGTTTTTTGGGTTCTAAACAAAAGGCGTCAGGCGAAACATGGCGGCGCTCTCGATGACATCGTTGTTCTCTTTCTTTGAAGAAGAGACAAAATCAATCAAAAGAGGAGAAAATCACTATCACTCAAGTCACGTTGAAAGTTTTGTGTATAGTCAGGGTGTTATCAGAGGTCTGGTTCACGCAAGCATGAAGAAAAAATAGGCACCTGTGAGGTGCATATGTCTACTGAATTTTTTCTTCTATTTTTTGAATAGAGAAATGACATTTGCCACAGGCCACCCTCTTGCACCACAAGATAATTGTGACGTATTTCCGTTAGCTTGAATCAGCTGGCCCGCTGCCAAAATGTCGCGTCGCATCTGTATTTACGCTAAACTGTAGTATAAGAAACGATTTTTTTTTCTGGGGAAACTAGGGAAATTTAAGAATAGGGAAAATGCACACACTTAATGCAGAAACAGAGGGAATGATGCCCAGACATTGAAAGCATTTCACAGATCAAAACTCAGATCAGCACAAAAAAAACATTTGCGTTACCTTGATTCCGAGCTGCGCCGTGAGGCGAGGCTGAACTACTGGAGAAATATATTTTCCCGGAGATGAAGGTGCTTGAGGGTTCAGTAGCCATTGATAGGAAATATGACTATTCAGTTGCCATTGGCGGTTTTTGTAAACATTTCACCCCACAGCCGTCCAAATAAAATTAGTAACGACAAGCAGACCTAAGTTCAAGTAAAGTATATATTTATTTTAACTCGAACGCGCATGACCAAATGGAAGATTCATAGGTGCTTCACATTTTACTGTCTCTGTCGACTGAAACATCGACACAAAATAATAACTAGTCGACTTACGTACCGTTGCAACGTGTTGCCACAGTTCATCAGGAAAATCGGGCAATGCATAGTACTGGCCAGAACCTTTCATTCAAGCGTTTTCGGCACACATATTTCCAAAAACTGTGATTTGAGACAAAATTAACAAGGGGCTTTAGTTTCCCCAAAAGGGGCTCGATGTTGTTCTGCGTATCCGCGTCAAGCGTCCGCAGCTTTCCCTCGGCAAGGCACTAACTCGTCGCTCTAACTCCGTATCGGTTCAGTTGACGCCAAGTTCGTCGATTCACAACACTGAAGAAACCTTTCGTTTGACCGGTTTGACACGTATTTCGAAAGCTGTGGTAAGTTATCCTGGTAAGCTTGAAGCAATTCATATGAAATATTCACTAACCCGATCGCCCCGCTGAAAACGCTGTGACCTCATGGGTTTCTCGTGATCACGAGCTTGTCACGAACCAGCCTTCGCCGCCCTGTCATTGTTTCCTCGACAGTGGTGAAGTTCGTGTACAATCGGTATTCCAGTGCTTCCTTTCATTGGTCCCGAATATCAACGCGCGATCATTTATCGATTCTTACATCACATTACTTACATTACATGACCGATGGCATAGTGTCTACGCTTCTTCGAAGCAGTAGACTAGTGTCTACTCTAGTGTCTTCTAGTGAGAAGCAGTGTCTACGCTTCTTCGAAGCAGTAGACACAAAAAGTGAATAAAGTCACGGTAAGCACGCTTCGCGTTCAATTCGGTTTACAAACCTTGTCTAGTGATGCACTTTCAAGCAAATTACTTTTCTATTCTAGAACAGATTTATTTGGACAGCAACAACGATATTAAGTCCAGGAGTTCCAGTTTGTTTTACTGCCAATGTGAAAGTAATGAGGAAAATATTGATTGTACTCCACAAGTTTGCCATGACGTCACATTAAAACCAAGAATAGAGACCAAAAATTATATATATATATATATATATATATATATATATATTTTTTTTTTGCGTTTGGGAAATGAAGTCACGCAATGTAAAAAAGTCTTGTTCTATCCCCGTGATATGTTCTGTCACCCTAAGATGTCAATTTCACCACACAAACTTATAGGGCCACTGGGTGCCAAGATATCGTTAGGCATAACGCCAGTCAGGCTGACATCGAACGAACATTTTGTATGTGGTGACAAGCGTCGAACAAAAATGGACTCTATGGCTATGCGAATACGGCTTTGCATCAGGCTGGTCACGTGACCAAATCTACCACGTGACTAAAAATTCATCACCTAAGGTATTTTGAGTCCCACTAATGGAAAGAGTGTGAAAAAATATGTAGGAAGTAGGCCAATCATAGCATTTATAGATCGAATTTGTAATTGGCGGCATCTTAAAATTAAAAAAAATTTATTTGTATGGGAGAGGTTGCTGGAATGCAAGGCCTAGGCCACGGCCTTTCTGGCTCCCAAAATAATTATCTGAGGTAATGAATTTTTTGTCACGTGGAGGATGTTGGTCATGTGACCAGCCTGATGCTACCAGGCCTATTCTATAAGCAATTTGACACTTGTGACCAATTCATCAAATATTAACTCGACAAATGCGGCAGTAGGTGGACGTCAGATGGGTCCAGCTTTGACTTCCGTGTCTTCAGTGTCTTAGTGGACTTCTCTACAGTAGCTATAGGAGTGCAATGTAGCAATTTAGCGGAACGGAGGAGAGTGCCCATGTTTAAAGGAACCAAGACATTGTCAAAAAGTCGACAAAGTTTATTTCGTATGCTGGTTTCCTTATGTTTTCGAGGTTTTGCTGGTCGCGTCCAAGGTTGTTAAATCAAACAAAACAAAAAGAAAAGGCCCTGGGAGCAAGGTTGAACTGGTCGAGCTTCGAAACCATTATTTTGCATGCAAACTTAGTATACCGACTATTCGCACAGCCAGCTAATTCAGCAGTATATGTTTAAATTCTGACAGCCTCTAGATTTATAAAATTTTAAGGTTGGTTCCGCTTCTTTTATCGTTTCCTCGTCAACAGTAAATTAAACACAAATACTATGCTAAAAGCCCAAATGCCTTTGTCTGGGGTTTCGATCGTTGGTACGAGCTCAAAAGAGAAAGCTATAAACATGCCAGACAAACAAAAAAATAATAATCCTAAATTATAGAAAATTATAGATTACTCCTCACGCATTATGGTTTCTCAACGCTTCATTTTGTGTCACTAACGTACTGTTTAGAAACTTTCCTTACATCTGAGCTAAGTTTTCTCATACTATCTGTAAATTATGTTAATTATGTAGTTAGGTTCTGGGCTTCCCTATAAATAATAAATGTTAAATGTATTAGTCCCAGGTTTCAACACCGGATTTTTCACGGCTTCTGGTGACAAAAACGAAAGATGCATGATTTCTAATTAATTGTGACGCGGCACCACCTATGGCGGATAGTATTCGGCGGTTTACGCCACGCCGGGAGCAAATCATAATAAGAAATGGTTAGACTCGCTCACTCAATTCCTCGAGCACGTCACACGCGAAGTTGTCATCATCAAAATGACGCTGCTCGGAGATTGGATGTATGTTTCGGTTGGACGCGGAAGGCCGGCAAAGATTGACAGGAAAGAGTCACTTTCATTTATTCTTAGAGGGTAAGGCTTTTTTATTATGTAAAACGCACGATTTTTGGCATCTGGTATTTAGAATAAGAGCGACAACAGGTCACGCGGACTAAAACGGTATCCAAGGCCTTCAGCGCGAATTACGCGCCAGGGTGATTGAAAATATCAACTTGCCGCTCTGCTGTGGGTTTCACAGACCAGGTATTTTAAAATAGTTACAAGTGTATATTTGTATTTTTGCCTTTGATGCGTTGCTAATCTTCAGATAATTGTTGCTCGCGAGAAAACGAAAGAAATATATGAAAATGCAAATTTAGCCCTATTGTCCGCCATGTGCAGCATATTGTTCAAAATACGGGGTTTTGAATGCACTCCAGTACAGCCGAGATCAGACCGAAGTTATAGACACGCGATTTGTTTGAGAAATTGGGTGTTTATTCCGTTGTAGAAGCGATGTACGCCAGTTGACGGAATTCACTACCTCCCATGTCACCACTTTTCAGATAAAGGCCGAGATAAGGGAGTCCGCCGATATGGCCGCTCATTATAAAGATATCTTCCCACACCTAGCTTGACTCCCCTTTGCTTGTCCGAGCTTGAATCCATTTCCCGGCCTTTTCTCCGACGATATTACAACGACTATTTAGCCTCAAAAAGCACAGGACTAGCTGATTCTTTCAGCAAATGATCCCAGAATAAACTATACCAGAAAAAAATAACATGAAACATGGAAGTGGTAGTCTTTCTTAGTCCTCTATTTGTAGACTACAGTATAGTTCTTATTTGTTCAGGTGCTCGACAGTCCTTCATAGGCCTCATTCTGTCCAAAAGCAAAGACCAATTCGAGATCAGTCCGATCCATTTTGAATTGCGTCGACGCCATGGCGACCTAAGTCGTATCGCCAACAGTAGTTAGATCAAACTAATAGATATTCAATCAAGTCTACAGAGAAGGGACCGATCATAACATGAACACTGCTGTTTGAATTTTAGTTTTTTTTTATGAACATTCAATCAGTCTGACACATCAGTTTTTTTGGATTGACGTTTATTTGGTTTTGAGTTGACAGAAAATATTAGAATGACAGAAAAACGCAAAGAAATTGAATATTTTGGTTCGAAATGAAAACAGCTTACTGAATCAAATTCAAATTCAGCCACTCATTTGCGTTTCTCTATCTCGTCAGCATAATCACATATCAGATGTCAGTCAATGTAAAGAAAGCGAAAAAGCGAATTAGTTAAATTTTCCGTCGCTCTGTTCCTGTCAAATTCTGCGCAATTAACATGGTTGCTTTTTCATTAAGGTTTTTAAAGCATTCTATATATTTCTTTAGGCGTGCGTACGTAACATTAATAAGCAACTTCAAAGTGAAACATGACTGACTGGAACAGAAAAACAAACAAAGCAAAGCTGTGCAGCAGTCGGAAATCATCTGAAAAGGCTGAAAAAGCTAAAAAGCTCACATTAATTACATGACTAAGATCTTTTATTCTATCGTGTGATTTTCTTTCTTTCACGGCGTACATACATTTTAATGTTCTCGCAATTAGCAACCATGAATTATGCTTGCGTCCAATCCCGTGACTTAAATTCTGCTTTATCCGCATTTATTCCGTAGGCTTGTGAATGCGGTTAACAAGAGTTGCGATAAACATGACGTCAATAACGTGTATTTTTCTAGGCTCCAATTTTTCCGTTCGGTCAGTTGAACAAAATTGCTCCGGGGGACCGTGAAAATATTATTCCTTGTTATCACGAAAGCATCCCTCTGGAAATAATTGGCCAGGGTGAGTTAAATTGTGTCAGTATGTGACATTGTCAGAGGCTGTCTCTCGTGCAAAGGTCGGAGTGGCTTGGCCTTTAAGTAACCTTGTAGTGTCACAGAGTACAACAATTTTGTTGACCGATTCATGAAACGAGTATGTTGACTATTTCAAGAACACCTTCAACGGGACAAACTGAAAAACGACTTTACCGCCTGGCGTTTTATAATTTAATTTTTTTTTTTTTTTTTTTTTTTTTTTTTTGTCGTTAATAGACTGAAACTTTCGGAAGGGCTTCCTTAGGATTCGGCTACCGGCTTCGGTTGCATTTGGCTCAGAGCCCCCGGGGGGGGGGGGGGGGGTACTCCCATATATTTCCTAAACGGGGACGTTTCGCCCAATAGGGTATCATTTTCAGGGTCTTCTGTCTTAAACAGGGTATCAAATTTTACATTTTTGTGTCTTAAACAGGGTTATTTTCCGAAGATTTTCTCCTCTTCCCCTCCCCCCTCAACCACATTTTTACTCTCGCCATTTTCGCGCGATTTCTTCGTATGCTCCAGTGGAAACGCGTGCAACGCAGGCTAACTTATCTAAACTCGGCGTTTCGGCGACCGTAGTGCTTGCCGGGCGCGGCATGAACCGCTTTCAGCTCAACTCAACGAAACGCATGCCCGACGTGAGACGCGGGCTATATTCGCTGGCTAACGCCGGGTTCACTTCCAGAAAACTTCTAACTCCTAATAAACTGTTAAAAACTAACCTAAGGGTGTGATTGACCACTTAAATGTTTCTCAAAGAGTGCGTGGTCATTCTTCATTACTGCAAAATAAATTCTATTTCTGGGATTTTGCGAGAGAAAGAGTCATTTACAAACACGAGCACGCAATGCGCGACTGGCTCACCACAGACATCGATGTATGCAAATTTAGCGAGGTTTGCACGTCTGTAGCTTTCCAAGGACTTATTTTATCCTTATCATAACTTCATCTAAGACATTCTTGTTGCGAAATCTATCTAAGACTATCTTGTTGCGAAAATCGAGGCAAAATCCACATTTTTGGCTTGAGCTTGGTAGCCGCGCAGTAGCCACCCTTGCAGTGCTTCATGGGAATATGGTGGCTGTGTTGTTTGTGTACGCTGAGACAATATCAAGTGGAAACGCTTAATTCCGACAGTATTTTCCAATCTACTGGCCATTATAAGATTGTTTTCACGATAGACACTCATGCAGGAGGCAACGATGTGATGTTGAGTAATGGAGGGGTGTCTTTGAGGGGGTTTATGCGGCTTTGTTTGGCTCACACTTTGTTGTCATGGGCCTTTGCGGTTCGGCTCATTGCGGAGTGGAATTCTATGGATCGAAAGAGCAGATATGACCAATAGGGCTCTACCACTGGAAATGTAAGTTGTTTGTGAGTAACTTAATTCCGTGTGTGTGCAAATGCTTTGGTAGAGAGATCTCGTTTAAGCATATTTCGAAGTCCGGCCGGATCACACTTCGCTGTGCCGAACGAGGATGTAGACCGTACTTGTAACTTCCGTTTAATTGTTTATCTTTTGCCAAATGTGTGGTCGGGCTACTTGTAAAGTTGAAATGGAGGGTATTGAGTTATCGTGAGCTTTGCGCGGTCTATTGAGCGAAAGATATTTAAGATCGGTGCTTGTATATAGAAATGAAACTCGGTTGTACTGTGACCCAGGGACATATGTTGGCATGGCGCACTACTTGATTAGTCTATTGATTTTGATCATGTACTCTAGCACTTACAGCCAACAATATGACAAGTCAGCCTAAAGATACTGGTCCCAGCTTTTCCCAGATCCCATATCTGGAGAGAATTCATGGCCATACTATAAAATGAATTTATTACATTAAATTCTTGTGTGATACAGAGATTTCTGCCACTGAGAAATGTCATATCTGAACACACTTAAAAATATGATATTTTTGCGTGTGTAATTGATTATCAGCCAAAGCAGTGATCTTGCATATTTTTCGCATTTCTCAGTGGCAGAAGTCTCTGTATCACACATAGAGTTTATTAATAAACAGAATAATGCATGGATGCCTGGAGATATGAAATTTATCTTTGAGTTTTCATCTTGATATCTCACAAGTGAGTGAAATGTGCCCATGTATTATTCTCTATAATTATATAAATATTAAATAGACATTATTGGAAATACAATGTAAGAACCCCACAACCCTTTCACATTGGGAAAGTGCAACACCATAATGTTTATAGAGGACAGATGGGACATTGTTTTTACATGAGAATTGATGTCAATATATTCCTGGTAGAGAAATTTTCTTTTTTTTTTTCTGTTCTACAAAATGGCTACTGTATAGCACCAGAGTACAATATACATACAGCACTGTGGCAATTGTATCTTGCAAGTTTTGTAATCACCATTCATAAAAACTAGGGATTAAAATAGCTGGGATATCTTCTTCATTTGAAACTTACTGCAGATGAAGGGCAATATACAGTTGAACCCATTAAGTCAATTTCTATCAACTTGTAACAATTCTGCCATTTATCATAGGGAGTTCACATCAATTTATTGTTTCAGTGAGTGCAGCTGTCAGTTTTACAGCATTGTACATTGACTGCAAAGCTGGTATAGTCACCACAATATAGGGCAACACACTGCAGCAGTCTCTATCTTTTGTCATTGAATATTGATAAGCTGTAGTGTTGTTGATAGTTCTAATTCCATTTGGTTTGGCCACCTGCTAAAGATAAAGGCCTTCTAAATGATGATCAGTAGCAAACTTCTCCCTTCAGTGTCTAGTCAACTGTATGCAGTTCAGTTTGGAGAAAGTTGCTGGTGATGCATCTTTTGAGTTAAAGCTGGTCAGACAGTTAATTCTCCTTAGCATAACTCATACATATTGTTTAGGGCTGGTTTAGAGAATCAGGGTTTAAATCCTAAAGATTGAGCTTAATATTCTCATTGCCAGTGCATGCCAACTGGTTTTATATTTTAGACAGAGGTGGACTCAATTATGTTTTAAACTGTATTCTAGAGACTTCCAGTTTAAAATCAAGCCAATCTGGAACACTAAAACCAGCCGCACCTGCACATTGATGTATTTATTTACAGCCGTGAATTGAAGTTCAGTTTCATACTGTAGTTGACAGTTTTTTAATGAATTTGTGAATTTCTTGGGTTCAATTTACTGTGATGGTGCACCTTGATACTGTGCTTTCATTTAAAACTGAGTATATCTGAGGAATAACTCCTAATGTCAAAGTACAGCCTTCATATTCAAGGGTAAAGTTCCTTAATATTTTAATTTTGTCTGCTTTGCTCTGCTCTGTTTTCTTTTTCTTTTCTTTCTTTTTTTTTTTTTTTTTTTTTTTGACAATGAAACAAGCTATGGTAGCTTACTAACTGTATGGTACTCACATGTAATTATTACTGCATGCAATTACTTAGTAAAAAGATTATGATGAAATAATAATACACTTGGCAAGCTGTCTCTGTTGTCATAGAGCACAGATGAGCTGTTCCATCTAAAAATACACATAATTCTCTCTTGTTTTCACAGCCGTGGCTTCTCCCGAGGCAGTTTTGATGGCCTCCTTCCTTTGCCTGAGAGACCGGAAGAGTCTGTCCCGCTGTCCTATTTGGACACTGTGTGGGAGCTCAAAGGACGCACTAACAGCTACTGCACACCAGACACCAGCAGTCGCTCATCTCCAACTTCTGAGAACACTGTTGGCATCAGTAATATCTTCTCACTGTCAAACAGTTGGTCTACTTACACTGGGAACCTGACAGGTCGCAGCAGCAGCGCTTACTCGTGGGGAAATGACGATGTATGTTGTCAAAATTTATTTAGTTAGAAGTTATACATAAATTAGGGCAAGTTTTGATTGCAGGGTCTATTCCAGAATAGGAATATAGCCATGTTAATCCCCAGTAAAATTATTTGCTTTGGAGCTGTGGCTGGGCTAGAGATGCATCGGTAGCTGTTCGAAATGTCAAAACAATTTTAAACTAATTTTTTTCCACAACAAGCTAACTTTGGGTCATTTGAGCTATTCCTATTCCAGAATATAAAAATGTACAGTTGACCCCCAATTCACCCTTAGATACATATTACATGTTTCAGAGCAGTTTTCAGATGACTGTCCAAATGTAATCGCTTCATTATTGAAAAATGATATACAGATTTAGACATTTGAATGTGATGTATTTTCTTCCCAGGAGTTTGATCGGCAGGCAGCAGCAACTGTCAAGCGCATGTTTGATGAGATTGATGAGAAGTTGTTTGAAGGAAAGGCTTTTAATGGTATGTGAAGTTTACTAAGTCTGTCTGTCTGTATTTACGGCAGTAACGAGCTTATTGCAGTGTACGTGTACATACTATAGTCGTCGTACATGCAATATTGTGCCAATCATCAATTTATTGGTCAATACTCAAATACACAGCACAGCATGAAATCTTTTCATTATGGTGTCAACAGCAGGAAAGATTTTTATGGCCAGGGTGCCATCTCATAAGTCCAATCGTTTTTTTTTTTTTTTTTTTTTTTTGTTAACATGTGGAAATGTGTAAAAACGGCAGCACAGGTAATTACTCTAAAGAACACCAAATATACTTCAGGTATAATCTTTTCCTTAAACAAGTTGGATGGAAATTGATGATTTTCTGGGAGTCACTAAAATGGCAGATTGAGGATTTCTGTGTTGTGAAAAGTGGATTCACTACCAAGAGTGATCAAATTTAACTTTCTCTTCAATTTCTCACCAGAGATATAGTATACAGCTGGGGGAACTTGGCTATTTATACTGTAGCTTCCTCAGATGATCGCACTCATACATTTACTGCAGTGTCAGTACTTGAGTTGACTTGTTTAACGTTTAGGAGAGTTTGTGTCCTGAGCTTGAGTCAGTGAAGAAACACTAGTTGACATACTATAGCAGGTGCTCCTGTGCATTTTCAGGCCAAGTTTGATTCAAGTGTAAGACTGGGGCGAGTACAAAGGACTGGGGCGAGAACAAATGCTTCGGGGGGGGGGGGGGGGGGGGGGAGTGGGAGGTTGTACTCACCCCAGTCTTACACTCACATCAAACATGGCCTGAAAACAAATAGGAATGCCTGCTATGCGGGCTGTAAGTTCTCCTTATATTGTATGACATATTTCTGGTGAGAATCTGAATGAGAAAATTGAAGTTGATTACTCCTGGGAGTGAATTAAGGGTTAAGAACAGAGACTGGACTCCAGTACAGTATCTACTGTATGTCTTTCTGTCTGTTTGTCCTTTTGATGTTCTGTTTGTCTGTCTGGTGTTTACACATTTTTCTCTTTGTTTTTGTTTTCTTAAGGGAGCGATCAGCTTCTTTCAGAGTGTGAGGAATGGTGCTCAAGGTTTCCACATCTGAGGTACTCCTGCATTACATTAAAATGTTGTTAAACTGCAGTCATTTTAGCTGAACTGAGCACAGTACCCTTTATGTATAGCTGTGGAATTCCTTGATCTTTTGAGAATTCCATGTCCCAATTATCATGAAAATTCACACCTTTATTCTTAGGAATTCCTATGAATTCCTAGCTTTATTTCACAAGGGCCTGTTGTCATTAAAGCCTTGAATTGAGAAGGTTTTGCTCACAACAACTTAAACCCATGGCAAACACAACAAAGTACAAGTGATTTGACAGTCAGTCTGGTGAATTTCTGGCAGTCTCTTTTCTGTAACTGTTCCCAACCGTGTGTCTTCCCAGAATCTCTGGAGTGCAGACTGTGCCAGCAATGGATGATGGGACGCAGGTCGTTCCACTTCCTCCCAATGATCCTCGGGCCTGCAATCAGCGACCACCAACCTCATTTCTTGAAGATGTGGAGGATAACATGGTGTTGGAGTCCCAAGGGTGTGTTGCTGCTTTGTATTTTTGATAAATTGTACAGTATTTTACATGTGTTTCTGGCATCTCCTGAAGCCTGTTGTTCTCGCTTGTGTTTTCTCGCTTGTGTTCACCGTGTGTGGACCTTCACTGATTAACTTATGACTCTTGTAATACTTCCCGTACTCCATGCAGGTTGTTTGTACAAGGTGTGCACGTTCAGCCTTCTCCCATGGAGCTGCCAGGCTCTTGTCTTCTGGAGGGTAAGAGAAAGTCTTGTGGTGAAACGTTGTTCTTTTTTGGTTGTTTGTTTGTTTTTGTTTTGTAACAGTCACTATCATTCAGTTACGTTGGATGGCATGTACTGTAGTTGCATTGATTTAGATCGCACTTTTTCTTTCACCGTTTTTCCGCCAACGCAAGTTGCACACACGTTCTGGTCTCTGTTACACTTTCTTTGGAACTGTGGCTTGTCGTACGTGGCCTAAGACAAAGCATAAGGCTGTAAGAAGCTAGTAAAGTGTATTTAAATGTGTGCGCGGCGTTTGTGTCTATGTATATGCGCGCGCGTTCGTGACTATACATGTGTGTCCGATCGCGTATGTGCGTGTGCGTGTATGAAAACCGAACAAACTATTAAAATGTGCACTTTATTGACAGATGGAAACGAGTACTCTGAATTTGAGGAAGAGGTGTTTGCAGAAGATGGCCAGGTGGAGGAGTATTTTGCTTACGACTCTCCGGGACCGTAAGTAGCGATGTGCATTTGTTGCATTACAATGCAGTTACGTTTCTCTCTGAGCGTGGAGTGTCTTTGTTGTCTATGTGCATCTTGCTATCTGTCTCGTATCTTTGTATTAAGCAAGGTCTGAATTTTTTCCCCTGTACAGAGACGATGGGCCTAGAGACGAGGCGAAAAGAATCCGCGCCAAGCTGCGGCGTCACGTAAAGCTGGGCCTTCCTCCCCTTACTCCAAACGCGTGTGCGAGGGATGCTGTGGCGTGTGAGATGTTCGACCAGATTTGGAGCGAGGTTTGTATTACGTTTCAATGAACGAGCGCCTCAGGTCATGTGGTTTTGTTTAGCGTGTTCTGGACATTGTCTTGTTAACGGGCGAGAGCCTAGCGAGTAAAGGCATCAATGCATGCGTGTTCGTGTGCTTGCGCGCGCGTGTGCGTGTTATTGCTTGTGTTCGTGTTCGTATGTACACGTTTGTGTTCAGTTTATGATATTTCGTTTCTGCATTTCAAGTCTCCCCAATTAGCGCGGCAGTGCTAAATACATTGAGACTTAAATAAAGTGATTTATTTATTTATTTATTTATTTACTTTTGTACGTGTCCGTGTTTCTCTGTGCGTGTCTACCTTAGGGTATCATGCGCTAGCATTCCTTTACATCCTTTACTTATTTTTTATGGAGTGCTTTACAAAATACTTATCCAGTAATTCATTTGCCAACTGAGTGCTTTCTGATAAAGTTTGACGGGCCCTTCTTGCAGCATCGCGATCACGACTTGCGGGAGTGCGGCTGCATTTGAGCAGGTTTCTACCGCTTTTAACCTGATTTTTTTTCTCTGTTAGGTGGTAGTTTGGTTGAGAAATCTCTTGAGCCTCCACTCGCAGAAGTTACTAAGAGGTGAGTGCATACATTACACGCCCAGAAATGTTCGATCTTGCCGGTTTTCCTTGTGATCTTCATCTCCGGTTGTGAAGTAACTTTTAAAACAAATTCTCCCATCCATTTCGAAAGAAAGTGCACGGATGATTAGTGAGAATTGATAGCTTAATCAGCTGTCATCTGCATAGGCTACTACCATATGAAGGAGAAAACTGGAGTCGATCACTGGAAGTGAATAGGGCAACGATAAGATTTTGTATTGAGACCCTCTTAATCTCTGCCTGCAGACAAACCGCATCTTCGTGAAGTGGTGAGACCTCGTGACAGAGTAACGGAGAGTCCTTCCCGCCCCATGTCACGCCATCTTCCATCTCAGGTAAGACTTCACGAGCGAAGTATGAAGTTTAGTTTTGTTACGTGAAAAGAAACACAAACCAAGCTGATTTTATGTGACTTTACGTGGTAAAAGGCGATACGATTTAATTTATCTTTGTTGCGATGGCGCCGAACAGGTAGCATTAATTCTTACAGAGTTAGCATTCCATTTTATATCTCTTTCTCTTTGTTTGTTTCTCTAAGTGGTGTAAAGTATTGCTTTCGTAACCTGTTGTTTTTATCATATACAACTGTGAAACAAAATGGCTGGTCCTTTCATATTTGTGCACTATAAAAGTAAGGCACACCTAGTGTATGTGAAGAAGGCCTACCAGCCAATCAATTCATTCAATATGGCCGTTATGGCTTCACATGGTAGCCGAGAATTCGACCGATCGATACTCATTCGGCTTTCGTTCGTTCTCAGCTGCACAGGGGTCCGTCTGGATTGTGTGTCAAAGGTTTGGAGGACGTGATGATGATCAAGCCGTTCCCGCTTCAACACAGAGCCCCGTCTGTGGCTGCCATACAGTAAGGGCAGTTAGGCCTAGCCTGAAATTCAGCCGCTCTCCAGTTTGTCCCCAGGTCCCTGCCGCTGGTTACTTCAGTTAGGCCCAGACGTCTAACTTCATATGAGTCGACCTCATTACAAAATTAGCTCAAGAAAGCTAGTAACAAAATACCTCTAAGTGTCAAAGAAGGAAATTGAAATAAACCACCGAAATTGTGCTTCTTGTTTTGGTTTAGATTTTTCTCATCATAATCGTTTTTACAGCGAAAAACCTTTTAACATTTATTATGTTTTTGTTTGTAGCACTGGAGACAGAGCAGAGACGCCATTCACACCAGTAAGTCTGTAGCTCTGCATTGCGACAGCATTGCGTATTTCGTTTCTGTTATAGTGACCCACAGCATCCGTTTAATGAATTATTCGCATCACAAGAAATGGCTCATCCAACCTTACCATGTTTGAGTGTGGTTTGGAGCAACAGACAATGAACAGCACACAGAATTTGAGATGGGAGAAAAATAAGAGACTTTAGTATGGGAGAAAAATGACTGAGAATTTAGTATGGGAGAAAAATAAGACACTTTGTTATGGGAGAGAAATAAGACACTTTATTGGAGGAAGACAAGACTTGACGAGAATAAGAGAAACTTGAGTGTGAGAGGAAAGTAAGAGACAATGGAGAAATATGAAAGAATTTAGAGTGGGACGTGAGTAAGATATTAGTATGGGAAGAAAATAAGAGACTGGTAGTGTGGCAGGAAAACAGAAGACTTTAGAATGGGAGGGTTCGTACTGTATGAAAGTAAAGGCTAACATCGTAACCATCGTATTTGGTGTGAACAAGTTAATACTGCGCTGGTTCTGAGTTAGTCTGTCTCTATGAATGAGTCACGTGATTTTTTTTCGTTCCCAGGCTCGACCGGGCTCCAGCAGCACGGTGTTGGGTCGACCGCGGAGATATGCCGCATCCGCCAAGAAAAACAAGTAAGAACAGGAACTGTGTACAGTAATTCTACTGGCCATAGGCCATTTCCGAGATGCCTATTACTTTTGTTTTAAAAGGAAGACTAGTACGAAATCTTCGAGTGAAAGTCGACTAAACTCTCCTTTTTGTTTGTTTTCCTTTTAGCAGGAATGGTGTAAGGCTGGCACCTCTGGAAGCACCGAAAACTCCAAACGTAAGTGAATGATTTCCTCAACGCACTGAATCTTCTTAGACTTGTGAAATCTGAGTGACAAATGATGTCCCAATGATATGCTGTGCGTACTATTGTCATGTTAGCTGTGCAGTCTCAGTAATTGCCCGGCGATGTTTTTTCATCTCCACAGGAAACCGTATCGGGAGCGTTCGTACAGGGTACTAAACTGTAAGTGAACTGTTTCGATCAAATCAGTGCTCAAGTTATACATGCGCTCACTCGTGGATGAATAGGCAGTTTAAGATTGACGTATACTGCAGCACGCAAACCGCAAAAGCCACATGACCTAACATACACGTACCGTTTGCTAAAGGAAGCACATTCTGAAATAACTGGAGCTTATTGCTGCAGTATTTGACTTACCTAAGGATACTTTCTGGTGTTGAAAACATAACGGCAGAAATACGACAGACGTGACGTGTGACTTCTTGCGGTTTGCGGGCTGCGGGCTGCGGAATACGGCAATATTTACCTCTCTATTACTTACTATAGACGCGTGTAAATTTTCACCCATCATAGGTTAAGGGTTTAAATAATTGGCGTATTGTGCGTAAAAAGAAACTGATCGTGAACGCAACTTTTTCTTTACAGGTCAACGGGGAATGAACGGCTTATATCACCGCCACACCCGGAAAATTCTAATTCTCCACAATCGTGGTATGTGAACAATTGACCTCTCATATAGCAAAAGCATATGGCAGTCAAATGGCCCTTCAGCGTAACGAATTCGTGTTTTGCGATTCTTTTTTTTTTCAGGGTGCGGAATGGAACTTTGTTGCCGTTGGAGCGGGACATTTCCTACCAGGAGCCCCTTACGGGCGCTTATCCATCACGAAGTAGTGCGGTATGTGTCACATTCACGTCGCTGTTCACATTTGTTTGGCAATGGAGACTGCTTTACACGTACGACGCAAGCATCAAGCCTTTCACTCCCAAAAGTGATCAACTTCAGTTTTTTCCTTCAGTTGTCACCAGATATATATACCGAACAGTACGGGGATCTTGGTTTTTGATAGCCCTATCGGGGTGGGGGTGGGGCCTATTTCTCCTTTCTTCCAATTCATCGACGTTCTGTGGGGTAGGGTGGGGGCATATTTCTCCTTTCTTTCGTAATAAGCAAGCTTGTTCAGATAAAAGCTGATTACAACTATGAGTCCTCACCACGTCATTCCATTTTCTTCTTAAAACGTATGAACAGTAACGTTTACGTTTGTGCAATTCTTGATTTCTGTCTGTTCTACAGAAAACTAAAGTTCACTTCAAGGCACAGAACAGAGCGTCGAGTGCTGCTACGGACGACTCGAGGTGAGAACTGAGCTCTTCTTCGTCCCTCTGACAGTTTTCTCTTGCGTTTGTATAGTTATGTACACCAGACAAGTTCACTGACTGAACGGTTATCCACCGACAACAGCTTTATAGATAATTGATAGTGCGAATAGGTGCTGTTTAGCCCTTTCACTTCCAAGAGTGATAGCATTCCATTTTGTCCTTCAATCTCTCACCAGAGACATATCATACAGTATGAAGAAATTGCCACTCAATAGTTTGATCAGATGAAAGCTGATTTAACAATCAATTCTCATTACATCACTCTTTCATTTTCTTCTTGATTGGTTGAGAGAATTTGTATTTTGAGCTCGGGAATGAAAGGATGTACATGTAGCTAGTTATCGACTGACAGAAGTTAATAAAATAGTTGTTTATCGTGTAAATAGCTACACTGTTTAGTGTTTGGGAGCTGAATCTGTTTTGCGAATGGTTGTGTTTTCAGGAGATCTTTAAGAGAGAAAACGACAATATATTCCGATGCAAGACCGAACACAACACATACATTTAGGGTGAGTATGTGTTTCTTTTGTGACGTATTTTACATGGAGCGACCCTACATGAGTTTTCACAGTGTACCTTATCAATCACCGTTCAAGCCCCGAGGGTAGTTAAGGACAAACTTCTTCTATCAACACGCAGCCTTTAGTATGAGGAAAATGGCAGGTGATCTAGATGCTTGGGCTCAAGCTGGTCAGAGTATTAATTATCTCAACACTACTCATACATTTTTCTCAGGGCAGATTGGGAGAATTAGGTGATCTCTTGTTCAAGCTGGTCAGACTATCCTTTCTCCTAATACTACTCACAGACTTCGTACAGGCCAGGTTGGAGAATTAACATCGTTTTTTTACTTTACTGTTTCAATTCAGACGGACCTACCTGGACACTATCGCCGCATGTCCATTCCCACGAGAGACGGGCTCTCTTCCAGGGGAATGGGTTCTAGTAGGCAACCGCTGGACCTTCTGGCTGGGATCATGGGCGTCAGCATGGTGATTAATAACCCGCTGGTCGAAACGCAGGCATCTCATTCGTCTTCGCAACTTCAGTCACATGACACCAGAGGCATTTCCCCCGCGAGTGATGAGACGGATGACATTGAGATTGAGTACGGTAAGGCTAATCAAAGATGGCCGAAACTTTTGAATAACAAGCACAAAGACACATAGGCTTTTAAGGCGCTGATTGGCTAAGGAAACGGATTGGATTGGTCGAGATCCAGTGGTACATTTTTTTTCTTTCTTCCCGGTTGCTAAACTTTGCCCAAGCGATTTCCGAGTTACAGTACCTATTTTTTTTTTTTTTTTTTTTTTTTGAGGCAGCTAATTTGGGTAGTGTGGACAGTTAGAAGTATGTAACTCTGTGATTCATTCTGTGTGATTTGAAGGCAAAAAAGAATCAGAAAGACAAATTGAGATATCTAACAGTTTGCTGGTTTTCGTTTCAGACCACAACCACTCTACACATCCTCCTTCTCGAAGAGCAAGACTCGGCATTAGGTAACAGTTGGTGAAGTACGATACACCGCATACGTAACAGCATCAAAATGATGCACTGAAACCAACAGCTTGGACTCTACAAGGTAAAAGAAAGTACACTTCTAAACAATGATTATCAAGATGATGCAAAATCGGTGTTGTTATGGTCACAACAGCTGGAAAATTTGGAAACGAAGCAACTGTAGATGTTTAGATATGCTTGGGGTGTATTTTTTCCCACTTCGTAAGAATCGTTTGTTCGTCGCTCACAAGAGGCTGGGCAAAGACCTTTGGCACTGTTTTGATCATAAGAACAGCCAAGACTTCGGAGAGTCAAACAACAGGAGATGCCTAAATAATTGAAATGACTCGTTTCACTGTTTGGTCACGAAAGTTACACCGAAGCCTTCGGGTATCAAGTGGCAAGTTATTTCCAAACGAACTTGGGATGCGTTTGCTGACGTCGTCCAGATTTATGCATCGCAAGTTCTGTTGTGTTTGCTCGAAAGATGCGATTGACCTATAAGAAACCATTTAAGGAGGATAAACAACTAAAGCAAGCTGGTGGTGCTCAACCAAGTTACCTGAAATATATTGAACTCATTGCCTGATTGTGCGATGTTAAGAAAAGTGAATGGCTGTTACGTCACAATGACAATGGCGCCATAGTTCCGACGATCATTTGCTGCCCTTGGATATTAATTAACTTGCCTCCACTGGACGGTTTAATACGATGATGCGAAGAACGCTTAACATGCAGCACCCCGATGTTATAGAAACAAATGACCCATACATTTAGATTTCGAATCAATACGCCCGGAGCAAGGAACGCTTAAAGATTCGATGAAACACTGAAGAAGATACTTGTTATGGAGTTACTTTCCTTTTCAAAATGTGGAATAAGCGAATGTCGCTTTTGATCTTACCTTAGATTATAGTGCAGTAATTTTACGGTAGCTTACTCACTAACAAGGCCTCTGGACCTCAAAATTTGGGGGGGGGGGGGGGGGGGGGGGGTTGGGTGGCAGTACAGTGGGCCTTACAAGGAAGAGCCTTATTTGGAGGTAGTTTCTGACTGGGTCTAGAAATGTTTCAGTTGGATTCTATAACCCAGAGTGATCAGAGGCAAGTTTCTCCTTTCAATACATAGTCAGCTATTGTGTAGTTCAGTATGGAGAAAATCGCAGATGATCTCTTGCTTGGGTATAAGCTGGTCAGATTGTCAATTCTCCTAACACTCCTCGTACATCTTGCTAATTCGGGGTAGGCTGGGAGGATTAGGCGAGAGTACTAATCTATACGTAATTCAGTGTAAATATCAAGACCTGAAAAGAAAGGCCTTTGTCGGCAACGCGGAAATACGTTCACCCTGCGATCAACCTATTTTTCGAGTGAACGTTCATTGCACAAAAAAATAAGCAAATTCAAGTTCAGTTGTCGCAGTTTAGTGCAACGCTTGTAAGAACCTCTCATAACTCGGTACTCAAGTAGAAGTTAAGAAAACGGTGCTACTTGCAAAAATGTAAGTTTCAGCTAGTTAGGGAATTTTAATTTATGTGAACGCTGACATCATGAATGTGACATCTAGAGCGTATTTTCGCGGTTGTCATGGCTTTTTTCTTCTGGTTTCCATTGTGCGCTCAGGTCTTCTGTGTCGACTTGTTCGCGCGCAGTGTAATTTATAGCTGTTATTTATTTTAAATGGTGCCCGCGGCTGCATACGCTGACCACTGGGCGCAAAGAAGTTCGTTCGCGTCATGTAAAACCATACATAGTGTAGCTAGATGAAGGATACTGCAGGACGACTTAACCGCGGGCGTGCCTGTGTCCTGTTTCGCGCCCGCGGTGAAGTCGTTTTGCAGTATCCTTTATCTGTCTACAGTATGTATGGTTTTACATGATGGAAAATAAGCGACATTCTCAGCAGCCTGGTGCACTGATCTTACATTATAACAATAAACAGTGTGGGAACGAAGCAACTTTAAGGTGACGTGAGAATTAAGAGCATCACAGGATGAAGAGAGATATACTTTTATTCAATGTAAGGGCAGAGCTGGGGTTTTCTAGCGAATGGTTTCAACATCAGTTTGACGTTTGTTGACGCGATGTTGAATCTATAAAGAACAAAGTCAAACCTTCAACATCCTTTCTACAAAACTTTTCGTCGCTGGAAGGCAATTAACGTCAAACTGTATCTCTTTAACATCACTTTTGCATCTTCAGAAGCACTGCAGACAAAAGTCAAACAGCTTCAACATTTCGACGAATAGTGGACGGCCTGTCAAAACGAATTAAAACATGGAAGGAGAACTTTCTAGAAGGGTGAAGGGCTGTCTGTAGTTTGTGCCTTGCTTTTCTTGATTCGTTAAAGAAAGCTTTGCAACAACCAATCATAATCTAAATCTAAACGGAGACGTTCTTGACGTCACTTCCGTTGGTCAGCGTTTGTCGCCATGACTACACTCGATGTAAAATACGTCACCGATTAATGCCTTGTTATAATATAGTTCTCACCTACTTGTTGTGCGTCAACGTGGCGGAAAAATGTATTTTATACAGAACTCCAGCGGAAAGGCCTAAATCTCTGTACTTTTGGGAAACGAAACTATTTTTGTGACTGTACTTGGGTTCTGGTTATTGTTCCACCCCAAGGACTTTGCTTGGACCCGTAGTACTAAGCATTACCTCGGTATGTTTGCAATCAGTTGGAATGGCCGCCAACCGTTCCAAAGGTTCGTTCATCACAGTGTTGACGTAACGCGTTAACCAGACATGTTCATGGTATTTATGCTTTGGTCCTGGTTTATACTTTCCACCTCGAGGACTTTACTTGCCACTTCATAGTACTGCGTTTTGACTCGGTTTGTTCGCAGTAGATCGGCCGCTAACCATCTTCTCAGTTCACCTGTGTTTTGGCGTCGGACGTTTTGTCACAGTCAGCGATGTCATCTTACAAGGTTCGTTGAGCACGGTGTCATGCAACGCGTTAACCAGATTTGATTGTCACAGTCCCGTCTCAAACGAACACGACTCGTTGGGCTCCAACTTAGAACTTCGTTTGCTGTCACTAAAGGAGACACGTAAAGACGTCGTCGCGTTGCCGTTTTCTTCCTTGATGGTCTCTAGTAACATGCGTCCATCTCGCCGGCCGAATCTGTTGTTCACCACCCGAGTGCTGACGGCCACGGTTTGTGACGTAGCTCGGTAAGTTGCGCTGGCGAAATTTCCTGACACTTCGTTATTCCGACCGTTTAACGAGTCGAGATACTTGGCGAACGCGAGGGACCGACATCGCAGGATGCGAATGAACTCGCGCCTGTAGTTTAAGTTTAGGACCGCGTACACCAAAGGATTGCAGGCGCTGTTGGCGAAAGCTAACCACTGAACGAATAAAACAAGGCTGATAATGGCTCTCGAGGGCGGCCCAGCTGCTTCTGACGCAGTGTATTCGATGTAGATGAAGACGATATGGAATGGAAACCAACAAGCTGCAAACAGCACGACAACTATCACGAGCATGCGTATAACGCTTCTTCTTGCTCTCTGCGAACCTGGTGGAGAACAAAGAAATCAAAATGTGTTTGTATCCTTTTGGCCGCCATTATTTTTCTGCCGGAATAAGAATGAACCCCGCTCGGCAACAACGTTGTTTTTAGCACATCGTAAAAAGCTATTTCTATGATGTCGTGTTTAATTGTGGGAGAAACATTCCCATTTTTAGACTTGATGGTGATCCGAGTATCAGGTTTAACTTATTCGGTCTGGAAGGAAAATTTCCATGACAACGAAGGGAAGTTTCCATGACAACGACAACTATAATGAAGCTACTGATGACTGTTCAACCTGCTTTACAGATCTTTATCACCGTAAAGCTGCTTTGCAAAAGATTCATGGCGGGGTTTCGGAGGTGGACCATTTTAAAGATCCACAGACCAATGCAATTAAAATATCATGAAAGGTCACCACTTTGGTGGATAGGGGGACGGCGACTACAAAATCTATCTTCAAAATGATGACGCCGTCGTTTTCGTTTATTTTGGCCAGACAGTGAAAAATGTGTGCTTTTCAGGCCAGGGAGCTGTACAAACGCAGCTTGTAGTGTCGGCGACCCTTTGAAAAATTTAAGTGACGCTTTTTGTGGCAGCTTCTTGTTAACATTGCTTGATGGGAGGAAGCTAAGGCATGGGTTTGGGAAGATAAGAAAAACTTAACGACGTTCCATGTTTTTTTGTGAACAGTTTAACAAATGAGGTAGAATATGCCTATCAAAATATTCACCTGGTATCTAATGGGTTTTTTCTTAACAGCCCCCAACATCGAGAGAGTTCTAGAGGACCCCTCTGTAAATCACTTTGTCGGTGAAGTTGGCTTCCTCATTAAAGATTATTATTATTAGAGAGTGGCTGAAAATCATGTTGTTCAAAAGTGTTTGAAGAAATGCGAAGGTCACTCCTTTTTTAGCTGAAGGTGGGCTTATCACGAATTAATATCCCGAGACATATTTGCGCCAGATAATGGTGGTTAATTATACATTTCTGCTCTTATAGCACTTAAAATGTGTAAATATTGATTTGGTTTTGTGTTTTTCTCATTTTCGTCCGCCTTCGTTCCCATTGTGGTTGCCATTTATTGGTGATGTTGTATTATTTATGAATTTCAATATATACCCTTGCAAATAATATACCTGGTTCTTCCTTCGTGTTTCATTCTTATTTACAATTTTTATAATATAATAGCGCTTTTTCGAATGCACCATTTCGTTTAGTCGTAGTTTTTCCTAAAAGCTCAAACTGTGTACTCGAACAAAAAACATTGACTTCTTCTAAAATCATTCAATTTGCAAGAGGCGTCGGTCAAGTAAAGTAGTCTGCCCTTCGGTCAAATTTGGTAATGTTTCATTCTCTAAAATCGGACAATTATCAGATCATAGTTTTAAGGTCTCAAAAAGCTTTTGCTTAAGTATGAGATTTAAACGTATTTAAACATGCATGTCGAGTACCTTCAGAATAATGGATTTTAAGCAATTTAGCCTAATAACAAGACTCCATCTTCAAAGCCACTAATTGGCAGCCAAGCAACGGGAAATTTAAATTTTACAGCGATTTCACACCGATAACACAAGGTGCTAATAACTTTCTTTGCAATAGAATTTTCGTAGAATGTGCATCATTTTCTACATAATCTCTTTCTCAGTTCTTTAGAGTACTTCTTAACATTAGAAAGAGATACACGAGTCTTTAACTTAAATAGCGCGACAAGCAAAAGACAAAATTTCGCACGTCGTCCATGCATGCATTCGACGACATTATCGATTTCAAATAAATAATTCATTCATGAAGGAACAAAACGCTTTATTTTGCCGCAGATTTCCATATTTTTTTATGTGAAGTGACATCAGACAAGAAGGTGGGAAAAGAAGACGAAAATTAAATTAGAAAGGACTTCTTTGAATCAGGAGAATAACCCCCTAGGGTGGCTTTTTGTAGTGTGATTCCTCATAATTTTCCCGAGAATCTCATTAACTGTTTCTTACTTAATGTATACTAGTTTTTTTCCGACAATTAAAACCTAAAAAGAGGAGAAATCGCCCGTATCGCCAAGCACTGCGAATCCTAAATAATCATTTTGCTACTTTGATTGGGCGAAATATTGTTCTCCGAGACGACCGAAGATGTTTTTTTCCCTCAATATTTACTTATACGCGATTTCAAAAACCGCAGGTGACTCGAGCTTGATAAATTTCACCGAAACAACCAATGTGTTAATAGCATCCGACCAAATTCATAAGCAATTCTATAACCTTTGCCACTCAGATAAAATAAACTTTATCGAGGAAACGCTAAGTTTTCAAATTTCATTCTGTGGAGTTTTCTCGAAGCTATAGCCAAAGTTTCCGCGCTCGAACCAATTTTATGAAACCACTACAAGATGCAAATTCACCGAAGAATTATTTGTTTACAAATTAGATTGGCAAATACAGGCCTGCCTAGTTTTCTTTTCTCAGTTACGAATAAACTCCTCATCAACAATTGTTACTTTCTCTCTAAAACATGTTTCACACTTTCATGATTAAACCCTTTGCTATTTCGAGAGTGATTTTGTACCTCCCATGACGTTTTTGAATGTGTGAGGTAACTTTCTAGCGATCTATGTTTCATCCGATCTTCTGAGTAAACACTGAAGAATTATTATCACGCTAAAGCGCTGTTAGTAAAATTATTTAGCAACAGAGAGGTGCATTTCGGTGGAATTAAATTACTTTCTGTACAAGTTTAACGATATATAAGAGAAGCCTGAGCCTGAGCCTCCCTTCAAATTATCTCAAACAATAAAACCATCCCGGATTCATGAAAGCAAAACACGTACCACAACTGAAATTAGTCGCGAATGGAAATATGACTCACCGGTTGGACAGATGTCCCTGGTTCTTCCCAGGTTGTGCGAAATCAAGAAGTACAAAACCGAGATCGCTGTAAGTGGCATGACATACAGCACAACAAACACTGAAGTTACATAAGCCCTGGCCCCATGAGGTGGCCATAGCTCGGTACACCGACTCACTCCATTAATCTCCACTAGCTTAGTGAAGAACAGCACAGGAACTGGATAGATGAAAGCTATGGTCCATATTCCTACGACCATCATGAATGCGTGCCGAGTACGTATTCTGGGGAGTAATGGATGGACAATGGCTCGGTACCGGTCCACGGAAATTGCCACAAGAGTTCCAACCGACGAGAAAACGGTTATGCCGACCAAAAAGGGGATTATCTTGCACAAGGCAGCTCCGAAAGGCCAGGTGGGAAGCACGGAAATTGTGATATTCACTGGAACGTTTATGAGAGACACCGTCAAATCTGCGACGGCCAAATTTGCGATGAACAAGTTTGTAACTGTGCGCATCTTAGGGTTTTTGTAAGCCAATATCACTAGGGTATTGCCAAACGTTCCACAGAGAAATATTAGCGCGTAAAGCGAAATTCGCAGCCATTTCAATGCACCGAGTTCCTCTGGTATGGTGTCAGCAGTTGTATTAAGGGTTGAATTCAGTTCGTGTGTAGCCATTGTTGTATGTTAATACGCGCGGGTATCAGGTCGTCCGGGAGACACGCAAGTTCTTCGCTTGGTGCTGCTCGTGTGTTCGTCGTACTCCTTCCTGTTGTACTGAAGAGTTTTCACATGTGTTTTGGCCTGTGTTATGATCCAAAGTTTCTTTACTTGGCAATTTCTCAAATTCGTTTCCTGTTTCTTACTTGCGTTCGCTTTTGTTGTCTATGCACCTGCTCTCACTGGCCGGGGCTGGTCTAATAAGAACGCTATCCTCTCATCCAATTTAACCTAAAGCTAAAATCAATCGATTCAAAAGAAACTCCCTGATTGGTCGAAATTCTGCTTGTAAGTTTGCACCGGGTATGACCTCGCCACAAGACGAATATTTCTGCAGCTCTTTAGCGCTAATTTTGCAAACTCTGGCGACTTTAAAATGAAAGCTCGATTGCGTATTTAAATACGGCCGATTGGCATAAATGTCTTAATTCGTTTGCGAGAAGAAAAAAATTACCACCCAGCAGCCTTACAACAAGAACATACCAATATAAGGATTTTAAATCCAGAAGCAATGAGCAGATCCCTTCTATGTGCCGTGTGCCCGCTCCAGGCGACGATCGTTTGTAAGACTGTAATGCCGCGATGGCGTTTAACAGGTTTCCTCGGAGATGTGAGCGTGGAATTAAAAATGTCTCCTCTTCAGTATCTTAGTCCTCACTTGTTCTCGGTTCCTGTCGAAGATCTGTTCACAGGATTAACTTGCTTCAAGTGTGTTCACAACATGAATCATAAATCTTCAGGATTTGTAGCAATTAACCGGTCCGAATTCTTCGGGCAGTCTTGCATAATGTTTATAAGCATGAATAAAATATGATGGGCAATGGAACTCTGCCAGCAATAGTTTTATCGAAGGAACCTCCCGCGTTGAAGCCCTTTTCAAACAAGATGAGCGTTTGGCAGTATCTTTACACCAATCTTCTCGTCGGTAATCATAATGTTTCTTGTGATCCGGCGCGTCTTTTTTGTATTTGTACAAACGTCACCAAGCTGCGTTTCACGTTTGTACAGCCGCGACGTTCAGTGTCCAATATGACTAGCGCCGTCCGTAAGCTGAGTAGATCGTGGACTGAATAAGCTAGCCTTGAACGAAAGAAAGAAAGAAAGAACGTCGATAGATCAAACTTAACTGTAATATCCGGAGAAACACTCAAAGCCGGTTGTGACTTAAGTTTTAATCGCGCGCGAAACCGGCAGCTGGGTTTGACGCCAGTTTTTATTTTTTTTATTTTTTTTTATTTTTTATTTTTTTTTTAGTTCGCGCTATTTAAAGTCTTTTTCTTATTATGTTTATTGTTTCACACCAGTGTTATAAAAGACTCGGGACTATGTAGTTAGTAGAGTCACAAGCGTTTAATTTAATACTGCAGTATTTCGTCTGGAATATGGTAAAACTGATAATTCAAAACACCTCTAAAATGCTGCGAGCAAAACTCATCTTAAAATCACTAACAATAATATTACATCATACCTTCAAGTGCAGAAGTGGACTTTGGCAACTTTTTTTTAATTAAACGTTCTTGTGCGACACATGTATGTATAATTAATTCATAACCGTTTACCAACTGATTCCTTTTTTTTAACAAAGGGATAATTCAAAGATTGACGGTTAGGAAAAACGAAAGGATGCATAACACATGTTTTACACGACCATCAAAATAGTAAATAAACTCAAATACAGACTAACTGAACAGAAAATCCAACAACGAATGATCAATGTTTTTGGATTTTGGTTCATTCTATAAAATGTTGAACACGATTACTGATCTAGAGACACGCCCAGGGGTATGAGAATTCTGAACGAGTAATCTAGTTTTAGAGAAAGCAATGCTGTCAGTTATTTGACAGACCTGTCTAAATAAACACGACAACACACCAAAACAATCTCACTGCTAGTTAAGGTTTTCAATCAAACCAGACCCTCGGGCTTGCTTGACAGCTATACGACACGCGGTCGCGTCATATGCAAACATCGACGGCGGAAATGTCGAAGAACAGCAGATGTCAATGACAAAACTAAATTTGCTGGTTGGGCGCTTTGAACTTTTCTGGCATCTTGCGAGTTTTTCGATTGACTTTGCTTAATCTCGGCTACAATGTACAATCTGCAATTAAAGAACCTGCACGGTTTTAAGCTTTAGATTAAACCCTGTTTTTGTCTTTTATTATCTGACAGTATACTGATATTCTAAACAAACAGGATGTATGTACGAAGGGCTTTTTGTTATGTTTTTTTTTAGACAGTTCAAAATAAACGTCTTAAGCTTTTCCGTTGTATCCCAGAAAGAGAATTAACAAGGGGAAATGTTTGATGGTTTTGTAGAAGATTCTATTTGCGTTGAATCACCAAGCACAACCATTTCATTTTAATTACATATCATTGTTCAAGGTAAAAAGCCTTATGAGTCGATAAAAGAAACCTTTTAAACGTATTTATCCACGAAAAATCTCATAAATCAAAAATACTTCCTATGCGCTTTCTCGATTAATGGACACTCTCTTCTGATAGGCACGAAAATACATTTTATTTTAAATAAATAAACAATTTAAATTTAAATATACAAACAAATATAGGAAGCACAAGAGAAATAATCTTGAGTGTTCAGACTAAGTTACAAACGACTGATCTTTAAAGTGAGCCAAGAAATTGTCGTTAACACGATCTGCATTGCTCGGAAACAAAAGTCTGATGTGGGTCCATTAACTCAGTTGAATAATATGCACTTAGATTGATTTCAACGAGTCCAGGCTAACGAGCTTTGCAAGGCAGGGACACCACGCTTTCGGTGTTGTCAATATCGTAATTACTTTCACTATTGCTTCTTATAATCATAATTGGGAGACATTTTTCAAAGTGTGGATATATCAATCTTAATCACACCGTCATAGTCCTGATAGATATAAGTTATGATCGGTACGGATAACCCACGATTTATCTAATACTTGTTTTCATACATTTGGCCAACAACCTGTTTTGACTTTGGGTCAAAAAGAAACCACAAAGTTGCTCTTTTGTTTTAGCTTAAAACATAGCAGAGGCGGAATTTTGTGAGTGTCAGATTCTCACTATTTTCTAGCAGTTAGCCTCATCTTAAGTTTTAACAGAACCGCACCCTGCTGCGATTCAATTTCGAAGCCTCCAGAATAAACAGAATACATCAAAGTTAATGAACTGTCAAGCGCCCAACAAAACAAATTGAGGCAAAGCTTACAAATTTCCATATAATAAGCCCGCTAATGAGTTAAAATGGCCATTAATATCCCGTCAAACATCTGCTCACGCAGTGGCGGATTTATGGTGGGAAGGGAAGGGGATGACGGGGCTGCGGCCCTCCTTTTTCCTGGGATACATTTTTAAACGTCTGTGAAATCTGTAGAATCTAAAATCTCTCATTCGAAGCATTAAATGTTTGGTCATATATGTTCCCAGAACGCAGGAAATAGCATCTCGTACAAAAAAAAGATTTTTGTAAATATATATACAGTCGAAGCTCGCTATTTCGAACTCGGTTAATTCGAAATCCCCGTTATTTCGAAGTCAAGCCGAATCCCCTTGGATTTATTTTTTCAGTTATTTACTATCGACTATTTTGAAACCCCGCTATTTCGAACTTTTTTTCATGTCCCGTTCGACCTCGAAATAGCGGGGTTCGACTGTATATAGTTTTTCGCGACTGTTGAGACACCTTGTTTCTGAATCACGTTTTAACTGACAACAATTGTATTACCCGTGCATTCGCAAAAAGTGCGGTTTCTATAGTGTTGCTTTGAATGTTTAGATTTTACCGGGCACCCTTAGCGGCTCGCGTACTCGGCGCTCGACCTCCTCCTATTTCCTGCTTCACTACAGTACGACCAGCCTCTTTCTCAATTTCCTAGATCCGCCCCTGGTAACAGTTTCGTTTGTTCACTTGACCAGAATGTCTCCCCGGACATTTTAACCTTTGCTGAAATGTCCCCCTCTTGTCTGAAATGTCTCCATCCTTAAATTTATCAAATTTTCAATTCAATCAATTTCAAACATAAGAAATGAGTAAACTGTCATTGTTTAGCAAACCAATCAATCAATCAATCAATTTATTTATTTATTTACCTGTACATGTACATCGTGAGATTACATCAAAATTGTAAGGATAAGATTTGGAATACATTTCAGGGCGGGGAACTATACATCCCGTTTGGGTTTTTATAAGTAATCCCTATCTTTATATGGTGAATATCCCGATTACCAATCCCGACTACCACTCCCGGTTACCACTCCCGATTACCACTCCCGATTACCACTCCCGATTACCACTCCCGATTGCCACTCCCTGTTACCTCTCCCTGTTACCACTCGCTGTTACCAAATGGAAGATTCATAGGTGCTTCACATTTTACTGTCTCTGTCGACTGAAACATCGACACAAAATAATAACTGATCGACTTACGTACCGTTGCAACGTGTTGTCATACTGTACACAGTTCATCAGGAAAATCGGGCAATAAATAGTAATGGCCAGAACCTTTCATTCGAGCGTTTTCGGCACACATATTTCCAAAAACTGTGATTTGAGACAAAATTAACAAGGGGCTTTAGTTTCCCCAAAAGGGGCTCGATGCTGTTCTGCGTATCCGCGTCAAGCGTCCGCAGCTTTCCCTCGGCAAGGCAACTCGTCGCTCTATCGATTCAGTTGACGCCAAGTTCGTCGATTCACAACACTGAAGAAACCTTTCGTTTGACCGGTTTCACACATATTTCGAAAGCTGTGGTAAGTTATCCTAGTAAGCTTGAAGATATTCATATAAAATATTCACTAACCCAATCGCCTCGCTGAACACGCTGTGACCTCATGGGTTTCTCGTGATCACGAGCTTGTCACGAACCAGCCTTCGCCGCCCTGTCATTGTTTCCTCGACCAATGGTGAAGTTCGTGCACAATCGGGTCTTAGTATTTTGTAAAATTCCGATCATTTTTCGACCATCTCAGAATCACATGAAACTTTCAGGAAACGTTGCTGTGACTATGCCGACGGAGTTTGCATAGCTTTTGTAAACTTTTAGCGCGCGCGTCGTCAGAAAATAAAGCAAATTACAGCAAATCATGCACTAATTAAAACATCACACCTTTCGAGCAAAGGAGCCAAATTTAAGCTACTATATCTCGCCAACGGATGAAAATAGATAAAGCAAATGTATTGTAAAAAGTCTTGTTATAGTCCAAGGAAGGTTTCCTGAAAGTTTCAAGAGTTTTCAATTTTTGACAAAAAACCCTGTGCTATTGGGCTCGTGCAAATGACGTCATAAATCACGTGAATTTGTTTATCCGCCATTTTGGGGGTCAAATTGTCGTTTTTCGGGAGGCGCGTTTTCGTCGAGCGTCAGCTACTCTGAAGCGATTTGAGCGATCCAGGATAGAGATACATCGGAGATAATTAAGCGATACAATACTGTAGCAGTACCTACTCGTAATTTGGTGGCCGAAATCTCATTTAGTGACTCTGATCGTGAGCGATCACCAGTTTCTTCTCCACGTCAGATTCCTGTTTCAGCGCCGTGAAATCAACATTTTAGGGCTTAATTTATTGTCTGACGATGCCAGAACAATTCTATCTGGGGAGGAACATTGTAAAGGTAAAGGGAAGCAACTGTAGCTCTGCATGGCTGATACGAGTTAATTCGCAGGATTTCTCTGTCAGTTTGGCACTCATATATGCACTGTGACGAACTTGCAAAATGCTGTCAAGTCTGCTGCTTTGTATCACCAGTAACACACTATCTATGATATATGTAGACTGTGTGTTTATTTCGGAGTTGCTGGCTCTAAATTAAACTGTGTCAGTCCATTTTGTTCAAGTGTTGTTGTTCAAAGTAGAGTGCTTCGGAAATTGTCGCCGGCCGTGGTGCTCGTGTCAGAACGTGGCGAACACTCTGAATGAATAATTCTTGATACTATATAAACACTGCACCAGTTGTTTGACTGTCCAGAACTGCGGAGGTCATCAGTGAAGTGCTACATTTATCCATCGGGTCGATGTAGGAGTTTTCTGCCGGAGTTCGAGTCGGTTTAGCTTGTTTCTTGGACCTTCGTTCCCTCACCGCGTACAGCTAAATCACGGAAGGCCATGAACATTTGGGGAAACTTGTAAAGCGAGCAGCGTTTCAATCTGAGCCAAATCAGTGCGTTAATATTCCTGGACATTTTTGAAAGTATGTATAAACTACTATCATTAACCTCTGTGGTATTTTATATTTGATGTTATGCCCCTAATATTTTTTTGAATCCAGTGCTGTGATGTTTCAGGGAAACTTTTACTTAAGTTGCACCTGTCTTTTGCATCCTTTTGTACAGTATCGGACTGTTTTGATAAAGAAGTCAGCTACATTTTTGCAAGGTTTATTGCTCCTTCTTAGAAGAGCTCAGTGGCCCCATCCTCTCCCTCATACCACTGTTGTTTGTCTCACTGAGATTTTAACAGTGTTGTTGCAGTTTAATTGAATTCCTTTTTCACAATGTGGCATTTGTATTATCCTAGTCAATTTGGCACAGAAAGGAATTGAAATGCAAAGTATCAATGCAGAAGACTGCACAGGAATAGGTTAAGTATGTTCTGAAGCTGAAGGAAACTGATTTTACTGAGCTGGTTTGCCAAATTCCAAAGCAACAATATAAAAATGTTGAACGGTAACACCCAGCACCAAAGTATGCTTGTCCACAGATGGGTTGATTATATTTTGCTCTACTCTGCACACAACTTGGGTAACTTGGCATTACTTGGCATTACCTTATTAACAACTATTGTTTTTTTGAACATGAATGTTAATATCAACATGAAACTTCTTGCATGGACAGAGCTCTCAAACAAATGAAATATAGCAGTGTGAAACTTGACCTTAGCTAAGCTGATTTTTTCAGAAGGAATACTATATAATATGCCATACTTTATAAGATGAAACAATTCTCAAGAGTAAATGTTGTAAAAATATAGAAGTGTAAGAAAAATGCAACTATATTTTGATCCAATATTACCTAATAGTATTAATGTTACAGAAGGACTAAAGATCAAGCAACTCATAGCAACATGTGCTTCAGATATTCAGAAAATGTACTGAATTAGTCAGATGCAACTGCACCATCTCCTGGTAAAGATTTGTCGTATAAACTGAACAACCTTTCAGGTGTTCTGCAGCCTCCTCAAATTCATTTATAAAAGATTGTTTCGCATTCTGATCATTATTTATTATCTGTCCTGATTTTCCCCTTGGTGCTCCAACCGACTGGATACTCCACTCAGGGCCTAATACAAAGCAATAAAATGATACGCTCGACATTTTAGGACACATCAGCAGCTGCACATCTGCGAATCACCGCCGGAACGACAAGCGTGCGCAAACAAAGCATTTGACCAAGACTCAATGAATGGGGCAACACAGTTTAATTTACGCCAACGACTCTTAAATGACACAGAAGTGTCGATACTATTGATACTACTTCTGATGTAAAACAGCACAGTTTCCCACCTGAAGCGAGACAGCACTTCGAAACTGTCGTGACAGTATCCCGAAACTCGGAACATGGCCTTCAAAACTGACAGAGAGATTCCGAGAAATAACTCGTAATAGCCATGCAGAGCTACAGTTGCTCCCCTTTACCTTTACAATGTTCCTCCCCAGATAGAATTGCTCTGGCATCGTCAGACAATAAATTAAGCCCTAAAATGTTGATTTCACGGCGCTGAAACAGGAATCTGACGTGGAGAAGAAACTGGCGATCGCTCACGATCAGAGTCACTAAATGAGATTTCAGCCACCAAATTACGAGTACCTACTGCTACAGTATTGTGCCCCTCAATTATCTCCGATGTGTCTATCTCCTGGCGCCCTCAAAATGCTTCAGAGTACCTGACGCTCGACAAAAACGCGACTCCCGAAAGACGACAATTTGACCCCCAAAATGGCGGATAAACACAAATCACGTGGTTTGTGACGTCAACTTGCACGAGCCCAATAGCCTTAGTATTTTGTCAAAATCCGATCATTTTTCGACCATCTCAGAATCGCATGAAACTTTCAGGAAACGTTGCTGTGACTATGCCGACGGTTTATGCATAGTTTTGTAAACTTTTAGCGCGCGCGTCGTGAGAAATTAGAGCAAAATACACCAAATCATGCACTAATTAAAACATCACACCTTTCGAGCAAAGGAGCCAAATTTAAGCTGCTATATCTCAAGAACGGATGAAGAAAGATAAAGCAAATGTATTGCAAAAAGTCTTCTTATAGTCCAAGGAAGGTTTCCTGAAAGTTTCAAGAGTTTTCAATTTTTGACAAAAAACCCTGTGCTATAGCCTTAGTATTTTGTCAAAATTCCAAGATTTTTTGACCATCTCAGAATCGCATGAAACTTTCAGGAAACGTTCCTGGGACTATACCGACGGAGTTTGCATAGTTTTTGTAAACTTTTAGCGCGCGCGTCGTGAGAAATTAGAGCAAAATACAGCAAATCTTGCACTAATTAATTCATCACACCTTTCGAGTTAAGCTGCTATATCTCGGCAACGGATGAAGATAGATAAAGCAAATGTATTGCAAAAAGTCTTCTTATAGTCCAAGGAAGGTTTCCTGAAAGTTTCAAGAGTTTTCAATTTTTGACAAAAAACCCTGTGCTATAGCCTTAGAATATTGTCAAAATTCCAAGATTTTTCAACCATCTCAGAATCGCATGAAACTTTCAGGAAACGTTCCTGGGACTATACCGACGGAGTTTGCATAGCTTTTGTAAACTTTTAGCACGCGCGTCGTGAGAAATTAGAGCAAAATACACCAAATCATGCGCTAATTAATTCATCACACCTTTCGAGTTAAGCTGCTATATCTCAGCAACGGATGAAGATAGATAAAGCAAATGTATTGCAAAAAGTCTTCTTATAGTCCAAGGAAGGTTTCCTGAAAGTATCAAGAGTTTTTAATTTTTGACAAAAAACCCTGTGCTATAGCCTTAGTATTTTGTCAAAATTCCAAGATTTTTCGACCATCTCAGAATCGCATGAAACTTTCAGGAAACGTTCCTGGGACTATATTGACGGAGTTTGCATAGTTTTTGTAAACTTTTAGCGCGCGCGTCGTGAGAAATTAGAGCAAAATACACCAAATCATGCACTAATTAATTCATCACACCTTTTGAGTTAAGCTGCTATATCTCGGCAACGGATGAAGATAGATAAAGCAAATGTATTGCAAAAAGTCTTCTTATAGTCCAAGGAAGGTTTCCTGAAAGTTTCAAGAGTTTTCAATTTTTGACAAAAAACCCTGTGCTATAGCCTTAGTATTTTGTCAAAATTCCAAGATTTTTCGACCATCTCAGAATCGCATGAAACTTTCAGGAAACGTTCCTGGGACTATATTGACGGAGTTTGCATAGTTTTTGTAAACTTTTAGCGCGCGCGTCGTGAGAAATTAGAGCAAAATACACCAAATCATGTGCTAATTAATTCATCACACCTTTCGAGTTAAGCTGCTATATCTCAGCAACGGATGAAGATAGATAAAGCAAATGTATTGCAAAAAGTCTTCTTATAGTCCAAGGAAGGTTTCCTGAAAGTTTCAAGAGTTTTCAATTTTTGACAAAAAACCCTGTGTTCTAGCCTTAGTATTTTGTCAAAATTCCAAGATTTTTCGACCATCTCAGAATCGCATGAAACTTTCAGGAAACGTTCCTGGGACTATACCGACGGAGTTTGCATAGTTTTTGTAAACTTTTAGCGCGCGCGTCGTGAGAAATTAGAGCAAAATACACCAAATCATGCACTAATTAATTCATCACACCTTTTGAGTTAAGCTGCTATATCTCGGCAACGGATGAAGATAGATAAAGCAAATGTATTGCAAAAAGTCTTCTTATAGTCCAAGGAAGGTTTCCTGAAAGTTTCAAGAGTTTTCAATTTTTGACAAAAAACCCTGTGTTCTAGCCTTAGTATTTTGTCAAAATTCCAAGATTTTTCGACCATCTCAGAATCGCATGAAACTTTCAGGAAACGTTCCTGGGACTATACCGACGGAGTTTGCATAGTTTTTGTAAACTTTTAGCGCGCGCGTCGTGAGAAATTAGAGCAAAATACACCAAATCATGCACTAATTAATTCATCACACCTTTTGAGTTAAGCTGCTATATCTCGGCAACGGATGAAGATAGATAAAGCAAATGTATTGCAAAAAGTCTTCTTATAGTCCAAGGAAGGTTTCCTGAAAGTTTCAAGAGTTTTCAATTTTTGACAAAAAACCCTGTGCTATAGCCTTAGTATTTTGTCAAAATTCCAAGATTTTTCGACCATCTCAGAATCGCATGAAACTTTCAGGAAACGTTCCTGGGACTATGCCGGCGGAGTTTGCATAGTTTTTGTAAACTTTTAGCGCGCGCGTCGTGAGAAATTAGAGCAAAATACACCAAATCATGCACTAATTAATCCATCACACCTTTTGAGTTAAGCTGCTATATCTCGGCAACGGATGAAGATAGATAAAGCAAATGTATTGCAAAAAGTCTTCTTATAGTCCAAGGAAGGTTTCCTGAAAGTTTCAAGAGTTTTCAATTTTTGACAAAAAACCCTGTGTTCTAGCCTTAGTATTTCGTCAAAATTCCAAGATTTTTCGACCATCTCAGAATCGCATGAAACTTTCAGGAAACGTTCCTGGGACTATACCGACGGAGTTTGCATAGTTTTTGTAAACTTTTAGCGCGCGCGTCGTGAGAAATTAGAGCAAAATACACCAAATCATGCACTAATTAATTCATCACACCTTTCGAGTTAAGCTGCTATATCTCGGCAACGGATGAAGATAGATAAAGCAAATGTATTGCAAAAAGTCTTCTTATAGTCCAAGGAAGGTTTCCTGAAAGTTTCAAGAGTTTTCAATTTTTGACAAAAAAACCCTGTGCTATAGCCTTAGTATTTTGTCAAAATTCCAAGATTTTTCGACCATCTCAGAATCGCATGAAACTTTCAGGAAACGTTCCTGGGACTATGCCGGCGGAGTTTGCATAGTTTTTGTAAACTTTTAGCGCGCGCGTCGTGAGAAATTAGAGCAAAATACACCAAATCATGCGCTAATTAATTCATCACACCTTTCGAGTTAAGCTGCTATATCTCAGCAACGGATGAAGATAGATAAAGCAAATGTATTGCAAAAAGTCTTCTTATAGTCCAAGGAAGGTTTCCTGAAAGTTTCAAGAGTTTTCAATTTTTGACAAAAAACCCTGTGTTCTAGCCTTAGTATTTTGTCAAAATTCCAAGATTTTTCGACCATCTCAGAATCGCATGAAACTTTCAGGAAACGTTCCTGGGACTATACCGACGGAGTTTGCATAGTTTTTGTAAACTTTTAGCGCGCGCGTCGTGAGAAATTAGAGCAAAATACAGCAAATCATGCACTAATTAATTCATCACACTTTTTGAGTTAAGCTGCTATATCTCGGCAACGGATGAAGATAGATAAAGCAAATGTATTGCAAAAAGTCTTCTCATAGTCCAAGGAAGGTTTCCTGAAAGTTTCAAGAGTTTTCAATTTTTGACAAAAAACCCTGTGTTCTAGCCTTAGTATTTTGTCAAAATTCCAAGATTTTTCGACCATCTCAGAATCGCATGAAACTTTCAGGAAACGTTCCTGGGACTATACCGACGGAGTTTGCATAGTTTTTGTAAACTTTTAGCGCGCGCGTCGTGAGAAATTAGAGCAAAATACACCAAATCATGCACTAATTAATCCATCACACCTTTTGAGTTAAGCTGCTATATCTCGGCAACGGATGAAGATAGATAAAGCAAATGTATTGCAAAAAGTCTTCTTATAGTCCAAGGAAGGTTTCCTGAAAGTTTCAAGAGTTTTCAATTTTTGACAAAAAACCCTGTGCTATAGCCTTAGTATTTTGTCAAAATTCCAAGATTTTTCGACCATCTCAGAATTGCATGAAACTTTCAGGAAACGTTCCTGGGACTATGCCGGCGGAGTTTGCATAGTTTTTGTAAACTTTTAGCGCGCGCGTCGTGAGAAATTAGAGCAAAATACACCAAATCATGCACTAATTAATCCATCACACCTTTTGAGTTAAGCTGCTATATCTCGGCAACGGATGAAGATAGATAAAGCAAATGTATTGCAAAAAGTCTTCTTATAGTCCAAGGAAGGTTTCCTGAAAGTTTCAAGAGTTTTCAATTTTTGACAAAAAACCCTGTGTTCTAGCCTTAGTATTTTGTCAAAATTCCAAGATTTTTCGACCATCTCAGAATCGCATGAAACTTTCAGGAAACGTTCCTGGGACTATACCGACGGAGTTTGCATAGTTTTTGTAAACTTTTAGCGCGCGCGTCGTGAGAAATTAGAGCAAAATACACCAAATCATGCACTAATTAATCCATCACACCTTTTGAGTTAAGCTGCTATATCTCGGCAACGGATGAAGATAGATAAAGCAAATGTATTGCAAAAAGTCTTCTTATAGTCCAAGGAAGGTTTCCTGAAAGTTTCAAGAGTTTTCAATTTTTGACAAAAAACCCTGTGTTCTAGCCTTAGTATTTTGTCAAAATTCCAAGATTTTTCGACCATCTCAGAATCGCATGAAACTTTCAGGAAACGTTCCTGGGACTATACCGACGGAGTTTGCATAGTTTTTGTAAACTTTTAGCGCGCGCGTCGTGAGAAATTAGAGCAAAATACACCAAATCATGCACTAATTAATTCATCACACCTTTTGAGTTAAGCTGCTATATCTCGGCAACGGATGAAGATAGATAAAGCAAATGTATTGCAAAAAGTCTTCTTATAGTCCAAGGAAGGTTTCCTGAAAGTTTCAAGAGTTTTCAATTTTTGACAAAAAACCCTGTGCTATAGCCTTAGTATTTTGTCAAAATTCCAAGATTTTTCGACCATCTCAGAATCGCATGAAACTTTCAGGAAACGTTCCTGGGACTATGCCGGCGGAGTTTGCATAGTTTTTGTAAACTTTTAGCGCGCGCGTCGTGAGAAATTAGAGCAAAATACACCAAATCATGCACTAATTAATCCATCACACCTTTTGAGTTAAGCTGCTATATCTCGGCAACGGATGAAGATAGATAAAGCAAATGTATTGCAAAAAGTCTTCTTATAGTCCAAGGAAGGTTTCCTGAAAGTTTCAAGAGTTTTCAATTTTTGACAAAAAACCCTGTGTTCTAGCCTTAGTATTTCGTCAAAATTCCAAGATTTTTCGACCATCTCAGAATCGCATGAAACTTTCAGGAAACGTTCCTGGGACTATACCGACGGAGTTTGCATAGTTTTTGTAAACTTTTAGCGCGCGCGTCGTGAGAAATTAGAGCAAAATACACCAAATCATGCGCTAATTAATTCATCACACCTTTCGAGTTAAGCTGCTATATCTCAGCAACGGATGAAGATAGATAAAGCAAATGTATTGCAAAAAGTCTTCTTATAGTCCAAGGAAGGTTTCCTGAAAGTTTCAAGAGTTTTCAATTTTTGACAAAAAACCCTGTGTTCTAGCCTTAGTATTTTGTCAAAATTCCAAGATTTTTCGACCATCTCAGAATCGCATGAAACTTTTAGGAAACGTTCCTGGGACTATACCGACGGAGTTTGCATAGTTTTTGTAAACTTTTAGCGCGCGCGTCGTGAGAAATTAGAGCAAAATACAGCAAATCATGCACTAATTAATTCATCACACTTTTTGAGTTAAGCTGCTATATCTCGGCAACGGATGAAGATAGATAAAGCAAATGTATTGCAAAAAGTCTTCTCATAGTCCAAGGAAGGTTTCCTGAAAGTTTCAAGAGTTTTCAATTTTTGACAAAAAACCCTGTGTTCTAGCCTTAGTATTTTGTCAAAATTCCAAGATTTTTCGACCATCTCAGAATCGCATGAAACTTTCAGGAAACGTTCCTGGGACTATACCGACGGAGTTTGCATAGTTTTTGTAAACTTTTAGCGCGCGCGTCGTGAGAAATTAGAGCAAAATACACCAAATCATGCACTAATTAATCCATCACACCTTTTGAGTTAAGCTGCTATATCTCGGCAACGGATGAAGATAGATAAAGCAAATGTATTGCAAAAAGTCTTCTTATAGTCCAAGGAAGGTTTCCTGAAAGTTTCAAGAGTTTTCAATTTTTGACAAAAAACCCTGTGCTATAGCCTTAGTATTTTGTCAAAATTCCAAGATTTTTCGACCATCTCAGAATCGCATGAAACTTTCAGGAAACGTTCCTGGGACTATGCCGGCAGAGTTTGCATAGTTTTTGTAAACTTTTAGCGCGCGCGTCGTGAGAAATTAGAGCAAAATACACCAAATCATGCACTAATTAATCCATCACACCTTTTGAGTTAAGCTGCTATATCTCGGCAACGGATGAAGATAGATAAAGCAAATGTATTGCAAAAAGTCTTCTTATAGTCCAAGGAAGGTTTCCTGAAAGTTTCAAGAGTTTTCAATTTTTGACAAAAAACCCTGTGCTATAGCCTTAGTATTTTGTCAAAATTCCAAGATTTTTCGACCATCTCAGAATTGCATGAAACTTTCAGGAAACGTCCCTGGGACTATGCCGGCGGAGTTTGCATAGTTTTTGTAAACTTTTAGCGCGCGCGTCGTGAGAAATTAGAGCAAAATACACCAAATCATGCACTAATTAATTCATCACACCTTTTGAGTTAAGCTGCTATATCTCGGCAACGGATGAAGATAGATAAAGCAAATGTATTGCAAAAAGTCTTCTTATAGTCCAAGGAAGGTTTCCTGAAAGTATCAAGAGTTTTTAATTTTTGACAAAAAACCCTGTGCTATAGCCTTAGTATTTTGTCAAAATTCCAAGATTTTTCGACCATCTCAGAATCGCATGAAACTTTCAGGAAACGTTCCTGGGACTATGCCGGCGGAGTTTGCATAGTTTTTGTAAACTTTTAGCGCGCGCGTCGTGAGAAATTAGAGCAAAATACACCAAATCATGCGCTAATTAATTCATCACACCTTTCGAGTTAAGCTGCTATATCTCGGCAACGGATGAAGATAGATAAAGCAAATGTATTGCAAAAAGTCTTCTTATAGTCCAAGGAAGGTTTCCTGAAAGTATCAAGAGTTTTCAATTTTTGACAAAAAACCCTGTGCTATAGCCTTAGTATTTTGTCAAAATTCCAAGATTTTTTGACCATCTCAGAATCGCATGAAACTTTCAGGAAACGTTCCTGGGACTATGCCGGCGGAGTTTGCATAGTTTTTGTAAACTTTTAGCGCGCGCGTCGTGAGAAATTAGAGCAAAATACAGCAAATCATGCACTAATTAATTCATCACACCTTTCGAGTTAAGCTGCTATATCTCGGCAACGGATGAAGATAGATAAAGCAAATGTATTGCAAAAAGTCTTCTTATAGTCCAAGGAAGGTTTCCTGAAAGTATCAAGAGTTTTCAATTTTTGACAAAAAACCCTGTGCTATAGCCTTAGTATTTTGTCAAAATTCCAAGATTTTTTGACCATCTCAGAATCGCATGAAACTTTCAGGAAACGTTCCTGGGACTATGCCGGCGGAGTTTGCATAGTTTTTGTAAACTTTTAGCGCGCGCGTCGTGAGAAATTAGAGCAAAATACACCAAATCATGCGCTAATTAATTCATCACACCTTTCGAGTTAAGCTGCTATATCTCAGCAACGGATGAAGATAGATAAAGCAAATGTATTGCAAAAAGTCTTCTTATAGTCCAAGGAAGGTTTCCTGAAAGTTTCAAGAGTTTTCAATTTTTGACAAAAAACCCTGTCCTATAGCCTTAGTATTTTGTCAAAATTCCAAGATTTTTCGACCATCTCAGAATCGCATGAAACTTTCAGGAAACGTTCCTGGGACTATACCGACGGAGTTTGCATAGTTTTTGTAAACTTTTAGCGCGCGCGTCGTGAGAAATTAGAGCAAAATACACCAAATCATGCACTAATTAATTCATCACACCTTTTGAGTTAAGCTGCTATATCTCGGCAACGGATGAAAATAGATAAAGCAAATGTATTGCAAAAAGTCTTCTCATAGTCCAAGGAAGGTTTCCTGAAAGTATCAAGAGTTTTCAATTTTTGACAAAAAACCCTGTGCTATAGCCTTAGTATTTTGTCAAAATTCCAAGATTTTTCGACCATCTCAGAATTGCATGAAACTTTCAGGAAACGTTCCTGGGACTATGCCGGCGGAGTTTGCATAGTTTTTGTAAACTTTTAGCGCGCGCGTCGTGAGAAATTAGAGCAAAATACAGCAAATCATGCACTAATTAATTCATCACACCTTTCGAGTTAAGCTGCTATATCTCGGCAACGGATGAAGATAGATAAAGCAAATGTATTGCAAAAAGTCTTCTTATAGTCCAAGGAAGGTTTCCTGAAAGTTTCAAGAGTTTTCAATTTTTGACAAAAAACCCTGTGCTATAGCCTTAGTATTTTGTCAAAATTCCAAGATTTTTCGACCATCTCAGAATCGCATGAAACTTTCAGGAAACGTTCCTGGGACTATACCGACGGAGTTTGCATAGTTTTTGTAAACTTTTAGCGCGCGCGTCGTGAGAAATTAGAGCAAAATACACCAAATCATGCACTAATTAATTCATCACACCTTTTGAGTTAAGCTGCTATATCTCGGCAACGGATGAAGATAGATAAAGCAAATGTATTGCAAAAAGTCTTCTCATAGTCCAAGGAAGGTTTCCTGAAAGTTTCAAGAGTTTTCAATTTTTGACAAAAAACCCTGTGCTATAGCCTTAGTATTTTGTCAAAATTCCAAGATTTTTCGACCATCTCAGAATTGCATGAAACTTTCAGGAAACGTTCCTGGGACTATGCCGGCGGAGTTTGCATAGTTTTTGTAAACTTTTAGCGCGCGCGTCGTGAGAAATTAGAGCAAAATACAGCAAATCATGCACTAATTAATTCATCACACCTTTCGAGTTAAGCTGCTATATCTCGGCAACGGATGAAGATAGATAAAGCAAATGTATTGCAAAAAGTCTTCTTATAGTCCAAGGAAGGTTTCCTGAAAGTTTCAAGAGTTTTCAATTTTTGACAAAAAACCCTGTGCTATAGCCTTAGTATTTTGTCAAAATTCCAAGATTTTTCGACCATCTCAGAATCGCATGAAACTTTCAGGAAACGTTCCTGGGACTATACTGACGGAGTTTGCATAGTTTTTGTAAACTTTTAGCGCGCGCGTCGTGAGAAATTAGAGCAAAATACACCAAATCATGCACTAATTAATTCATCACACCTTTCGAGTTAAGCTGCTATATCTCGGCAACGGATGAAGATAGATAAAGCAAATGTATTGCAAAAAGTCTTCTTATAGTCCAAGGAAGGTTTCCTGAAAGTTTCAAGAGTTTTCAATTTTTGACAAAAAAACCCTGTGCTATAGCCTTAGTATTTTGTCAAAATTCCAAGATTTTTCGACCATCTCAGAATCGCATGAAACTTTCAGGAAACGTTCCTGGGACTATACTGACGGAGTTTGCATAGTTTTTGTAAACTTTTAGCGCGCGCGTCGTGAGAAATTAGAGCAAAATACACCAAATCATGCACTAATTAATTCATCACACCTTTCGAGTTAAGCTGCTATATCTCGGCAACGGATGAAGATAGATAAAGCAAATGTATTGCAAAAAGTCTTCTTATAGTCCAAGGAAGGTTTCCTGAAAGTTTCAAGAGTTTTCAATTTTTGACAAAAAACCTTGTGCTATTGCCTTAGTATTTTGTCAAAATTCCAAGATTTTTTGACCATCTCAGAATCGCATGAAACTTTCAGGAAACGTTCCTGGGACTATACCGACGGAGTTTGCATAGTTTTTGTAAACTTTTAGCGCGCGCGTCGTGAGAAATTAGAGCAAAATACACCAAATCTTGCACTAATTAATTCATCACACCTTTCGAGTTAAGCTGCTATATCTCGGCAACGGATGAAGATAGATAAAGCAAATGTATTGCAAAAAGTCTTCTTATAGTCCAAGGAAGGTTTCCTGAAAGTTTCCAGAGTTTTCAATTTTTGACAAAAAAACCCTGTGCTGTAGCCTTAGTATTTTGTCAAAATTCCAAGATTTTTTGACCATCTCAGAATCGCATGAAACTTTTAGGAAACGTTCCTGGGACTATACCGACGGAGTTTGCATAGTTTTTGTAAACTTTTAGCGCGCGCGTCGTGAGAAATTAGAGCAAAATACAGAAAATCATGCACTTATTAATTCATCACACCTTTCAAGTTAAGCTTCTATATCTCGGCAACGGATGAAGATAGATAAAGCAAATGTATTGCAAAAAGTTTTGTTATAATTCAAGGAAGGTTTCCCGAAAGTTTCAAGAGTTTTTAATTTTTGACAAAAAACCCTGTGCTATAGCCTTAGTATTTTGTCAAAATCCGACTATTTTTCGACCACCTCAGAATCGCACGAAACTTTCAGGAAACGTTCCTGGGACTATGCCGACTGTTTTTGCATAGTTTTTGTAAACTTTTAGCGCGCGCATCGCGAGAAATTAGAACAAATTAGAGCAAATCATGCTCTAATTAAAACATCACACTTTCTAGCAAAGGAGCTAAATTTAAGTTGCTATATCTCGCCAACGGATGAAGATAGATAAAGGAAATGTATTGCAAAAAGTCTTGTTATAATCCAAGGAAGGTTTCCTGAAAGTTTCAAGAGTTTTCAATTTTTGACAAAAAACCCTGTGGTAGATTCCAGTGCTTCCTTTCATTGGTCCCGAATATTAACGTCCGATCATTTATCGATTCTTACATCACATTACTTACATTACACGACCGATAGCATAGTGTCTACGCTTCTTCGAAGCAGTAGACTCAAAAATCCTCGGTGTAAAACGTTCACAGCTTTACTGACTGTAATTAGATTGACTAATCGGGCGACCTGAGTGGCCATCAAAATTGCATTTGCCAGACCATGAATTTCGAAATTCTGTTTTCTTTAAAAAGTAACTGGCAGGATTCCCCCGAGAAAATACTTAAAGGATGCCTAGCTCAAGATATTATAGGACTTCACTGTAATAACACACTTAACATTCAGATTATGACAAACCCTGTGGCCACAGAAGAATTATAGCAGATAAAAACAGAGATATATAGAATATAGAGCAGCAGACGGACAACTCCTTAGCAGCTAATGGGGTTTTGAATGCCTCCACGGTTGTTTACCGATGAAATTCCTAAAATACCCCTAATGTTTCCAATACAAATGTCGATACATAAGCATGAGGACCTCAATGCTTGAAATGACCAAACGAGTAGCTAAGCATTGCCACATTTGCTTTTTGTCGTGAGACTTTGCGTGACTGTCACGCCTTATAGCCATTTGTTTATGAAAGGTGATTAAGTCTTCGGAGTGGTAGACAAAACCACATGTAGATAATGACTAACAGAAATGCCTTGCTCGTATATCGACACAGGATGTTGAAGTTAATCTTCAGAATGCACACAGCAAGAGACATCTCTGGTGGTCCCAATTTGAGGTATCGGTATTATAAACAAGCGCAAAACGCACGCGCAACTCTTTTAAAATACATGTTATGCTTTCTTCGTAAATGCGCTTTGCGTTTAATCAATGTTCGGACATTGCTTGCCTCTGTGCCTGTTTTGTACTGCGAACATGTTTTCATAAAGATCGCGGAAAATTTCAAGGTTCTCCAACTGGAGTAATCATCTATTTATAATCTAAACCTAATCTGTTTCAGTGTCCCCATAATTTACTTATAGCACTGACAACTGTATGACGGAAAAGAATGGCATCCCTCGCACGAGATGATGACTTTTTTATTATTTCTACTTTTTTCTCACGAAAATCTACCTTCAATTCTTGACTGTATGCTAACACAGAGGAAAAAAGACTATTCTAAACCGATGACTAGTACAGTTCCACTTTACTTGATATTGACCTTTACCCTGAACAAAACCGAAGCGATTCAAAATCTCCAAGATGTTGGTTTCAACCGCACTCAAGGAAAATTGATCTGAATTAGTCTATCGTGAAACAGCTCGAAAACAGGTGAACAATATGGCTTTCTGTAACGAAGATTTGGTTTCAAAACACACAGTTGTATTAATAGGGTGTTACGCAGTGCAGGTATTTATGATATTTGAAACTGAAAACTATTGCATGAACCATTCGGAGATACTTAGCGGTAGCTTCACCAAGTACATGGGAGGTCAACATCATTTTGATCTTTTTTTTTTCTAAACCAGATAAGGTGTCATTTTACTATTTAGTATACATTGTACCGACATATGTGTACATGCTGTACATACATACACACTGTGTACCAATCTTTTAGATCTTTACTGTGATGGAAGTGTATGTCTTACGCCGTGTTGCACAGATCATAACCATTCTGACTCTTGTCCGAGAGCGATGCTTTCCAAATACTCCAATCTTCGCTCCGTCCTGGCCACGTGTCTTTCTTTGAATTTCAGCGACTGCTGGTGGTGGTCGACCGTGTGTAGCATGGAATCAAGCAAACAGCTCAAGTGAGATATCATCTCATGTCTAGGTTTGTACTTCCAGTAAAAGTCCTGAGTGGAACTTCGCTGTTCACCTTCATGAGAGCTTGGCTGACCTCTATGAAGCTTCCGCATTGATGATGTTCCTGTTTCACTGATTAAATCATTTGCAAGGTTCGTAGTTTCAGCCGATACCTCTAAACGTTCACTACAGGTGTGGGGAGCTGCGGTTGTAGCGTCCTTTCGTTTCTTCTCTAGTCCATGCCGCTTCGCTTCAGTCGAGGCTGTTGTTAGTGGAGTATGGGTCAAAGCGAGGCAAGACACATTTATTTTCTTTGATTCTTTCCTCGCTCTATTCTTACTGCTTGGTTGCGTTGACTCTAAAACCTTCCTGACAAAAACATCTTCCTCTTCACATCCACCCTCCGCATGTCTTCGTCCGTTGATAGAGTGTTTAAGAGAACTAGCGGGACGAGAAATGTGACCAGCAGACTTACGAAGAAGTTGCTCGTAGCTTTTTATGACGTTGTGTAGGTGTTTGACCATTTCTCGCTGCTCTGTGAGGTCATCGCTCATTTCTTTGTGTTTGGAGCGTAATTTTCTGTTCTCTGTCTCAAGGCTCTCTGGGTGTCTTCCTGCCATGTGTCGGATCTTTTCGGCTGATAAACGCGCTGTCACTCCCTGGCAAAACGTGTTGTCGTGGTCGATTTATGTCAGAAAATTAGACCACTGGAATGCAACAGCGAGGCTGATAAGGTATCATGTGTCGTGTAAGATAACCCGGATACCTGTATTTACTCAAGGATTTCTTATCTCGAGGTCTCTGTAGAGAAAAAAGTAGTGTGATTGCTCATATTTAGCACAACTGATTATTGCTTTTCGTTACTTTTCGGGCTATGTGTGTTCACTTTGAGCTTCTAAACTCGACGCGCGCCTCATCTGTGTGTGTGTTCGCGGTGTGCCCTTCGACAACAGTGTCTACCGGGTTATTGCTTACAGTCTACCACACGAGAACGATTCAACAGGTGGATCACCGCTTTTTGAGTTCCTCGCATCATGTCATCGATTTAAAGGGCGATAAATATATCATTAGTGGTTAAAATATATTTGATCAATTAAAGTTGTTCTGTCGGACTGTTGCCATCCATTAAGACATTCAAGCATTTGAATTTGATAACCTCTCTTCAGCACATAAAGGCAGCTGACCAAATTTAACTGCAAATTGGTCGTTCCAGACTGCTAAAGAAATAACAGTACACGCGATGCGATTGGCTAAAATACCAGAGTGCGTAAACTGCTGAAGCGACTTCGCGTGCGTCAAGACTGTTTCAACTTCCCGCGAGTTTTGAGAGCCGACAGAAGCACCCAGCCAACCTACAAATAAGCCACTTTCACACTCAGGCACAGTGTGAGCAAATTGTATTTATAAATGGTGTTTACAGTAAATTTTGTTTCTACATATTGCGTAGACCACAAAAAGCTGTTCTGCACAACTGTTTTCCACCAAGTTCTGGGTGATCAGTAGTCCGCAAAATGTCGCCTTGAGGCTGGTGTGCAACTAGTGACGTAGTGATAAATGATAGTTGAATCAGCTTTCATTCCATCTGAAGAGCTAAGCTAATCCTACTTTATCAGAAGGATATATTTCCAGAGAGAAACTGAAGGAGGGAATTGAAGTTGAACACTTTAGGGAGTGAAACAGTTAAAGACATGCAACATGGCGTCACTGCAGTTCGGTGAACTAAAATGTGAACAAAAACGCGACATGCGAAATAACTACACAAAACTTGCACAGTAATTTGTCTGTCAATGACAAATCAGGCATCACCTTTAATTAGAAAGAATAAAACAGACATTTAGATGTCAATTAAATATAATACCTCAATAAGGCATTGTACGATATCAGTGCCACTGATGATGGGTTTTCATTTTGTAGATTTTGCTTCTTTTGTTTGCCTTCGATATAAAGTTTTACAACTGAACAACCATGCGCAGTGTGCCTCAGTGAAGTGACACAATTTTTCCAGTTCGGCTAATGGGAGTCCTAATTGTCGACTATGTACATGCCATGCGACTTTATCTGGTTGATTGAATACCGTTAAGTGTTTCTCTGATGTTTGAGAAAGACACTGGACTCAATTAACACTTCTTGGGTATATCGTTTTTCCTTGGGTACGTACGCCCCTTTTTCTCCCAAAATATTAGCCTACTAAACTGATAGGCACAGTTAGATATCAAAATGGTGGGACAGAAGCCAAGTTCGGAAGCATTTACTGGGCAAATATTTTCTTCTTGGCGCCTTTCGGCCGGTCATCAGTGCTAAGGATACGATAGTGTTTCCGTGAATTTTGATGATTTGTTGGCACTTTTGATCACAAACAGAAAAAAAGAACTTTGTTTTTCAAATTCTGAGACATTCAAATCTACTAACGAGTTTGGTTTCCATGGTGATCACTATTTTTTAGGCGTCAGCGATATCCGTGCAAAGATACTTTGTGAACAGTTAGCGTATTGTTGTCGCAGAATGCATTTTTTGGGAGCTCAAGAAATACACAAGAGTTTAAAAAGAACCAGAATTTTACCCGTGGAGAACTCAATAGATACTCGTGGTCAGATAAAGGCAGGTTTCGGATGAATTTTCAGTGAAGTGCTCTGAACTGAGCAACAAAGTAAGACTCGCCGTTAAAAATTGCAAACTGTCGGGCTCTTGTGATACTAGCCCGGTTGTCGATTCAACTGAGCAGTATTAACAAACCAGAACTAATCTACACGTGAAATGGTCAATCAACCTGTTCGGCCAATTACTAATACGAAAACGTATACTGCGTGTACTGACAGCATTAGGACCGAGATTTGTCGATTAGCACTACGTGATTTCGCCTAGTTACCCGTTAGTTACCATTGTAGACATTGTTGCAGAATAGAAGCAGGCGTGCACGACCTTCCGAGCAAGAGGTTCACGGTTTGATCCTTGATGACCTCAACGTCTGTTTTGACTCCTCTCTGTTCTGTGTAGCTTGAGCTTTAAATACTCAGTCTTAAAACTCGAGCGACGCAAGCACAAGGGAAAGGACAAATTTGGTCTTTCATCAAACCTGTTTATGCTGTTAATAATTAACATCGGACTCTTAGTCGTGAAACCTTGAGCTGATTATTTTGGGCAAATCTGCTCGCGGTAAAGGCGCGAAGAAAATGTTCACTCGTGCCTTCAGCCTCGTTCAGTAGTACACCAGCCAATACTGTAGACTAGTAAGATGAAGTGCCCTGGCATGCTATTCGCGCTGCTCACATTCTAAAGGCTGACGTTAGAAACAAAACACCCGACAACTTGAATAGTAATCTAGAAAGCGAACAAATCTCGCGGGCCCATTATAGCTCAGTTTGCTTAAGTTCCGCGATTCACGGACAGTTAAAGTTGTTCTGGTGATTTCTTGGTTATAGCGCATTTCTCTTTAACATAAATGTTTTAAATATGTTTGCAGTGCAATCTCACACTGCTGTTAACGACTGTTAATAGAGGGATTAAGCACCAGGACGGGAGAGAACGACGGCAACGTCGGTGAAACAATATTCATTGCAGAAGACAAAAGGCGCACATGAATATGTGAAATCACACGATCTCGAGGTCGTCGTGCTCTCGCGTACGACTCAAAATGCTTCTTTTCTAGGCTGTTGTCAGGACATGGACGACGTTTTCAAAAATTACGACAGTCGTTCTTCTTAGTAAGAGATGATGAAACCAATAGAACTTCGGCGGAACAAATTTGAGCATTTTAAGAATGGGCAAAGTTACGAAGACATAAGGAATGCGGAGACACTTTTTTCCTGGTTCTTCGCGTTGCCGGGCGCCGTCCTATATTTGCAACGACGAGTTTGCAACGATACGATGTTGCGCTAAAAATTGTTCCGGTGTAACACCCCCTTGCTAACGATTTTTCGCGATGTCTGCAGTGCTGCAACGCGTTGCAAGTTTTTGAAAGCGATTCAAAAACTTGCCACATCGTTGCGTGAATTTGTAGAAAATCGGCGTTGAAAATTGACCAGTGTAACGCCAGCTGAATACTACAACGTCGCGGACACCTGCACACTGACAAAGGGTCTGACACGTAAGCTCATTTAGTTACTGGAACAGTAAAGTAATTAACTCAGCAAAACAAGATAATGTTTGCTCAGACGTCTGAGGTGGAAATTAAAAAAAGGAAGCTTTTACCGACTCTGTTTTAGTTTCGATATTAAAGAAAGTGAATTCTTTACGTCGTACACATTCAAAACGGACACCCCACCGCGACGTATAGTTTGCAATCTAAAATTAAACAGGGTATTTTGCCCTCGGCGTAAAATGTAATGTAATAAAGAAATGACATCGGTTTTCACTCCAGTTAACAGTCTATAAAACCGGTTGTGAAGTGTGAAGTGGCTGACTTGTGTGACGTATGAAAAGCTTTCTTTTCATCAACCATGGCACAAACAGCGATGTTTACATTTCAATCGCTTCTTCTTTCTTCTTTCTGCTTTATTCCCATGAGCATCGGGAGAGAGAACAAAGCAGAGTTCATAACTCAAGCAAAGCACGAATAATTTTTACCTCCTCTGGGAAAGACTAACAATGGATAGTGATAAACAGATCTTAGCATGATCTGGGGCTGCTTTGTGTAATTTACAGAGTCATCATATATTTACATTGGATAATGATTGAAGTAACACGACTATGATAGAATGTTTACCCCCAGAATCCCTGCGAGGACTCTTTGAAACAAAATGAGATAGCAGCGATGCACAGATATGCAGATATCAATTATCACATAAGAAAAACAATCCTTTACGTCAGATCGCTGCAGGTTATAATTGAGTCCTTGATCAAAACGCAGGCTCCCTATCATAAAACAGTTATTTTTAATCGGCTTTGACGTTATCTGTACAAATAGTGGAACATCGCCCTTCTGTAAAAGGTTTATAAGGATATCCGATGTCTGATTTAGCATTATTTAAGTTGCTGGTGATAAATTTCTGCTTTATGTCCTTTGTGTTATGTATGTTCGCAGCACGTACTACAATTTCAACACTGCATTGTATTCAGCGTTCAAAACTCAAGACCAAGAACTGCGCACACCTGTCCAATACCCTTTTGCCAGTGCTCAGGAATATTGCTCAGCAATAAACAACCCCACTACGTGTTATAACTACTGTATCGCCATACTGACCACATGCTGAAACCGGACAAAATAACTCTGTGCTCACGCAAAGGAAGTTATGTCTGCAGCAAAGTCCTCTTCAATAACCAGAAACAGAAGCGCATTAAAGTGCGCTAATACCGACCCGTCAAAACATCCTGTACCAGAAGACCAACATCAGGCGTCTAAAAATATCCATAGTTAAATGGTATTCTGAAGCACATGCATAGCATTTCATCGAGGTCGACATCTTTACATTCCTGAAGCCATAGAGTCTGAGGACGAATAGCCGGACTTTCCGCTGCCTGTGGATCCTCCACTCTCCATCAGGAGTCGCTCAAACTGATTTACTTTCGCATTTAGAAACCCTAGCACATCCGTGACATCCTCCCATTCGCCAGCCAAATCTTCGGACGATTGACTACTCGTAGTGGATCGAAAACTAGGCGTCCTTCTCAAGCCGCCTGTGTTGCTCGAAGCGCTTTTCTCTTTCTCCTTGAGTGTGGCCACCACAAGGTCTCTGTTTTTTTTGAAAGAGTCTGATCTCTGTGGTGGCGCGGGTCGTCTTACCGAAGGATGTTCCGTTTCTGAAGTTGCTTTCTCTTCCCGCCGCGCTTCTCTCCTCAGCTGACGGCTCTCGGCTTCCTTCTTCTGAAGCGTTCGCTCGTATTTCTTGTTCATATTGTGTAGATACCTCACCATTTCCTTCTCCCGCTTTAATTCGGTTTTGAGTTGACTTTGTGTCACCTTAAACCGGTCGTTTTGGTACTCCATTTCCTTGAGGCGTCGTTGCATGTTTTGGTTCTCTGTCTTGAGCAGAATGATAATTTTCTCCAGATTTGTGTTCTCGCCTTTCAACAGCTTCACAGCCATATGAAGGTGCGAACCTTGCACAACCGAAGACGTGGCTGCGTTTGCCTTTGTCATGAGTGAGTGTCGGAAAAAGAGGGTCCTTGAAATGATCTGCGCACCGCAATAACAGAACACTGAATTCGTTTCTGACCTCAATTAAACTTCGCTTGACGCTCACGTGCTGCTAGCTGTGCATATTTTAAAAGCTTTATTGACATCAGTCAACCCTCAGTGACGTCACAGGCAATAAAAAGCCCCTGATTGTGTACATGGCTGAAACGGGATTACCTCTTGTTCAAAAGTTGCTTTCATGAAAGATTTAGACTTCGTACCGACTTGCTTCTCTCGACGGCAAGAAGAACAGCTGGTCGTGTAATGATCCGGAAAATCATTTGTTAAAGTCACACAATCTATACAACGCTTTGTACACGGGCCATGGTAAAGAAAATGTTTAACATATTTGAGCGATAAGGCCGCTTCCACCGCAGACTTGATACGGCAAGAAGTTGCACTTATTGATACCTGCATGTATCAGTTGGTATTAAGCTATCGCAATGGCCTCATGCCGTGCGAAAGTCCTCGAACTTGGCGCGAAATAAGTGCGGTTATTTTTAATCTGATATCAAGATTTATATCACGGATGCCGTGGGCAGTACTTGGCCTGTGACCAGAGAAAATGATGTTTCCAGCAGATGCCGACTACCATACCGAAAATCTGTACATAGAAAGCCCCAATAAATCCTTTTGAACAAAAGAATAGGGTATAGTATACAGTGGCCCAGTCAGAGGAGTTAAGCCAAAGCGCGCTTTCAGAAGCCACAAACGCCGCTAAACTTTTTTCGGCCTTTTTCTACAATATATACCATTCAGCTCTTGTTCCCCGAGTTTGGATGCGTGTGAGAAATCAATGGTCTGTTTCAATACTCAAACCTAACTTATACCCAAAGAAAAAGCAAACTGTTTAAATCACGCCTTTGTCTTTCTTAAGTGGGTAAGAATAATCAAGTTTACTCGAGATCATCTTGTTGGTTTAAGCAACCATGCATGAATGACAGTCGGCACAAAAGTTTTCATGACCTTTTCTTGTTGCCTATGTACGGTATCACTAAGAACAACGGCTTTCTATGCGTGGGTTGTACGTGTCTCCTTCCTGATCTTTCCACTAGCCACGGCTTGAACTATTGACCGCAAACTCAAGTGCCAGTTTTGGGGGAAAAAAATCAAACTTAAACAGCAATAAAAGATTGATGTTCAGACTGATTTTCCAGTATAGCCAATTATGAGCGGCTGTAAGAAACACTTTCAACCAATCAGAAGCCAGAAAGTAATTTGCGTTTGGTTTTACTTTGAAGAAGTCAAATCAGCAGTGCGAGAGACTGCTGCCGACAAGGAGAGAATGCCATCGCCAACTGTTTGCTTGCGTTAGAACATCGCAAGCGGTTTTGATTGGTCAAGAATGCCACCAAACTTGTTTGGACTTATCTAATAGAAGTGTAGCAAAAGCTGAAAGTTGAGATTTGGCCTGAATCACTCAAATAAAGCCAATTGGTATTTTTCATTGTCAAATGTCATCGCTTCCGCATTGATCCGATTATACACTGATAATACATAAGAGCATAATGATTAACTCCCCACTCCAGTGTAGAATAGCAGGCATAACTATGATGCAACAGAAGACTTTTCAGTAAATTTGATCGAAGTGCATCTTGAGTCGCAGATTACTGGCGACGAAAGAGAAGCGATTGACCATCGCTGTATTGAGCTGTCTATAGCGATTATCACTCTGACGTCACTTATTGTTATTAATGTACCTACCAGAGATCTATTGGCTGTTAAAACAAAGAGTTCTTTTGTTTCACAGTTGGCAAAATTACGATAACAAAAGAAATGTTGGTAAACAATGATTTTCGCTATAGTGACAGTCAGAATGAATGTTCAAGTATTGTTGCCTTACGGCTGGTTATTGACCATATTAAAGAACGCTTTTATTTCACTGTGCAGTTGAGAAACTCTTTATGTGAGTACGGTAAGCGGCATAAAGTTTCTTATGTTTCTAAAGCATCTGTTGGCTTGAATAGTAGGCAGCTGATCCAAAGATAAATTCTTCTTCTGTCAGCCATACTGTCTCTTTATGGATGGTGAGGAGAATTTGTATTTTAAGTGAGACAGGATGCAGGGTTACTGAAGAGATAATAGAAACCGACTGAGCATTTCTCATTTGCTAAGGCATGCTTTGTTTTAACTGTTTATCTTAACTGTTTGTTTATTGCTTATTTGTAGTTAAACTAATGTCCTTATCTTGCTTTTACATATCCCCGGCTTTGTGTTGTTACTACAGGATTGTACTATAACTGGTATCCATTGCAAGAGGCATCTAGATTCCACTGTTTTATGCGTTTTCTTATAAGACTATTGAGAAAAGTATGAAAAGATTGACAGCCCAAAAGACAATCTGTCAGACTGAGTTATGTGTTATTTTATTGCCTTCACGGTGAACATATATTTACATTTGTTTTGGGGACACATGTTTGCATTTATTTTTTATTTAACATAGCGTTGTCTTTATTATCTGAATATTGTTTGGCTAAGTGGAACATTTATTGACGGCAGATCAGGAAGGTCGATTAGAAAAAAATGTCTGTACAAATTGAGGGTTTGCACAACGGCCTTGCTGGATGGCAGGAACAATGAAATATTTTGCCATACCAATAGCATTTCTTTCCCAAAGGAATTGAATTCTTTTGTTCCTGCCATCCAACATGGCCACCGTGCAAACCCTCTATTGAATGTCAATATTCTATAACTACTATAAAATAAGAAACATCGTTATTTTTTTTTCTATTATTGCTGCTCAGCATATGTAACAAGAACCAGATTTAAACCTGTATCCAGGGCCATGACGTTTGTCAGTTGTGCCTGTCCTAACACTCGAATGCTTCACATTTACTATCGCGAGTCTTTTCATCCTTCTTAGTAATCAAGGCCTTTAAGGCGTACGACTTGGGAGTGTTTTTCGATGCCGATGAGTTACTTGGATTTCGTCTGGCTTTGGTGTTTTGAAGTTTTCTTTTAAATTCGCGCTTAACCTAGGAAATACAAGAAATAGAAGCGTAAGGCTTGTTCAAGAGAATTGCTACTGACTTTTAAACTCCAAAACCTTTCCTTGTTTATCAAATGCTTAATTGTTAGAACTGCAAGTCATTGGTTGAAATCATCCGATTTAACACTCGCCCAAAATAAGAATTTTGATGGGTTTCACACCATCACGACACAAGGCTTAGGTTAGACTCACATGATAAAAATGCGTTATTGCACCAAATGTGATACGATTTTCAAACATCACTCGCCTGTATTCGTAAGAATCATTGGGCGAATGCTTTTTAGTGCAACCTTACAAAATCGCTCGCGGGTGTTAATCATTAACTTTACTCGTGTGATTACATATACAACCAATGACAGAAAGTGTCTCGTGTTTTTCTAATTTATACAAAACTCGCTCAACCAGCTGTGGTCAACCATTAGAATAACTAAACCGTATAAGGTATGTTTCATTCATCCTGCTAAGCGCTTTGCTATTGGCTGGGTTGTTTTATTTGTTTTAACAACTTTTATTTGGATCGACTTGGCCAAATACGGTACGACACAAACAAGATCCCCAGAGTCCCATGCATAGCCCTAATGATTAATTATTAACATTGAAGGTTATTTGATGTCTGATTGACAAAGCACCAAATATAGAACTATCAATTAGCCTAATAGAGGGATATATCAAGGAGACGATAACTGTCGCGCCTAGAGATTAAGGGTATGGTGCATGAATTATTGTAACGGTAACCAAGGCAACGTGCGACTTAAATACTACAGTAGGTTACATAAGCGTATAAGAAGATTGCAAGATAATATAGATCACGTGTTACTTGTTTTTTGCTCAGGAAAACACACCGAAAATACAATAACAGGCCACTGAGCTGTTGGAACATCTGGTATAACAGACGGCAATATCAAGTGATGTTGGACCAAATATGTTGTGGTTCACTTACCTCGGTGCTGCCAAGACAGTACATCAAGAAAATGAGAAATCCCTATGTAAAGAAGACAATCGGTGCGTGGATCAATCTTAAACTTATTTATCTGTGATAATGATGCCGACTTACGCAACGTCACTAACAACTCAATTATCCAAACATCCTAATCTCGCAAAATATCAAGAAGAAAAAATTCCACTGACCTGTAATGAGCTGCATATGGTGAAAAGGTACTCAAAAACAATCGTTTTCTCGTTTATAGCTAAGAATCCAAACACCCAAGTCAGGCCCATAATCGGCAGCAGGGTCACAAAAGCTTTAAGCAAGGACCTGGAAATAAAAAAACAAGACAGTTTCAAGATAGTAAAAGGACATTTCTGAGACGCCTGATGCCTCTGTTTCAAAACGAGGCCTAGTCTGAATTCTTTCACTTACGAAAATGGGTTTGACTCGCATGAAAATGATCATGCGATTCAAAACAAAATTTGGCATTAGGGTACGTCATACATAGATGATGCATACATAGCACACAGCTGTTAGTAAATATTTCGAGCCCTCAAACAATATACACATCAAACAACAAATTTATGGAGGGAACACGGAACGCCGGGTTTATTTCTAGAAACGTTTCTGCACCCAACAATCGAGGGGCTCATGTATCCACAGTACACTCGATACATTCACATATGTGTATGTTGTAAATAGTTTGGACTGGATCCGTTTTTGTCTACTGTGATGTTTCCGCTATAAATTTTAGTTATGCACGAAATCTTCTGTGCCAGATCAGGGAAACACTATTTTTGTGACTTCGATTTATTTTGTTTGAATGTGCGAGATAATCAAACATGAGTAACACTGAAGCACCGTAAGGAATGGTTATATTCGTTTTCCCAGTTCAAACGTACAATAATGTGTGTAAAAAAATGGAAAATAACAGTTTAATAGAAACATTCGTCCTCCTGTTTCTCAGATAGTTTCGAGAGTTGTATTTCGATGTTTCAGTGAAAGACGACTGGCATGAAGATCTTCCAAAAAATGGTTCAAAATCCTCGTCATATTGCTTCGTCATTTTGCAATCAACACTCGAATTGTAGTGGAAATCCTCTCAATTGCCTAGTTATCAGGCAAAGCAGGTGCAGATGTGGTATTGGACATCTAAGGCCCTGTTTATATGGAGGAAATATGTCCCGGGGAGTCGAGACACTCTCTACCCCAAGTCACCATGGGCGTGCCAACTGTCGCAGAAATAATTCTTTGTAAATCGCTGCGCGCCGTCTACATGAAAACTAACAACTTGTCTCGGAGGGAGGGGGGGGGGGGAGGGGGGACAACACTTTGTAGTGTAAACGATTCGCTTAGATTTACAAAGAAACGTGTGAATAGTTAACGTGCCCATGGTGACTCGTGTACTGAGTGTGTCTCAGGTCCAAAGGGCTTAGACGCAAAATTGCTGAAACCTTTTTAGCCCATGACAGCGTTCACATAAGGAATCTTACTTTGTAGAAGAGGGGCACTCGTCTTCAAGCATCTTGGCTGTCACTTTCATCACTCTTACAAGAATGAAAAGGTTGATCTGGGAACGCAAAGCAGTTAAAATCATGCAATATGAAGTGTTTTACAACAACGTAGTGTCCATTGATAATAAATTGTGTTGCTAATGGTTTCACTCCCAAGAGTGATCCATTTCAATTTTCTCCTTCGATCTCTCATTGTACAGATACATCATACAGTATGGAGAACTTAGCTTTTGATAGCTTGCTTAGATGAAAGCCGATTGAACTAGCAATTCCCACTACATCACTCATGCATACATTTTCTTCTTGAAAGGTTAGGAGAAACTGTATTTTGAGCTTGGGAGTGAAAGGTTTAAAATAATCAAAGCAAATCGCCCGTCTATATATTATAAATCCGTAATTATTCACGTGTGTATCCATTGAATTGTTTTCCTTAACGGGTTACTTGTTCTTCTCGATATTCATCGCACAACTTCGATGCTCTTATACAAGTGTATTATGTGTTGTAGACAAATTATGGCAAAGCACGAATTCCCAAAGCAAAGCATCATGAACTATAAGCTCAGTTTTTATTAGTTTCAGAAGATATATTTCATATTTCTAGCTATTCTATTCTCCCTCTGGAAAAGAAGCATGACCTACCAACATGATGACCATGCACGGGGCAGCAAATGCCCATATGGCTCCACTGTCAATTGAAAGCCAGCAGCTACGAAAGAGAAGAGGATACAAGGTAATATTTAGAGGCTAATACAATAGTATAGGGAGTGTTTATTTTATTAGTTCAGCCAATCCCAAAGCTATAAGAAAAAACATTTCAACCAATCAGAAGCCAATTAAAGTGAGTTGCGATTGGCTTTACTTTACCAATCAGCAGTGCTCAAAATTAGCGCGGTTGTCCGGTCGTCCGAGACGAGCAAAACGTATCTCGGAAGTAATTTGACTTTTTTTTTATTCACTAGGATAATATGGTTTAAAACAAATAGGGAACCATCATGCAACAAACGAATAAGATATAGATAAGAACGTCCAGCACAAAGTAACAGTACTGTGGCTTACACTTTGTCCGACACCAGTTTACCGCGAAAGGCTATCGCTGAAGCCATAGTGAGAAGGATGGGAACAACTAAAAATGGAAACAATCGAAACAAATAAGTAAGGACACACCCACACATGCTCAACTTGTTAAAGGCCATAACCCTATAACGATTTGTTAAGATGTGGCGGCCAGCAATAGTTAGCTCTAAGTTAATCATGGACTCTTCAACTCCTGACAGTAATCAACGTCAATTTTTTTCTTGGCTTTTGACAGCTTGTTTCGATAAATGGGATTGAACCAACCCCCCCCCCCTCCCCCCCTGCGTTTTGAACTTGGGAATGAAAGGGTTAATCAGCTGATCAGGAGTTACTATGGTTACACTTTCCACTCTTGAGATTGATCAACTTGAATACTCCTTCAGTATTCAAACTGTGTGTGCATCCAACCTCGTGTATTTAGCTTCTTCCTTGAATTCTGGCTTCGTGGTTCGTAACATAGTATATTTTCTGTTTACTTTACTGTATATAATCTAAATGGTAGAGATAAACTATTGTTGCAGATATGAAACATACCCCATCCGATAACATCAACTATGAAACATACCCCATCCGATTACATAGTAATAGCGCTTTTTCCCGGCCACTCCAGTATTGAAGACGCGAATTACCATGGCGTAGATGTGAATCCCTTCAGATAGCATCCATAAAAACACGCAGAGGTTGAAATAATACAAGCCTACAGCCAAACTGTAGCAACCTATCTGCAGGAGCATATCAAGGAATAATTCACTCGTCAGTTCAAAAAAAAGTAAAAACTAAAGACAAACGGACCGTACATTTCCGAGATGCCTGTTGCCTTGTCTGTTTCAAAAAAAACTTTTCTTATGAAAATAACTTTCACTCGGCATATTCATTTTCACGCTAATTTAATCTTCATAAGAAAGGTTTCGCACCAGGCTTCTTTTTGAAACAGAGGCAACAGAGGCAACAGGCATCTTGGAAATGGCCTTAGTTTGCAGTGTGTGTGTGTGTATGTGTCTTTGATTTTAAAATAGAGATCATTAAAGCGACTATGCCATTGGAAGAGAGACAGAGAGGTCTTTTTTCGCTGGTAAAATTTCTCCTGCTAGAAATTACCTTTGACATGTTTGGTTTTATCGCAAATGCTGCTACCAAAAATAAACTTTGTGCCAGTAAGATGGCGATAACCAGATTCAGGTGGATCAGAGTTCTCTGCGACCGAAGGCTTCTGTAGAAAAGAAGAAAGAATGACGTTTCACTATACACTTCCAAGAAAGATCAACTTCAATTTTCTCCTTCAGTTTCTCGCCACAGATACGTCATGTAATATGGAGAACTTGGCTTTTGATAGTCTGCTCAAATGAAACTTGTTAAACTAAAAGGTTTAAAGTTGATGTTAGCATAAAAGTTTGGGAGAACCTGCATTTTGAGCTTGTAAACGAAAGGATTAAGTGGACTTACAACTTATGTTATTACAGAGTATACTTACGGTAGATAAAGGTAAACACAAATCGTCATAATGCAGCCAAGGATAGAAATCGCGCAACCAATGCATGTTACGATGGTTAGAGCTAGCTGGTGCTCTTCAGGAAGCTGCAAAACCAGGAAATTCGTTTACAGTTAATGCCAACACTGTTTGCTTGCAGGTGCTAATTTACCGGCACTCTTGTAACATAGAAACAATTCCCAACTAACAAGCAACTGTTGGGGTTAATTCAGCTATTCCTAATCCGGAACACGCGGAAGACGTGAAGCAAAATGAAGTAAAGGGAAAAGCGGAAGAAATTTGATGAGCAAACCTTGACATCTTTGACTTTAGTGAGTACAGCAAAGCTGGTCAAGTGCGAACAGTGACACGTGACACTTGTGACGTCTCTGCTAGCCACGTGACATCCTCCTGTAGACCACGAGCCATGGCCAGTTTCAGTCTCTTCACTGAGAAAAAAAAATGAAGAAACCTTTAACACTGCCAGTCAATATCACCTCTAACACTTTCCCTAAAATAAGGAATCAGTTTGAGAGACAGACAGACAGAAACAGAGACAAGACAGAAGGACCGAGATCAACTTCAATTTTCTCCTTCAGTCTTTCACTATATAGATATATCATACAGTATGGAGAACTCGTTTTGATAGCTTGCTCAGAGAAATCTGATCAAACTATCAGTTCTTACTACATCACTCGTGCATTTTCTTCTTAAAATGTTGGGTGAAACTGCATTTTGCGTTTGAGGATGAAAGGATTAAATCGTGTATATGGTCCACCTTGATTTCTTTTTCTTCCAGAACACACATGCATCTGTTGTATTAGGGCTCTCCTGATAAGTAAACAGAACTCATTTCAGATTTTCAGATAAACAGCTGCCCTTCGTGCGACAAAAAACAGTACATAAAAAGACAAAATGTTGCAGTAATACTAAAGAAGCTAATGATTCGTACAGAAAAATCAAATAAACTGTCACATAACTGACAATAATATATATCTCGATCATCTTACACTGTTCATAATGAATTCTCCCTCCAAAAATCTTTGTGTAGTAATATTTCCATCATGCATCTATCTATTTGATTATCTGGCCTAGAACAGTCCCTTCGCCGCTCCTTCTTTTTCCTGCTTACGCATCAGTTTATACTTTTAATTATCGTCGACGAACATACGGCTTACATCGACTTCATTTATTCCAGAGTGGAGGCTCAGTTCTAACACGATGGCTTTCGATAAGTACATAAAGTACAGTATCTCACGTAAAATAATGCAATTCACTGGCAAACCTTGTTAACGTGAAACAGAAGCTTCACTGGAGTATCAAAGGAAGATGTTGATTGTGGCTGCACTATCACATTCATCACACGACTATCAACTGATGAGTCACTGAAAATAATACAAGTAAATAAAATATAAATACGTAATAAGAAAACTAATTCACGATAAGTGGACGACAACTACTAACGTCTCGAAATGGGCTAAATCGATGTTGCAGATTTTCACAATATCTTTACAAAGTGTTTCATCTGATTGTTGGTGCTGTTTCCCTTTGAAACGTCTGATGTTGTGCAAGCTGTGATGTAGTACTTAGAAGTGATGGTTGCCCCCGGGGGGGGGGGGGGGGGGGTACTCCCATATATAAGTCATATAGGTATTTGCCTCCCCAATCATTTTCAGCGTTTATAGTCTGAAATAGGGTATCGATTTTGAGCCTTTGGTCTGAAATAGAGTCGAAAATCGCACATTTTGGTCTGAAATAGGGTAAAGGTTTTCAGTCCCGGGCGGCACACTCGCACCCAAAATTTTGAGGAGTACCCCCCGGGGGATGGTTGAGCAGTGAAAATTTATGTTGTGTCATGCTGCGTTGTACAACATTGCTTTATATAACTAATCTATAGTTTAGGCCAGTTAATATAGTTTGGTCTAACATGCAGGATGGTATAGTACATTGTGTATGGTATGTAATCGCATGTTATGTTATGACGTGGTGTGTTATCGTATAATTATGTTATGATGTAGGATAGCATTGATATGGTTTGTTATGATGTGGTATGGTAAATGAGTTTGTTATTGTATGGTGCAGAGACTACTAAGTACTACTTACTTTAACTGATTCATGACATTTGGAGGTTTGTAGATTAACCACACTGCGTGGCCAACGCTACGACCTGTTGAAGGAAAACACGTAAAAAGAGAAGTGGATATCAGGCGAAACCTGATATTTGCTTAATAAAAATGCATGATGAATCGACTAAAGGTCTATAGTTGAAGGCTACTAGACGCCGTCAAATGCAACACTTGCTGGACGAATGGTAACACTAAAGAAACGTTAGCTCAAACTTCTGAAACGGCGCCAGCTTTCACAGATTCATCATGCGTCTTTTTGCACGCCAGCGCAATCAAAAAGCTAATTCTCCCAAGTACTAGCTTTCCACTGGCTTTCGTTTGTTAGTTTTTCGATTCGTTTTGTTTTGTTTTTAACATACAGTTTTGTCAATTCATAGATCAGCAAATGTACCAACCTTTTTCCACCACAAATGCTTTTCTTGGTAACACAACGTTGTTGTCGCCCATCTCTGTTCCGTTTAATGGTGCTCTCAACTTTCTGCGCAGGTTGAGCTCTGGCATATTTGTGAGATCAACAGCATATGCTGCCAACTCTGTTAGAAAAAAAAAAAAAAAAAAAAAAAAAAAAAAAAAAAAAGTGCTAAATAATCGCCCGGGACCGGATGTTCGAAAACCGCCGATTAAGCTAATCCAGGATTAACCAAATTCCAACAAACAAATAACTTTTACTCACCCAGTCCATGGTCTTCAGTTGAAAAAAATATTGAATCGGGACCGTTTGGATCTAACTGCTTGGAAATAGCAAGAGCGCCTTTCTCAATTGCGTCTATCACTTGAAACGCATCAGAGCCCTGAAATGTCAGCAAAAACAAAGTAACAACTTGGGGACGGTTTACATGGAAGAAGGGTTACCCTCCTAGAATGGGCAGAAGGGTCAAAACTAGTTTAACCCTACTTTACATGCAAAGTGCTATACCTAGGGCTATCTCGCACCCTACCTCAAGCGTTTACATGGCTTAAGTAAACAAAGAGTTGTCCCTGCTATGAGCCAGGGTTACTTGGAAAAATAAACTATCATTAATTTATCCAAATTTTTATCATGGCTTCACTGTGTACATGTACTTTGGTTTACTTACCACTACGCCGCTCGAGATTAGTTTCCCGGCTTGGTCAATAAAATCCTGGAAAGACAAAATGAGGAATAAAGAGCAGAAAAAAACGGTGATAAATTACGCCAAACTAAAGTTAACATTCGGAAGTGATTTGTGGAATCATATTTGAAGAGAACCAAACACAGACGTGCTCATCGTACTAAGCCTACGCTTTTGAACAGTGCATGCAGAGAATGGTTCCGTTTTGTTACATACCTGTATTTCCTTTGGATTGCTGATATTTAACCTGGAGGCACCTAAAAGCGCGAGAGAAAGTATAAAGTTATTATTACTATCAATTATTACAAAAAAGTTTGTACGAAAAAAACCAAACGAACACTTCGAAAACTGTCTCTTAGGATCAAAAAACAATCACAATTTTATAAAATAAAGTTTGCAAGGAAAAAATCAAATTGGTGAAAACGAAATTATATCTCTTTTTGTGGTTATATAGAGCGGAGTTCCACTAGCAAAACTGAAACCAGTCCAGACATAGTATCGCTGGCATGATCTCTACCCTACCTACCTTGTAGAAGCCCCTGAATCGACGGCATTGACGTAGCGGGAGGGACTTTCCTAGTCTCTGTAGAGGTATCTTCTGTTTACAGAGTAAAAACAGAGCTATACCTCCTTATTTGGTTTTATGTACATCTTCCTCTACCTTTTCCAGTAACATTATTGTTTATATATTCTTTTATTATACTTTTCTTTATTTAACTTATTACTTTTATTTCCATATTTTTCTCATACATTTATTATCAGGGTGCGTTCGTTTGACCCCATTTGGGATAAAAATAGCTGCGCCTGAGTAAAAGTGTTTAAAAATACATTAAATAAGTTTCCAGTGAATCTATTTTGTTTATTTGTTTCGTTTGTGTAGATATATATGCAGTGCTGTGGTATACAGGCAACTCTCTCAAGACGAACACCTCTAAAGGCCGGAGTGTCAGGTTTTTTGGTCCGGCCGGCAGAATTTCACTTACTTGTCTGCGTCTAGCCCTCTATAAAGCGGACACCTCTATAAAACGGACAACAAGACCAGGTCCCGGGGGTGTCTGTCTTAGAGAGAGTTCACTATCTATAGCGGCATGTATTGTCAATATGAGCACGCGGGTTTCTTTCTATTGTCTTCGCACGATGTCTACATACCTTGTTGCGTAAAGGTTATTACCGTCGACAGCTTTGACTGAGAAAACGGTAATGTCGTGGGAGAGACTTTCCGAATCTTTTTTGTGGTCGTATTTTCTGCCACAGAATAGAAACGAAGCTTTGTTTTCCTGTTGCATAGAAATACAATGCTACACAGCGGTTTATTAATTAAAGCCTGATTTTTACACAAGCGGCGCAAGTACAAACGGAAGTGAAAACAAGCTCTAGAACAAGGCTCTAAATTATACATATCTGAATTCTACATCTGAAAATATATCTCATACATTTGAGGCTGTGGTAACTCAAGGGATTAGTTTACAACTCTCAGGACCAATTCCAACTGTCCGTTTTAAAGAGGTGTCCGTCGTAAAGAGAGTTCAGTTAGTCAAGCAAATAACTGAAGAAACGGCAGAGACTGCACTACCAGGGGCTCGTCTTAGAGAGGTGTCCGTTAAAGAGGGATTTGACTGTAAGTCTAAGAGTGGGACCCAACTTTAAGTTATCTGACATTTTCTACGACACAAGCTGTGTACAAGAAAAAACAGGGCTTGCATACGATGTGACATTTACCTTGAGTTAAACCAATTTAGATAGTAATGGCGAAGAACCTGCCTAAAATAGTTTCGAGAATAAACAACCAATAACCCCCTCCCGGCCCCGGTAAAGCTCCCTAAACAAAGATGCTTGCCACGTACCTGGACAAAGACGGTCGGCAATCTCCGGAATCTTAAATGGAAGAGCATCTGCCGTACTTATGAACAGGTTGCTTTGGTTATTCACTAACCCTTGAAGCTTCAGAACAACACCAGTCTTGTTGCTAATCACAGTTGCAACCGTGACAACATCCAATGTCTCAGACAGTGCCAGTATATATGCACTCAGTACGTTGCTGCTCCTTATTCTACCATCATAAGTGATTACGAAAAAATACTTCAAAATTTTCAAAGGAACTGCTGCGTAGAACGTTAAAGCATCAGTGTACAAAACGGTGAAGTCAACCGGCAGCGAAACATTGCCTTCATATTCTACTCGCGAGATGAAGTAGTTAAGTTCCGCCAAGTTGGCAAACTGTCTAAAGGGGACTTTCAACTCCGCTGTGCCTTTGTAGAGAATAAGCCCAATTCGAGATTGAGTCAGATTAATTGCTCGGCTCATTCTGAGGGTGAGGTTTAACTGCAAGTTAATCTCTTTTGGGTCCTTTCTGGCCTCCACAGCAAAAATTATGTACATAGGAGTCGGGCAGGGATCTGAGAAAAAATAAAAAATTCCTGATATTAAACTAGAATATCCCTCAACGATTTGACATTCTTAGTAGATTATTCATTCCTTCGAAAATGGCCAAACACTCGGGGCCCGGATGTTCAATTCCAGATTATCTGACCCAGGATTAACCAAATTATTTTTCTTGGCATCTTGGGGTTCTTGATCTTGTTCTGATTCAAATCATATCGAGGAAGTCGTATTGTGAGCGAAACCTTCTCATTTTTAGGCCTAAAATGCCATAAAAGTTTAGACCTAATCCAGGATTAGCCTCATCGAGCTTTGAGCAACCCACAGACCAGAGTCAAAACCAGGCAAAAATGACCAATACTTCTGATTAACTGACAAGAAGCAAGCAGTGATGGCGTTCCCTTTCACTGCTCTTGGTCTCTTCTTCAAAATAAAACCAAACGCAAACAACTTTTTAGAGCCGTTTTTGGATGACTGTCGAAAACCAAAACCAAAGTAATCACACAGGCCAATCACAGAGACTGAGAGAAAACAGTTCAGCCAATTGGAAGCCAAAGTAATTTACGTTTGGTCTTGCGTTTGGTTTTACTTTCCAATCAGCAGTGCAAGTACACGTCATCGCTTGCGTGAGAAGTGTTAGGTTTTGGTTTTGGTTTTGTCTCTGATTGGCTGAGCATGCTGACAAACTCGTGTGGACCAATCCGAAAGCGAAGCAAACGCAAAACCAAAGCAATCACACAATTACTTTCGACACAGTCATCCGAAAACCGCTCTAGCTTATGATTGGTTGAAAGTGTTTTTTTACAGCCTTTGTTATCGGCTGTGTTATTTTTTTGGTTTTGAATTTCGACAGTCATCTGAAAACAGCTATACAGTAGTGAAGCTACTTACTGACGGGGACCATTTCAACGTAGGCGACACCATTAGCTCCAGCTCCTCCAACGGCGTGACTAATATTTTCTGAGTCACGCTGAACTCCCCCAGAACCCCCTGCGGCACCGTACCCAAGACCTCCTTCAGACGAATGGTCCCCTCCTCCCCTTTGAGCTCGGGGTCCTGTGTTGTTAATTAATATGCCTCCTTCACCACCAAGTACAGAGAGATCGCCAGAAACGGAGTCTTCGCCATCAGAACCTAATGGCGCCGACAATAATATAAATAATGAAATGATTTACATGCGCTCAAACTCCTGTACATGAACGACAAAAGATCCAAAAACCGCTCTAGGTAATGTTTAATTTACCTCGACGTATGCTTAAGAGAAAGTTGTCGATTCCTTTGATATCTTGATGAGAGGTTGTGCCATTGCCGCATCCTTCGCCCCCTTTAGCGTCAACAAGTGTCCCGAATGACGTCGCTTGACCACGTGATTGACTTATGTTCAGTCCTCCGCGGCCGACAATGACTTTGATTGTGCTAGGACCCAGGACATCGATTGTTTTAGTCGCGAACTCGCCGCTTTTTCCTCGGCCCAAGCGATGCTCTTCACATCCGACTCCCCCTCCTCCCACAACGAAGACATGCAGGCGATGGCGTCCGTGTGGGACCGCGAAATCCGTGTCCTTAACAATCAAATTACAACTGCCTGAAACAAAGCAAATGTGAGAGAGTGTTTAGACCATGGGCCAATTCAATAAACATTCACACATGCATTTTACAAGTCGAACCACCATTCTAACACTACTCAACGGAATCTAAAAGCTCACAAAAATGTGCAAGGTGTTACAGATGCAAACAAGATGCATACCTGCCTCAGTATGATGCGGTGGTATTGGATTAGGATTAAAGTGTGGTTTAACGTGTATGAAAACTGATCCGACAGCTTGTCCGAATTCTGACCGGCGTAAATCCGACGACATGTTGTCGTCCAGTTCCTGCATAATGTTAGGGTTCGTTCATACTTTGATCGCTAAAATGGGGAGACCGGTGCCAAGGTCGTATCAGTACACTGATCTTAGGCCGATCTAAGAACAAAAAATAGATAGCTACACACACTCGGCTCCTGCCTGGTGTGAAAGGGCGCTTCCAAAAAAAAAAAACAGAAAACACACGATAAACAGAAAAACAGCAAATTAAACATTTTAAAGCCATTTGGAATTTTGCATTTTTAGTTATTCAAGCAGGCACAGGAAACTTAATAGCAAACCATGTCAATTAAATGTCAGATATTCAAATTCGTATTCATTATTAAGCGCGTGCAATTACGATTATTCTCGAATAAATCCAGTTAAACGTAAATGTCCAATGTTAAGAATCCTTCGACGATAGCTCTAAGATCCAACTCTTCCCAATTTGGATCCTATCGTCGATAACAGATATATAATTGCCATATTGTTACTGCACGACTGTACGTGGTGCTTAATCAAATATTTATTGTAAGACTCGTTTTGTTTTCTAAATTAAATCTTGTATCTCTCACAAAACGGGTAAAAAATACAACGAACTTTATAAAAGTAACCTGGTTTTTAGGATGCATGAAACAGAAAGTAAAAGGCACATGTATAAATTTCGTTTTCAACCATTAATAGACAAACGCATCATAATAATACGTGTGTATACTTATTTGTGGTCCGATAATTCTCTAAACATGTCAAATACTGCCTTATACTCTTGACCTATTAGCCACTTTCAGCGTGATTTCTGGCTTCATGTCAGAAAATTTAGGTAAGAAATGCAGACATAAATAGAGGAGAGTAGCAACTGGGAGAATACGAACATTTTATACAGCTAATTTAGAATGCTAAATAGCAGTTTTGTTTCCTGCCCTCACCCAAGCTTCGGCTTAGAGGTAAGAGTAAAACTCTTTAAAGAACATTTTATCACTGTCATGCACTTGACAACGGATAAAACCATGATTCATGGTTACATTCAAATAAGAGATGGGCTGAAAAATTGTACCACGAAGGCGGCGACCGTTTATAATTTTCTAAGAAACGATCAGAATCAAGTTTCGTAATTGCAATAAATAATTGGAATTTGATGCTTTGACCTGCGCAAATATGTTTGGATCGACTGGTTAACCTTAAAAATCGTTCATCCCTTCGCGTTGGGCATGCTTTCACAAAACCGCAACAGTCAAATTGAGTGTGTTATGGAACGCTATGGTAGTACAACAGTAAATGAGCGGTTAAATATTAACATTATGCAGCCGACCTTCAGTGTTCATACATTATCCTTACCAAAGGCAAAGAAACACTGTAGCAAACTGAGGGATATCAAGAGAAACTCGTCGAAATATGTCCACCAATTCATGCTATCGCGTGCCACTATTAGCTTGACGCTCTTCGGTCTGACTGAGATGACTGTGGCTGAGATTCGAATTTGGATGAATTCATAGATGTCTGTCCAGATAATTAGTCATGTGACATCTGCAGGCCAATTACACGCGGGCATATGCACATGCGCACGACGTCATGATGCCCCAGCACGTACAATGTGTACTTTACCGATCGAATTATTGTAAACGAACCTTCGGTCGGATATTATTCGGCGCGCGCCGTTAGTTCAATGTGAGTCATCACGTTGTAATACAGTCAAGAAAAGGCTACCTAATGGTTTCAGGAACGTGCTTGTCGTGCTTGTGGGCTACGAACGTGCTCGCAACATCATTGTACGTTTGTATTGTATGTTTATATTGAAGCGTTCTTGCTCGCTGTCAAGGCAACTGAAATGTCGTGACGATGCATGCTGATCATAGCGCTTTTCAATATTCATTGTGTCACTTTTACAGTTGACGAAATTAAAATAACCTGTTCCCGGTCCGTTCATTTCAAAACTCCTGGCACTCTGAGCTTCGGATAATCCTCAGCTTTACTTTATGCATAGTGTCTTCAACCTAGTATCATTTTTTCACGTAGTGACAATGAATGCTGTCCAGTAATGTTTGCTCAAAGCCAACAAATGCATTTTCCTCAAAAGCGCTTATGTAATTAATGTTCCATACTTTGTCCTTTCGCACAATCTAAATCGGTAGAACGCGAATATGTAATTAGCTTCGCTTGAGACCACATCGGGTCAACACACTGAAGCTACCGGCCTTTAAAAGCTGTTTTCCACGACATTCCAGTTGCCTTGACAACGAGCGAGAACGCTTCGGATATAAACACGGTCTGAGTTTCGCTCAAAAAAGTCGAGGAATCCAAAGAACATAAGTAAAACGCGAGTCGCAAAAGCAGACCGTATAAACGAGCGGTTGCTACGTTATCGACAAAGAACACTAAAGTAACCTTTTGCTTTGACGACCTCCGCAAAGGAGATAAAGACTCACTGCACGTGCTGAGCATTATGAATTTGCGAGCACGTTCGTAGCCGACAAGCACGTTCCTGAAACCAAAGTAAAAAGGCGCATGTGCACATGCCCGCGTGTAATTGGCCAGCAGATGTCACATGACTGATCATCCAAATATTAATGAACGTTACCATTTTATCGCCAGCGAGTCAAACAGTGATCGGACAAGTCGGATTCTTCGATGGGATTGACAGGAGGATACGCATATTTCGCGGATGATAACAATCACAGACACGGGCAATGAACACTGGTCGAGAAGGACCCTTTAAAAATTGTCATAAAATTTCACATCACGTTTTGCTGTTGTTCTTGATGAAGATGACGCTTTCCATTTTATGTTAGAACGTTAACCCCCTCCCACGAGTGATGAACTTCAATGCTTTACAATTTTTACAACATTTCATACAGTGAGGAGAACTTGGCTTTTGATACCTTGCTCAAAATGAAAGCCAATTAAACCAGCGATTCTCATTTCATCACTCATACGTTTTCTTTATAAACGTTAGGAGAATCTGTGTTTTGATCTTGGTAGTGAAAGAGTTAAACAGGTGGGCCCATTAGTGCTCAAAACCGCGAATCATGGATTAGGTCGAAACTTTTTTATCATCGATCCACTGAACCTTTTTTCTGTGAAAATATCAGTGTATCTAATGAGAAAAAAATTCTACTTTCACGCTAAAGTCGTTAATATGTATGTGGAAACTCCTGTGTGTTTGACAAGTGACAGAAGTGTCAGCTGAATCTGATGAGAGGCCAAATTCTGTCAAGACCCAGTGGCTACAGAGTACGATTATGCTAATCTGTTTGCCATTTTGAGCCTGAAAATAGAAGCAATTCGCGCACAAAACGAGTTCCTACATACGTTTTCTGAGCTACAACAAGCTCTTCAACTGGTCTTTGACCAAAATCCTGCAATGTGTTGGCAGCGAGTGTTGTGCAGAGAGCAAGAATTTCATAAATCCTGGGTTAGCTTATTAACCACGTGAGGCTCTGAATGCTAAGATAATAAGTTAACAAAAAATAAAAAACCCTTACCAAAGGCAAAAAAATGCTGCAGGCAAATCCACAGAATCACGCTGAAAATTCCTCCCAACCAAATCATGCTGTTGTGTGGTTCAATATCAGTGCTAGAATAATGCACAGCGGGCCGAGCGAGATTAATATGTCACTGCAAGTTAATTATACAACTATCTTACCAGCTGTCTTTGTTTGCCTTGAAAACGATATAAAGCACGCACGGAGAGCAAGAGTGTTTTTCACTTTAAAAACTTTATCTTCAATCGATAAAGCTAATTGAGATTACTGTGAAACACCTTTTCGGGAAACTTCTTCGTTATCGTCTCCAGCGTGTGGCAGTGTGCTCTTTGCTCGAATTAGCAGAATTAATGATATTGCAGCAGTTTTTTTTTTTCGGTTTGGTTTAATCGAATTATTTGGTATTTTTCGCATATTATGTAAAAGAATCACCTAAAAACGCAACCAATTTTGTGTCTAAAAAGTTGTTTTAGGCATTCTGTTCGCATCAATTAATGTAAAAGATAATTCGCACGTCAAACTATTGACTTATGTAAAGCGGAGAAATTACCATAAAGGAGAGTTCTCGAATAGCACACGGAAACCACGGAAGACACAAGCAAAAACTAGAATGAAAGAAACACGCTCTTTTCGTAGTTCTAGAATGTGTAAAAAAAGTTTGATCATGTGACGAAAGCACGCAAGCACGCCAGTGTTTTAACCCTTTCACTCGGCCCAAGTTCAAACGCCTTTTATGAATAACGTCATGAGTGATGAAGTGAAAACGCTTTCTGAGCAAGCTATCAAAGGTAAGGTTCTCCGTACTGCATGGTGATCTATCTCAGGTGAGAAACTGAAGGAGAAAATTGAAGTTGATCATTCTAACAGTGGTTCATGAACTCTGGCTACCTGAGCTCCGTTTTTTTTTTTTTTTTTTTTTTTTTTTTTGGCTTAAGCTTGAGGTTTTACGAGCGTCACACTGAACTACAAAATCTGCACTTTTGTGCATAACCGCTGACTCAAAAATGAGGTGGCCGCACGGCCGAAAAACGTATTTCCGCGATGTCGCAAGCCTGCGAATAAAGCCCATTCACCCAAGCTAAACGGGTTGTATTCGAAGGCCACATTTTCGCCTAAGTTTTGGAAAGCCCATGCACTTATTGAAATTGCCACAACACGAACCGCATCAACAACAACATAAACACTATAATACTTATTAATGAGTGGTCACACTCTTAGGTTCTGTTTGACAATTCAGGCGAAGGAAGTGAGCATTGCCATTACTTATTGGGACCTTTCACTTGAATGAATGCACATGCCTTTCAGGTTCATTTGGCAGTTCAAGTGTTGGACGTGAACACTGCTATTAGAACGTACTACTCATTGAGAGCTTTCATTTGAATGATCACATCTTTTGGTTTCATTTGACAATTCAGGATCTGGAAGTGAGCACTGCTGTTAGAATGTACTCATTGAAAGCTTTCATTTCAATGATCACACCTTTAGGTTCGGTTTAACAGTTCAGGAGTTGAAAGTGAACACTGTTTTTAGAATGCGCTCATTTAGAGCTTTCATTTGAGTGGTCACACCTTTAGGTTTCATTTGACAATTCAGGAGTTGGATGTGAACTGTGAAAGGGTTCGCTTTGAGCTTTAAAACAGTGATATGCCTGAATACGACGGGACAAAAAGACATCAATTTCCTATCCAGCGTTTTCTTAAATGATTTTAAAATAGTCACATTTTTAGGCTTTCTCGTTAGGATTAAGTGGTACAGTGCATTAACACTGAAGTACCGTCTTTACTCTTATCTTGATAAAAATCCTTGATGAAGATTTAGCCGGTAAGTGTACTTGCAATCGAAATGGGCTTTCATGATATAACATGTTTACTAAGCATTTATTCAAGTTTTCTAAACATCACGTTTTAACGTTAGACTATCTACCCTTGTCTATTATCGACTACCCATGCCAGACTACAAGAGTCAGTTTCGTCAAAGCAATTTCTTTGACTCCTTTTGGATTAAGCTATGTGTCAAACTCACTGAAAATGTAATCCTACATCTTACTTACATGAATTTATTTAACACTAATTTGGCATCTGGTCAGTTAAAATTGATGCCATTAGGTCTAAAGAGGTAATGCGGGATACAAGTCTATTTTCCAATTAACACTTCGCTTTTACGTCCAGAAATGAAACCCACTAAAAAAATCCAAAACATAAACCTTATGAGAATTTACTAACGAAGTATCTGCTAAAGCTAAACGTGTATTTTCCATTTGCACAATTCATTTCTTTTAACTAGAAATCAAACCCACTGAAAGTTTTTAAGCCTATAACCATTACGTGACATAATTTCACACTAATGAGGCACCATGTTAATTAAATGTGCCATATTTCTAACTAACATGGATAACAATTTCCATTTATGCATCTTGAAAATACCAATTAATCGTTCCAACGCGTTTGATCGACCATAATCTGGAATAGAAGTAGCCGGGCTGGTTTAAAATGTGTTAGTTTAAGGCTGACTTCATTTGCAGATGAAAAGAAGTAAATTCAGTCTTTCAAATATGTCAAGTATTCAAATTCGTGCTGACGATAAAACTATACCTATTAGTAAGTTCAATATGAGCTCTGATGTTTTCTTTTCCGGAATAATAATATGAATTTTAAGGTAAATGGATTAAGTTGAAAAAATAATTAAAAATGTGTGATGTTAAAAACTGTTGATGAAGAGAACACACATTCTCAGCTGAATCAAACATTATCAAAGTCAATTCATATGTCTCAATTTTGTTAAATATTTGGATTTGCAAGACGTAAATAACATAACTACGTGTTCTATATTCGTGTTCAATATATATCTCCATTTTATCAATACGTGAAACAGCTTGTTGAAAAAAGTTGGAAGTGAAGACTATTTTGGATCATCCATAAAATAATCGTAAGCTATTAGTTGCCACCTGCCAACTTGTTTGCTGTCACATTAATTGATACCCTATACCAGTTGTTCGGAATGCCCAGTTTCATTAACTTCGCAAGCATATATTTTCAAGAACCTGCGAATCAGTAAAATACAGAAGACTGTTTCACCCTTGCTTCCATCCACGCTATTGGCAAAAAATAAATAATAAAATAATAAAAAAATAGGTGTTTGGTAAAAACACGGATGGCCTACAGAGAACGACGTAAAAAAAAAAAGAGCCCTGTACACTGGCCCAAAATTTCCAATTAGGACCCGTCTTCTTTCTACAAGTGTTCCACCGGTCGAACATTTCAACACTGAGCCTCCGGCTCGGGAGAATGCTTTGACTTTAAATAAATATAATTTTGTTTATATTTATTATTTGGTTCATTTTAGAACAACTTGCTCAGAATGAAGCTGTTTGAACCTTTTCGAGCTGCAAGTAAGTCGTAGCTAACTTGTTCTGGGCTATCTGCACTTAATTCCTTTTTCCTTTCTTTCTTTCCTTTATTTTATTTATTTAATTTTTATCGTCCTGTTCTAGATGGCCAGTTTTTAGCTGCGTAAACGTGTGCACATTAACTGGGCGCGTCTACGTCTCCTTATGGGTGTCCACACGTCACGACCTACTGCAACCAGCCAATAAAAATCCTTTTATTTCAGACTGAGTCTTTTATAGAAATTGTGACTCAATGGAAGGCTCCGTTTGATATACAGGATGTGACATACTTTTATTCAGACAGATTAATGATTTATGACAGCCCGCAATGGCTTGCATTTGCATAATTTTTGACTTGATCAAACTCGCTCGACAGAAAACTCGCGCAATAAGGTTATACAGCTGGAAAATGTACACGGGCTTTTATCGCAGCAGATCAGAGTGAACGAAATCAACTTTTTATTATTATTATTATTCTTTGCTCAATTTATTAAGCCTGGTTTTCCTGACCGACGTAAATACGCGCAAGCACAGAAGTCCATATTTCATAGTGACAAAAGGCTCGACGCAAGCACCAGCTCAATAGTCAAAACAATCCCTTTTACTTGCCTTTCTTGCGTTTTTTCGCTGACGTATAGTTATTGTGTTTGCGCTTTGCATCACTCGAAAATTAGGCTTTGACGTTGATGTGCCAATTGATCAAAACTCCCAGCGCTTCGTAAATATAAAAAATAAAAATAAAATAAAAATAAGGATCTGGGTTATAATAAACTTTTTTCGTTTCTTTCATTCTTCGTTTGTATGTAACTCTCACGAAAGCGAATTTTGGCGAGCAATTTTGGCCTTGGGTTGGGTTAAAAGATTGAGGAGGAATGTCGGAGCTGCATGCATTAACCCTTAATTTGCATCGCGAGTGCAATAAAGTTAAACACTTCGAAACAAAAAGCAACAATATTATAATTATACCCACAGTATACCCGATGTGAATTATCACGAAATTCGAAACATTCTGATAGCCCACCAATATATCATATCCTGTTTCTTTTGATAACAGTTTATGCCAAAGCTATGTGAAAGTTCACAGCTCACAGTTCCTTGAACTGCATTCTGGCAAGATTAGAGTCATGAAATGAAGACTTTGACGTTGCCGATCCTACGGGCTCGGAACTACCAACCAGATCAGGAGACTGGCGAACGTTTTCGCAGAATTTCGCGGTTTTCGCTTTGTCAAAGTAGTGGAACAAACAAGGTATGACTTGAATCGGGTACCAGAAAAAATAAAAAAATGCTCCACAGTTACAGAAGATAGAAACCACGCAAAATCGTTAATATTCACAATTGTAGACAAAAACGTCCTTTGTTAAGCCAGTGGCGTCTTGGCATATTTATCAATGACACTCGCACTGCATGTCTCCTTAATTTACTTGACGTATTATCTATTTCGGCTCATTCTACCAGCACAGTCTTAGGAAACGGCGTTTAGAAAATAGCTTCTCTCAACTCAGTAGAGATTTAAAAGAAACCTGTTCAGCTGCCCACGTCACGCAGTGGATCACTTAGAACGTTTACACAAGGCGTGAGGAAAAAAAAACTCAAGTATACTTGATCATTTCTTGCAATTTTTAAACTGAAACTTTTAAACCTGGAAAAAAGACATGGAAACGTGCACCACGATAAACCGAGGTTAAACTAGTAGATAAGTAAGTTACAATACAAAAAAGATTTACTTGATAATGAGTAAACCTACCAACGTAGAGCGAACATTGCCATAGAAAGAGAAACGCGCCACAACATCCACTCAGCCAAAGCATGATGTCCAGTGGCTCGAATATTCAACATCTGTACTTCAATGCATCGGGGAAGGTCATAAGGCAGGTCCTTATCGGCTGTGTTTTATGCCTTGAGGACGGCTAATCCATAGGCAGTATTTTCATTGTAAATGTATACATTATTTTGAATTAATGAGGCTATATTATAAAAAAACCCGCAGAATTTTCTGGAAAGTGTCAAGAAATTGTGTCAGCTGCTGCAACAGATCGACGGGATAGCAGCAACTGGTTTTTGTTTTTACCTCCTGATCGATAGGAAGGGCATATTTAGTAGTAACAGAAAGAATATAAAAACTACCAAATACAGTTTTGCAACCACTTGAATAATTCATTTTCGTTTATCCTTTAAATCCATATCAATCAAATATTTCATTAAGAAGTGACCGCGGCTAAAAAGCCAAAATATAATTCACTTCTTCATTGGCCATTACATTCACACCAACAAATTAATCCTTTTGACAAGAATTCGCCACCTTTAAGCAATTTCAATAATCATAGAACTTTCCACAAAAGAAGTTCTAGAAAGTGCATACGACAAACATAGGCCGGCTGCAGCATGATCGTATTTAACTAAGAATATCTTTTCAAAATGTGACAGAAAAAACTTCGCTCATTTAACCCTTTCAGTGCCATGTCTCACAGTCCAAAATAAAATTCATCTAAACAAAAACGTGAACACTGCTACAACGAGTAATGGATTTATGGTCACTTAATGCTTAAGGGCAGCTTAATGGAGGGACACCAACATTGAGCCTCGGGGTATAGTCAAGCTTTGTTTGATCACATCCTGTAACTTGAGTGAGGTTTCAAGTGACTTGTGTTGAATAAAATACTGACAACAACTAAGTGTTCTACGGTCTCTAATTTAACTCGAGTTTAGGTGTCGGTTACCTTGCGGTAAGTAGCGCCACGATAGTTTAAACTGGCCATTTCATACAGGTAAAAAACAAGACTAAGCGCCACTTGGGACCGCTCATGGGTGGCGCTTAACAGAGGGAAGGAACAATCTACAGTCATTACAGAGAAGGGACTTTGACAGGACGTTTTCACGCTGTTAGGTTTCCATTTGAAAGTTCAATTGGAGTTGACGGTTTTCCCAGGTTTAGTCAAATTCACCACTGGCAAGTTAATGCGAAGTAATATTCAAACTTACGCCAGACTTGCGGAGCTTTCTATGAGAATTTATTATAACCAAATCGCAAGAGAACCTCTAACATTTGATTCAGGGATTGAGTAGTACTGTTAGCTTTAAATTTACGTTGCCGCAAAATATGGAAGAAACTAATTCTGGAGTATTTGGTTTGATTTGACTATTGGAAAACTGAATTCCATTTGCAGCCAGGGTTACTTCAAGTACTAAAATACTAGTAGTATTTTAACTCCCCGACTACAAATGCTGGGGCAAATTCAATAATTTTACAACTGTATTTTACAAATTGGACCAATTTTCTTACACGTTAAAACGCACTTCATTCTAATACTAGTCGTTGCACCTATGCATTTGAGACATGCACTCGAAACCGTTTACAAACTTTCATCAGACTACAGCCCATTTATGGGTCAACCCCTTTCAAATATGTTAAACTCGTTACCTCGATCGTCTTTACATGCGTCTGGTCGAATCTTGAAAACATTCGCCCAATGTTTTCAAGTTTGAAATCCAAGATGGCGTCCACAACGGCGGTGGATCTCCCTCTCGATCGCTCGCCGCTGTTGTGGACGCCATCTTGGATTTCAAACTTGAAAACATTGGGCGAATGTTTTCAAGACTCGACCAAACGCGCGCGCATGCGCTTCCCATGATACTGTCCCTTTAACTTAGTCCCACCGTTAGAGTTGACTCGTGAATATTAAAGTTTGAAGTTGAACTAACTTTATTTGAAAATAAAAAATAAAAAATAAAAAAAACTTTATTTGATCATTTTAGGGAGCATGCCCAGTATAAGTCCGTTATCCATCACGCTATTTCATTTCCGCTGTTTCCTTCTGTTGTACGTGATGACAGCATCATAAATAATAAATAAACTTCCGCCATTATTCTTCACTACGAGCGTCAAGGCTTCAAGGGCACTGATGATGAACAACATGAACTAAACCGGATGATTCACTGAACTTCGCTATTAATAATGAAGAGTGCCGGAAAACCAAAGCAATTTGCAGCGGCACGTTGCGGAACTTCCTCAATTACCATAAATTTGCCGGATGATGGTCATTTTTTCTTTTCTTGGACGACAGTCAATTCATTCTAGATGAATTATTAATATGCAGACGAGATGTTCGTCAAGATAAATGCGGGAAGTAAAACGAGTTCAGTTTTACAACATTGGGCGTCTGATTGACCAAGAATGCTGCCAATTTTTGTTTTAACCAATACAGAAACGCAGCAAACGCAAAACCAAAGCAACCACACAATTACTTTCGATATAATCAACCAAAAACGGCTCTATCAAAACAAAATTGTCGTCTTGTAAGAACTATCCATCAGGAATTAATGCAGCATGCATATTAACAAAACGAACTTGAATAGCGCGTTCTGATCTCGAACTGGAATAATTATGGCGACTGCGATAGTTTTTCACGCTATCGTCGCGTCTGAGATGAGTTGTGCGTCTCGTATCTACTTTGTCACCTAAAACTTTAGAAGAATTATTCCCGTGGCCGAAATTAATTTTGGTTTTCATAAACGCGTTGTTGCTATTATCTCATTGCAGCCAAAGGAATCTTCCCCTGTGGAAACATGTAATCATGTTTATTCGAATATCATCGACATGGTTTACGCAGAGAGCCCTCTATAACCCAAAAATTTCTCCAAGACCGTTTTTTTGAAATCAACCAAAAGTGTGAGCTCTCTGTGAGATATAGGGGGCATGGTTCTAATTGTAGTCAGTTTGCAGTTCACGAATCTTGCATTTTTCAGGTCCGTTTCAAACGTCGCGCTACTATCGTGCCGAACTCAATGTAAATTAGCTTAAACAATGGATTTTGCTCATTTGCATTGAGTTCGGCACGGCAGTTGCGCGACGTTTGAAACGGGCCTCAGCCTCCCAGTTTTGATAGAGAAACGTGACAGTTTGACCAGCGACCCCGCCTGTTCAGACCTTTGGATTATATATCATACATCACTGAATGTCAAAATATTATTTCAGCAATTCTCTCAGTGTTATTGAACCAGTATACCACCCTGGGACTGGGGTGACTTATCCAAACTTCGACATCCGAGGAGAGTTTGTACAACGGTTATGTAGAGCGAATTCTCACAGCAAAAAAACAAAACTCGAAAAAAAAAATTAAAAAACTTACCAACAAAGGCGAGATCAACCATAACCAAAAGAGCAAGAGCGAGTGAAGAATGCCACATTTGTTTTAAGAAACTGCAGGCAATGCTGACTTTGTGATAGCTATTGTAGAAAACCATGGTTCGGTGATCAGAAGTTGTTACTTTTTGGACAAATTATTAATATTCATAACTCCCCGTCTTTAGTGTGACAATTGACACATTGTTGATTTTTATGGGACAAGGGATGCCTGATATCAACTTTGTTTCTAATTTCCCTAGTCGCCACCCCGTCGATAACGCCAAAGGCGAGTTTCAAGAAAATATCCTATTCCTAAACCCCAAATGAAATCTAAAAGTTTCAACGATTACAATGAAAATGAATATACTTTATTTTTTGTCCAGTTTAATTTAGACCGAACAGCTTGGCAGTAAAAGGGTCAAGTAGTTAAAGTTAGCCGTCGAAACACATTAGGCACTGCATAAATTGTTCTCTTTGCACCCATCACGCAGAAAGCATGCACCGTCTCGTATTCGTTAATTTTTTAATGACAAGAACCATTTGCATAGTGACATCGCAAACAGACTATTTGGCCGGTGTTGATAAAAAGAAATCTCAAAAAGCTTTATTCCAGGTGGTTCATTACGTGCTAGTTGATCTGTGTTTTATGAAAGTAATAAATGAAACGCTTAAATTTACTCTTGTCCGGAAACTAACAACGTGTTGAAAATAAGTGTTGCTTCCACAGAAAAAAATAAGCAAAGTGCTGCTCAAGAAGAAATTGAACCCCACATGGAGTCTGTGCTTGAAATGACGTAAGAGCTAACGTAGATGTCGAAAGTGTTTGTGTAGGTTCCATTAGTACGATAGGATGCAAAAAACAAAAAATGAAAAATATATAAAAACATTGTACTTTTCGAAAGGGCTTCTGGTTTACTCATATCGGCAGCAGAAAGGTATTCAGCCAAACAAACTTTAGTGTCGCTTTCCCCAGAACAAAATTGTTCCCCTTCTTAAATAATGGTACACTTCGAAACGCTTTTGTGACATTCCCTGCTTTCTTCGAAGCTTAATAGATATAATTCCAAGCCGGGCTGTTTGTATCTAAGCCAAGGGAAATTATCATATCTGAAGATAGAAAAAAGATAACAAAATGGAAAGATGTTTCTTCCTTTATCGCTTCGGCTTTGTTCTCATAATTGTACTCACTTCGGGGATTAAATTTATTCTGTTTTGGAGGGAAAACAGATTTCGGAAACAGATGCTTCGCATTTCCTTTATTTTCTTCCCTGGCACATTTAATTATGCAGCCATAAAACAGAATACACTATAAGCCTGTCTTCACTTGCTATAACTGAAGGAGACTAAAAATTCTACGTTTCCCAAGAAATAATAACAATGCGTGAATTAGAAGGAAAATTCTGCACGCTGCTTAGGAAACGACAAGGCTATATTTCGAGGTGTTTATTTTTATTTAGCTGGCAGCTGCCTTGATCCCCTTACCCCCACCCTCCTAAAAATTAGCTAAAAAAGTAAAAGCAAAACAGAAACATTGAATTGATAATGGCTTTCAAGTAGCCATATATTTAGTAATACGCATTAAAGTAAACTAAAACACTGCGGGACCAATCGGTCATTTGGTAAGTGGTGGTCGTCTACGGGAGGTGGTCGCTCAGGGAGGTTCCACCGTTTTACAAAGCACAGACATACAAACACACGCGCACACAGGCAAACAGTTCTTTAGGAAAACAGCAAAAAATAGATCAACATTTGTGCTTATGTAATATATTACGTTGGTTATATCTTATGGGATTATTTCCTTTTTTCAGACAAGGGGTCCCACTCAAGAATAAGTGAGCTAATTTTTTAATGTGACCTCGGCCCAAACGGCAAATAATATAGGGCAGCCGATTTTGCATATTTATAACATAACGTAAAAAGTAGTTTTGTGTCTTAGTTTTCACTGTTGGGGGAGGGGAGGGGAGGGGGCACTACTTATCAGTATTAAATTTAGTAAAGAAAAGAATCTTTTATTGTTTTATTTTATCAGCAAATTAGGTTTCCGCTTTGCAAATATATGCCAACCCAAAAGGATATGGTTTAAGCGCGTATTTTCCCCGGGTAGCTGCTTACAAAAATAACAGACAAAATTGCCGACATTTTTGTCCATAATCCGATTGCAGACAAGCAAGATAAGCAGCCTAGAAGTTTAATTAAGTTCGGAATGTTGCGTTGAATGCGAACAACGAAAACATAAAACATATGGAAGACACTTCACCTGACAGGTTGTGCGTAAGTGAAGAACGTGGTCACTGACAGATTAACCTTGTGACCTTGCTAAAGCAGAACTGCAGACAGGAAAAAAAAAAACTCGAAACTTACCTTTCTCCACTGACCAGACAATGTGACTTGTCAATCCTGTTGAAAAATAAAAAAATAAAGAGTTGTACGACGAAATAGGAAGGAATGGATATCAAGGATTCGCCAAAATATAAGTATAGCAAAGCCATTCCAGAGGAAAATATGCAAAAGGTAATGGTCTAAACTTAGAACGTCAAAATCTAGTTTTAACTCTTTTAGATCTAGTCCTTAATTCTCCAAGCACTGCCTCAGCAGGGCATTTAACCCATTTCACTCCTAATCAAAATGCAGATTCTCCCAGCCTTTTTAAGAAGAAAGTATATGAGTAATGTAGTGAGAAATGATAGTTTTAACATTAGCTTTCATCCAAGCAAGCTATGCGTCTGGTATCGAAAGTGAAAGAGAAAAATGAAGTTTATCATTCTTGGGAGTGTCAACCAAATAGTAAAGGTTTACGGAACCACACCGTCTTTAAGAAAGTATACATACACGGAATTTTACACTGAGAATTTTTGTAGCAATAAGGTAACTAGAAATCAATAGCCTGCTTCATTCCCCACCCCCACCCCCTCCCCTTCCCCCGGTGGGCCAAGCTTACGCAGGCTAGAAATCAAGAGCGGTCATTTACCGTGCGTGGTTAGCTATTCTTCACCAAAAAAACAAGTATCGCAAAACCATTCCAGAGGGGAAATATTGCAAAAAAAATATCAGTCACACGATATAATAGTGGTGCATTGTAGAGGCATATATCCATCGGTAAAGTAATCTGGCAAGGATAGTTCACGACCTAACCGCAAATTTGTGAGGGGCGATCGGCATGAACAATCTGATCACGCAAACTGAAACTGGACGAAATAGACTAATCAGTCAAATGCTGTTAGACGAATAAATGCCGGCTATTCTTAGTGCAATTAAAATGACTAAAGCTATTAGCTGTGCACTTTAATTTGGTCTATATTTCTCCTTCAAAAATGCGCGTTGCAGTTCAAAGTCTTGAGTAAACGGATATGGTTTTGCGCTCTTAAGATAGTCGCTTCGCTTATTTGCGTAAGGCGACGAGCACTGCTTTTCATTATAAATATGCTTTTTCAAAGAGTTTCATTACAATTCTACGATCAAATACCAGACGTGAATCTCGAGTCTCAAAACTTCAATGGCTACTAGCAACTTCTGCAGGCTAAATTTCCTGTTTTCGAGACGCAGACTTCCGCTAAATAAAACGTTATGAATCCACATCGATCGTACTGTAGCAAGCCGGGTCAAACTCAGTTAAAATCCGCACAATAAAAACGTTATATATAACAGCACCACCTTTGTTGAGAAGAAAAACACGAAACGATTAAAGCCTATGACGTATGGAAAGAGTAAGTGTCTCGCGGCAACACGAGACTCATGATTAAAGCGCACTCAGGCAAGTGGAACCTACCAGACAAAATGAATGTAAACCACCACACGGCCTTCAATGAACTGCGTTTAACTACGAGCATGGCTTGTTTCTCTGGCATTGGTTTCCCTCCTCGTTTGCCGTCAGGAAATTGAACTGTGGGTCAAACGTCATAACAGTGGTCAACGCCTTTTAACCAGAGCGCACCCATTCTTTCCGAACCAGTCAGTACTATATTTGTAAACTAGACTGGCATTGCCAGTGAGCTCGCGGCGTGAGTTGCGTCGAGACCAGAATATACTAAAATGGAAAGTAGGGACAAGAGTGGAACTCCCAAGAGAGACTTAATTCCAGTTTCTCACCAGAAAAATATCACACAGTTATAGAGAACTTGGCTGTTGACACCTTCCTCAAATGAAATCTGATTAAACTATAAATTATCATTACAACACTCATACACTTGCTTCTTAAAGGTTGAGCGACCCTGCATTTTGAGAATGCGTGACATATCTTTTTATGCACAATTGATTTGACTTCGACTCTTATTTCTAACGAGAGGCCACGATTAATCCAGCTTTCGCTTCAATACTTTTATGTTTTCTTTTATTAACTGAATACGTTTCTTCTATCAGACTTTCGAGTTTTCGTGTTCTGTAACAAGCGAGGAATGTAACACGACACTTGTTTACGTCAATATTATTGCGGTTTTGTTCACAGTGTGTTCAGTCATTTGTGAACTGCAAACTCAATGCTCAGGACTATTTCGGTGTATTTTTCATATCTGGTATACAATGGCCATTGCGAAACAAAGGCTACATGATCGAATGAAAGAAACATTTCAACAGGCAAAGTACGATAAGCAGAAGAATTTTATGAGGCAACAAATGTCATGTACAAAGTAAAGCATAAATCGCCATTGTTTTGCGGCTAAAGCTCATCGTAGCTTTGGTTTCCGTTTTTGGCCTGTTATCTTCCCAGAAGTATTTCGTGCCGCCACAGAAAGTTTCGTCGGGACTAAATATTTAGCGGCGACAGAGAAATTTGCAATCCCCGAGCGGTATCCATCAAACATTTGTTTACGGCTATTCTCAAAGCTTCTGCGGTGAACTTAAGAACGCAAGCCAAAATCGTTCCCTAAAATCCAGTTTATCCGTGCATGTTCCACAGAGCCCAATGGTGTTGAGTTTGGATGGGATGCAGTTAACTTTTACACACAAGTAACGAGCAATATTCACTGGCCACATCTCGAGTTGTTTAGCGAAGTCAATTACATACATTACATACATATTTTTATTGATGCTCCCCTCAAGGGGCTTTTCAGCAACAATTTGGCTTCGCCATATTACTGTGGAGTACAGGCACTGAGGGTGGTCACTGCCAGAAATTTGTTTACGTCCTCAGTGGTTCTTTTACGTCCCCCCCTGTCATCAAGTATAGAAGTATCTAGGGAGACGGGACCGCCACTTTACGTAGTCAGCCGAGCCAAGTGAAGATCTTACCATTTGCTGTTAGAAACAAAGGCAGCATCTTCTCTTCAGTTATTTTAAGACCCTGAGTGCTGGTCCGGCCGGGGTTCGAACCCGCGACCTCCCGCACGAAAGACCGGCACTCAACCAACTGAGCCAACCGGGCGGCGGTTTACGTCATCGCATATCACGTGATCATATGAACCAATCACCGTGTGCTGATTCTCGACCCAGAAGAAAAAAAAACTCCATTTTTAAGCTCGCCGGGGCCACACCCCGCGAGCAATAACAAACAACTTGGCGGTAACCTTGGAGAGATGTTTGGGCAACAGAGTAATTTGAACCTCTATCTATTCCGGCAAAAGCGCAAAGGTTCCCAACAAGCGCTGGTCAGCGTCACGCTTTCGCCGGCCGCGCCAATACAAAACCGCGCAAATTTTGCTTCTATTTGAAAGGAATTTTAGGCCAGGTTTTCGTTTGTTGTTGTTGTTTTTTAATCGGCCGTGAAAAGTGTGGCCGCCTGTTATAGACGTCATGTGATCGAATGTGGATCACAGCCAAAATAACAACACGCATTGCGTCTGTGTGTGTGTGAGAATGGAAAAGTTTTCATTCTCTTGCGCTTGCGTTTCCGCTTGCTTTACCGTGTGAACCAGCCTTAACGCTTTTTCACAAGTCCCTCCTAGCCGTCATACGGAATGAATCTAAAAATGGCGGCATCGCAATTTTTCACAATATTGGCTCTTAGGCCGAGCACAGTTCCTTTCGAAATCGGAAATGAATTTGCAAAGAGAAGCTGATTCAGTGTCCGCCCATTGGCCTTGAACTTAGTCCTACTTTTCGCAACGCGTTGCAGAAACTTGCAACCGCCGTTCCTTAGTGTAACACCCCTCCAACAACTCGTCTCGCAATTTTTGCCTTGGCGCAATCAAGAGCGCATGTGCACTTCTTTATAATTATTCAAATTCCGCCGTGTTGACGTCTGGAATTTACAGCGCGCCAATCACAATTTCTCTCCAACTTTCCTCGACATAAATCGTTGCAAGTTGCCGAGGTCGCTTTGCACAGTGTGACACCCCACATCCGCAACTACAGCGATACATTTTCAACCGTTGCTCAAGATTAAAGGGATCTATCAAATTGCTTGGATTGTTTTATATGCTTTATGTTGTTGTGTAAACAATATTCTTTTTGGCCTGAGTCATAACTCAAGAGAAATTACTCTTGGATGCACTCTTATAGTTTCTGAAGACAACAATTAACACAACAAATATCGCTAAATATACAATATACAAGCCAACGCAGTCCTAAACCACGAGCATGGTTATCGGGCGATCAGTAAAAGAGTTGCAGAGCCAGGAAATATGTAGAAGAAATTCTTGGGCACTCTTATAGTTTGTAAACAAATTAGTTTTCAGCAACTAATATCACTAAATAAACAACATACAAGCCAAGCCAGTCCTAAAACCATGAATATAGTTTTCGGAGATCAATATAAGACTTGTAGAGAGAAAATGGCAAAAAAAATAACAATCCTTAAATAACTCTTGGGCACTTTTATAGTTGGTGACCAGACTATAAATTTACACTAGCTTGGGGGAATGCGGACGGGCAGCAAACACTGGCTTTCGGCAATGCACTGAACGATTACTAGCAAAATAAATCTTGTGAGTCTTGAGACAGCTGCAATGCACGTGTTTATGTCTAAGTATATTGGCCATCCGTGTTGATGGTGCAAAACCCAGTTCACATCGCATATATGAAAAGTATAATCGAATCAAACCAAATCGAAACAGTAACTAAATTAGGCCTGTTTAGCGGCGATCATAATACGAAAACAGTACCGATGCCAAGATTTAGTGCCTAGCGATATTCAGTTCAGAACAGCTGAGTCGGTTAAAAATGTCAAAGTCTTGCAGGCGTCTTTAATCGTAGCAAATCCCGAATCGTCTAAAATTACCTCTTTCTCTATTCCAAGATTCTACCAAGAGTATATTCGTACAAAATAACCATAGATAAAAGAACGCTATTCAATTAACACTGCTTTACAAAATAATTTACTTGTCTTTACAGATAATGCCCAATGAAGCGGTCCCTTTTAGGTAAGTGTTACCGCAAATTAAAAAACATGAATGCGTCGAGTGTGGAAAAATGAATTATTAATTCAAACAGAAGAGAGATTTGTATAAATTGAAATATCGCAGTTGGACGTGACCGCTCTTGGGGCTGTTTTGAAACTTGACATGAATTTCTCAGGAAAACACTGAGAACATTTCTCAGACTGAAGGTAAGTAAAAAACGGACCTCGTACAGCTATCTATTTAAACTACAGCTGCATCGCCGAAACATAGCAATAAGACATCCCAAACAGGAAACTGATTTCTAATTTCAAAAACAATTTTACCAAGTGAATCCATCGTTACAAAAATTAACTGTAAGAAATACCGAAAGAGTTATGTTCCTTCTTCTTATGCATTAGGCAGTTTGATGTGTTCATAAAAAATTCGGTAACACAATCAATCGAAGACTGAAATGCGCGTGAACTGTTTGAAAACTAGCGGCTATTGACCTCGGAAAAGCTACGGACACCAAAGGAAAATACAATATCTTGAAGCTTTGAACGAGTCTTTTTGTGTAAGAATTTGTGTACGGATCTCAGAAAGTAGATTTCTAGCCAAGCGAAACTGGTAAGCGCCTGTACCGGTATCAACACAGTATTCCTGCTTTGGTCTCGTTTTTTATCAGACCATGATTGCGTGATCTATCTTAAAACTTTCCTTTTGAAACGAAAAATCGCCGAGGGGAGCCATGTGCCACAATATGACCTATGATTAGGAAGTTGCCTTACACAAACGGTGCAGCAGACTTGTCGTACAGCTCTTTACGTCATTGTTAAAAACAAACCATAAGAATGCAAATTAAAACCACGCATTTCAGGGTGGCAGCTTCTTCCTTTTGTAATTAATTTACAGAGAAACCGTGCTTTCAGGTGCAAACGTTTTGTTCCATGTTTATAATTTAACTCGATCCAAAGTATTTAGGAAGTAATCCCTAAGAATGTTTTTTTAATCATTTCTGTCATCTGCTGGCACCAAAAAGTGTCAATAAATTGAACCAGAAAGCATATAAGCTGAAATAACAACATTATTTATTAAATTAGCACTGTATCAATAGTTAGCTCCAGCGAATTATATAAGAAAAATCAAAACGGTTGTTCCGTCTCTATCTTCTGCTTCCTCTTTGATCTACACAACGAAGGTGAGTGCCAAATCATTCCTTCTTTTGTTTCATTTTACTTCAGCTGTTTATAATTTCTCGCTTATAACCAAGTTTTTATCGGTCGACGACAGCAATAGAAACTTGGAAAGTTGCAGAGTCTTAAAGACTAGTATGGATTTTGCAGAAACAATGTTGAAGTTTGACAGCCAGTCTCTCAATTCTGACGACGTCCAAAAAAAGAAGATTCAATAAAATGTTCCATACATTATATTTAGATACTTAATCGCAGTTTGGCTCGGCTTCAAAAAGTTGCTATACATGACATAGGTGACTGAGGTATGTTACATATGCTGATGGATCATTTTGTTTAGCACAGGGTTCCAACTCTATGCAGGAATTTTGTCAACATGGATAAAGAATTAAACGCCCTCATAGTTCTTTTCGTGAGTTGCTACTTTACACAAGCCGACCAACAATTCAAGTACGTCAATTTATGAATTAGTAATATGAAAAATAATTATCTATAGTTGTCCTTATCAAAATTAGCGCAAACTACAAACCTACTTGCTAACCAAGACTCAGAGTATTTTGAGTATTTTGAATGAACGTATATAAATGAAACTATATATATGTACTTATATAAATAGTACTTCTTTTTCAAAAGTTGAAATTGGGGTAAGTTTTACATTACTTTTTACATTACGTCGTAAAGTATTTATTTCTAAAAAAAGAAATGTTTCCAAATGTTCCCTGTTCTTCAAGAACTTCACTTCAACAACTCCACCAATAAACTAAGAAAAAAGGCGGGGAAACTTTAAAATCAAATTATTTACGAGAAAACCAAAAGCTGCTAAATATCAAGGACAATTTACAGACACTTAATTGCCTTGTTTAGGCAACATAATTGGAAACTTTAAGAATGTCATTAAAAACTTCTCGAAACAATTAACATCGATTTTCAATATTATTAACAATACCAGTAGTGCCTCTTGATATATCTTCTCGACTGACATAAACATCATAAAACTACAATAAATAATTTAGTTGAGACACCCAGCCAGCCCTTTCTTTTATCCAATGACAGCATATATGCCAATACTACAAAAGTCCTCAACAAACTGCACGCCAACTACGATAGTCGACTGAGACCATACCACCAAGGTGAGCTATAAGTTCGTGTACAGGATTATGTATCAAAGTATACGACAACATTTTCAAGTGGCTCATTCATTAACGACACTCTTTTTATGCTAATTCTTGAACTGTCAAGTGAAATAGTTTTAAGTACTCGAAATGAAAGCACTCGATAAATGTACTACAAGTAGCACGACCGTGTATTATATTCTTAAACTTTTCTTATTGTAATTGGACATAAAAACATGGCATTAAAAGCGACAAAACAACTCCTCTTACCCCCCCCCCCCCCCCCCCCACCCCCACGATCCCCTCCTGCAATTTTCAGCACGAACGTGCCACTCGTTATTTGATTTGATACAGTTCTATAAACTAATCTTTAATACAAATTTCAATTCATTTACGTCTTGGACACCACTATTGTCTTACTTTGTATTGTTCTGTCACCACAGGTCGTGCATTAAACATATCGGTTTACATGACTGTTGTGTCATTTAGTGCTATTCGAGAAATAGACATGGTAAGCTTTAAACCTTTTGATACAATTAACTCTTATTCTATAGGCAATGAGGGTCGGTCGCCCTCCTGATATTTTATCTGGCATACACTGTAGTTGCGCTGCGACATAAGCAGAAGTAAAAGGAAACTTAGGCAATAACGTTGAAACGTGAAAGTATATAGTAGGAACATTCGTATACGTCCTCCTGTTTCTCGGAGAGGTTTGCGAGTTATGATTTCGGCGATACAGTGATCACGACTGGCATTAAGGTATGCTGGAAAGTGACAAAAAATTTACAATTACTAACAAATTATCTTGGTACAAGACTTGTGTTCGTTTATCGATACCAATACTCGCACTTTGAGTGGAAACCCCTAATACCATCGCAAACAAATATGTTGGGCTCCAAAACAATTACACAGCACTAACTGCTTGACTATCCTCTGCCTGTAATTTATTCAATCACAATCAACATAAAATAGTCAGCAGGAAGCGTAGGCCAGCACTCAATTATAAAGAGGTTATTACACGGGAAGGGGGAGTGCAATACGGTGGAGTATTTTTACGAGTCGGTTTTATTTTTTCGAGCCTGCTTCAGGCGAGAAAAAATAAAACTGACGAGTAAAAATACAGCCGTATTGCACGACTTTTCGTGTAATAAATTGTTTATTACACGACAAACGAAGCAGGGCAAACATTCTCGCCGCTCGCAAAATGGAACAAAAAAATGACGCGTTCGTAAACTTTGCTTGCGAAAACTGATCACGTAAGCTAATAAACCAGTTGATCTGGTTCCTGACGAGTGCAATACGCTCCCATATTTGCACTCGTTTTGGCCCGTATTTGCACTCGAAAATGTGAAGTCGTGTAATAAACTCACGTAATAAATGTGCTTTTTATTAAAAGGAATTTACCCTGGACCTGTTTTTCAAGCAAGCGTGGAACGACCCCAGATTAAAGCATGACTACGCGAGTACGATCCTACTCCCAGGGAGTGAAAAGAAGAACTTTTGGATTCCAGACACATTCTTCCTAAATGTAAAAACAGCTAAGTTCCACCACGTGCCCGCCTCCAATAACAGGTTGTTGATCAAAGAAAATGGAGACATAGAGCTCAGTGAAAGGTAAACATTTGCGAGCTGCCCTTTGCCTCTACGCATATCCGGGAGTCAAAATTGCATGACAGCGCAATTCATCAATTACACCACAGTCCTTTGCGCGCCGAAATCCCTGATCCGCCATTTTTAGGGGCTCCGAAGCAATCTATTTCCATCCGATTCATGTGAAAAGAAGACTAGTTTCTTTGGCCTAAGTGCTACTTACATACATGCCATTGATTTATTGCGTTTTTTTTGTTTGTTTGTTTGTTTTTTTTTTTTCGTAATGGGAACCAAATTTAGCTTTATTTAAATTTCCAGATGTAAACAAAAATATTAAATTCCTAAGAGGGTCCCTTTATTTTTTCATTATCACATGCAACTCAACAGATTAACAGTCTCCGCTTCGTGTCGCATGGATCTGCGCGACTATCCACTGGATACGCAGACGTGTAAACTGGAAATACTCAGTTGTAAGTGGTCAGGCATTGAACTGCACGACCCCATAAGCGGCAACGCATTAAATCTTATCTTTAAATCTTATGTTTAAATAAAATGTATTTTGTTGTATTGTACTGTAACCGCTCTATAGGAGGATCCTTGTGTGCATGTTTTCCTCAAACGTAATTGAAAGCTATGCGTTGAATGATATTTGAGAAAAGACCTTACCAAAAGTGAAAACATTACAAAGAATGTATGCCAATGAGTTGCCACCCAGAAAGGGTTTTGTTTTTGTTCTGTATTCCCCAAGAAAGCTGCCAAACTTGTTTGGACCAATCCAAAAGCGTAGCAGTGCGTATTATCATCTAAAAATGGCGTAAGCTTCGGTAGGCTAAATTGAAATTTGTGTGATGCCAAAGTCTTCGCTATCTACAAAACCACTAAAATAATTTATTGTTTTGCTTCCAGATTCTTATGACGTCAACGATATCGATTACCACTGGAAGCCTGGGGAAGACATGTTAGTTTTGGATGCTGAGATGTCTGAATTTGAACTCTTCGATTATTTCTCTAAAAGAAAGACAGTGGAATACGTTATAGGTAGGCAGGGTTCAATTATACACTCACAAGTCCATTTTTCATCATGAAAACGCTGAACTGACTCTATTTTGATGAACATCTGCAAAACGTTACAAATACAGGTCTCGTTTGCTCTACTTCCTCTACTTCTAGGTACGTACACCCACCTGGAAGCCTATTTCGTCTTTCGCAGAAGGCTGGCCTACTCTTTCATTCAGATCTACTCGCCCACTTTCTTGATCGTGATACTCTCCTGGCTTTCTTTCTGGATATCCAAAGACGCCGTACCTGCTCGAGTAGCGTTGGGCATCACCACTGTATTGACCATTGTCACGCTCATGGGATCTCTCAGAAACTCCGTCCCTAAGGTAGTAAACAGTGTTTTGCTCGCCATGTGTTTGCCATTGTTTTACTATTTTGCCAGTGTTAAGCGAAATTTGGAATGTAGAGAGAGTTGACTTACACTTTGCATTTATCTGTATCCACCAGGTCTCCTACATCAAGGCTGTGGACTCCTACTTGATAGTCTCCTTTATATTTGTCTTTGGAGTGCTCTTAGAGTACATAGCAGTCCTGATGCACAGCCAGCACAAAAAACGTAAATCAAAAGACCAGAAGAAGAATCCAATCGACGAAAATGTCGCTGGGTTTGACGTCGAATCAGCTTCCTCCATTATCCTTTCACCCAGCAACAGATCAAGTAGGAGACTCTCTGGACGTCTATCCCAAATCGACATGAACAACGTGTCAGGTCCTTTAGGGTCTCTTCGACCAGCCAGCCATCGGCAGCTGGCCACAAAAGGTATCACAAAAGATCCTGGAAATGCCGCTATGCCTGAGCTGGAAAATGATATAGGATATCCACCGCTAGGTTATACTAAATCCTCCATCCAAAGGCATTCCTATCAGAAGAGATTCTCTAAAGATTCGAAGGATGTTTCGATCGCTGAGATGGACGAGGGCGTAGATAGTTCGTTCCCTCTTACTGGCTACAGCCCTGCAGTAAATCGAAAGCAAGATCAGTACGGCCAAGCTGGGTGGACAAGTGAACCTGTAGGCATATCAGAAGTCGAGATAACCGAAGATGGTTACTGTCCGATGAATTACCCAACTCACCGACGATCAAAACGAGCGTCAAAGGACTCTAGAGATATGCTATTCATTGGCAAGGAAGCAGAGGTTTCTCATCCAGTAGGCGCTATCGCATCCAGGGGGTCACCTCACGCGCAGCAGGGAATCTACAGGCATTCAAAAGGGTTTTCTGCATCTGATGTCTTTATAAATAACTCGAAGCCAAATAATCTGAAGTCAATATTGCGGAGGTCGTCTTCTCAACAGGTAAAATTATTTCTTAGTTGTTTCGCTTTTTCTTTCTGTAGTGCCTCTGGCTTACCCTCGTCTGGTATTAGTCCTGAAATGAAAATGTAAATTTAAATTATGTATGATACTACGCACGCTCTGATTGGGTAGAAACTCGTCTTATAAATAACGATAAAGACACGGAAAGCGTGTGACATTGCTAAATACAAACTTGTGCTTTTGGCTTACAAACTGCAGAACTTTGATCAGAAACTAACCAAAAAATTTGTTTTGCCTCAGAAACAATTCTTATACTGATTATTATGTCTTTTTACCTTTCTCTTTCTCTTTCTTTCCTTTTTTTTTTTTTTTTTTTTTTTTTTTTTTTTTTTTTTTTTTTCTACTCCATACAGCAAAATGTCCCCGGACCCGCTATTCAGCACAGCCCTTACACTGCATCCCGACCTACGTCACGGCTGTGGAAATACATCCCTCGGAGATGGTTCGCCAAGTCTTCCGGCGATGATGTAGACATATGTGACAAAATCGCTCGTGTTATGTTTCCACTGACATTCTTTTTGTTCAATCTTTCTTACTATTTACGCTATTCCCGCTAAACTAAAATAACTAAGTGAAATGTCTTTTTAGACACTTAAGCGCGTAGTACGGCTGTATATTTTTATGACCCGTGCATTATTTTGGCGAGCCGCTCGGGCGAGTAAAAATATACGACAATACTACACGCGTGTGTCTAATAAGTTGTTTGTTATCCAACTCCATTGCTTAGTGCAAAGGTGCTTTTTTTTTTTTTTTTTTTTTTTTTTGTTAGCAACGTCCGATACAGCTGTATCATTTGCACGTTACTGAGGGGCTATTTTTCACGTTACTATGCAATATTTGCACGTTACTAACTAGGGAGTTGAAGAACAATACACCATCAGCCAAGTCCACTTGTATATATTTCCGCTTCTCATTACAACAGTATTTCGTAACAAACAAATTAACAAATCGAATACCTTAAAAATAAGACACCAATGCAATGGATATCTGTCTGTCATACATTTGTGTCTTGTTGTCAAGGGCACCACGAAAATACAGATTTAAACAGAAGCCAAGTCAACTAAACCGACTAAAAAGCTCTCTTGCAGCAGCACTACACAACCTGTAAAGTAACGCTGGCAAACGAAAATTAACCATATAAAAACACCAGCTTGTGTGACTAAACAGACATTAAATTACATTTTAATTTATCGGGCACACGTCGAATCTAGTGAGGGTTGATTAACAAATCGCACTTCTCTTCACTCCTAAGTTCAGACTGCAGAATCTCTCAATCTTTTAAGAAGAGAACACATGACTTATGTATTGAGAATTAACAGTTCAGTCAGCTTTCATCCTAGCAAAGTATCAAAAAGCCACTGTATGATAATTATATTAATGGCAAGAAATTGAAGGAGAAAGTTGAAGATGGTCACTCTTGAAAGTCAAAGGTTTAAGAATGAAATGGGATCAGTTTAAGAGCTAAAAAGGATGGGAGACTATACATTAAATATTGCTTTTACTCCAAACAACTTTTCCTATTTCCTGAGCTCTTACACTTCACTGCCTTCATCTTTGTTTTCTGCAGCTGCTTTTTATCGTAAATATCCCGCACAAATAATTAATAGCCTAAAGAACGAACGCATTGAGAATAATAAGTCCTTCAATTTGAAAGAGATAACCAAAGAGACATGGTAATTTCTTTCTCGTTTAGTTTATTAGCCGAACTGTTCAAACAAATGCATTACGCCTGGTTTCCATAGTCAAGCAAATGGCGTGGTGCATGCTAGTAAGTATAATTATGCATAATGCAACTTTAAGAAGTAGAGCATTTTCTTATTCACTTCTGTTCACCTCACTTCAATTCAATAAATATACACACATTAGATTTTACGCAGTCGAATAGAAAAAAGTAGCGAGATCGTAACTTTCACGCGACTTAGGCCTGTTTCGAAAGTCGAACTTCACATGCGTCGAATGCAATGCGAATGAGCAAAACCTAATGCTAATTACATCCTATTCGACGCATATGAAGTTCGACTTTTAAAAACAGGCTTTATCTGTCCAGTTTACCCTAAACAACTCACTTCTAATTAGATTATAACAAACACCTAAATTTAAAGTTGCCGTTTCATTTCTATTCCATTTTAATGTTTCTTTGCAAAATAGTCTAAAAGCTCAGAAAGTCAAAGGAACGTGTTAAAGTAAAGTTATTTTTTATTTATACGTCCTCGGTTTACAAGGAGTTATTATCTGCGGGTTTTATGCACTTATAAATTATTACTCTATACTTGCGTTATATATGTCATGAAAGGACCCTTGTTATTTTAAATTAGTCAAAAAGCTTAGTGGGCCGTCTTGTATCACATTTGAGCTTATAGGCTCTCAGTAAGATACTTTAAATATTCCATGCCATCCAATCTCCGTGGTTTAGCTCTGAATTAATTTTCATAAATACCACCTGTCACATCATCATTACCCTTTCACTCCCAAGAGTGATCAACTTCCAATTTCTCTTTTCAAAATCTCACCGGAACAGCATGTTTAAACGAAAGTTGATTACTCATACTACATCACTCATACGTTATTGGGAGGTTGGGAGAATCTGTATTATGATCTTGGGGGTGAAAGGGTTATAAAACCGAGTGTGGCGCTTCATACAGTGGGCATAACTCCTGCTTAGGTTCGCACATCGCATATCGAGCGGTAAGTAATTATCAGACTTATATACTCATCAATTTTGGCATTGTCCTTATCTTTCATTACGTATCAGTATTTCGTGCATTCATGCAGAGTTTTCTGTAAACGAATCTCTCTTTTTCGTGGCAGATAGCATAAAGGTCATTCCGTAATGAAGAGACCTCCATGGAAGTGTTGCTCCTTCCTCGTAGCTGTTTGTCTGGTAATGACTGCGAAGGCAGTAAACGAGTAAGTTTATTTTTGTTTTTTGTTTTGAAGGAGCGACTTTTAGAAAATTGAAATTTTAGAATAACCACAGCCGGTTAAATGCAGAAAGGAAATTAAGAGCAGATTTTACAACAATCAATCAAGGGCGTTGTGTCAACGAGCGGACTTCTTTTCGGGTTTTGGACAAGATTTATAGATTACCATCTTTCGTCTTTATATCAGTTATGAAACGGGGAAACACGAGAAAAAAGTCGCCATCTGAGGTAGCATGAAGCTGAGTTATACAAAAGTAAATTATCAACAAGTCACCATATGATGAGCTTGTTATGGTTTAATTTTTTAGAGTGAATATCGAGGCTTCTTTATCGATCAGGTACAACATAGCAATCTTCGAAAACATCAAAAACAAGGCAGCAGATACAAGGCAGGTCGCAGTTCTTGTTGTACGACTAAAGGATTGATCTAAATTTGGCGTTGCATGTGTATAAGGAAGAGTTAAAAGAAAGGTGACTTTGCAAATGTTACATTGACAGAACCAAACTTAATTTAATTTCGATATTTACGGCTTATCCCTGAAAAGGTTTGAGAAAATATTCAACCTTTGCACACCTTTTTTTTAAATGAATGATATTATCTGAATGAGTAAACTCTCCCGCTGGCTGAGGAACTCTTCATTTGACACTGTCGGTCTGCCTCGCGGTTTTTCTCCCAGGGATTACTTTAATCGCTTTGAATTAGTTTTAATGTGCGGTAGAAGAGAACTATATGCAACCAAAAGCATAAACAGCACCACTTGCTTGTTATAAGTTTTAATTTTGGGAGTGACAAAATTTACTAGGAAGCTACATTTTTCTCGAGTAAAGGCTAATTCACACTGGACGAGTCGCGACACGCCGTAGCTGCACGTGACAACGCGACAAAATTAGATCCCGGTCATTCCTTCAATCCGATTCACACCGGACACGGCGCGACATAGCGACAACGCGTCAACTCAGAGCGACGCCGTAAAAATAGAACAAGGGCTAATTTCAACGCGACAACGCGTGCAGTTACGGCGTGTCGCGACGCGTCCAGTGTGAACTGGTCTTAACTGCAATCCGCCATCTATTTTTTCCACTATACCTTCAATGTAGTGTGACTTCGAGAAAAACGAGCTCGCCAGATGCCGCCCCAATCTTCCTACATTGTCAAATTATAACTAAAACGAATCAAATATGAACTTAACATTATACATCTAGATGGCAGAATCCTTTTACGCTAAGATAAAAGCATTCTATAAATTATCTATTGCCAACACATATTAGGCACAACAATAGTTTGGGCGTGGTTCAATTTACTTTTGATCCATTTGAGTGTGGACGGCGCTTCTTCGATAAACCCACGAAAATATTTTATTTCAGTATGAAATATAGTCTTATCAATTTTAACACGAGAACGTTCGTTTCGTCAATATAATTTCCGCTTATTATGCCTTTAGTAGTAATAGAAAGAGAAAAGATTCCTCTACTTGTTCACGCTGTTACTTTCTGACAAAATTTTGAGCCTTACACGAAAAATCATCAAAGCCTAATGTGAAAAGAAAAAGAAAAAAAGACAAAGACAACACGCGCGCTACCAGGTAGTCAATTCTTTTCTCGTTAAACTCAAAGTTGGGTTACTGTAAAACTATAACGCTACAACCACCAAATAATAAAAGAGTAATAATTTCTAGATACTCTTTCGCGTTCCTTTCTTTGACGATAAAAGAAGGACATGATCGCAGCGGCCATATTTGCACGCAGCGGTCACTTTGTTTTTTACCTCGTTTATAAAGCCATGTTCCACAACTGAAGATATCAGAGCGGCTTTCGGAGGACTGTCGAAAGTAATCGACGAGTGACTTGCTTGTGGTTTTGGCTTCGAGTTTGCTACGCTTTTGGATTGGACCAAACAATAACAACAGCAAAACTCAATTAGGAACTTATCACGCAAGCAAGCAAGTGGCGATAGCGTTTCCTCGCACTGCTGAGTGGTTTCTAAGTAAAACCAAACGCTAATAACTTTGGTTTCTAGTGGCTGGTTGAAACTGTTTCAAACAGCCTCTGTGATTGGCGGTGTATAAATTACTTTGGTTTTGATTTTGAACAGTCATCCAAAATAACCGCTTAATAACCGCTCGACAGATTCAAACATATTCCACTATTCGCAATTCTTGAGCCTCATGTACACGAGAAAATTTTCTATGACAAGTTTTCTGTGGCAAGTTTTTTAGCTCGTATACATGAGAAGATTTAGCCAAATTTTCTATGACAAATGCATTTGCTGAAAAGCTGGCGCTTTCACAAAATTAATTGCTTATCATACTGAGATTGTATCGCTAGTGGCGCTGGGCATGGCCATGATGCCTTCCTAATATTCTAAATCTCCGAGAATTGGGTGAATAACTGAAATAAAGTTATCTTTCTCCAATGACAGATCGCATATTTCTCGTACGATGAAGGAGCTGTTCCATGAAGACAAATACGACAAACGGATAAGGCCGCATAAACACGGTGAGAAACACAATGAATAACTTACACATTAACAAACGAAAAGAGAATTCAGAAACATCCTGATGCCTTAAATAAGCAACTATTTTGTTTGTTCGATTCTTAGGTTTGTTTATTTGTTTGCCTGTATGTTCCTTTATTTCATAAGTGTTGGTTGGTTTCCAGAAATTAACCACATTGTACATGAATGTAAGCGTGTTTTCCCTGTAGATTCGCCACTACAACTAAAGGTTGATATGTCCGTTGCACGTTTTGGAGTGATACGAGAAGTGGAAATGGTACGTGTATCGAACGGCTGTTTCAGTTACTTATCTTTGCCTTAGTTACATTATTTTTTACCACAACACACTAGTTTCTCGCTCTCTGATTGGTCGATTTACAAGAGTCCTGACAACGATGCTGACGCCAGCATGTCAGGTTTTGCAGCGAAATACAACGAAAGTTTCCTGTATATTTCTAAATGTTGTGGTAAAAAACAAATTTCCACTGGTTTGCCGTGGTGTGGACTCTTATTTACCACGATTTACGTCATACATGGTCAAAATTAGTTGCGTCCACAACATTTAGTTGAGTCCACACCACGGCAAACCAGTGGAAATTTATTAATTCTCCTCTCGCAATTCAGTTGGTTATCTGTTATATTTCAATTCGACAGGTTTATGCAGTTATATAGTTCCTCACAAGAAGGCCCCATTATTATAAGCCTAAACTACAAATACTAAAAAGTAAAACTATATTCTTAGTGCTAATTAAGGTTAAATTACAAATCGAAAAATATGACTATCAAATTTCACACTGGACTTATTAAGATAAAATAAATATACATAAGTATTAATTTTTCCGCGAATCTAATAATCGTTGGGAGAAATAGTTCTCTCCTTCAGTATATGAAACAGTATAGAGAATGTGCCACCACATAATTTGCGCAAATAAAAGCAAGTTTTAATTCTCACTACAACATTCAGAGTTTCTATTAATAAATGGTTGAGAGAATTTAGATTGTGAGCTCAAGAGAAGAAAAATAACAAAAATTAATAATGGTAATAGGACTGAGTGGAGTCCGATTCGGGCTGTAATCGAAAATTTCCTGTCTTCTTTCGTTCCATAGTGACTGTTCACGTTCTTCGCCTGACCACAAACTGTTCCTTACATTTTAAGTTGTCCAACAATTAACAAAATTCGCCTTTCGAGATGCCACAAACTCACACCGGCAATCGCTTTTTCCACTGAAAAGCAGTGTAATGCTGATTGGTGCATTTAAATTTCGCTCTTGCTTATGATTGGTTAAGCCAACTGTCCGATTACAGAACAAAGAAGTATCCGATTACAGAACAATAGGTGTCCAATTAATGATTAATCGGTGGTGTTATGAGCCAATCACATTCGAGGAAATTGTAATGTTTATGATTAACCGCGAAAAAAAAGTTAATGAAACACCGAGCTGTTCGCGCCTCAAAAAATCTAATCAATGTTTACTCCACGTTCTCTTAGGATTTTACGGTCGACTTATATTTCCGTCAAGACTGGAATGACCAGAGACTAAAGCACTCACTTGGCGAGCCAATAGTGTTGATGGGAGCAGATAAAAAGCACTTGTGGTTACCAGACACGTTTATTAAGAACCTAAAGGTGGCCATTTCCCACAACATCCCCTCTTACAGCAGTCGAGTCACGATAAGCCCAAATGGAGACGTCTCATGGAGCACACGGTTAGCACCAATTACCAATTAGATAATTTAGACTATGTTTCTAGCATTTTCTCAAAAGCTCAGGAAAAAAACTGTTAGCAGTTCATCCAGTGACGAATTAGCAGTTTGTATGAGGAATTAGCCATGTGAGTTGCCGTGACTCGAGAAAATGACGTCACAACTGAAATTAGTAAGCAAGTCATAGGAACGTGGTGGCGGGAAAATACAGGGATTTCGAACGCAGAAAAAAACTCATTTTCTTTTATAGTATGACAATGCACTTTGTGTTAATTTAGGGTTTTAAATACCGATTTGGAAGAAACAATAAAATACTGCCAATTTAATTGTAGTACCACTTTAAATTTTATTTATTTACAGCATGACGGTGACAACTGGGTGCCACATGGATCTACGCGATTACCCGATGGACCAACAGAAGTGTAATATTACTCTGCTGAGCTGTGAGTCAAGATCTTTAAAAATATATAGAGGATATTACACGGCGGCGCGAAGATATGAATTTTATTTTCGAGTTGTAAAATATTGTTTTTACCACGAGAAAATAAAATCCATATCTTCAAGCCGCCGTGTAATTTTCTTTTTATTATATTAGACACGAGTGTTTTACGAGAAATTGCACAAACAACCGTGCAAAAGCGGGAAATGATTCCAACGATATCCTCACTAGTGAGAATATGGAAAATACGCCACTCGGGTCCCGGATGTAGTTTCGTATGGATTTTACGCACGGTATATTTTCCAGTAAAACACTCGTGTCTATATAATAAATATGCAAATCAATTACGTACAGCAATAACACAAAAACCACTCAAGGTTCGCCAAATAATACTTTAGAACAATCATGTTAGATCCACTAAACAAACTCACCCAAAAATTTATCTTTACAAAGACGCCTATACAAGGAGTGAAGTGAACTACAAATGGAACAGCAAGACCATTGCCGTTTTTGACGGCCTTATGAACGAATTCGAACAAGAAGGTATAACAACTGCCTCTGAAGAGTACACATATCCATCAGGTACGCAGAGCTTTTCTATATTTCTAGAGATAAAGCTGATAATGAAGACTATTTCAATCTCCATTCCTCCAACCTCTTCCTAAATGTTATACGAAAATCACTTTTAAGAGGGCAAATAAGATACGTTTCAGGAGCCCGAGAAGCCCAAGGATTATGCTTTCCAATATCGAGAGAACTACACAACTTTAAATCTAGTATATTTAGTAGTTCTTTTTTTTTTTTTTTTTTACTCATTTTCTTGTTCCGATTGGAGGTCCTTTTAAATTAAATTAGTTAGATACACCCTATATTTGAAATTATATGCAAAAAAGGGAGGGGGTTCCTAATTATCTCGTTGACTCTATCCAAGTTCATTATGCCAAAATTACACATACATATATCATATAGTAAAATAGACAAATAAATAATACACCAAAAAGATAACATAACGTAAAGTAACATAAAGTAACATATAACATAATCAACTCAATGAGAACTTTAACTAAAATGGTCAAATTTAGAGTTAATTTTAACAGGTGGTGAGTTCATGAAGTTTTCAAGGTTAGTCAAATTCTGATATAGCTAGAGACCACGATCATACTAAATATCTATTATAATAGCTACATATACAATAATAGTCACATATAGATTAGGTAATACGCATCTTTAGGTATCTACTTATACAAAAGTGGTATACTTACATGTATCTACATAACACAACAACAACAACAACAAAATTTCACTGGCGACTACAGATGGCATATAAGGTGTTGTAGGTATGACTTTAAAAACCCACCAAGATAATGGCGGTATTCTTGAAGGGACTGTCAACGAGTACGCATGTGGTTGGCCTGCGATAACAGACGGACTTTCCGCCTGTTGCTTTGCGAGGCCGAAAAATATCATCTGCGAAACCCAGCCGACAAACGATGTCTGTGACGTCACAGAATTTGTCCAATCGGAATTTAGCTTTCAAAAACCAAGAAGTAAGAGAAAGGTAAAGCCATTCTTTTCGTGATTCCTGATTGGTCGCTGTTGAGATCCTGTGACATCACGGAAGTCGTTTATCGGCTCGGTTTCGCAGACGGTATTATTCGGCGTCGCATAAAGCAACGGAAAATCCGTCTGTTTTCGCAGGCTAGTACGCAGTGAATGTATAGAGACTGGTGCCGTAATGCCAGTAGATCAGTTACTCACTCCGCCATTTTAATCTCCAGGCAGTTGGACCCAGCTTACTGCCTCGTTTGGTTTCAAGCGTCGCCTTGGTTACGCATTCGGACAGATCTATGTGCCCACGGTGATGATCGTCATGTTGTCGTGGCTGTCATTTTGGATCAACGAGAATTCTGTTCCTGCCCGTGTTGCCTTGGGAGCCACCACCGTCTTGACCATTGTTACCCTGATGGGGTCTTTTCGAAACGCTGTTCCAAAGGTGAGATCTACAAGAAATTGATATATTTATTGAGACAGAGACAGAGTTGGAGAGAAACCAATACTGTGTTCGGTTTACAAGGTCAGTACAGCCTTTTAGTCATATAGAAACTCGAGAACTTTTAAGGACTTCTAAAGGCCTTACTTTTTTGTTGTTGTTGGTGGTGGTGGTGCTTTTTTTTTAAAGGCTTGGAAATTAAAATTTTTCGGTTTTTCTTCGCTTCCCCTCGACTGAATGGGGACTAAAAGAACTAAAAGAAAAAAAAAAGAAAAACTAAAAGAAAACCCCAAAAGTAAAGTGGGTACATGACACTTTTTGGTCAAACATTTTAAGAGAATGTTGTAAAAAGGCACTGTTTTCAATTTTCGATTTCCCAAATAAATGGACTATTATAAAGCCACTATTGCGTAGCTGAAATATGTTCGAACAACTTCAAAATGTGTACATATTGGTTTCGTTGTAGGTCTCTTATGTAAAAGCTCTTGATGTCTTCTTTGTGGTATCGTTTTTGTTTGTCTTTGGAGTTGTTCTCGAGTACATCACAGTGCTTTTCTGTCAAAGACGAAAACAAGCAGCTTCGGAAGAACGCCAGGAGAAGAAGCAGGTAACAACAAGAATAATATGGACCGCGGTGGCTAGATTCTGTGTAAAAGAATGCATACTTTCATGTTTTTCATGTGTTCATTTGACAAGTTAAACAATGCTTGTGAGGTTTCAGTTTAAGAAACTGCATGAATACACTGAACATATAAACGGCAAACGGCAAGTAAAGATTGCACGCACAAACCTTAAGGGCCGATTTTTTAAACAAAGCCTAACTTAGACCTGGTTTATCGCTAAATTGAAATTTAGACGGACACTGTAAAACAGGCTTAGCCAAACGTTAAATTGCATTTTCAGAACATTGATCGGAGTCGGTTTGAAAGGACGACGTTTAGCCGTTGTCCGCTAAGCATGGCTATTGTCCCCGAACGAAGTGAGGGAAATACTCACGACGCTAATGCAGTAGTATTATCGCCTTATCGGAGACTCCAAGCGTGTCGCCATCTCGAAATCTAATGTTCGTGTGTTTGTTTGATACGACCTCGTCCCAAGGCCCTCCGCGTCGAGCGACCACAGCAGGCGAGGTTACATCGGCAGCTTGACTGTAAACCGCCATTTTCTTGGTGACATGCGGTAGAGTACGAACTGAAGTGATTTTGTACAAGAAGATGCAGATACAAGGCCAAGCAGTTCGACGGACGGCTGTAAATTGCCCGGATATTTTGCCAGTGCATGGGAGGCAAGCTTTACTAGACGTAAAACGGATTCTTTAAGGCCCAACTGGTCGACCTGAATACAATCCAGACGCCAGTATTGTGTTAAAACGCAGACACTTCTTCAGAAAGGAATAGCAAAATACAGTCGGTGGAAATCGAACAATCACCGTGGCAAATTTCACCTTTCGCAATAACAGGAATGCAGTTTTCAAAATCCAAGTTTGACAAGATGACAACACAATACAATGGAAAGTGGAATTTTCGTACTGTATGAGGACTGCTGTATACAGTGTATTTTGAAATGATTGAAGACGTAAACAATAGTGTTTTGGGTTTTGTTTCCTTTGCTGGAAAAGAGCTAAAGCTATGGCTTTCAGGAACCGGTGAGTTTTGAAAATTTACATCAATTAACGTACAATACACGTTTGTTAAACGACGGTCGTGTTATCATTATGGTATTTCAACAATTGCCGTATATTTTGTCGTTTGATGCCCCGGGAACTGTGATGAAGGCCAAGTAGGATTATACTGTGATCTTTTCGCTGGTTTTCAAAGCTATTTCAGAGTGCCTTCGTGCAAGATTGTGTCATCCGATTCCTGACATGTTTGCATAATTTCATTGACAGTCTGACACATGCTGTGAAGTTTTGTCCCCGCGTTTGTTGGCACACTGTATTCAAGGATAAAATGTAACCGGGCTAAAATGCTTTTGCTTTTTGAAGGCTATTAAAGTAGAAAATATCCGGCCACTGCTTTCCAAATTAAACGATGTGTCTACTAATCGGACTTTGTATTATTTAGTGACCGGGTTTGCTCGCTCAATAAAATCGGACCTTGTATTATTTAGTGACTTGATTTCTTTTTTCTGTCAAAGATTTTAAAATCGTCAAACGCAGTTTGAAAAGTTGTTGTGTTCAAAATTGAATCCCTGCCAAAATTCACACGATTCCGAGACTTCGAAAGCGTGTAAACAAGCGACTCGCTTTGACGGTTCTAAATTTGGCACACACACAAAAAAACAAACATACACGTATGTGGTTGGGATAAAGCATTGGCTGGAGAAATCGCGGCTTTTCTTGAAATTCATAAAAATTTCGGTGTCCAAGATCGACTTTGCTTGGCTTTCAAGCCTCGGGAGTATTTTGTAGTTGCGTGTAAATGTTTTCTCAGCGAATTTTGAAGTTCAGCTAGTGTCTACGAAAATTGCAGACTGTGCACGTTGTCTGAACTAAACCAGACTGCCGTGTGACAAAGATTTTTTTTAGCGGCCGACTGGTGACGTCGCTACACAGCCGTGGTTTGCAAAAATATTTTTAAATAATCTCCGAACGGAAAATAAACAAGAATCCCGCTTTCCGAAAACCCACTACTGAGCGAGGGGATATCTGCGATTATCGTATTTCTAGTTTAAATCTTGTTCAGACCAGGACTTTCTTAACCGCGGTCTAAACTTTGCTTAAAAAATCGACACTAACCCTTTCACTCTCGGTGATGAACTTTAATTTCCTTGTTGTGTCTCACCAAAGACATATCACACAGTATGGAGAAATCTGCCACCGATAGTTTGCTCAGATAAAAACTGATTGGATTATCACTTCTCACTATATCGATCATACCATTTTCTTTTTGAACGGTTAATTAAAGTTGATCACTCTTGGGAGTGAATGAGTTAAGCGAGACTGTAATTAGCTACAATAACTGCATTTGTGCATTATACAGAGCTGTATTTCTTATTAATCTTTTCTGATTCTTAGACTTTGCGCTCATCTGGCGATAATGATCCTAAATGTCAGACCTTCTGTTTTGTTTTGTTTTTTTCATTTCGATACACAGCACGGCGTAAAATCCGGCGCGGGAAGTGAAGATGAGGAAACCGAACAGACTGCCAAAGAAAACAGCGCAAACATAAAGAGCCCGGCTGCTAAGTCCACAGGATGTTTCACATTCCTAGATTTTAAGAAAAAAACTAACATAATTGATCGTTTTTCTCGTATTTTGTTTCCCTGTGCGTTTCTTGCGTTCAATGTCATCTACTGGTTTTATTATTCCTTTGCGAATTTTTACGGAAAAGAGAAAAAGGATAGCGTCAGTCACAGCTGAAAAATGGCAGCTAACAAAGAGTCAGGAGTAAAATGAAACGGAAACTTCTCCCTAGTAAGTACCATAATCTCTGGCTAGAGACTGAAAGTGAAAGTAGAACTTGATCAAGCGCACATCAAGCTGAGAATCCAAGCCATTTTTAATAAATAATTTCCTACACCCGTAAATCGTTATAGTTGTGAAATTTAGCAACACGGAAATATTGTTGTGAATCGCAAATAGATTGATAAGCAATGGTGCATAAAATTTATAATTTATAGACACACACCTCCGTTCATCTAATTTACACCCATTCTGCTAATCATTTACGCCCTTTAGCAAGCCTCTATTTCTTGTGCTACAAAATGTTACGTCGAGAAAAACAATTTAAAGCAAGGTTTTTGTATAAAGAGATGTCCTTCACTTACTAGAGGTAAGTGTACAAAGGGAAAACTGGCATGCAGAGGTTTTTAAACAACGAACCATTTTAAACAACATTTTAATGCAATTTCAATTTCTGCAATATCAGTTGTTACAGAGGAATCACAGCATGAACCCTGGAAATCCAGGGAAAGTAGTTTTGTCGGTTTATCAGTTTAATAGTGCGGACTAAGAGCACTCAGATGTTATAAAGTTTGTGTGATAAAAACACAGGAACAAGCCGGCCTTAAATTGTATAGATCTTGGACAGCCGAGAAAAGTCCAAATTCCTATGAGCCCTGGAAATCCAGGGAAAGTAGTTTTGTTGGTTTATCAGTTTAATAGTGCGGACTAAGAGCACTCAGATGTTATAAAGTTTGTGTGATAAAAACACAGGAACAAGCCGGCCTTAAATTGTATAGATCTTGGGCAGCGAGAAAAGTCCAAATTCCTATTCGTTTACATTTTGAGGGTATTTGAAATTAGAGATTTAGCCTGTAATAGAAAATATTATAAGGGTAACTATTGTTATAGATATGTCAGTGTATACTATGATGAATACTTCATAAACCGTTCTGTTTTACGGAGAGAACACACCCTCGAACTAAGGCCCCGTCCACACTACGCCGGATAAATTTGAAAACGCAACTTTCACTCTGAAAACGCAAGAAATGTTTTCCGTCCACACTGGAAAACGGATAAAATGTTTCCGGGCCCAAATGTATCGTTATTGCTCTACAAACGTCCCTGACAATCTTTGAAACCACTTGACGTGACCACGTGAGTCAGGGTTTTCGAAAAGTTCCGTTTTCAAAATGTTTTTCGTCCACACCAAAACGCAAAGCCGGCGTTTTCAAATTTATCCACTTTGAAGAGCGTTTTCGAAAAGTTCCGTTTTCGTGGACAATTTATCCGGATCAGTGTGGACGGTAGGCCTAACCGTAAAAATAAAGTTGCGTTTTCAAATTTATCCGGCGTAGTGTGGACGGGGCCTAAGATGAGATCAGATTGCTAAGTTCTTCATACAGCAACTATATGTTCCTGCTCTGAGTTATTAAGAAGAAACTGTTATTTGAGCTTTGCGTTTCAAAGGGTTAAATTCCGTGCGTTGCCTGGTAGAAGACGTTCCTCTTTCTATTTATCATGATACATAGTTAGCCAAACTCCAAACGGTCAAGCACTAATATCTACATGATAAACTTGACCTTAATTGCTTTCTTCGATAATAGAGGAAAAAAAAATTGAGTGCTTCCTAATAGTGGTGTTGTTAAGAGGAATGTGTTTTTTGTATTTCTTTGCCCTTCACTACCAACAGAAAAAAAACAATCTTGTAAACTTCCAACTCCTGGACTGTCAAATGAATAAATTTCTCAAAGAGTACATTATAATAGCAGTGATCACTTCCAACTCCTGAACTGTTAAATGAAACCTAAAGATGTAACCCACTCAAATGAAAGCTCTCAATGAGTACACTCTAATAGCACTGTTCACTTCCAACTCCTGAACTATTAAATGAAACCTAAAGATGTGACTACTTAAATGAAAGCTCCCAATGTGTACATTCTAATAGCAGTATTCACTTTCAACTCCTGGACAGTTAATTAAAACCTGCAAGTGTTAGCACTCAAATGAAAGTTCTCGATGAGTACCCTCAGGTAGCATCATTGCATGACATTCTTTTGTTTTGTTTTGTTTTTTTGTTTTTTTACGGAAACATGGCAGTAAATGGGTTTCACAGAACGGTGTCGTATAGCAATAAAAAGCAACAGGAGGTAAAGTATAACGACACAAATTAGATGGAAAGACCGCAACTCCTCTTCACACTATTGGTCAACAACAACAGACTATTCCCCTGCAAATACTCTACATAAATTAAGTTACCAATTTTCTCGCCACACCTTTCAAGACTAAAATCAATTTACAGCCTCGTGTTTATCTGATTTGTCTCAGACGACTTGTAGAGATAAGGTTTATGAGTGTGCAGGCTTCGAGAAACTTCTCAACGCTAATAATGATATAACATTTGTTGAATTTGAATTTTTTCAGAAGATACACTACATTGATAAACTCCGCATTATATTCGACAGAATTTAGGCAACATCTTTCTTTTTAATGTCAGGGCTATAACACGTGCCAAATAAAGGACGCTTTAGCTGTTGTTTGAGTGAGGCCTTTGTCAGAGCAAGGGAAAAATTGAAAAAATATATATATTGCCTGCTGCGCCAAACCAGAAAATAGCTCTTACAGGAAAACCATTTCACAGTCTATAAGGAGAAACTCGAAAATCATACATTCAAAACACCAAGTTTAAAGATGTCAGATTTCAGAAGCCAGCTGGGTCTGTTTCATCAGAACAATCTGAACATAAAACACAGTCAGAGACGTTTAAAATACCGGTAATGGCATACCGAGTCATTGTTCACATCTCAACTGCCGGGAAATGTTTCCTCAGAGAAGCCACTGCCGAGTTTTACATTTGTATAATTAATCAAGCACTATGGATTTAAGGAGGAAAAGTACAGGTCAATGCAAAAATATATTTCGTCTATCTCCACGGGAAAGACATGACAATTTATTTAAACAGACGTCAATAGAATACATAAGCCCGTTCACACCGCTGAAATGGGATCGTTTCGAGATCGGTACTGAGTTCGGCCGCTAAAGTGGGATCGATTCGAGATCGGTCTAAAACTTTTCATAATTTGGCTTGCGTTTAGTCTGTGTTGATCTCACACCGATCCATCTATGTCGTAGCAGTAAAAATAATTTTCCTCGAAGCTCGAAAGCTACGGGTTCTATAGACAAATTCAGTAAATATGGTATTCTTGTTTAGTTACACTGTTGTATTTTATTCAAATTACTTCAGTTAGAAAATTATATTCAATTACAGGAATCAACATCCAATGCCTTAATTGAAAATGAATGATCTAAATATGTGTGAAATGTTTTCTACTTATGCAGCTGTTATCTACAGAACCTATTCAGGGGCTTTTATCAACTAGATCACTAAATCATATTTGTTAGCGAAAAACTACATGAGGTAATCACCATAAATTCGAAAAATAAAACAAGTATGCTGCAACACGCGACGGAAATGGCTGGAAAAATCCCAAAACTCTGCTTATAACAAAGAAAATAAAACTGAGGAAATATTAACCAAGGTAAACTGCTAACATGTTACAATATATTATGAAACCAAACTTGCAGAACTACAAAATTAACCAGCAACGACTAGATAATGCTAATTTCTTTGATGATAAGAAGGCGTGTACCTCCCCTGCTGCTAACAGGATAACGTGGTTTTCTTACATTTTCGTTCAGCTTCGACGTAGGTCACTATTTTACACAGTTAGTACAGAGAACTCAAGCAAGCCACAGAGTAATCTCCTTGAAGCAGGTACGTCTGCTTTCTTCTCATATTATCACTTCGACATAGAGAATACAGACTGTGTTAACTCTAAGTTTTTGGTGTTTACTTTTATGTTTTATTTTCTGGGGAAATGTCGAACCAAGAGGGCCGTTCAAACTAATAGTTTGGATTCTCTGGTAAGACGCAGCATTTTATTTGCGTCAAGGGGTGATTTATAAAATAGTGGTTTAAAATGTAAGACAAGCCAATGGTCTTAGAAATGAGTATTTACGGACTGACTGCCAGTAGCAACTAAGAATATGGATTGCCCAATATTTCGGGCAAAATCATTTTGATTATTCTGTACTCCATTACATTTACAATTCGATCACCGAAATAATATACAATGCCAAGTGATTCTTGAATTGAAGTACACGTAAAGTCGAGGAGTTTATTCATCAAAGATACTGACAAAGGAAAACGATGAAAGGAAAGGTCCAACGCTTGCCTAATTCTTTTAACAAGAACTGAGAAAACTTAAAAACAGAAGGATGGCTAAAACAAACTGTAGCGTTTTCTGTCATACCTTCGACATATTGCATGTCACTTATTCCTCTTGTTGAGAAATATTTTTGAACTTTATTCATAAGAACGTTTAGACTTCACAAATCGATCAGACTTCAGCTTCTCAATTATTATTGATGTAGAATGGTCACTTCTTTCTAAAATAGGATCCACCAAACGAAATATAAAACTGGAATCGACGCATATAATTCAGTAGTAACCTTTTAAAAGTTTTACATATAATATTTTATTGATATAACACAATTTCATCATTATCACCATCGAGAGCGAAAAGGGCCTGTTACAGACGTCGTTCTACTGCCGTGCGAAAAGTAATTCAGCAATTAAATTCGCCCCGTGGCACTGCAGTCATACAAAGATTAAAGCCATTAGTCCACTCTATCGAAGAGAAGTTGATAAGACTTGATATTGAATAAATTATATTGAGTGTTAACTAGTGTGGTCGACCCGCAGAGATTTTTCGTGACACGATGTCGCGCTCAGTTTCGAGCGTACTGATCAATGTAACAACATTCCGTCCACTTTTGAACAATTTTATGTTAAAGTGTGAGGGCTCGTAGAACTATTATAGACTAGTAAAACTTTCCTTGCAATCCTGAGTGTTGGTAGAATTCTTCGGTATTTGTTTCTAGAATTTTCCAGGAATTGGTATTTTATGGCATTAAAAAACTATTACCGTACCTCTTTTGAAACAATAATTCATTAGCACTCCTCGACCAGTCCACCCACATTTATTACATTAATTATTCTTTCGGTGAATCCTATTCTCCTCGTTAATAAATTCAAGAATAGGAACACAGAAAGGATGGATCAGTAGAAAATAATTTACATTTAGATCAAAACCCGGCACTTAGCACCGTTACAAATGTAATCTATGTATCTCTAATTAGCGTGGCGAAAGAATTTCTGCATCTCTTACCTCAAAAATAAAAGCTTTCCTCTACCCTAAGTAACACTGGGTTTTGCACTCGACACTTCTACACAGCCAAAGATAGAACATTTGTGAGCTACAAACTGTACTGTATATCAAAATATCAAAATAACAAAATAATCCATTGTACAGAACTAAATATTTCCAGAGAAATCCTTTTTAAGTTAATGTAATCGTGCAATTTCTACTCCACAAATATTCCTTAAATTCGCTACAAAGACTCCTTTTGTGTACCAGATTCGAATTTATAAACAATAATGGGGTCACCGACTCCGTTTAGCTGCTATTGTGGCCGGAATATCACGCGCTTTCTGCCCGAATAGAACAGCTCACATATAAGCGCACCAGCTAACCCAAAATTCCGAAAGAATTGCTCCATTCCGCCCCCCCCCCCCCCTCCTTTTTTTTTCACAATATGCAGATCTCTCGAGTAGAGATATATAGCCAAAGAAAAGGGTAGGTAACCGGAATAATTTTTTGCTATTCCTGTGTGTTTCCGAAATTCGCCTTATCGCACGGCGGCCTTGTTGGATTGACGTCGTAGTTTGTAACACGAAAAACGATGTGGGGTGCAGAGCCGATTTGCAGGTTAAATTGATGAATATTTCCAGAAAAATCCTTGTTAAGAAGTGCCAGGCAACAACAATGAACAAACTCCAAACCACCACCGTGTAACAAGAATTTCTTTGCAAATATTCATCGGTTTCTGTTAATCCGTGATCAACTTCAATTTTCTCCTTCAGTTTCTCACCAGACATATACACTATACAGTAGGGAGAATTTGCCACTTGATAGTTTGACCTATCAATTCTCACTACATCACTCATGAATGGTCGGAGAATTTGCGTTATGAGCTTAGGTGAAAAGGTTAACTACAAATCAACCTGAAGGGCCGATAAAATCTAATTACAACAAACGGCATAATGGATGCAACGTATCTAGATATAAAACGTTCTGCTTATACTAGCTTTGGCACCCGCTGAGATGAATTTGTCAGATTCAAAGGCCAACATTCCTTTCAAATTGCGAAACTATACACAAGTAATAAATTCGTTTCCTGACTCCGCTGTCTTAACAATGAGGTCATTCAACTAAAGAAGTAATTAAGCATATTATTAGTCATTAAGTAATTCAGATAGCCATGTCTACAAAAGATTTCGAAAGAAACTTCGCACGAATATACAATGACGAAGCTCGTAAAAATATTTCAGTCCAAAAAAAACGTGTTTACTAAATTTACAGCTAAAACAAATATTTACATGGAGTGCAAATACAAATGCCGGTAAACCCTTTATTGTTTTGGTGAGATTACTACATATGTTATCCACTGTGATCATCCGGGTATTACGATTCACTCTATAGAAAGACGTGGTCATCTTCAGAATCAAATAAAGAGTCGACTGCTCTCATTGCACCCAAAAGAGACGAACAACTGATACTTCTGGCCTTGATACCTTTATCGTGGGCCTTATCTAACTATTCACAAATTCAATATTCTGTTGTTTATCTACACAAGTTATCTCCCTTGAGACATACTGACTACGAACAAGCCACAAAGCAATATCCTTGACACTATATCACTTTATCCTCACATTTTGTGCGATTCTCTTTTTTCTGTAAGAGATTCGTTTTTCTTTTCTTCTTTTAAAACCATTTTTATTGTTCACTGCTGAAAATTCTTGACCACCGGCAACGTGCCCAAGTGCCAAAATAAACGTCTCTGAACATGCTTCGAAAATTCTACAGACTCAAACTACAGACACATTCTACTCAGTTTCTGTTTAATCAGGATATCACTAACAGCAAAAATCAATTTTGTTTGTTTACAAGCACAAAAATGGTCCAAGGACGAAGAAGAGGTAATTAAATATATATTGGTACCTGCATCAAAGCACAAACCCGATCATTTTAGCCCGCAGGCAAAATTTATGTAATTAAAAGCCCAGGATTCCAAGCAGTAAGCGGTTTTCATTTTGCTTTAATTTGTAATTTGTTTTTCTGCATGCGGCCGTAAATCAATTAGCGTCTAGTCATTTGCAGCCTTGTACGGTGTGTAGGTGAAAACTGTCAAATAGGAACGTTCAGTACAGAAAAGGGTAAGTTCCCAATTTATTATCACAATTTTCTTCCGTTTGAACAAGGAAAGCAGGAGCTCAGCGAGAATCCTTCATATCTGCTGCTCTTTCTAAATAAATGGACTAATTATAGATCATACGATAGAGTGGAACCGCTAATAAGAAAACTGGAATCGTTTAAATGAGTTTAGAAAGAGAGAGCATGCTGTGTAAAGATAAAGACAGAGAGGGAGTAACAAAGAGTATCACTCCATCGAAGCACTGTTGGTTTCCTTTTCACTTTGATTCACGCGTCCAGTTGGAATCTTGAACCAACTAGATTACCTCATGATCGTACAATAACAACAATTAGAGCTTTCAAGATGAATCTGTCGCATTCTACTTCTTCCACGAGTAGCTACAATGAGTTGCAAAATTGTTGAGAATCATCAAGGTAACACACACCTATTTGTCAACTCTGGTTGCAGTGCAACTACTTTCCGGGTGAACATTTATTGGCTGCTTCTACTTCATTATGACATTAACATCAACCACGACTGACAAATTCCGTCATATTTATTTCATAATTCAACGCACTGCGTATTTGAGAAACCTTTCTTGTTTGATATAACTTTATACTTTTACGTTCCTCTGGAATGAAAATTCTCTTCAATCCCGCACGTGCCCAAGAGTCTCGGTAAGCGTTACAGGTGAATGGACATGCATGCGAATGATTTCAAATGTCCGAGTCACAAATTATAGTACATCTCGCTTGGTCTTCTGTTTACTTCTCAAATCGTTGGCATTCTGACCATGCATTCGGAACACGAAAACAATCCATGGCAAATTATGGTGATACAAAATTGCTTGCAAAGATTCGAGCAAGAACAGCAAGAGTAGATAAATTTAAACTTTATACACTGGTCAAAGTAGACAGAGAATAACATCAAACTATTTCAACGCTAAATTAACTGCTCTTTCGAATGAATAAATTCAGATAAAATGAAAAAAAATTCTGATAAAAGTCAGATAAACTCAGATAAGGCTCAACTAATGTTAACCAAACATTATGTGGTACAATGGTATTAGTATATACCACACAAGTGAATAGTACTTTTCGCGCGCTCTGATTGGCTCCTCAATCTCGGAATATCAAGTACTATTCACCGACACTGAGGCGAATAATTGTCAATAATTGGGTTCATCCAGGCAGCACAGTAGCTTTGCAGATCACATATTTGATAACTGTGTTACCGTGGTATGAATACTCTTAAGGCTATCCTTACACATGTTAGCACAACTCTAACTGCAGAGAAGGTAAGCACTGAGCTTTGTAAATTTTTAGTGTTCTTACCAGCGACTTTGATATATTTTTACCTTTTGGTGTTCCATCATTATTGCCTGGGTACTGCATCGATTAGCATGTATATCAGTACGCCGTAACGTTTAGGGCAAGTGGTACATGTACTCGTAAATATCAATTGCCTATTTACTTATCTTAATTTTGTTTAACAATTGTCGAAACCTGCACAATATGAGTTCACAAATAGTAATAATATAAATAACATTTATTAATTGCTAATAATTATTACACATTTTCTTCTTGATTAGTCGGTAGAATTTACATGTTTCTGAGATGAACAATCCACCTAAATGGCCCAATTTATACTCGAGACGAATTACTCATCTAGACGAGTTATACGTCACACGGACAACGCATCCTGATATAAATCAGGAGACGAATTTTGACGAATTAGCCGACGGATTATCTGTCTTGGACGAATCATCCGTCTGGTAGCACGTCTTAAGACGTGCCACAAGAGAAATCAAGCACGGACGGGTTATGAACCAAGAATCGTCCAAAACACGAATTTACATTTAGACGGAATTATCGGTCTCTGACGAATTATCCGGCGACTCATACGGATAATTCGTCCCTGGTATAAATTCGGCCAATATTGCAGAACTGAGTAATTAAAACTACATTACCCAATTAACAGTCATTTAGATTAGAAATAGCAAAGAATGTAACTATGGAGTCGTCTTTTAGGTTTCAAACTTCAATAAATGTCGGAACACTGTACACCAGTATAACAGTCCACAATGCAATAGAAAACTTTAAATCAACTGATGAGCGAGGCAAGTTTCGGTCGAAAGGAAATAAAATCTTTCGAGAAATGACTCCAGGTGCCCAATCATAGCTTCCCTTTTAGTGGTAACTCTGTAAAGTGGACCAACATTACATCTGAGCAGCGAAACCGATCAGAGTTCCCCTGGGACGTAATTATTGACTTTAAACGAGAAGATCAGGCATTCAGATTTAGATTTATTTGCTGCGCCATACGGCCGGGTCACCACGGCTTACGCCAATTATTCAGACATTATTATAACACCAAACATCAATAATTACCGGGCTGTTTGATCTACGGTTGGTTTGCTGGTGTTATGACGGAACATGAATTCCATCCACTCAAAAACTTCGACTTTAATGTGAACACAGAGACGCATTGACGCTTGTCTCTTACTGGCCTCTTGGAGTACCTTGGAGTCTTTGTACAGTCGGAATTTCGAAATAAGACTGTCCTTAAAGAATCACGCCGCTGAAACTGCCTGGGAAGGTATTGTACGTCTGACGAATCGTAAAGGGCTGCGGCTGGTTAGATTATACTTAAGCTAGATAGAACCTCAAAACAAGAATAATAATCGTTTAATTCCGGCGGTGGGTTGTCAGTTTTCCCGTCAGAGAATCGAGTACTACTGACTGAAAATGGCCGACAGAATGATAATCTTGGTATCGTAGTCGGTAGAATACTTTACTTCTTTAAACATTGAAGTCTGAACGCAGATGATCCCAAGGGAGGTAGGTAAGGAAATTGGTAAGGACAGACAAACCCCCCACAATCGATTGTATAGAACGACAGAGCCACACGAGAAGCGGGAAATAGACCGGGGATCAGCTGAGGGGATGGGACAACAAATCCAAACCCTCTGAGGCACATCGTGCAAACTGAACGTCATATAAGACTGGAACGAGTGATAAATAGCGATGGAAAAACGGAATATGTTTAAAGACTTAATTTGCAAATTGTGGTGGATTTTGATATTAATTCTCTACTACAGTCCTCCTTTATACACCTCGCCATAATAACCTGGAGGACAAATTAGGAACAGATCGATCAAAATTCAGCCAGCTGCGGTGTTTCATAAACAATTAATTTATAAAAAATATATCTCGCATACTAGTTGTTTCTCGTGATTGTATAGTTTTATAACCCAATGGCCATGATTTTACACCAATATTTTAGAAGTTATTACATGTTCAGGCCAACGGCACAGCGAAGGAAAATCATAATCATACCAAAATGGTAAAGACTTGACTGTCTTGCAAATTTAGCTGCTTATTCGAGTTGCGTATTGTTTATGAAAATAGAGATTTATACTTCGTGGGAAATAAAAGTTTATACTTCATGGTCATCGTGGCGTCTTGGAGAAATTACCGGTCCATAAATCGATCAGTGAATTCATTACGCTTTCAAGGGAAAATCTAAGACTATAAATTCAGTTTCATACCAAGCAGCGCCCCAGAAAAGTTTATGATTCTGTCCTATCGCTCAGCTCCTATTTACTTTAGTGTAATTTGATCGCACAATTTTGACAGAAATATCAAGCGTTTTATCGAAGTTTACAGTATTGTCTTTACTCAGAGTTACATTACTGTAATCTTTCGATATAACGATTGATATTTATTTCAAAATGTCCAATTACACTGCCTATTCTGTGGACTATTCTGTCTCGTATATTTTCGTAAATTAGATGCGGAAATTGCGAAGCAAAAGTCATTGCAATTTAGACAGACTCACGGCAAAACAAATATACATTTATCCTTGCCACCTGCCATCCAATTTCAACTTATTTGATTTACCCTGAGAGTGAACAAGTAAGAAAATGCAAACGTGTAGCGTGACAACAGCAAGTCCTCGAAACAAGCAATCTTCAGTGGGTTTGAATCGCATAGTTCACTAAGTGTATCAAGGGTTCAGAATGGAAGTCTATCTAAGCCAAACATTCGTGCGGTATACATTGCTCTTGAGTGGCAAATTGTTTAGGACCCGTTCGTACTGGGGTGGTTAGTTGATAATATAAGCATAATATAAGCATCCAAAGAAAGACGACGGCCTCTTTGAAGTTTGGCAGCGACTCACAATGAAAGCATTCGTCGGCAACATAGCGCCGGTCACATTTAAAAAGTTCTAAATGCCGAAATTATTGTTGTTAAATACAGAGCCTAAACATCCAGAGCAACACGACGGCTTTAGTTTCAAATTTTGTAGCGACTCGCATTCGCCAGCGAGAAAAAGTCGGTCACATTTTTAAAAGGTTCTAATGTGGACAATATTTTCCGTTAACGTGCGAACGGGTCCTTGGCAAAGGCGTTTACATACTCCAATCGATATCAATAACCGGCTTCCATCAGTATATCAATACTGAAAATTGAAGGATTGTTGCCACGACTTGTCACTTCTTGAATAAAACCCAACCCCCCGCGACCACACATAAACTGCCAAAAGCAATGCACGCGACAATTTGTCTACAATTTAAATGCTTCAGCCAATGAGTCTTCAAATCAATAACGACTTGTGCTCAAATCCACTCCCAATCGTTCCGAGTGAAAGTTGTTAATGATTGGAAGTCATTACTCATTCTCGAACCTCGTAAGAGTCTAAACACTGGGATCAGCCGGCAACATTTACGTTTAAATGTGCAACGTTTTGACCCTTCAGCGATTAATCAGAAACCAAAAGGAGCCGTTGGACAACATCCAACCGGAAAGTATCAAATATTGGAGATAGCACAGCAAGGTCAGACTATCTATTATTTTTAGCCGTGCGAAATGTTAGGTAGAACCGTAATTCTAAGTTTGATACCTGTGGTCCTCATCAGAGAAACAGAAATGCATATAAGGGTTTATCTTTAAATGCTAAACCACATACACAAGTATGATATCTGAACCTACTAAGTGCAATCGTGCTAAACACCATAACAAAAATAAAATTTCGGACGTTTATCAGGATCCAAGTTTCATTAGTACACAAACAATAGTGATTTTTCAATGAAAAATGTGAAGTCATCAACACAAAAGATTTTATTAACAGAAGCAGGTGCAAAGAAGAAAGATTTACAGGACTCTCGTTTGTCGTTTGACATTTTTCATTTAGCGGGTACCTCTCAATACATTTTTACTAATTTCTCAAATCAAGACAAGAATAACCTAAACTAAAAAAAGCATTCAATAAATCGTTCATTCGTTCGTTCGTTCGTTCGTTCGTTCTTCTTGCTTCAGATGAGTCGCTACAGTAGCGATCATTTGCATAAAGGTAATAAGACTGTTTTGTTCGAGAACTTGAGGTCTAAATGAAAACACCTTTTGAAGAAAACATGTAAGCAGGAAAAAATCAAACTTTCAAGCGAAGAATTAACATTAATTTTAAATCGTGAATTGACACACATTAGACCACTACCGACTACCAAACTGCAGAATAGAGTTTCTGAGACCACATTCAGACAGGTGAGATCGGGAGTATACTGTGTGTGTATATTAAGCAGAGCTAATACTACACGATATCTGCTTAACTTAGTTGTAAAGACTAGAAGTTCTAGCATCGGTAACCGCCAGACATAAAATCATTGATATCAGAAACAATTGCCATGAAAACAGAAGTAACTGCAAATGCCTGTTTACAATGTTTCACGCCAACGCTCTAACAAACACTACGGTATTTCTTAGTCTCTGCTAGTACAGGCCATTAGTGTCCTATCAGTAGTAAAAGCTGCATCCCATGATTGGACGATGTAGAGCTCAGTGCTGTACCGTTTGCTCGACCTTTTGTGTAATACTATAAGATGTTGAGCTAAAGACCGTTTAGATTTAAACTTTTTAAACGATTTCTACCAACATGTTTACGGCACTGCAAATATGGCAAACTATATCGTACGAGACGGGGTGTTTCATCGCGAAATGTTGTCGCTGCAAATCGATTAATGACATTTGTCCATGTTTCCTAACAACAAGGCGCCGATGTCTGGAGACTGTTGGCCATTTAATTGTAATAATTATAGACATCCTTACATCTTTATACTTCAATAACCTAAAATTTATGAACAAACATTCTCTATCACAATTTAGACCTCTAATTCTGACGGCATAGAATATAAAAGTGGCTCGGCTTTGCAATTTGAGAGCCAATGGATGCGAACGTTATGCATTTTGCTTGAGAATTTCCCGTAAAATTTTGAGGCACATTGGCTTTTGAATACATCATCAACAGCAGCAACCGCAATATGCAATTTATCTTCTACAAATGATGGCAGTGCAAGTGAACGTATTAGATTCTGGCAGAAACTAATGAATGTGAAGATATTTCGTCGTGTTCCACAGATCGCTGTCTGAGGATTTTTAAAACAGACAATTTTTTTAAACATAACGTCCTTCATGTGTTCATTATGTTATTTTTTAGGTTTTAGAACTAAAATTTTCAGGCATGTCAAGACCGCAAGCCAAAGGTCTCTTTTTTTCCGTGATGAACTTCACCAACAACAAACGTCCTAAATCTGAGAAATATTCCATCGATATTGTAAATGCCACACCTACTTTAATGAAAAAAATATTAATATAACTAAAATAGTCCTAGTCACAGGATGTTTCTGTCAAAACTTCCTCTACAGTTTCTTACTTTGTTGTTGTTTGACTTCAATGAGGGCCGGAAACTATTTCTAACTTCTTCTTTCATTTCCACAAAATCGGAATAAGGTAATAGGAACTGACCAAAACGATAAACGTGCGAAAGGTTTTATGAAAAACAGAAGCAATTTGACATCTGGTTTTGAGGAAAACTTTACAACACTTCTGTGTTTTGCTGTCAAGATGTTGATAAATACTCAAAACTTTGCGAGCAATTTGGCTGTAAACGAGTTTAACGCCTAATTAGTACGTAACACGCAAATAACACTTTTGGGACAAAATCTTACAACTATGGCAACCATAGTGATTATACATGATAAACGTGCAAATTGACGCTCGTTTATGGTCTAAATTGTCTAGTTTGTTTTCCAGTAAAATATTGTTTAAAATTTTATCTGGCTTGGATCGGCTGTAAACGTATTTACTTTGAACACAAGGCGTGGAAACATATTTGTGAGTATCGTATTTGTATCTGTTCTCGATTTTCTGTCTTCATATAGCATGAAGCATGTCAAAATAGTGTAAGCCAACAAAGGCCAAACGCTCAAAACGTCAGCTTAAGCAATCCTTATGGCGTCCAAACGTATAATGTACTAAACTAAGGTTGGTGTGGATAAGCCTAACGCAGTAAGTCAGGTTAAAGCTGACGTTTAGAGCGTCCGCCCTTCGTCGGAGCAAGTGGTTCATGAACGCTCGAAACCTCAGCTTAAACCTGACTTACGGGTTAGGGGGGGGAGGGATGAATAGGAGGACCTGACTTACGGGGGGGGGGGGTGAATAGGAGGCTTGAACTTTTGTACTTACCATTGTTGTTAAGTATATCCGCAAATTGTGGTTCTTACTTTTAAGTGCTCAAAGGATGAAAATGGTGCGTTCTTTTTTTGTGAAAATGTTTTCATTTTACAAACGGCGCACTCCCTCATAATGCGTTGCACTACACAGGGAATAAGTATCAGCGGACTTAACTACATATAAACACATTTTAAAAAGTGATTCTGCTCCCTGAAAACATGGGGTTTGTTGAAATGAAGCTGAAGGACACGAGTATATGATAGCTTCAGGGTAATTTAAATAATGAAACGGCATGTTCTTATTTTTTAGGAAAGATGTGGAGGAAAACGCGACACACTTTGTTCGTCAAACTAATGCTTCAGTTTTCCATTCTCTTAGCAATATCACCTTGGTAAGTACACTTTATGAGTTACTAAATTAACCCTTCCACTCCCAAGCTCGGAATACAAAGTCTTCCAATCAAGAAGAAAATATATCAATGTTGTTGTGAAAACTGATGGTTTGATCAATTTACTCAGGTCTCTCGTTTGCAATTATATAATTACGTTTGAAATCTTCAAGAGAAGAAACCTATGGTGGCGTTTGTACTATAACTAAGTTTTTCACTTCTTCTGCAGGGTATCACCGGCGTTAATAAGAAACAGAACAACAAGCGTTCCAACAACAAGGACTACGAAGAGAAATCGGTAAGTCACTGGCTTTAAATGACAACTATGCTAAAAAATATTGCATTTGTAACATTACTGGTTGCCTCAATTGCAGCTTGCTCGACACGAGACTTAGCAACATAGCGACAAGTAGTTCACAGATATCGACGAAAGAACTGATGCTTTTTACAGGATTTACTCAGTAAGTGGAGCATGATAGCTGAATTAATATAAATAATAAAAAAAGTAACGAAGTTTCCTCGACACCAAACTGAACAGCATAGCGACAACTATTACACAAATATCGACAGAAAAACTGGTGCTTTTTAATGAGTGACTCACGATAATTACTTGAATACAAGTGAAGACAACGTAACGGAAAACAGGTCCTTAAGTAAAGTATCTCGTGAGTGGCAGATAGATTGTGGAAAACTGGGTCAGAAAAAAATGACAGGAAAAACTAGGATGTTTTCTCCGTTGCACATGATGCAGAATTCGGCATCATGGTAATTCGCGACCCATGTTAACTCTTACAAAAAAAGACGCTTCGTAGAATAAAAGAAAGATCCGGAGAATCCGAAGAAAAGGTCAAGGGAACAAAACAAAAGACGTTTTCCCTGGGAATTGTGAGATCTTGTCACGTTCGTGTTACACTACTACTTTGCAATCCTCCCTCCGTCCTTGTTTTCTGGTCGCACTTTGTAACAGCACAAATTCCTGATAACATGACTTTTTATGAACTCTGTCAAGTGAGTGTCTTTATGTTGTCCGTTTTACTTAGTGCACCCACAAGGGAACGGACATCAAACAGCTCGGATGAAGCACCAACAACACCCCAAAGAGAGGCCCTGGAATTTGGGTAAGCTATCAGCGTCTGAAACGATTCATTCTACAAGGCTCTCCTCGTGAAGAAGCTAACTTTATTTTGCCTGAAACCTTCCTCTTCACCTCTAAGAAGTTTCTTTGCCAGTAAATATATAACTTTAGAGTCTTCACAAGGTGTACAGTAATGATAGTACTCTCTTATCTCACCCGTATCTAGGAAAGACGGAAGAAAATATCACTTACTTGATGAAAGCCTTGTGATGCCAGGCCGAGACGTTGCTAAGCTGTTGGACGACGTGTTTGCCAAGTATGACAAAAGAATCCGGCCATTCTATGGAGGTAAATATAACAGCAATAAAAAACAAGCTAAGTGAGGGCAGAAAATGGCTTCAGGTTTCTTGAATCGACCTCAATGCAAGGAGGAAGTCGGTTTACTTGAACAGCGACCTCATAAAAAACTTTATGGATTCGAGTAAATGGATTCTTCGATTACATTTCTTTTTTGAAGTACAAACGCTGGACGTGAAGCTGGACATGCTAATTTTGTCATTTGGAGAAATCAGCGAAACGAGCATGGTAAGTTAAGTGACGTAAGCTATAGCTGTTTTTCTTTTTTTTATTCATTTTGTTGTTGTTGTTGTTGTTGTTGTTGTTGTTGTTGTGGTTTTCTTCTTCTTCTTTTTCTGTTTGTTTTTTGTTTTGTTTTGCTGTTGTTGTTATTGTTTTCTTTCTTTCTTTTTGGTAAATTAAAGATTTTTCTCCACGTCACAGGACTTTTCGCTAGATGTATACCTGGGCCACTTCTGGAGAGACCCTCGACTTGCTTTCGGTCTCAACCGTACCATCATCCTCGGAGGGCAGGCTATCGAAAGACTATGGGTACCAGACACATTCTTTATAAACTCCGTAGACACCAAAATCCACAAGATGATGTTTTCCAACAAAAAAGTTTGGATCGATCTGGTCAACGGTACAATGATGCTGAGCACGAGGTAAGATATGATTCTACGACGAATGTGTGAACATTTAAAATAGGTTATGAAAGAAGCTTTCATTATGTGAACATTTTAACAAGAAAGTTCGGACCGACTTACATCATGATGATGATACTAAGTGTGTATTTCCACGAAGATCAAAAGACTGATGACAAAAATAATTTTTGAATAAACTTGTACGATGGGACCGTTTTTGGCAAAAGTGTGGGCTGATTTTATACTCACAGTGATCCTTTTCCCAAGAAGGGGAAAATGTTAAACACTAAAATAGATTTCGAAGAAACATTTGTATCAAAAAATGTCTTATTCATTATACAATGTTAACATTAACGAAGAAATATTCACGATGTGGGCATTTTAACAAGAACGTTTAGGTCGACCTATGCATAGTAGAATAATGCCAACTGTGAGATTAGACCCTCTTGGAATAGTCTTAACAGTCTTACTCTGCGAAAGAATGAAAATTTTAAAAAGTCTACACAAAATGTACAAAAGGTTTTCGAGTAAGTTTTCGCGATATGGACATGCAATGAAGGGTCGTATTTTGTAGAACCTGACGTTACGTATACTGTTGGTTTCTACAACAGGTTGGTGACGAAGAACTCGTGCAAGCTAGATTTACGAAATTATCCTCTGGACGAACAAACATGTCATCTGGCATTCGAAAGCTGTAAGTGATTATAACTAAATTCTGATCCACCCAGTCAACCGGAATAATTCTTTCCTCACACTTGTCATCATGGTGCTGGTATTTAATCTTTTTTTTTTTCTGTTGTGGTCATCGACTTTGTCAGCAGGCTAAGACTTTCCCTTTTTCTTTTCCAAACTACTTTCTATACCTTTGAACATGTCTGTGTTCGCACATGTTTTCGTGACGTCACTTACTTCTTTCAGTTTCGTACGAAGAAAAAGATCTAAAGTACCAGTGGAGATCTGAGTTGGAGAGTGAAATATACATTTACGACAACGAAATGGCACAGTTTGATATCGTCAGCGCCAAGAGATATCTGAAACACCAAACTTACCACTCACGTGAGTTGAACAACACCATTGAAAAAATCTAATACAGTATTACAATTTTCCAAACCTATAAAATCAATAGTAAATTGTAATAAATTTATAATAATCATAATTAATGCTCACCTTCAAAGATGCCTGTTTCCTTCAATCATCATCATCATCATCATCACCATCACCATCATCATTATGGTCTCTTTCTTCTTCCACAGCCACGTTCTCCGGTCTCACAGCCACCATTATATTCCATCGTCGCACCTTGTACTACATGCTCACCTTCAAAAATGCCTGTTTCCTTCAATCATCATCATCATCATCATCATCATCACCATCACCATCACCATCACCATCACCATCACCATCATCATTATGGTCTCTTTCTTCTTCCACAGCCATGTTCTCCGGTCTCACGGCCACCATTATATTCCATCGCCGCACCATGTACTACATATTCCAAATGTACATCCCGTGCTGCTGCCTGGTAGCTCTCTCCTGGGTGAGTTTTTGGATCAACCACGAGGCGGTGCCAGCTCGTGTAGCTCTGAGCATCACAACAGTCTTAACAATCAGCTACATGCGTGGGTCCGTGAACATCAACATGCCGCGAGTCTCCTACCTCAAGTCCATCGACTACTTCTTCCTCGGCTCGTTCGTGTTCATCTTCATGACTTTGGTAGAATATGTGTTGGTACTGAAACAGTCCAGAAAGAGAAGTTACGATAACGATGGTGGCAAAATCAGCAATGAGATCCCTCTGGATCTTATTGAACAGTGGGTAAGTTGGAAGTTGTTTATATGGAGAAAAAATTTGTACCCCGGGCACGAGGCACGCTTCTCTGAAGGCTTTTGAAAACCTAAAGTACAGTTATTACACCGCCAATCACAAAGCCAGTAAACTTTAAAGAAGTGACCAATCAACAGACATGCGACAAACGCCATCACAACTTGCTTCCTTGCATGAGCAGATCGCAATCGGCTTTTGCTTCTGTTCCTGATTGGCCGAGAATACTGCCAAACTTGTTTGGGCCAATCCAAAAGCGTGGCAAACGCAAAACTAATTAAAGCAATCAAGCGATCGCTATAGATAGTCATCTGAAAACGGATCTTACGTTATAACAATCAATGAATAATGTCCCGCTGGATCGGCTATTAAACGTAGTATGCAACTCTGTGATCTTTTGCCAGGAGAAACACCCAATCGTAGTAACAGTGGCACTTGGGGAGAGAAAATACAAATTTATTAACTCTGTGGAAAACGTCGAAAATGGTACAAGCGTCCAAGACAACTGCACCCAGCAACATTCCTCGCGTGAACGAAAGGGCAAGCGTCTTGCGCACCGTTTCAAGCCCCTGCTAAATTCAAGAAAGAAAAATCAAAGAGGAAACGAGGACACAAAAAGTCTTCTCCGTGCCTTCAAAAGATCGCTCAGGCCAGAGGGAGGAGTTCATTACTTGGATAAATATTCACGCGTTTTCTTCCCACTGTGCTACGTGGCGTTTCTGGTTATCTACTTCTACGTCTATCAATAGACTTCCAGGAACGGCCGTCGTTTATGATAAATAATTGGGCAAACGTTGACCTCGTCAAGACATTTTAACTACGTTTGCTGCGATGCTCAAAAGTTACGAGTCGGACGTTGAAATCTGCCAATAGTCGCCGGAGATTCCACCCAGAGTGTGTATTTCAAAGAACTTCCCGGTTGAACTTGCTTCCCAATCAGAAGAACTCGATAAATATCAACGCTTCAAGCTGGGAGTGCTCAACTTCTATTTTGCCTTTTCATTTTCTCTTCAGAGATATATTATACAGCATGGAGAACGTGTTATAAAATAGCAATGATACTACGCGCGTTCGGATTGGCTAAATAACCGTTTAAGATGAGATTATATTACAACCTGACGTGATACGTGATGCCGAGTGGCTTCCCTAGCTACTCGAGTGTTCTCCCAACTAATGAAGTATTTAGATGAACTATATTGGCGGGAACGTGTTATATATTTCTTAAGTATTTGACGGCAGCTTCTTCTAGCTGAGTGAACAATTAGTTCTCACTACATCTCTCATTTTCTTCTTGGATGGTTCTTGGACTCTTACATAAAAATGGACGGGATGCTCGTCGGGATTTTCGTTTTGACCCCTAAGAGGTACTAAAATGGGCGTGGCTCGAGCGTATTTTGACCCCTAAAAGGTACAAACAAAAGCAAGAATTTAAAGTTTCGATGCCCTTAATTGCTATAAAGACCCCTTACAATAAACGTCTGACCTTTTGTTGTTTGTGCGGTGTTTGTGTGTGCTACTTTTTTCCTTTTAGTTGTAGCTATTTCTTGGTCTCTTTGTTTATGTTTAACTTCTTTGTTGGCCTTTCTTGCATCGAACTTTCTAACGTGCAAAATTATAAATAAATTTTCAAAAAAAACGACACTTATTCGTGCGAACCAATCAGATTGCTGAGTTTCAGGTAAAACACAATTAGTACAGGTTTGGAATTCAGTATCACTATGCCTCGACTTAAATTTTCTGGTACATACCTTTTTTGTGTGTATTACTCGAATTTACAGCGGAAAACCTCTTAAGCTCTCAACAAAAGCCTGCAATCGTGCTACAATTGATCTTTTCATCCATCAATTGATACAAACAACTTAAAGAAGGAGCACATGTTGATCACGACGGTGGCCTTTACCGAGTTTGATTATTCCCCGCGTTGCCACGCGGGTAGACTGTATGTTGCCAACAAGTTTCATTAAATATTGATCAACAAGCCTATATTCTGTTTCTTCGCCGTTACGAAAACAAGGACTACTAGTCATGTCAGAATCGCGAGTTTACACTTTTTTCAGTCTTCGCGCGCTTCGGGCAAATCTAGTACAAAGTATTTCACTGAATTTTGTAACACGAAATTTAATTACGATGTCTTGGCACCGAGCGATCAAGAAAAAAAGGATTTGTATCGCTTTCCCCTCATAGAATGACCAGAGGAAATTTCAAGGAAAAAATATTGACAAGTAACAAGATAGTGTGCGAAATTATTTTCTTAGCCGTTCAATACAATCTTGTGATAATTGACGAAATATGACATCGCGTGGTAAATCATTAATTATTAAACTTTGAAATTTGAAATTTGATTCGACTTCAGGTTTAAGTTATTCTGAAAAAAAAATTCGGTCGGAGTATTTAGTCCTTTGGTCAGCTACAAGAGAAATTTTTCTTTCATCGGAATAATTTCCTTTGTAATACAAAGAGAAGGTAGGATATTTGCAACTGCAAATTAGTTTTCTGGATATAATTACTTACTTTGAAATTGTTTATAAACATTAGAAGGCAAACCACGTTGAAATAAGCCACGAACATACGCCAGCGTAGAAGTCCTACTGCGGAAAACTCAAGCGGTTTGCATATGCCCAACCTCAACTTCGAGAAAATCAATCTGATCAAAAATCGAGTTAATTCTTGTCAGAAGTCAAAAGGAAACTGTTCGAATTTAGTTGGGTAATTATAGAGAACGACAAATCAAGCGGTCGCCACAACAAGTCGAGGAGGGAAGCTAACGAACGCAGGATAAGTGTGACATGCACAGAGTGGAAACTAAGAACCGACTATAAATTTTGCTCTTAAAATGCAAATCAGAGCCTGGACCTGAAAAACGGAGAAAACGATAATGAACTTGGTAAGTACATTCAGTAAAACCGTGACAGTTTTCTTTTACACTGCTATTGATGTTTTCGTGATAGTTTTCTAGCCGTCAAAACTGCAAATCAAGGCTTTACACTTACTTAAAAAAGACAGGCATATCCAGGGCCAATATATTATGAGACGGAGCAAGTGAAATAGTACCGAAATACGAAACCGAAATATCCGTTTTAAATATTTTTCTTTTGCAAGACCAACAAAGAAAATATCCAAAACTTTAAGGATGGCAATTTATGTAAGGAGCAGGTGTCACAACAACAGCCAGTACTTTATGAATGGCAACATTTCTCGACTTAACACAATAAACCCCGGCTGTTGAAAGCTCGAGTAAACTAAGCCAGGATTAACCAACTTATTTCTCTCGCCCTCTTGTTCGACAACTTGCATGGATTTGATCAAAGACCAACTAAAACCTTTGTTCTAGCTCCAAACATATCGGGGAATTCACGTTGTGAGCGAAACAACCAGAGTCTTGTTTACAGGTTTAAAAGTTTCAAAGATCTAATCCAGGATTATCCCAGAGGTGCTTTGAACGACTGAACCATTCCAAAATTCCGTTCAGTAAGCTCAAAGGTGAATTTCGTTTCGAGTCACAGAAACCTGAAACTATATGCCGTGATGAATACGTAATCATTTCACGACAACGTTTTTTGGAAATATTCTTTCTTCTATATCGGGAGTTGGTAACAAAAAGTTCTGCCGTAATTTTCAATTATCTTAATCCCGGTTAGTGGGTCTCAAATCTGAATTGCTAAGTGAGAAATTGCGGCCTGAAGAAATACGTGAAGCACATTCTGTGCTAGCAACATTCTTTAACACATTTTATGCCAAGCAACGGTTAAAACACACATTATCTTACAACGCCTAAACAGGGATATGAAGTTTAGTTCGGAAAACCTGTGTCTGACCGTCATATTCTCTTCACGTCATTCAAGAAGAAAATGTATGACTGACGTAATGAGAATTAATTGCCAAATCAGCTTTCATCTGAACTATCAAATGGCAACTTCTCCATACTGAACACCCCTGAGAGTGAAAGGTTAAGTTAAAAAATATATAACATAAAACAGTGAAAGGGTTGCGTCAGCAGATCAGAATAACTCAATTGTGATCCAATTTTGTTTTCTCACAGAAATCCTTGAGAATGCAGTCGACTTTGACCACGCTTCTCCTGGTCCATTATTTTTGCGTGACAAACGCTTCTTCTATACAAACGTACGTATGATCAAAAGAACACTCTCCCACCCTACCCCTGGATATAAAGCCTCGTGGAATATCTTAAGTGTGAATGACTTTGATTTTCGCTGGCGACATAAACATAATCGTCAATACAGCGCCAATTAGGATAACAACATCGTAAGCATACGTATAAGAACAGGAAACGTTTCCATTCCTTTTCCTTATTCTTATGTCGCTGTTGTTTTCACGAGTGAATTCCATTGTAGCTTATGCTTATGTCGCTAGCAAAAACCAACTTACGTGTATTTCATCCTCTCGTTGTTGTTCACTGTTGTTGTTTTTGTTGTTGTTTGTTGTTGTTGTTGTTGTTGTTTGTTTGTTGTTTGTTTTGTTTTGTTTTTTGTTTTGCTTTACTACCAGGCCTACACTCGAGATGAGAGCTCGTAGATCCAGTCAAGACCATGGTGGTGAAATATCTAAAGTGCTGAGGGAACTCATGAAAACGTATGACAAAAACATACGTCCTTTTCATGGCGGTAAGAAGGCACCATATTACAGTTGGCATTTCCCGCCCCGCTGTTTGCAAAACTTCAATTTTACCGATGGAAAGCCAGTACTTGGAAGAACTAGTTTTGGACTGCGAAAGCTAGCTCCCTTAACTTCTGACCACTAAACCATGTTTCCTCCGAGTTCAGTGTGCCTATATAAGCTCTTTCCCAGCCCATAGCTCCTTACTTGCTCCGACGAGGAGCTAACGTTCAAAACGTCAGCTTAAAACTAATCTTAGGCCCGGGTTAAACGTCGATCTTAGCATGCGTCGAACTCAATGCAAATTAGCTCAAACAATGGATTTTGCTCATTTGCATTGAGTTCGATGCATGCTAAGATCGACGTTTAACCCGGGCCTAAACGGCGTTCAGTTTTCACACATCGACACCTAGTTTATTTGTCATGCTCAATTTTATCAAACAAACATTAGATTCAGAGGCATGCTAGTACTTGTTAGAATTGCTAGATTGGGACTGCGTCGGCGCAGTGAAAAAAACGTGTGGTGAATCAACCTGACTAAGGCTGATGCGGGAAATTCTGAACATACGTAGAAGTGTTAGGGCTGACGGCGTTAGCCCTTCGTCAGAGTAAGTACGAACGATTAACACTCCGACAAAGTGCTAACGCTTGAAATGTCAGCTAACACTTAGGCACGGTTCAGACGCCGCTCCTCACAGGCGTCGAATTAGCTCAAGCAATGGCTTTTGCTCATTTTGCATTAGTCACATGTGAGGAGGAGCGTCTGAACCAGGCCATATACTTACGGCGTTCAGATTTCCCACATCAACCTCGGGTCAATTCATCCACACCTGAGATTCAAATATTGTTCTTGCTGTTACTTTTTTTTTTGTGTGTGTGGTTGCAGTCAAAGCCATTGACGTCATTGTGGATCTGCTTGTTTTGTCATTTGGAGAGATACGAGAAGCTGATATGGTGGGTGCAGCCGTCTACCGTGAATTAATAATCGCATTTCGTATATTTCTGAATTATCTTTCATACGATTCGAGCGCTCAACGAAAACGAGCTCGTCCATGAAAGGTATTGAGATTTCCAAGACGCAGTTCAATGTGTTCTAAACAGCAGGCGATTTTGATTTTTACCACAACACACTAATTTCTCGCTCTCTGATTGATCGATTTACCGTGGTAAATAAGAGTCCAGACAACGATGCTGACGCCAGCTGACGCCAGCATGTCACGTTTTGCAGCGAAATACAACAAAAGTTTCCTGTGTATTTCTAAATGTTGTGGTAAAAAACAAATTTCCACTGGTTTGCCGTGGTGTGGACTCTTATTTACCACGATTTACGTCATCACATGGTCAAAATTAGTTGCGGACTCACTCGGCGAAGCGCCACGTGAGTCCACAACATTTTGACCATGTAATGACGTAAATCGTGGTAAATAAGAGTCCACACCACGGCAAACCAGTGGAAATTTGTTTTTTACCACAACATTTAGAAATATACAGGAAACGTTCGTTGTATTTCGCTGCAAAACGTGACATGCTGGCGTCAGCTGGCGTCAGCATCGTTGTCTGAACTCTTATTTACCACGGTAAATCGACCAATCAGAGAGCGAGAAACTAGTGTGTTGTGGTAAAAAGCACTTTCTACTAACGTATAAACGATTGTCTAGACAATTTCACAATGAAAAAAGCAGTTTTACAATCTGCCCGCCAGATGGCCCCCAAAACCTCAATTCACTCTCGTCGACGAACTGCGCATGACTGTGAAAGTGGCTTGTTGCTTGTTACTTGTTATGATTAGTCTACTATATTTTGCAATGTTTTATAAAATTTTGATATACCCAAGGTGGTGTAAAGTTGTGTGTGCGTGAAACTAAATCCGATGTGTTCCTAACAACCTTCAGGAATACAGTGTGGATATCTACCTTGGCATGGCTTGGCAAGACCCCCGGCTCGCACTAGGACTCAACAGCACTCTATCCCTGGGTGGAGATTACTTGGAAAAGTTCTGGATCCCGGATGTTTTCTTCGTGAATTCCGTGCATGCCGCAATTCACAGAATGCTCCTTCCCAACAAGAAAATCTGGGTCAACCTGAAAGAAGGTCACATTATGTTAAGTGCAAGGTCATTACTCCTTCTCGATTCTAGATCGTCTTTCGACCTCTAAGCCGAGATGTTGGCAGCGAGATACAGAATGTCAGCATTCGCCCGCTAGCACGAATCGTGAAGCCGACCCCAAACAATACGTTTTTTCATAGAGCAGGGGGGATTGGGGGGGGGGGGGGGGGTGAGGGGGAAGGGGAGAGGAGGTACTCCCATATACAAGTCCTTATATGCAGCCCCAAAGGGTGCCATTTTCAGCATTTTAGTCTGAAATAGGGTATCGATTTTGAGTCCTGGTCTGGAATAGCGTAGTAGATTTTGGTATTTGGTCTGACTGAATAGGGTCAAAAATCGTATATTTCGGTCTGAAATAGGATTAGGATTTTCAGACCTGGGCAGCACACTTCCACCCAAAATTAAAATTATAAGTAGTACCCCCCCCCCCCCCTCCCCCTGCTGATGCATGGCTAGCGAGGCAAAAGAAACTACTTTGCGTGGCCTGCTTGCACAAAAACAATGTTTCTTTTCAATGTGCAGAATGAACACAAGAGTTTCATGCAAGATGGACCTGAGAAAATACCCCATGGACGTACAGACCTGTCACTTGGCCATGGAAAGCTGTAAGTACGCAAATAAAGAAGGGCTCCACAGGCAGAACACAAACATTCCGCTACTCAGTGTGCAGTCAAACGAACAAAATAATAAACGGTCCCATCACGGGAAAATTTGTTGGTCGTTTCCGGACTGACATCATGCAGACATTTCCGGGATGACTTCCTGTAGACTTTTTACATGTCACACGTTGCAACAAGGCCCCGGTACGTAACAGATGAAAAACGCACTGGTACATCAGCAAAAACGCAACAAATAATTTTACCCACTGAAATAATTTCTCAAAGTATCTTCTTTCCCACTCACTGAAATCGTGTTGTATTTAGATTTACGATTTAAATTGTCCTAACTAACTCCGTGACAGTATGTACAGCTGTGTCAAAGGGATTCAGTTCGGTTAGAAATAATGACACCGGCCGAAGGTAATTCCCCGTTGCAGTCACTGACTCGGACAGTGAAAGGATGCAGAGGAGACGGGCTTGATGTCAGTAGTGTGTACAAATTGCACTGCGACTTCGTGTGACATTAGATGGCTCTCGCTTTAATATTAATCAGTTAATTGCACAACAAAAACTCTATGTTCCACCGCAGATATAAACGGGGCTCTATAATTGTAGCAGTAGAAATAATATAGACGAACGTACCGTCATATCAAATGAAATGCCCGCCATCTTGCCATCTTGCCATCTCGCCAGAAATGCCATCCAGTGCAAGATTTGTCTCCATAAGGCGCTGCAAATGCTTTTCAGAGTTCCTGCCGAATATATTGAAATAGTTCAAAGTGCCATATCCGTTTTATCGCTTGTGTAGCTCAACGTCCCGTACGGAAAAGCGGCCGCGGACCTCACTGGGTCGACACTAGATAACATAGGGTGGAGGACCCCTGAGTTTTCGGAATATTTCCGACTTTACGATGACGTCACACGAAACCACAATTCGGAAAAACAAGATGGCGGTTTGAAGCGATGCCCAACGGACGGTATTTTCCAGAGTATTTCACCTTGTTATTCACTCATTCTTCCTGTTACCGATTTCTATGTACCGATGCATATGAATCGGCATTTAATAGTCCGTGCAAAAACCTACAAAGACTCTCAAGCGGTATGGGTTACCTGACTGGGTGTTAACGACGCGAAACAGACTACAAGACACTTTACAACATAGGTTGAGGTAACCGATAATATTAATTAAGAAATTAAGAAATAAAAAGAAATTCACGCCAATCGCGCTGTCCTGTCTATGTCACATGTATTTTTGGAGAGAAATTTAGGGTGATCGAGATGCAGAGATAGATGAACAATGGTTGACTATGGCTTCGTAAACTCTGCAGAAGAGGCCTATAAGTTCATTTCAGAATACGAAGTAAAGCACGCAGTAAAGTTTGCCTGCTACAAGGATGACAAAGGCTTTGGAAACGCAGGTAAGCGAATTATTTCACCCTGCCTGGTTTTCACTAAGTGGCATATGTAATGATATACAAGCATCAGATAAGCATAAACATAACAACCAATTGAGCATAAGAATCTTAAGGTTCTTATGTTTACGCTCATCATACTTATGCTTATGTCAATAGTGAAAACCAGGCTTTAATTGACCTTGGATAAATAGTTCCATGCCAGACAAAGGAAAACAGTCACTATGTACAATACACTTCTTTATGAAATGTATTATGGGATTAGGGTCTCTCTTTTCATATGGAGGGGAGGGGCATGAAATTTTCAAAGTTAAAGCAGGGGAGGGGGCAGAGGCAGGGGCTATGACATGCAGTTTAGAGAACCCCAACCTGCCACAAGAGAGGAAAACACACCAAACAAGTGGAGACAGATGACTTCAGATGACATCACATTTACTCACTGCAAAGGAAGGTTCATTTCCTCCCACAACTGAGTTCAAGTAATAACAACAACAACAACAACAACATCGCTTTATTCATAACCTTACAGTAATATAAAAAAATACAGAGTAACAATCAAAGATAAACTATTTGTTAAAACAAATTATTTGCACTTGGATTATTTGCACTTGAAACAGAACTTAGATGCTATGCAAATAAAATCTTGCTGAGCAACTTAAAGTGTTGCTAAGACAAAAATGGCCTCAATCTCATTACTCTTATTTGTTTTCTGTTTGTCAATATCTCATCTCGTTTGAGAGATATTCAAGATTTTGCAATAATTATGCTAATGAGCAGAGCTATGATGTTACTTGGTTGACAGACAAGAGGGAAATTTCAAAGTGTTGAATGTTTCCACAAATATTAGATAAAAAGGATTGAAACTTTACATGCTCATGACAATTGAGGACTTGCACATGATCATGATCATGTTGCCATGGAAATATTTTCCCCTTGTTACCTTTTTTTATTTTTCAGAGTTCACGGCTCTCTGTGATGGGAGCAGAAGTCATGGAAGTATTTAGCATTTGTAGATGGAGTTCCTTTGCTTCTACCAGTTAGTTTGGGTGGTGCAGCGGAGGGTGTGGAAGATCTACCACACATTTTGAAAGAACAGGGTTACAGGTACATGCCTATAATTCCAAAGGAAAAAAAAAACAGCCAAATACATGTAAATTTGAAATAATTTAGTGCAATGATGTATACTGTTCCTCTTTCTATCTTGTTTGACACTAAAAGGTATGAGCTAGAGGCTGCAACCCTTTGGTCACCAGTTGGACATTACACCACCTGTTTCAAGTTTAAGGGCCAGTGGATGTTCTATCATGGGATGGCAGTGAAGTATGGAAGGGGACTAAGACCATACAATGGAACACTACAGGGATACCATTTGTCCCATTGCATCTATGTTAATAGGCTACTGAAATGAGAAACTGTGTCAGCTGAATGCACTAGATGTAAAGCCCTGGCCAAATGAGCTGTGTCCATTTGGCCACCCAGCTGTTGCATGAGTTTTGATCTTACTCAAAATTTTGTGCAACATTTGTTTTGTCTGGGGTGTTGGTTTTGTTTTGCAGTCATTTGGCCACCTTAATATGCAACATTGTAGTACACTGGAGCAGGTGCATCTTCCAAGAATTCTTGTAGTATGATCTTCTATGTTACACGAAACATGTTTGCTGATTTGGCCACCTCCATAAAACATCGCTTTCTATTGTTACCTATTGAACTCTTGTAACAAATAACTGAAAGTTCGTTGCCTTACCTCAACCTATGTTGTAAAGTGCCTCGTAGTCTGTTTCGCGTCGTTAACACCCAGTCAGGTAACCCATACCACTCGAGAGTCTTTGTAGGTTTTTGCACGGACTATATTAAATGCCGATTCATATGCATCGGTACATAGAAATCGGTAACAGTAAGAATGAGTGAAGAACAAGGCGAAACACTCGGGAAAATATTATTGGTTACCTCAACCTATGTTATAAAGTGCCGCTGTTTCGCGTCGTTAACACCCAGTCAGGTAACCCATACCACTCGAGAGTCTTTGTAGGTTTTTGCACGGACTATTAAATGCCGATTCGTATGCATCGGCATATAGAAATCGGTAACAGGAAGAATGAGTGAATAACAAGGTGAAATACTCTGGAAAATACCGTCCGTTGGGCATCGCTTCAAACCGCTCGCATGTCCGCCATCTTGTTTTTCCGAATTGTGGTTTCGTGTGACGTCATCGTAAAGTCGGAAATATTCCGAAAACTCAGGGGTCCTCCACCCTATGTTATCTAGTGTCGACCACCTCACTGTCTGGGTGCCATTTTGTATTTTGACAGAGAAGAGACTGAGAAAGAATGAAAAAAGCAACCTCGTCCCCAGGGCCATTTCCAGCGACAAAAAGCCGTGACACCAACACAAGTATTAACCGCAGCTGAAACCGCCAGCTAACTGGCTAAGAATGCCATCGTCTGCCCTAGAACTACAACCAGCAAACTTGTGCCTTGACTGTATGAAATTGAATCGTGACGCGCGCAAGAGTGACAATCTCTTTACGCCAAACTGATATGACGGAAAAACAAAATTTATACTAATACTTCATATTCAGATGTTAATATTACTCACAAGAAAGAGTATCAAGAGTCATGTTTTTTAATTTTGTTAGGTAAATGTGATTCTTCTCCAAATTTAATCCTGCAGTTACTTATGACGAAAACGACATGAAACTGAAATGGAAAGCGCCTTTGGGGAGTGATATTTATATTTATGATGCAGAAATGGCGCAGTTCACAGTAATATCTGCCAAGCGACGTGCAAGACACAAGCTTTATCATTCAGGTCAGTTTTAGTTATATTTGACAAAGTCCGCTACGTGCCATATCCACTTGCGTACCACTTGCTTTCTGAGAAAGCTGTAAATTTCTTCAACTGGGGAAGGAAGTGTGTGTTGTTTTAAGGTGCAGTAATACGGCAACAAAATCGTGCAACTTGTCGCGCAAAATTGTTGCGTTGCAAGTTGAAGAGCGATGTTGCGCGTATTACCACCCTTCGCGCAACTTGCCGTCGCAAAACGTTGTTGCAGAAGTAGAACGAGCTTCTACTTTCTGCAACAGTTTTTTAGTTTGTTGCGCGTAATACCACTGTCGTTGCAACTTGTCACGCAACAAAACTCCTCGGCTGCCATCTCGTATGTCAAACTGACCAATCTCGCGGCTGAATTTCGTGTGTAATTGCAACAGAGTCACGCTACGAGTTTTTGTTGTTGCGTGAGCGGTACGCGCAACATCGCTCTTCAACTTGCAACGCAACAATGTTGCGCTACAAGTTGTACAATTTTGTTTCCCGTATCACCGCACCTTTACGCAGAATACGCCAGGGTGGGGTAGTAAGGAGATTGGATTTATTACAGTTCACTCTTTGCTTTCTTTTCAGAAACGTTCTCAGGCCTGACCTTGACGTTCAGGTTTGAACGCCGCACCATGTACTACATATTCCAGATGTATATACCCTGCGTGTGCATCGTGGCCCTCTCGTGGGTTAGCTTCTGGATTGACGCGGACGCGGTACCCGCGCGCGTGGGTCTCGGAATAACAACAGTGCTCACGATCTGTTACATGCTTGGTCACGTGAACTTCAACCTGCCCCGTGTATCTTATCTCAAGGCCATTGATTATTTTCTCTTGCTTTCGTTTGGGTTCATTTTTCTGACGCTGATCGAGTATGTGTTCGTACTGCATTATTCCAGGAAGCTTAAGTACTACGGCAGCTTTGTCCCTGGAACGAAGCCGCATGATTCATTGAAGGAAGAGTGGGTGGGTGTCAATTTTTATGATTTTCTCAGAAAAAAAAAAACTGGTTCCCTCTTTTCCAGTCTCTCGATTTGGTAACTACAAAATATCCCGCATTTTTGGAGGTCCCCAGGCACACAGTGAAAATTTTGACATTTTCGAAGAACTGTACAAATATCACTCCTATTGAATGCCAAAAAGAAACTTAGGGGGAGGGGTTGTTGAGGCTAGCTGTGTATCCGCGTATCCAAGCATGAAACTGCCGTTGAACGTGTAATTACCTGCCCTTGCTCACACTTTTTACATTTGTAATTTCCAGATGGACACCAAAAAATCATCAGTGGAGGTCAAGATAACAGTTGGCGGTAAATCCTACACATTTTCGGACTCAATCAGCAATTTGAATCCAAAATCAGGAGGCACTGCTAATGGCGAACTGTATCAAAATATGGAATCACAGAAGCCGATAAAAGTTTGTAACCACAAAAAGCCAGTTCTTCGACGTTGCAAACAACCAGAACAGGAGTCCATTATAAAATCCCTCAAACGAAAATTTCGTCCTGGAATTGGAGGGACCCAGATTGACAAGTATTCAAGGTTTCTCTTTCCGTTCCTGTACACCATGTTTCTGGCTACCTACTTTCTTTGTTATTTACTTATAGACTCCAGTTACGTCAATTGAATAACAGTTCACTTTGTGCATGAGCTGACAGAGACATGGAAGAAAGATCGTAACATGTAACAACATGTAAGTCATGCATCACGCAACCTGTGACAAGAGTTCACTTTCCTCATTTAAAAGTAATTATATTACGGTAGCTGATTTAAAGAACGAAAGGTCCTCCTGTATGATGTGCCAAGATAAAGAAACCCCGAGACCAGTTGGCCGAAGCCGCAAGACTACTTTGGGCAGATCTGCTGAACACTTATACTCACTGCTAGAAAACAGCATGTAACAAGGGAAAATAATCAATAAAGTTTCTGAAAAGGACTTTTAAAAGCTAATTGCAATGCCAGAGGAACTCAAGACTACAATGTTCACAAAGATGATACACAAGAATAATTTGTGTTTGCAAATTGATTCAAGGTCATAAATATCATAGTTTAGACCTCCTTGATAGGCCTCATTTTGCCCAAAAATGGCAGAGCTTAACAATTTTTACTCCCAAGTTCAGAATAGAAATTCTCCCAGCAGTAAATATGGAAGATGTAAGAGTGATGTAATGAGAATTGAAATCTCAGTCAGCTCCTATTTGAGCAAGGTACTAAATGCCAAGTTCTTCATACTGTGTAACAGAACATTGAAGTTGATCACTCTTGGGAGTGAAAGGGTTAACTACTTCAGCTACTAAGTAGTCATGACTTGGTTGCATGTGTTATTGAGTTTCACATGTTATAATATATAATACAGTCAGCGCTTGCCTATTTGTTCACTTGTATAAATTGCGACTTTAATACAATCAAATCACAATGTCATAATGGCATTTCTGATTTTATGAGATTATGGTTTAAAATATATGTCTGGGCCCAGTTTTTCAAAGCACAATTAGGCTAATCCTGGATTAGGTCTAAACTTTCCTGTCATTTATAAGCCTGAAAACGTGAAAGTTTCATCCACAACAACTTTCTTGATAACATTTTAAGCTGGAACAAGCTTACTAATCCATCTTTGAACAAAACTCTGCAGTTTATTGGGAGAGAGGTCGAGAGAAAGAATTTTGTTAATCCTGGATTAGCTTAATCAACTTTCGAAAAACCAGGCCCTGAAAACTAGTTACAAGCCAAAAATTTGGCCTTTAGCAGCTGAGATATCCACTTTGAAGTTGAAACTTCTCCACACTAACTTATCTTACTTTGCACTGCTTTCTTAAGTTTATAACCAGTGTAAAGAAAAAGAAGCTCGTACAGGACAACATTTGAAACAATTTAAAATGTTGCACATACTGTTACAGTGTAGCAGCTTCTATTTGATGACGGGCCCTTTGAAAACAAAACAAAGAACAGTGACATCACTGTGACGATCATCACACTCCACTACTCTACTGTATTTGGTGCCATAACAATAATATTATATACTAAAAGTATAAGAAAGTGTGGAGAAGTAAAGGGGATCTCATGCAGTGGTATGTATTTGTACATTTTTGTTGTACAATTTGTTCAATCATGCAACCTTTTGAAAATAAAGCTACATGTAGTTACAGCTTTGTTCAGCCTAGTACTCTCAGATCCTAATCTTCACAATAACGTATGTCATGTCTACTGAACAATAATCATTAGGGGGGAGGGGAGGGTAGGGATGATCACAGTTGGAATAATTATTGATAGAGAAATTATCCCTGCATGACTTCACTGTATGTTAGCACTGCTCTTCCTAAGGAAAACAATATCAAATGCATCAACCAATCCCAGATGTTGCCACCACCTCCTCCTCCCTAGGAATGGGGAATTTCTAGCCACAATGAAATGTCCCGATTAGGCAGACCCCCAGGGTAAAGAGGCATATATTTACTGAGGATGGAAATGACCAGTATACTATATCAATGAAATGTGAAAACGTCTATATCACACTCTTATCCACTTCAGCCGCTTTGTATGCTGTACGTAGGTTGCATGCTAAAACTCTCCAATCGTTCCTCCTCGGGTAGCACGTTATTCAGTCTTTCCATCATAGGAACAAGTCGTTTGAAACTTCCGTCGATTCGTTTCACAGTCGCTCTCATCTCTTCCACTTTCTTCATCTGAAAGGCAGTATGCGACAACCGTTTATATCGTTCCATGTATTGCCGAAGAACTACGGAACAGTAAGCGTCAATCTCCTTGACTCGAGTGGCCAACATGTCCTGGTCGAATGCCACCGCTTCTGCACACTGCTTCTGGTGACTCTCAAAACGCACACACATCTCGAGCAACGGTCGAACGTCGAACTTCTCGAACACATTAAGGGAACCGGAACTCGCCGATCCGCGCAAAAGGGGAAGCGGCTTCGGTAACGAATTCAGCTTTTTCAGGTCCTCGTCTTCGCTCCTCGGTAAAACAGTTCGATTGCCAGTTCCTTCGCTGACAATCATGATGTCCGCCATCTTTGCCTTCTCTTTGGGCCTAGCGCCTGGTTTTTCCACTGAGTATGAAGTGTAAGGCACATTTTGTGGCGGAGCAGCCGGTCCAAGATTACCAACACTCTGCTCTTGGCCCATGATTTTGATTCTGTTGCTTTACCACCGAACGACCGCCATCTTGGTATATTCAAGTGCCGTACCAGTACCTCTCAGCCAAAATGCAGAATTAGTGGTGAGGGGAGGGGAAGGGAGGGATACTTTAATGGCCTGAGCCTGCGCAAAGTAATATGGACCTGCACATGCACATATTTATTTGGACCTGCACATGCACATCATCATCATCATTTATTTACCATAGTGTTACATACATGGAATATAGGATTACTAGAAATACGATAATCGCAGATATCCCCTCGCTCAGTAGTGGGTTTTCGGAAAGCGGGATTCTTGTTTATTTTCGGTTCGGAGATTATTTAAAAAATTTTTTGCAAACCACGGCTGTGTAGCGACGTCACCAGTCGGCCGCTAAAAAAAATCTTGCAGTCTGGTTTAGTTCAGACAACGTGCACAGTCTGCAATTTTCGTAGACACTAAGCTGAACTTCAAAATTCGCTGAGACAACATTTACACGCAACTACAGAATACTCCCGAGGCTTGAAAGCCAAGCAAAGTCGATCTTGGACACCGAATTTTTTTTTTTTTTTTTTTTTTACTTTATAAGTTTAATACGCTTCTTCGAGTGTGACAAAATTTAGAGCCGTCAAAGCGAGTCGCTTGTTTACACGCTTTCGAAGTCTCGGGACCGTGTGAATTTTGGCAGGTATTCAATTTTGAACACAACAACTTTTCAAACTGCGTTTGACGATTTTAAAATCTTTGACAGAAAAAAGAAATCAAGTCACTAAATAATACAAGGTCCGATTGTATTGAGCGAGCAAACCCGGTCACTAAATAATACAAAGTTCGATTGTGTTGAGCGAGTATCTTACGGGGTCCCGCTAGTAGACAATAATATACAATAGACTGTAATTGTTTAATTTGGAAAGCAGTGGCCGGATATTTTCTACTTTAATAGCCTTCAAAAAGCAAAAGCATTTTAACCCGGTTACATTTTATCCTTGAATACAGTGTGCCAACAAACGCGGCGACAAAGCATGTGTCAGACTGTCAGTGAAATTATGCAAATATGTCAGGAATCGGATGACACAATCTTGCACGAAGGCACTCTGAAATAGCTTTGAAAACTAGCGAAAAGATCACAGTATAATCCTACTTGGCCTTCATCACAGTTCCCGGGGCATCAAACGACAAAATATACGCAATTGTTGAAATACCATAATGATAACACGACCGTCATTTAACAAAAGCGTTGTACGTTAATTGATGTAAATTTTCAAAACTCACCGGTTCCTGAAAGCCATAGCTTTAGCTCTTTTCCAGCAAAGGAAACAAAACCCAAAACACCATTGTTTACGTCTTCAATGATTTCAAAGTACACTGTATAGAGCAGTCCTTATACAGTACGAAAATTCCACTTTCCATTGTATTGTGTGTCGTCATCTTGTCAAACTTGGATTCTGAAAACTACATTCCTGTTATTGTAAAAGGTGAAATTTGCCACGATGATTGTTCGATTTCCACCAACTGTATTTTGCTATTTCTTTCTGAAGAAGTGTCTGCGTTTTAACACAGTACTGGCGTCTGGGATTGTGTTCAGGTCGACCAGTTGTGCCTTTAAGAATCCGTTTCACGGCTAGTAAGCTTGCCTCCCATACACCGGCAAAATATCCGGGCAAATTACAGCCGTCCGTCGAACTGCTTGGCCTTGTATCTGCATCTTATTGTACAAAATCACTTCCGTTCGTACTCTTACAGCTACCGCATGTCACTAAGAAAATGGCGGTTTACAGTTAAGCTGCCGATGTAACCTCGCAGTGGTCGCTCGACGCGGATGGCCCTGGGGACGAGTCGTACCCCACACACACACGAACATTAAATTTCGAGATGGCGACACGCTTGGAGTTTTCAAATGATACGATTTTGCTGCATTAGCGTCGTGATTATTTCCCTCACTTCGTTCGGGGATAAAAAAAAGTAATGTACAGGATATAAAAGTGGACGGAATATAATAGGATTGGAGTTACTTTAGAGTGATTACGTAAAAGACATGTATAGGTAAAAAGAAGCACAGTACTGGTTTTGCCTATGGACGGATGACTGGAAAAGAAACTCAAGTGAGTTTGTATGCACCAGTCACCAGGCAGCAAGTTAAATACATTTTTGCAGTTTGTTGGAGTCTAGAAATAGGACAAACCAAAAAAGACAAGCAAACAAACAGACAAAATAATATTAACAACAATAATAATAATAATAATAATAATAATAATAATAATAATAATAATAATAATAATAATAATAAATTACATACATACATACTAATTTCAACACAATACAAACATACTAATAAAATAATTTTAAATATTAATATAATTAATAATAATTTTTATAATATTATTTCAACCTGCACATGTACATATTTATTTGGACCTGCACATGTGCATACTAATTTGGATTTACGCACACGCATACTTATTTGGACCTGCACATTAGTAAGACTGAAGGAGATTGTAGCTGATGTTTGCATTGGGCTCTGTGGCAAATCCAGGGGTAGCAGGTTTGGGGGAAGGTTCGGTTGAATCCCCACTTCAGGTCACTATATTAATATAAAAAATACCGATCTGGACTTTATCTTTGCTGAAAAGTACCTTTCAGGAATTTGTAAACCCTCACTCAAACCCCCCTTCACAGAATCCTGGATCCTCCCTAGGTGCTACACATACAAGCTTCTAATATCACTGAATCAGATTGTGTGCAGTACTGTATCTACGGCCAAGGTTCATGCATCAAGAAGGGAGTTGTGGATCCTTATCACTACCATTGTTCACTGTGTCATTATTAACTCCTCCACAGTCTTCTGTGCCAGTCAAGTCTAAATATTCCCCCATGTAAAAGTTCTCTCTTGCTCCAGGTTTGGTTACATTGCAGCAAATGGGAGACCCAATCAAGTTGACCAGTCCTTGGCCAAACAGCAGTACAACAAATCCTACAATGTGGCTTAACCATGCACTTCCAATGACATTATCTGCAAGAAAGAGTTAAACATGGATCAGAGGCATGACAGAAAAATTTTCTCAACCCTCACTGACACAACTGTGAATTGAGTGCAATATGGCTGTATTTTTACTCGTCAATTACAGTCGAACCTCGCTATTTCGAACTCAGATAATTTGAATTCCCTGTTATTTTGAAGTCAAGCCGAATCCCCGTGGACATATTTTTTCAGTCATTTACTATCGGCACGGCTATTTCAAAACCCCACTATTTCGAACATTTTTTCATGTCCCGTGCGACTTCGAAATGGTGAGGTTCGACTGTATATCTTTTTGCCTGCAGCAGGCTCAAAAAAATAAAACCGACTGGGAAAAATGGTCCATCATATTGCACTCCTCCCCGCATAATAACCTCTTTGTACAGTATACCCCCCTTCCCCTCCCTCCTTGGGTGCTACAGCAAGACATCAAAATTATCACACTACAATATAATCAATATTATACATTACATCATAACATAATCATAACATAATCTGCATCCCCAACTAAAGAGATCTACTGAACTGAGAAAATTTAAGTCACATTTATAAAAGCCATCTAGACAGAAAAAAACTTACCTCTTAGAATGTAATCATGTTGAAGATAAAATAAAGCCCTCCAGATGTTGATATCACCGATGATAATAATGTAAATAAAGACCTGCTCAATCATTTGACAAAGTGAAGACAAAGGAAGGTCAATTTTCTTAGGGATATTTTCACAGATGCAGTAGCAGCCAATAACAATGGTGTAACCAAGACACAGCGACAAAATGGTCGATTGAAACCGGTCACCACCTTCTGGGGGTAGCGTCCAGATGTCCAGTAGAGTCCACGCTCCGCGCCAACAAGCAACACCTGCAGTGCCGACGACAAAGACTGTGAAAAAACAATTCCAAATGTTTAACACGACCCGGTTAAGTTTCTCTTCTAAAGCGGGGCAAGTGTACGATAGAAATTTTAGTTCTTCTGGAACAAAAAATCTGTCGCTGAGCGTAAATCCCGGGGTAAATACAACCGTTGATGTTGATCTGGTCAACAGAAGCACCAGGAATCCTAAAACATGTGAGATCCCCGCATTTAGAGTGGGAATGTTTTCGAGCAATTCTGATCCCAGTAACATCCAAACTCCTCTCCAGGCGCTGACAACGCAGAAACCCAAAGGATAGGTGAAAATACGCCACATGAAAGCATTTAACGGTGACGAGCATCTGATGAGAAGTTTTCGCCACAAGTCTTGTAACAACACAACAGCAAAAGAGAAACTAAGCCCCAATCCTGTCGAAACCCACGCACTTAACGCTTGATTATCATGGTAAAAATACAAATCCATTAATAACCAAGTTCCCCTCCAGAAGGCAATCGTCGCAGGCGAAATGACGAGAAATATCAGCAGAAAATTTGCACATCTTTTGGCGAAGAAACCACACCATAATCGATGGAATTGACGACCTTCTTGACTCACAACACCATCCATGGCTCAATTCGGACTACAGTACTGTCGATGAGGCATATGACATTACCTCATCGAGCCATGACGATCATGAATGGATGGGCCAAGACAACTGTGTCTAAACCTGAGTTATCAAGCTGACTAGGGTCTCAAGATTTTAAACACATGTGACTCTGCTGTGCCGAGGAAACTGGGCACTTCCACTTCTTTTCACAAGTCCGTTTGTGTTCTTACACAGCCGATTTTTATCGACAAATAGTTTTCCCTTCCGTCTGAAGAAACCGGCAAGGACACCGGCAAGCCCTCGACCGAGAGTCTGGGAACAAGAATTTGCCCCAGTTCTCTTCAGCCATCCCTTCCAATATGGCTGCCGCAGTTGGCGTTCACTTTGGTCACACGTCGGCTTGCGTGGCGATTTGCAAGGTATTGCACTGATTTTCACACTGTATTTTCTCTTTTTACGAACCTCTTGGCATCTCCTCTATATTCTTATTGTTTTTGGTTGCGGTGAAGGACGGAAGGACAGATATTTTGGCCAATGATGCTGGAGAACGAGTCACTCCTTCGCTCGTGGCTTTCTGCGGAAAAGACAAGGTAATGTTTGGTCTCTGAGTGTTAACGAAGGCTCTCTCCGGGGGAGGGAAGTGGGTGATTTCTGTGTGGCCGGTACGTCCAGTTCTTCCTTCGTCATGATGAAAAACCATTTGGGGCATGATGAAAAACCATTTGGCAAGCTGTAGCGCGTCGCCCGCCGTTATAGTTTCACTGTTTAGCCGGCGAGATATCCTGAGCAAGTTGTCCGGTAAACATACTGATCTGATGGGAAGATCTGGTAGCCCGGGCTGGCAGACACGGTATTCGTCGCGCCCTGATTGCAGAAAACTGAAAGGAACTAAGGAAATGACTATCTTAGAGTGATTAACTTCCATAATGTTCGTGTGAAGCAATATTAACATCAATCAACAACAAGTCATTTATCAGACTTCTTATCACCCGGATGTTTATGCAAGATGGACGACAGAGCAGAGCTGATTGATACACCTGTCATCAGCTTGCCTCTGGGGGAGGGGGGGGGGGGGGGGGGGAGTCGGCCAACGGGGGAAATATGATTAGAGAACACAAGTGGATGCAATGGGTTCTTTGCCCCTGGGTAGGGGGAAATTCAAGAGATTTTCAGTTTTAAGATCAACAATTTAGGGAGAGGGAATTCATGAAATTGTTGAATCATACTGTAGATGGTAGCACAGGTATGTAACAATAGTCTCACAAAATTCCCCCACCACTGGGGAAATTCTCAACTGTGCTCAATGCATTTTACAATCCCCCTGGCCAGCCTGGGGGCAAGCCAATAACATAATGCTTATTTCAAAACAGTAAAACACAACCACATATCAATGGTACTCACTGCATCACCAGCTGTATAACTTTGCCTCTGCAATTATTAATTTGTTTTCCAGTTGGTGGGTTTGCCAGCTAAACAAGGCTTGATCAGGAATGCAGGCAACACAGTAGAGAGAGTGAAAAGAATTGTTGGATTAGAGTAAGTACTGTAGAAGTAATCCATGCCATATCTTAGTCTTACGCTGACTAGAGTATTGTGCTTCTCTAGTATAAATATATCTAGATTATAATCTAGATGTACATTTACAGTACAGTACTTCAGATATAGTTCGATTCATCACACACCTGTGTATTGATAAGTTACACAGTGCAGAAGAATTGAACCTCCACAATCAGCCACAGGCCTCCCATTATAAATGACCACCTCTCAATGACGGCAATGACCAACAAAATGGGTCTCCATGCAGCCTCCAAAATAACCCATGCACAATGACCATAATCAGCAATACATATATACTGTAGGTTTGCAGTGTGAACAGCTGATGTTTGAGACATGTTTGTGAAATTTGATACAGGTTTCATACGATCATGTGCTGCATGGTAACATATCACACCCGCCATAGTACCTCCCCACAGCAGTCACTTCTCTACAACAAGCAGTAAACTCTGCCTCTCTCCTCTTCAAATAGTCACTTTAAACTGCTTAAATTTGGCTCAAAACTATCACAAAAATTAAGGAAATGCCATTTCAGGTAGACTAGATTTCAAAATTTTACAGGGGAGAATGCCCCAAGACCGGTGACCCCCCCAAGAAACTTGTGCCTGTCAGGTACTCATACAATAGTGCGATTACGTAAAAATCTCATGCCTTTGAATCGAAAAATGTTTGCAGGTATAGTAGTCTCAGAACAGCAGTGTAAAATTCCACAAAAAAAGCAATACTTTTGGTAAATTGTCCATGTATTACATGGACAGTCACGTAAATTTGTATGTAAAATGAAGGGAGTTTTTTGATACTGCCATAGGTTTTCTGATAATAGAGTCAAAGAACATCAAAGTTCGTCAAACTGCAAGGTACAGTACCACCAAATTACTCAGTGTAGTAATAATCAGCTTCCAAACAGCATCCAGTATCTACAGCTCATCAATCAACTTCACTGTTCATTGATACATTAAAGTATGTACAATCATGTACTCCCTAATTTTTACACATTTTGATTACCTTGGATTTATTATAATGTTTCAGATTGTTGACAAAGCAGGCTACCCTTACTATGAAATTGAGTGGGATGGAAAGAAAAAGCTGATTCCACCCAAAGAAATTGTGGCAGCAGTATACAAGAAAATGTTAGGTAAGTTGCACCAAGACTTGTAACTGTACAATATCTCAGTTTTGAATAAAATGTCATGTTAGCTATACTCGCATGTGTACCTAGACAGTACAGTACATGCAATTCCTTCCAAATGCATAATTCTGGGACATTTTGGTTTTCCTTTGCATGTGACTATCATATTTTTGAATACAGCATATTGGATTTGTACATTCATGCAAAAATCTTCCAATGGTCAGAATTTGTTGAGGCTTTTGTAATGCAATCTTATATCGTGGGAATCCTGTGCCACACAAATTGTCCAAGAATGTCCGTGATTTTACATGTTGCATGATATAATCTCTGGTGAAAAATTTAAGGAAAAAATTGCAGAGCAGTCACTCTCCGGAGCAAAAGAGTAAATGGCAGCCAGCGTCACATTTTTGTTGAGAATTTACAGTACAAAATTTAAGAAATTAAATGTTTTTTTTTGTTTTTTTGTCTTTTTATTACTATATTATTACAGAGACATGTCAGGCACACTCAGGGAGCGATGTTCAAGATGCAGTCATCACTGTACCACTCCATTTTGATGAAGATCAAGTCTCAGCTTTGAGGTTGGCACTCACTCACTCACTCACTCACTTCCTCACTCACTCAATCACTCACTCACTCACTTCCTCTGATGAAGACCCAGTACTTGGAACATCAGAGCAATCTTCTTAATAGCATCCAGTTTTCACATTCTCACACATTGACCCTTATATATATTAAGTGAAAGTGTTTAACATGTGACTCAAATTGCCTGAGTCATTTCATTTCATATACACTATATATATAGAGTACAATATTGTAAGTCCTTGAAGAAAATCTGTATGTTCTATTTTCAGAAAAGCTGCAGAGGAAGCTGGGTTTAATGTTCTTCGCTCAATCTGTGAGCCAGCAGCAGCTGCACTGGCATTTGGTAAGATGTTTGCTGTACAGTACGGCAGTTTTGTAGTAGTTTTATGCCAACCACTTTTCTTCCTCCTCAGTTTTAATGGGTGTGGGTACATTTGACACATTCAATTGCAAAGCTGCCATTTGACATTTGTTTCGCTTGCCAGCTATGCAGACTACCACTAGTACATGTAATACAGTACAAGTCTGCACCTGACATACCATTATTACTAGCTACAGTACTACTGCCACTACACTACATATTACTTCCACTACTTTGCCACCTTCTTCAATCATCTTGTAGCTTTTCTCTTGTTTTTGTTTTTTGTTCCTTGTTACTAAAAAATCCTGTCAAATATTGTTCTCTCTCGTAGGACTTGGACAGGACGACAGATCAATGGATAGGTAAGAAAAGTGCTCAAGAGCTCTGGTCCAGATCTTGTGTACTTGCAGTACAGTGAAAAGTTATTTGACTGTATCTTTTAGACTTGCATTATAAAGTTTGGGGTTAATGTGGTGAGAATTGAAAATTTCCTACAACTTTAACCAATACAAGCTACAGTGTCAAATAACTGTTAGGTGCTATTGTAGACCTGTGTGCTTCAAGATTGAACAAAACCTTTTTATCTGTCTATTTTTTCATCAGTGTTGTGCTTATTTATCGGCTGGGTGGATTCTCTATGGATGTGTCTGTAGTTGCCATCGCTGGTGGCATGTACAGAGTTTTGGCGACAGAGAGTGAGTCACAACTGGGAGGGAAGAACTTTGATTTAGCTCTGGTGAAACACCTGGCCAGTGAATTTAAACGGTAAGATGGACATACTAATGTACCTGTAGGTTGGTTGTGATCATCCGGGTTAGAAGGAAGACTGTTGTTGGTCATTAAAATGATTGGTCCATTTTGCTGTCCATTTTGTTGTGTGTTTTGCTATGGGTTGGTTGATGTTCTGTTGTCCTGTCAATTTGTCTATTGTTTGTTTGGCTGTCTCTGATGTCATCTGTCAGTTGTTTGATGTAAATACGGCCATCTGACAAAACCCTTTCACTTGACTCTGAAGCTTCTGCTCAGGGAGTCGAAATGTCAGTCACCAACAACAGTCTTCCTGGAGACTTTACTTTAACCCGGACGATCACAACCAACCTACTGTTCACACTCCTGGGTTCAAACCATTTGCCATATAATGTACCTGTGTAACAATCTGCAGTTTGTATACATTACGTATAAACTGACATACATGCATACTACTGTAGTCTGGACACACAGAACCGAACAGTAAGACTAACCCTAAGGTCCTCACTTTCAATTAAGTGCTGACCTGGATGTTCTAAGTGGCTGGTGTGAATGGACCCTTATTCAAAAAATATTCCCACTATTTATTCAGACAATGGAGGAGTGACATCACAGGTATTGCACGTGCCATGGCCAAACTGCAGCAGGCGGCAGAGTCATGTAAACATGTGCTGTCCATGCGAGATTCTGCTGCATGCTCAGTGGACTCACTGCATGATGGTATTGACTTCCAGCATTTAATGACCAGGTTGGTTGGCTTTTTGTTGTTATGCATATTTTTGTTTTGCTTTGTTGTGTTTGCTCATCAAAATATAATATTAGCAATCCATTTCCATCCAACTCGTTTGAGAGGAAGATTATTTTTTTAACCAATAAAATGCTACTAACTGGCACCTAATTTTCGATCGCTATATTACGTTTTTTTTTCACCTGAGGATTTAGAATTCATCCTGGCGTCCCAGCAACGTTTCCCATACAAATCTTCTCAATATTTTGTAACTTCAAAATGCTGCCAAATTCGATCTATGAATGCTTTGAGCCTGAAAGTTTGCTCTTTTCATTTCTGGTACTCGAAAAGCGTGAGGTGATGAATTTCAGTCACGTGGACTTGGGTCATGTGACCGGGTCGTGTGACCAGATGCTGCAAAGGGCTTCATGGCTGAGCGCATTGCATGCAGCAGAAGAACCCACTTTAAAATGGCAATAAAATATTACCAACATTGACAGTTAAAGAAGGCAAATATTTTTTATGAGTAGAAGTAATCTTTGTAATAGTCCTTTCTCTCTCTCTGCAGAGCGCGTTTTGAGTCCCTGAACTCAAGTCTTTTCCAGCAATGTTTATCACCAATAGACAAGGTCCTGACAAAAGCTAACCTCAGAAAGGAAAACATAGACCAGGTAAGACGAAAACTGATGTGCTACTTCATCCTCCTCCCCCACAGCACCACTGATCACCACGCCCCGTTACCAGTCGCGTCTTGTTTCTCGCGAGACGAGTCGCACGTCTCCGAAGAATCATTGAACCGATGACCTGTGGATTATGCACAAAAAAAAAGTATACGAAAAATTGAGTAAGTTCTCCAGAAAATTAATAGACGGTCGAGCAAGACGGAATATTAACACTATATCGAAACGTCAGTTGTGGTTCCTTGCACCACCGCCGTATTCGAGTGGAAGCAGGGCCTGATCGCAGGTTGGGCGAAAACTTGAAAATTTGAAAAAAAAAATTATATCTTTATTTTGTTACAATATTATCGTCCCCAAGACACGAGGCATTGGGCCGATTTTTAAACAAGGTTTAGACCGCTAATAAGATAATCTTGTTCTAAACAAAGTCCAAACAGTAGCCATGCTTATCGGACCACGCCTATAACGTGGTATTTATAAACCGACGCCCATCCTGGTTTCTAAAACTGCAATTCAGCTCTTGGCAAACCCTGGTTTACGGAGTCCGTCTGGGCCCGGTTTTTCGAAAGTCGATTAAGCTAATCCAGGATTAACGAAATTCTTTCTCTCGACCTCTCTGCCAATATACTGCAGGATTTTGTTCGAAGATGGATTAAAAAGCTTGTTCCAGCTTACAACGTTATCAAGAAAGTTGTTGTGGACGAAACTTTCACGTTTTTAGGCTAAAAAATGACAGGAAAGTTTAGACCTAATCCAGGATTAGCCTAATCGTGCTTTGAAAAACTGGGCCCAGACCTTCAATTTAGCGATAAACCAAGTCTAAGTTAGGATTGGTTTAAAAATCGGCCCATTTTTTGTGTTTCATTGCTTTCTAACTTGGTACATGTAACTTCATTTGTTGGTGATCAGGTGGTTTTAACTGGAGGCTCAACACGAGTTCCTCGGATCCAGCAGTTTCTTCGGGACTTATTCCCAGGTGCAGAATTCTGTCAAGGTATCAGTCCGGAGGAAGTTATTGCCTATGGTGCCGCGGTTCAGGTAAATAAATAGAGAATATTGCACGGCGGCTTACTGTAATTGAACTCTCGATAACTCGAACCCCTCAAATATCGAACTGATTTTTGTTTTCCTTGGTGTTATTAATCGTTCAGTAGAGCAAACAAATAAATGAACCCCATAACAAGAAAAAGCATGTCGGAATTAGTCATTTAGTAAAGTTTGAGAGCTGTAGGTCAAACAAACAAGTAAACCCAATCACGGGAAAGAGCATGTCGAAATTTGTCACGTAACAGTCGAGCATTTAAGAGTTGTCAAGCAAGAACGTAACCAAATATTGAAACACCACTCCTTCATCTGACACACTGACTCTTCATGATTGCATATACCAAAGAGCCAACTCAGGAATCGATTTACCTCAGGTGTAAAACAAAATCCACCCAATTAATAGTGGCATTATTGATTTGAACACAAGTTTCTTTTACGTTCGTCTATTTTATATCTGTATTTTTACCTCAGGCATCTTTACTGCAAGGGCATAAAGATAATGAGAGTGACTTAACAGATGTCGAGTGCACTTCGAAAGCAATTCTTGTCACGGTAAGTTACTCAAAACCCGCTACGAATTCTCACTTTGCGGCTTTGCAGCCAAGACGAATTGTGGTGACCTTCTGTTGACGAATACACAACGTCAGAACAACTCTGCCGTTTTTGCTTGCTTGCTGTTCGCTGTTGTGAGTAGCATAGAGTATGTCAGCAAAGTATTTTTTTTCCTCAGGTTGGTAAGACAGATTCCCAGATGAAGCTTGTGGTTCCTAAATTCACCCCAATCCCCTTAAGACGGACTCACACCTTTACAACGTCTTCTGATAATCAGGTATTTGTCGTTACTTGGTAGTACAGAAGTTGATGCGGCAACATTAGAGTGATTTCAATAAACCCGTGAAACAGATACTAGATTATTAGAGACTATTAGAGACACGTACATACTCCAAGTTGATGTCAGACTATACGGCAATGGACTATGTTTATTTGCCACCGGAAATTCTTCTCAAAAACCCCTACACAAAAAACTCACAGTAAACTAGACTCTTGCCCATCTAATGTTAGGAAACAATGTGGGCACTTGATTGGCGTGTTGAGCTTGCGAGAGGAGCCTAGAATTGTCATTTTCCGCGAAATTTGCAAAACTAATGAGCCTGCATGCACTACTGGCATTTGGTCGGTGAAAGGACAAGAAATTGCCTTGAGATGACGTCGACTCGCATGTTTTTAGTGACGTTCCGTAGATATGCCTTCAACATATTTGTATCGACGCGGACATTAATACTTGCTAGCTGTCGGATCGCGGCCACTTCGGATATTCAATTTCCCAATATCATTTTGTTTTCGAATCAAAGATATAGACAAATACCCTCTATTAGATACTAGTACACCCTCACTAATAAAAACTGTTTCACGGGTTTATTGAAATCACTCTAGTGCTAGTAGTATGTATAGCTGCAGTATTACTGTAGTAGTAGATGTTTGTAGTAGTCTAATAGTAGTCGTAGTAGTTGTAGTTGTAGTAGTAGAGTAGTAGATGTTTAAGGCTACGTTTACACTATACCGGATAGGATTTTGAGCCGTTGCGAAAACCTATCCGGCACAGTGTAAACACGAAAAGATCGGTCCGGAGCGACTTTGGCCGAAAAACCTACTCGGTGCAGTGTAAACACAAGGCCAGTGCGGAACAGCTTTGTCACAATCAATTAATGCAAATCGGAGCGTTTTCCTATCCGATACGGGTCCGTACCACCTTCAGAAGCGGAGCGGAGCAACAGCGCTCCGTTTCAAAAATCGCTCCGAAAACAGCGTATCCAATGTAAACGGAAGGTCTATCCGGTACGTTTTTGCGACGCTACGGAAAGCTATCCGGTATAGTGTAAACGTAGCCTAAGTAATAGTACAATGATCTCTCTCTAAGGCGGACACCCTCGGGACTAGATTTAGTGTCCGCCTTAGAGAGAGTTCAGTTAAATAGAAACAAGTGAAAATCGGCAAGGACCAAATCTGCATGCTGTCCGCCTTAGAGAGAGTTCAGTTTCAGAGAAACAAGTGAAAATCGGCAAGGACCAAATCTACATGCTGTCCGCCTTAGAGAGAGATCATTTACAGAGAAACAAGTGAAAATCGGCAAGGACCAAATCTGCATGCTGTCCGCCTTAGAGAGAGTTGGCTGCAGTAGCAGTAGTAGTAAAGTAGTAATACGTTGGAGTAATAGCTTTAATTGCAGTAGATGAAGTATGACATTTTTTTCTTAAAACGTATTTTACCTTTTCTTACACGATCAGCAAAGTGTGTGCCTATGCGTCTATGAAGCAGATGAGGCTTCAAGTGATGTTAACCAAGCTAGCCTTTTGGCCAAGGTATGAAACTGAATTTCTTGTTGGCATGCATGCGGGGCTTGAAGGGATGGAAGAAAAACACGTGGAGGCTGACAAAGAATCATGGAGGAGATAGGGTCTCAAGGGAGAGGGAGGAACGGATTTAACAGACAACAAACAAATAGAGAGGAAGGGTCGAAATGTATAGAGGAGAACATGTCTTGGTCGGTGGACAAGGTGTCATAGTTCTAAAGCCGTGGGTTTTTCGTCCATCCTTGAGTCTGGAAGTGCCGAAGTTCTTTATCCGGGTTCTACTGTTTCTGCTTTATGAGTGTTTTTTCCCTTCTCTTCCTCTTGGACTTCTCTCAATCAGCTAGTGTACACAGCGTGTAGAGGTTTTCCCTTCTTCATTGCCTTCTGACTTTTGTTGTATTTTTGTGTTGACTTTACTTTCATTTTTTGTCTCTGAGGTTGTGCTAAACGAACTCCCACAAGTGACGAAAGGAGAACCGAAAATTGTAGCAACTTTTCATGTAAAGAGGTAAAGTATGAAACACTCTGCATGTTAACCCTTCCATCCCTGAGCCCAGAATCTAATTCCTGTTATCCGTTCAATGAGAAAATGTGTGAGTGATGTAGAGAGAATTGATAGGTGAATTAGCTGTCATCTGAGCAAACTATCGAGTGGCAAATTCTCCATACTGTATGATGTATCTCTGGTGAAAGACTGAAGGAGAAAATTGAAGTTGATCACTCAGGACTGAAAGGAATAAAATGCTGGGGTGGGGTAAGAAAGTGGATGAAATATGACTGATGGGGAGGGATTAAAATGTGTAGAACACATGATGGTAAATGAATGGAAAGGGGAGCCGAGCGGAGATAGGTCCAAAGTTGATGGGAGAACGGTATTGAGGGGAAGGAAAAAGGATGTGAAGATTCTGAAGGCCTGCACTGCAACACTGCCTGGTTTTATTTCAGGGATGGATCTCTACATGTTCATTTGATGGAGAAGTCCTCTGGCAAGTCTGCAGATTTAACAGTAGAAGCCGGTTAACAGTATTGTAAGCCTTTTTATTGTAATAATATTAAACTAAATGCCGCCTTACTAATGTTTTTGCATGCTATTTTGCTCGTATTTTATTCCTCTTCTTCTTCTTCTTCGTTTCGCCCAACACTTCGATCTTTGGCCGGAGATTCGAGAGAACGTCCGCCCTTTTGTTTGTATTGGTGCAGTGTTATTTGTCAAATGGATAACGTACTCAGCCAATTAAATCAGGAGACGAATTTTTAAAGATATCCCGAAGGCTTTTCGTCTTAAACAGTGAAATGGTCTTTAGCGATCCAAACCGGCAAATCGAGAAAATATAAATCGACTTGCATTGCGCATTATTTTCTTCTTATTTTTATTATATAGTATATAGAAACCATGTCAAAATCACTGGGTTTCGTGCTCAATCCTGAAACAGGATAGTTTTTTTTTTTTTTTTTTTTTTAACGAAAAGATTCGGAGCCAAACTTATTTTCCAAGGAAACGTAAGGCAACGAGCTATAACAACTCAGTATGACAATTCTCGTTTCTGCATTGTAAAATTTCCACAAAAATTGACGGTTTTGCCATTAATCCATCGCATCCTTTCAAAGAGGCGGATAGTTTTAGACCCTTCGAATTATTATTTCGAAAAACATTTTAAACTGATGATCTCTTCTATTTCTTGAAAACAAAAGTTTACGACGAGGATGGGATTCGAACCCACGCGTGCAGAGCACATTGGATTAGCAGTCCAACGCCTTAACCACTCGGCCACCTCGTCTTCACATAACGAAAATTGTTGTAGAACAATTTTCTTGGCGGCGGTGGTGGTGGTGGTTTTTGTATTGGTGCATGGTGGAAGTAGTCGCAGTTGCGGTAGTAGTTCTGGTAATAGCAGTGGCACAAGAAACGTTACGGTATTGGCAGTAGTAGTATAGTAGCAGTAGTTGTGGTATTGGTGTTGTTGGTGGTAGTGCATGGTTGTATTTGATGGTAGTATGAACAGAAGTAGCAGTGTAATAGTAGTGGTAATGGTGATATAGTTGTAACCGAATATAAGAAGTATTTGGTAGTAGGAATTCCCTTCAAATAATTATTTCTTTGAAATGTATTAGTTCAATCCTCTGATATTTCCTTTTTTCGCCAATTTTCATCCTCGCATCCCAAGACATTTAGTTTTTCACCTATATGATTGTACTAGAGCAAAGCAATGATACCCGATGTCCTTTGAGAGAGTAAGGCGAATTATGCACCAGAAATGTGTCATCTACTGACTCGAAGTATTTCTGAAAACAACATGAGATTCCGAGGAGAAAATTGTGCACTACAGATTGGCAGGTGAGTCTTCTGATACTTGAGCTTTTATTTCAATTAATGTAGTGTTCCTACCACACCGCACGTGCTTATCATATTTGAACAGGTCATTGCATATTTTCATAGAGGGAAGACTTTTAAAATCTTCGAGTTATTATTTCAAAACGTTCTAAAAAATGATGATCTCTTCTATTTCTTGAAAACAAAAGTTTACGACGAGGATGGGATTCGAACCCACGCGTGCAGAGCACATTGGATTAGCAGTCCAACGCCTTAACCACTCGGCCACCTCGTCTTCACATGTCACAAAGTCTTTTAGAGCAATTTTTCTGTGAGTATCGTAAAACCAAAGTAACTTGTAATAGTAACAGTGTCTATAAGAAACGGCAACAAGAAAACTCGTGATTTTCAACTATTGCATGAGTAATGGTACTGTAGTTGTGGTGGTGGTGGTAATTGTAGTAGTAGTAGTAATAGCTGTAGTTGTAGTTGTGGTATTGGTGGTGGTAGTAGTATTGACAGAAGTATTGTGGTGCTGGAGATGGTGATGGTGGTACTGTAGTAGTTGTAGTTGTAGTGCAGTTTGTGGTAGTGGTAGCCGAACGGAAGAAGTGCATATTAAGTAGTAGGAATTTTTCAACTATTTCTTTGGATGTTTTATATGAAATTAATGAAAAACGCCGAGTTCAAACCTCTTAAATATATTTATTCGCCAGTTTTTATCCTCGCATCTCCAAAACATTTAATTTTTCACCTAAATGATTGTACTAGAGCAAAGCAGGATACCCGGTACCCTTTGAGAGAGCAAGGTAAATTATGCCCAGAAATGCCGTGTCTTCTACAGTGAATCGAAATTCTTTACCACAACTGCAAAAATGTAGCAGTGGAGTCTTCGGAAACTTTTTAGTTCAATTTGTGTGTTGTTTCTATAAATCCGCTGGAGGTCTATCATATTGGAGCAGGTCTGATCGCATCCTTCTAGAAGGAGGGGGGGGAGACTTTTAGACTCTTTAAATTATTATCTCAGAAGCTAAAAAAAATTATAAGGAAGTGTCACGACGAGGATGGGATTCGAACCCACGCGTGCAGAGCACATTGGATTAGCAGTCCAACGCCTTAACCACTCGGCCACCTCGTCTTCACGTATTGATGAGCGTTGTAGAACGATTTTGTTGTGAGAATTGTAAAACCAGAACCGATCTAACTTGCTATAGTTAGCGTCACGGCTGCTACAAGAAACGTCAACCGAGAAACTCGAGATTTACAACTATCGCATAACCACCGCGCAAAATTGAATCAGCAGTTTTTTTTTTTTTTTTTTTCTTTTTCCTTTGCTTGCACCTGGTTTGTCAGGACGGCACCGCCCGTTCTGGACACCTCTCAACGGACGCAGTTAGCACCTCAGTTCATTTTCCTTGAGTCAAAAGGAAAAGCTACCATAAAACCACGAACTTACTATCTAACTAAATCGTTCTAAAAGTTCTCGGAGACTGAAGTTTCCGTAAGGAGCATTTAGATCTCCATGGCAGCGAGCAGACGGCAAGTTTCCATAGCAACTCATTGTTCACTTTTAGAATTTTACCAACCTTTGTGAAAGAATATGAAAATTTAAGATTACGTTCACTAAACAACGAGGCGACGTCACGGACTTCGTATGCCCAGAGTCAAAACAGCGATTCTTCGTGCAACCTTGTAGTCTGTGAACAGGCTCTCTCTCTCTTCTACAGCCGCGCGAAGTCTGAGGAAGAGGTTGGCGGGCGCCAAACTCTCAACCAGACCTCGCGCGGCCGTAAAAGAGAGAGTCTGTTCACAGGCTAGCAACCTTGTAAACTGTGTTCCCTTGGTCCCTGGCCGTTCAGAGCACGATTGGGCTACAAAATCCTGGATTAGGTCTATGTCTAGTGTAATTTTTAGGCCTGAAAATGAGCTCACCGACAGGACTTCGGTCCTCGATATGATTTGAGCAAGAACAATATTTCTAAACTTGTAGACTGCATAGATACGTACTGTATATCCTCATCTCTTTGGTCTGTTTCAAACGTCTAACCTTTGTGCCGAACTTTTGTTTGTTTATTTTGGTTGTCTACCACCTTACAACAATGATATCTTTGCAAATATTCATCAATTTGACTTGAAAATTACAGTTGCACAGCTGATTGATCAAAATTTGCAGGGTTGAGGGCCCTGATATCCATGTTTCCATGGCATCAGCGCTATTTTCGCGGCATTAGAAAATAATTTAAAAATCTGCAATTCATTGTACAGAATTATGTCAAGTGTGGACAGTGCGGATTTTCAGGTCAAATTGATAAATATTCGCAAAGAAATCTTTGTTAAAATGTGGTAGAGTTGAGTTTGTTTATTCAAGAGTAACCGCTTAGTGGTCAGTTCGGATCATGTATCATATATAGGTGACATCGGCCGACGTATCGGTCGAACAATGACTGTCGGACGAAAATCGACCGACGATCGACCCACTGTTGACCGACAATATATATCTTCTTATCAAACCCAAGTGGCCTGCAGTTTGGACAGTCTCCTAAAAGACTCGCGAAACTCCCGATTCCTGTAGGCGTACAAAAATGGATTCATTGCTGAGTTGGCGAAAGCTAGAAGAAGAAGCACGGACTGTACTTGGGGCGAGAGAGGCATAGCAATCCAAAATCCTTTAACAAGACTGACCAAGTTATACGGCATCCAACAAACGAGGAAAGTGAAGACGATGATCGCTACCGTCTTCGCCGCCTTGATGTTTCTCTTGATCGCTTTCCGTTCGGCAGTAATCGGCGTTCCCTCGTTGGAGTTCTCGGAGACGATCGTGAACCGACTAATCCGTCGTGCGTGCGACTGGGCGATCTGGTGGATCTTGAAATACAGAACGCAAACAGCAAACGTCGGCAGCATAAAGTTAATAATGTTGGCCACGTTTGCATACAGAGGCTGCACGTTAAAGAAACAAAAGCCATCCATGATACTCTGTTCTGAGTACGGCCACTGGACGAGACCAACCACGGCGAAGAGAATCGCATAGAGCCAAATACACGCGATGACTATCAAAGCTCTTTGAGAAGTTGCGAAAAAGCCATAGTGCAGCGGTCGGCTGATTGCTCGATAGCGAACCACGGTGACCGCTAGGAGGTTTAAAATCGACGCTGGGGCGGCGATGAGATAGGCCAGAGACAAGAAATCACAGAGAAACTCACCATGAGTCCAGCGGTAGTCCTTCAATATCGTGTCCACATCGAGGACCATGGGAAGGGATGCCGTCATGATGTCCGATACTGCCAGCGAGAAGATGAAGTAGTTTGTGGTCGATGAGCGAAGCCTCTCGTGGAGCGCTATGGCTATGCAGACCAGCAAATTCCCCGCGAGTGCTACGATTATCACGATGATTTGCAAAGTCGTGATTGTGGCCGTGAATGCGGTTGGCAAACGCCACGGATCCTGTGTAGAACTGGATCCGTTGGTTGTGTTCGAGACGAACGTTTCATTCATACTCATTCTTAGGGCAAGGATGTAAATCAACTTGTGTTGTCTAGCCGGCTTTTCCTTATACCAAATGACTATTGTATCCTTGTAAGAACTCCCACTTTAGATACCGCTGTCTGTCTCTTCTGGGGACGCTGTTTTGCTCTTTTACAGAATCAAGCCGAATCCATAGTTGAGCAGTAAATCTCCCAAGTTCAAACCTGAAACCGTCCGATAGAAAAAAATGTTTAGTAATCTCCACTCAAAAGGTTTCTTTATATACGGTTCTGGGACGCTATTCAAATGACACCACTGTCGCATCTTAAGTATTCAAAAGGGCAGCCGTCTTCTCACGTACTGACCTCCAATGTCAAAACCTGCATCCGGTAGATTATTTTAGTTCTTTAGTTGCAAATGTTAGTGTCGCTCCTGCACAGAACGTGTCTAGAATAGAGCCCTCTCCCACAGAAACCGTGACAAGAGTTCAGTGCTCCTTCTTATTTGAAGGCCCGGGGGGGGGGGGGGGGGGGGTACTCCCATATGTGAGCCATATAGGTATGTGCCGCCCCAAAGGGTATCATTTTCAGCATTTTAGTCTGAAATAGGGTATCGATTTTAGCATTTTAGTCTGAAATAGGGTCGGAGATTTTGATATTTGGTCTGAAATAGGGTCGAAAATTGCGCATTTTGGTGTGAAATAGGGTCGAAAATTGCAAATTTTGGTCTGAAATAGGGTAAGGGTTTTCAGTCCCGGGCGGCACACTCCCACCCAAACTTTTGAGGAGTACCCCCCCCCCCCCCCCCGGGTTTGAAGGGTTAGCTGTGAATATGACTTGGATTAACGGTACAATATGAAGAGCAAACAACGACTTAAGGCCTGAGTAAACACCACTCTTATCTCAAGTCAACCCATTAAAAGTACCGCAACTTAAATTAAATTGAGTTTTCTTTACTTAACCGAATCGAGAGGGCACTATTCACCTTGCTTTATCCACCGATGCCTCGCCGTGTTCCGACTGATTGTAGGCCTTTTCACTCAGTCAGTCCGAGGTGAATTTGCGAATCAACCCAGAAAAACGTTTAAGTTTTAAAATCTCCAGTGAAAAATGGAGGTGACCATATTCATGAAGCTCTCGATGACATATACACATGCTCATATCAGTGTTCACGTCCAACTCCTAAACTGTCAAACGAAACCTGAAGGTGACCACTCAAATGAAAAGCTCTGATTACTTAATGAGTACATTCTAATATTAGGGCTCCGGTTCGTCTTAAAAGAATAGTTCATTGTTTTTCATTTTCAAGTTTGACTTGGACAGAGAAATGTGGCAGTGAACTGAAAGGTTTACTTGTCTCTGACTCGCTTTAATATAATTACAGCGCGTAGTATTACCTGATAAACTGTCTCCCGCTCCTTCTTGTGTTCCTTGAACTAACCTGCACGATGACAATTCAATGTCACAATTAGTTGAGTGATATACTAATTCCGTGACCTTTCGAGCTTTTCATTGGATTTTTTAAGCAAACAGGGGTTATGAGTGCACGAATACTGATAATAAAGTTTGCTTTGGACGACACTGTTTGTTCTTCCCTTATTGCGGGCCGAGGCTTGACTGGCATAACATGATTACGCCTTAGCAAACACTGAACCAAAAATATATATACAAAAAACTACTTTTGGCTTCGGAAATACGCACAGATAATTTTCCTTGGACATTATCTGTTCCTCGAAGCTTACGGTTGCCCTCGAGCTTCGCTCTCGGGCAACTGTTCGCTTCTCGGAACATATAATATCCTCGAACAATTATCCGTGCATATTTCCTCGCCAAAAGTAGTTTATTGTCTTTATTATCCTTCAAATATTTCCTCTCGCAGCGCAAATAACGGCGCGGAAACATTATTGTGAAGCTTTTTAGTGCTTTCTGGAACTGCTTTTTCGACCAATAAATTTATGTCCTCCTCAGTAGTCATCTTGTAATAATTTTTGTGACTAAATAAATAGAACTGTGTTCGGATATTGTCAAAAAAAAAACGTTAGTTCTCCAGGCGGGGGTTATTTGCTGATAACGTCCGCTCACGAGCGGACGTTATTCGGTCACGTATCACGATTCTACCAATCACACGCGGGGGGAAATATTTGATGGGTCATAAACGGACATAATAGCAAGGGATGTGAATAGATTTCTCACGGATATGACACCTCTCCGATACAAAGTTTGGTCACGACAACTGAAAAAACACACACACACACACACACACCGCTAGAAAGCCGGGCAAATCAAGTTTAGGCTGTGCGCCAATTTGCAGAGTCAGTAGACAGCTATGGCGCGCTTCCCTGGAGCGAGATAAGGATAGTTAACCTGTACGGGAACGAGGATGCGGCCTCTCTTCCAAGAGTAATCAAGTTCAATCTTCTCCTTCAGTTCTCACTAGAAATATATCATACAGTAAGGAAATCTTGGCTTTTGATGCTTTGCTCAGATGAAATATTTGATTTATAAACTATCCGCAATTCTCAATACATCACTCTAACATTTTCTTCTCAAAGGCGGGGGAATACTCTTGGAATTCCGGGATTTTGTTTATTAATGAAACAGCCAGAACCTGTAGACTACCGCAGCCGGAACCCAAAGTAGTAAAAAATAAGTTTGAAGAGCAATCAAGGCTTAAAGGTTCTTTATTGGTTTAGAAAGCGAGAAACACCATTATTTTTATGCTGTGCTGTTCTGCTGCTGCTGTGCTTGTCCTCCTTTGCAGATTATACTTCAATCTAGACTTACATGAACTGCAATAAATACTACCATTACTGTTTATATCATCTCTTATACATCACCACAACTGGCTTCTCCTAACTATAACCGCTTCCAACTACCGGTGCGTTTTCAATTGCATGTGATGAGTTTTGTGTGTTTTTGACGAAAAGTGATTGACTTTATGTCCATTAGCGGCGCAAGCATATTCGGCTGCAGTGTTATCTTATGTTTAGCGAGTGAGACTTGGCACGTTGAGTTTCAAAGTCTGTTTCAGTCAAACAGAGCGAATTCTCTTACAAAAAAAAACTAGGGATATTTTACGCTCAGAAAAAGAACTACATTATACCTAGACAAAAATTTTCCGTACTGTTACTCGCAAGTTAGTTTACTTCATCTAAACACATCATCTTGGAAAACAGTCGCAGTGTCTAAAAAGAATGTGTAAGATGTGAAGAAGCCGATGAGTTCCTCATTTAGTCAAATTGTCCTTCCAGTTGCCTGTAATTATAATCAGATCAATCATGCTGTCTTTTTACTCGACCACGATGCTTCATTAATAACCTCGAAATTTAAAAGACATCTATGACAACAAAGGTGTCATCGATTAAATTTACCTTGGCATGGGTGGACTTTTATTTGAGGATTAAAATCTGACGACTCTATATATTGGTCACGTTTTTGTTAATGGCCAGGTCAGTTATCTGTTTCAAGTAGTAGTGATCTACTTTTGTCTCTTTTAACTGAGAATTCGATTTACGTTTTTAGTGCTACACACGCTAAGACAGCAGCTACGAAAAAAGAAACAACTCATTCTGTCATTCTGTTTTTTAGTGTTTGCATAGACTCATGCCAAGCTTTGTCTAAAATTAGAACTTAGTTCGACGAGATATTTCTGACTTCATGATTTTGTCCACACATTTCGTAAAGAGTACAAATACGAGGATCAAGTCAGCTAAAGTGTTTGTAAGCTTGACTATCGGTCAGTAGTAAACTAAACTTTTAGATACGGAAAGATGACGAGCTCTGCTCCTTATTTTATTTTATTTTATTTTTGTTTTGTTTTGTTTTTCTCTTTCATATGACCATGCTCGATATTAACTTTTTAAGATCGTTACCTAAACCCGTTTCTACAGTGAGAAAAGACAATCGCTGGTGACTTATAAGTCTGGCGAGTAAATTTTAAAAATAACTCCAGTCTTGAACTTGTCAAACGTTAGATCTCACAGCAGTGCAGTTTGTGACTCAGAAATAGGGACTTAAATAGTAGCGCTTATAATTAAAATGTTTGCCGTTATCTCAATAATTAATCTTTCTTTTTCTTAGTTCCAGTATCAGATCTCTCATTCTTGCCTTTTTAAGTCGTTAAAGAAAAGGGGGACTCACTAAAAAATAGCGCACCAAGGCTTGAAGCACACTGAATTTGTTGTATGCCGAGCATTCGCATAAATCAGGATCAGAGATCTAGTCCGAATATACAATCTCGGTGATTTTACCGCCTGAAGCACCACTTGATTAGTTTCTTTTAATTAAGGCTCTTGACATCACCTCTGATTGACGCGACTAATCCAACCCAAATTTTGAATTAAGAGTGCATCTCTCGTTTAAATGTCGCCCGGCTGCAATTTTCTCAACTATGTTCTATATATCCGTCCAAAAGAGCCTGCTATTATATGAAGATTCTGCTGATTTGCTAAAGTTGTGGGCTTGAAAATCATGGTAAACACATTTAAGTAATCCGTGCGGGGTGACCGGATAAAATGACGCCATTGTAGTCTAACGGGGATTCGTTTTCGACGAGTCTGACTCAAGAAATGGCATTTCTTGTGATGGCACTGAATTTCGCGGGCTTCAATCGACTGCAAATGTAAGGCAATGCAAACAACAACTCACCATGATTAAAATCTCGGGCTACAAAGAAGAATAAACTTAAATAAGAATTTTGTTTCACACTGCTAGTCAGTATTGTCGACTGCAGGAGTTCTTTCCCTGACGCAAATCCAATCTTCAAAATGAAAACTAAAGAGATGGATATCGATGTTCAGAAGCATTGTATAGAAACGATATCTTCACTCATACTATTGTATTCCCTCTTTGACCTCGGAAGGAATACGAAATTACTAATAAACTAAACTTTTGTGATATGTCTAGAGAAAGCGGAACGTAATTAACGGGAAAAGAAAAGTATAAAATTGTCGCCAAACAATTTGGAGCACGTTCTGTGTTCTCTCAAAATCAAACTTAAAAATGATAAAAAAATCTTGAATTTCTCTCAACAATAAAGTTAGCACTGCTGTTAAAATGTACTCAAAACATCTTTCTTTCATTTTAGTTAAATGTATTCTAGGTTCAGTCAAATCTTACTTTGACACTTTAGAAATTGCTATCCTTTATGAAAAATCAGTTTCACATTTAATTTTAGTAACTCGGTCACGCATTTCTTTTTCTGCAGACATTCGTCGCCTTGAAAGTATTTGATGATTCATTGGAGATATTTTGATGAAAAAACATGCAGGTGTAGATTTTAAAGCAAAGTCGTTTGATTAAAGGGGAAAGAGTGCGTGGTTGGTCTTACTGTTTTGAAAATGGTAGCTACACTGAACGGATTAATTGATCAAGGTTCGTTCGTTATCCGTACGAACGAAGAAATTGGACTGATGTAAATTGAGAGCGGGCCCACTCTGTTGCGCACTCCATTTCCGTAACTGATTTCCTTAGTTATAAGCTTGTATTTTCTTTTCTTTACAAATATCGACAAGACGAAGAGATTTATTGTAATGAACGAAGAATACAAGACTCCCTTGACTGTCGTAGACCTCGCGGTTTTTTTCTCTCCGAGTCCTCTATGCTATGGGTTCTTACCTTGTTTAGCTTCAAACCATTCAATCTCTTCCACCTTTAAATGCTCTTGCTTTCTTCATCACCGAAAACTAAATCAGAGTCTACTCTGTGGGCGCTGTGACGCCGGATCTCGAAACTCGAGCAGTCCAAAATAAATGACACAGGATTTTCACTTATGCAATTTATAATGTCCTCACTAATTAAATAGTACTTACTTATTCTGCCGCGTGGTGGTTAGGTTAAACGATTCTTGTTATTAGTACTCTTTTGCGACGATCTAATGAGCGGTTTGCTCATAAATCCACCCCACACAGGAAGTCGTCGATCGCGTATTCCCATTGATTAATCTTATATCAACACCTCGGAAGGCGAGCTTGACTGTTATATCTTTTGGTTTGTCAGTCTAAAGCAGTAGTTTCGGTTATCAAATCTTAAAAGAGAAGGATCAAACGTTCTGGGAGATGACTGAAACGGAGTTAGTTTTGATTGCGTTTTCAACGACTGCATCTTTACCCATAACAGATGGTCGACATATGCACAGAAAAATACTGGAGGGCTTTTACTCCAGGTCCGCGATCTTGATATCTGTCTTGTGAGTTTATTTTCCAGATCATGGGCTTGACTCTTCTGATTCTTTGCTTGTGTTCGGGTTTCTTCGTTTCGGCTTGGTTTGGCTTTGTTTTTGTTCTGTTCGATTCAGCTCGGCTTGATTCGGTTCGGCTCGGTTCAGCTCGGCATCGTCAGAAATTTCAGACATCCGGTTGCGCCATCTTGGAAAAGGCATCAGGTTTTACGCTGACAGCCGCTCAAGAAATAACAAAGAAATGTATGGGATCTGATAATAAATTGCGCTTTTCGCTTAACTGAAGTACGTTCGTAAAAATGTCTCATGGGGCAGCATTTGGAAGAGGAAAGCTTCCTAAACACAACAGTACAAAAAATATTTATCTCCGGTAAAATTCGATGTGTACTTTTTTGAATTTAAAATTTCGGCCGACATAAGAAGGGATTGATAGCAGAATACGCTTAAAACCGGCTACTGTCACTTTTTAAGCTGCATTTAATACAAGAACCTTGGGTACAACGCAAAATGTTTACCCTGTACCTGATTGTCGAAGGATTGAACATCTCCTGTGAAGCCTCGGTCAGTCCCCTAGAGCAAATTCGATGTGTACTTTTTGCGTTTGAATTTGCAGTTCACAGCCAGCCGTGGCGAATGCCTCCCGTGAAATACGCTGACTTCGGATGTTGATATTTTGGGCTAGGAAGCTCCAAATCGCATGAAAATTGCATCAAACGAAAGCTAATTTCAATTGGGTCGGTCAGCGGCACATCTCCTAAACGTAGCAGTCTCCGGCTTTTTAAACCGGAGAAACCCATCCCTCCCCCACCCCACTGAGGCAAAATACGTAACAATGTATGAATGGCGCATGCTCATACCGCACGCCGCTGGGAAAGACCGGAAGCAATCGTGGACGCAAAATGTCCGGAATTTATGGCGATGGTATGATTCGGTTTGGTGCTGTTCAGTTCGGCTCGTTTCAATTCGGTTTGATTTGGTTTGGCTAAGTTCTGTTCGGTTCAGCTCGATATGATTCGGTTTGGTGCTGTTCAGTTTGGCTCGTTTTCATTCGGTTTGGCTACTTTCTGTTAGGTTCAGCTCGGTCTATTTCGGTTGGACTCGGCACAGCTCGGTATGATTCGGTTTAGCGCTGTTCGGTTCGACTCGTATCAGAGTTCGGTTTGGCTCGGGTTTATTTTGGTTTGGATCATTGCAATTATCCATTCAAACTTTTGTTTACTGAGCTGGTGCTACTTTCGGTGCGCCTCAGAAATGATAACTTCTGCCGTTTGACCCGTATTTACTAAAAAATTACAGAACAGGTTTAAAATCTTACAAGATGGCGAATATGTAAAGATAATTCTTATTCCAAATAACATTTGTTCTATAACGTAACTCGACTTCTTTTAGCGATATCCGGATTTACTTGTTCTTACATTTGATTTAAATCTCTATTTGAACTACCTTTGACATCTGCTTGTAAACGTAGGAAAAATAAAAAATTAATCGACGTTATCGGCTGAGGTCGTTTGAGGATGTAAATCGCACCTTTACACCAATTGGAGGAACCTGCATTGTTGACTGAATACTTAATTAAGTGTGCTTTGATCTTTTGTAGTTTTACGCCATTGAACTAAACATTTTATATATCTTTCTGTACTTTCTTTCTTTTTCTATTTTTTCTTTCTTAATATGCTTTCTAGTTAATTTTCATAGTTTACTATGAATTTAGTAAGTTCTCGTGTTTTACTGAAGAGAAATAGGTCAGAGATTACATCTCAAGACTTGTAATAAATGCTAGGCTTGTTGCATTTTAGCACATTAATATCTAGCAAGGCATAGGTTACCCTTAACGAATGTGGTTTTGTTAGCAATTATATTTTAAAAGGGAGCCGTCCAAAGGTGCCAAGAATTAACCTCAGTTTCTATGGCAAGCGCTGTTCGCATACATCAAAGCCGGTGCATTGGAGTCGTCCTTCGCCTTGAAAAGCACTCCAGAACATCCCCGTTTTACTATCAACCCAGCTGGAGTTGGCATCAGAAACTAAACTCGAGAAAATCAATTCGAAATCCGAGAGTGGGTAGGCAACAGCTCAAACCTTGGGTTTTGTGTAGGCAGTTAAATGGCTGGAGTTGCACCAGAGTTGCTTGTGTTCGTCCTCTACTGTTTCATGGCTCTGGATTTATACACTTGTGTTAAGGAGATTTTACGACGATGTTACCAAATGGGGGAACGTCAGCCTCGGGTTGTCAAAGACGACTGGGCAAGAAAAACGACGAAGGAAAAGCCAGGGACAAAAATTGCGATCGCGCGGGCCAACTTTTCTGTCGCTCCAGTTAATATAGAAGACGGTTTGGAATCAAACATTCGCTGGGATTACTACGACAGGACGCCATGTCGCGCAAGAGGAACATCTTAGTTCTGGCATGCGTGCCTGTGTGGGCATTAGAGTGACTGGATTAAAAACTTTCGAAGTGATAAGAGTTCTCTCAATGGATTAGAGCAAAGGGGAAATGCATATATAATAAAGATAAAGATATTTATGCTGATTGAGACTGAGGGTGATCCAAAACTCGCCAGAACCCAAAATGATTGCTTCGGAAAAAAATATAGAGTTTCATCAGTCAGATAGCATGCGTGGCAGGCGTTCTTTTTGACCGTGCGAAAAGCCGAGAGGCGTGGGCTTGACTTTTCGCGCGGTTATCGACTTTTCGCACGGCGCCACGCAGGCATCAGCGAATATGCCGGCACAACCAAAGAAAATAAAAATCTAAGCTCTTCTTTCTGAAGCGATCAGTTTTGATTTTCTCCATCGCTTTCTCACCACTTACGCTGCAAAGAACTTGGCGACTGCTACGATAGCTTACTCCAAGACTAAGCCTAACTATGAGCCGAGCCGATGCCCCATACATAAAAACTCTGTTACAACTTTTAATTTTTCAAAATCTATCTGCATCAGTAAGTAGCTGTAACAATGGCAATCAATCACACTATCACTGGGCCACGTGAAGCTGGAACCAAATCTGTGTGGCAAATCTAAAATTAGATTCAGTAAAAATTTAACGTTGGAAACTTCTTTTTTCTCCGTTTTCAAATATTTCTCCGTCCACATGATGGGGTTTTTGCTTGTCCGTTCACACTAACGAAATTTTTCCTTGTGGTTCGGCCTTCCCTGACGTCCACATGTAAACGGTGAAAAAGGTCACCGAAAACGGAACTTTCTGTAAACACTCTCCAACTAGTGTCGCCGACTCGTGTGGACACTCGAAAACTTTTCGCAAACGCTAACGTCACGATAATCACGTGATAGCGTGGACGGAAAACTTTGCGAAACAGAAAAAAACGCGTTTCCAATCGAAAGGGAATTAGTGTGGACTGGCAAGAGCGATTGGAAGACGCTATCGCGTGGACGGAGACATTCTTCTAACTTGAAAACAGGAGAAAAAATAATCCCATCAAACGAAAAACGGATACGTGTGGACGAGGCCTGAATAACGTGACTGTTCGTGGGCGTAAACTATTCTTTTGTTTTACAGTTATTTTCGTTGTGTAACTTGGGTTCCTATTTCCATAACTAGTCATTTCTAAGCTTTACAATATTTAACATTTACAACTGTAGGTCAGTAGCACTTTTCAATTTGTCTTTGTTCAACAATTAGGCGGAGCTCCCTTGTGAAAGATACCCATGCTTTGTTGCTCTGAAGACGATGGGGACATGATAAACAAACGTAACCCACGGCCTGAAAACGAGGTCGTCCGCATGACGCACTTCCGCTTTACAACAACTGACCAGTGGCAGTTTGACGAACGGTAAAAATAGCAAGCGGATACAGTCACCTCTTGGGGGACTGAAAGAACTGCGAATGCTGGCAGCGTTTCTTGAGCCAATAATAAAAGCAACAGAAGGTAAGCCTCCTAACCAACTAAGCATCCGACCTATTGTGAACCTCATGGTTTCCTGCACTTACAACGAACTTTGTCGTTTTGCCTGGAAACGACAAATTGATTTTTAGACGACGGCACAATTCCCAAAATGAACGATGAGTTCGGATCAGCGTCTCATACTCACTCAATCGAAAAGCTATAGGCTGCACCCAATATCAGTTAATATACTTGTTCAGTACTATTTGGTTAATTAAGTTATTTGCTTCTTTTTGACAACGGAAATTACATCAAATTTACAGTTGTTAGTACGGCGACATTCATGAATCCGACGAGACTTGCACTTCATTTCCAGTTGTTACTTAAGTTTTACATTCATTTACATTACTGCACGTCTGACAAGGTTTCACTACAATTGCTATAATCGTTTAGGTTAGTATATTCTGGCATATCATAGTAATAATAATAATAATAATAATAATAATAATAATAATAATAATAATAATAAATACAATTATAATATTCAGCACAGTTCAGTCCTGTGTTATAAACCATTATTATGGCAAGTTGCTCAGTAATAAAAATTAATTCATAGTTGTTTCTCGCCTTGACCTTTTGTCATGCTTGATGTATTTATATTTCGCGGACGTGACCGTTTTGGAGACTAATACATGTTTTGCGATCCAATCTGTAGGAAATTGCAGAAACTGGCCTTTAAGAAGTCGCTTGCTAGTCTCCCGACAAAAGAACTCGACTTGTCTTCGTGATTAAGGGCGGTTGGCATGAATTTATGGTTATCAAAAACTGGACGTTGGGTAATGCATTATATAAGGCCGATACATCCACGTTACCCGAAGTGTTTTATGAACTGAGCCTTCGTGCAAACGCCTAAGCTTCCATCACAAGACGAACGGCGAAGGGGGTGCTTCACGCTGTATACGTTATCGTTTTAGGCGCAGTTTGACTAGAGTTGTGCGCTATCACACATTACTGAAGATAACCTGATTGATGGATTAGTGATACGCAGTTCTAGAAGCTGAGATATTGTGGAGGGCCACCTGATCATAAAACATGGCGGGCAGAGTGGAGAATTGCCGGGCTTCTTTGGTCATAATCCAACTATGTAGAAACAAATTTCGTGAGAACTGCATTTCTTGCCTTCGTGTCACACTTGCAGGAGCCCAACATGAGCGAAGAGGAAGAGATTCCGGTTCAAACACGACGCAAGCAGCTCGTATCTTGCGGTGTTGGACAGTTTGGTAACGGCCTGGTCGACCTTGTACTCATGTCTTTTGGTCTCATTTACTACATGAAAGTAGCCGAACTCTCCAGTTGGCAAGCTGGACTAATCCTCGTGACAGGCCAGATTGCCACTTTCATAGCCAACCCAATATTTGGCTACTGCTGTGATAGGCTTGATGTGCCGCTCTTGTCCCACAAACTCGGAAGGAGAAAGTCTTGGCATTTGATGGGAACAATTTTCACCTCGATATTCTTTGTGTTGGCTTTTAGTCCTTGTTTTGTATGCCGCACCAGCTCGTCTTCTTCAACGGTGAAGTTTGTGTACTTTTTGTGTGCGTTCAACTTAGCGTCGTTTTGTTTCGGGGCCGTCGATATCGCTCACAGTTCGATCATTCCAGAAGTTACTAAAAATCAAGAAGAATCTATCATCGTCAACTCAATCATGTAAGTTTATTCACTAGTTAGGTAGCGTTTATCCACTAAGAATTGGGATCGCTCCAAGGCAACTTTAATTGTCTCCTATGTTTATTTGACCAACAAAAAATCTGACTTGCCAAAACCTCGGAAGTGAAGCAAAGTTTTCTTCACTTGACTTCCATTGGTCAGCGTTCGTGCCATTACTATCTAACTTTCTCTAATTTGAGGGAAAATTTTACATTGTGTACAAGCCTCGTTTATGTGTGCACAACTGATGCTATAGAAAACTATACTTGAGTATCGAGTCCTAGTATTGAATTTTGTTGACTAAATGAGCGTTGCCTGGACTTGAATTCACAGTTTTGTGCAATGACCGCTGACTCAAAAATAGGGTGACCGCACGACCGACAACCTATTTCAGCGGTGTCTCTTGTTTTTGGTTAGCATTATATAATTAACACTGTCAATATTCTAAGTGCTATTTCTCTATTGTTGCCCCCAAGCTCGCTATAACGTAACTGACTGTTTTTCTTCTTCTTCTTCTTCTTCTTCTTCTTCTTCTTCTTCTTCTTCTTCTTCTTCTTCTTCTTCTTCTTCTTCTTCTATTTAGTAGAGGGATGACGTACGGAGGAGGGCTCTTCGTCTATGCATTAGTTTGGATTCTATTGAGACAAAGTGACGAGGACAACTTGTCGCCGAATCACTGGCAATATTTCACGGTATTGCAACTGCACTAATGGGTTCAGCTTTTGAGCGATGAATTTGATTTGTGACGTATCGTATTTTGGAAACAGTAAAAGTATATCTTGAAAACTTTACCGGATCGGTTCAGTCATACTCTCTCCTGATTACGTACGACCTTGTCAATGTTGTTGTCCTGTCCGAATACACTAAAATATTTCCGTTTCTGTCCCCAGGAAATTACCGTCACACTGACAGTGACAGGAGGAATTTTTGTCATAGTTTTCCAAGTTTGGACTGTCGAGTCAAAGAAGAGAAAAACACGGGTATGGGTCACTTTTTCTGCATGAATGCATCATCATAAGGACGTACTACAATATATTCTTCTTCTCTTCTATCTCTCTCCTTTCAGCGTGTAAGCACCACGTTCAAGTCAGTTGGACTCCTTGCTGTCTCACTATTGTCTAATATCGAAGATGTTCAGCAATCGAAAGGTAGTTAGATTAAAGTATAGTCTTACAGAAACCTTTCTCGCATACAACCGGTTGTACTATACAAAGTAAACCTGCTTTTTTGTGCGGTTGGAATAAATGCTTACAAAATTATGCGCGAGCTAGAATCGAAAATAAGCCGTATAATCCTTATATAATACTTATTTTAATGTACTTCTTGATTCACAACAGTTTCTGTGAGTGATGATAGAGTGAGACGCAAAAGCAGCAGATTACGAAAAATATCACAATATTTCATGCCATTTGATGCTGAAATAAAGGAAGGCACATTTTCTACATCCAGAAAAGGTTCGTGTCCATATAGCATGTTTGCAAAAACATGAACAATGCTCCTTTTCAGTAATTACATGTTGTTGTTAATTTTATTGTTGTTATTTGTTTGCTTGTTTGTTTGTTTGTTTTTGTCACAGTATCCTCAAAGTCGATGCAAAATCCCGTTTTGCACAAGGCTTCGACAACCCCCACGATTAGTGCCCCTGATATGATACTCTCTTCTATCCACACCAATAAACTGGAGATCTCTCGCAATAAGCAAGCAGCTGAAGTCTGTGTTTGGACTAAACCAGAGATCATTGTGACTGTTGAAAATGCACCGAACACAACACCAGCAGAAACGAGAGAATGTAAAGAAGGGAATGTAGAAGGGAACGAAGGGCTTAAAGTTGCTGGTGTAAAATGCGACTTTTCTGGAGTAGTCAGTGCCTATGTCGCAGAAGATGGAAAAGGATTACCTGACGCTGTAGATTCCTGCCATGTTCATATGGAAGAGACGGAAGAAGCTAAAAGCATCAAAGATTTATTGAAAGATCCTGGATTATATAAGGTATGACATTATAAGAATAACTCACAATTACCTAAACTCCTTAAATAAAACCATCATACTAAAGATGAATACTGGATAAATTCCCTTATAGAAGCTTAGAAAATATTTAAAGTTACTATTATTTTATTCTTATTTCTAAACATAGGTAACATTCATATACGTGTGTGGATTTGGCTTGGAGGAGATCACTTACTCTTATCTCGCGTTGTATCTCATGGATCATCTTCACTTCGAGAAGGTACATACCTTGGAGATAACATTATAATACCAAGTATATCGGAACTATATCAAGGTATTATATCATACGCTCATCTTGGATTGCCTGGCAGCATTCTTGGCCAATCAGGAACAAAAGCAAACCCCGATTGCGTTCAGTTCTATCTTGGACAACTCTAGCCGTTATTATGTAGAGCCTGGAACGTCAACTAGTGGCAGCATGTTCGGCAAATAAACTAAGTCAATTATTTGTGAATTATTTACCTGCAGGAGGCAGCTGCTTACTTCGCTCTTGTCTTCCTATTGAGTGCTATATGTGGGACTGTGACAGCGAAACAACTGAGCAAGGTTCTTGGTAAAACGGTAAGAATGGAGATTAAACACTCCGTCCGCGCAACATGATTCTCAGTAATGTGAAGTGATACCGTGTTTAAGTAGATTCAGTTCAGTTCTCTATCTCTCTCTATGCAGTGGACACACATAATTGCGTCAATCATAGGTCTAGGAGCGGCTGCATGGTTCTACTTCACTACACAGTCCTATAAGCAAATGGCGTACGGAGCGACTGTGTTCTCTGGACTCAGTGTGTCTGCTCTCACTGTCACTGCTCTGTCTGCTGTGGCAGACTTCGCAAGAGATGATGTGGTGAGTGAATGAGGAAATGACTGACAGAGTGACCGTCTTATGTACTATGCATTTTTCTCACTTACAAAAGCCGCTGAGGCGCAAGTCACGGTGTAAAGCCTGGTTTTCACGAGTGGCGCACAATCACAAGCGCAGACACAAGCGCAAACACAAAAGCATAAGCACGGGTGCGACACCGAGGAAATACGTTCTTGACGTCACTTCCACTGGTCAGCGTTCGTCGCCATGGCTATCTAACTTTTCATAATTCGAGGTAAAATTTCACCTCGTGTGCAAGCATCGTTTTTCTTGTGCACAACTTATGTTATAGAAAATGCATTGAGCTAAGTTACTGTTGATTATCGAGTCCAAGTATCGAGTTTCCTGGCCAAGTCTTGCGGTTTTACGAGGATTACATTTAACTATAAAATCTGCATTTGAAACCACGATTTTGTACAATAACCGCTGACTCAAAAGCAAAGTGACCGCAGGGCGGAAAAACGTATTTCCACGGTGTCCACGGGTTCTAGAGCATAATATGCGTCCGTGAGAACGGACAACGCAAAGCACACAAGGCACGTACATCGAAAAAATATTGTTATCGTTGTACTTGCGCTTGCGTACGTCGAAGCTGTTTTGACTGTGCCAGGAAATTAGGACTCTTATGACAAATCAAATATTTCCTCCCGCGCGTGATTGGTGAAATCGTGACACGTGACCGAATAACGTTCGCTCACCAGCGGACGTTATCAGCGAATAACCCCCGCCTGGCGAACTATCGCTGTTTATTGACAATATCCGAACACAATTTTAAATATTAATCACAAAAAACCATTACGAAATGACGCCATTATTTGTGCTGCGAGAGGAAATAGTTGAAGGATAATAAAGACAATAAACTACTTTTGGCTTCGGAAATATGCACGGATAATTGTCCTTGGACATTATCTGTTCCTCAAAGCTCACAGTTGCCCTCGAGCTTCGCTCTCGGGCAACTATTTGCTTCTCGGAACAGATAATATCCTCGGACAATTATCCGTGCATATTTCCTCGCCAAAAGTAGTTTATTGTTTATTTATGACCCATCAAATATTTCCTCCCGCGCGTGATTGGTGGAATCGTGACACGTGACCGAATAACGTCCGCTCACCAGCGGACGTTATCAGCGAATAACCCCCGCCTGACGAACTGTCGCTGTTTATTGACAATATCCGAACACAATTTTACATATTAATCACAAAAAACCATTACGAAATGACTACCGATGAAGAAATAAATTTATTTGTCGAAAAAGCAGTTCCAGAAAGCACCAAAGAGCTTCACAGTCCTTGCGCCATTATTTGCGCTGCGAGAAATAGTTGAAGGATAATAAAGACAATAAACTACTTTTGGCGAGGAAATATGCACGGATAACTGTCCTTGGACATTATCTGTTTCGAGAAGCTCACAGTTGCCCTCGAGCGAACTGTTCGCTTCTCGGAACAGATAATATCCTCGGACAATTATCCGTGCATATTTCCCCGCCAAAAGTAGTTTATTGTTTATTTGTACTTGCGTATATATTTGCGCTTGTGCTTGCGTCGTCACTCATGAAAAACCAGGGTTAAGAATGCATCAGAGAAAGTAACGAACGCATTGGTTGATTGATTGATTGATCTTTTGATTCATTTGTTTTATATTTGTTTGATTCAGTGATTTTACAGATTGATTGGTTCATCTGTCATTCGTTTTACAGAAATCAGCTGGTTTTGCGTATTCGTTTGCTGCTGCCTGTCAAGAAATTATTTGTGGTCTACTTTTCCTTGTCATCCAGCAATACTATCCTTCTGACAACAGGTAAAACTTGATAAAAAGCAGCAATTGTTTTGAGTATTTTAAAGATTCAACACTGCCAAATTAAAATCAGAGAGTAGATTATGAGTGATTTTGATTAGGCCCGTAAAGACTAACAGAATATATAGATCCCTTATGTAGCAGCATATATAAATTATGGGTGCATTATGGGAAGGCTTTTGGTTCTAAAATGCACACAAAACCGCATCAATAACATTTTATCACCAGAAAAATGTGTCACGGAGCCTTTGGCGCCAAGACTGGCAATCTTGATTTTAAATTTTCTTTGGTAGAAAACGAAGAAAAATAACTATAACAAAACCACGTGCGCTAGACAAATTTCAGATCCATGAAATTCATTCCATGAACAGAGATTTCTGGCGCTCTAAAGGCGCTGTTACACTGTGCAGTTTTCTCAGCAACTTGTTTCGCAACGGTTGAAAAAGTATCGTTGTAGTTGCGGAGGTAGGGTGTTACACTGTGCAACGCGATCTCAGCAACTTGCAACGTTTAATGTCGAGGAAAGTTTGGAAAAAATTGTGATTGGCGCGCTGCAAATTCCAGACGTCAACACGGTGGAATTTGAATAATTATAAAGAAGGCGCACATGCGCTCTTGATCGCGCCAAGGCAAAAATTGCGAGACAAGTTGCTGGAGGGGTGTTACACTGTGCAATGGCGTTACAAGTTGCTGTAACGCGTTGCGAAAAGTAGAACTGAGTTCTACTTCGTGCAACGTTGCGCGCAACAAAAAAAAGTTGCGACACAAGTCCTGTTACACTGTGCAATTCTTCAGCAACTTGTCTCGCAACGGCGTTGCGAGACAAGTTGCTGAGAAAATTGCAGCAGTTTGAATGTTCTTTCCTATGCAGTACTTCCTGTGTAAACTGCGGTGAGTACATCCGCTTTGTGTACTCCCTGACACTTGGATTTCACGCCCTCTTGAGTCTGGTTGCTGCCGTGAGTTTCCACCGAAATGCAGCTGTCTTCACATGTAAAGCCCGGGATGAGGAAAGACAAAACACGACTAATACATAGTGTAAGGTTCAATATAGTGTTGGGTAATAATGTCAACTAATCTATTTCTGTTCTGAATGACGTGTTTTCACGGCCTCGTGTTTTTGCCGCTTTGTCGTTGAATGTTTGTGGGCGAGACGAGACTGAATCTGAAAACGCGTCAAAATCGAGCTGAAAACGCATCCGTTTTAATAAACGCAGCCTCGAATGGTGTCATCGTGACGTCTTTCCTACTAATTGCTTTTCTAGCCTGGGGCCTTCTTTTGTTTTATGCGATTTGGTTCATCGCTCAAAGCCGCCAAGAGACGAAGAAGAAGATGAGAATATTGATAAAAGATGATTGATCGATTGACTGATAAAGCATACTTATAGTACAGTCTTGAACAGGCTTATAAACTAGATCTCGGAGGCAGCTGATCGCTAATAGAATTTTTTGTGAAAAATCCAAGTGATGTGAAGAAGCAATTCGTAAGGGTTTGACAAACTTCTATTTTTACTATAATTCGCCTTACTCATGTTCGGACGTGACCTTTAGTAATTGAGTATTTCGTCGGGTGTCTCTGTTGCCGGCCGGGCCAATGTCGGGAGCAGAAACAGGACTTGCTGACAGTTGCTTTACGCACTGGCACTCGTACCTTGCTTAATAATCTGTTGACGTTTTTGACCAACCGACTTTACCTTACCTCCCCACTGCATTGTGGAGAATGAAGGTCAGGTCGACATAAAGAGAAGTTGTAGTTCAATCAGCTGCCTACTGCGTAGGCAAGCTGATAAGATGTTAAGTTCCCCTTAACTTATCCCAGGCCTCTGCTCAAAAGTTATGAAAACATACAGGGCTTTGGACGGAGTCCCTTCATTCCCACACTCTTGTGGTAACTTGTTTGCTCCTAAGTTCATAGGTGCTTAACTAGTATACGACAACCACTTCTACGGTGCACAGATATACCTTGCCTAGAAGTTCCTTTGACTTATTTGTTCTAATTAAAGGCGTTAACAAACATCCGAGAGGGATATTGGCTTTGCATTATTTGAATGTCATTGTCTGTTTCAATGCGTCATTGAAATAACCGCAGTCACACAGGAGACCAATATCTAGTACTGTCGCTCAGTCAAACAGGAAGCTCAACGGAGTACCTGTTTTGTACAGTTTGTCCAGTTTGAACAGGCATTGGCTTGGTTTTCGAACTCTCAAAGACGTTGGACGAGGTATGACCATTAGCGTACTTTTTACAGATGAAAGGGTTGGCCCGGAATATTTTTAAGTACTTTAAGCATCTTCGTTGCACAGGAAACGTTCGTTGTTCGTTGTTTAAGTTTAAAATAGTAGTCTGTTGTTGGTGGCGACTCTTTTGTTGACAATGCATGTATCTGCACTTGAGTAATGAACAAACTAACGATGTTTGTTGTGAAATTCTACTGCTAGTTAAGTTTGTCATTCTATGACAGCCATTTGTTTCATACTTAAAGATGAGGTAATCACTTGCGTACTAAAGAGAAATGATTCCAGGGATTCTGTTCAAGCAGTACTAATAACATTGAATGGGTGGTTCGAGCGGCTTTGATGAGCACCAGGCCGGCTTATAAATAAGACTTGAGTTCTCGTTAGTCTCGTTAGTCTCAGTTCAATCGTGCATGATAATGCAAAAATAGATCGTTCCAAAAAAAAAAAAGATTTTCATTGTGTGGGCATCTTTGTCATTACCACTAAAACAAACTTAATCACTATGTTTTCTAATTTTGTCAGTATTCATCAGAATTTATTCCCTCCGCGCAGGGACGTCAACTACACACCCTTTATTTCGTAGCTTGCGAGTACTAAAATTGCTGTTCAGAGTTTCTCAATAAACTTAGCAAGAGTTTTGTCATAGTAGATAACGTTCGAATAACGATATTGAACTTTGTTAGTTGCAAAGGATGACAACTTAAGCCGGGTTTCCATATATGATCGCCAGAATCGCTGGAATCGCTGCGACCGTTTAGAGGTCATTTGATCGTCTCGATCGTCCGAGGTGGTTTCTACAACACTTCTATCGCCCCGATCGCCGGATCGTCTGAGACAGAATCGGGGCGATCCTTGCGACGGCAGTCGCTTCGATCGCCGGAATTGCCAGTGACTGTGTTTCCATGTAGTCGCTTCGATCGCCCTGATTGTCTCACTGGTTTGCGGACGATTCCTGCAATCGAAGCGATCATATGGAAACCCTTTAGTTGCATACGCCTATTTTTGGAATACGCAAAACATCTCATACATAATTTTTTTAGTGAGAAGTGTTGATTATATGTCACATCTTGCATGGAAAACCTTGAAAAGGGACTGTTTCATGAATTCCTAACATTTTGCTTCTTTTCTTTTTTTAGTAATTTTTCCAAACCGAGCAGACATAATGCCGTACATAATGCCGAACACATCCGTGCGGTATTGCGTCCAATTAAATATTCGCTCTCCTCTTTCTCGATCTGAAGCAATCGCTTGGAGTGTGGCGTTTTCCACGGAAGCCTTGGCCGTGGTAATCTTCAACCTCGTCACCATAGCTATATTTGCCACCCACAAGCGGCTAAGGGAGCGGAAGTTCTACCTTCTGCTCAATCTGTCAGTCGCTGACTTCCTGGTAGGAGCAGCTGCCATACCCTACTTTGTGTACATTCTTGGAGAAACTTGGGGTCTTTGGGGAAGCACGTGGAGCGGCCGAAACGTCATGGGAGTCACACACGTAGACATTTTTACTGGCTTTTTATCCATTATCAACCTTGCCATGATTGCAGTGGAGCGCTTCTATGCCACGTTTTGGCCTTTTCGATACCTCGTTCTACAGAAAAAAGTGTACTTCATTTCCATCGCTCTAATTTGGTTCCTATCCGCGATGTCACCATCCGTGCTGGCTATAACCTCTGTGGACGGTCTACTCTCCGTCAAAGAGCAAGCATACATATGGGTTCCTTTCACCATCATCCTTTTTATTATCATGTGCGTTTCGTATGTATCGATCCTGGTCAAGGTATTGGGAGGAAAGAAACCACGCGTTAATCGTGCAGTGATGGAGAGAAACCGCAAATTGACGATGTCCTTGCTCGTAGTGACTCACGTTTCTTTGCTGACATGGATGCCCTACGCGATTTTACATGCACTCATCTCGCTAGATGTTTACTACACCTGCGACGTGAATATTCATTACATGCTAAGACTTCTTCATTACGCTAACTCCTTGGTAAACCCAATTATATACGTCATGCGGATCCCAAATACGAGCATCAAAACGGCAGCGTTGGATGTTATCGCCAGAAATAAGAGGCGAACACAGCCTCCCCTACCCTCTCCGGCAGTTTGTGTGGATGCTTGTCTCCCTGCGAGACAAAGAGGGATGACCTGCGCATCCACACTCCCCAACCCTACCAGCGGTGTGTGCACTTTGTTGAAGTATCAAGTTACGGCGCAGACCAGCCCCTCCCTGGACACCAACTATGGCTCTCCATGCTCCTTATTACCTTACTTTGACAGAGAAATGAACTCAAGAGGTGAAATCTAAACTCCTGAAATCAGAAGGCTAACTTACGATTCGGGAAACTGCGAATACGGAGATATGAAAGTCAAGCCAATAAGCTCGTCCCTTACTGACTTCTTGGTTCTCCAAGCTCCATAGCTTACACTGACAGAGAATGGAACATAAAATGTAGACTTTGGAAGGCTAACCTAAGATTCGAAGCGCTAACCGAACTGTTCTAGGCTCTCATGATACTGAAACGGCTGTAAAAAGTGGCGCGCGGAAGATCCCTCCCGCTTTCGCCCCAGTCTTCCGCGCGCCACTTATTGCAGCCGTTTTAGTAATGAGAGCCTGGAACAGGCTAGACTTAAGCCTGGTTAAAGTCTGACTTAGAGATTGCATGTTAGGCCAACCAACTTGTACTTGTACCCGGCTGACTAGCAGACTTGGCTTTCCAAGCTTCTCTGAGAGGCAAAACCGACTTGAAACCGTTCCATAACGTAGAGCATATACCGCCGGCTGAAGAAGATTAGTGACGAAGTGAACTGTGTATGACTTTTGGGAAGCAAAGTTGCTGTCAAAGGTATTACGGTAAACCAGAGAGTCCGCCCTCTCTGACCCGCATATTTGTCTCTCAAAGCTACTGCCTTACAACAAAAAAGACAGGCTCCGAAGTCCTGAAATTATAAGGCCAGTACTCAAGTTATTTGATATATAAGATTTATACTGTAGCATGACTGTCTGACTCTGAATGCTATTTTAACAACTAATTCCAAGTACAGTGTGCAATTCGACTTTTAAAGTCGAGTTTAAAAGCGCTAAGTAACTTGCTGTTTAGCGCAAGGGCTTGAAAATGCACCGAGAGAATATCATACAAAAGATATTGTATTAGTATGCATTTTTTACTTGTGAACGCTTCAGTCACATAGAATCTCTTATTAGTCAACTGATAAACGGCGTCACGCCGTGTGTTGCTCATTGAATTTTAGAATTTCCAAGTTATTACTGTATATATTCAGTAGTTTATCTGGCGAGAGAAGGAAACGAATATTAAAGAGTGAGCAAGTCCAGCTGTTAGTTGTTTCACTGATTTACTATAATTAAAGAAATTCATTTGTGGATCGTTGGATTTTTAAGTCAGTGCATGGCAAAGAGAGCGATAACAAGTCACATGAACCAGGAGCTCACATACAGTAATTCATCAGAGCTTATGGTTCAAATACTTGGAACACCAAAAAATGGGGCCGACCGAGCCACACCTGCTAGATCCGCGTGCTCTAAAAAAAAAGATCCGAAATCTGCGCATCCGTAAAAAATATCTTCAAAACCCAAAATTCGTGCGTTTTCCCCCTTCGGAGCCTCTCATGAATACGTGTGATGACTCATCAGATAGTTAATATCGCTTATCCGAAGTGAACGTGCCGTGGTCTCATATTGCCCCATGCACGGACTCACGGTGATCGATCGGTTAGGCAAAGCACATGCAATGAGTTTTCATCTTTTTAGCTGATATTATTCCAGGCACGTTTCTATTATTACGTTGACAAAATGGCAATTAATCTATTGAAGGAAATAAAGATGAAAGTATGTTTGCACATTCTTTCAAATTTTCAACATTGCGTTGTCTAGCTTTGTCTGACAGTTTCTCAGTCTGAACGACATGGGAGAAGTACTAAGCACGAGTCAGTGTTCAAAAATTGCCCGGATAGCCCTGGTGACGAGGTTTTCAAAAAACAGCGACGAACCGAAGCAAAGGTAAGTGAAATAAATTTGCTCCGTTTATATAATTCTCTTGGTCCTTTAGCTTGTTAGCAGCTACCGTTCTTTGTGTTAAGTACAGTTATGACAGTAGCCTGGACGTATTTCAATATTATCTTTCTTTTCTCGCAATATTTCGGTACGGCCTCGTAGAGGATCAGAGTCATCATAGAATTATTTCCATTGAATTGATTGTTGATTTACTACCATTGAATTATCGTTTAATTACCTTTGAATCAATCAATCAATCAATCGATCAATAAGTAACTTTATTTATGTGTCAAATGTTATAGCTGAGGGACCTACATTAAAAATAAGTAAACTAAACTCTAATACTTAGTCCTAAAATCCTGGTACCATCCTGAAATTGTGTAACTAAACTGCACTCTAAAACACTCTAATGCATTAATAATCTAATGCTTTGTCCTAAAATCCCTAAATTGTGTACATTTAAAATAGACTACGATTAGCTATTACAAAGACTATATTACCACTAGCGGGACCCCCGTTAAAAAACGGTTATCAGATTTCTTTTTTTCCCCCCTTTCTTTCCTTTTTCCTTTTCGAAGTCCACTTCGAGCATCTCGAATGCAGTTTCCAATCTCAAAGCACAAACTTCTCTGTGGTGCGTGTACCACTCGACCGTACCACTCGACACGAATTGCCGATCGATCGACATCAAAATCTCCCCGTTTTACTAACATGCGGCAGCATCAGCCCGACATCCGGTCACTTTAGAACAGAAATTCTCGTTTTAAACTCATTTTCGATTTCTAAAAGAACTGTGGTCGGCATACGAGCCCAATATTTATACTTAGTTTCACTCTATGTGGCGGCCATCTTGGATTTTTTTATGATGAGGAGGCCTGGCAAAGAGCGTTACGGACGGACGGACGGACGGAAGCGAGTTAGCGTATTATTACATAGATTGAACTGCCATTGAATTGACTATGAACGACTACACTGAATTTTGCTACCATCACCGCACATGCTCTTTTGCTTTGGAATTTTGATCTTTTAATGCTGAAATGTTGATCATTTGATTACTGTAAGTTTAGATACGGTAGATTGAATTAAGTTTGGCGGTGCTTTTGTCCAGAATTCGTTGACGAACAGGTTGTTTTTGTGAATTAATATACATGTCCGTCTGGGGAGGGGAATTCCCCTGTTCACCCTAAAGTTCAAAATACAGATTCTCCCAATCTTCTAAAAGGAAATTATATGAGTTATGTAGTAAGAATTGATATTTTTAATCAGCTATTATATCAGCTGAAAAAGGTTTAAAAGCCAAGTTCTTCATACTGTATACATGATATATTATTTTTTTGGTGTTACCAAAAATGAAGGAGAAATTTGAACTTGACCACTCTTGGGAGCTAGTGAAAGGGTTAATGCTTTTTGCTTACTGGTACTAACTCCAAGCTCAAAAGACAAATTTTCTCAGCCAGAAGAAAATGTAAGAGTGGATGAAGTGAGAATTTTGATAGGTCAGTCAACTTTCTTCTTAGCAAGGTATCAAAAGTCAGGTTATCTTCACACCTACATCATTCTGCAATTGCTTTATACTGTATAATATATATATATATATATATATATATATTACTGTTGAGAAACTGAAGGAGGAAGTTGAAGTTGAAAAAGCTTTAAAAGAGGGGGTGGGCTTATTTAAACAAATGAGATTACAACAAAGTGTACAAAAATGCAGCAAGCATCTGATGTGACAAAATCCGGAAGTAGAATGATGTATAGAGGATATTACACGGTGGTGCGAAGATATACGAATTTTATTTTCGAGTGGTAAAAACAATATTTTACGAACGAGCGCTTCGTGAGAGTAAAATATTGTTTTTACCATGAGAAAATAAAATCCATATCTTCAAGCCACCATGTAATTTTATTTTTATTATATTATATTAGGCACGAGTGTTTTACAAGAAATTGCACAAACAACCGTGCAAAAGTGGGAAATGATGCCAACGATATCCTCACTAGTGAGGATATGGAAAATACGCCTCTCGGGTCCCGGATGTAGTTTCATATGGATTTTATGCACGGTATATTTTCCAGTAAAACACTCATGTCTATATAATAAACATCAATATTTGATTGGGTATAGAAGGTCCATTCCTCATTCTTTCTTTAAATGGTGTCTTATAAAGTGATTATCAGATATTGCATTGAAATAATATCAGATGAAATAATTGTTGCAAGATAATAAGTCCTAAATTTTGTACAGTTACAAGTTTCAGAGTTGCTTTTTTCCTTCTTTGTGTCTCTTTCTATTAACTTTCGCTCTTCACTTTGAATTCAATTAATCAATTTTGCCTCTCACTTCTAAATCTTTTACACTAGTAGTTAATTTGGCCAGTTAAAAATACACATATTATGTACAAGTTTTTCACCACTGGATGGATCTACAGTGTATCTGGTACTGTCTAATGTAGAAATATTGAATTTACATCATTTCAACAACTGAAACAAATTGGGCCCGATCAAATTGGTTAATCCCTTTAGGAAGTTTTTATGTGCACTTTTGAGGATTTTAACGTAACAGTTCTTTGTTGTGATATGCATAAGTATTTTTATTTATTTTTCATATGTTTTGCAAATATATTTTGTTTAGGTTAGTGTTCTTTGTATAGACACAGCATTGCCATTATTTTATATAGTGGCAACCAATGATGGCACTGAAGGCATTAATATTCTGTAACATATATCATTGTGTCGTGTTATATCCTCTTAGAGCCGTTTTCGGATGACTGTCGAAAACCAAAACCAAAGTAATCACACAGGCAAATCACAGAGACTGAGAGAAAACAGTTCAGCCAATTGGAAGCCAAAGTAATTCGCGATTGGTCTTGCGTTTGGTTTTACTTTCCAATCAACAGTGCAAGTACACGCCATCGCTTGCGTGAAAAGTGTTTGGTTTTGGTTTTGTTCCTGATTGGCTGAGCATGCTGACAAACTCGTGTGGACCAATCCAAAAGCGTAGTAAATACAAAACCAAAGCAATCACACAATTACTTTCGACAGTCATCGGAAAACCACTCTAGCACGAAGAAGCCTTTTCAGACCCTCACTTTATCCCTTTTATTTGCGTTTGATTTTTGTTACCATTTTGTTAAATACAGAGGGACATGCTGGGATCTTATGGTGGTTGAGAGCATAATAGCAATTTTGTGGTTCATAAATACATATAATTTTATTTATTCAAATGGCGAGATATTTTAGCTTGGACATAGCAAACTTGCCTGATGTCGGTTTCATGATTTAATGTGTAAATCATTAATATTGCACTTGCACTAATATAATTACTTGTGACTGAAACCTAACTGTTGTCAAATAAAGCTGTGGAGAAGCCACAGAAAGTACAGAAAACTGAAAAACAAAAAGGATTGGTTGCTATGGTAACATTAATTTCAGTCACTGCAATTAAGATTTTAAATTTCACTCAGTGCAAATTAAAGATTAACTTGCTTGCTCTCAGCCAATCAGATTACAGGAATTTTTATAGTCACATGACTGTTATTATATTATAATTATTTCCTGTCCACAGGTTCTAGTTCTCTTTTGTGCGCTGTAATATTATCATCAGCAAAGGAGACGACTAAACGATGCAAGTTGCGTTTCCTGTCAAGGAGGCCAAGGTGAAGGAAAGTTGCGGTAAGCTTGCAGTTCCTTGCGATAAAGCTTACGCTTGCATGAAATGTGGCAAATGTTTTACAACGAAATATCACCTTGACAGGCACTGTTTTGTGCACACGGGGAAAAAACCTTACGTTTGCCACAAATGTGGAAGACGTTTTAAACGGAAAGATTCTCTGAAACGCCATCTATTGTTACACACTGGGGAGAAACTTCACAGATGTAATACGTGTGGGAATGTCTTTACAAGAAAAACAAATTTGAAGCGTCATCAAATATTGCATACTGGAAAGAAACCTCACAAATGTGGTAAATGTGGTAAGTGCTTTACAAACAAGAGTAATCTGAAGCGGCATCTACTTCTCCACACTGGAGAGAAACCTCACAGATGTGACAAATGCGGAAAGTGTTTCGCACTCAAGAGTAATTTGATGAAGCATCTGAAGAGAAAGCTGTGCAGTGAAGAGAAACCTCGTATAAGTGATAAGTGTGGTGAGGATGGTGGAAAGAAGAGTGAACTGACACGGCATCCAGTTGTGCGCACAAGAAACAAACCTCACAGATGTGGCGAAGGATTTACGCAGAAAGGTAATTTGGCGCGACAGTTATTGCCCAACACTGGAGAGAAACCCCACAGATGTCCAGTGTGTGATAAAGCTTTTACACGTAAAAGTCACGTGACACGACACCTACTTCGGCACAGTGAAGGAAAATCTCACGTATGCAACAGATGTGGCAAAGGTTTTGCTCAGAAAAGGGACCTGAAGCATCACTTACTTGTTCATATTGGAAACCCTACAGAGAGACGCTACAGATGTGACAAATGTGGTAAGGGTTTTACACAGATAGGTTCTCTGAATCGTCACCTATTGCTTCACACTAGAGAGAAACCACACAGATGTGACAAATGTGGTTATGCGTTTGCACGGAAAGCTGATCTGAAGTACCATCTGGCTGCGCACACTGGAGAGAGACCCTACAGATGTGACAAATGTGGTAAAGGTTTTACACGGAGAAGTTCTCTGAATCGGCACCTATTGCTTCACACTGGAGAGAAACCACACAGATGTGACAAATGTGGTTATGCGTCTGCACGGAAAGCTGATCTGAAGTGCCATCTGGTTGTGCGGCACACTGGAGAGAGACCCTACCGATGCGACAAATGTGGTAAAGGTTTTACACGGATAGGTTCTCTGAATCAGCATCTTGTATTGCTTCACACTGTAGAGAAACCCTACAGATGTGACAAATGTGGTAAAGGTTTTACACATGGAGGTTCTCTGAATCGGCACCTATTGCTTCACACTGGAGAGAAACCACACAGATGTGACAAATGTGGTAAGGCGTTTGCACGGAAATATCATCTTACACACCATCTACTTCTGCACACTGGAGAAAAACCTGGAAGAAGTGACAAAAAACGTGACATATGTAGTAAAGCTTTTAAACAGAAAGCTGATCTGAAGCACCACCTTGGTGTTCACACTGGAGAGGGACTCCACAGTTGTGACAAATGTGGTAAAGCTTTTACAAGGAAATATAATCTGAGACGCCACCTAGTTCTGCACTCTGGAGAAATACCTGGAAGAAATGACAAACGTGGAAAAAACATTGCAGAGAAACGTCATCTGGTTCTTCACCAACCAGTACAACCAGAAGAAAAGCCTCCTATGTGTGTAAAGTGTGGTAGCGTCTTGTCAGTAAAGACGAACTCAAAACTTTACACCTGTGAAAAGTGTTCTGTGAAGACATCTTACTCGTGTGATAAGTGTGGCAAGAGTTTTCCTGACAGATGGAGGTTTTCGAGGCACTTTCAAGCGCATAGTGAAGAACGAAATTCCTTGTCAAAGCACCGCCGTTTGAGACACCGTCATGGTAAATCTCACAGGTATGAACAGTATGAAGGTGAACTACTGCAGCCCAGAATTGTGCTCACTGGGCTAACACTTCACACTTGTGAGACTTGCGACAGAAGTTTCGCGACAATTGGTCTGTTGACACAGCACAGTCGTGTACACACCACTGAGAAGCCCTACTCGTGTGATAAGTGCTGCCAGAGATTCACACAGGAAATTAAGCTGAAGGAACACCTTGTTCAACACAGTGATGAGAATGCCTTTGAGTGTTGGGTGTGCATGGAGTTGTTTCATCAAAAGGAACTTATGCTCGAGCACGTACAGGCTCACATCGGTGAAGGTGTGGTAGGTAGTAAATTAATGTAAAGGTACGCACCAAAATCTTTGACTTGAGTGGTCGCTTTAGATTTCGTTTTCCTTGACGGAGTTCAATTCACCTTTAGTGGTAACTAATGATCAAGTGAACAATGGTAGCCAGATTTCTGCTATAAAGCAAGGGCATGTAGGTTAACTTATTTCTTGTCGTGTTTCGAAAAAGGAGTTTGGCGACAAGTTTATTCTTTTTCAGTTACTGGGTAATTATGTCCAGCAGATTTTTCTTGTAATGGTTAGACAAGAGACCTTCGTACTCTAAAAGATTAGCCTGCGGCGCGCATCCGTAGTTGGACTATACCGGTGTTTAGTTCGGATGCGATGCAGGCTAAAAAAAAGTTCAAACTTTTGGGTGGGAGTGTGCCGCCCGGGACTGAAAACCCTTACCCTATTTCAGACCAAAATTTGCAATTTTCGACCTATTCAGACCAAATATCAAAATCTCCGACCCTATTCCAGACTAAAATGCTGAAAATGATACCCTTTGGGGCGGCACATACCTATATGGCTTATATATGGGAGTCCCCCCCCCCCCCCCCCCCCCCAAGATGGACTATTACATATTTAAATATCCTTATATTTTCATCAAAGAAAGGGATATCTGTTATTTCCTTGCTTTTGTTGTGACTAGTTTAATTTTAACCTTGATGATTTTCAAGTAAGAGTTTACATGAGGGATTCCTGTTTTCGACCGACCCCTCGTGATCTTTGGGTATGTATGTTAAGTAAAAAGTACTGTATGGTTTTTGTGCTGTCTTTGGTTTTTGCCTTGTTTGATGAAATATTGTTCTCAATAAGAGGTGCATACTGTGGGTAATCCACAGGGCACAGAGAAGTTGGGTCGTTTTCCGTTATGTAAGACCGTACATACAGTAACTTGATGAACGATACCGCAGAACAAGATGATTCCACCATTCTTAACATTAGGCATAGAATGAAAGGCAAATGGGGCAACGGCCGAAAACTCGGCTAGATACGATTGACTCGTGTTCATTCCCGCGCGCGAAATCGAAGATAGGTGGGAAAGAGTGATGTTTCTGTTATTTCACATGTACAGTTATCTTATTTCATGTTCGGATCCTGACCTTGATCCAGACACCACACTGACACTCCGGCAAAAGGTCTGCGCATGCGTTGTTTTTAAACTTCCGGTCTGTGTTGATGACGGTCGATGCGACTCGCTGTGGAACGGCTCGGTGATAACTGTAGAATACATGGACCATCGAGATTCCATATTATCATGTCGCGGGAGCTTGGCTCACCAGGCTGGATAACCGGCGTGCTGGAGGTCTGTAAAATGAAAACAACGGTCTGTGAGGCGCGCTGCAATTGTTTCAGCTACCGCTAGTCCTGTAACCTTAGACGCTCCAGTGCAGTCAAACACAAGATATAACTTTTGCTGGGACAGGCATCCGCTGCAATTTTTTGAATGCTGTTCTCTTGGGCAGAAGTATCAAGCATCTTTTCTTCGTATTTCGTCGCAGTACGGTGGTAGCGACAAACAGGAAATTTAACCGGCGACTGAGAACTTCTTGATTTTAAAATCCTCCTGATACAGCTTTCCTTTGCACTCCTGGGTTCTTCCAATATCATTACCCTGAATACAGCTTTCATTTCTCGCACTGGGGAGTCTATTAAGCAAAGCTGCGACCGCCGCCATGGCGACAAGCCGCTTCTCCCTAGAACAGCACGAACTTCATAATTTTCACCTTGGGTGCAAGCACCAAAGTAGGTGGTGCAAAAGGTCAGAAATAAAAAAATAAAAAAATCTTCAAATCATGAATTTTAGGGGCTTAAGTTTTGTTTCTACGCCTTAAGTTTTTGAAAAAAACCACCGGAAGTTGAACTTTAAAAAATAACGAAGGCTTTGAGTGGCATACCCGCATTTTGGCGGGAAGTTGTTAGGCCGCGCATCCAGCCTGCTCGAAGGGCCCTGGGTACGATACTTATGGAGTTGGGTGGAACGACTTTATGAAAAGGTGAGTCGACTTAATTTAGCGCTTTATATAAATCCCAGCTTAATACCGGCTACTGTTAGTTGTACTGACTGTAAGTGCGACAGTGAACAGATATTTGGTTGTTTTCGCTCTTTTTCGCAATACTTCGGTGGGTAGCTCGCCATTTTGCACGAGGAGTCCTCGAAGCGAATTCAACGAATTTAATCTCACGAGAAAGCTGCAGAATCAATTCAACTTCGGGGAGTGACTCGGCTGAGTTTCACCTCAGAAATAGCTTCCAAGACGACTTGAATTCCATCACACCTGCGCTTGCAAAGGGAACCCTCTACAATTTGTATTCTTTTTTTCATGGAATTTACCAAGAATTCCTTATTTTTTTCACTCACAATAGCCGAGGTCACACCAGCATTTTTACGCTGGGGAAACCTCACTTTACCTAGGATAACCAAAATTTGAAGTGTGACCAATTTCACCTCAAGTAAGTTTATACCTCTTGGGAAGTTTTACCTACTAAGGCCTTGAATGAGTTTCCCCTGACAGATACCCATAATAAACAGCAAGGGTAATTCCTTTCCCAAGCATGTTACCTTGTTTGTTCGATTATTACAAGCACAGGGACTATTCTTGACCATCTTCTGCCTGATCGATCAGATACTAGGCCCATAAACTTGACAGTTTAACTGCTTATAGGATAGCCTGAATATTCTGTATATTGCGAACCCATTTGATGATGGTGTGTTTTGTTCACAGGTATTATTTTTCTTCTACAAAGCAAGCTATTGTGTCGAGTAGTAGGATATGGGGGAAAGTTGTCATAAGCTACAGTTTCTATTGGGGTCATTCCACAGTATTTTGGACATGGATATCAGTTTTCTAAATGTTTTGAATCAAACCCAAAATGTCCTTTAAGTTGTAGCTTGGTGTTGATAGTTTACTTTATGATGTGATTTATGGGGGTAGCATGTTGATAATGATGCATAAATTATAATCAAACATGAGAAAAGTAAAAATGGCCGTTGCGGAGAGGACAAATCAATTTATTATTTAAAAACAAATGAAAAACTGAAACCTCACAAAAGTTATCAGGACATAAACTATTACTGATGCGGTTTACAGAACAGTTGTTACAGGATGATGTTTTACCCAGAGTCCTGTGCTAGAGACTGTCCATTTGCTAAATGTCCTCTCCGCAACATTTTGACACCTAAAAGTTTATCTTATGGATGACCACATAATCATATTAGGTACACAGTTTGATAACTTCTAATTTATAACAGGAGGTATGTTTTATTGTGTTCAGATATTCTTCAGCTCATCACCTTAATGATTTAGGGACGTTTTCTTTTTGTTGTGGAGAGGACATTTCTGTTGCGGAGAGGACACATTGCTTAGAAGTTGATTTAAAATAAACTCATTATAAACTAAATAAATTCTAAAATAAACTCATGTTAGGTAAATTGTACTTTTCAGGGCTTTTAGTATATTTTGAAGTGTGCAGCAGTGTTACTTACTGTAGACTGCATTAGTTAAAAGTTTGAGAGGAAAAGGAAGATAACATTAGTACAAGGCATTCTGTCTACTCAAACAGCATTTGGGAGAGCACTTGCTGATAAAAATCACTTCACCACATTCAAAGTTCTTGCACAGAGTTGGTGCCAAAATGTTTGATTGGCCTCAGATAGATGACATTGATAAAGTACATGCCACCTGTGTGTTTTATGGCCTAGTACGATGGCAGGGCAATGGCCCCTTTGAAACTCCAGATCTGCAGGAACTTGGAACTGTTTTTCAAGCTTTCAAGGAAGCAGAGTTGTCACTAAACTGCTACACTATGTTGCTGTTCAGTAAACATGAGATATGTACAAACATTGTACAAGTATTTACATGACTGTGTTGAAATCAACATTGTTGCAACAAGTTTGAAATGAAATGTTTTGAAGTTACTGTGATTAGGGCCTTGTTATTGTTGACATTTAACAGCATAGTATGTTTCTTTAAAGCTGTTATATATTATAGGATATGTTAATAACAAAGAATTTATGTGTACTTGACAAGAATTATTTTGGGGGGTATTTTTGCCAAGTATTCTGGATTTTTGGTTTTACCCATAATGCTTTGTGGTCTGAGTCAGTATTAAAGTTTATGCATTTCATAAGTTTTTTCCAGAGTTTCTGGTAACATCAGTTCTTTATGCACCAAATACAATGATTAAAACTACAGTGAAGTAATAATGTCTATCCATATCAAAATCAACTTGAAAAATGTGACCACAACCCTTTTCTTTTTCAATAACATGCTAGTCTGATCAAAGGACCTTGTTTTTGTTGACATTTATCACCATATGTTTCACTAAAAGCTGTTTTATATTCTAGAATGTTAATAAGGGTTGTTTAACATAACACACTTTGCCAAATTCAATGAGATTTTTGTGTTATTTGTTCATGGACAAAAATGTCCTCTCCGCAACGTCTTCTCCGCAACAGAGAGACATCAAAATATGGTCAGTTTTTCTGATGATCGAACAAATGCAGCTAATTTTTTTTGCCATATATTCAAAATATATACACCACTCTTTAATACAAAACAAAAAGAAATGGTGAATCCATCATAGAATCAGAGAACTTTTCACTTAGATTTTGTAAAACAAAAATAGCAAATTCTCTGAGTCTTCTCCGCAACAGTCACTTATCTTGCTGTAGTCTTCCATGGTTAAAACTTACAGAAAATTGCAACATAGTGGGCATAGCTATAATAAATGTCTACAAGAAAAAGGTAGTATTTTATTACTGTGACATTTGGATTTCGAGCTGTGGCATACTGAATGTCTCTAAATGTCTTCTCCGCAACATACGAAATACTGTGGAATGACCCATTGATGAACGTTACACTTGTATGAAACGTGGCAAATGTTTTACGGCAAAAATCGGCCTTCACAGGCACTACTTTGTACACACCGGGAAAAAACCTTATGCTTGCTACAAATGTGGAAGACGCTTCAATCAAAAATGGTACCTGATGCGACACTGTCATGTGTTACATTCTGGACAGAGTTGTTACACCTGCAATAAATGTGGACAGGGTTTTGACACAAGGATAGCCCTAATTCAGCACCAAGGTCTACACTGCAAACATACCTGCAACAAATGTGGTAAAAGCTTTCTGAAGATGTCCAAGCTAAGAAGACATCAAATTATACACACTGAGGAAAGACTTCACAGCTGCATTATTTGTGATAAGGGCTTCAAACACCAGTCCAACCTATCTCAACACCTTCTTTTGCACACTGGCAGATGTGACAAAGATACTAAAAGTGTCAAACAGGAAAGTTTTCATGCAGGAGAGAAGCTCTACATGTGTGACAAGTGTGGAAAAGGCTTTGGGTTGATGAGTGAACGATCATGGCACCAACTGCTTCATAATGAGAAGAAGCCTCACAGATGTAACAATTGTGATAAAGACTTTTCTCAAAAAGGTTCTCAGACAAAGCATCTACTTACTCATGTCAGAGAGGGGACCAATAGATGTGGCGCATGTGATAAAGTATTTACTCTGAAAAGCCATCTGAAGCAGCATAGAGTTGTACACATCAGAGAGAAACCTCACACAGGTGAGAAGTGTGGTAAGGCTTTTAAAGGTAATCTGACACAGCACCAAATTGTGCACAGTGAGGAGAAACCATGTATGTGCGAGGAATGTGGTCAAGGCTGTACGCAGAAAGTGGATCTGAAGCGGCATCTAAATCTACACACTGGAGACAACTCTCACCAGTGTGACAAATGTGGTAAAGCTTTTAAACGGAAAGAACATCTGAAGCGCCACCTAGTTGTTCACAATAGAGAGAGACCCTACATATGTAATAAATGTGGTAAAGGTTTTTCACAGGGAAGTTCTCTGAATCGGCACCAAAAAGTGGTTCACCCCGGAGAGAAACATCACTGTGACAAATGTGGTAAAACATTTGCACTTCAAAGTCAACTGGCAAAGCACCTATTTCTGCACACTGGTGAGAAACCTCACAGATCTGATAAATGCGCAAAAAACTTTACACAGGAAAGTTCTCTGAATTGGCATCTGTTGTATCATACTAAAGGGAAATCTCATCACAGTAACAAAAATGGTAAAGCTTTTAGACAGAAAAGTCATCTAAAGCACCACCTAGTCGTGCACACTAGAGAGAGACCCTACAGATGTGACAAATGTGGTAAAGGTTTTACACGGATAGGCTCTCTGAATCAGCACCTATTGCTTCACACTGGAGAGACCCCCTACAGATGTGACAAATGTGGTAAAGGTTTTACACAGGGAGGTTCTCTGAATCGGCACCTATTGCTTCACACTGGAGAGAAACCTCACCAATGTGACAAATGTGGTAAAGCGTTTGCACGGAAGGATAAACTGAGACACCATCTACTTCTGCACACTGGAGAAAAACCTGGAGGAAGTGACAAAACCGAGTACAACCAAAAAGTACATAACAAAGCATGCGCATTTACACATAGGGATTATTTATCTAAGCACCACCATCTGAAACACCTTGAAGAGAAACAATATGTGCAGTATAGGAAGAGTGAACTATTGCAGCCTAGGATTATGCTCACTGGGCTAAACTTCATGTCAGTTGGCCTGCTGGCACAGCACAGTCGTGTACACACCACAGAGAAGTCTTACTCATGTGATAAGTGCTGCCAGAGATTCACACAGGAAACTAAGCTGAAGGAACACCTTGTTCAACACAGTAAAGAGAATGCCTTTGAGTGTTGGTTGTGCATGGAGTTGTTTCATCAAAAGGAACTTATGCTTAAGCATGTGCAGGCTCATGTGAGTGAATGAGTAGATGTTTGAACTGGACATTGGTAACAAGGAGACAATATTGGTACTAACTTAGAGATAGTTATGGCTGGATGAGCTGTTCGCCTAGTTCATGGTCAACTGTTGATTGAAAGGATTTTTTTCTGCTCAGAAATTAAGAGGCACTTGGCTAGATACATTCGAAAAATAGTTCTCTTCTCCACCTTTTGATTTTCAGTCTAATGTAAGCCATTTACATCATACAGTCTGCTCGTTTCACATCTTTGCGTTTTACCTGTATATCCAAGTTATCTAATTTTTTTTTTTTTGGTTGTTGTTTTTTCGTGCTTTGTTTTGTTTCTTTGTTTTACTTTTCTTTGTGGCCTTGTTAAGGCAGCATTCTCGTTTGTTGTACACAAAATTAACGTAAGCTCTCTCGATGAGCTCTAGCTCCTGGAGCAAAGTAAATATTTCACTATTATATTGCAGAATTAAGAGATTTCTGAAATGCCAGTCACATTTTTTATTTAGAGTTTCACATTTGAATTCCTGCAAGTACGTAAACTAAAGAAATGAACATACGAATGTTGTGGGTACTCCAAACACCAAGGTGTTGACTCTCAATTTCTGGATTCCTGGTTTTTCAATTTCTGGATTCTGTTTTTTTGTTTTGTTTTGTTTTGTTTTGTTTTGTTTTTTTTTTTAATGAAAACTGAAGATATTTTGTGTCAAATTTCAAGTCTTTAGTGTTCAAAGCCTGGTTAAGCTAACAACTAATAAAAAATATATATTCTCTCAAATTTCTTGGCCAAGAAACTGCAAAGTTTTAAAATAAAATATTGGCTGAAGAGTAATTTAAACAAGTCCCCAAATGTTGTAAGGCAAAAGTGCTCCTGAAGCATTGGAGAGTGTACAGGTGAGACAGAGGAAAGGGGTTAGGCACTCCCCTGCACAAGAGGTCCCTCAGGTTGAAATCGAGTGAATAAAAGCTTCTCAGCTACAGGCTTACAAATGATAGCAAATGTAAGACCCAATCCAGGGTTTATAGGTGGATCTTAGATTACCTGTGGGTGTTCCTTGCACATCTGGACCTATATTCCTGGGTTTCAGATCCAGTTTTAAATTGTGCACATAAGCCTGGGGACGAGATGTGCCGATGTGACACAGCGAGCGCGCAACTGAGTGGAAGGTAGGCCTGCCATTGATTTGCGTTTTTCCGAATTTCCTCGATTTCCAACGTGACCAGCTCCAATTCTTTGTGCTAAGTAGAGTTATGATAGCTAAAGCACATAAGATGTTTTTGATCTTTGTCCACATTATGAATCTTATCGTGCACATTCGATATAATCGCCAACACTGCCAATGGTCGGCTTCGTATTTGGCCAGCTCACTGCACGATAAATTAAATTCGGTATCTAAATCAAATTATTAGAGTTCGTTTGATAGTCATTAGGAGTAGTTCCGCCTGGAAATGCATGTCGTTTTGGAAGTTGACCATCCTCATACATTCCTTTGCTTTGAAATTCTGGTCATCGTGACGTCATATCATGGCGCGCATCTTTGAACCGGAAGAGTTCTCTTTCGTATTTTTAACGGACAAATTTACCGACGTCTGGTTTCTTTTTTTTTTTTTTTTTTTTTTTTTCTTTTTTGCAACAAGCCGAGTTGCATAATAGCAGAATTTGAGTGAAATATTTTGCTCATAATGGAGGTTGATATTCTCAACATGAATATTGTATCTGATATATAAATTCTGAAGTTGTAACTGATATAAACTTGATTGAGTTACAACTTACATCAGAATTTATTGATATATTTTTTACACAGTATGGAAAATTTGGCAAGTTATTATTTTATCACTTCACATCACTCCCATTTTCTTATTTGGCAGTTGGGAAACTACACTGTATTGTCAGGTCATAAAACTGAGAGCCAAATTCATGTCACCAAACTGGTTTGATACAGTATACCCTGGTAAAAATGTTGTCACAGTTTTGATTGGATATAGTGCATATGTATGACTTTCGAAAGTAAATTTTGTGATTCCTTTGGTTTTGTGCTGCTACCCTTGTACTGGTTCAAATGAGATTGACATATATTTATTCTCAGCCATTCAAGAACAAAACCAGGTTACAATCCTCTCAAGCATGTGGTAATGATGTTTGGGCTTCTGGTTGTTCAATATAGGAACTTTTGTCTTAGTGCTGCATTTATTTTCATTTTGGCTTTCTAAAGCCAATTGAAATTGAAACGTGATGGTGATATTTCCTGTTCATTGCAGGTTCTAAATTCTCTTTGGAGTATCATCAACAAAAGACTTATCATGGAGGCAGAGGTGGAAAGCTGCTTGGTAAGCCTATCACATAGCATACACCTGCACTAAATGTGGTAAATGTTTTCCAGAGAGTTGCTGAATGAATAAGATATCATGTAGCACATGCTGATGAATTTGAAAGACCTCACAAGTGCTGTGAAGTCAATTGACCCTTTCACCAGGGCAGTAGCTAGGATTCTTTGTCGGGGGGAGGGGGGGGTGGGAAGAGAGGGGGCTGACTCCACACAGCCACCAGACCTTTAACCCTTTCACTCCCAAGAGTGACCAACTTCGATTTTCTCCTTCAGTTTCTCACCAGAAACATATATGATACAGTAGGGAGAACTTGGCTTTTGATAGTTTGCCAAGATGAAAGCTGATTAAACTATCAATTCTCACTACATCACTAATACATTTCTTTTTAAAAGGTTGAGAGAATCTGCATTTTGAACTTGGGAGTGAAAGGGTTAAAAGCACACCAATATTTTAAACTTTCGATGCCTTCTTTAGTTGTTATGATGTCCCATCTTTCTTGGGGGGGGGGGGGGGGGGGGCATCTGCTCCCCACCCCCCACCTCTTTGCTAGCTACAGCCCTTGTTTACTCCAAAGCTCATGATACAAATTATCCCAACCCCTCGAGAAGAAAATGTATGAGTGATTTACTGCAAAATTTGTAGTCCAATTAGCTTCCATCTGAGCAAGCTATCAAAACACTCATATATCTCTGGTGAGAAATAAGTGAAGTTGATCACTCTTTTGAGTGAAAGGTTTTAAAGTGGCTGTGTATTAAACATATTCCATTCTTTAGCACGTTGCGCACTGTTACTGCACATAACATTTTTGTGCAGGGGTCTGGGCAAAACTCCTTAACAAGCATAGGGACCCCCTGATTTTTTTCAGTCCTTAGAGTTTAATGATCATCACTTCATGTGTAAAAAAAGAAAATTAGCTAATTGTCATTTCAGAAAGGTATCAAGAAACATTTTGCCCACAGCCAAATTTATGCTACTAGTAAAGTGGGTATGGCAACCATTTTTAGAAGAAATTTATTTATTTATAAACAGTTTTCAGTAGAAATAGTGCTGAATTGCTCTTTGAGGGGCCATAATATTATGCACTTGTATACAGTGGATCCTCCCTAAGCGACCACCTCCATGCGTAAGTGACCATCTTCCCCCTAAGTGACCACCTCCTGTATACAACAACCTCCTGTAAGTAGCCACCTCTTAAGTAACCATTTATGACAGATTGGCCCCTCAGTCAAATTACTAGTTTACTAGTTTATTAGTGAAACGTCTCATAAGCGAGCAGGACCACCTTTAAGGCTCATTGTTTTATTTTTTCTATTTTTTTAACTCTGGTAAGCATCCACTCTATGCTCCCAAAGAGCAATTTTCTGAGGAAGGACTAACTTCCTTGCAGAAACCAGATCGGACATATAATAACATATGTAATGTAACGTGCAACAGTAATGTGCATCGTGAAATGATTATTTAACAATATTACAGGATTATAATACATAAACCACTGAAAAATTGTTTTAATTTATATTTCAATTAGACTTACATGGTTATTGAAAGGCATACCATATGCAAATTCAACTCAGTTCGACGCCATTTGGCTTTGTCCATTACTACATAATTGAATCCAACCGTTTTGCTTAATAAACGCTTTTTTTTTTTCTTTTCTTTTCTTTAATGTCTGATATTCGCACGTAATAGTCTTGTTTTTGTTGTTTGTTGTTTTCCTTTTTTCATTCCTTTCTATAACTCAATGTGTGTTAGTGCCGTACATCTGTCCTATAAGAAGTTCACTTCATATAACATAAGTTCCCTAGATAAGCCTCGTGCTTTTGGAACAAATGTTAAGAATAAATATTGTTTAAATAAAATAATAAAAAAAAACATTGAAAAACAGCTTGCTTTTTAGATAAATAATAAATGCACAAACGGCTCCCCATATTCGAAAAACAGTGCATTCAGATGCATTTAGTTGAGGATAAGCTCAAGGAAAAACTAGAAACATGCAAGAAAAGGCTAAACATTTTACTTGGTCCAACAGATAATTTTTACTTCTTCGGAAAAAAAAGAACATTGACCTTGACCGAGTTCTTGAAAAGTCCTTGAAGTTTGATTTGAAAAAGTTACTGTAACACTACCCGGAGAGAAGTGTTTCAAGTTTAGTTTATATATATATATATTTTTATTTTTTCCAGGAGACGGAGATGGAAGGGGAACAAAAATCCTTTTCTTGCGACAAGTGTCATAAGGGCTTTCCGACAAAGTACAGACTGAAAAGACATCAAGTTGCACACACCAAGGAAAGACTTTACAAGTGCGACACTTGCGATAAAGGTTTCAAAGAACAGTCTCAATTATCACAGCACCGTCTTCTGCACAATGCAGAGAAGCCTTACCCATGTAACGAGTGTGACAAGAGCTTTACACATAAAGGTAGACTGACGCTACACCAACGTATTCATACCGGAGAGAAACCTCACATATGTGACACATGTGGAAAAGGCTTTACACAGAAAGGTGGTCTGGTGGAACACCAAATAGTGCACACTGGAGAGAGACCTCACAAATGTGCCAAATGTGGTAAAGCGTTTGCACATAAAACAACTCTGAAACAGCACTTATTTCTGCACGCCAAAGAGAAACCTTACAAATGTGAGAAATGTGGTAAAGGATTTACGAAGAACGCTTATCTCATGCAGCACCTCATTGCTGTCCACTCTGGGGTCGAGAAACCTTACAGTTGTGACGAATGTGGTAAAGGGTTTGCATACAAGTGTTTTTTGACACAACACCAAATTGCACACAGTCAAGAGAAATCAAACAAGTGTGACAAATGTGGCAAAGGCTTTGTACGTGAATCCGATCTGGCACAGCATCTGAAATTACATACTGGAAGAAAACCTCACAAATGTGACAAATGTGGTAAAGCATTTGCACACAAAGGTAATCTGAATCAGCACATACTTACTCATACCCAGGGAGAGAAACATCACAAATGTGACAAATGTGGCAAAGGATTTGTACATACCAGGGGTCTGAAACAGCATTTAATCGTTCATAGCGGCAAGAAACCTCATAAATGTGACAAATGTGGTATAGCCTTCGCAGTGAAAGGAAATTTGACTCAGCATTTAATTTTGCATGTTAAAGAGAAACCTCGCGAAGGTGACACACCAAATGAATGCTTCACCCACAACAGTGAACTGACAGGGAATGTATCTGAAGATAACCCTCATAGATGTGACGAGTGTGGCAAAACATTTGCACGAAAAGCTCAACTGAGAGATCACTCATTTGTTCATGGCGGAGAGAAACCTCACGTTTGTGAGAAATGCGGTAAAGGATTTGCACGAAGACCTCATCTAACGCGGCACTTAGTTATGCACACTGGAAAGAAACTGCACCAATGTGACAAATGTGGAAAAGCTTTTGCAGATAAAGGTAACCTCAAACAGCACATCAATATGCACAGTGGAAAGAGACGTTACAAGTGTGACAAGTGTGACAAAAGCTTTACAACGAAAAACAGTCTAACTTATCACCAACTAGTACATTCAGGAAAAAAGATTTATAGTTGCGTGGAATGCGCGAGAGTTTGTTTGGTGAAGCCAAGCTCAGCAGAACATTTAAACCCAAACGAAAAACAGTACACGTGCGAAAAGTGTTCTGGGGGACTCAATAGTGAATCCAGTGAGGCATCTGCATGTGAGGATTACCCATCAAAGAGCCGCGGACAGAAATATCGTGAAGGGAAATCGCAGTATAAGAAGAGTGAGCTACTGCAGCCTAGGATTATACTCACTGGGCTAACACTTCACACGTGTGAGATTTGCGACAGAAGTTTCACGTCGATTGGTCTGTTGACACAACACAGGCGTGTACACACCACAGAGAAGTCTTACTCGTGTGAGAAGTGCTGCCAGAGATTCACACAGGAAACTAAGCTGAAGGAACACCTTGTTCAACACAGTGATGAGAATGCCTTTGAGTGTTGGGTGTGCATGGAGTTGTTTCATCAAAAGGAACTTATGCTCAAGCACGTGCAGGTCCATGTGGGTGAAGGAGCAGCAGAAAGTGAGTGAGAGAATTTTTAATAAACTCATCGAGAGCTTTTTTTAGTGGTCGCAACTTTAGGTTTAATGTTCTAGAGATTTTTGCTGCAAAGCACGGGCAATATTACCTTACTGATTTTTATTTTCATTTGGCGGAAGTGTACGAGAAAGAGATTTATCCCTGCAATTTTAAAAGAGTTCACTCCAGAGTTACGGTGAAGCAGTACAAGTAACATGCTGATGTTTCACAGCTAGTTGTTTATTGCTCAAGTAAGAAATTGATGGCCATGCCGTTCATTGCGGTCACTAAGACCTTTTTTAACACGTGGGATATCTGCGTTTCCGATATTGTCCCTCGCTACCTTTGGGTATGTGGATTGACGTTATTAACGTTTTCAGAGAAACAAAAACCCGATTGTTTTGTTGTTGTCATTGCTGTTTTTGTAGTCAGTGTTAATGTAATTCCAGTTTAAACTTTAGTTCTTAAATTAATGTACTTTTTATTTAGACTCTTTTTCAAACGTCGAATTTCACATGCATCGATCGAATGCAATGTAAATGGGCTAATGCAATACAGGCCTTAGACGACTTATAAAACAGGTTTTGCTAGTGTTAACCCGCACATTAGGCCCCGTCCACACTCATCAGTTTTCGTTTGAAGACGGAAATCTTTTTCCCCGTTTTGGCATTCCCGTCCGCATTATGCTGGCATTTTCAGTCGCCAATTAGTTTTTTTTTTTCAAAACACACTTTTCCTGCTGTAGTGTGGACGGGCGAAAACGGAACTTTTCGAAAATTCTGACGTTTCGTTCTTGGACGACGAAAAACGATTCGAAAACGACTGGTGTGGACGGAGAAATTTCGAAATAAAAGTAATTATTTCTGGCGTTTTAGTCAACGACGAATAAGACAGAAATTATTATTTCTGGGTTATGGAAGCAGTGGAGGTTGGGTTCCACTGGTGCGGAGCATCATGGGTACTTTTGTGGACATTAACGTAGCACATCACGTGGTTAAGCACTCTGTAAGCCGCAACGATCACGACCTCACTTTGCAAAACTTTGTTTAAGTTTTATTCATTAAAACCGTAGTGCGTAGTGTAATCAATTTAGGTTAACCTTCGCCGGTTTGGGAAATACGTTTCCAGAATTTCCCCATAAGGGCTTTTTATGCCTTCTTAGTATGCGGTGGTACTACAAATAAAGATTGGCAGTAAATGCGCAGCTATTCCTTGAGGTCGGAAACACAAATCTTATATGTAATCATCTTCTTATATATATAAGTAATCGATCATCTTTCGAGAGACCGGGTAGCTGTTTTACCCTGTGACTACATAGCTGACCTTCCCTGTAGTATTACAGTCGGTGATCGGCCGAAACCAGCAAAATAAACCTGGAGGTACGAATCACGTGTCTGTTGTGTAGTGGAGCCGAAATCGAGTGTTTTCAAACGAAAACGGACTAGTGTGGATGGAACGACTGATGTGGCCCGGGAACTCGAACTTAAAAAAAACCAACGCATGCGCAGATGTTTTGGCGCTCTTGGTGTTTGAAAGCGTCAAAGGTCCAAAGTTCAATTGCTGGGAGGGGCCTGGGGACAAGGTCCTCAACTGAAGTTGAAGCGTCCCATGCGAGAAAGCAAAACAGACACTACAAAGGTAGGGTTAGCCAATTTTGTGCCGTTTCTAGAATTCCCTCAGTTCTCAGCTTGTCACCAGCTTCGATCCTCTATGCTATGGCAGTACTCTGAGCAGATTCGTTCTGTTCTCGAAATACTCGGCACGGCTTGACGTACAGGGGAAGCGCAGCCTCGTGCATGCAGCATGTTCACCTGCCTTTGTATGAGCCCCGGGCTACGAATTTAGAAACTCACGAGAAATTCCGCATTTAAATCAACTTCAATTCGGTTGATTGCAGTTCAACTGGAGTTCTCGGTAGGAGTATAGCTCCCAAAACGCGCAGCATCCGTCTTTATAGTTTTCCTGGCGTCAAGCTTTGTATCACGGCGCTTCTTTGTATAGTTTCCTTTTGTATTTACCTGCTGTTTTGTTTCGAGCTCGACTGAGACCAGTAAACGCTCGTTCTTGTTTGAATCAGTAAGATTCAGCAAAGCATTTTTCAGCTGCCTTGGTATTTTGAAAGTCGCGTGTAAAATATCCCAACAACTTTTGACCAGAATCGGGTTGATCATAGCCTCCTGAAAACGACCACGAGCGACTTCTGTCTACTTTGCCGCACGTGCATTAGTAGCAACTTTTGAACTGCTAACAAAATCAACTCTACCTTGTACAAAGCTTAGAAAGCCTCCCAGTAACCTGAGGAGACTGTAATCAATCCTCCCTGTATCCAGCCTGTGATGGTTTTAGCTTTTTAATATTTATTTGTATAACAAGAACTAGCAAGAACAATATCAGACTGGAACTTGATACTGGACAATGTGATTGACAGCTCTTAAAGTGCACATTATTAATTTAGAGAACTTAATGATATTGAATTATGATATTTAAGCACCTGCTCTGGAGCAGATTTTATTATGGATCAATTTGTTCATATTTATCAATTCTACATCTGTGCTTCAATGTTGCATCTACAAGTTATAGTTATAAAGGTCTATATTTCGAATATGGTGACATGATGTCAAAGAAGTATTTCCATGTTATTTCTTTCTCTTTGTGATTGGAATTATTTTAAGATTCATACAAATTAGTTGGTAAAATTCAAATATAACATAAACAAGACAGTATAAAATGCCACTATTTACTTCTACCCACTAGATTTTGTATAATAAATTTTTATCCCATCTTTGGCATCATGTGATTCCCATATTAGTGAAATTTGTAACTACAGCCGAACCTCGCTATTTCGAACTCGGTTAATTTGAAGTCCCCGTTATTTCGAAGTCAAGCCGAATCCCCTTGGATTTATTTTTCAGTCATTTACTATCTGCTATTTTGAAACCCCACTATTTCAAACTTTTTTTCATGTCCCGTGCGACTTCCAAATAGCAGAGTTTATGCTTTAGTGGGGTTTGACTGTATTGTCAAGAGATTATTTTCTGTATTGGAGATGGCCAATCACTCATTTAATGAAGGCTGTTAATTTGAATTTTTAGCATAATGTAATTTTGAATGTTAGTGTGTTTTTAACTGGAATGATTTGTCTTTTTACTCCTGGAAATGGTTAAGACGTTTAGTTTAATTAATTAATTTTTGCTTTTTTGATTCCTGACTAAAGATACAGTAAATTAAATTAACCTTGGAGAGGAGGGGGGGGGGGGGGGGGGTAGTTAATAAAGATACTGTATTCTTGGTCAACCAAATATACTGTGTGAACAATCATTCATGTCCTGGGAAATTCTTTTGCCAGGGTCTCTCAGCATAATCATCTTTTATTGTGCATTCAAACTATTTAAATTTTTATTTTTGACTATTTCATTTTCTTCTGATGCTGGCTCTTACATGAAGTTTAGATGTGGGAAATGGAAAACTCAAAAATATATCACCAAGTTTAGTTTGTGTCATAATATTGTCTTGTTCTTTACTCATTTTAGTGCTCAAAATTGACAAGACATTAAAAAAATTGACCTAGTAGAGGGGGCAGGGTCTTGCTATTATAATATAGCACACACTATGGAGCACCAGAATTGTTGAATTAATATGCTCTTTTGCATTGTTCATAAAACTGAGGGAACCTAATTTTGTCAATTTAAACTTCTTGTGCAGTCAAGCAAGTGGCAATTGCATTTTTCACTGCTGGTGGAACTCTTCTTTAACATGAAATAAGTTCTTTGTTTTATTGTATTTTAAATTTAAACACAATATAGTTGTACTGAAGAAGAAAAGTAAACCATATGAAACCAAAGGAATTGTTGCTTGGCAAAATGCCTACAGCTTCTGCACTATAGTGGCTTAAATATTTTTCTTCAAGTCAACCTATGTCATGGTGGTTGCGATAGGCCATTTTAGAGATTCACTCATGTTCATTTTCATGCAAATCAAATCCATTTTCATGATCTGACAGGATTCACACAAGGCCTTGAAACACAGAGGCAATGTTCAAGCAGCTTGGAAATGGCCTATGACTTTGGTTTTGGTTGTGTGGAGTAAAACAAAAACTACTCTAATTCTGATGTGTCCTGATTTCAGATTCTCTTCTGGGTATCACTAAAGTGCCATCAGCAAGCTGGTAAATTCAAGGATACAAGTTGCGTTTTCTTCCACAAAAATGGAGCATGTGCCATATATGTGTGACAATTGTGGTAAGTGCTTTTCAGAGAAGTCCAAGTTGAGTAGACATTGCCTTACACACACTGGAAAGAAACCTCTGGTCAGATGTGATCAATGTGGTCGTTCCTTTGCGAAAGCTTATCTGAAGTACCATCGACTTGTACACACTGGAGAGAAACCTCACAAATGTGATAAGTGTGGCAAGGGATTTACAATGAAAAGTGATCTGACAAAGCACCTATTAATTCACACTGGAGAGAAACCTCACATATGTGACAAATGTGGCAAGGGATTTACAAAGAAATGTAATCTTACACAACACCTAGTTGTGCATACTGGAGAGAAACCACACATTTGTGACGCATGTGGTAAAAGATTTGCCTACAAAAGTACTTTGTTAATTCACCTAGATCTTCACACTGGAAAGAAACCTCACAGATGTGATATATGCGGGAAAGGCTTTACAGAGAAACATAGTCTAACAAAACACCTAAATATCCACACTGGAGAGAAACCTCACAGATGTGACAAGTGTGACAAGAGATTTGCAACGAAAAGTGGTCTGAAACAGCACCTATTAATTCACACTGGAGAGAAAGCTTACATATGTGACAAATGTGGCAAGGGATTTACAAAGAAATATGGTCTGATGCGGCATCTAGACGTGCACACTAGGGGAAAACCGCACATTTGTGACACCTGTGGTATAAGGTTTGCACACGAAACTGCTTTGACAAAGCACCTAATTATTCACACTCGCGGGAAACGTCACAAATGTGACAAATGTGATAAGAGCTTTTTTAAGAAGTCCAAGTTGAGTAGACATTATCTTACACACACTGGAGGGAAACCTCACAAGTGCGACAAATGTGGAAAAGCGTTTGGATGCGAAGAATATCTGAAACGGCACCTATTTGTGCACAGTGAAGAAAGGACCTCTCAGAAATGTGGCGAGTGTGGTAAAGTATTTTTACGTAAAAGTAGTCTGAAAACGCACCAACTTGTGCACAAAGGAGAGAAACAACACACGTGTGACAAATGTGGTAAAGCGTTTAGACATAAAGATGTTTTAAAACAACACATGTTTCTACACACTGGAGAAAAACCTTATAAGTGTGGCGAGTGTGGTAAAGCCTTTGTACAAAGAAGTCATCTGGCGCAGCACGTCCTTGTCCACACTGGAGAGAAACCTTACAAATGTGACGACTGTGGTAAAGGCTTTGCGTTCAGCAGCACGTTGGCACATCACCGAGTTTTTCACACCGGAGAAAAACCTCACAGATGTGACAAATGTGGCAAGGGATTTACAAAGAAAAGTAATCTGACACAGCACCTAATAATTCATACCACAGAAAAGTATTACACGTGTGAGAAATGCTGCCAGAGATTCACACAGGAAACTAAACTGAAGGAACACCTTGTTCAACACAGTGATGAGAATGCCTTCGAGTGTTGGGTGTGTTTGGAGTTATTTTATCAAAAGGAACTTATGCTTAAGCACTTGCTCGCTCATGTGGGTGAAGCGGGAGCAGCAGAAAGTGAGTGAACATTGGTGTGCTCATCGGTGAATTGACAAGCGCTAAGTGCTGTTGTCTAGAGCGAGTTCAAATTGCCTTTAACAGTGGAATGGGTATCATGATTGGGCCAGGTTGCCATAAAGAGTTAGGGCATCTGTCCGCATGGACTGATGTATTAGCAAGGGGTTTATCTTTGCAATGATTGAGCTGCAATTATTCTACCATTTGTTTTGCTCTGTTCAGCGAAGCATTGTCCTTCTCAAGGAAAGATAGAGAAGTATTAAACTCGGGCGAAAGTTTCACTGAGACTAGAGCACAGTTTTAATGCGGAAAAACCAACTAGGATAGTCCATTTCCGTAGCTTTTGTCGCATTACATTTCCGTTGCCATATTGTGACCACGCAAATAAAAGCTTTCAATTAGCCTGCGAACAGGCCCTTGTGTGTGTGTGTGTGTGTGTGTGTGTGTGTGTGTGTGTGTGTGTGTGTGTATGTTTGGCAAGCGTGTTCTTTCCCGTCTCGATCAGTTGGCCGGCCGCGCGCAGGGTTCCCTCTTGTGCCAGGCCACGCGCGGCCAACTGATCGATAAGGGCCTCTTTTGCAGGCTAGTTCTCAATGAGTACATTCTAATAACGGTGTTCAATCACATTGTCGCTGATTAAATTAAGTTCAATTTCACCAGCAAAATACGGATATTAAATATGTCTTTATGGCTGTAATTAATTTACACTGCTTGGATTAGGTCTAAACTTTCATGTCATTTATGTGCCTGAAAATGTGAAGGTTTCGCCCACAACGACTTCCTTTATGCGTTTTTAAGCTGGAACAAGCTTTTTAATCCATCTTCGAACAAAACCCTGCAGTTTATTGGCATAGAGGTGGAGAGAAAGAATTTCCTTAATCCTGGATTAGCTTAATCGACTTTCGAAAAACCGGCCCCAGATGTTAATCACCCCCACATCTCTGTTAAGCCTGGTTTCCATATGATCGTTTCGATCGCCCGAATCTCCCCGATTGCTGCGACAGCCCGGAGATTTCCATATTATCGCCTCGATCGCCCGAGGTAGTTTCCATTACAAACATTTCTATCGCCCCGATCATCTAAGATAGAATCCGGGCGATCCTTGCGACGGCAATCGCTCCGATCGCCGATGATTGCATGTGTTTTCATATAATCACTCCGATCGTTTAACGATCGAGGCTATCATATGGAAACCACGCTTTATTAGTCATTCAAAGAACCAGGGAACGAGGATGGCAACAGCTGCTTTTTGTGCGCGTCATCTCGTGCGTATATTGAGTCACAGGAAAAGCATGAACGCGAGGGAAATTGCCAAGATGGGGGGGCAGTATAATGAGGTGTGGATAATTATTGCCCACGTTCTATTGTGGCATTCTAGATGAGCGCAAGCTGCTACCAGATAATTATCTTCCATGCGTCCTAACACGGCCAGATTAAATCTTTGTCTTTCATGATGTCAAACTAATTTGGACGCCGAGTTGACAATCTGCCAGCAAAGGGGGCGAGAAATAATTATCAGGCTGAATCCATTATTCATGCATATTCAGTTTCACTCAAATTGTTTTTCACCGATGAGAAGGTTGCCTTTAGCACAGTTCGGAATTATTTTCGCACCTCGCGAAGCACAGTTTATATCTCGGTGTCACATTAAGTTGGTAGAATGGACTTTCTTCACGCCTGGTGGTTCTGGTCCGTTTTTTGGTTGTTTACGGTCTTTACGCTAGTTGGAAACGGCTTTATCATATATCTCATTGTCAGCAGACGGCGCCTTCACACAACACCCAATTGGTTTCTTCTGTCCCTTTCGTTGGCCTACTTTGGCGTCGGATTAACCTTTTTCCCTGCGGTGCTCGCTCAATTATTGTGGTTTCCGTACAATTTGTTGCTGGAGTCCATAATTCGTAACGTGCGGTGGTATTTCCAGGATGCTTCTGTTATGAACCTATGCGCTTTGGTTTTTGACCGCTACATCGCCATAGTTAAACCCTTGAAATATCAGACATGGATGACAAGGAGGCGAGTTTTCCTTATGATCGTCATTGCATGGGTGATACCGATTTCACTCCCGATTTATCTTTATTTGGTGCCTGGTGCACCACCAATCTATTTCCACGAAGTAGTTGGCGGCATCTTTATTGTGACTACACTTCATGTTCTAGTTATTATACGAAGGCACCGAAAGCACATTGAACAACTGGCTTTTCAGCTCCACTTCAATAGCAAAGCAGACGAAGTGAAAATATCCATCTACAAAAATTCTGCTGGAAAATCAGCGATAAAGCTCGTCTTTCTATTGCTTGTGACGTATGTTGTTAGCTTCATCGTCGACGAGTTTGTATATTTTTATAATATCCATGTACTAGAAAGTACGCAGCCCGAACCGCCGTTTGTTCACAATGGTGGTCTGCAAGTTCTACATTACTTTTTCTTGATGATAAATCCCACAGTGCATTCATTGATTTACGTGTCATACAGGAGTGATGTAAAGAGAGAGATCAAACGCTTTCTGAGGATGCCCATGCTAATTTGTAACTAATTTGCAACGAAGCACTCCATTGACTGAATATAAACATTTGCGATAAAACGGGACTCACCGATGAATTAAAAACTTATATCTTAGAACAGTGAATAATTCTTTTTACCAATAGATCGTTAAATTAAACATTCGCCAACCTTTGTTATATTGTAGCAAGTCTTTGCCACGGAAGACAAAGTTGGGATAGTTATTCAGAAATCGTCATTTTCAGTGAAATTTCACGTTTAGAATTCGGCGGACGAAAATAAAACCTTGTATTTTGAGACAAGATGAACAATCTCGGCAACGTTTCTCACTTTACTCCAAGCTCAGTGTACGTGTAATATTTTCCGCTTTTCGTCCGCTAGTCTTCAAACAATGCAGCTGCAAGCAGCTTTTTACACATGTCAAAGATGCATGATTTCGAGTGCAATTTGGAATAAATTTACGAGTGTTTATTTATTCCAAAATTGCACGAGAAATCATGTGATTACTTGTTAATAACATGCAAACAATAATTTATGTTGCGCAAATTTTTTTCAATTTCGTTACAATTCACAAGCGTCTCTCAAGAACTTTGTTTTCTCGCAAACAGAATCGGAATCGTCCTGAGGAATAAAAACACGCCCTTTTGTTTTGTTTGGCTTCGCACATACGCGCGCCAGCAGTCGGCAATTCTGCATTCTAGCCTGGTTTCCATATAATCGTCTCTGACGTAAGGATCGTCTCTGTCGCAGAATTTTTTGTCAAGCGATCGGGACGATTATATGGAAACACTCTTGCGATTGTTTCAAACGATCCTTTATGTCAGAAGCGACTCGATCGTCCCGATAGAACCATGTTCTATCCTTGCGTCGGAGGCGACCGGAAATGCAGAGACGATCCTTACGTCAGAGACGATCATATGGAAACCAGGCTTTAATTTCACATTTCTGCACTGTTGATTACACATTTTTGCATTGTTTGGGATAAATTGACGTGCGCACAGCCAATTAGAATGCAGACATTATTGTATGCATGTTATTAATAAAAAAAAAATAGCACAAGTAAAAAAATATGTTCTCTCTTTGGCCTGGTTTTTACGTCGCACGGTCGTCGAACTTAATTCAGACGAATTTATTTCCATGTGTGAATCCTCCTACCTGAAACGCTGACGCCAGCGTGTCACGTTTTGCAACGAAATACAGCGAAATTTTCTTGTATATTTCTAAATAGTGTGGTAAAAAACAAACTTCCACTGGTTTGCCGTGGTGTGGACTCTTATTTACCACGATTTACGCCATCACAAGGTCAAAATTTGTTGTGGACTCACTCGGCGAAGCGCCTCGTCCACAACATTTTGACCATGTGATGACGTAAATCGTGGTAAATAAGAGTCCACACCACGGCAAACCAGTGGAAATTTATTAAATTTCTATTGTTATTTACGCCTGGTTCCGGGCGTTAATCTTTTATGCAACTGGACCCAGATAACAAGCGTACGTTTTGTTAAACTTTTATTTGAAGCATTAATACAAAAAGCGATCTATCAGGAGTACATCGGCCCTGCTGAAACTTTATAAAAGATAGATCTACATATTCGATCACGAAGTTTCCTAAACAATGACGTCATTTTATACATCTCAGTGCATGCTGGGAAGGAACGAGTGCCTTTTTTCCGGGCGTTTTTCCCTTCCCCTCCTTTCTCCGTTTTACCACTGAGTTGGAAAAAAATAACGTGATCCCACTGGAAGTGACACCCAAAGTGCTTTGGGCGCGTGTATTTTTGTTTTCCATCCGGGAAACTTTCATATTGGAAACCCTCAAAATACTAAGCATGCAAGTAATCATAGTCCAGACTCCTGGGCCCGGTTTTTCAAAGCACGATTAGGCTAATCCTGGATTAGGTCTAAACTTTCTTGTCATTTTTTTAGCCTGAAAACGTGAAAGTTTCGTCCACAACGACTTTCTTGATAACGTTTTAAGCTGGGACAAGCTTACTAATCCATCTTCGACCAAAACTCTGCAGTTTATTGGGAGTGAGGTCGAGAGAAAGAATTTCGTTAATCCTGGATTAGCTTAATCGACCTTCGAAAAACCGGGTCCTGTATTTTCTGTCAGAGTGATCAGGAGAATTTGAATTATGGTCTTAGAAGTTAAAGCTACTGCTTCACACTTGGTGCTACTGCCAAACTTGTTTGACACAAAATCAACAACTCCAAGTCTATATTAATTCTTTTTTCATTGCTATAATACAGGTGTAAATCAGTAAAATAATAAAAAATAAATTCATTAAGCCATGCCACATCCAAGCTTGAGGGGCCACAACTTTGAAGATAAAAAGTACTTTGTTGAACGCATAAACTTTTGTGTGCTTTATCGTGACACAAGTTACTGAGTGTCGATTGCACATTGTAACACAGCACGTTTTGGTTGAAGATATTCGACAATGATAGAACTAAACAAAATGAGACTAAATGTCTTGGCCAGCCCTCAAGCTTGTTTGTGTGTCAACATGCTTTCCCTGACTATAGTTCAACCCCACTATTTCGAACTTAATTAATTCTCCGCTATTTCAAAGTCAAGCCAAATCCCCTCAGATTAGCTTGACTAGCTTGGTTATTTTGAAACCCTGCTTTTTCAAACTTTTTTTTCGTGTCCCTTGGGACTTCAAAATAGCGGGGTTTGGCTGTATTTCTTATTCCCCTTTTTCCTCATAAATACTGAATTGCATTTTGATTGTCAAGTTGGGGCCACTGGTTTCAAACCTCTGCTATAAAAGCTATATAAAGTTCCTTTATAGACTATTCCAACTACAAGTATGGTATGTGAAGTCAAGGAGATTTATTACATTGCACTACCCTACAAGGGTGATTTTCTGTAATATTGATTCAGGTCAATCTAACAGAGTAACACAATGTAAAAGATACTAATTATATACTATGTGACTGTATAGTACCTACAGAATGCAAAGTGAAGAGAAAGGAATAGCCAGCAACAACCAGCCTCTCAAAACAAACTTTCTTCAGTATGGATAATCTCTCTCCCATAGAGACCTTTGTGTCTTGATATCACTGATTAGACTGTTAGCAAAGCAGATCCCCATGATCTATAAAAACAAACAAACAAACAAACAAACAAATTTCAGTAACACTGTCAGATAAAAAAATAAAATTAAAACTTCAGCGACTAGCAGTGTAAACATTTCTGATGGTTTTCACTACTAAATTCAATTAGAAATTGGTCTGGCAGAAATTGTTCAAGTGGTGTGAACATGTACAGTACCTGTAAAAGGGCCACTCCAACGGCAACTCCACCAATGATAATCATGTTCTCTTTGAACCACTCCTTCACAGCATCAATGCATCCACGAGTGAAGATCACGGCACTTCTATCAGTTTCCTGAAGATATCAACAACAACAACAGATTAAATCATAATGGTTAACAAAAACAAAAATACTACAAGAAGAAAAGACAAGAGTCCTTGAGATCTTACCGTTTTCCCTTTTAATCTGACATCATAGCCACACTGTGTGTTTATAATATCCTGCAATGTAGGGGGCCATGTTAGTCTTGCAAGAACATTTTGTCAATACTGACAAAAAATTTACAACAGCGATTAATTTCAAGTCTGTGAAGATTAAACTTCTATGATCTTTTGGCTGTGAAGACAATAATATTTTTGTGTGAAATAATACTTGCTAGATCTTTTTTTCTTTCTTTGAATCATTGAAATACTACAAAAACTGCAAAAATTAGTTCCCACAAACGAGGTTGAGTTAACTCACCTCTCTACAGCAAGAGAATGGCACACCACATTTTTCTGCACCAGGAGAAGAGCAGTTGAAGTAAATGTTGTCTTCCCAGTCATTGTAGCCTTCTGCCCCACAACATTTAAACTACAAATCAAACAAAAACCTTTATTAGTCTGATACAAAACAGGGCCCAGTTTTTCAAAGCACGATTAGGCTAATCCTGGATTATGCACTTATCATTGGCTTTCCCGGGGGGTCGACCCCCGGGATTAGCAGGGTATAAGTCGCCTTTGGATACATTACTTTCCTCACGGGGTAGGGGCATTATGCACCTTTGGTAACGAACACCTAAAACCCCCGGGGATGCCCCCACAGGATTTGTCCTGGGTAGGTCAGCGGTATTACACACTCACGTGGCAACTTTCCTGCCTTGTGGACCTTGTCCCCTTCGTTTTGCGAAGACTGTTTTCTTTCATGGACTAATTTTGCCGATATAACAAGTATTTTCAAGCAAAATGCCGCTGTACAAGGTATGGCACGTTAACAGAGTGAAGAGAAAGGCCATAGTGGCCAAAGGTTTTCAAGACTTTGTGTGTAAAGGTGAGTTTCAATTGCATTTTTGGTCTTGACACTTCTCAAAATTCTCAGTTGCCTTTAAGCTGACATGTTTGTTGGAGTTATATTTACTCATTCCTGTTTTTTATTCCAGATTTAAATGAAAAGAAAACTTGGAATAAATGATGAAGTAACCATCAAAGTATTCACTGAAGGTGACAGCACAGAAATTGATGACATTTATTTGCAGACCAGAGAGTGAAACATGGCTTCCTGCCAGTGAGTCGGCTGGTGCTTGCAGTTTATCGGAGCCTTCACGTAGCAAAGAAGTTCATTTGTTATTATTGCAAAGATTGCTGAAGGTAGACTGGGTTCCTATGCCCCGGGGGAAGGGGGGCATTTGTCAAGCATCATTGCCCCATACCCTGGGGCTTTAGTAAGCTTTTGTAAGGCCTTGAAAATAAACCCCCGGGAAAGCCAATGATAAGTGCATTAGGTCTAAACTTTCTTGTCATTTATAAGCCTAAAAACGTGAGAGTTTTTCAAAGAGACTTTCTTGATAATGTTGTAAGCTGGAACAAACTTTTTATTCCATCTTCGAACAAAATCCTGCAGTATATTGGCAGAGAGGTCGAGAGAAAGAATTTCGTTAATCCTGGATTAGCTTAATCGACTTTCAAAAACCGGGCCCAGTACTGTACATTATTTAATTTTCTGCAGGGTATAGTACACAGTGATTTGAGATGAAAATTAATTGTACATTCAAGATATAAAATGTCATGTCAACCTACACAGTTAGTTGCTTTTCAGAAATGTCACATGTGAAGTGGAGAAGGCCTGAGGCGCAATAACTGAGAACCACCACCCTTGGATGGGGACGTTAAGCTGTTGATCGATTAAAAGACCTCACACACTTCTAAAAAAAAGCATGGGAATTTCTCCAGTGGTTGTGATCTGACCTACTGTAAGCTCATATAAGAAGAGAGATGGGTGTCAATTGGGACAAGAATTGTGTCTTCTTGTGACCATGCATCTGCCAAACTCAATAAAGTACACTAAACTGAACTAAAAAAGAATGGGGCATTTCTTTATATTTTTACTTTTTTGCATGCTTATCATACACTTGCCTCTTGCTGAATTCCATCGATAAAACTCTGTAAATCAGCATTATCCCTGTAAGCAGTCACTGTTTCCTGTAGTTTGTCAGCAACGATTCCTTCTACCTGCAAAAAATTAAAAAAAGAAAATGTGAGCCTTTTAGAAAAATCCAGCACAAATGAGCTTCATACATCCTCAGCAAATCTTTCTATTAGTTCAAGGAATTTTTCAGCTGCTCTACAATATTTTACATGACAATTTTGTATTGCACACAAAGAAGATTTACACATCTAAACTATAATGATCATTTTTAAAAGACAGTATACCAATGACTGCAATAATTTCACTAAAAAATGAACTATCCAGATGTCATGATCAATCAAATGTTATTTTATTATCACTATTGTACGATTTATCAGTATCAGTTGACTGGGTCATGGTCAAATTGCCAGGCTTGTTTCTTGTCTGTGGTGTCTGTGGGTTAGAGATAATACACAGTTCCCATATATATATATATATATATATATATATATATATATATATATATATATATATATATATATATATATATATATATATATATATATATATATATATATATATATATATATATATATATATATATATATATATATATATATATATATTAAAAATTATAAATGAATAGCAAAACACAGTAGTACATAGGCATTCTAACTGCAGGTGTACCTTCTCTTGGAACACAAAAATCACCACTCCCAGAGCCAGCTGAAGGAAGAATATGATAGCTAACACCACTGAAAACTAGAGCCAAACAGAGATCATGATTAAGAAATGTGAAGATTTATGTAGGAGCAGACAGATTGGTAGTGAGGGAGGCAGGCACTTGATGAATATCTACAAAGGCTTTGTCAAGGCTTTCAACTTCTAACCCTTTGAAATACCATCCTGGTGTAAAAAAAAAAAAAAAAAAAAAAACCTGAACCTTCTATATGCCTCTAGTGCCATATTTATATGCCTTTCAGAAAACTGCATGCAAGTGGCAATTTTCAGACATGGCCTATTGACCATTCCTTTATTATTACTGTATGTACTTTCAAACCAAAAACTCACAAATTTTAAAAGACAGACATTCTCCCGCAGAGCACCAATGCATCCAGTAAAGCCGAGAATAAACATGATTCCCCCAACAATGATGACAGCAAAGGCTGGATCCATGGATATGTCACTGAAAAAATCTTGATATGCTGTCTTGATGAGCCTTGCATACAAACCAACGGCCACGGTGAGACCTCCAATGAGCTGCAAGTGTATGGAGAATACCTAGTACCACTTTATTATGAGAACTGATAAGCTAATAAAGGGTTAGACGTTAAAATATTATCAGATATGACATTCAGATTTAGTAAACAGGGACAGTGAAACATGATACTTTAAATATCTTGTATAACTACTTCCTTGTGCTCTGAGTATTTCCGTGGTTTGCTTTTCCCCACTCCCAAAATGCTCGATGAGCTGCTGCCATCGATATTTTTGAGCCAAACTACAGTATGAAAAAATTGTGAACTCTCTTCATGCTGTGAGGACTTGATTACAGATGAGCATAAGCTTACAGTTCTATAAACAAACTCTATATTTACACAGGGATTCTTTTGGTTAATCAGCATTTTGTGTGCATGTTGTAACAGTCCACATTCAGACCAAATTATGATTCAACACAAAGGAGAACGAAGCGTGGAAAAGCGGTGAATAAGGCTCATCAAATTACATATTGCGCTTCCGCAGTGTGGTACTGCGTTTGCACTTCACATTTCAATGGCCTAAGGTTATATACTCAACAGACACAAAAAAATAATCAGCCTCTTGGTATAGTAGTGTATAAGAAGCCTAAAATCACACAAATGTCAGTAAAGGAACCTGATCAAAATACAACACCCGCAACAATAATAACTACAACTGAACAAGACAAACCAGAGCGACAAGAAACGGGCAGAAGCAAGTCCTACGGGAACAAATCGACGATTTTTGTGTATATAAAAGGCACAATCCTAGGGCTAGGGTTTATCGAAAGAGAAAATATAGTTTAAAACTGCGATTTCATGGCAAGGCGGCTTGCAAATTTCAATCAACTACAAACAAATCATGACATTTCACAGAAAAGCCGGGTTCAAACGACCTATTTGGGTTCAACGAAGACACGGGTACTTACGTGATCATTAGGACAAACAACAAGCCAAACTAGGATCGAGATCGGCGTAATAAATTTGTGCGACACGCATTTCGAGACACTTCGTACTCACCCAAAAGAATACATTGAAGAAGAATAAGAGATATTTGACGCAACAGCTGACTTCCGTCGTATCCTTCGGCATGTTTTGGCATTCAAGGACCCCTCAGATCATTTGATATTTTGGTAAAATCGGCGTTAGATCCAAAGCAACTTCTCTCGTCTGAAACACAAACACGAAACACTGGTTACCGACTGTGGGCCTGGGAACTTGTGTCGAAAACTCATACCCAGGCTTCCTTTTGGGACGCAAGAAATCAATACACAGCGGGGGAGGGAAGGGAGATTTCCTCGAGAAACTCATTTTTTACATTTTGTCGAATTATCAGTTTCTTTTTCGGTTATGGTACACAAGATTCTGATGTCAGGCTTCATTCCATATTCAGTTGAATTAAGATTTAAAATTTATTCTCAAATTTGAATGTGGGCGCCATGATTTCATTGGCATGGTATTTCAGTGGTCACGTGTCGTCATTCAACCAATCATAATCTTTTGTATTGTGGTGTGCACGAAGGAAGCAACATGCGAAAGCGTTGTCAGCGTACTCACAGAAAAGCATCATAAACTCGCAGAATCTTAATATTTTGGAGGCTGCCATCACAAAATCACACTTCTAATAATCTATTGTGAACGTCGAAAGCATCACAGCTGGGCTGAATGGAATGTAGTCATAAAATATGCGAGGGAAACGGACCGCGATGCTTTTCTCTGAAGGTGAGCCTCTTTGTTTATTACAATGTTGCGTTTAATAGACGTTAACAACTCTAAAATTGCACAGAAATTACGAAGAAGATTTTAATCACACACAAGTGTACGAGAAGCAGTCGATCTCCGATCGAACGGAAATGGGGAAATCAAGTTTCTACCTTGTAATGTATTGCGTGCATATTTCAAGGGGTATACGTTTGATTTTACATTTTACTGTGGTTAAATTTACCATTGGTATTTGCATTGTCGGTTAGAGTAACTATCATTGTTTCATAATTTTTATTTGAGAAATACGCCGTATATCCTAAGTATTGTAAAAAAAATCCAGAAACATTCACAGGTTATTGTGGCGATATTTTCGGTGCGAAAAATGTGTACTTTATCTCGGGGGGAGTGCTGTGATATTGCACATCTCCAGCTTTATAGAAACTTGTGTGCGGTCTCAAGTTCAAGCTGTTGCTAGCTACTTGTGAAATATCGCCAACAAGCTAAGTGCGGTGTGGACCTATTCAGTAGAGTGTGCCCGTTCCTGCGCCAATATTATCAGTGCCTTTTCGAGCCAATTACTGTGGTAGCTTCCCCATCCTTCCAGAGACACCGCTGTAATGTTTTATAGAGCGTAGGACCGAACAAATAGGTTACAGCAAGACAGCTATGGAATCATGCATGACATCTTTGCAGATATTGAGTGTAAGAGCTATAAATAAGCACTTGACAATACAGGTTTAGCATATAAAAATATGGTCGTCTATTCTTGGCATTAATATTATTTTGATATTAAAGCTCCGATTTGCTTGATGTCACAGTTACTGTTGCGTAAAGTCACTGTGCTTCAAAATGAGGCCTTGTGGAAACTTTATGAATACAGTAGTTTTAACCATGATACTTTTAGTGTCATACAAGTTATACTTGACCATTTTCATAAAAATAGTTTCAACTTGTCTTTATTTTTTGAAACAGTACATCAGTAACAGGCATGTTGGAAATTGTTTATTTCTGATATTCCCTTTCTGTCTTCTTTCTGGCTTCTTGTCAGATGTAATATTATTAAAGCTCTGATTTGCTTGATGTCACATTTACTCATGCGTCAAGTCACTGTGTTTCAAAATGAGGCCTTGTGCAAAACCTTATGAAAAATATTAGTTTTAATCATGACACTTTCAGCTTCATACAAGTTATACTTGACCATTTTTATAAAAATAGTTTCAACCTGTCTTTATTTTTTGAAACAGTACGTCAGTAACAGGCATGTTGGGAATTGTTTATTTCTGATATTCCCTTTCTGTCTTCTTTCTGGCTTCTTGTCAGATGTAATATTATTAAAGCTCTGATTTGCTTGATGTCACATTTACTCATGCGTCAAGTCACTGTGTTTCAAAATGAGGCCTTGTGCAAAACCTTATGAAAAATATTAGTTTTAATCATGACACTTTCAGTTTCATACAAGTCATACTCGACCATTTTCATAAGAAAAGTTTCCACTTGTTTCCAATGCGGATTCTCAATTCTAGAAGAAAATATTACGAGTGATGTAGTGAGAATTATGCTAGTTGAATCAACTTTTAGGGGTACCCTGGTGGGGCAGTCGACCAGATGCTTGTTTCTGCCATGCTGTATTCTGAGGTTCCCCCACATAACAATAATAATTATTGTTACTGAATTATTCAGTGTGGAAAAGTCTTTTCTGTGGTGAACCTGAAAACAACAAGTAGCTGTTGTACCTCAGAGAATTAAAATTTTTAAACATAGTATTTACATTTTGCATCTGAGCAAGGGTTCTCCTTGCTGAAATATAACATTTTTGTTAAGGAACTGAAGAAAGAAAGAAATAATTTGTTGCCCCTAAAGTGGAAGGATTATAATGTAATCCTGGATTAGCTTTTTATGAGATTTGAGACAAAAATCCCAACAGCTGATTAAACGATAATGTTTTGGTGTCTGTGATGTATGCGAAACAAAATTATGTGCAATCAAGTTGCTGAATGTACCCTTTATTTTACACACAACAACTAATTTTATTGTTTATGAAAATGGGAAATACAGCATGGAGATAAATACAGTATGCTAATCAGACTTAAAATATTTTTTCGTTGGCTGCATTTGTGTGATTAATGATTCGACCAGCCTTCAGTAGGCAATGTTTAAACACCTACTGTTTTCAGCCCGGTAAATTAATTGGTTTTGAGAACTTGAATTGCTAAAAATAGAAAAATGCTTACCAGAATGCATGTTGCTATGGATAAATGAAAAAATTTGCTGACAGATAATGTCGTAATGGTGATTCTCAATAATACGATCATGTTCAAACAAGAAGTCAAGCGAGTATGAGTAATGGTTTTTGAATTTCATTTTTAAACAACTAACGTAAACTAAGTTGGTATTTGTGATTCCCACTTGAAAGTTCCAATTTCAGTAGAATCTCATGCTGGCACGGTATTTTTATTTACAGGATTTGGGTCACATGTAATTAAGAAAAAGAAAAATTATTTTTTACCCCTCCACCTTAATTTTTTGAAATGTTGTTTTTATTTTTATATCAAGGAGTTCTGAGCATTCATGAGTGAAGAGGGCAAAGGAAGCTGTCACACTACAGTATGAAGAGAAGAAAACATTCTACTACATTAATATATTGTGAAAAACAGCAAACCACTTACACAACAAGGTACACCAACAGGTAAGTGCATTTAGCAATAGAGCAGTTTTCAAATATAACTGTTGAAGGTAAACATGTGATTGCATGGTTTTATGCTTGCTATGCTTTTCCGATATGCCTGTTGCCTGTTTGAAACCGAGGCCTAGTGCGAAACCTTTCTTAAAATGAGTTTGCATGAGAATAAACACTAATTTTCAAAGAAAGGTTTCACACTAGATCTCGTTTTGAAACAGAGGCAACAGGCATCTCAGAAATGGTCTATTGATGACATTCCGGTTTTTTTTTCTTTCTGTCCAGTTAATACCGGCTGAGGTTACAAGTATCTTGAACACAATGCCTGCTTTGACAGCAAATTCTGTGACCTTAGAAGAAGTGCTGGAGGTTCGTGGTGGTCCTCTACAGGAACAGGAGCTGTGGGCTATTCTGAGCTTCTCAAGTGAAGCCTTGCAAGATATATTTTTAGAAGGTGAGAGTATTATTTACTAAATAAATAGATTATGCAGCACTTGACATTAACGGTTGCCCGCTTGCCCGGGGCAACCAAAACTTTTGGTCAGGCAAGTAAATTCTGGGCCAGGCAACTAGAAATTATGAAACTTTCTGTTGCTTGAAGTCAATCTACAGTCTGAAGGGCAATCAACCTAAAACCTTAATGTTGAGCACTGTTATGTACAGTTGGTAACTTCAGCTGAGTGGAGTGAAGCACAATGAAAGAGACGATTTAAACATTTTCTTGAATTTCCAGATTTTTTAGATAAAATGACTGGGTGTTTGTTGGGGAGGAGAATGTCAGTAATAACGAGGTGGCTGTAATAACAAGGTCCCTGTAGTAACTGGGTGGCTGTAAGGCAGGTTTCCACCGTATGCTCAAGTGTGTTGGTTTTGATTTATTAGGCAAGGCAAGAAAGAAGGGAATGCTCACTTTCACCATCACCCCAGAAACATTGTTTCTGTGTCATAATGGCAAAGTCAAATTTTCTTTGCATTCAGGTGAGTTTTGTTGTTTGATGTGTTAATCTTGTCTAGTTCAGATATTGTAATATAACATAATATGAAATAATAAGTGAGTGAATAACACATAATATCTGTACCCTGCAACAAGCTTTATACATCACTGTATTGGTGTATCTTTTTGTGTACAGTATAAGGGATTTGCTGTTGATCATAAATACATAATACTGGTAGGCGACAACACGTCGTGTACTGTTAAGAGAATCACTGATATTTTTTTTCTTGTTGTTGTCATTTTTAGTGCCCTCCAGAAGTCGCTCTTTCACAGCTCCTGAAACTTACACGTCCAAGAGGAGTGCACCAAGTGATGCAGCTCTAGAAAAGGTATGGATGCTAGGTGTTCTTTTGAGGAATGAGGAGAATTTGTTCTGAACCTTGGAGTTAACCCTTTCACTCCCAAGCTCAAAATACAAATTCTCTCAACCACAAAATAAGAAAATGTATGAGTGATGAAATGAGAATTGATGTTTTAATCAGCTGTCATTTGTACAAGGTGTCAAATGCCAAATTCTCCATACTGTTTGATATATCTCTGGTGGGAGACTGAAAAGAGAAAATTGAAGTTGATCACTCTTGGGAGTTAAAGGGTTAGAGAACCAGACACTAGTATAAACTGGTTGAGCAATCTTGTTTCCTTTGCAGATCTGTGTATATTCTCTTGGAATGACTCTTTATCATGGAGCAGAGTATGAAATTCCTGTAGGAAAGGTGATTGAAGAGGTTCTTTGTTTGAGTGTAGAATAAAGTGCTACAGAATAGTTACTGGCCAGGTTTTGTTTTAAATGGCGACCATTATATGCAAACTGATTAAAAAAAGAACAAGACTGATTACATGCATGTTTCTGAGTGCTAAAAAGGATTTTTCTGTTTGATTCCTAAATCTTTCTCTGTTGTAAACAACTTACCATACTATATAATAAAATAACTTTTTGTGTACACTTCAGTAAGATCCATGATTAGGCCCTGAAAAGTGAGGTACTTTTCATGTACCATAGTTACAGTATATCCTTAAAGCTTTTGTCACAAGAATGCTAATTAGCATAAATTTTTTTTCAGCCTGTCAACTTGAGTGAAAAGCTAGAGAACGTGTTGCTGTCAATGTGTGAAGAGAGTGCCCAGTCAAGAGTCCCTCTCTCCAAAGTGCTGCAGGTATTGAATTCTAACCTAATGTGTTCCACTGGTACAGAGTACATAACTTTTACTAAGTTGTCTTTTTTGTTGTTGTTGTTGTTGTTGTTGTTGTTTTTTTTTTCTTTACAGGCATGCCAAAGCCATCGTGGGAGAAAGCACTACAAAGATCTGATATCATCTTTGGTTACTTTTGTGCTTGGTGATGAAGTACCTGACGTAAGTATTTCCTTGAATGATAGCTGTCCCTCCAATACCCCCATCCAATATTACCTCAGTCTATAACTACATGTACAGACTAATTTGAATAATCACCCCCTTGAATAATATTTTGCTCCCCCTTTTTTGGGCAAATAAAATAAAAATATTAATAATTATTACACCCAGCTGTTAGTTGAGGTAATAAGATGCTGTATAATATTTCTTGCAAAGGAAGGAATGGATGATTATTCTCTTGTTTACTTATTCTTCTTATACTTTTAAGATTGATGTGGAAGAGTATGGCAGTCAAATGTATCTGTACCCCAGTGATCTAACCAATGGAGAGGTGAGATTACTGCAAAGGGCAAGGACACCCTAGAGTGCCAAGATTAAAATACCTTTTCCAAAAACATTCATGTACTGGTGTGCCATAAATCATGGACTAGGAAATGGTCCAATCAGAGCATGCATACTGCCTGTGCCATGTGATAAAGTCAGTAGTAATGACATCAAATTGATACATGTACAGTATAACAATTTCAAGCAAGTCTGAAACTTCCCCTTTCTTTACAGTCCCTCTCAAGAAGCATCAGTTCTGACCTTGCCAGCCCTCGCAGTCTGCCCTCACCTCCACCAGCGCTGCGAAGTACAAGAGGGCAAGCAACATCAGTAGAGCTGGTTGGGGCCAACCATCGTGGACTTGAATCACCAACATCTGATGTGTCACCACGGTTAAATGGATCAAATTATGTGCCACACATTTTAGGTGAATATTGGACAACTTTGTAGCTAAGAATATATTTGCCAAGTTTCCAACATTAGAAGTGGAGAGTGGGATGGGCAGGGTGTGATGCCAGTGGTTTTGTCCAAGATAATGTAAATGTAGTCTCAAGAGAAAGTAAGTGAGATACAACAGGCAACTATAGTAAATACATGGACCAGAGCTGTATTTTGTAATGGTGTGTTAATTCCTAAAGTTAGCCATACTTATTGCTTTGCTGGTACAAAGACATTTTAACTTGTTACTTGGGTTCTGATTGACGCTTTATCAACAGAAAAATACAGAGATCGGATTGAGAAGAGCCGAAGAGAGCGAGGTGTTGTGTCTCCTCAGACCTCAAACACCACATTGGCCAGTTTTGATGAATCAAGGCCTAACAGCTCAGGGGCTAGAGAAAGTGCTGCACTATCTCACCATTCCCTTGCCGCTGAAAACCTGGATAGGCTTAGCATTGGACCTGATTATGAAGAAATGCCGGAAAATGGATTCTTTGATGAGCAAGCTGTGAGTGCTCCACTCAATTCTAGAGTCGAACCATCTAGGCCCACACCTGATCTCGTCTCTTCAGGTTAGTAGAATTTTGTAGAATGTAAAATCCTGCCACTGACTATACTCATACATTTAACCATTGTGCTCACTTTTGTTGAGGAACTGAAGGAGTTTGTTTGTTCTTTATTAAAGGCTATCCGGGGATGCGCCGCTTTGACAGTGAGATTTCAATAACATCTTCATCATCACTAGCCTCGGGTCCTCTCTCAATGTTCTCAGATGGTCGATCCTCGTCGGTGATATCTGCCGCTCAAGGCAGTTATGCCCCTGAATCATACTTCACTGATGGATACGAAAGTGAAGCTTACATTACCAGCGCAGGCAGCTCGGTATCACAAATGGGCTTCAGGGGAGGAAGACAACCTCAGTAAGATTTGTTGCAAGTTTGATATTTTTTAAAGAGTTAGCCTAAGACTAGTACTGCTAACTCACACACAATCATACTCATTTTGGTTTCCAGGGATCGACCTTACTCTTCCTCAATGGATCTAAGATCAAAGGGCAGACACAACCTTCAGTCGGCCCAAAGTATGCCTGAAGTAGATGGACAGCACCCTGAGATGCGGCGTTACCTTTCTGTCCCTCAAATTGGCCAAGAAAATGCAGCTCCTAAGATGAGTCGGGACAAATCAGGCTCCCAAGCTAAGCTGAAGGTGAGGGTATCAGGGTTTATCTGGTCCAGGTGATAATAACCTTCAAAAAGACTGTTGTTGACAGCTGATGTTTTAGATAAAACACATAGATAAAAGTCATCTTCAAAGTCAAGTGAAAATCATTCATTTTTAAGAAACTACCACCTTGCCGTGGTTTTGTGTCAACTGTGCAACATGTTAAAAGGTAATCATTAGAACATTTACTCCCAAAGTTTCTCATTTATAAATTAAATATGGTATTTAAATTGACTGGTACTTTGATTATTATCTGATTTGATGTTCTTCCTTTGTTTTTACAGACATTCTTTGGGCCAGAGTTTGTACAGATCAGTGAAGACCCAAACAAGTCTGTTGTAAACATCACACCGGTAGGGTTTACACAACGATAGTGTGTACTTGATTGGATAGTTTAAAATAAAATATTATTGTGGTTACTATAGGCTCATTTTGTTTCTTGAACATGCAGCTAATGACATATTACTGTTTCCACAATGGTTTTGCAGAAGAAACATGGTTCATTACCTCATGGTCGAAAACTTGTGTCGGTCATGATGCTGAATGGACAGAAATTACAGCTTACAGTCGAGGTAAGTTGTGTTTCTCTCAGTAACATTGATTTTTCCCAAGAATCAAGTACCATATTTGTTTGAGAGACTCATAGGTGAGTTGAGGTACAGTTACTGCGAAGTCCACCAATGTAACACTTCATTTTAGTATTTATTATTTATTATTTATTCAGGTGTTCATTCCAACCTTACTCCAAAACTCAGAGTTATATTCTGACTTACTGTACTCCTCCTGAGAAGCTGGAGTCTCTGAGAAATGAAACATATATCTGGCTTTGTGCACACTGAACTGGGTGACATCCTAGCACAGTCATGATATATTTATTCAGACTTATGGGAGAGACAATTATGTTTCTCTGGTGGTCATGCATGTTCTATCTTACTCCAAAAGGTTTCAAACATGGATTCCTCTAGAGTAAATTCACCCACAGGTTTCTGTAATTTTATATAACATACTAATGATATTAAAAAAGCTATTCAGTAACATATTTTCATCGGAATGAGTTGTTTTGCCTTTTAGACAAATTCAACTGCTCAAGCACTGTTTGACCTGGTTGTAAGGTACTTGGGGCTTACAGAGAAGGTGTACTTTGGTATTGCACAGCTCCAAGGTAAAGACCCCAGAAAGTACTTTTATACACTCTGAAATGTTTGTTTTGTGTCCATTTCTGTTCTCCCACACCTGATCATTAAAAAAGAGTGTCAAAACATGTACATATGCAAAAATATTAATTTGTAATGTTACTTGAATTTTAAATGTTTGTTATTATTATTGTTAATACCTCAGCTCCAACAAGCTTCAATATACATGTAAAACATGCATGTAGTTGAATTTGCACAATATTATAGCAATCATGAGTTTGGGCAAGGGAACACCTGAATATCAAAATTATAGTTTTGTGTTATCCTTCATAAAGTTTAGAAACAAGCTTAGAACCCCATAATTTTAGTGGACGTACTGTACATGTTTTATAATAATTATTTATTGTAATCAACTGTCTAGTTATTAACTTGGTACATTTTTATATTATTTTGTCCACTTGTAGATGGAGAGCATGTGTTTCTAGATTTAGATGTAAAGCTGTCGAAGTATGCTCCAGCGAAGTGGAAGGAGGAGGTTGGTCTATTGTCCATATCACTGAATATAATGTTATATATAATTTGTATTGCTTGAAACTGTAAATTCCTTTATAGCCATCTGATACATAATTTTTATTGTATATCTAAAAACTGTTTATTTTTTTGTTCAGTCCAAAGGCTCCTCTGTGGAATTCACACTGTTCTTCAGGGTGAAATTTTATGTTGAAAATATGTCCTTGTTGAGGTAGGTCCAAACTTTCATCATTACTACAAATAAGCAAGCCTCGAGTTACCTTTTTTTTTTGTTGGGCTAGTAGATTTTCTTAACAATTATTTGCTCTGTTTGGACTAGTTAATAATGGCCACAACTTGCCTTGGGGCCAAGTTGTTTTTGTTATTGTTATTGTTGTTTCATTGTGCCATGTTCATGTAGTGTACCTTACGTGTCGTTTCTAGCCTTTGGTTTGTCTGGGATATTTTAGCCATTTGCCAGAAACAACCCTCTTGTCATTCCATTGTACAAACATTATGTCATTCAAAGACAGTGCAATCAAAATTCTAGTGTGTTCATTTACTCAACAGTCATCGCAGGACAAGACACCAGTTCTACCTTCAGCTGCGTAAAGACATCCTAGAGGAATATCTGTACTGCAATGAAGAAGCAGCCTTTGTTTTGGGTGGGCTGGCTTTGCAAGCAGAGACTGGAGATTTCATAGACACTCTTGGGGATAACTACTTCATGCCAGAGCATTATGTCTCTCCAAGGGTAAGGTTCTAACCCCACGTGGGGATGGGAGAATGAAGTTTGACTTTCACCCAGTGTGTTTATAATACTGTCTCTCCAAGGGTTAGGTCCTAACACCGAGGGGGGGGGGGGGGGGGGGGGGTTCGCCCACTGTGTTTAAGTACCACTGTTTGGATAGCCTTTAACTATTACCTCTGTCACAGTTATAGTTATTTTATATACATATTTATCTGATCTATATGCTATTTGTACTCAGATATTGCAGAAGGTTACAATACCATTCTCAGTGAAGCAGTTGCCTCAATTCCACCAAGGATTCTCAGGCCTAAGTGAAGGACAAGCAGAGCTGGAGTTCTTAAAAGAGACCCAGAAGCTTCAAGAATATGGCTTGCACTTTTACAAAGTCTACCCTGTAAGCAGTTTTCATTAATTTTCAGTTAATTAACCTTTATAAACCAGATTCTGATGTAAAAAAATTCTATCAAGCCCTCCGTTATAAAGAAGAACTACAGTACACCCATGCACTCTGAACATGAAGCATCACCATGGCAACTGCAGTACATATTTTGTTGATTCGCACATTGCTCTTTTCCTCAGACAAAAAAGATGGACAAAGATCCCCTGTGGCTTGGAATTTGTGTGCGAGGTGTTACTGTGTACGAGGTATGCCATACACTTGGGTATATATTTGAACAAGTTGGTATATAACTGTTGCATGGTCAGTAATGTGGTTGGTTTAGTGATCAGCGTGTGATAATACCAAGATGTCAATGGCAGTCCCAAATGATTACATTGTAGTCCATACATGTAGTCCACAAAATAAAATAATGTATTGATCTGGGGTCTGTGTAATCTAATCTTTGAGGTGTTGTTCTAGGCCCGTGGACACAGAAAGTTTCCAGTGCACAGGCATCCCTGGCAAATGACTAAGAGATTATCTTTTAAGGTAGGAACTTCACTTTTAACATATTTAATTATGGGTTACTTTTTTCTCACTTGACCTTGTATTTCACTGACCTAGTACAGTAAAGTGTCTTCTTTAAACTAATTGTACTCTATCTATCAGTTGCTGATCTAAATTCCCCTCTTATGTTTGACAGTATTCAGAATACTTTTTAATATAATTATACATTGAAATTGTTCTTTTGTTAGTTTGTTAGTTTGTTAGTTTGTGTTTGAGGAATAAAGAAAACAATGACTATGGGCATGCAAGCAAAGTCTTGTACTTGTAATGAGAGAGAGTTGAATATCCTAAAGCATCAGCAGTTATGCATTCAATCCCTTCATGCTTGTTTTGCAGAAAAAGAAGTTCTACCTTGAGCCCAGAAGTGATTCAGACCCACAGACACTAGTCTTCTACACTGGACATTACAAGAAGTATGATGAGTAGCACACTCAGTCACCTCTCCATTTGGCGTAGCATGTGTCAAAATACCAAAATCTTCATTCTTGGGCTTTTGGGTTGTTATTGGGTACTATTAATGTCCATATCACAAAGCATAAAAAAATTAGAAAATATTTGTATTATTTATGCTATTAATGGAAATTTTGTTTTTACTCATAATCCTATGCGGGTGTGGCAAACTTGTAAAAAAAAAAACAGATTATGAGTGATATAAAAAGGATATTGGCCCACAATTTTACTTCAATTATTGAAACTGTTCAGAGAGAGGCAATAATCTCTTCATTTTCTTTCAGAGGAAGTTTGTAGATGGGCTTTCTTCCTTTCAATTCATCCACTTCAACTTCTGTAAGGTCTCTAGTTTAGCACGTGTTTTTACGCAATTTGCCCCTGCTTTTCTGTAAACTAAACCCAGGTATTTAGCACAGGCCACATGACAAAGTGAGTACGAAGGAAGAAAGAGAGGTTGTTTACCATTTACCCCAAATTTCCGGAAATTTCGGTTGGAACGTAAATGGAAAACAGCTTTGGGTTTGACCAACCAAGAAATCGTCTGAAAAGGTAGTCCTGCCTTCCCGGTTGGTACGTTTCGAATGAATTGCTACGTTCCATTTCAACTCTCCATAAACTTTCCTATGCCCACTCGATTTAAGTATCAACGGATGCAAAAAACAAATGGAACACGTACCTCCCATGTGAGATTTTTGCAAGGAGTAAATGGTAACCATTTTTTTCTGTATGGCAATTCCCGAGCGACAAACTGAATTTTTTTGCTAAATGAACCAGAGGCGCAAAATTGTTTTACAATGTTATTCACGGCTCCTGGTCGTTCGTCACGCCTGGTGATCACATGAATAATGGCCGAAAGTGTTTCTGCATTAGTCGAACTTGGATATCTTTTGCCAGATAAATCAGAAACGGCTGAAAACGCGCAAAATACTGGCTAAACACAAGCCCAACTGAATGTTGCCAAGCAGAGGTCTCGATCTTATTTGATGACTTTGGAATTGACCGATAGCCTGGTATTTGTTGATCACATTTTTGCTCTAAAAGAGCGTTACAGAACATGTTTCCGTCTTTTTCATTTTGCTCTTATGAAAAATCCGTCAAATGTATAGATTTCAGTCTTGTGGATGCTTGTGGACGGCCGAATTTATGCCCATTGCATTGCAGTTTTTCGTTTTCGTGTGCAGGGAATTTTTGGAGTTTTGTTTGCAAATTACTGTTCCCACATCTGAACAAGAACCATCGGCGTTACAGTAATGGCGGGGACAAACTTTGTTCGTTTTATGTAAGATGAAATGCTTTAAATTATACAGTGTGTTCAAGTTATTGTGCTTTACCTAGAACCACGGTACTAGGGCTGTATGTTCTGTGCGGACCAAGGAATAAGCTGTTTTGAGGTTTCATGTTGCTTTTGTGTAATGCGTTACATGCATAAATTACCTTATTTTTGGAAATGCACTCATATTTTTGAAATCTCGCATGCAACACTTCTGTAATATTTTTATACCTATGTCAAGATAAACTATTAAGCTACAAATCTGGAAAGTTTCAAGAAAATGTATTGAATGCTACCCGAGATATTTGAAAATTTCCCAACTTGAGTGCCAAATGGCGTGCTGAGTGTACTACTGATCTATGTATACTGGCTGGGATTTTCTGACCATATAGATGTACAGGCAATTAGAAATCTAACCTTGATTTGTTTGCCACACAGGTCTAGTTATCTGCTTCAGATGTGTACAGCGTTTCACAGGTTTCAGACAAAAATGAGGACAAGATTGGCAATGTCTGACCAAGAAATTACATATGGTAAGCTGCACTATATTGTACCACAGACTTCGTAGCGGATTCTTGTATCTTCAGCAGCAATATTCGGCCCAGTGAGGGTCTCATAGTAAAGTACTGTACAATTCTTTTCCCCCATTCTGTGTCTGGATGTAGATGAATCAAGATTGGAGCAAAGCAATGGACCCACAAGTATACCAGCAAAACAAATGCCATACAGAAGGGATAACTTGCCATCATCTATGCAGCAGAAGAGTGGAGAGGTGGAAGATGAAGAGCTGGAGCCAAACGGCATGCTGCATTTTAACAACAATCACAAACCAGTCGACAGACAGCACTCTACAAGCATGGAATCCGACATCAGCTCCATCAATAACCCACAAGCTGACATGGCACCCAGACGGAGGTCCTACAGCACTGAGAATGAGCGTGATGTTGATGCCCCATTTGTCATAGGTCAGTCTAAGCAGTATGCTAAACCTGCAAAGCACATTCGTAGGAGGAGGGGGAGATCTGTGACTTTTAGAGTGCGTGATAGCAAAACTGACGAACAGGATCCAAGAACTGTTCGTAGGAGCTCTTCGACAGTGTCTAGATTTATCAGGAGACACCCTTTGGGTAGTCCCTCTAGAGAATCTACCTATGAGGATATTACTTTCAAACATATGTGAAAAGCAGAATATTGTATAAACTCAAGACAAAATAGTAAGTAGAATGTAGCAACAGAATCTTCAACGAAGACATTCTTCATGGCATTCAACCTACTGTACATCAACCAAATTTGTTGACACTTATTCTATTTCTAGCATTCCTGTTGGTACTGTGTGAATCATATCTTTCCATTGGTCTCTACACCTCTTGGTGACACTTTAGGGGTACTGTACTTCTGAAACTTACTGAAAATCTGACTCTAAAGTGCAAAAGCATGCAAACCAGTGTGAAGGTTTTCACATGGTTGTTTTCTTTGCACAATTGGTTGTTGCTCTTTGATTTCCTTGTTAGTACAGATATGCCTGTCTTGCTATGACAGACGTTTCTTGGCTTCTACTTTGTTGCTCGTGAAACACAGCCAGGTCTGGTGGTGGTATACAGTACTTGTCGTACTACTGGTAGCTTTGGATTTACTGTTAGAAAGTAAAGTAAAATTACGATTGTTTGGTTACTTCCTTGGTACACAACTTAATTGATGGCTATACTCTCTGTGATGGCTATGTTTATTGCCTTGGTGATGATGACTAGTAAAATAATGTACAATAAAGGATATCCTAAAATCTACTCTTTGGCTGTTGCCTTCTCATCCAGAATGCTCATCTACAGTCAGTCAGTCCCTTGAGCTACTTTTATTCTTCACTTGAGCACCTCCTTGTGTTCTTCACTTCAAGATCCTCCTCTTCTTCTTCACCTGAACTCCTCTTCTTCTTCACTTTATCTGCTATTCTTTTTTCACTTGAGCTCCTTCTTCTTCACTTCATCTCCTCCTCCTCCTCCTCTTCTTCTTCTTCACTTCATCTCCTCTTCTTCTTCTTCACTTGAGCTTGTCCTCTTCACTTGAGCTCATCCTCTTTTTCTTCACTTGAGCTTGTCTTCTTCACTTGAGATCCTCGTCCTCTTCTTCACTTGAGGTTGCACCCAAAGGTGTGTGATAAATATCTGGTGAGTGTCTGAAAGCGAGTCATACTGTGTCTCAGCAACGCTATTTCTCTTTGAACTGTAGTTGTCCACACTGCTCATCTACAGTCAAGTACCTTTTTTTTCTTCACTGTGTCCTAATTATTTTTACCGCGTTCTTTACTCTTGTGTTCAATGACGTCTAAATCAAACATGCATTTCAGAGTGTCTGTGTCCAAGGATGATGTGTGTTGAATGAATTTTAACTTCTTAGCAATATATTAATATAAATTCAATTTAGATGTTGTCCTCATTGTCCAGTTTAATAATTGCTCGAATTAAATTTGTCTGAATTACAGTGATTTTGAAATTGATCCACTTTTGGCAACACTTTGAATTGATGCCTTTAATCAGCGAATTTGATCATTTTTATTCAAACAGGATAATGGAATTGAAGCCTTCCATTAATTCGTAGGGATGTCATTTTTGCCCAGCTGCACAATTTTGTAATCTTTCATTGATTTTAGAAATGTGTTTGCAATACACGTTTTCCAAAATATCAGGGCAACCCCTGAGTGGTTGCAGATCTGTATCTGAATAGTGTACAAGTAGGAAACACTCTACTGTGGCTGAAATGCTTTTCTGCTTCCTCTTTGATATATTCAAAGTCAAATAACTCTCTCTGTTTTCTCTGTCTCTGTCTCTGTCTTGCCTCTGGTGTTTGTTGCTCTCATCATTTTATGACCCAGGTTGCTAATAATCTGGTTAACAGAGCTGCAGAATTTCAACCTGCTTAATAATTCAGAATACCGGTCATGCCAGAATATTGGTTCAGTACTGTAGTCCTTATCTCTAAAAACCTTGGTATATACCATTTCAGACAATAACACCTCAAGGTAAGGATGAAAAGCCTTTGACATGGCTTAAGTAACTTTGACTGGTGAATTATAGAGGTCTGCCTTTAGACTTTAGTATCTTCAACAAATTTAAAACTAAATTTCTAATCTTATTGTTGCTAGACTAATGAATTCATAATCAGTAGTACACTTGCTAACAACAAATTTTATCCTTTCTGTGATTAGATATTATTTTAATTTATACATTAGCTAAATTTGATTAATTTTGCCAGTGATGCTAGAATGGTAATTCTCATTGTCATTGTGTGAAGGTTTGATTGTAACTGATGCTTGACTTTATTTATTTGAACCTCCTAAAAATGGAGCTTTTAGTAAAACTGTTATATTGATCCATTTTGCATATTATGCTGGCTCTCTGTTTTCTCTCTGCTTATATATATGTTTTAAGTTGTATAAGTTTGAATTAATTATCTTGCAAATTAATAAATTTTGGCTTGGCAGGGTGCAATCTTTCAAATGTTTGTTGATTACTGCTTGGTGTTCACATACACATTAATTTTATTTCTGAATACTAGACACTTGATTAATTAGCTTCGCTCTGGCTTTTTCTTTTCATTTCAACATTATTTTTCAGTTGACATTCAACCAGTAAGAGAAACCATTAATCATTTGAATGAATATTTCATTTGAGCCCTCATATCTCACTTGATGTGAGCATAAATACATATATCTTCACTAAAGTGTGTTTATTTGGTGAGCATTCTGCTAAAGTTGACACACTAAAGCTCTGCTTTATTAGAAAAGATCTGAAAAAAAACTTAAGATGTTTAAAATGTGAATTTCATTTTACCAATAGAGGTTAGTATGGGACACAATAATTGGCACCTTAGTCTTTATCAAGGCAATAGTTGCAACATTTTTCTTTTCAATGACTTGAAGATTTACTACACAGCGACTCAGTGTGAATATTTAGCAAGATGTAGGATTTCTGAACTATATACTGTGTATCTAATGTTTTCTACTAATCCAGATCAGATTGAAAAAAAGAAATTTTACTGTCTGTGCATGAGATCTTTTCTTTATCTTTATAAGAGATGATTGATTTCTAAGTTCTTTGTGTAATACATATGTAAAATTTGCACAAAGTCCATGCTTGTGACAGCAGGCCCTTCAACCTACTTTTTCTTTTCTTTTTCTTTTTTCTAATATTGTTTCGGACAATGGTTGATCTGAATACTAACCACAATGAATGTATCTCATTATTATCGTGGAGAACTCTTTTTTGTTTTTTTAGATTTTTTTTTAAAGATAGATCTTACAACCTTGGTCAGTCAGAATTGTTGATTATGATAATGTATTCATTAGTTGCACCTGCCATACACATATTGAAAATTCAACTTCCTGCAGATTAAAAAGTGTTTCTTTCAAAAATAATAATACCTAGCATTTGCATGATATTAACCCAGTTTCACACGACAGTGTGTTTAAGTTTGATATTTTTCCTTCCATCACCAGATTCAACTCTACATTACCGTGGTTTGAACCATACACTGGAAGATAAGGAAGAAAACACAGATGATCTTCCCGGTAGGTTTATTTCAGACATAAAACTTATTGTGTCACATCTTGTCCATATAAGAAAAGTTACAATATTAGTTTTCGGTTCTTGGCTATGATTTATTTCATGAGTCTTGTTTGACTGTATGGTTCTAATGATGAAGTATTAAATGTAACATTGGTGGTGTAAGTTTTAAAAAAGCCATGAAAGCTGCAATATTATATTTACAAATTTTAAGTTTGGCATCAGTTCATTATTTGCACACAGTCTCTTCAAGTGAAATATACAGTAGGTTCTGCAATATTTTACTGCCTCAAATTTCAGTTGTATCCTACAGAATTGAACCAGCTTTCATTTTCAGTTCTTTGCCAGTACCATATATATAAAGCAATTCTCACAGAAGTGATGCAGCCATTTTGTTAACTTTAATATTTCTTGCCATATAATCTAACACTAAATCTAATCTTATACTTTTTCTTTTCCACTCACACTGTGAACTACATAGAATTCTCACCACCAGGGATTCTGAGTGCAGTGTATGTGGCAGGATGTTGATCATAGTCTAAGATTCATGTTTTAGTGATTTTAATCATGTTACAGGGAGCCCTGTGACCAGTATATCTATTTCTTGTCGCATTTCTGAAGGTTTGTTTTCTCATATCAGTGTACTATCATTGCATGTGCTTCTGTAGTGATGTTCTGGAGACTGTCACAAGTCGTGAAAAATGAGAGAAACCTTTGTGCAATGTTTATTTAAATAACTGCTGTCTTTTAAATAACATCGTTTGCCTCAACCAATGCATTAGTGTAAGTACAGTCAGTGGGAGTGTGTACTTGCCATCACATTTCCAGTGAAATTAGACAAATAGAAAATGTGTTCTTTTAGCTAAAGAGGGAGAAATATTTAAAGTTTTTAATTTTCAGCACATGGTATGTAAATGATTTAATTGCTACAATTTTATTGCTTGGAAGGGACAGCATCAACCTTAAAGAGAACACTAAAAGTACAACTTGTACTATAAACAAAAATGTATATTATTTATATACTGTATACCTGTAAGAAATTTAAGCATTTTTTCTTTTCATTTTAAGAGCTGAGATGTTAAAAGTATGCACAAGATAACATGGCAATTTTTGTTTATGTAGACACAGGGCAATATCCACTCAAATACCCTTCTTTTCGTGCTAGTCTTTTCAAGAAAACTAACACGTTCATTTTCACTTTAAAATATTGACTTAATGCCGTACGAGGTGCTCCATTCATGCACTATCCTCATAAAAATATAGAGGTTTTGAAAATGCTTTCTCATAAATATACACAAGACATTGCATAAGCTCTTTTTTAATTAAACATCTGCTGCAGCAGTGTTTTATTCTGGCATGTCTCTAATTTTGATAATGGGAAAAACACAAGTGCTTGGACCAGGATTGTAAAATGTAATATTGATCAAAACAGTATTCCTTCATTATTAGGACTAAACAGGTTCTTGAGCAAGTTTCTGCCCCTGAAGACACAAACCTATTCTCAATAGATGACTTTTGTTTTGGTCCATTATGAAGAGTGAAAGTTGACAGTTCAATCGACTTAAGCTTCCAGGAGTTGTTACCTCTATTGCGGAGTTCTCTGTGCAGTTTGATATAGTATTATAGTTAAATCTCAACTAGAATCATTTCTCTACAGTGACCCTAACCATTCCAAAAAGAAATAAATGATGATAATGATTCAGTCAACTTCCACTTGAGCACTGTGAGATATCAAATTCAATATCAGTGGTACTGTGAGACAATTCTCGGCCAGAATTAATATGAGTACTGTATTAGAAACCTGACAGACTTTTTTCCATCTTGGCGTATCTCAATGAACATGATCATTATTTTTATTATTTTCATTTACCTTGCCAAGTTTGACAGTGCTGGCATAACACTGAATGAACACTTTCACTCCCAAGCTCAAAATAGAGATTTTCCCAACCTTATATATCTCATCTAGATATATATCTCTTGTGAGAAATTGAAATTTATGTGGAGAACAGGAAATCGTGCATGCTTGTCATAAAAATAGTGTTTGTTTGTTTTATTCAGTACCTGTTTTAAAAAAGGATACCTTTCAGGTTTTAAGGATGGTACTAAATTTTTAGTAACAGGTTTTAAGGTTTAGAATAGTTTTTTGTTATAGTTGTTATTTGTACTTTTCAGGTTTTATGGTGGTGCTGAATTTTAAGGTTTAAAATAGTTGATTTTGTTTTTTGTCATCGTCATCGTCATTGTCATTTTTTTTTTTTTTTTTTTTTTTTTTTTTTTCATTTTTGGCTCTGTGGCACTCATAGCTCACATTGTAGAACAATATTATTTTGATCAGTGGCAAACAACTTTGATTACCTTTTTTTAAGGATATTATTTGCTGATTTAGAACTTTTTGAAATTTGATAATATGGTTTTAACACTGACTAAGTATTGTAGAAAATTTCCCAGCACAAGGCAAACATACAAAAGGTGACTTAAACAGTGTAATGTCTATAATATTTTGCCTTAATTTTTGTGAGAAATTTCAGAAATTTTATAATATTATTCATATCTCTGGCTCAGAGGGGAAATTCTCTGTCAATTAGTGGTAGTCAGTTAATAACATTTGTGTTGGAAATGTATTTACACTTTCCAAGTGCATCACCAAAGAAAACAAGAAGAAAATCACTGCATTTAATGAGATATTATTGCATGTGGCATCATCAATTGGATGATTGTCAGAGTTTATTTGACCCAACAAATTCAACATACTCTCTTAGCTCTAAGTCTTAATTTTATCTTTTGTTTCTGATCAAATCAACACATAACACAATCCAGCCATTAGTTTTTCAGCCCTGTATATTGTTTATTTTGAATATATATTTTAATCTCAATATATGCTAAGTTCTTTGTCTGCTTTTTCAACACCACGGGCACAATGAAAATTTTTGTCAATTATGTTTTTGCTTTTGCTTTAATACTAAAGCTTCTTCACCCTACTGTCACTTTTTTGACACTTGGATTATTTTTTTATGAACCCAAAGTCTTGTGGAAATAGTGTAGAAGCACTAGAGATAAATTTAATGATAACCAGCTGTGAAAGATGCAGTGACATCTCAATAATCTTTTGTTAGTTTTTTAATCTCGTTTTTTTGTAAGAATAAAAGCAAATTTGTGACTAGTTCTCTTCCAACACCTTGCTTTTTTTATACGTGACATATATATGATGGTAGTGTTATGAGTGATCTTTGTGATTTGACACACAGTATGAAGCTACCAGCTGCAGGCTACAGCTTCTCCAGCATGACAATGTATTGTAAATGAAGAAAATTATATCAGTTTGGACTTGCAGCAGAGAGAACATTTCTACTGATAGCTTTTTGGAAGCTTTTTCTTGGCTTTCAGAGACTTTTTTTTAATTTCATGATAAAAATAGGCTCACAATCTTGGAATAATAATGTGCCTGAATGAATAATTTATAACTGGAAGCTTGTTGTTGTCACTGCTTCTGGGCTAAGCATAATCTTGTCATGTATTTTAAAAAACCTAGCCTCCAGCGCTGAGTCAGTTTTATCATGCTTAAGCTACTTAAAGTTAAAAAAAGTGGGTTTTAGCAAATTATTGTTTCACTTTCTTAGCTATTTTCTTTTAGTGTTTGTAATAATTGTATCCTGCTGTCAGTTACAGAACACCAAGTACCAGAAGTGTTACATTCACCGGACAGAGAAATAAAGGCCATCAAACTTAGGCGGGATCCTGGGAAAGGTCTAGGTATGTAGATTTACCAATTTACCTTTTAGCATTTTTTTCCTTCAGTAAGAATATCCCAGTAAATACCAGTTAAAAAGAGTGATAATGGGCAAAAGATTGGTCAGAAATTATTAATCCTGAGGTAGGAATGTCCTGGTGATTTCAACACTACATCACTCTGTGTTCCATTACGTTTTCATCTTTACAAGTAATTTCTACTTCTTGGTCAGTAAGCACATGTACACACAAAATCTGCTTAGTATGTGTATTTATGTGTAACAATATTTTTCAAAGCAATACAGAATAAGGGTATATGCAGTGCTTTAAATCTCTGTAGTCATGACATCATACATGGAGAAATTAAGTTTAGATCAAAATGAAGACATCACTTGGTAGCTAAGTGAGTGAGTGAGAGTTCTGTTGTTTATAAGTCCCTTTATATTAACATGTTGGGGATTTCCTGGTGGAACAGTTGGCAAAATGCCTAGTTCTAACTGGAACTGGCTGTGTTCCCAGGTTTGATGCCTCTCGTGGCAAAACTTCAGTGTGTAATATTTCTAGTTCATTTCTGTCACATTATACCTGTAGACTAGCTGTAAAATAAGCCCATTGAAAGGAACACTAAAATTATCTGTATTTTTGTCGGCAGGGGGTCTGATAGAAATCAGAAATGAACTTGGAAAGAGACTATAACCCTACATACTGTTAGATATGTCAAAGTTGGCACCCTACATCCAAGATGTATAGCTTGGATCGACTGAGGGTCAATGTGTGAAAGCTGGACACCATGAAAGATTTCGAGTGTGAGCAAAAAGGTGTTTTTTTTTTTGTTTTTTTTTGCTCAGTTGAAGGGCTAGTGCTTAAAACATCAGCTTCAAATTCTTTCATGGCGTCCAGCTTTCACAACCCTCAGTCAATCCAAGTTTTACACATTTCTCCATGCCGACGCAGTCAATCTAGTTCTCTTTAGAGCTGATTTTCCATTACATTCAAGATGCTCTTCAAGACTGATGTGCACTTCCAAAAAGTCAAAGGTTTAATGGTTTTAGAAAGAAACCATAACAAAAATGAAAATTGAATTACTCAATATTAATCCCTGGCAGTCATCCATCCAAGTACCCTGCCTGACAGGACTTAATTTTTCAACATTTTATGAACAATAGATAACAATAAATATGCAAAGTATAAATAAATATGCAAAGTGTCAAATATGAGTTATTAATTATTATTTTAATCTTATTATATCGAAGGTATAACCGTTCTTGGTGGAGATTCTAAGAGGCTTGACCTTGGCATTTTTGTAAAATCTGTGACAGAAGGTGGACCAGCCTGGAATGATGGAAGATTAAAATCAGGTAAGTTACTATCAGTTACTGCAAACCAATGACATTCTTCTTGCCATATACAGTATTGCTTGACAAAATAAAGAGAAAAAAGAATGATTCCCAAGAAAGAGGTGAAATACAGTGTTATGCCAAGGAGAGATTTTGTCAAAATTATGAGTTTGAGGACATTCATGTGAAAATCTAGTAACAGTCAGAATTTGTTAAAACTTGTTTTCGAAGATAAGTGGTGTGGTAAATTACCAAATTTGGTTGATGTATTAGTATGTGCTCAGATGGATTTCAAATAAAATTTAGGTTGGTGGTTAGGATATGCCACTTCAAGCAAGCTGTCAAATGCTGAGTTATCAATAATTTTCATAGGGGACAGAATCTTAGCAGTCAATGGCCAAAGTTTGGAACAAGTGACCCATGAAGAGGCTGTGTCAGTCCTCAAGAACGCTCCAGCAGATGTGGAGCTTGTTGTTGCACAAAATTCACAGAATGCCTCATCATTTGGTGAGTACATTAGATTCAGAGCTATCATACTTGGCATGGTGTGTAGCGGGGTACTGTTCAGATGGTCAAGTGTGTCAACTTGGTGGGTTCTATTGCCAGCTCTGGGGATCTGATCCTGGTGCCAGGAAAAATTTCCCCTTATATATGGAACTATGTGACTACATTGGTATCATTATCACTGGCTAGACTTCCAGGAAATCTGGGGAAAGTTCCTTTATGTGGTTTCTGTCTTATGGAACTGTAATGACATCATGCCCAAACACATGTGATGACATTTCAATATTATTATAATCATTATAATTTTTATTATTATAAATGTTGTTGTTATTGTTGTTGTTGCTATTTTAATGCTGCAATGAAGGCTGATCAATACTAAGAAACACTGACCAATGCAGAATTAATTAGAGATGTACCAACTTGGTTCCTGTTATATACCTCTTCGTCTTTTCAGATTTATCAAGCATGCCTGATGGCCACTCAGATGGCGAGGAGCCCAAGACACTAGACAGCAAGCCATCGATAACACCCTATTACGAACCTGAACTTGAAGACAAGCCTGCATCACCACGGGACCAGTCTCCAGGGTCACACCCTTCGACATTTGATTTCCCCCTAGAAGACGAACCCGTCACAATGATTTCTAAATCTATTGTGCCACCGTCCAGGTTGCCATCGCAAGCAACTAGTATAGGACTACCTCAAGACAACAGATCTGGAGCGCAAAGAAGCCCATCCACGTCCAGCTTTGAGTCTCAAAAATCTGATGTTCCCAGCGTTGTGACAGACACTTTCGTCCGGAGTCCACCTTTACTTAGCGAAGAAGCACTTCCATCTCTGTCTTCCATGGGAACAGTTTCCAGTGTGCACCTTCCAAATCACCAGGGATCCCTTGAAAGTGTTAACAGTAGCATTCAAGACAGCAAAGACATAAAAAATCTGGTGCCTCCCTCTGGAAGTGATCAACCCATATACGATGAGAATAATCTACCAGTAAGTATAGAAACACAAGTTGGCCTCTTGCAGCTATCACCAGCCTCCTCAGCAGTCATTTCTTGTCATTCGTTCACTGAATTGAACAACAATGAGCGATTAGAAACTAGTGTGGGGAAGGCTACTATCACTTACACAGTTGCAGAAGTGGGCCTATGCAATTCAGTCCAGTAAGCAGTGCAATGTCCAACATACATGCAAAACACACCTGTAGTAGAAGGTTCATGTTGATCTTCTGAATCGTAAGTGGACTAGAGGGCAAGCACAAATTTTTGTCTCTTTTTCAGGATAAGTCCTTTGTGGTGGAACTGGAGAAGTCCAATGGCAGCCTTGGACTTAGTGTTACTGTAAGTGCAAATAATGTTCTTTTGTTGCTGCACTCAAACTCCAGTATTGCCAACTCGTGAACTTTCAAATGAAACTTAAAGTTGGAACCACTCAAATGACTCAAGCTCCCAATGAGTACATTCTAATAAGTGTTCACTTCCAACTCCTGAACTGTCAAATGAAACCTAAAGATGTAACCCACTCAAATGAAAGCTCTCAATGAGTACAGTCTAATAGCACTGTTCACTTCCAACTCCTGAACTGTTAAAATGAAACCTAAAGATGTAACCACTCAAATGACAGCTCTCAATGAGTACAGTCTAATAGCACTATTCACTTCCAACTCCTGAACTGTTAAATGAAACCTAAAGATGTAACCACTCAAATGACAGCTCTCAATGAGTACAGTCTAATAGCACTGTTCACTTCCAACTCCTGGACTGTCAAATAAAGGTGTTACTCTGTTTACATTGCTGTCCAGCATATATTTATATTATATTATTTTTCATAATTTTCAACTTATTTTTATGGTAATAAGTTTATTTGTCCAGAAAGAGTAGTGATTGGGTTATCACTGATACACACTGGTTGGTTGGTCATATTAGCTGAAGACTGCTGAGGGCTTTTGTGGGCCAAAGTCCTTCTATCACAATATTATTGTGCAATGTGGGTTTTGGAAAGTTCCTTGTTGTGAGGAGAAAAAAGTGCATAACAAATTTTTGGAACATTGTCATTAGGGGCTGTTATATATTGTTGCTGTGGTAAGTTTTGTGTCCTATTTTGGTGTTAGCCAGGAGATTTAGTCATGTGGAAAACATTTGTGTGTAAAATTGTGCCCACAAAAGCTTTCTTGGGGAAAGCTAAAATAATAATAATGATATTGAAATTGTTTAATTTTTCCTTGTATAACAGCAGGCACTCTTCTGAAAATTCCGTTAAGTGTACTGGTTTGGGAATGTTTGAAAGATACTCAATATTCAGCGTATATTGCATGCCAATCAAGGATATTGATCTTCTAGTTTGACCTCACGTTTTACTTAAAAGTTCTTGCATGTTGATTAAGTTTATCACATTTATCAGGAGAGATCCCTGTTAGCTAGCAAGGAACTAAATTTTAGCAGGTCAGCTGTTCAAATTTGCCAGGCAATTAACTTTTTCTTTCCATTGGAATGTTATTCCTGCCCCTAGGATGTGCAGTACAGGAAGTAATTTTTTTTATCATTGGGCCTGTCACGGTAATATTACCTCTATTCTAGTGATAAATGCATTAGTCAACAGAGCTTTGTGAAGCTGATTGGGAAGACTCAGAGAAGATGTAGGGGTTTGTGGTGGCTTTTCCTTCAACAAAATAATCTTAATTGACTGCAGAATTCTAACTAGTCAGATTCACCTAAAAATATGTTGTGAACAGGGTGTGAAGAAAGCTATGCCGATATTCCGGGGCTATCAGACTGTCCTGTCAGGCTAGCAGATTTTTCTGACAACTTGCTCTGTTCAATTTATCTGGACTAGTGAGTCACGGTTTTTCATCGCACCCTGTGTGGGGAGGAGGTTTTTTTTTCCTCTGGTGGGGAACATGCCAGTCTTCTGTTGAGCAAGGGATACTTATTCAGTTTCATATTCTGGAGCTAACTAATTATTTTTATTACAATGTTCAAATTGAAAACATGGCTTCCACTTAACAGCAATGTGACCTGTGCATGTACTCACTTAGAACTTGATAATATGAGTGCTGATAACTATGGCTTCATTTGACAGTTCATAAGTTGAAAGGCAGTGAACTAAACTTGCTAAGCATTCTAATATAACTTCCTTTTTGTGTTATTAAGGGAGGAATCAATACCAGTGTCAAACTAGGGGGCATATACGTCAAATCCCTCCTGCCGAATGGGCCAGCAGATCTGGATGGACAAATAAGAATAGGTGATAGGATTCTTGCTGTGAATGGTATCAGCCTGGTTGGTGTCACCCACAAGCAAGCAATGGAGACCATAAAGAGAGCCCCCACTCTTACGCGGATGATCGTAGACCGCTCTGTTCCGGTTTCCATTCCAAAGCAAAGCTCTGGCAAGAAGACCAGAGCTCAGACCCCTGATCAGCCATTTTTGGTGGAGCTCATCAAGGGAGTTGGAGGGCTGGGTTTGAGTTTGGTTGGTGGTCATGACTCTGGTTTTGAACATGGAGGTATGTATTTGAACACTTCTATTTCCAAGATCATATTGCAGATTCTCCCAACCATTAAAGAAGAAAAATGTGCTAGTGAAAATGTGCTAGTGAAGTGTTTCAGAAAGTTCCACACTGACTTCTCTGACTTTCATGTTCCTAACTGAAGCAGCATGCACTAAAACAGCACTTGAATGTCTCAGCTGCAGTGCTCAAAATTAGCAGTCGTCCGGTTGTCCGAGATGACCAAATGTTCACTCGGACGACTGGTTTTCTGCCAAATTGATAGTCTGGTCGTCCAGGAGAAAACCCACCAGGCAAACTAATTCGGGTATCCGGACAACCTGGACTTTTTTTTAATTTCGAGCACTGCAGCTGTTTAATGCACCAGAGAGTAACACTTTTGCGTGTAATCTTTTTCAAGTAGGTTACTAGTATTCCAAGCAATCAAAATAATATAGAATCATCACTTCAGAAAAATAAATTATTCTTGTAAAGTCATCATCTATACTGCAGTTTCTCACCCTCTCACTTTCCTCACTTTTTAGGTTTGTTGAGAATTAAGAAGATGTTCCCAGGTCAACCTGCAGCAATGTGTGGCAAGCTACAGATTGGTGACATTATCCTTGAAGTAAATAGCCAAAGTCTAGAGGGCAAGACTCACCAGGAAGCAATAAATCTAGTACGGATGGGACCTTCAGAAGTGATGTTGTTGGTAAAGCGAGATCCGTCGTCAATTCCACAGTCACTTCTGCAGAGGGCAGGATCAAATGCAAGTGACATTGACCCAGCTCAGCTGCTCGCCGACATCCAAAGCAAGCTGCGTGATGACAAGTTTGTGCCCAGCAAGCCTTCCTCTGTTGTTGGAGCCAAGGAAGAAAGAAACTATGAACCAGAACTTAAGGGGCAATCTGTTAACCCCACTTCACCAACTACACCAACAATGAACGGTGTGTCAAAGTCACTCAATATTTACAGCCGAAACCTTTCTGTTGAGACGGCAGAGGAGAATCCACTGGACAATGATTTATCCAAAGCAGCAATTGCTCCTAATCAAACCCTTGAGGTGGACGATGAGATTGATTTACAGATATCATTGGAGGAAAGTGAAGACCTTGAGGCTGCAGTGCCTCCAGATTCAGAGTCTGGAAATTATGAACCAAGTGTTGAAAATAATGAAGACTTGTCATCAAAACTCCTAGTTCCTCTTGCTGAAGATGAGTTGAGTGATATTGAAGACTCTAGACGAGGGTCAGGCCCAGATGCCTTCCTTCTTGACGATTCAAATATTGCTGCCAATGTGAGGGACAAACTCTCCTTCTTGAACTCCCACTTGGATGACTCAGATTCTGAGTCAGGTGAACTAAGTAACACACTTCGTCGTCAAGCATCTGTATCATCAGCATCACTAGATGATGGCGATAGTGTCCAGAATTATGCTGTGGCTGACAGCATTGAGCTGAAAGAGAGTGAGCTTGGCCTTGTTGAAAGTCTGACACCCCAAGAAGAGGTACGTAGATCAAAATATGATATTGAACAGTTGGGTTAAGAATCAATGTAGTGTCAATAATAATTGTTGGTTTATTGTTATCAGAGAAAGGTATCAAGTTCTCTATATACTGTACAATAACTATTGCTAACTCGGTTCCTCAACAATGACTGACACACAGACTTGCGGTGGCATATGCTAACCCCCAGTCCACACTTTATTACACATCCACATATATGTCATGCATAGACAAGTTACCCAGTAACAAATAATACAGACTTGTGGTGGTGGCGGGTATTGCAAGTAAAAATATGATACTGTATGGTACGAGAGCTAGAACCATGATGGTAAATTCTATCACCCTCTTATATACTCCTTTTCCCTCCAAAAATCCATTTTTGCATATGCTAATACTAATCTGCCTAATATATTTTGTCTCTTTGTCAGGAAATCATTTCTCTTTTCACTCCACTGTGCTCCATTACAAGAGAAATGTCATTTTTCTGATAAGAAACTGGAAGCCCGACAAACTGTACAAACCACAGTAAAATCACTATTTATTAACAATTATATTTTCCTTTGATTCACTGATGCTTGTTCTTTTTACCATTGCAGGTAATGGAGATTGAGCTGACTAAAGGTTCTGGAGGACTTGGTTTTACTCTGGCTGGTGGTGCCAACACTGTGGGTGGTTGTTTTGTACGGGATATCATTGGTGGTCCAGCATTGACTGATGGAAGGCTTAAGTCAGGAGATCAGATTTTAAAGGTGCTGTGAGCTCAACACTGGTGTGGTTATTTACTGTCAGGGTGTAACAAAAGCCATGTCTGCTAGCCTGGGACTACCAAACTTTACTGTTATGAGGGCCCAGATGGGGTCTGCATAACACTTGTGAAAATTTCAGGCCCATAGCACTTAACAATAAATCACATCTAGGCCCTCTTGTCTTGTTCTATTTTAGTATCTAGTCTTGTAATACTTACAGTAACTGTATTTTTTGCATAACACTTAATACTGATTTTTTTTTTTTTTTTTTTTTTTTTTTTTTGCTTCATAACACTTAACAGTAAAAAATCCAGGCCCATAAACCCCATCTAGGCCCTCTGTTAGGCTAATATGATTTTGCCAACAACTTGCTTAGAGTAACTGTAGTGGCTGGTGAGTCGTGGCTACAACATGCCTTTGCACTAGTTGCTGAATTACTATTCATTATGCCAGTGTTGATGCAGAACAATCACCTGCTGTATATTTTTGTTCCAAATTGGGACAAGGAAAATATGTGATTGTCTATGTCTGTTTTCAGTGACTAAGCAACTTTTATTTTGTATTAAAAGGTTGATGATACTGATATCACAGCCATGAAACACATGGATGCAGTGAATGTGTTGAGAGCAACCGATCAAGTTGTGAAGCTGATGGTACTCAGACGACCTGAAGGGGTGAGCAATCAAAGGGACCCCCTCAGCCAGTTCAATGTTCTTGTATACATTAGAAATGTGTAAAAATATTCTTGGCTAAACTTGATTCCTAACAAAAATATAATGCAATAAATTGATGGTTAGATTGATAAGTGACACAAAAGAAACTAATCTTCTGAAATGAGTTGGGCGGAATTGAATTTTCATTGTTTCCCTGCAATTTATTTTATTCTAGTTAATTTTCTCATCTTTACAATATTCAATATTCAAGGCAATATCAAATGCATTATATTATTAATTGTGCAAGAAGACCATTTGACCTCTTTAATAATATTCTTTCTATTCTTTCTTTTGTAAAATAATGCTAAATTTATTCATATTGTTTATTGCATGTACAAAAATCTTTTATTATTATTATTATTATTCTGTTACCTGTTCTTATTCTTTCTGTCTTTCTACCAAGGTTGTGGCCTCTGGAAAATCTGGAGAGATTGAGGCAGTAAACTTGACAAGAACAAGCAAGGGAAGGATTGGCCTGTTACTGAAAGAGGGTGAAGATGACGGTATCTATGTGGAAGATGTGGTGCCAGGAGAGCCTGCTGCCACCCAGGGGAACCTCCGTCCTGGAGACAGAATAGTTGAGGTACAACTCAGCCACTGAAAAAAAATGTTTAACTTATGCATTTGTAATGTAGCTGTCTCTGAGAGCATTTCTGTTCTTTAGATTGCTGGACATAAAGTGGATGGTATAGGGTTTGTGAGTGCACGACAGTTTCTTGATCGGGCCAGGCCAGTAGCAAGACTGCTAGTGGAAAGATGTTCCAGGGTTGCTGAGTCAAAGTACACCATGGGCAATGCTGATTCTGGGGTGCAGACTCCTTCTTGGTCTGACAGAGAACCCAGTGTTGATGAAGCATTAGGTGATGATGAGGACGAGGAGGAATATGAGGACAAGGTTGATGCAGCCAAGGTTTGCTCAATGCCCATAACATATTGTAATGCACTCGAGCATTAGGTGCTAGTGTGTATTTAGTGGAGACTAATAATCGAATGTAATGTGCAAGCATTAGGCACTAAACATGTGTAAGTTTAGTCCGTTTGTTATCTGTTAAGCCTTAGCGTGTGTAGTTGAGTCTGTTAAAGTGGCGAATTTTGGCGAAGAGTTGGCGTGTGCCAGAGACATTTAAGTGTTATGACCATTAAACAGTGAGTGAGTTGAACAGTTGAACTAAAGAGTTGAATAGCGGAACAGAAGAGAAGAGTTGAACATTGAGCAGTAAAACAAGTTCCTGAAGCTGTGTTTCTGTGATCCAATGGACATATGAAACTCAGTTTGCAGTGTCCAATACTTTACTTTCTCTAAAATCTCATCTCTTCTGCTTTATTTTGATTAAAGACACCTGCATGGTGGGTATATGGAATAATCATTTGTAAATGTAAACATTTTTTCTTTTTGTAGGATGAATATTTCACAGTGCGGCTTGCAAAGGGAATAAGAGGATTTGGGTTCAGTTTAGTGGCTGCTTCTGCTTCAGAGCTTCAGGTATAGAATCCTATTGTCTATAAGAGTAGTTGGTTTTACACAGATTGTCTCCAAATTTTTGTTGTGAGAAGAATTATACTAACTTTTTGCTGTTCTGAATTCCATCTGTTTATAACTGCTTTTTGTTCCAGCTTGAAGGCAAATGTCACGTTAAAATTTACATTATTTTATAACTTTTTATTGATTTCTTCAATATTCATATGCAAAATATTATTTAGATATAATTATTCATATGTTTCACTGCTCCAATATTATTTGCTGTCATAGATTACATAGCATTATATTACTTGAACAGGCTGGATGGTTATATTGCGATATTAAACCTTCTAAAACAGTACATCTTTGAGTGTCATCTTATCTGTAGTTGCAGGGAATTTTCATAAAGACAATCACTGCAGGAAGCGTTGCTGAAGAGGACGGAAGACTAAGAGTTGGGGACCAAATCTTAAAGGTTTGATTTGCAGCTTTCTATAATAATATCAACATTCAAACCTTCCATGTGTAGTCTGCTTTGCATTCAAACTATAAACACTGGTATAGTTCTATAGTAGACTATACGAGACACAGGCTATACATCTGAGGAGCACAACAGTTCAAAACTGATTTTTGTTTAAAACTGATTCTGAAACAGCATGTAAAATCCACTATTATTATTAGTGAAAGACTTCCATATGAGTGAACTTCGAACACAGCCTTTTCAGTACTGATTGATGTACATTGTTGAATATTTTGTTTCAAGGTTAATGGAGAAGATGTCCAAGGCTTGAGTCATGCTAGAGTAATAGGGATGCTGAGAAAGGTGACAGGAACAGTGGAACTTGAAATCACAAGGTAAAATTCCCTACACATAAAATAGTAATCAGTTGGTTGGTTGTGATTGTCTGGGTTAGAGTAGTCTCCAGGAAGACTGTTGTTGGTGACTGACGTTTCAACTCCCTCAGTGGAAGTTATCTTCAGGGTCCAGTGAAAGGATTCATTATCTGACAAATCCTTTCACTTGACTCCAAAGATGACTTCCGCTTAGGGAGTCAAAACATCAATCACCAACAACAGTCTTCCAGGAGACTACTCTAACCCGGATGATCACAACCAGCCTACTGTTCATACTCCTGGGTTCAAACCATTTGCTATACATAGTAATCAGTAGTACTCAGTTTTACAAAGCATGATATCCAAGAAATCTACTGAAATGCCCTCTTACAGTAACCCTGTTCTGGACAAAAGTGAGATCAGGGTGCAACAAAACCTGTGTCAGCTAGCCTGGGACTACCTTCTTAGTGGGCTGGTAGATTTTCCTGACAACTTGTTCAGGAGAAAGCAGTGTCGGCTATTGAGTCTAGAACACAGCTTAGGTCAAGCTACAGAAAAACATGCATCAGCCTTGAAGAAGGCCAAGCATAGTGCAAAGAGTATGTTCGTATATGTTTTTGTAATTATTGTTATATATTTGAGCAAAATGCCAATAGAGTGTGAGTGTTTAGTGAGGGATTAAAAACGTGAAACATGAAAGCACCAAGCCACTTCAGCTTAGTTTCTTATGTTATAACTTCTCAAAGGAATGTCTATGCAAATTAAAAGTTGGACATTGGATCAAACACCTGAATCAGTGTTTGATGTTATATACCAAATGCTCTGGTTGGCTAATATAATACTGAACTATTAATGAGCTTGAGAATATAATTTCTTTATTGCAGACCAGCTGAGGTGCACATCATACCAGATGAATGTTTGCCACCACCACCACCACCACCCACACACAGGATGCAGCATAATGAACCTTCACTGGGTGATGCAAGAGAAAGCAGAGAGAAAGGACCCCTTGACAGAGCCCCTCATTCTGTTGACCTTGAGATAACACTGGAAGACAAGGAGGCCAAGGTACATCAAGGCAGCATGGTGCATGATTAGAGAACCTGTGTGGGAAGAGGTCTGGGAATATTAGACCCTCACTCCTGAGTCCTATTTTTGATAGTGAAGTTCTCCTAACTGTTTATAAAGAAGGGTGTGAGTGACAAAGTGAGAATTGATCTTTTCATCAACTTTTATCCGAAAAAGTTTTCCAATTTAAAATTCTCTTTACCATGTGTGACATTTTTGGTAAGAGAATGAAAAACAGAAACTTGAAGTTGTTCAGCCTCAGGAATTTAAGGGTTTAATTTTCAGACTTTGTGTTGTCCTCCTTGGTGATTTTAAATTTTAGTGTGTTTTCCAAACAACTGTTTTCCTTCTAAATTATATTCTAATACAAACATTGAATTAAGTAGTTATATGAATGGATTTTCTAAAATGAATAGAATTTAGTAGTGACATGCCCACAGGAATTAGAGATAAAATAAATAAACTCATAATGACTCAGCTAAATCTTGATAATGATGTTGTATTGTGTTTTTTAACAGGTTTACTTATAAAAAAGTAATGATTATGAATTTTAATGCTGCAACTAAAAGTCCTTTTAGTATGTAAATAGCACACTCACACAAGAACTTGGATAGTATAATATATTTGACATGTAAGGGAAGTGAAGGATTTTTCTGAGTGTGACAAAGGTCAGAGTCCTTCACTTTTTGTGCTGAAGTGTTTTTCTTTCAATGATAGTTTTGTTGATGTTTTCTGGGGGCACTTCTATTATTTCTAATTTGCTGAATTTAACATGAGTTTAAAAACTTAAGAATATATTGACTGGGTTTCAAAGAAGAATACGAGACAAGAAGTTTGAAATATTTTAAAGAAACTTAAGAACTGGAAGACTACAACCCTTTCCTGTACATGAGGGGATTAAAATAGATCTACTTCCTGTTGAATCCATGATCCACTTTCCTCACACATGGGACGTTGCAATAAATTGAGAGATTTAGGCTGCTATCCATCCTGTCCAAAAAGAATAGCTTTCTCTTGTTTGCTGTATGGGTCTTAACTGCAGGTCAGTTAATTGAGATTTTATGGCTTTGAACTTTGAACTAAAGGCACAAGTTTTCAATTCTTTGCTTGCACGTCTGTGGTTGTTTTGTTATGTTTAGAGATGTACAGTCTGTAGCTGTAACCCCAAAGAAATAATGGGAACTTGTGATATTTTCTTGGTGCAATGCTTCTTGACAGCAACATATATCTGATGGACTTTTTGCCAATCCTTTTAGTCTGGTCGAAACTGCGTAAATGGAGTATTTCCTACACATTACTCAATCCACTGTAAATTATACCAGTATAACAACATATTTTATTTTTTGTTAATGGGTTGTTCACCTGTACTGTGATTGATTAGTTTCAAAATATATTATTATCAAATGGGAATTAAGATATAAGTGCAGGGTTTTCAACATTATTATTTTGTTTTAATTCAAGCTTAGTCAGATCAAACCTGATTTCTTGATCCATTTTTTTCTTTGATCTTTGTGAAATTAATATTTGAAATGTTTACATGCTATATATCGATCCCTATTAAAGCTCATCTGTATAAACATGAGGCAATCCTAACAATAGTTTGTTATTGTTTTACAAAATAGCGATAAGTATAAAATATCATAGTATTAAACTTGACACTGATGCTTAAGAACTTAGAATGTAAACATCTTTATCCAATATAAACACTAGCAAAATAATAACATTAAATAAAACTATTTTACATTGAATGGCAAATAATTTTGGTCTTGATTGCTTTGTCTTTATCAGCAAAGTCAATGCTTTCTTGACTTTGTGTGAGCTCATAGTACTGTATGGTTTGTATGAAATTTGTCCAGCTCATACAGAAATTTGTCCTCCAATACAGTATATGTTTTCTAGAGTGACACAGAATGATGTCTGAATGCACAAAGTAAACTCTTTACTTGTACTTCATTCTTCTATACTTTGTTGTACTACTCTGCCTTATTTCTTCAGAAAACATAGTGTATTCTTCTACTGGCCTTTTCTTGTATGTGTACTCTGCTTTGCCCATTCAGAACACCAAACCTTGAATCCCCTTTTTATTCTCAGAAACATTATTTTTAGTCTGCCTCTTCTGTCTTGGGTGATCTAAAGCCTTTGACAGTGTTTCAATGTTTCACTTTCTAAATTAAACTCAAAAGATGAGAAAGCAAATTACACTACAGCATTGTGGACCAGTTTTGTTAGGATGTAATTTTTGAGAACTTTAACTTAAATCCTGAGTATCAATAGAACCACATTCAATTTGACAATTCAGGAGCTGAGAATTTGTCTTGAATGAGCCAAATTCACATCTGCCAGTGAATTGGTTAGAGCTTTTAAATAATTTTTCCAGATGCTGTTTTTGTTTCTCCCATTCCTGCTGCCCTTCCTCTCCTTCTCAGCTGAAAGTGAACCAGATTGTTAGGGGAATGCCCTTCATTTCATACCAATTAAACCTCTCAACAAAAGACCTAAAGTTGGAACCTGAAACATTGTTATTTTCATTCATCAATAATTGATGCTCTAATATTTTGCTTTAGACACCTGTACAGACAAACCACAAAGTAAAAAATAACAGCTGCAAAGTGAAAATGTAAATCCTTGATAACTTAGGGTTTGATTGTTTGACGAAGATAAGCTATTTATGCTTGAAAACTTATCACTTAACAGCTTTTTCTGTGCCATTGCTACTGGTACATGCCTCAGAATCACAAAAAGTAATCAAAGTAATACAAAGTAATATAATCATTATTGTTAATTGTTTGGTTAAGTAAATTATGTCAGACATTAATGTTTTATGTGTTAATGTTTCATAACTTATTGTCACTAACCCAGCTCTAGTGTACTCTCCCCCAAGATTTAAAATGGCATCTTTGTGCACTTTGTTGTGTCTGCTAGATTACTTAGGAATAGCCATGGTCTTATGCAAGTGCTGGGGTGGAGGAATGACAGTGCACACAGTTCAGTTATTAGCCAGTTATAAGTGCCAGCTTGAACTTTCTTTTTTGCTTTCTTTTCCCGTCAGGTTCAGTCCAATTCTCAAGATATCAATGAGGAAGATGAAGTAGCCAAACTCCTGAGTGTTATTGCCTCTGAGAAGTCTGTGCCTAGACATGCGGTAAAGCCTCGCCCTCCAAAGCCAAACAGAAGGGATACCGACACTGTACTGACGTCACTATTAGCCTCATTGGAGCCCCCACCATCCCCACCTGAATCGATCCTGTCCGTTGATCCAAGGGACGTTGATTCTCAGTGGGAGCCTGAAAGTGCATACGATACTGATCAGCTTTCTGAATTGGCGTCTGGACGAGGGGGACACCGTCTCTCTGACAGGACAGAGCCACAAGCAGGAAGTGATTATCTATCTTCAGAACCAGAAGCTCGTCACGGATCAATGTCAGGATCAAGTTCAGTCTCCGACTGCGATGACTTAGATGTGTTTGATATGTTGAGGGACAACAGCCAGCTGGTTGTAGATATGCTGACAGATGGGAAATCTGCAGCTGATCTCCAGGATGATATAAACGGAAACATCACATCTCTTAACTCTAAAGTTGTTAATGGAGATGTGCCTCCCCCAGTACCGTTAACTCCAATTCCATCTGATGATGAGGGACCCTCATTGAAGCCTTCTCACAGAGAAACATCTGTCAAGAATTTCTCAGATGAGAGTGGAATGTCATCAGAAGAAACTGCACCCCCTTTGCCATCTAAGAGTGGTCCAATGAAGATGCAGCTCAGGTAAAGACAGTCATGATTTATGATCAAGTGCAATATTCTCAGATTTGTCTCTGGTACTGTTCAAATCAAAGCTACAACAGCAAATACCTACTGATCTATCCCTGGTCGCATCAATTCCAAACACAAAGCTTTTACTGGTATTCACCAAAAATGTGTGAGTTTTTGTGCAGGAACATGCACAGTAGACAAAGAGGTAGTTGATATGTTATGGTTGGTTTAAAGGCATATAAACAAAGTAGCTTCTAGCTGCAAGTATCAGGAATAAGTGCAGATCTTTTTTCTTGGTATCACTTTGTGGCTGCCTCTAAAGATTAAAAAAGTTTGTTCCATTTTCAGCGACAGTAGACTTCAAAATGGAGTCTCATCATCACTAGTCAAAGTCCAGGGTGGTGGTCGGTATACAGGCCAAAGACTCAAAATGCTCATCAACTCACTCCAAGGAAAGCTGAACTCAAATGTGCCAGCTGATGAGTTCAAGGTACATGTACTGTTTAGCTTGTCTGTCATCTGTCTGTCTGTTGATCATTTGACTGCAAGCAGCTGATCCTCTTGTCGTTTTGCAGGCACTTAGAGAAGTCAAGGCTACTGATGGTTGTGATTCAGCAAAGAGACCAGCCAACAAGGACAAGAATCGATACAGAAACGTCTTGCCATGTGAGTTACTGTACATTTCACCCCGTTCTTGAATAATAAAGAAAAATGAAAAATAACAATTTCCGCTAATTTTTGGCTGCAGTTGAAAAGACAAGAGTGCAGTTGAATGGGGACGGAAACGGTGACTACATCAATGCAAACCATGTGAAGGTAATGATAAGTATCATTTAGTTCTTGATGTTTTTGCAGTAGTTTCATTGCATATACCCCTTGTGCAGCACTTTAGTTTGTCTTAGTGCTGGTAAAGTAACCTTAGGAAATTCTATTGAGACCTTGTCATGACTTTTCAGCATAAACCTGTGTCACACCAACATCACTGTTCTGATGGAACTTGGTATTCTACAGGTAAAAATAAATGGTTATGGTGAAGGTGATAGACAGATTTTCATTCAATAATTGTTTTCCAGGTACAAGTTGGAGAGGATGAATATCACTACATTGCTTCACAGGTAAGAAGCAGTTTTTTTGTTGTTGTTGTTGTTGTTGTTGCTTTTAACCTCCAAATCTAGGCCCCAATAATATAATGTGTGTGTAAGTGTAACAAGAACTGACTAGTTTGGTCTGACACAGGAGTTCACTCTCCTATTTTCTATAATTATAGTTAGACAGTTAGAGGGCAAGGGTGGAGATTTCCTTCATACACCCATTTTAACAAAATTGGTTAATTTCTTGTTTTGTTTAGTAATATTTATGTATGATATTTTAGGGACCCCTGCCTAACACTACTAAAGATTTCTGGCAAATGATCTGGGAACAACAAGTTGATGTGATTGCCATGGTAACTTTGGAGAGAGAAGGTGGGAAGGTGAGTAAAGATGAAAGCCGAACAAAGTGTTGTATCATATTATTATTTATTGGAATGACGATACTATTTATTGTGTGTCCCAGACTCCATGATAAACAATACAATAACTTTTATTTTAAGAAGTGTGAGTTACAGTGGATATGTTTGTCATCTTGGGTTGTAGGTGAAGTGTCACCGATACTGGCCAGAAACCAGGGACCAACCACTGGTATTCCCAAATGAGTAAGTACAGCAGTTTGTCTTTGCATAATAATGCAAAACCAGTACACCCACCATAGTTCATATGTGATACAGCCAACTGCCTCTCTAAGACAGACACCTGGTAGAAGTGGTCCCTGCTGCTTCTTGATTTGTTTACTCCGACTGAACTCTCTATATGACAGAGATCTCTCTAAAATGCACAGTTGGAGCTGGTCCCAAAGGTGTCCATCTTTGAGGGAGTTCACTATATCACTTATATCACTTTTTTACATCTTAAAACAACAGGAGTCTGACTTGTGTTTATATTATATATTTTTTATTGTTCAACCAATAATGCCTAGACCATGCATGTTCCTGTTAAAAAAATTATGTGTGATAACTTAGTTTAAGATTCTTTTTGTAATATTTTTATTGTTTTATTTTATATTATATTATATTATATTATATTATTTTATTTTATTTTATGTTATTGTATTTTACTTTATTTTATTTTATTTTTTATTTTATTTTATTTTATCTTATTTTATTTTTCACTCTGTAGACTGGCTATTTCACTTCAGAGGAAACAGTTGTGTGACTATTATACTGAGAGGGAGTTTCGTGTGAGGCATATTCCGGTAAGTTGATTTCCTTTTTCTTTTTTCACCTGTAGGTAGATAGTATGACAAAATAAGGAAGCACTTAAATTTTGTTGTTGATTTTGTGTTTCTATAGAGTGGTGAAACAACGGAAATAACACACTTGAACTTCACAAGATGGCCTGACCATGGTGTCCCCAAGGTAAAAATAATGATGGTTTCCTATAAGAACACAATAATGATGGTAATAATAATGTGTCAATTCTGCTTTTCCTTTTATCAACAGAGTGCAAGTGAGATGTTAGAGTTTGTCCGTCATACTAGGCAGTCTACAAGCAATGCAGGCCCCATTGTAGTGCATTGCAGGTAATTATTCTATATGTCGAGAGTTTCTCAGAATCTCAGACAAGTTTGTAATTTTAACATAGTCTTAGTTAATAAAATATCAACAATTTATTTTATTTTATTTAAGTCATATGAGGGGATAAGTGAAAAGAAGACAAGAATAACTTATACCACAGCAAATATTGGTTACTCCTGTTGTTTCTTGCCACTCCAAGGAGCTTCATGTAATAGTAAAATACACAATCAGACACTAACATAATAATGTCTGATGGGGTGCAATGAGTTTACTATATCATATTGTTGTGATACTGAGAGGTGTTTTCAGTAAACTTTGGTATTTTTTCCTTGTGCAGTGCTGGCATTGGCCGAACAGGAACACTGATTACAGTTGATGTGGCTCTTGGACTTATGGAAAGAGACCAACCGGTAAGCAGTGCAGTAACTCAGCCCCTGAGGAACCAACAATCACCAAAGACCACCACCCTTGTGTTTTTCTGTTCTGTTCTCTGTTCTTCATGATCATTCTGAATACTATGTTCAGTTTTGTCTCATGACTTAAAGTGCAGTTATTAGACGCATATTAACTTATGCCAGTTCAACAAAAAACCAACCAGAAAAACCACAATTAACAATGGAAGAACAGTCAAAACAAACAAACTAAATCATCAGTCAAGTTGGTGTGGCTAAATTTTCTAATATTGCTAATTTTCCTGTAACAGTTTGATATCAACAAGATTATCCGAAACTTGCGGGAACAGCGCCAAGGAATGATCCAGACCAAGGTAACACCTATCATCTAAGAAGGCCATGATTTGTGAGTTGGTGGTTTTTACTACCTTGAAATTCTAAAAATACATAAGATATAGAGAGGATATTACCTAGCGACACAAAGATATGAATTTTATTTTTGAGTGGTAAAAACAATATTTTTGAACAAGTGCTGTGAGTGAGTAAAAATATTGTTTTTACCACAAGAAAATAGAATCCATATATTCAAGCCACCATGTAATTTTCTTTTCACTATGTAGACACAAGTGTTTTACAAGAAAATGTACAAACAACTGGCAAAAGCGGGAAATAATGCCACTCGGGTCCTGGATGTAGTTCTGTATGAATTTTACAGATGGTATATTTTTTCAGTAAAACACTCGTGTCTCTATAATAAATATATTTATTATATTATACTGTGAGATATGGTAGAACAAATCAGACACTAGTATAAAGATAATTCCACTATGACTCAAATTGAAGCACAATCTCTGTCATTTCAGGACCAGTACATTTTTTGTTACAAGGCTTGCTTAGAGGTGCTGTTGTCCCTACAGTGAAAAGGATGTTATCTCAATCTGGGACAGATTTGAGATGAGAAAACAGGGAAAGCAGCCAGAAAGATGTACAGTGTCATGATTGTCTAACTGATGCAGCATTACACAACTCTGTTGTTAAACAGAAAGAACCAAGAATACCGTGTTGGAGGAAGATGAGAATTTTGTAAATTTAGAATGCTGAGAATATCAGCAAGAAGGCATTGTGTATTTTTTGGGCAGTTTGTATTTGTTTGGGCAGTTTGTAGCAGTTCATGTACATCTTTATTGTCACATGTTTTAATCATACAAGCTATGTATTTATGTAAGAGACCTAACCACTGGGCAAAAATTCACAGTAATCAAGCCATTCAGACTTGTTTTGCCATTTTATTATTAAATGATAAAATTTGTATTATTTTATTTTTATTGTATTATTTCTTATAAATATATATTTTTTTTACAGCAAAGGCAAATGTGTTGGATGTCATAGTGATAATCTGTAAAAAGAATACCATAGCATGTTTTATCAGCATTCTAACTTCCTCTCCTTGTGTACAGTAATATTATTACAACTTGTATTTTTATATGGGGCAGACACTGCAAGACAATAAAATAATCAGAGTGAAGCAGAAAAGTCAAAAAAAGAAAGCTTTTCATGTGTTGTTGGATTGAGATTTTCTTGTAGTACTTTATACAGTCGAACCTCGCTATTTCCAACTTGGTTAATTCGAAGTCCCCTTTATTTTGAAGTCAAGCCAAATACCCTTGGATTTACTTTTTCAATTGTTTACTATCAGCTATTTTGAACTTTTTTTCATGTCCCGTGTGACTTCGAAATAGTGGGCTTTGACTGCAGCTTGCAGTTCCTTGTTTGCAGCACCTGGTCTACCAGACCAAGGCAAAAAGAATCATGCAGTCACCACACACTCAGTACATGGTGTAACATGCAATCTCCAGGGAGTATTCCTCTATGTTGGTTTCCCAGAACATACATGTACACTATTGTGTACCATATGTATTGTAAACACTACTTAAGTGTTGAAACTGAATCATGTGGACATGTATATGGGTTGGTGTTGGAAAATAATATTTTGAACAAAGTTTAATCTTAAAAACTGATCACCTGAGTGGACAGTCACAAAGGCACTAGAAAATTCTGGTGGCAACCTTACTTCTGAGTCCAATGACATTTATGTAATGTTAGTACATACATTTGCTCTTCAGCTGGTAAATTTTCATATAACAGGCACCAAAAACAGAAGATTCCAATGACTGGAGGTTGCCATTCACAAATTGAAGCTAAAAATTTCCCCTCTGAAGCATGATTTTCATCTGTCTGTTGTACTGCTATCAATGTGATCTTTTTTCTTTTTTTTTTTTTCAACTTTTCAGTTCTAAATGTGTAAATATCAGAAAGTGCTATCTGAGTTGAGCAAAGTTCCATGCGAAGTTCCCACACAAACAAATCGTCCAATGGTGAATAATAATAGACATTTGTATAACCATTTCTGCCTCGTACAAACATCTCATTTTAATATATCTGATTTATCGAAGTTTTTTGTTGGACTTTTGCTTTGACTACCCTGGGAACAGTGCCAGAGGCTCTTTTTCACTGTCAAAGCTACACAGACTTAAAAACTTCACATGTTGGGGTCATTTAGTCTTCACTTTCGCGTTCAGCGATGATTCCTTTCTTCAGCGAATCAACAGCAGCCAAATAGTCCGTAGCGACGAACAAAAAACCGCCAGTGGTCGACAAAGCAACAACGGCTCGGACAATCTTGCTTCTAGGACACAATTCCTTTGCAATGGCCCAGAACAATAACGAAGCGAGGTTAAATAAGCCGCTCCCAAAGCAACTCCAAAGAATTCTCTTCGTTTTCGGTGGCTTTATCACGTCGAACACGCTGCGGTTGTACAAGTATACCACAATCCCAACGTTTGACAAACACAGTGAGCCATGGAAGAGCGCTAGTTGGGCGTTTTGTTTAACAGGAAGGTTGACGTTCATAGCATTCAATGCTAGAACTGAGAAGCCGCCTGCTCCACAGTACGGTAAATACTTCGCTAACGTTTCTCGGACGTTTTTTAAGTTGAAGCTTGCACAAGCAGCCATCTTGCATTTCTCGGCTTCTGCCGCGGATAGCCCTGGGAACAAGGTAGCTGAATAACGCAATGCGCAACGGTTGTGACTAAAATCAGGTTTCCGAGAGGAAACTGGGACCGAATCAAAAATTAAATTCTCGTCAGCTCGGACCGTGTTCCGAAAACAGTACGACAGTGACGTTGATGTTTTGAAAGTTTGTTTGGCGCGCATTAGCAAGTCCGCTCGGCTGGCCGCGTCGCGCCGCCTGTGTTCCTTTTTACGCGGACGTGGAGGTCAATTCCAAATAAAACTGAAGCGGCTCAAGACATGAGTAGAAACTGTAACCAGTCAACACTAGATACACAAAGAAGCATTGTAGTCGTGAGCGTGAAAAGGACAATATTACTGTTTATTTGTAAAATTTCGTGTCAGCCGGCCATTTGCTCGAGAACACAGTGGTTTTGGATGAAAATAACTTATCTATACTAGAAATACGATAATCGCAGATATCCCCTCGCTCAGTAGTGGGTTTTCGGAAAGCGGGATTCTTGTTTATTTTCCGTTCGGAGATTATTTAAATTTTTTTGCAAACCACGGCTGTGTAGCGACGTCACCAGTCGGCCGTTAAAAAAAATCTTTGTTACACGAAGTCTGGTTTAGTTCAGACAACGTGCACAGTCTGCAATTTTCGTAGACACTAGCTGAACTTCAAAATTCGCTGAGAAAACATTTACACGCAACTACAGAATACTCCCGAGGCTTGAAAGCCAAGCAAAGTCGATCTTGGACACCGAAGTTTTTATGAATTTCAAGAAAAGCCGCGATTTCTCCAGCCAATGCTTTATCCTAACCACATACGTGTGTTTTTTTTTGTGTGTGTGTGTGTGTGTGCCAAATTTAGAACCGTCAAAGCGAGTCGCTTGTTTACACGCTTTCGAAGTCTCGGAATCGTGTGAATTTTGGCAGGGATTCAATTTTGAACACAACTTTTCAAACTGCGTTTGACGATTTTAAAATCTTTGACAGAAAAAAGAAATCAAGTCACTAAATAATACAAGGTCCGATTTTATTGAGCGAGCAAACCCGGTCACTAAATAATACAAAGTGCGATTGTGTTGAGCGAGTATCTTACGGGGGTCCCGCTAGTAGACACATTGTTTAATTTGGAAAGCAGTGGCCGGATATTTTCTACTTTAATAGCCTTCAAAAAGCAAAAGCATTTTAACCCGGTTACATTTTATCCTTGAATACAGTGTGCCAACAAACGCGGCGACAAAACTTCACAGCATGTGTCAGACTGTCAATGAAATTATGCAAACATGTCAGGAATCGGATGACACAATCTTGCACGAAGGCACTCTGAAATAGCTTTGAAAACCAGGGAAAAGATCACAGTATAATCCTAATTGGCCTTCATCACAGTTACCGGGGCATCAAACGACAAAATATACGGCAATTGTTGAAATACCAATGATAACACGACCGTCGTTTAACAAAAGTGTATTTAACGTTAATTGAATTAAATTTTCAAAACTCACCGGTTCCTGAAAGCCATAGCTTTAGCTCTTTTCCAGCAAAGGAAACAAAACCCAAAACACTATTGTTTACGTCTTCAATGATTTTAAAATACACGGTATAGAGCAGTCCTTATACAGTACGAAAATTCCACTTTCCATTGTATTGTGTTGTCATCTTGTCAAACTTGGATTCTGAAAACTGCATTCCTGTTATTGCGAAAGGTGAAATTTGCCACAGTGATTGTTCGATTTCCACCGACTGTATTTTGCTATTCCTTTCTGAAGAAGTGTCTGCGTTTTAACACAATACTGGCGTGTAGGATTGTGTTTAGGTCGACCAATTGGGCCTTAAAGAATCCGTTTTACGTCTAGTAAAGCTTGCCTCCCATGCACTGGCAAAATATCCGGGCAATTTACAGCCGTCCGTCGAACTGCTTGGCCTTGTATCTGCATCTTGTTGTACAAAATCACTTCAGTTCGTACTCTATCGCATGTCTCCAAGAAAATTGCGGTTTACAGTTAAGCTGCCGATGTAACCTCGCCTGCTGTGATCGCTCGACGCGGAGGGCCTTGGGACGAGGTCGTATGGCACAAACACACGAACATTAGATTTCGAGATGGCGACACGCTTGGAGTCTCCGATAAGGCGATAATACTACTGCATTAGCGTCGTAAATATTTCCCTCACTTCGTTCGGGGATAAGCATCCTAATACAGTAAATACGGATAAATATCTACATATTTTTAGAATACGTTGGAAATCTGATCCGTCTATAACTGTTGGCTTCTATGGCCTTCATTATTATTCCTATTTACTTATCATTCCTGTGGTGATTTTTGACAGTTCGCACCTTCACGCGGAATGCTTAATCTTGATTGCATGTCTTATCGTGAATGCGTTCATCTTTTGGAGTTAAGACTGATCAAGAAACACAGGATCGTACACAAGCCGTTTCAATCGCTCTCCGGAACAGTTCACGCGGTGGGATTTTTTTATCTTCGGTGTCAATATTCATCTGTGCCAGATCAGCCAGAACAAGCCTTTCTTCTTTAGTATTTTCTCCCCAAGCTAATTTTTTCCTTCTAAAACCTTTCCAGTGCCGAATTTTATTTGACTGTCTTCCGGTGTTAGATGCTTCTGTGTTAGTCGTCCGGAGCCGTTTACGAACATTGTTGACAAAAAAACGACCTCGGTTCGTCTGAAGCATCTAACACCGGAAGACAGTCAAATAAAATTCGGCACTGGAAAGGTTTTAGAAGGAAAAAATTAGCTTGGGGAGAAAATACTTACAGTCTTAACTCCAGAAGACGAACGCATTCACGATAAGACATGCAATCAAGATTTGCCGTTTTTATACTACAGACGACTAATTCGTCTCAGACGCATTAGTCGTCTCGGACGACTAATTCGTCTAGTATAAAAACGGAAAACAGGGCAGACGCACTTAAATTCTTATGCGTCTGTTAAGTGCGACTGAAAGACGCACTTAGCAGACGTCTAATTCGTCTCAGACGAAAAATGCGTCTAGCATAAAAACGAGTCAAACTTAACTGGAGACCAGAAGCGTATGTTTCAGTATCAAATCGAGATATTTGACAGTTTCAAGATGGCGGCACGAGGGAAGAAATCTCGGCAAAAAAGCAGCGTGCATGGAGTGAGTTCTCCGACTCGTTTTTATACCAGTCGAACTTAACAGTCAGACGACTAATGCGTCTTGACGAATTAGTCGTCTGTAGTATAAAAACGGCCATTTAAGCATTCCGCGTGAAGGTGCGAACTGTCAAAAATCACCACAGGAATGATAAGTAAATAGGAATAATAATGAAGGCCATAGAAGCCAACAGTTATAGACGGATCAGATTCCCAACGTATTCTAAAAATATGTAGATATTTATCCGTATTTACTGTATTAGGATGCTTATATAGATAAGTTATTTTCATCCAAAACCACTGTGTTCTCGAGCAAATGGCCGGCTGACCCGAAATTTTACAAATAAACAGTAATATTGTCCTTTTCACGCTCACGACTACAATGCTTCTTGTGTGTATCTGGTGTTGACTGGTTACAGTTTCTACTCATGTCTTGAGCCGCTTCAGTTTTATTTGGAATTGACCTCCACGTCCGCGTAAAAAGGAACACAGGCGGCGCGACGCGGCCAGCCGAGCGGACTTGCTAATGCGCGCCAAACAAACTTTCAAAACATCAACGTCACTGTTGTACTGTTTTCGGAACAAGGTCCGAGCTGACGAAAATTTAATTTTTGATTCGGTCCCAGTTTCCTCTCGGAAACCTGATTTTGGAGTATCCAGTTCAGTCAACACATCCTCGAGCTGAGATTAGTGATTATCATGAAGTTACAAACTCGCTAGGATTAATGAATATCATGAAGGCAATAGATCATTCCAGCGAGTAGCCGCTGGACACACTCGCAGTCCGTTAACGCTCTTCGGCGGGATTCGGCGGCCATTTGAATATATAAATCATTAATATTCAGTTGGAATATATTCCAGTGCAGAAGGATGTGGAATGCTTCAAAAGACTCTGAAGGTAAAGAAGTCGTGGCTTCATTCATATTTTTATCGATTTAGAGGTTGTAAAACCGGGTTTATCATTCCCGTCAGCACGTGAACGAATCGGTAAAAGTGCCACACAGCTAGCAGTCGTCAGCCGTCCGCTTCTGACCTCCTTTTTACACTTCTGCGCGTGCATGCAGTTAGGGTTTTGGGCTTCGTTCAATTTCAAGCAACCCTGCAATACTTAAATATACATACTTCTTTGATAGGGACGTATAATAGAGTTACAAACATCGCCATAACTACACAATAATATTTCCTCTTGCGAACGGCTGCGCTGTAGCAACAGCTTCTCCCGTAGCTGTCGTATGATCGATGTTCTAAATAAAACTCAGACTTTATATTTGAATACGACGTATCCCAATCGATTGATTTGACACCCTGTACCTTCTAAGCAACTGGACTGCTGCTGCAGATCAGTGAAATATAATTTGGAGATTCTTTGTTCGAGTTTAAAATTATTCAGTGGAACTATACATCTATTCACATTTAATAATTTAATATATATACTGTATAGTGGGACTTGATTTTAAATTTGAAGTTTCATTTTGATAGTACTATTGTAGCGGGACCCTGTAGAATATGGGGAGCTGTGTTTACAATTTCTGATTGTTCTGGCGTTTTCTCAGTTGAAAATTGTCATGCTGACAACCGAGAGCATATCGAATTACAAACCAAGAGAAAGCTATTTTCTGCAATATTCAGAAAGTGAGGGCATTCTGATTTAACATGTTAGAAATATTCTAAAATATATTATTGCCTAATAGATATATTTTACTTTGTTCCATCCTCCATTATGCTTTAATTCTATTTTGTAATATTTTGTTCTTTTGCATTTCCTGCTGGTAAAATATTTTCCTCCCTTGAGCTTTTGATTGTCCAACATATTATAGACAAAACCTATATGTTTAATATGTGCCACCTGGCTAATGAAATTAAGACACGTGTTTATTTAATTCTGATGACCATTTACATAATTTCATACAGTAAGCTGCAACTACTTTGCATGTGTATATTTCTTTACATGATCGACTTAGCTGTTGTTTTATTCCTCGTTTTATTAATTAACCATTTCACTCCCAAGAGTGATCAAGTTCAATTTTCTCCTTCAGTTTTGGCAGTGCAAATTTATCATTCAGTAAAGAGAACTTGGCTTTTGATACCTTGCTCAGATGATATCTGATTAAATTGTCATTATTCTCACTGTATCACTCATACATTTTCTATTGAATGATTAGGAGAATTTGTATTTTGAGGAGTTTGAGGGGGGCCTATACAAAGTTTTTTAGACACCTGAACTCTTGAGCTACGGAGGGGGTGGCTTGAATTTTTGTGTCTTTCAAGGTGGGTGGGGGGGGGGGGGTTGGGGGGTTGGGGGGTTGGCAGGGGCATGCAGACAGCGTAAAATTTGCAATCTAAGACTATAATGAATATGAATAGCTTAAGGTTACCAAAATTAATTTGCTTGCTAGCTTTCCAAATCCAGATATTGACACTTAACCATTTTCATAATGATCTTTTTTGCAAAGTTTGTTATAGATTATATCTAACAAAATAATAATAATAAAGTCAAACTATTTTATTGTAGATTACAAACCTATGTGAACTGTTACAAATTTCCGAATGTTAATGTCTGTTATTTAGTCTTGTGATTTCCCTGTTGAGTCAAAGCAAACTAAATGAAATGAACTATGTTGTGTTTTCACAAATTGAGCCCCAAACGTACAGTGTTTTAAATGTGTTCATTTTAGAAGCTTCAGTATCTATTTCTAGCATCAAAATTTGCCACATCATTTTAATGCTTGCTTCAGTGAGGGACTTCCTGCATTGCAATATTGTCAGAATCCTTTTTGTTAGAAATGATATGTAGATTTGGGAAAGTGTTTTCACTTTGAAAGAACAGCTTATTTCATCATAATTGGGATACAGGTTAAAACATAAAGTTAAGTGGATTATATCTGCTGCTTTTGTACAAAACTACTGTGTAGTATATAAAGTATAAGAGATAGAATTGATATTTACATCATTGTCAAACTGGGTAACAAAAATGTTCCTTTTTGTATCTATCATTCAAGATCTTGTCGTAGAGGGTACATTGCCATGTGAAGAACAGGTTGAACCTGGTAAAAAGAGAGGTTTGAAGGTGAGTTGTGTGATTATAATTAAGGAGGGGTGAGTGATTATAATTAACTGGCCTGCTTAGTGGTCAGACCTTGTTTTTGTTCCAATTTATAGCCTGCAATTAATGTAATACAATATTTGAAGGTTTTTTCACCTTTAGGATTATATTATATCATTATGTCATTACTCAAATGCACATGAAATATTATGGTATTCCAGTCCATCTTAACTCGTAGATTGAAATTTAGTTCATAGAGTGGGCATCTATATAATTTCGCTCTAGAGATAAACACTGTTTTACGTAAAATGTGTTAAAATATATACTAAAATATATGTTATTAATAAAATTATTTGAAGTATTTCCTCTTCTTATTCCAGATATGTGCATTTTGCAAGGAGTTTAGTCCCACGGCAAGTAAAAGGTGTAAAACCGCAACTTGTCTAAGGGATTTTCCGAAAAAGCAGAAAAATTCTGATAATATCCCAACATTTATTGGAATTATTCCAAGGGGATGACAAACCCAACAGACCAACGAAAAATTCTCGAATATCGTGTAAGTTATTATTATTATTATTATTATTATTATTATTATTATTATTATTATTATTATTATTATTATTATTATTATTATTATTATTATTACCACCATTATTATTATTACTATTATTTAAACATATTTGGGCATTTACCCCAAGAACTCATGGCTCATCGAGGGGGCTTATCGTGTAAGTGCACGGTAACATAGCAAATGTCATGTATTTATCTTGGATATTATAATATATTTGGGGCTAGGGCAGGGCATTTAGGGATAAATTGCATTTATTTTGGGCACCGCACGCGCCACTACTTCCGTAATAACCCCACATGAACTAAAATATTATAATGGTTGTAGCTATAGGTTGTACAGTCATTATACTATGAAACTGTGAAGTAACTGTTTAGAACGTTTAGTAATTATTTTTCATTCATTTAAAATTAGGCCAATGTACTCCATGAAAAGCACGGATGGGACGTTGTGGTTCTTTACCACCGCAAGCATGGCAGAGGAAACACAATTCAGTGCTTTGGCACCCGTGGAATGGGCAATGCATTTATTGGCACTGAAAAGACTGAGCAGCCAAAGCTTGGAGCGGCGTGCTTAAAGCTTTTCAAAAAGTTTACTAAAGGTAATTACCATTTTTCATTGACATTCTAATGTAGTATATATATTTGTGATTCTTTGGTGTGCTGTGAGCGTGAGCTCCTAGCTTATGTATTAAGTCAAATGAAATCTCCTTGCGAAATGGTTGCATGTTTTTGCAATTTTACCGGGGAAATTCTAAGAAACAGATTAAGAATTAATCACTAAGAATACAGTATTTTGGCCGTGCGAAACTGTTTCAATTTTGATAATCATTACGCCTTATGACATTCGATTCCTAACGATTTCATATAAATGCAATGCCTCATACAGTAGTTTCATCCTCCACCATATCTCATATTTTTGATAATAAGTTGCAGTTGATGTAATTCAATGTTTATAATGTCTTAATTTGCTTTCACTGTTTTATTGTCTAACAGAATGGAACGAAACCGATGAACCATTACCTGCAGTGGCAACATCATCAACAGTCCCTCCACACATGTCACCACACCCAACAATGACATCAACAACAACAGCATCATCAGCAGTCCCTCCACACATGTCACCACACCCAACAACGACATCAACAACAACAGCATCATCAACAATCCCACCACATATGTCACCACACCCAACAACGACATCAACAACAACAACAGCATCATCAACAGTCCCATCACACATGTCACCACACCCAACAACGACATCGACAACAAAACAGCATCATCAACAGTCCCTCCACACATGTCACCACACCCAACAACGACATCAACAACAACAGCATCATCAACAGTCCCTCCATACATGTCACCACACCCAACAACGACATCAACAACAACAGCATCATCAACAGTCCCTCCACACATGTCACCACACCCAACAAAGACATCAACAACAACAACAGCATCATCAACAGTCCCACCACACATGTCACCACATACAAGAAGGACATCGCCAACTACAACAGCATCAACAGTTCCTCACCCGGCTCCCTAGTTAGTGGCCTATTGCCAGGACAAGAAAATCCTCGCAATTGGCTATCCGATGCCAGATAGAAAGATAATGCATGGTAGGAAAGTGCTGGAGAGCCACTTATGTGTGAAGCTTAGCTACGCTAAAGAGAACATCCGCTCGCCGCTTGTGCTTGGAGACGAGGAAGAGAATACCTTCTTGCATAAAGATATGTTTTATGCTCTTCCTATTAAAAATCTTTTTTCTCTTCCCATTTCGCATCTATTGGCTGCTAACAAGGGCAATGCTAGCATTTTAAATTTAAGTCCTCACAGAGGGGCACAGTCATGAGCAAAGAGTTGCGGTCACTAGTCACATACCAAAGTTTGACGAATCTCACGAGGTGTGCGAGTTTGTGACCAGTTCAAAGTTAGTACTCCTAAAACCAATCATTGATAATGTTTATCATTATTTAATTCAAAGTTGTATAGTCAAAGTCGAACCTACCGAGTCGCATGCATAGCTCATGACCGCACTCCCTTAATCCAACGCCAATATAATTATGTATGTTATTATGTTTAATATGCTAAGTGTAAGACAACTACTTATCAACGATCATTTCTACTTAAAACAACCAGAATTTGGAACACCTTGGCAGACGTGCTAAACATTAGCCACCCAGCCTCATGCACCCTGTCAAATGGTGTTTTTAGTTTCAAGTCATCGTAAGGTTTCTCGTTTTTATAAGCTGTGTATTGTAATTAAGTTGAACAATTTATTTACGAGAAGTATAATCAATTTGGACCTGTAGTAATTAGCTATGCTGTTGCGGTAACCTCGTCATAGTCGTTCTTATTGTTATCTAGTTTTCACTTCCTACATTTCACTTTGTATCAAATATGGCGAAGCTAATAAAATAAAATGATGAAATGGTTGCGATAGCTTTGAAGCGATGGTGATTTTCAGGAATATACACAGTTCTCGTGCATTTCTGGCGTTTTTTCTTTATGTGGTTCCAGAACAACTTTTCACTAAACTGTACAGTATGTATTACTCTTACAGTATCTATATATATCCTTAAAAACTGTTACCCTTTACTCTCGTGACATAGAAACTTTGCAAAGTGCGGAAGATGTAATGTTAGTTATAGCGTTTGATTGGCCAGTAGAATTGACTGATAAACTAACTTCTGAACCGCGACGCGCACCCTTTGCGTCAAGAGTCTGTGAAGACAATATCACTGAAAGGAACCACAGTTTGCAGATAACATACTACAGTTATGAACATTTATCTCGCTGCAAGTACAACAAAAAGTATTCGATACTTGATAAAATAGCACCGAATGATTAATAATCTAAAGGAGCAGTCATGTAACGGCATTTTTTTTTTAAATAAACACGGCAGTGAAACCAATGTATGGGATGATCAGGAGTCGTAACCGAACATCAACCTGTTCTTTAAAACTTCTATCGTACTTTGTTAGTATTTATCTCCCGTCCGGCTACAATAAGGACGGCAAGAACTAAACGACTTGTCACATAGGTTTTTCAGTGGGATTACTCCAGAATATAGCATCTACAATGCCCGCGCGATATGGTTGCAAAAGCGTAGCCCTGTGCAGTAACATTTATATAATTGATGTAGTTTCCACACAAATAAAGACGCCTACACCACCGGCAATCGGCCTGGACCGATGGGCTTACATAATGCGTTCCTTTTTATTATTATCTATCATTTTTGGGCTCCCATCCGTTACGAGGAGCAAGTGTGTTGTAAAGTTTGTCTAGAATCACTGTTGATCTGCTGCACTTGAATTATTCTATTGTCTACAGACTATATACCCCCATAGGCGACAAGGAATGAAATGCGTGAAAAGCGAAAAATAGAGGAAACATTGAAAATAGACTAAAAACTACCACACAAACTGTTCTGAAATATTGTTTTCCGAACTGATTTACGATCCAAATGGGTTTCTTTTTGTTGGATGAGTATGGAAGCTTTTTTTTCGCATTTTACTAAAATATGGCCGTCCGTTGGTGGCGCACAAAATCTAACCCCTCCCCCCAGAGGTATAATTCCAAAGAGAGACTTTATCTTACACCCTACATTTCAACGAAGTAGTAACTAATCAACTGCTGAATCTTCATAATGTTGAATTTTGCCAACTTTGACAAATGAATCCCATGAAAGAAGCAATTGTGCAGGTTCCCCGACCCCTCCCCCCCCACACATACAAATATATTAAATTTAGGCGTTATCCGTCAAATATAACCATTATTTGTACAAAGAAAGTTTCCTAGACACAAAACATACAGGACCAAGTGTACTTTAGCTCCCGTCGACCGACGCGTCGGTCGACAATCGACCGATGCGTCGGCCGACAGTCGACCGATGCGTCGGTCGACCGTCGATCGACGCATCGGTCGACTGTCGGCCGACGCGTCGGTCGATTGTCGACCGACTGTCGACCGATAAGTCGGTCGACAGTCGACCGATGCGTCGGTCGACTCAGAGACGGCCGACAGTCGACCGACTGTCGACCGACCGTCGGCCGACAGTCGGTCGATCATTTTATGAATTGTTATAATAACAAGCGTCCGCATAAATTCTAAAAAGATTTTTCATTAATCGGCGATTGTACGTCGTCTCTGGGTAAATTAAAATGATGCGAGTTCTTGTCGCATTTCGTTATTCTTGCATCGCGCGACACTTACACTAGGCCAGCGCGATCAGCCATACGTGTATGAGCAGGGGCGGATAGGATTCTGATTTTTAGGTTCCTAGGCGCATAGATCTTAATGGATGAGTTGTTGGCGAAAGTGCAAGATACCCCTCGTATGATCAGCCACTTATTTTTACACGTTTTTTTGAGAAATATGGTATATATACTCCTCTCAAAAAACACTCGCCTGCTAACAGTCGGTCGACAGTCGGTCGACTATCGGCCGACAGTCGGCCGACAGTCAGTCGTCGACCGACTGTCGACCGATAGTCTTGTCACCGACAGTCGGCCGACGCATCGGTCGACAATCGACCGATGCGTCGGCCGACTGTCGACCGATGCGTCGGCCGACGGTGGACCGACGCATCGGTCGACTGACGGCCGACGCGTCGGTCGACGGGAGCTAAAGTACACTTGGTCCAACATACATAAAGAAGCTGATTTATTTGTTTTTTTTTTTTTCTATTTTGGATCAATTGCGAAAAAGGCCGTTGTAATCTTAACATCGCGTATGCGGACTTGAATACTGATACGCCTTGTGCGTAAAATGGACTTTTTCGCATATATTGAACAACACCAGAAGTTGCTTGTATTTCCTTTATTTGTGCTGGTATACAGTAACATATTATAAGCGCATTTATCACTGATAGAAGGACAGAAGCAAATAAATTAATAACAATAATGACCACATATTAGTCTGGCAACTCCTCTGCCGAAATCAGATCGGTTGAAGTTTCTTCTTAGATTCAGTATCACCTAATGACCTGTAAATATCAACTGGGACGACCAAAAACAAAAAAATGTTCATTCTTCAGGCAAGAAATGTCCGCGCTACTCGGATCAGGAGAACTTCTGCGTTGTTTATATTCTTGGAGTCTAGTTTGATTACCTTCTGTATTTGGGACGTCCTTGTCGTTACTTAGGGGGTCGTGTTTCCCTTTCTTTTCGTACACTGCACCGTCTTTTGTAGATCAAGGCCCGGTTGCTCAAAGCTTAACCCACGGTTAAGTAATTTCTGTCTATCGCGATTTAGGCGAAAAACTGCATACTTTTGATAGAAAAATTTACCAAACCGGGCCCAGGTCGACCTCTCTTTATTTGCGGTTCAAATTTCTTACTCATTCTATAACACGATCGTTTCTTTCCTACTTTATATCAATTGTGCTGTACAGTAAGTTCCATATGTCATGTAATGATTTCAAACAATCTTAACGATTCCCCGTTGGATTCGAACCAACATCCCCCATTTTGCGCAAGCAGGATTGCCATTGCAGGGAATGACACAGAAATTGCCAGTAAGAAAGTGTTTATGAAGTTTTTTATAATAAGACACATAACCAAGAAATTAATGTCAGCAACGATTTATACTTGTTTATTTGCCTTGCCAAAGCTTTAAAATGAAACAAAACAAAAATTACCATACGTAGAATGGTCTAGGCTCATGATGCTCTGGCAAACGGAAACAAACTCGTCAATCTGCCTGCTTTTCCCGATTACAATAGCAGCCCCATAGCCGTAATGGCAGTGACTATCAACGAGAAACAGTGCCTCTTCGTGGAGCGAACCAAAGAGCACTGTCTTATCGTCTGCGACGAAAACAGCTAACCTTCCCTGGTTCCCATAACAGAGACTGCGCGACTGATGTCCCAAGGTGGACGGCTCATGTTCGTCAAATACTCGGACTGGGAAGGGGACGGAGACAGAACCCTCAAAGGACGAACCCGCTACAACGGCAGCTTCGGCAGGAGAAAGGAAACGATGAGGCAAACTATTGCGTGAGCGATCGTAAAACTCATTTCCTAATCTTATGGAATCGCACATAAGGCGAAACCAGGTTGGCGGGAGACATGAAGCTTCAGAAAGAGTAAGTCTCCTATCATGTAAGCCTTGTGCAAATGACAAAGCGATGACACTACAAGCATTGCTGCCATTCCTTCCATCGAGAGTTGATTGACTGACGTGGTCTGGGAACTCCCACACACACACGCCGGACTCCATTAAACGCGATCGTATGCTGGTTTCCTCGTCAAGGACGTCGTTGCTTTCCTCTTCGAGTGGCTCATCATCATCATCATCATCATCTTCTTCATCATCATCTCTATCACTGCTTTCCCCTTCCTCGTCCAACTCAACATTCCAAGAGTCGCAATTTGTCACCCTTTTAAATGAAGTAGCAGCGTGCCTCACTTGGTACTTTGAAAAGGCCAAACCTTTGTTGAGTAAACCAATCTTTCCAGCGCACAGTTTCTTTGTGTCTGAGGTGGCAACATACCTCTTCACCTGAGAAACAATGCCAAATTGGAAAAGAAAATTGAACAATAAGAGAAAAAAAGGACGCGAAAGGTAATCAGTAAACTAAACGACCTGTAACTATAAATGGTGACTAACTAACTGACTAACTGAGTTACCCAATCAGGCAAAATATTTCCTGATATTTCAGACAACGTAGAAAGACAGCAAGAAGCACATGCAGAAGAACCCATTTCAGCAGAAGCGAAGTAAGCACTTGGACGACCAGGGCCAAGTTGCCAGGGCATACCTCTTCAAGTTCTGCTCTGTTTCCATCCTCGTTTTGCATGCCCGAAAAACCTATAGAAATAGAGAGCATAGTTTCACGTAAGCTGTATAGTTCTTTAGAACCTTTATTCAAGCTGGTATCATCTTTTCTTATAACAATATTAAATGCAGAATGCAACTATTTAAGCCACTACTGTAGTAAACATTCCAAAAATGGAAGAAACGATTAAACTCACATTTTAATTTCTCTTCCAACTCCGTTATCTTGGCAGACATTTCTCTTGTAAGCTTTAAATAAAACTCGATGAAGTTTGCCATTTCTTGTTTAACCAGAACAGCTTCCTCTCTCCATCTCTTAACCATTTCATAGCTTTCAACTGCCATGCGCTTCACCCTGACTGGTGTGTCTGAAAGATAAAATGAAAATGAACCTTCCAACATTGTTTCTATTTGATTTTATATGTATTTCCTATTCCTCATCCGTCTCTCTACTTTCATTTGTGATCATATTGTTTCTTACAATACACGTCAGACAACTAAAAACAGCTATCAAAATAATCTTTTTTGGCAAAGTTCTTAATACCCATCATTTCATTGTCCCAAGGAAAGTTCCCATTCATGATATCTGTCATCGTAACAGCTGGTCTTCTTCCTTCTTCGTTGGCTGAGTTGAACGTGACGACTAGAGACTCCAGTCTGGCTTTGTCATTGGCAATCCTCTTCCTAAGCTGAGAACGCTGCTTCGAGGAAGCTATCGATATTTAAAAAATGAAAAGAAAGAAAAATACAGTCAAAAGACGTGAAGAACAATAACAGAGTCTGAACATTTAATGTTAATTAAACCTGGACTTCTTCGGCAGGTTCTATGACTAAAGTCCTGTCTTAACAAATAAAGCAATACATTGATAACATATTTCTAACCAGCCAGTTTGTTCACTGTTGCTGATGTTTGGACAACGGAGTAATACAGCATTTCCATTTGGTCCTGAAGCCTGTCTCGAGAACTACTTCCTTTTGGCAAAAGCTCCACTTCTACAAAAAAAAAGAACCAACACTACATGATATGTATATATGCACACACACACCACATACACAAAGATATTTATTACTTTGAAAATGCAATTACCGGTACCTTGTGCATGTTGTACCACAATTGCTTTCCATGCCTCGTAGTCCACCTCAATCTCTGACAGACCAAGTTTCAAAGTTGTTTCTTTGAAACTAGTTTCTGATGTTTTACACATCTGCATTGCCTGAGCACAAACAACATACGTAATGTTACTCAAAATATAGCCTAACCCTAATGACAAATATAAATAATTGTTCCAAATGTATTACTGTACATAGGATATACAGACGCATAGACAATAGTTGTTTAACACAGCTGTAATGCAAAGAGACAATACTATTGTTAAAACAGTGGCTTCCTGTCAAGTAAGAGATTATGATCTTTGCGTTTGAATTTAATCACATAATACTAACCCTGCTGTATCTCTTGCAGAGACTATCAACCATCATAATAACTTTTCTTCGATTCCATGCTAATGCATGCTCTGTCAATAGCTCATCCCTGTCTGTCAAAACAAGTAATCAAGATTGACAAGTTGGGTGGCATTTAAAGCTGCAAACAGTCTAAATATTAATATAAATTATGTTCAAAATGATCTACATTACATACAAAGACATACTAGACAGTACAGAATACACAAATGTACACCAAAATGCACACACAGAAAATACATACAACATGTATTTAAATCTTATGTTCTAACATACTTTCAGGAAGCATGTACTTTGTGGTATTCCCACATCGTGACAAGTGAGAATTGATCTGTTCAACTTCCTCGCCCGTTGACCAAGCACTTCCTTCCTGCCATCGTCCACCCCATATAACCTGCAAATTTACAACAAAAGATTATGGTTGTTCAAGTAATTTAATTTTCTTCATGGTTGTATTTTGTATCATGTCAAAGCCTGTACAGAGTCTTTACATTCTCTGATTGAAATGTTTTGATTGTTAACATTTTAGTTGAAGAGCAAAGTTCAAATAAAGATACAGTAGAGATATATACCTGTAATATCAATGCAAACAAAAAAAAAAACAATAAATAGTTCTCCATAGAACATATTTACTGCCCACTGTGCCAATCCATGCCTGCAGCCGGCAATTTCAAGTCCAGTCTCATCCAGCCGTGCCCTTTTCTTGATCCTGTTGTTGGCAGCTCTCCAGTGTGAGTCACCACACCTATTATCATCCTCCTGTAAATTACCATTTTTTGATTTATTAAACACTTTATAGATTGAGAGTCATGTCATCCATCTTTCAGCAATGCAAAAAACAAAATGTGTTAGTAACTGGAACAGTTGCCTACGATATAGTGTATGGCCAGAAATTAGCTTCAATTGCATTTAACCACATCAAAGTCAGGAATGGTTTAGATACAGAATGTCGTACTGCTTCAAAATGACATAATAAACAAGAGCTGTTTACATTTTACATTACAACATACTAAGCTAGTATACTTATACATACTTTGCCTTTAGATTGCTTTGAATATATTTGCCTCATGTGTTCATCAACATTTGCCTTTTCTGCTATGAAGCTATCTTTGTAATAGGAAGGTCTCTTCTGGCTGAAATGATAAAATGTACAATCATATAACAGACACAATACAGAACCCAACAAACACTACATATTACACTGGCATATTAACATATAACAGTATTAAATAACCTTTGTCAGTAGTAATAGTACATTCACAATGTTATATTTATATGTACATGTCAGCTGAGCAATGTTACTGTACTGGATTTAAAGGCTACTTTTTGTAATATACTCAATCAAAACAGCTGAAACTGGAGTTTGTACAATTCCTGTTGATTTTAATTTTCCTTTAATATCCTTCATGGGCATTTGAACACAAGTTATATATTACTTACATTCCAGATGACTTATACCGGTACAACTTCATATTTCCATCAACATGACAAGAATGCTGGCTGATGGAGCATGAAGGACACTTCATCCAGTTCTGGTGGCAGAGTAGTGACAATTCATACTGACAGAATTTCCACTCCTTAAAAGACCTGCCAAATGTTGTAGAGTTGATTTTGGAGGCCTATCAACAAAGAACAAAATTTTATGGAAAAAAAAAAAAATATATATATATATATATATGTATAGAAACTGTTTTTTGGTCAAGTCATTATTTCTCTGACCATATATATTATCAATAATGGCCAATCATTAAGGATCATTAATAATGACTAAGTCAAACATTCATTATTTGACCATTGTAAACTTACTCTTCCTCTGAAAGATGAAACATCTTCAAGAGCACGGATGAATGCACTTTCAGATGTGCCTGGCATTCGTTTCTGAAGACAGTCCCAAAGCTGGAACACTCTTTGGTCAAACACATATGTTGTGTCAGTTGGACTACCTGGCCAGTATCCAGCCTTCACAATGTCACCTAGAGTACAGGGCGGAAGAATTGCTGCACAACTGTTGCACTGCACTCTGGTGGCATTCAAATCAAAACGTCCTAAAAATAAGTAAACAATAATAAAAGAATAAATAAGATGGAATAAAAATACAAAATTAGGTCAGAAGCAATAACATTATAAATTGAAAAGAAACATTTCATAATTCTCACTTGAGTTGTATGAAAATAGAAATGATCTAAATTTACAGTCCAGAGTGCAAGAATAATGTTACTGATAGGGAGATTGTGGAAACATGCAATAATTACCATGATTGTCGTTTGAAAATTTTTCCAAAATATAAAAACTACAAAATAATTTACCTTCTGGTGTGACAACAATCAATACTTCAGGGGCTGCTGAGACTGTGAGCAATTCAGCCTTACAAGAAGGGCAGCACTGAACACCTCCAAATGATACTAATTTTGCTAAAGGAAAAGAAATACAAATCAATTAAAACATACAAATATATTACAACAGAAAATGTGTGATATAAGAGACCAACAATCAATAGCTTTTCCAAACAAGGCTTAATTATGCAGGTTTAAATCCAAATCACTGCAGTTACATACGTATTTGCTTAAGGCAGCCATCACAATCTACTGCAGATGTTGGGGGAATCGGCTTGAAGTGGCCATCAACAAATGCATCTCTATCATGAAATGGGAGGTCTTTGTGATGAAATTCATCACATGGACCACACAACATTCCATGACACTCTGTGCATCTGACCACACAGTTTTCAGTTTGGCAAAGCTGACAGGTTGCACCCAACATGCCCTCATGTGTCACCATGGCTTCAAACAATTCCTGCCGACAGCTGCTCCAATTCTCTGACAATGAGGTCATGCGGTCTTCCCAAGTCTGTTTTGGTGGCTCATCATCGAGCAGAAGTTCTTGGCATTTTCCAAGAGCGTCTTCAAGACTGTGAGTTTTCATATTATAATTGTAATTTTACGTTTTTTTAAACATATTTTTACATCATTCAGTCTTATATCAACCTGTGTATAATAGTCTTGGTATTATCTTATTGATTTCAACATCCTATCAGCAGACAATATTTTATCACAGTGTTGATAAATACACTGAAACTCTGCGTCTTTTTGTAGATTTAGAAGTTAAAAAGCAAACACCAGCAGTGTTTATGGTAACAAGCATTCACTGCATAAACCTTACAACAGAGATGTACTGCACTAATTTCTTAACCACCACTACCAACCCGGTGATCAATGGCTATTCTTTGCAAAAACCACGTACAGTTACCTTCAACTTCTGTTGATTCATAACCACTCGGTTCCGTCGGTGGGTCGATGTATCCGGCAGCGGCTGATTAAAAAGAAATGAAAAGAAATGAAATACATAAAATACAAGTTACCTTGTTAAAAGAGCATATTATATTTGCATAAGATTTACCATCAACAGGTAGGTGAGTTTTTCCCGTTTTTCTGCTGCTCTGAGAATAACTCCTTGGTGGTGTTGGCCTGTACGGAGTCACTGTTTTACGGTTGCCGGTGGGATCCCGGTAAAACTCGTAACATACCGGCTTCCTTGGCTTCTTGGGCTCCTTTAAGAGTTCGTAACACTCCTGAACTGCTTCTTCCAGTTCTTCTTTTGGGGTCTTCTTTACCTTTCTCTTTTTCCGATTTCTGGACGCCATTTTGCAATTCACAATGTGGGCCACGATAAACTTCAGTATGTCCAGCGGCTACTCGCTGGAATGATCTATTGCCTTCATGATATTCATTAATCCTAGCGAGTTTGTAACTTCATGATAATCACTAATCTCAGCTCGAGGATGTTCAATCACGACCAATGCTAATAGTGACCTTAAGGTGATTCCATCGAAAAAGAAATAGTAATTGAATTTTCTTAAAACTTTGCACAATTAGTAATTACTTCTAGTACATTAAAAAAATAAAATAAAAATAGGGGGTCACCATGAAAAAATAAGCAATTTGATCATCTGGACGCTTGCCCTGAAACGCCTAAAAACATATTGTAATAGTGATTCAATGATAATATTTCAAAATTGAGTAAAGATATTTTGTCTAAATTTCGATATATCATGAGGAGTCGTATTTTCTTAAAATACATGAAATAAAAAAGGGGGGTCACCATGCTCGTTTTTGCGCAATTGTCCAGGAAAGGGCGAATTCACTTCAAAATACGTCTTTCCGAGAGGGGACTGGGGCGAGTTTCAACTTTAAAGGTGGCTGCTTCCACAAGGAACGACAAAAAATAAAACTTATTTGCGTAACGAGTATAAAGAACTTCCGATCTTGAAGTTTCGGTGGTTCTTAATGTCCACCATCTCAAAAGTGTTGTGCGCACTAAAGATGCGCAATGCAAAACTAGGGAATCACCTTAAGCAGCGACGACGAGAACGTCGACGTGGACGACCGGAAGTAAAAAAAGCAGATTATGCATCATTGCGCATGTCAATATGTACGTCACACGTCGTCCTCCTTGTGTTGAGAACGTGGGAGGGGTGATTTTGCCGTCTTCTGGTGAACGTAAGTATACAAACTGATTTTTTCTTACTTTCGGCTCATTTTGACCAAAGCATAATGTTCCCATGGAGCAAATACAAGTTTTCGTTTGTATTTCAAGGAGAAACTCACTGCGATCGCTTACATTTGGTTGTTTCTTTGCGTTTTGCAGCATCGCCATGGCGGATCAGCAAAGGTAATGCTGAATGAAATTCTTGACTGATTTGCTTTTGGTTGCATAGTTCGTGTAATGTTTATCCTCTTTCGATCATTAACAAGAATTTGCAATATTGTGAATCTTGAGTGCTGGAATATATATTTTTTTAGAAATCATATGGAATGGTCCGAACAGCATGATCAACTACTTTGCCGAGAAGTTCTTGTGTCGGAACCGTTCAGGTTTCCGAAACGGAGTAAAGAGAGGGGCGAGATATGGGATCAGATAGCTAAGAGTCTGAATGGAATAAGCCAACCGCAGTTCAGAGTAACCAAGAGGTCTGTGAGAGATCGTTTGACCCTTCTGCTCACCAAACACAAACAAAAGATACGAACGGAAGAGAGAGCTTCAGGAATAGAATGCGAAGAAACAGAAGTGGATGCAGCATTGGCTGATATTCTTGAGAAAGAAAAATTAGCTGATCAAGAGAGAGAGAAAGATGCGACTGTCACAGCAAAGAAAAATGCAAGCGACAAAGCCGCTGCTGAGGAGGTGAGGATAAAAGCTATGGAACGTCTTGGCACAAATAAAAGAAGACATGGTGCTGATATTGCAGAGGAAGGGGAACTACCACCAAAGAAGGGAAGAAGGCAAAGCTCCGACGTTTATCTGTACCTGAGAGAAAAACATGAGAGAGATTCGGTTCTCAAGAATGAAGAAATGGCTTGGAAGAAGAAGGATTACGAACAAAGAATGGTGCAAGAGCGACTCATGGAGAACCAAAACAAACAACTGCAGAAGCAGCAACAGGACATGCTGACAATCATGCAGCAACAGCAGCAAAATTTTCAGGCCCTGTTCCTGCAGCAACAGCAGCAACAACAACAACAAAACCAGCTTTTGGCGAACCTGCTCGAAAAGGTCAAGCGTTCATGAAAGTATTCCAGTATGTTTTGCTCTGTTTATCAACTACGAAAGGGAGGATTTTGAAAAGTACCAGTGTAGTTGGCAACTGGAAACTTGTTGTTTTTCATGACTGCTGTGTTTAATGTTTTCTGAAACAGCAACACTGTATTCCGTTCATTTTATGCACATGTTGTCCTCAGAGGCCTGTTGATTTGGTCGTTGAGTTTCTATTTTCATACATGACTTGGCAAACTTATTTTAGAAGACACTTATGATCACGCATGTTTGTGTGGTTTGACATTCTAAAAAGACTGAATTGAGATTTATCAAAATTATATAAACCTGTTATGTACCTGAAACAAGGACTGCAAGTGTTTATTTACATTATACTGAAGATGTTTGGTTTATTAAACATACATTGTGGACAGTTTCGTACCCTTTTCATATTTATTCAAGCAAAACAAGTCTTCATTTTGTTTTGCTTTGTCTTGTTACATTTATGGTAAAGTAGAGATCTCAATTGCCCTTTACTTTGGAATGTAGATCAGCTTTTCTGCTGGTATGGGACTCAGATAACCATGCAATGAAATGAAATGAACATGGCTTTATTAGGTAGTTTATGCAAAGTACTCCTGTAATGTTGGTGGATCCAACTGAAAAAAGGCTGATGTTTGGTTGCCATAAAGGCATGTGAGAGCATTTCGGAGAATGGCACACACAACATACATTTTACCAACGCTACTCAACCTGATTTTCAAATTTTTTTTGAAGTCCATAAACTTAAAGTAATTTATAATATCTCCAAACAGCCACTCAACTGACACTCGCACTGCACTCATTGCAGCATTATACTCCTGCATCTGAGGAGGTAGAACAGCATTCCTAAATGGTCCTTGCAAGTGCACCCTGAGTGGGTAGGCAGGATCACCATATAGGCACATTTGCTGACCAGTCGGAGAGACTGCAAACTGCTCCATAGTTTGTAGGAGGCCTGAGTCAGCCAGCATTCCAGCATCATGCTTTCTTCCCTCTGTAACCAACAAAAAACACAGGTCAATTGAACATAATGTGCGAGATAAAGTAAATATGTCCCAGTGAAATAAAGATAAACTTCCTTCCATTTTTAAAAGACTTACCAACTGGGCCATACAGGTTGCCAATTATCCCATTTGGCAAAGCAACAGATTGAAACTTAAGTGCATGCACCCACTTGTGTCCATTGTACACTATCCTTTGGTTTTGTCCCGGACGACATATCGGCCTGACAGTGCCATCAATAAAGCCAAAGCAGTTATCAAGTGGAGCACCGTGGGCAGCGATGGCATCAGCATAAAGCTGTAGCTGAGGTGGGCTCATAATTGCGTTGTTCCACTGAATGATTCTGTGCCCGTGATGCTCGTAGATGTAGTCCAGAACAGTGTTAGTAACCATACTTAAAACAGGCACTGGCCTCGCGAAGCGCGGAATCATGTCTCCGTACCTGCACGGGTAGGAGAGGCGTCTAAGCAGCATACAGAGGCCTTCTATGCCATCGCAGACGGAGCGTTGCTGACAGCGGAAGGTGGCTGGAATTTGAAGATGGTGTGCCAAGAGGGGAATATGCTGCTTTTGAACTCGAAACTCGGCAACGCATTCGGAGTCATCAAGTTCGTCTAAATTAAAAGCAGGATAACTTTGGTATGGAAAGTCGGGATTTTTCGATTGGTACAAGTCATGAAGGATGATCAACTCCTCGTCGTCAATTATTCCTTCGTCATGGTACAACAGAAGCACGTCTCGAAGTTCTCTTAAAGAGGCCATTTTATTCGCGAACTAAACAAATAGATTTGCCGTTCTCGTCGACACGCGCGGCTTGCTTAAGTTTGTTTTATCGCGCCAAAGGACGCGGTTCTCGTCCCAGTCCTTTTTATGCTCTGACGTCATATTCCCGTCCACGTCGACGTTCTCGTCGTCGCTGCTTAAGGCACAGACGGCCCAAGCTGATTGACTGTGTGACGTCACGGTCGGGTTTTATAAGCAAATGTATGGGATATTTTAGTCGATCGATAACTCGAAAAATATTGCGAGAATAAAGCTTAGACTTGCTAACCTTGTTGTTGTGGTGGTTTTCTTGCTGCTGTAGCGATTTCAGCGTGTCTCGCTGAATGAGAGGAAAAATTCAGCGAGACACGCTGAAATCGCTACAGCAGCAAGAAAACCACCACAACAACAAGGTTAGCAAGTCTAAGCTTTATTCTCGCAATATTTTTCGAGTTATCGATCGACTAAAATATCCCATACATTTGCTTATAAAACCCGACCGTGACGTCACACAGTCAATCAGCTTGAGCCGCCTGTGCTTAAGGTCACAGTTCTCTCCACTTTCCGGTCGGTCGACACTAGATAACATAGGGTGGAGGACCCCTGAGTTTACGGAATATTTCCGACTTTACGATGACGTCACACGAAACCACAATTCGGAAAAACAAGATGGCGGACATGCGAGCGGTTTGAAGCGATGCCCAACGGACGGTATTTTCCAGAGTATTTCGCCTTGTTATTCACTCATTCTTACTGTTACCAATTTCTATGTACCGATGCATATGAATCGGCATTTAATAGTCCGTGCAAAAACCTACAAAGACTCTCAAGCGGTATGGGTTACCTGACTGGGTGTTAACGACGCGAAACAGACTACAAGACACTTTACAACATAGGTTGAGGTAACCGATAATATTAATTAAGAAATTAAGAAATAAAAAGAAATTCACGCCAATCGCGCTGTCCTGTATATGTCACATGTATTTTTGGAGAGAAATTTAGGGTGATCGAGATGCAGAGATAGATGAACAATGGTTGACTATGGCTTCGTAAACTCTGCCGAAGAGGCCTATAAGTTCATTTCAGAATACGAAGTAAAGCACGCAGTAAAGTTTGCCTGCTACAAGGATGACAAAGGCTTTGAAAATGCAGGTAAGCGAATTATTTCACCCTGCCTGGTTTTCACTAAGTGGCATATGTAATGATATACAAGCATCAGATAAGCATAAACATAACAACCAATCGAGCATAAGAATCTTAAGGTTCTTATGTTTACGCTCATCATACTTATGCTTATGTCAATAGTGAAAACCAGGCTTTAATTGACCTTGGATAAATAGTTCCATGCCAGACAAAGGAAAACAGTTACTATGTACAATACACTTCTTTATGAAATGTCTTAATTTTTTTCAAGGAATTGAAATTGAATAACTGTGTCCAGATAATGCTATAAACTGACCGGTTAGAAGCAAGCTGGAAGAGTAATTGGGATGTCAACAGTGCTAATAAAAAAGGCTTAAATTAGGGATGCTCATAATTATTTACCATGGTGAGGGGTGGGGGGTTGGGATTAGGGTCTCTCTTTTCATATGGAGGGGAGGGGCATGAAATTTTCAAAGTTAAAGCAGGGGAGGGGGCAGAGGCAGGGGCTATGACATGCAGTTTAGAGAACCCCAACCTGCCACAAGAGACGAAAACACACCAAACAAGTGGAGACAGATGACTTCAGATGACATCACATTTACTCACTGCAAAGGAAGGTTCATTTCCTCCCACAACTGAGTTCAAGTAATAACAACAACAACAACAACAACAAAATCGCTTTATTCATAACCTTACAGTAATATAAAAAAATACAGAGTAACAATCAAAGATAAACTATTTGTTAAAACAAGTTATTTGCACTTGAAACAGAACTTAGATGCTATGCAAATAAAATCTTGCTGAGCAACTTAAAGTGTTGCTAAGACAAAAATGGCCTCAATCTCATTACTCTTATTTGAGAACCATTACAAAATGAGGAAGAATGGCATTTTCTGTTTGTCAATATCTCATCTCATTCAAGAGATATTCAAGATTTTGCAATAATATTATGCTAATGAGCAGAGCTATGATGTTACTTGGTTGACAGACAAGAGGGAAATTTCAAAGTGTTGAATATTTCCACAAATATTAGATAAAAAGGATTGAAACTTTACATGCTCATGACAATTGAGGACTTGCACATGATCATGATCATGTTGCCATGGAAATATTTTCCCCTTGTTACCTCTTTTTATTTTTCAGAGTTCACGGCTCTCTGTGATGGGAGCAGAAGTCATGGAAGTATTTAGCATTTGTAGATGGAGTTCCTTTGCTTCTACCAGTTAGTTTGGGTGGTGCAGCGGAGGGTGTGGAAGATCTACCACACATTTTGGAAGAACAGGGTTACAGGTACATGCCTATAATTCCAAAGGAAAAAAAAAAAACAGCCAAATACATGTAAATTTGAAATAATTTAGTGCAATGATGTATACTGTTCCTCTTTCTATCTTGTTTGACACTAAAAGGTATGAGCTAGAGGCTGCAACCCTTTGGTCACCAGTTGGACATTACACCACCTGTTTCAAGTTTAAGGGCCAGTGGATGTTCTATCATGGGATGGCAGTGAAGTATGGAAGGGGACTAAGACCATACAATGGAACACTACAGGGATACCATTTGTCCCATTGCATCTATGTTAATAGGCTACTGAAATGAGAAACTGTGTCAGCTGAATGCACTAGATGTAAAGCCCTGGCCAAATGAGCTGTGTCCATTTGGCCACCCAGCTGTTGCATGAGTTTTGATCTTACTCAAAATTTTGTGCAACATTTGTTTTGTCTGGGGTGTTGGTTTTGTTTTGCAGTCATTTGGCCACCTTAATATGCAACATTGTAGTACACTGGAGCAGGTGCATCTTCCAAGAATTCTTATAGTATGATCTTCTATGCTACACGAAACATGTTTGCTGATTTGGCCACCTCCATAAAACATCGCTTTCTATTGTTACCTATTGAACTCTTGTAACAAATAACTGAAAGTTCGTTGCCTTACCTCAACCTATGTTGTAAAGTGCCTTGTAGTCTGTTTCGCGTCGTTCCCAGTCAGGTAACCCATGCCACTCGAGAGTCTTTGTAGGTTTTTGCACGGACTATATTAAATGCCGATTCGTATGCATCGGTACATAGAAATCGGTAACAGTAAGAATGAGTGAAGAACAAGGCGAAACACTCGGGAAAATATTATTGGTTACCTCAACCTATGTTATAAAGTGCCGCTGTTTCGCGTCGTTAACACCCAGTCAGGTAAACCATACCACTCGAGAGTCTTTGTAGGTTTTTGCACGGACTATTAAATGCCGATTCGTATGCATCGGTACATAGAAATCGGTAACAGTAAGAATGAGTGAAGAACAAGGCGAAACACTCGGGAAAATATTATTGGTTACCTCAACCTATGTTATAAAGTGCCGCTGTTTCGCGTCGTTAACACCCAGTCAGGTAACCCATACCACTCGAGAGTCTTTGTAGGTTTTTGCACGGACTATTAAATGCCGATTCGTATGCATCGGTATATAGAAATCGGTAACAGTAAGAATGAGTGAATAACAAGGTGAAATACTCTGGAAAATACCGTCCGTTGGGCATCGCTTCAAACCGCTCGCATGTCCGCCATCTTGTTTTTCCGAATTGTGGTTTCGTGTGACGTCATCGTAAAGTCGGAAATATTCCGAAAACTCAGGGGTCCTCCACCCTATGTTATCTAGTGTCGACCTTTCCGGTCTTTCTAGTGATTTAGTTAAAATGGCGGCCCCCGAAAGCCTTTGCGAACCTAACCAAGGAATTCTCGACACACAAGAAGAAGAGGGTAACGTGCTCTTCCTGAACTCACAAAATACGCCGAAATCGATTCATCTAAACTTTGTGACATGTTCCATCTAACTGCAGATAGCCAGCAATGGATAAAAGTAAGGAATCGGCATTTAATAAGGTACGTTCCTTGTCGAAAGCAGGCGAGGTGTGGGAACCGATGGAAATCGAAACAACTAAAGGCCAAAATCCAGTTTCAGCAGTTATAGTTACTGTTTGTATCATTTTATACCAACATTACAGAAAACGAGCTGTAAAAATCTGTGTAGCTCGATCGTGCGAGTCTGGGGGGATCGAAGTTCAGCTGGGTTTTCGTGCGATTTTATAGTGTGCGCTAGTACTGCAATTTAAATTATGTTTAAACCCACATTTGTCTTTGAGTCTGGGGGGATCAGAGGTCTGAGTGGTGTTCACATTTCGGTGAAACTGACTATTTCTGAACCACACAAGCAACACTTTCCAAAAGCAACTGAGATATCGTACGTCGTCGCCGCCATGAGAGTTTTGTGCTTGCTTGGTGTTCTCGCAACCAATCAGCTTACACCAACTCGATGCGTCATAACTTTTCCCGCTTGTGATTGGTTCCAAGACCAATCACGTGATAAGTCTTGATGACTGCATTTGCCTGCATTTTTCTTTCGTGCGTTGTACGAATTATTTAAAACTACTCGCATTTTTTGCGACAACAATAGCAACAGCTGTTCGTTCTCTGGAAGAAACCTGTGGGACCAAGGTAGTAGGGGAAACTATTTTAGTTTTAATATGTTGCAAAGTTTATTTCATCTGGTTCTATCTACGGATTGGATTGGGGACCAATAGTTTTATTTGAGATGGAGGCAGGTGACCCCTACATCGCAATTTGGTTTCTATATTTCCTGAAAATTTAACCTGCCCACAAATGTAGGCCTAAAAGATTGTCACACTTTTAGAAATAGTTACAAAATTCATTCAAACTTTTAACAATAACTTATATAAACCCAATATATTATTTTTTAAGTTAATTTTATTGATTTATTGTTAGGAGAATTTGAAGACAGGATCAGAACATGACATTGGTGTCAAAGGAATAGGAAAAAGGACAAAATTGTCAACCAGCTACAAGGTACTTAATATATAGTTCCCCCAACTTATCCTAAGTAACATTAATGGATGAGTAATGGATAAATCAAGTTAAAGCTGGCATAGGAAAGCAAAACCAGCTTAACACTGTTAAAGAGGTTTGAGGTGATGTTTCGAACATAATTAGAGCAAGTGTGCATGCTCTTGCTCTGCAGGCTAATTTACTTGAAACACCAGTTAAATTTCTTAACAATGCTTATATATAGCCTTCCCAGGTTATATACTGATACAAAACTAATTTCTTTCTGTTGCTTTCTACTGTATGCTTGGTGTTGTAATCTATTGAATAATATGTTTTTAGGTTATAGGGCTTCGAGAGCCTGGTGTTGTAGGAGGACATCCAGGAGGAAGTAAGTATTATTTTCATTTTATACATCACAAAAAAGACAAGTGTGCCATTACGATTGATGAGCAGTCTCCCTTTTCTCTAAAAATATCACAGATACTGTATAATGATGTGATTCATTTATGTGTTAGTGACCTTTTATGCCTCTTTTAACTGGTTTATTTTTTACTTTTAATCTAAAAACCAAAGAGACCACAGTTTTATGTTATATTTTTATTATTATTATAATTATGATTATGATTATTATGATTATTATGATTATTATTATTATTGTTATTATTATTATTATTACTATATTATTATAATATTATTAAAATGTTATTATTGTAGTTTAGACAGTATTATACGAGTCCTGAATAAGGTTGTTATGAGTCCAGTATTAACATAAACTGAAGCAATATTATTGAAAATGATCCTGGGGCACTTCCTGTGTTTCCTCTATTATTGTTATAGGATATTGTATATTGCTGGATAGAGTATATGGTTTTCAAGTTCATCTAGTTTTAGGGGAATTCATTATGATGTTTTTACACTAAACAGAACATCTGGTGTTTTGAGCAGGGGTGCATGCGTGTGTGTGACCATGCAACTGACACTCCTGTCAAATATACTGTAGACTGTGTTCTATGCTGTCACAAGAAATTTTCCAGTCTTGCAGAGGGTCATAAACCATTCAAAAATTAGGGTGGTAAAATATTTACAGATCTGGGTCTTATATATAGGGTCCTGGTATCAGCAGCACCCACTGCCCAATTTTCTTTCAAGTAATTCCCTCCCCTTCTCTCAGGTAATTGATTAACCAGAACCTGAAACCTTTCTTTGACATAAATTATCACAGCAGTGAACATTTGTTCCTATGACTATCGCATGGGCAATGGTGACCCCATTGGTTATGATCTGTGGGAAGTGATTGGACCCCAGTTCCTTCCACGCAGCGAGCAAAGATCTCTGGATGAGATTGAAGTAGATGGTGCAATTATCATCATCAACAACAACAAGATAAAATCAAAAAACATGAAATTGTGGATCAGAGATCTGATGACTGCCCATGGACCCGAGATACCCATTGTCGTATGGGAGATCAGGAGTGACTATGGTGCCACTTCAGTCTCTCAAGATGGAAATATCCAGGTGTGTTGCAAGTGTATTTCTTTTCCTTTATGCACATTAGTGTTGTAAACAGCATACCTATACTACCCTAACAGTACAGTAAGAAAAAAAAGCCATTATCTTTGCATTTTTGCAACTGTTTGATATTTACATATACAATAAAGGTATCACTTTTGTCAGTCCAGACAACCCTACCTGCAGCGTGAAAATGGACCACTTTCAGGTGGATCCACCACATCAATACCATAAATGTTCTAATAAGCCCTATTCTACAAGGTCAATTTGATTTTCATTCTGTCAACTTGTTCCCACATCTAACTTTGCATAGTCTTTGTTGACCAAGAATACAGTACTTCCATCTTATCTTTTTTTGCATAAATCCCCTTCTTCTACAAGGCCAATTTTCAAATAAGCACCACCTATTGGGCCATTTGTGGTATCTTAGTGGGAAATGAACCTTCTGCAATCTTGTTTCAGAACCATAGTCTTTATTACACCATAAGAAGTCAATCTGTAAAAGAAATACACTGTTTGTGCCAATTAAGTTCAAGTGCATAATTTGAACTTTTTTATTTTCTTCTCAGCACTGTGTCACTGATGCTACAAGGGGCCTTGAGGTTCCATTTCAGTACCTGGCCAGGGTACTTACTGGAAATAACAACCTGGTTCTCCAGTAATCAGGTGGATGACCACTAAGTACCCCTTTCCCTAGCATTATTTAGGCTTTGTCTGGGTACTCAGCCACTGCTTTTTTGTGTTTGCTGTTTTCATTTTGTTTTTGCTTTTAAAGCTTTTTGGATTATGGCATGTACACCTAAATGATATACTGTAGCTCACTCACAGTTGGGAATGGATTGTGGTAACTTTTTTTTTTACTATCTGTTATTTTGTCCCATAATTTTAAAGTGACTGAAAAGAATATTTTAACTTAGGATAATTTTATTATTTTTGTTCATGGGGCCTAGCCACTCTCAATATTTTCTTTTTTATTATTTTAAACTCATGTTATGTTATCAATAAGAGAGCAGACTTGGCATTTCATAGGGCGAAACTCCTAAACTAAGGATTCAAATTATCTGGTTACAGTTGATGTATTTTCTTCTTGTTATTCTGAAAGACTAAATGCATCACACACTTGTATACATGAGTGTCTAAAATATATTGTAGGCTTTATATTTTAGTCTTCAAAGAAAAATTACATGTGCCAACAATCCGTGGAGCATTTTTGTTTTGAGCAATGTAAATCAACATTTGGCAAGTACAACCAAACCAGTTATCAAAGTTGCATGAAGTAGCATGCTTGTAATTTTGATAAATGCAGTTTAGATAAATAAAGATAGATTTAGTCAATACTTTACTTGAGTTTGTTTTTGTCTCTGTGCCTACATGTAGCTAGCTATACTTCATATGAGCTGTCATTATACATGATAAAGCTTGGTCTATAAGCATGTCTGCTAATTATTGGATATGACACTTTCTCCCTTTTGCACTCCAGAATAAGATGGTGGTAAACAATTTTCAATTTTATTATAACTGCTGTACACCAAGAAGTTTTCAGCACCAGTAATTTTGCAAGCTTCAACAAGATTGAAATATGCTATCTACAACTATAAATAAATAATGCTGGTCTGTAATCACATTTTCTCTGATGCACTACATGGAATGAACCATAAAAGACTATGCAACTACGTGCTGTATCTACCTTGTTTCCGAGGAGTTTGCTTTTGTTTTGCGAGCTTCAAGCCTTGGCTAGTACTGTGCTAATCAAATTCCTGATCTCTTTAATAGCTGATCGACGAGCTAGCTGGGTCTCTTAATCTAAAGACCAGCTAAAAATATCTTGATCTTTTTAGACCGAGAGATAAAACATAGTTGGAACTGATGAACATGTACTAAAATGCTAACTGGCCAAAAAATCAAGGATAAAATATGAGTTTCATCAAGACTTGATTGATGCAGTTCATTTTTTTACTGGTATGTTAAGATGGCTGCCCTTGCTCGTAGGTAACAGTGATAACTTGCACTCAAACCCTTCTGGTGTACTCACAGGAACAAGTCGGATGCTGTGGGCATCATCTTCTCATCCCTTCCTCTCATGTGAATCAGCACTAATATTGTGATTATATCACATTACTGTCACATTCACACCCTGTTGCTCATTCTGAACCTTGGCCTGAGTTGCTTGTGAGTCTTCAGATGGTTTGAGCTGCTCCAACGAGCTGCTGAACTGTTCTGTGATAGTTTCCCGTGTATCCATCGTAACGGGTTGCATTTCCATGGGGTTGCTTTGTTCCTCGGGTTTTGTTCTTAGAAGATCAGTGTTTTCATGACTTGTTGTGTTTGATGTCTGTATTGGTGTACTAGCACTTGAGGCTTCTGTAACCATGGCTACAGGCTGTATCTCCATAGCAACAGACTGTGGTGATTCTATGGGCACTTCGACCTTTTCTGACAACTGTGGAAAAAATATGTTTGGGAGTCAGTGCTACCACATTGAACAACCAGTCACAGGGAAAAACCACATTAATCTGCTTTGCCATGTAGTGGTAAGTAAACACCTGTATAAGAGAGTATTTGAATTTGAATATTGTTGCAAACAAAAATCTCATTCATAATAGTTAATCACCTGAGATTCAAAAACAGCTTCCTTCACCAATGAAGCCAAGTCAAGGCCAATCGCTTCACGCTTTGCAAACGGCTCTCCATCGCTGGTCATGTGATGGATGCCTGCAACTTGTATGTTATCTGTTGACAATTCCTGGGAGGATTCAGTGTTGGGTATTGACACTGTGTTCAACACAGCAGCCACTGCTGTTTGAGTGGTGAGTAGTTGGCCTGAAAGATAAAAGTGTAGGGTTGGTAATAATTATTTTACTGAGTCAGTGAATCTTGATTTTCATTCGGTATAGTGGGGCAGGTTGGGTAAAATTAGAACCTAAATGTGAATAGGACTTTAATGACAAAAAGTGAAAGCAGAAACTCAGACATAAAGGGCCAATGACCAACCCTCAATGCTTTTTTCAATAGGACATTTTGCGTGATAATGTTCTTTGATTGTAGTCAAATGACATCATAACACAAATGTCCTATTGAAAAAAACAACAAGAGGGTTGGCCATTGGCCCTTTATGTTCCGAGTTTTCCTTGATGAGGAAATAAAAAGCATAAAGTTCACCATGCATTTCCTACTTGCATTATGAGTGACTGACTCACCTGCAGACTGCACTTGTGTTCCATCTGCTGTTTGAATCTGACCATCATCAGTAACAACTCCGATCACTTCTGCATCAGCCCCATGGGATACCCCTGGCTGCAACACAGTCAGAATACTCCCTGCCGTCTGTCCTTGAGTGGTTAGATAAGCTGTGTGACCAGAGTTCTCTGTGTGCTGTGGAATCAGTGTTAGCGTCTGTGGAGTGGAATCCGTGTCGAATGTGCCTTGTGCAAGACTTGTAAGCTGTGATGGCTGCAGTGTGGAGAAGGCAAGTGTCGTCTGGTTTTCACTGAAGGTGTTGTTGGATGTGACGACAATTACAACCTGACCTACAGAAAGATTTAACACAAAATTTGTGAAAAACATTTAATGTGGTCAACAACTTGGTGCAGTAGCACAAAATGTTGACACCCCAACCTTAACTCTAATCTCAACCCCCAAGGGTGCATTTGTACTTCTGAGTTATCAAGGGTTCGAGTTACCAGGATTCCACTGCATGAATCAATGTCAGATGGAAGCCTGAGGCCCATGCTGAATGATACAAAAATAAGCAGGACTTATTTTGACTTTACTGTGCCAATTCACTATCTCTGACAGCACCTCCCTCTCCTTGTCCTCAGCTTAGTTGGCAGGCCACCATTCCTCACCTTCCCCTCTTCCTGTGTTCTGAGTTATAAGTATCTGTGGTTGTTGTTGGATGTTTATTTCGCCTGCCCCATCCTGCTCCGTCGTCACCTCCTGACCATGAAGCTGTTGCAGATGATGCTGCAACACTTGCCGCTGCCTCTCCACAGTGGACTGACCCATCTGCTCACTTGCCTGCTGTTGCAGCATCTCACGCTGGACCTGCTCTGTCAAGGTCGGGTGCTCGCCATTTCCCTGCTGATCTTGGTGTAACTCTACAGCTGGTGAAGCTTGGTGTTGAATGCTGGCCACAGCTTGTGCCGCCTGGAAACTTTCTGATGCCTGTGCTGCTTGGCAGTGCTTCTCAGGTGTGTGCTTTCTCTTGCGCGTCCTTTCCTTGGTCTGGGTTGTTGCATTTGGGATATTTGTGAGCTGAGGGAATCAACAAAATAATAGCATAATATTAGCATTGTTAGCTTGAACTAAGGACATTAAAATTACACACCTAAACCTGATGAAGATGTATGATGATGTGATAAGCATCCACACAAAATGAAAGAAATTATACAGTTTGATGAGCCACATACATGTAAAACAAACAGTTTGAATGAAATTATTTGTATGAATGTATTAAATGCTAAGTACTATACATATTGAAGTATTGCAGAGAAGTGAAAGTGACCCATAACAACATTGTTTGAAAGACAAACTTACAGGTGGTAATGGAAGGAGACTTCCCTCAGCAAGTGCCACTTGCGCCTGGTGAATATGATTCTGCATATCAATGATGGTGGGGAAGTATGACTTGTTGTGCCGTGGCGGTGCTTCCTGCCCAGCAAATAGCTCCTTCTCCACATACTCCTTCAGGCAGTGTTTGACAGTATAGACACCTGTTAACCCTCGAGCTACAAGTTCTTGGATCTTGGTCACAACTTGAGGGTTCAGACGTTGTCCCTCCACCTCTCCAATGCTGTTTGGTGCCAAAGGTATAATCTGTGCATCATCGACGTCATGATACTCATGTGCTATTGGGAGCGGCAGCTGAACGTAATACCTGAGTCAATAGCAATTATATAAAAAACATGATGAAATAAACAATAATAGAGTAATGAAGAGATGAAATGAAAATATATTTCATAATCTTTGGCTTATTGGTATTATAGACTTTTTCGAGAACTTTCTGGTTGAAGTATTTGACAAAGCATTTTGGAGCAAAAGTATTACAACTGAGGGATGGGTTGTTAAGGAACAAAATAATGGATCCAGCACAAAATAGGAGACTTCATATGAGCCTTACTTTGTACTCTATTTAATCATCTGTATCACTGTGGACCTGTGCATGTACTGTTAGCTTGTTAGAACATAAATTGATTTGTGATAGGTAATATATAATGGTAGAAGACAGATCACCAGAGGGGGATTCCCCTGCTCTTATCGAGTAGTGTGTCAAGAATCAGATTCCAACGCTAGGAAAGACGAGCCCGGGCTGTATTAGTGACAAACCGCCATGCTAACCATGAGAACATGCCACCTGAGAACACCCCATACAAACATGTACCACACTCTACAAACCTTTCTTCTCCTCCTGTTTCCACTCCTGCAAGTCGTAGTGCAGTCAGTGCCCTTTCTTGAGCCTGTCTCACATTTTTACCCTCCAGGTTGGGATCAATATGGCACCCTGGGAATTTCCGTACTTTTTTAACATAAATTCGAGCAGGGCATGTTGGTCTGTGCACTTTGCGTGCATTGCCACATTCATCATATTCTACTGGTTTCTTGTTGCTGGTACCCTTGCGTCTTGGTCCAAACTGACATTCCATTACTGTAGCTCGCCGACCTGTAATCAAGTATGAAATGATATACATATAATTAATTTTATATCAAAATAATATAAATTTTTAACTTTATTTTTTTAAATAAATATTATCTCAACACTGAAATGCAAGTAGCTGCCAACAAATCGTTATGAATGAGGGTAAAGTGATCTGACCTAAGGAAAGTCAATAAATATCTAGTCAAGAAGTTTACTGAAGCCATAGATATTTAGAAATTCCAGGTAATTTCAAAGTGTGATTTTGGACTTTACATGTTTGTTAAAGTTTGATGGGCTGAGTCGCTGGCTTGATCGATATGGGATTCCATAAAAACTGCAAGTACTATATAATATATTGTATATCTAACCAGGAGACACAGCTTGTACAATGCACGCCTCAGTGAGTGTATGAACCTACCGGTATTCAAGAACGGTATCCCATCGTAAGGAACATACTGCGACCTCCACATCAACCGAATGGATGGTTTGGCTGAAGACGGGGATTGTCGCGTACCCCAACAGGAGTTTGTGTTCTGTTTATGCAATGTTAATATCAAATCCAGCTCAACCTCGTTGGTTACATAACCTCTGTAGGAATCCCCAATTAATTCACAGTCGTGCAGCCGCGCAGCCCAGGGAGGTAAATTTCCAGGTACACTGACAATTTGCATAGAATTGCAATCTGCATTCGTGGTTACAATGCTAACACTTTCTGTCGGGATCATGAGCGTTTCCTGTGAGACAGTTACTGTTTCTTGTCCCTGGACGGTGTTTGCCTCCATCACTTCGCCGGTTGTGGTGTGTAGGATTGTTTGCGCCTGATCGTGTGTGATTCCCGCCTCGTTGACTGCGTGAATCCCTTCAGCCGATACGACAGAAATGCAATCCGTCGAGATTGTTTCCGAAACGCTGCTGTTGTCTGGCAAACTGACCGTTGCGATCGCCGTAACGACCCCGTTTTGCTGAGAAATACTCTGCAAAGTCGTGGAAATACTTTCAGACAAATTATCCTGGAGGGCCTGCGACGGAGAAACTTGAATGCCTTGCTCGTTCGAAGTGGCAATCATTTGCGTTGGAATGGTTTCGCTTACGATCGCTTCGGCTGTTGTCGCCGCCATCCCGCTTAACTCCGATCAGGACTCTGGCGATGAATGAAATAGTTTCTGTGTTTATACTTGAAATCGAGACAGGCCGAGCGCTAAAAATAAAGTATGTAGAGCCTCAACCTCATCCGAAAAGAAGAGCCTCGCTTTACAACGACTGCCTCGACCGCGTGGCGGGGAAGGAGCACGCCCGTGAGGTGAGCTGGGATGTCTTAGTTTCCCGGATTTAGGAATGGGAAACTCGGCCTTTTGGATTGCGGACCCCGTGCCACGAGAGGAGGTGGTAAGAGTTATTCTTACAATTTGCTTCCAACGAAATTCTGTGTCCGCTGTCATTGGTGGGACCTACCTTTGCTAGTTGAACTTTGAATACCGTATTTCCTCGAATAAGCATTTATTTGACTGATTTCGTTTTGGAGGGCTAATGAGATAAAAACTATCATCACCGATTCCACCTAGGAAAAGGAAGAAATTAATAAATTTTCTTTTGAACAAGTTTTTTTCCCATGCAGCTGCATGACATTAATTTCTGGTGAGATATTATCTAAACTGTTACCTCAACCCAATCCGCTTCCCTACCCACTTATCTCCAGCCACAGAACACACTTGACAGCATTTAATAATAATACAATAAATAATAATAACCTTTATTTATATAAGTGTCTGGGGTATTTAGTTTTAACAAACTAATTGGGGACACTGTACTATCTACCTAACCTAATCAGTGCCTGAAACTTGTCCCTGTTCGCCGGGTAGTTTTTTGAATTATAAACTTTGATTCTTCTTCAACCCAAGCTACCGGAACTCTTTTAACTATTTTTAGAGGGCCTGGGAGGGGCGCGTATTCGGGAAAGGGTGCTTCTTCGACTTTTTCTTCTCTTTTCTTCAGATTTTAATAGTAGACGGCACATTGCGCTGTTGCAAAGCAGTTTGCGGTAAAAAGGCAAAGAGATTCGTGTGCTAGACAGTCACAACTCAAGCCGGAATGTGTTCTGGCTTGCTGTAGAATTTTTCAGTATTATGGACACACGGACACACATTGCTCTTGAGTATTAAAGCGCCATTTCGGTGTGATCGCAAAGAGAGACGGGCCATAAAGATTATTACAAGTGTGTGGTTTTATTACCGTTTCACCAGAGCCGGTAGCTCATACGTTACCCTTCTTTTAACCATATCTTCTTTGAATTTGATCCACTGGCCTTGACACAGTGCGCTGTTGCAAAGCAGTTTTGATGTAATTGAGGGAATCCATATAATGGACCCCTTCGCGGATTTCGATGCATGATGGGTATAGGGCAAGAACCGAGAAGACCGAACCGCGAAGAGAAATTAAGTTGTATAATAAATCTTTATTTCCTGACTGAGCTTCACTCCCACACTCCCAAACTATGGCCAGGGAATAAAAATAAAAGAAAGAAAGAAGGAAAAAATCTACCAATGAAGACTAGAGCCGGACACGGCTGCCGTATTGAAAAAGTTTTTATTGGTTCTTTCTTGGAAAAGGAATCGACCTTGTAGGCATATGTGAAGTAATACGGGCAATATTTTCTCGCAACTCAGTCGCGCATTATGTTGCGTTGCAAGTTGTACCGTACTGCGACACGTATTCCCACCATGCAAGTTGCACGAGTAAGTGGCGAATTTTGATTCGTCTCAAAGCGTGGCCATCAATCTTCTTCGCTGTCACCAACGGTTTATTTTTTCACCAATTTATTCAATCGATCGAGAAAAATTCAAGTAAATTTCTGAACCACAAGCACTCACTTGCACTCTCGAGTGTAATCTGTAAGTGCGCTAGAACCAAGTTTTCCGTTTTTATTTTTTTGAAGTTAAATTTAGGTACGGAAATACGAAAGTGAATAGGTTGAATTAGGTGTTAACAACTGTCTTGTGAGAACAATGCGCGAACCTGTATAGGATAGTCTAATTTTATAATGATACCTGATTCTGGTAATCTGCGGAAAATAAATAGCAAAGTGTAAATTATTTCGAAACTGGGGACGAGCGCAGATCTGGGCGTATCGAGCGTACAGTATGTGGGTTTATAATTCTATACTTGTGTAGTGTTTTTCGGCTGGAAAATCTTAATCGGTTAATTTACGCTCGATTGGGCCTAGTTAGTTTGTCATGGCGCCAATTGTCGCTCGATTGGGTTCAAGTTTTGTGCGCGCGCGGGCCTGAATATGTGACTGTCGAAGTACCTTTTTGCTTATTTAGCGGCTTCTCGCAAAAGTTAAAACGTTTGAAGCTCGTAGGCACTTCTTCGATGTTGAAAAAGTGCGGACTCGTGTTTTATCTCGCCATTCAACACCGCATTAATTTCTTTGTACTACCAAAACAAAAGTAGGCGCAATTTAAATGGCTTAAAATGCCTCAAATGGCATTAAAATCTAGCTGATAATTAGAAAGCTTTTGTTATTAAAGAATATTCCAAATTTCGCTTTCTCCCGAAGGAATTCCCTCGACATGGCCTAATTGTTCAAAAATTGCGTGTGTACTCTTGTGGCACGGTTCTTTTGGGGTATTAATGATTCAATAACAAACTAAAAAATCTGAGACGTCATAACAAAGGCAAACGCTTCTGGTTTTCTTGTCGTTGATTGGCAAATTGTGAATGTAATTACAGATCGCATAACTCCTAATTCGAGTTCTTTCCTAAGTGACGTCACGGATAATGGAAGGAAACACGGTACACAAACAAAAGCCCTTATAGTTTGGCAGCATAATCAATTCCACACATCTATTCCTTCCCTATTTCCGTGTTATTTTTCAGTATTCACTGACGCCGCAGACAAAATCATCCTGATGATTTTTATTTTCATTTAGCTAATGTACTTTGATAGTGTTCTGTGTGGATTATTAAAGTCGGATTTCCCGTGAAAAAGCATTATACGCGTGACAACCGTGACGTCAACGCTTCAAATGATCAACAAGACTCGATCAAATCCTCGCTTCTGATTGGCGGAGACACCTCCCGAGTCCCGTGAGCCCCGTGGAGTCTCGCGACGACGAGACCCATGTTCGATCAAAGCTTCCTAAAATGATGCGCTGATCAAAATGAATAATATTTAGGTTTTCTTGTGTGTGTAGCCGGCCAGGGATTGACTTGATTTCCAAGAAGAAAAAAGTGCAACCATGTCTCGCTGTGGAGATGGGAACCTGCGAAAGGAAGTCGCCCTCAAGGATAAGGAAAAAGAGGTTTATAATGGATACATCACTACGACTATTCCTTCGCTTGACAAGTCGACATTTACGCCGTGGAACTTCTTGAATGGCAACAAACTTCGTTTAGGACCTGTAGAATCTGGCACTGGTTTTATTTGCCTATGTATCTTCTGGTTGGTGTTTGCGTCCATCCCTGAAAGTCTTCTCGAAAGCGTTTGCTGTGTGGTGCAGCGAATTGCAATAACGATCCTTCCTCTTCTTTGCCTCGTATGTGTCTTCTACTGGGTCGAACTCTTGATACAAAAGTACTGCAAGACATGCGTATCGTATGTTGTTTTTCCCGTTTGTCTTTTAGGAGAGCTCTGTACACAACTCATCCTGGATGGATCAGATTTCTTACGGACGACTTTTCTGTTCGTCTTGATTTTAGCGGGACTTATCACGGTTGTGTTGTCCAAACTGAAGTTCCTGCCGACTTGTACTCTTATGGTGTTGCTGACGTTGGCTAGGATTTCTAGCTGGATTAGTCTCAGCGAATTGCCGTCGTTTCTGCGACCATTTTTAGCTTACCTCTCTGCGTTTAGTGGTTTGATAATATCAAGAAATGTGCAAAGCTGGTGCAGTGGGACGCCAGTGGAAGTTGAAGGCAAGACACCGATGTTGCGTCGAAGGACTTCAAGTGTTTCCTCGACGAGCAGTTTGAGAAGTTCACAGAGGCGCACATCTTTGCCTGCGCTTGGCATTCAGAATAAGGTAAGAAAAGACATCAACAATACAGATAACAATCTTCATTTTGATGGGGCCGAAGAGATTTTTTCAAAAGCAGTCTGAGATCCAATGACTTGGCCAAAAGTGAAGTCGCGATACATTGTCGCAATGATCAGCCTTAGAATTTGCACCACAAAGCAACTTGGCGCTTTCAGATATCATTCTTTTTTTTCTGCATTTATTTTAAAGCTGTTTACTGTGTGAGCACCGTGTTTATATATCTGAAGGTGAACCAAACGGCGAGTGCAACCGATCGGATCACCGACATAAAATAGGAAGTGTAGTATCTGGTACTTGACAATATTTTTCTGTCAGATCGCTTCTGTTTACGGTATTTAACATTGGAATCCCCGAAGGGATACGTCGCTTTTAGCCGGTGTACATTCGAGGAAACATTAAACTTTTATGACAATAATTATTAAAAATCCCCCAAAAATTATGGTGTTAGGATTTGGAAAGTGCTGTAGTTGTTGGTTTCACGCAAGTTTCCTGTCGTATGGCTTTATTTAGGCTTTTGTGATCTAAAGATTTCGGTATTTTCTTGATGAAGGTGGATCGCCTGGCGATTTATGCACCTACATTTCTTGGTGTGCAATATATTATCGTTTCATTGTTGTTCCTTCGACGTTTGTTATGGAAATCGATCCGGTGATTTCGAATCGGACTAAAATCGCGGAGTTTGCAAATCGTGCCGAGCTACACACATTTAGATGGAAATAAAGATTTCGCGACATAAGCGATTGTTTTGATTGCATTCGTATTTTCCTCAAAAGCTGGTTCTTATGTTTTTTGAGGGCGATTTCGTGCCGTGTTATTGTATCAAGTGTTCTGGCTCGTGTGTGAAAGACATATTGAAGTCTTCCAAATGAGGCGATTGCGATGTATGTTGTCTGTGTTTCCCACAAGTGGAATAGCTCCTCGCCCTCCCAAATTGAGGCTAATAATACAATGCTCGAAATTGTAATACTGAGCTAATTTTAATGAGAAAATTTTTAATGGTCCAGATTTCTGGTGAAAATATCAGTCGAAGAGATCTAGGAGCAAAGCAATTTTAAAACCTAAATTTGTTGGCAGAGCGCGGGTTTTTAAGATGTGACCGGATTTAGAAAAGTAATATTGAATCCCTTTTGTTGGTTATGGAGATGTATGACTTGTTCATCTCATCTGTGGCAGATGTTAAACGAATAAATATATGAACTTGCACAACATTTGAATAATTATATTCACTCAATGCGGATATAGTGGTCAATAAATCAAACTTTGCCCAAGTCAATTTCTAGTGTGCGAGCTATTGCGGTAAGCACAGTCTAGGCCGTCTTCTAATAAATAAATAAACAAATGTCGGCTTTTAGTTGTCAATCACAGGTGATCCTGCAAGTAATCCATGTTTACTTCTGGCTAGATTATAGAAAAACTCTGTTTTTTTTTTATTCGGTAGCGTTTTCCGTGAAAACAGAGTGGATTGTGAATTACATGTTTTCCTGGGTTGCCCAAACAAGAATGCTTTTGTGGTTTCCTCTCTGTGAGGAGGTAATTTAGCAGTGTGCTTTGACAGTAAATAATTTAGTCTGTCTATTTCTGGACTGAGATTTTTGAAAAATTGTAATAAGATGAACCCTTCTCTTGAATTGCAAATATCTCTGTAACACTTGGATCAACTCCTACAAAGCTTTCCTTTACATGGCATCAACGAATCAAGGTTTCTTTGTGATTTTAAAGCTTGTTAGACTTTTTCCAGATCTACAGGTTGTGTTGTCTCAAGGCAAAGTAATGTTTATACTTTCTCCACTTTCTGCCTAGTAAAAAAATGATTTGCATTTGAGGAATTTTCTGTCAACCCATGCTTGTGGAATGTCATTAGATGCTGATGTCACTAACAGCTTGATGAAACACAACACGATTAAGCTTTATCCAGGGCTTAACAGATTCATCAGCAATCATTTGGTCGAGTTCTGATCAATCTTGAGCTGGACATTAATTGAAACTTATGCCACATAAGAGCTTAGCTGTAATACTTTCACCATGTATGAGAGGTATTTCGTTGAAAGGAGATATCATCATCAATAAATTTACCATATGTGTTATGTTCCACCCATCTAAGCTCATTAGTTCTCTTTATATACATATATGCAGATCCTTTTTGGCACTGATTGAATATCATATTGTCTTTAGCCCTATGACAAATAAGATTGGAGCATCGATAATCAAGGTATAGAAGATGTGATTTGACAGCTTTTCTCAGTTGCTGCCTGTGAAAAAACAATGTGGCTAATTCAAAACCTTTGAAGTTTGTGTTATCTGTGCTGCAAGACTTCCTGTGCATAGAATATGTTTAGTAAATTACTATATATCACCAAAAAGGACCACCATAATTTACTGCTTTGAGGGGTGAAAAGCTACAGTGACAAAAGTCTTGGGACACTCTCAAGATTTCAGTAAATTCTCTACTATTTCAGTTGAAAACTACCCCCCTTCCCCCCGATCTGGCGTTAACCTATTTTTCCAAGGTTTCACAACATTGTACAGGGGGAGGGGGGGGGGGGGGGGGGGGGGGGGGCAGGGAAGCGTTCTTCGGCGTTTATAACGCTTAATTATAGACCTGTGTCTAAAATATGTCAATTTTTTGAAGTGTCCCAAGAACTTTTGTCACTGATTGTAGGATTGTAAATAGTAGAGTTGTGGAGAAATTAATGAGAAAAACAGAGATGGGGGTCAAGAGAAGAGCAAGAGAAAGAATCATTAGCAAGACACAAGAGATCTAAGTTTTAGATATTTTCTTAACCCTATATATATACAGCCGTTTGCAGAAATTTTGAGCCCTCAATATATATCAGTATATACAAATATCAAATGCATTGTGGGAAGAGTTTCATTTAAAAACTTGCTTTCCAAGCCAAATTAAGTGGGGAGACGTAGAAGGTTCATCACAGTTTCAACTTATGTCTCGTTTTGGTGACAAAATGTTATGATTGGTGCGGTTTTGTGTGCATTTTAGAGCCATCATCCTTCCCACAATGCACTTGATATTTGTATATACTGATATATATTGGGGCTCAAAATTTTTGCAAACGGCTGTATATATATATATATATATACACGAGAATATTGCTAAATTGCATTGTAACAAAGAAGATATTGAGAAATCATAAATGATCATGTGACAACTAATTTACTGTATACCATACATGAGTAACTAACTTATTGCAGAGTGTAATACTTAATCAAACCTCAGTTTCATGTCCACAAAGTAACAAAAGAACTAACAGAGCAGTTCCTACCACTTACAACTTGCCCAACGTTTAACTGGTTGTACCTTTTTCTTTTTTTAGAGCTCTATGGACTACACAACTCTCGGTGAAGCCCATGGCATGATTTCTGACTTGCTTGCAGACTCTAATCTTCCACCAAATATTGCGAGCACCCTTAAGATTATTAGCACAATGATTGCATTGCCACCATCTGTTCATGCTGGACAGCGGCCATTTATGTCTCCGATGAGCCCCCTCATTGAGAGATTTCGAGACGAGAATTTGGAGAATATGGTGAAAGACCAGCCGGACCTCAAGGAAGACATTCCATCCCTACCTATGGTTGGGGTAAGAGTTTTAGCAGTATTTAGTCAGTTCAACCTTTCACTCCCAAGCTTGTAGTACCAATTTTTCCAACAATTCAAGAAGAAAATGTTTGATTGATTCTGCAAAGCTTACTGGTAATTATCTATCATCTGAACAGGGTATCGAAAGCAGAGTTCTCCATACTTTATACATGTATCTCCGGTGAAAGCTAAAACAGAAAACTGGCAATAATTTTTTTCTTGGAGTGAAGGAGTTTAAAAGTAGCCTACAAAAAATAGCTGTACCCAGATAGGCAACAGATAGGCAGAAGTGTCTGGTTCACTATCGGAACAGATAGAAGTGTCTGGTTCACTATCAGAACAGATAGTCAGAAGTGTCTGGTTCACTATCGGAACGGATAGACAGAAGTGTCTGGTTCACTATCGGGACAGATAGACAGAAGTGTCTGGTTCACTATCGGGGCTTCAGCCAAGACACCAGCCAATTAAGATGTCTTTTCTAAACTTGACATTACAAGGTTTTTCTTGATTTTCGTTGGGTTTCAGCGCATACGACGGTCTCTGAATTCTCCAAGTCGACGCATGTCAAGCACTTGGACGACAACAACTTCAGCGACTGGTATGCCTACTGTGGACCCAGACCTGTCTGTGGCACGTCTTGAGCAAAATGCAACAAACACACCTCTCTCCTCGTCTCCCAGGAGTCCCAGCCCACTCATCCATGGTCCCCCTGGTTCTAGAGGCTCACCTAAGCCAGTCACTGGAGAAAGCCCTACTGTGGTGGTGAAGCCTCCAAGCTCTATGAAACCAAATTCTCAAGAAACTGTGCCAAAACACAGACCATCATACTTTACAAACAGTTTCACCCCACAGGGTTCTCCGGTCATTCAAAGGAAGTTGTCTCCAGATGGGGCAGCACCGATGTTGTTGACCAGACGGTCACCAGATCGTGGCATGTCTTCACCAAGTTTGCTGCGTAAATCACCTGACAGAACGGGTGCGTTCCGGCGGGTGAGCAAGGAAGAAGTGCAGGCTGTCAAAGATGCCTTGGAGAGGGCTGGAACAGTGGAGGAAAATGAAAGTGACCATGAACAAGATATTTCTTGCACTTGTAATTGCCATGGCCAGCAAAAAGCCCTGGACGATGATAATAAGAGCGATAGTGGTGATAGTACTCAATCAGAGAGTGAACTGTGTTGCCCACCAGAGGAGTTTGAGCTGCCCCATTCCAAAGAACTGGACGAATTATTAGATAGACTTAATGATTGGAATTTCCCCATTTTCAAAGTTTTTTATGTGCATGGTAACATCTTATGCCAGGTAAGTGTGGAAATTGAAAGAGGACACAGTTGCTGTTTTTACTATAAAGAGATCATGACTGTGATGACAGGAAATTAGGAAATTAGTTCCTGAGATATGTGTATTGTGGCCACAGGAAGCCAACACTGGATAAGCTCCCAAAAGAATGGTCTGATACAGCCAAAAACTGAAGCTGAGACAATCATATTTTGAATGGGTTTTTGGGCATTTCAGACCATTTTGGGGGAACTCTGCTACATTGATTATAATGCAGTTGTGTGCAGAAACAAAACCAGACTGAGTAGAGAGAGACACTGAAAGTAAAAAATTTCCATTATGAGCATACGTGTAGATGTATAAGTGTCGTATTGTAGGTATTGTCGTATTTTGGATTACTGTACTGCTACTACCATGGTCATTATCGACATCAGCATCATTGTAGTATCTTGATTAGTATATATTATTATTATTGTCATCAGTATTGTTGTTATCTCATGTTTTTGGTTTTGTTCATTTTTAGGTGGCATACAGAGTATTTAAAAACGTTGGTTTCTTCAAAACTTTCAAAATACCAGAGCGGAATTTCCTGAACTATTTCTTTGCCTTGGAGAGTGGATACCATGACATCCCATGTAAGTGGATTCAAACCTAAATGTTTGGAGGCCAAAAATGTCTATTAATAATTGATACAGATACCGTTTGATTGTGAACTTGGACACCCCTCTAAGACAGACAGGTAGGAGTGGTCTCTGTCGCTTCTTTAGTTATTTTTTCTAACTGAACTCTCTTTAAAACGGACAGTTAGAGCTGGGCCCGAGGGTGTCTGTGTCTGTCTTATAGGGAGTTGACCGTATTCCAAAAAAAAAGGGGGGGGGGGGGGGGGGGAACGCAAACAGTAATTATCTTCATATTGAATCTAGAATAACTGATTTTGCTCAGGACTGAAAGGGTTTACGAGTCAAAGAGTGCTAATTTCTTGCTTCTATTTCACAGATCACAATTCCATGCATGCTTCTGACGTCCTTCATGGGGTCTACTACATGACGACAGCCAAGATTCCTGGTTTTTGTCCACTGGGCACACCACCAAAGTTGAACAGTGATGACTCCGATTCAGATACAGAAGAATGTGCGGGGGGTTTGATGGGCAAAGGAAACCAAGATGTCCTAGACGATGATTATGGATGTCTGATAGATCTGATTCCAAACCTGGAGTTGTTGTCTCTCTTTACAGCTGCTGCCATGCATGACTATGATCACCCTGGGAGGACGAATGCTTTTCTGGTTGCAACTTTATCACAGCAGGTATGATGCACACTATAATAAATATTAATTGACCTTTAAGTCTGTTGGTCCTTCTCCTTATTTTCCTTCATTTCCTTTTCGTTCTCCTTTCTGTTTTTCATCATTATCATCTTCTTTTCCGCCAGCCTCTCCTACTACTTTTTCGTCCTCGTGTTCAGCTTCTTCCCCTTATTTCCCCTTTTCATCTTTCTCACTTCATCTTTGTAACCTCTTCTTCCTTCTACTACAGCTATTATTACTACTACCGCTACTTCTACACTACTACTGTTTTAACTACCAGCTTCTTCGTTGTACTTCTTCGTTCTAACCCTAACCGTTTCTTTTGCTTCATCTTCTTTTTGTACTACTACACGTATTACTATAATTACTACCACTACTAGTTAAACCTTCTTATTCTAATACGACTACAGTCCTTCAGTCATCTTTTTTCGTTTTCTTCTGTTTTTTCCTTGTCCTTGTCCTTGTCCACCTCTTCTTTGTTCTTGTCATCGTATTCTGCTCTTGTTCCTCTTTGCTTTTATCTTTCTCTAATTTTAATCTCCTCCATCATCATGTCGTTCTCTTGTCATTCTCTGAGGACAAGCAAGCGCACCAACACTCCCTCACTTTGCATCTGTTTGTCTGTTTAACAGGCCTTGCTGTACAACGACAGATCAGTCCTAGAGAACCACCACGCCGCTTCTGCTTTCACACTCCTCATGTCCGACCCCAGGTACAATTTCCTGTGCGGACTGGAATCATTGGAGTTTAAGAGATTCAGGTTTCTGGCCATTGAAGCCATTCTTGCCACTGACCTAAAGAGACACTTTGATCTCCTCTCTGAGTTCAATGCCAAAGTAAGTAAATCATTTGACCTGAGATCGTTAAACTCAAAACGACTATCGTTTATTCACGAAAGACCTGCTTAGAAGCCGTAACATTTTGGACAAAATGTCGGCCTCAAAGTCGAGTGTAGTCTCCTCGCAGCTTAGCAGTCGCGCGCTTATAGCCGTGTAACAAGCAAACTGTACTGAACGAGATTAAAGATTCTGAATTATTTGCGTGTTTGTGTAAACTACAGATAAGGAAAAACTTGTAAAATCATACGTTATGGCACAATTATGGCACCACTAAAAGAAATCCCTTGACGAGTATTTCTGGTAGGAGTGTTAAACGTCGTCTTTTTTTTTTTTTTTTTTTTCTTTGGACAGAGAAACACTTTTCAATATAGTACATCGGGCGCTAATCAGATGTTCACTGAAAATGTAGTTTATAAAGTTGGTTTGTTTTTTTTCTTGTGCAGCTTTCAGCAGAAGGTGGAGGAATCGACTGGACACTGGAGGCAGATCGGCTCCTGACTCTGCAGATGTGCATAAAGATGGCGGACATCTCGGGTCCAAGCAAAGAGAAAGATCTGCACACCAAGTGGACCGAGAAAATTGTCGAGGAATTCTATGAACAGGTGGGCGAGACGAAGGAACCGTTCAGTGTGAAGGCACTCAGTTTAAATTTGCCGTATAAATAACAGCAGCTTGTTGCTCCGATATGTTACTTACTTCTTTCTTCCTGGCGTCACGAGACAAATTACGGCAAACATTCTTCCATTTATTTATCTTTCGAAATCAGTTTTCCTCCAACAAAAGCACGAGAGGGGAGGGGCTGCTAGTGTTGTTTACGACTATTTCAGATCTCTTCCTTTTTCTCCCAGGGAGATGACGAGTTGGCGCGAGGGATGCCGGTGTCTCCTTATATGGACCGTAACCAGCCCCACGTCGCCCAATTGCAGGAGTCCTTCATCAATCACCTGGTCGCGCCGCTGTTCAACACGTTCTGCAACGCGGGCCTCCTGCCCGGGGAATGGGTCGATATGAAGGCCAGCAGCTCTGAGTCCGAGAGTGACTTGGACGAGTCAGGTGACGATTCCCTCAAAGTCCCGGATGGAGGGCAGCGGAAGTCCAAGAAGTCCAAGCACCGGAAGCAGAGAAGCGTCAGAAGCGAGCTGACCTTGAATATTCAGAGCAACTACAAGTTCTGGGTGACAAAAATTAAGCAGGAGCAAAAGGAGAAGAAGGTCAGTTGAATATTTTTGTGTCACTCACTCGCTTATTTACTCACGCGCGCACTCATTCTTCCGCTCACTCAATGACGCTCTCTCTTGCTCACGTACACACTCACGTATTCTTTTCGTCACTCACTCATTCACTCACTTACAGATCCCGCCCACAAACTCACTTATCCATTCATTTGTCTGTTTACTGTTGTTTCAGACCGTGAAGATTGATGTTGGAGAAGAAGGCAGCGAGAACGACGAAGACGAGGCAGAATTCCTTCAGCAAGAGCCGTCCCTCCAGGACGAAGTGATTGAAGAAGGAGAGGAGAATGGGTCCGACTTGAACAGCAGCACTGGTTCAACACTGGAGGTGAAAGGTAACTCAGAAAAGGGACAGCCTGGTGACTAGTCTTCTACCCAGGATCCATCACTGGCCCATGAGCAGAGGTTTCGTGGGGTACATTTCGTTTTTGGTCGTAGCCTTTTTCAGAGTGAAAGATAAGCTATTTTTGGAGTACGAAGATGGACGCTACTAAAACAAAACAAAATGTAGCAGTCGTAAACACTTTCTCGCTCATTAGCAGTATTATTAGGTTCGTTTTCACTCTATAAGCCACTTTCACAATGCTTTTTACTGCCCATATAAACGAGTGTTTGTGAAATAAATCTCAATGCTGAGCTTGGTTTTGTTTCCAATAACTGCATTATGACCAAAGCAGTTCTTCACTCTAGCCACCAGGTTTTATCATTTGGCCCGCCAAAATATTTCAGCCTTGCAAACTGCGCATAATTGTGAAAGAGGCTTATTTGCGAGTCGAGCAAAAAGATACACTGTTTGCATTGCTAAGCAAATTTCGAGCATTTCAGTCATTGCATTTCTTCGCACGACCGAAAATGTTTGTCAGTGCGGCTTCCATAAACTATTTCACGTAAGATCCAGACTCATGTTCGCCAAATTTCGTAATTGATTTTCTTCATAACTCTAATCAGACTCTTGCCCTTCCGTTGGAACATTGCTTATGTTCGTAATAAAATTCATTCCTCATTCCTGGGCACGCCAGCTTTTCATACATTTCTTTATGAATCGAAGCGAGCCGTTTATTGAGAAAGCACGACGTGCCTGGGTGACCCGGCTGCGGACAGGGACACGTCGTGTGGACGGTTCACTGTAAGGAAATGTATTGTTGTCGTGCCCAGGGTCTTAGACTGGAAAGGAGTGCGACCAAAAATACTAAAAGCATCGTAAAACAGAAAAGAAAGCAGAAGTTTTAGCAGTGGATATAGTACATTATTATGACTCCTCAGTTCAAGATGCAAATTCTCCTAGCCACTCTCACAAGAAAGAATATGATTGACGTGAATAACTGATAACTTTTATGTTAACTCTGGCTGTTGAGGCTGATTGAACCTCTAGCAAAAGTACGCTAATATGCCGAGTAAAGAAAATGAGAATTGCTGGTACATCAGCGTATCTGGAAAGAGAGATTTCACGTCGATCACACTCAAGAGTCAGATGTGGTCAATTAGTTTTTGTTTGTTTGTTTGTTTGTTTGTTTTTTATATAAATTTTCCATTGTGCCAAAAGTTAATGGTAAAGTTAGGAGTAGGTATGGATTAGAAATTAGATTGCTAATTGCTTTCGGTATTCTGATGCCATTATGTCGGTAAAGTAAAAGGATTGTTGTCGAGAGGGCCCGTTTAATCCGGTCAGGAAAAAGTTGGAACTTATTACGTAGTGGTTTTGAGGTAAATGTTGAATACTTTTGAATGGAACTCAACTGGTTAGCCAAGTGGAAATGAAAGCGTCCTGGGCTGTGGTTTGGTCTAAATTTCTATCACTATATTTAATCATTTGCAGATAGTTTATGATGGCGAGTGAAACAGTTTAAAGATGAACTTCTGCACTCATAGGCCACCATGTTTTATCTGCAAACAAAACAGACAAAAAAAAAGAAAACAGACAAAGACACAAAAACAAGCAGATAAACAAGACAGCAAGTTTGTTCGTCTTGGAAAATTGTTATAAAGAAATAGCCAGGAATTATATAATGTAAATATGAGGAGGGCGTAATGCACTGAGACAGAATAACGTTACGTTTAATGTATCAACAGTCTCTTACTTAACTCAATATAGCAATCATACATTTAAATTTAGGTATCCTTCGGAGCTTTTAACGTTAGTTTACTTGCTTTACTGGAACGCGTATCGACGTGATGTAAGATTTAAAATTTCAATATTTGTATCAGTTAGTTTAATAATTTACCCTGTATTAGTAACCTTAAAGTTCCCTATTTCTTCCAGTTTGCCCTAAAGAAATTGTACAAGTAGGAGAACGTACAGTCCGACCAGCTCGAATCTAAGCAGAAGATCACCTGCCTTTTTCTCCACATTGATCTAAACATGGCTGACTATGTATTGAAAAAAGAAGTACTCTTGAGTATCAAATGGTTACTGCAGGTTTTATAGTAGCCAGCAATCGTTTTATCAAATTATTCTTTTGCACTTCTTCGGAAAGAGTAATCGTTTCAGGGAAACTTAGTTGCTACATGACGTCGAATAGTAAAAACTCGAATAAATCCCACAGTTTGTTGGCCCAGAAATTTCCACCAACGTTTCGACTGGACGAATTTCAATTCACCAGGATTCCAAGAACATCCCGAGTCTTGTGGGAGCTTTGAAGGGCACTCAGCAGATAGTCATGAAATTCTGGAAATGATTGACAGTTTCGAGGTACTGTTTTCGTGTGAGCATAATCGATAATTAAGCGAATCTAAATAAGATTCTACGGACCCAAGAAAAGTGGGCTTTTTTCTTTCAACAATCTTAAATTAGCTGTACTCTGTGGGCAGGGTTTTTAGTGACTTTACTGGAACTAATGTCTTGACCACAAGGCTTCGTGCGCTTGTGATTTTTTTCTTCTCATCCGGGGACATATTTTGTTTACATCCGGGAACATCTTGTTTTCGGTTTTCTTTGGAACTGCTTTAGTCGCTTGTCAACTGCGGAAGTATGTTGAATTTTTATTTTGTCTATATGTACATGTATAGAACATTATCAAATATATATTGTTTTGTAAACTAATTAACCCGTAAACCTTACGGAAAAAACCACAGTGAAATTATTTTCAGTTTGCGATGCTGCTATTTCCACTAGAGCGGTTTTCGGATGACTGTCGAAAGTAATTGTGTGATTGCTTTGGTTTTTTCGTTTGCTTCGCTTTCGGATTGGTCCACACGAGTTTGTCAGTATGCTCAGCCAATCAAGAACAAAACCAAAACCAAAACCAAACACTTCTCACGCAAGCGATGGCGTGTACTCGCACTGCTGATTGGAAAGTAAAACCAAACGCAAATTACTTTGGCTTCCAGTTGGCTGAACTGTTTTCTCTCAGTCTCTGTGATTGGTCTGTGTGATCACTTTGGTTTAGGTTTTCGACAGTCATCCGAAAACGGCTCTAACCCCGAATACAAAGTCTCGACAAAAAGAAAGAAAGAAAAAAAAAAATCAGTAAAATGCGTGCAAAACATGGTCGAGGTATAATGATTATGTGTAATCGGTGTAAATACCCAGTAAAGAGAAGTGACAAAACAAAAGCACGTTGTACCATATGTAAAGAGACTCGTAAAGTATACATCATCTTATGTGAATAAGGATCTATAAAGAGAGGAGTGTATTAGTGGTGAAACGGTATGTAATAACAAAGCATTAAGTATAGACAGTACATGGTGATTAAATTGAGAGTATGTAAACAGAATATTAAGATACGACAAATACACGTGGAAAAAGTGTTGTGCTGTCTCCTGCCTTGAAAATAAATATTTCAAGCCCTGACTTTCTTGCTTAACCCTTTCACTCCCAAGAGTGATCAACTTTAATTTTCTCTTTTCAGTCTCCCACCAAAGACACATCGTACAGTATGGAGAATTTGGCATTTGATACCTTGCCCAAATGACAGCTGATTAAAACATCAATTCTCATTTCATCACTCATACATTTTCTTATTTAATGGTTGGGAGAATGTGTATTTTGAGCTTGGGAGTGAAAGGGTTAAACCTCAAAATAACCCTAACCCAAATTTTCCTAATTATTCAAGAGGAAAGTGTATGAGTGATAAGATGAGAATTAATAGGCAAATCAGCCTTTGTCTAATTGAATTATCAAGCAGTAAATTCTCCACACACTGTATTACTTATTTCTGATGAGAGACTGAAGGAGAAATTTGAATTTCAACTTCTTAGAAATTGAAGTTGAACAGAGAATCTTGAACGTGCCCAACGCTGTGTTATGGCTCTCAGATCGATTTGCTGTCCGTAGGTCACTCTGAGGATTGATGTCTGTGAAGTCTTCAAACTCTGTACGCAGCAAATAACTGCGGAATTTCTCGGGTATTTAACAGAGGAGCTTGAACTTCATGGAACTGTATGTTGCGTTCGGTCGGCCTTAAATGTTGGCTTTGAACTTGCGTAGACAGCTTACAACTTTTTTTCCAAAATTGGCCATTTGGGGGCTAAAATTGAAAACTCTCCGAACTTTCAAGAACCGTTCAAAATCGCATGACATTTTTAGGAAACGTTCCTGGGACAATAACAACGGTTTTGACATAAGGTTGTTAATATTTTATCCAGTGGGTCGCGAGAAATTTGAGCAAATCTTAGACTAAATTATCATACTTTCCGAGCAAGGGAGCCTCAAGTTTCACGTGGTTTTGCTGCTATATAATCAACGGCTGAAATTAAATTAGGCAAAAGTATTGCAAAAAGTCTCCATATAGTCCCAGGAAGGTTTCCTGAAAGTTTTAAGAGTTTTAAAATTTTGCTCAAAATTGGCCGTTTTTGAAAAAAAGCATGGGCTATAGCCTTACCATTTTTTCAAAATTGGCTATTTTGGGGCTAAAATTAAAAAAAAAAAAAAAAAAAAAAACTTTCAGAAACCTTTTACAGCCGCACGATGTTTTCAGGAACGTTCCTCGGACAATAGCGATGGTTTTGATTTATAAGTGTTGATATTTTATTCAGCGGGTCGTGTTGTTTTAGATTCCCGATTGCCACTCCCGATTGCCACTCCCGATTACCACTCCCAATTGCCAACTCCCGATTACCATTGATCATGAAATTTGAATATTAAGTCTGCATTCCCGATTGCCACTCCCGGTTACCACTCCCGATTGTCAACTCCCGATTGTCAACTCCCGATTACCACTCCTGATTACCACTCCCAATTATCACTCCCTATTATCACTCCCGATTATCACTCCCGATTGCCACTCCCGATTACCATTCCCGATTACCACTCCCTGTTACCACTCCTGATTTTTTCATATTATGCTCGAAAATGCGGAATTGTGCCAATATAATGCTCGCTGCTCGAAGTTGTGAGTTATGCTCGAAATTATGCCGCAGAATTTATCCAAGCCTACCTGTTAGGCGACTTCTTTAGGATAAGAATAAGTAATTTAAAGGGGAAGTGATGAATTCTATTTCTAAGCCTAATCAGAAAGTCTTAGTCTTTTGAATTCCTCTTATAAAGGGCAAACCAAGGATCTAAAACGGAAAAACTTGCTGATGGTCTTTAGTCATTTTCATTACTCGTTCTAACCAGATATTTTCATCTTAATGAACTATTGAGACTGCTGCACAAGCTCTTAATGAGAATGTAATTGTTAGAGCAGTTATTGGTTTAAGATTTGAACTATAGTATATCTAAGTGGAACTTAAAATGTTTACCAACTTGCCCCAAGGCAAACTGTATTTCAAACAAAATAAAGAACCTATCAAACTTACCTACATAACTAACAGACCCTGACAAATTAAAATAACCTTTTAATTTAAATGATAATGGTTTTCGAAAACAATGGTCCTGAAGTTATCGGTCGACATTATCATTTGTTATCTATGATTAAGATCAGTGTCAGACTCAAGATCAAGAGAACGTTCGTTGGTCTATTTGTCGTCATTCGGGTAAGTCGCATATGGCAGTGAAGTATTCATAACTTGAAAAAGACTTTCAAATTCAATCTTTTTATAGATCACCCAGGCTTGTAAACGACGTAAAATATTCATAGTGCAATTGTAAAACGTACAAATTCGTACGTAAGTCATCGGAATACAAAAAGAGGTTATTACACGGGAAGGAGTGCAATACGGCGGAGTATTTTTACGAGTCGGTTTTATTTTTTCGAGCCTGCTTCAGGCGAGAAAAAAATACTGACGAGTAAAAATACAGCCGTGTTGCACGACTTTTCGTGTAATAATTTGTTTATTATACGACAAACGAAGCAGGGCAAACGTTCTCGCCGCGAGCAAAGTGAAACAAAAAATGATGCAACTCGTAAACTTTGCTTGCGAAAATTGATCACGAAAAGCTAATAAACCAGTTGATCTGGTTCCTGACGAGTGCAATACGCTCCCCTCTTTTTACTCGTTTTGGCCTTTATTTGCACTCGAAAATGTGAAGTCGTGTAATAATGTCCATTAATTCATTTTGCCAGCATCCCTGCGATGATTCTGGAAAAGTGATCTATAATTCATACCACAGCCATAAAAGCGTAATTTAAATCTATGCTTCATTTAAAAATACATCTTTCAGACTGATGTGTCAATAAATGTTTTATTCTGCGCAGGACTTGAAAAGTAGTTCAAATTCTGGGCTTTTGTCTGTTACCACAATAGGGGTTATAATTTCGTCAGCAACGGTAGCTGATTGTCTTTACTTTGATTATCCTTGTTTTCACTTGTATAGTGCGATGTTTTTATCGGTCGCTGTTTCCTAAAAAATGCTACCCGGCAGAGAACGGATAGAGTCTGGTGTTCTGCTGCTATTCGTTTGCATCGCTGTTGTCTTATCAGCCCAGACATCTGGAGGTGTTTTCCATTGTAGCATTCACCATGAAAACACTGAAGCTAAGTGCAGGCTGATTGCAAATCCGCTAAATGTTGTGAACGTCTCCCGCAGAAATAACCTGCTCAGTCCTTTACAGAACATCTCAAAACTGTAAGTTTATACTTTTTGAGTATTACAATAGGCATCTTTAACCTTTTAGTACCAAAGGATAGTTGAAGAGAAAATGTCCAACCCATGAACTGTTCAATTACAAAATCTATATAGGTGTGACCCGTAAATCGACTCTCAAAATTGACTTTTACGCTACTATTGGGCGAAGTCCGTATATGTTTCCTTTTAAATTTCAGTTAACCTAGGTATTAGGGATGGGCAAGGGGACGTGAAGGGAAGGGAAAGTGAAATGGGAAAAAAACGATTATGTTTTTCCTTTCCTTTCCTCTTTCCCTCCCCTCCCTCTCCCGCCATTTGAAAGCTTGAGACTCATGTTAAATTTTGTGTTAAAAATTATTAAGGCAGTGAAAGGCTTGAAACCAAAAGCACTCCATCCAAGCTCAAAACAAAACTAAGGCCTGACTGTTCATCGATTGAATAAGCTACCTTAGGATTAACCAATTTTTCATGTTTCGATCTGTTGGGCAAGAAGCTGTAGGGTTTTAACGGTTTAATCAGCTATCCAGCAAAGCTTGCTTTAGTATACAAGACACAAAACTTATTTTTAGCTTCAAAATGCCAAAAAGCATCAAATCTAATTTGCGAATAGTCTGTACGTGCCGTTTGAAATTCAGCCTAAACAGTAAAAATACAAACACATTATTTCGGATGCGAGGCAGTTTTATATTTTTTGGGGGAAATGTGTTGTTCATTACTAAAGATATCGACAAACAGTACATGACAAAGTTGACTTTAACAACTTCGTGTTTTTTCACATTGTAGCGATCTGTCTGATAACAACCTGACCCAGGTACCAAGTTGGATATTTCCCTTTTGCAAGAACTTGACCGAACTGTGAGTATGAAAAGATGCTTCATCTTGGTGTATTTGTTTTCTTGTGTTTATCCTGCTGAATTCATAATTACTATATCTTATACCTTTTAGACAGTTCAATCGAGCAGCATACAGGACAGAAAACTTATTTTTTTACGTATTTTTTCCTATGGCAAAAATATTAAAGAATTTCAACGCGAAGATGAAACATACCCTCCAAAAAACTAAATTTGTAATTTAAAATGTAATTAAATTTGCCTGGAGACGTTTATGAAAGTCGTAATTTGCATTTCAATTACAAGAAGTGTTATTCAAAAACCCATATTTATATTATTATGTCAATTCCCCGACGTCACTATTTCTTATCTTATGTTTCTCGCAGGTCTCTTGCTACTAACAAGATAATATCCATTAAAGGGGAAACATTCAAAGATCTTGAAAGTTTGCGAAACTTGTAAGTAACCTCTATCGACTTATTGTATAACGTAATGATAACTTTCACTATTTTGATATAGTTTATTGATATAGTTCTTTTGCTTGCTATTTAATAGAAATGTGTCTTTTAACGATCTCCGAGATTGGAAGGTGAACCCTGAAAAAGAGCTCCACTCATTAAACGAGTTATACGTAACAGGCAACAAGGATTGGCTTCCTTCTATGGAAATATTACAGCTGGAGAAACTCAACTTAATATCAAGTGTTACATGGAGTAAATATTGCGGAAACTGCGAGTTAGTAAGAATGGAAACTGCAGAAGATAGGGAAGACAACGATGCGACTAGACATTTGGATGACAACACTGAGCCAGGCTCAGGGACAAATGAATTTGGAGATGGAAGGCACGATGTTTGTGAAGTTTTCGAAGAGTTAAGTTTACCAAGCTACTGGGAATGGAACGATCAATTGCCATACGGACGAGCATTTAGTTTCATCAAACTTGGATTTTGGCCAACCTGTCTGTGCAGTAGAGTTTGTGAGATCCATCAACATGGTCTACATTTTTTCAAAGCGGAATATGGAGTAGTGCTGAAGGCCAACTATTATTTATACGCAACAGGATCTGTGGCACTACTCGTAAATATCATCGTTATTTGCATTGTGCTTTTTAAAAAGTCTCTCAGGAACAATCTTACCGCGGTTTTAGTGCTAAATATAGCAATGGCCGATGCCCTCGTTGGCCTCTTTTGTGTGCTATATGCATTTTTTAACTTTGACAGAATGCACCTTAAGCTTTTCGAAGAAGTGCTGGCTGGAAATCGTACCATATCTTTTAAGAGATTAAGATATATTGCAGAGATCATGGGAGTAATTTTGACCACAGCGGTGGCATCGCAAGTAATGGGTGGTTTGATCTTGATGCTCGAGAAATTTCTTAAAATTGTATTCCCCATGAAACCCAACGTTAGAATTGGACGGAAAACTGCCTTGATTTTCATCTTTGCTACTTGGTTGTTCTCTATTGTTTTTGCCGTCTTGCCAGCTTTAAGGATCATAGGTATGAGATACCATGCTGGAAGCGGTGCTCCACTTCCCACTGACGAACGTATGCTGAAGAGAGACGAAGAGGATCCCGAGCTGCAGATAGGACCTGCTACTGGCACACAGGTTGCTCTGGTCAGCGTGCAACTTTGCAGTCTTCTCCTTTATGTCCCTATTTTTATCGTCGTCAAAAAATCTGGAGCCAACCTGGGAATAAAGAGAGACGCAAAAATTGCTAAGAAGATTGCTCTACTTGTTGTAACAAATTTTGTTTTCTTTGCCATTCCTGTTTTGCTTGGAGTCCTTGAACATAATGTGTGGCAAAGTGTCCTGGAAAACTCTGAGGAAGGTTTATCTGAGGACCAATGGCTCTTTTTCGTTTCCTTTAGTCTTCCTATCTTTTGTTTAAACCTTAACTCCATATTCAATCCCTTTTTGTACGCTTTCAGATACCCAAAAATCAAGCAAGAGCTACAAAGGATTTATATGGTTGGTGTACATACCTTGGTCGTGTGCTATCATTCTCTTCCCGCTCGAAAAAATACAATTCAGCCCGTAAATAACATTGAAATGGAAGAACGGAACTCAAATTTGTCAGAATCTCAATAATTTACGTCTATATACACAACAAAGCTGAATAATATAATGTTCTCGCTTTGTTTATTAGACTTGTAATGACATTTGTTTTTAACAATATATTAGAAGAGAATTTAGAAGAGAGAAATTGAGTGAGAACGCATGCCTCTGTATGATGATAGGATCTCAGAATAAACCGGGCACTACACACATACTCTTTTGTTATGGGATGATTGTTGTTATTTAAAAAGAGGCTCTTTGGGTGTTATTTGGGTTGTTACGGACTGGGGTTTCAGGTTGGATCGAAGAGGGGGATTCCTTCTGATATTTGACAGGTGTGTGTATGTGTAAAATAAGTATGGGTTTTCGTGTTTGTACAAACAGCTCAAGTTTCAATCATAATGCATCCTGCTAGTAAAGAACGTGTTTTATTTCAGGATAAAACCATTTACAAATATTTTCATGAAATGCTGGCATGCAATATAATTCTTTGAGACAATTAGTGACAAACTATCTATTCTATTATAAATTATACATTTCTGTGTGGGTGGGGGCCACATTTACTGAACCTTGTTCTATTTCTGGAGATACTTACAATATATTATGATTTATAACATAGTCACGATACAAGCCGCGCGCTGATTGGTCGAAAACCGTGGTTTGCCAGAGTATAAACCACACTTACCCGTGGTTTATAAGTTATAAACCACGCTTACGTCATCCTCTGGAAAAAAAGAATAATAATAATGCGAGAATGGAGTCACCAATGCCCAACTTCGAGATAAAATTTGGCTTTAAGTGAAGACACCGGCTAGTACAGTTCACCGTGAATCGGTAAAGAACGTGACCTCATCAAAAAGCACTTCAACAGTTTGGAGAGGGAAAATCTTTGTCGAAGAACGGCAAGTTTCTTGTCAGCGTCGTGGGAAGCGACTCGGTTTAAACACTCTCCCTAAGTACAGCATATTTGGGAGTCACAATTACATCAGTGGGTTGTCTGAATGAAGTTGAATATTTCAACAAGGAAGGAGGGAGCAAATCATTCAGTTGAAGAAGATCAGCCGTGAGCAATCACTGAACATGAACGGCGAAGACAGACGAACAGACGTGTTTGTAATGATGCAAGAGAAAGAATTTCCGACGATGTGACTGAAAAAAATGATTGAAGAATTTTCGGACGGACTTCAAATGATTGTACTACGAGGTAGAGTCAAGAAATCGGTAAGTTTTCATTCACACAATTTTCGAGTCGGCCGTTGGAGCATTTGTTGATTCCCTTCAAATTTGCATTTTATGCACTAGCCGACTGTATGATTTCATGTACTTGTAGTCCAAAGTTCTACGGGAAAATATAGTTCTTTACTGTGAGATGTTGTCTAATTTTATAGAACAGACGGCCTGGTTGAAAAGTTGAAGCGAAACTGTACTGACTTGGCAATTCGGACCGCCGAGCCGTTTAGGAGAATCTATTTTTTCATCGCTGTTAGCATTCCAACATTTTTGATGAATAAAGACAGTTTTATTGTGAAAATTTTGAAGTTCTATGTTATAAAACAAATAAACCAGCTTCAAGCGTGCTCCGTTCAGAAATAAAGCACTTAGCAAGCGCCGAGAGCACTCAAGAAGTGGGGAAAAACGCTCGCCTTCGGCTCGCGTTTCTCCCTACACTTCTTTCGTGCTCTCGTCACTTGCTGCGTGCTTTATTTCTGAACGGAGCACGCTTGAAGCTGGTTTATTTGTTAACTATCCTATATCATTACAACTATAAACGTTACATCTAAAAGTGACTTAATTATGTGGGTCCTTATTCATCTTGATTAACTGCATGCAGCTGATAATCTACCGATATCTTCAGTTCTAGTTTCTTTTACGAGATGCTTGTTGCAAAACAGAGTGCACAAAATACAGCCGGAAAACTAGAACTCGGCACAACTAATAATCGTTGATATATTTCAGTCTCTGACAATTTAAGAAAATACCGGACGTTTAAGAAAGACAAACGTACAACCCGCAAATATACTTTTATCAAATTTCCACCACTACAGCATAATATTAAATCCTCCTCGCAACATTCGCATTCCTATATGAGTCTAATATTGTAAAACGATGTGTCAATCTGAGTGTGACATTTCAATGTTAGTTGGCCGGAGCACTATTCTAGTGAAACTGACTTACGTCTATCAAAACGAGTTATTTAACGCCACAGTTTTAAGAGTCTGTAACAGTTTTACGCCGGCACTATGCCTATAAATATATACATACAGTCCTGGATGATACTGCGGGCTAAAATGTATAATTTATGGTTGTGTGCTTTCTTTAAACATTACCTTTGAGGTAAGGCTGCTCGTCAGTATTACACCGTGATGATTATTTCTATATCGTTTCAACATTGACCATATGTCCTCGTTTCTCCAATGTTGCTCAAAAATCAAAGCAATTCTCTTGGAGAACCATGAATATAAATCTCTGTGGTTATATAGAACGACAGTTTCAGGAAAATCAAGTCGTGGGTGCTCTTCAGTGGTAACAATGATCTTGATTTGACTGCAGTTATACAGGAAGTCTGCCAGTTCTGGCATGTAATGGCGCAGCATTCTTGGAGATGACAGGAAGATGACGTAGAAGGAAAGCGCATCTACATTTATTGAAAACAAAAAAATAGAAATTATCAAAAAAAAGTTTCAACTGGCAGATCTAGCAACTAAATGACAGCATGTAAATGTGATACATAATTTATGGAATATAAATATACGTTAAATGTATTCTCAGAGCTTGCAGTTTACAAACAGCTGAAACATTAACACGACTTAGTAAGTGGATGAGATACATTTTCTTTGATAAATCTAAAACATACCGATTGACGTGTGCGACTAATGCAAATTTAAGCCAAATCATTTCCTCGATTGAACAACCTAGTTTTATTGTGAAGTAAGCCAAAATATTTCTACATTAAACAAAAATTCAAAAGGTCGATGCTCTACAAATTGGTTCATATCTTCAGATGGAGCATTTTTTTCAACAATGAAACCCTTACATTTGGTCTTTCAGTATTTCTCGAAAACTTCACCGCACATTTCAGTTTGCGGTAAGCACTGGTGTGACGACGGTTTTTGATAATTTTTATGACAAATTTAAACCACATGACGTTGCCCAAATCACAGTTTCAAGGTTTTGATTATCCATTTCTATGTTGAAATGTAATTGAATAAGTATGAATATGCATTCAGGCATCTTAAGTTATTTCCCTCAAGAATTTATTGCTATAACAGCCGTCCCGTTCTCTAAAAAGAACAGAAACCTCTTTATAATCAATAGTAGCACGTTGTTCTTACTACAATTACCAGAGATTTTAGATGCAAATTATAAATTAAAAAGTAACAAGAAAAACTGTGATTCACAGTTACTCACCTTCATGATGCCGCAATGACTGAAGGGTGTTTTCTAAACGGCGGACATAATCTACACTAGACCTTTCAACCGGTACTTTAATCACCTCGCAAGTTGGATCAAGGTACTCAAAGAAGGATAGCAGCTCGTCGCTTTTATATCCGCCAAAATAATTTCCTATGACAAAAACGTGCGCTCTCTGAATGTAAGTAACGGGCTCTTTCTTGATTCTCTCGTCGTACATTCTCCTTATTTCCTCCAAGGGGCGGACAAGACGGAGTGCAGGAGAGGGTTTGTGCGAGAGGATAGCCTTATCCAGACTCTGCACAAGGGACTCGTCATCAAGCAACGAGGAACAGACATCTCTAATGAGCCGGACTGGGGTAGCAGGATACGTCTTCAGAATACGAAACATGAATTGTCTCCATCTTTTCTTATGACGACTAGAAACGCTCTGTCTTATCGTACTCATAAAAGCTACAGGTAGCCCAAGTACTTCGGAGATTACTTCCATTGTAGTTATGTCATTTGTAAAACCAATGCAAACTCGCCAAAGCAACTCTCCAGGCAGATGTTCAAGTCTGCACTCCCCAGGATCGTAACGTTCTATAAAGAAGAGATTTATTGTTATATGTCTATATTAAATATGTGCAAGTTGGTAAGTTCGTTTACTTTATTGATTGACTGAGTATTTGTTTGTTTTGTGTGCTTTAAACCAAACCTTTGTGGGGATTTAGGTGTATTCCCAGAAACAAACTAGACAATGTAATATTCCACTTGCCGCTCAAGTAACTACTGTCTGTCGTGACGGACAAATTCAAAATGGCTGAACTGATCAACCAAACTTTCTGCAAGACTCTAGTTGATATCCTAAGTCTAGCTGAAATGTGCTAGGCCGAAAAGATAATGCCCTCAGCAAGCGAGCCGATATAAAAAAATATATATGCATTTCCGGCTCCCCATAAGTAATTTGATGGGCTCCCCACGTTACTTACCAGACTCAGTTTCACTAAGTTCCGATGGATCAACGACGCTGGAACCTGGAGTTCTGTAACCACTTTCTGTTGCACCAGAACTACTCCCCAATTCAAGTTTTTCCAGGTACTCGCTGACATACTCGTTGCCTTTGTACTGTTTGAATTCATTTTCTTCCCTTTGACGCTGCGTGAACTTTTCGAGTTCTTTCTCTAAGAGTTCTCTGCGTTTTGCCTCAGCGGTTGCCATCATTTCTGCTCTCTGAAGTCTCAAACGGTCCTGAGGGGACAGCTTCGTGTCGTCAGCTGATTTCACTGTCAGGAATGAGTCAGACATTCTTCGCTTTATTGAAACAGATTTTACTCCTCGTAATTCTGTTTGAGCTATCATTCGTGAGAAAGAAAGAAAGAAAAAGTTGTCTTTAGTAAATAATGCATGCTTCGAAATGAAATGCTAGTACTTGTGAAAACTTTTTTTACATTTACATTATTTACAATTTACATTTTATAAAACTAGTTTTAGTCTAAGACTGTGTCGGCGTAGAGACGATTGATCAACTAAAAGCGGCTCTACGTAAGCTAATAAATGTATGTTACATTTAAGACTACTTAATCATCATCAGTCACCTGAAAATACAAAAGTGAACAATTTACCTATCGTAAATACGTCGCACAATACTTACTTATTTCCATAAACACCAAGTAATTGTTAAAACAAGTGTGTTAACAAATAGGAATGTATAACACAATAATGGCCGCAAGTGACGCTCTTATCGTGTATTGTGCATTGTCAGTTTCCTGAATTTAAGTTTATTTATACCCTGTACAGCAGGTGTTCAAATTCAAAGTGCAAGAAAGAATAAACAGTGGGACCTCTACTTTGGGACACTTCCATTAAGGAGACACTTCTCCTTGTCCTGAAAAAACACTGATATAATCCTTTCATTGATTACCTCTATTAAAGGGACGGGGACACTTTCCAGCTTCCCGAATGCTTTTTGAACCTCCATGATTTTATACGAATTCTTTTAGAGACGCAAGATTTCAAAACTATGAAGCCATAACACCGTACCTCCGTTCTCTAAAATCAATAGATCCATGCAAGCATTGCGGTAAGAATCTTTGTCAATGCTTATTCGCAGCTGCACGTCCTGCCCTTCTACCATTTCTTTGATCTCATCCGTCACTAGGAGATTTTGGAGAGACGTCTGAAGAGAACCACCTTCATATCTTTCCCACAAGGCTTTAAGGGCAGACATACTTTCTGCCTGCACGGTGAGACAGACACAGCCCTTGCTCAGCTCGATGAGTTTAACACCTGTTGGCAGGGCGCAGGCGGTGAACGCAGCCACCAAAGCAGGATTTTCCTGACAATGCTTGAGAGTGTAAAGTGTGGCGCTTGTTAGGACACTGGTTCCAGCCAAACTGTAAAAAATACACTTGATGTCCAAAACTGAAAGAAGACAAATTATTATTTGTTAACTCCAGTCTGCAACTTTGGAGACGATAACTGATTCATATTTGGGTGACTTAGATACACATAAGTACGAGATCTATAGCACGCCCCATTGACTGAGCTATTTAGACTGTGGCATTTGTCTTTAAGATAGTGGAAGCTCCCATAGGCGACCACCCTTCGTTCGTCTTTAAGTGGTAGTTTACGGAAATTTCTCACCATGGGAGGCCTAAGTGAGATCCAGCTTTGAGCTACAAACAGTGTCAAATAATGCAGTTTTAGTGAGTGAAAAACAACTTGTGTTTTGATAATATCAACCTTGTGTACTGTTGCACGTTACATTACATAAGTTAGTGTTTTGTCCGGTCTGGTTTCTGCAAGGAAGTTAGTCCTTGCTCAGAAATTTGCTCTTTGAGAGCATAGAATGGTCGCTTACCAGAGGTAAAAAAAAACAATAGAAATTCACAAACGGTGAGCCTCAGTGGTGGTCGCGGTCGCCTACGAAAGGTGGTCGCTTACGAGAGGTTTCACTAATATAGAAATTTGACGGAGTAACCAATCGGTCATTCGTTAAGTGGTCGCTTAAGAGAGGTGGTCGCTCAGAGAGGTTCCACTGCACTGTACCCCCATCCAATTTACTTGCTTTGGGAAAACGCGCGTTTCGTATATGACTCGACGTTGACATTCAATTCGTTCCCAGGGCTTTTCCCTTTTTTAAGAGAAAGACCCTGGGAACGAAGTTGGTTGACATCTTTTGACATATCCACCCGCTACGTGTAACTTTCAGCTTTTTGTGCTCATAATTTACCAGATTTGTTACTTGTTCATTTTAGTAAAGTTACTTAGAGTACCCCATTACTATTTTGATGACTACTTGTATATAGACCAAAGGCTGGCATAAGGGTTTGTTTTATTATGGAACAACATAAAGGACGAGGGGGATTATGACGCCTTACATGTTACATGTTACCATTTTTAACCTCATTCTGAATCAATTCGGCGTTAAAAGCCACTGCCGTGTTATTCAATGAGATTCGACACGGCAGAAGTTCGACGTTTGAAGCAGGCCTAAATCTTGAAGCTTTTAAGCTAAAAATAGAATGAGGTCTTTTGCATTAGTTCACAGCTGTTACTGGTAAACTTCAAAATAGTGTAGCGTTTAATACCTGGTTCGTTGTCGGTCAAGGGGTTGAGTTAGCGTAGAACTTTGGTTCGTAGCGCGAGAACGATCTCAACACGCAGAGGTTACTCTTACAACTGACTTTACTGCAACATCTCAACTCATATATTGACTCTATTTGGTACCATTACAGACTTATTTCACAATCAGTCGGTGCATATCATTTTACTGAACAGATTAATGCTATAATGTGTTTATATTAATTTCTGGGCTATGCTACAATAGCAAGCTTAATATGATCACGCTCACCTCCAAGAAGTTTTCCTACGGACTGTTTAACAGTGGACACTGCTCCAAATGAAGCGGAACCTGAAATCAGACGGTGGATCAACGAATGATAGTTGATTCATCCGTGAAGAGATCACAGAGGATTCGAGAACTGTTGTCATGGACTGTTCTAGCTGTCGCGGATTCAGTTTAAAACGCGGTACATCAGTGTACGTGCTTCACCTCGCTCCAACACGGTAGCTGAGGCAGCAACAAGAGGGTAGGGTTGGTGAAATCATATAACGATCTGTTAAAACGATCTGCTAAGGAAGCTATCACTCAGATTGCACACTTTGCAGCAGACAATTGACCCAGACTGAGCCAAGTCAACATTAATTGAGTATTGATTTAGAATCTCTTACCTGTAGCACCTGCAGGATCGATAAGATTATCTGCCTCGTCACGAGCTTCAATCACTGCTCGACTCAAGCCAGGGTTTCTCGATATCTGGATTGCGAGAGCGGCGCTTCGATGCTTAGCTTCGAACGCAACCACTTTTTCCAAACAACTGTGCTTCTCTAGCGTCTGTAGAACTTCTTTAAGATACTCAAGGTTGTCGATGCCGAGGTTTCCGCTTGTTTCGAGTTCCTCCAACCAGGAGAATACGTCAGTGATCTCTTCGAGTCGCCCATGTGGTATTTTATCTTTACAAATGTACTTCAATTCGTCTAACTCAATTTCTGGGTCGTCGCTTATCTCCTTGCCCAACTTATAAATGAGCCTCTTATAATCACTTCCTGACATTTTGGCAGTATACGATTCAACCAAGCATCGCTACATGTACATGATTTCCTCAAACCTCCTAACCTCGATAAACATAATGGCGGCTTGGTCGAAGACGCTGGCCATCACGTGATGTTTGTGGTTGACCACTCAGTCACGCAGTCACGCGAAAGTAGCGGAAATCTTTGGTGGTCGTAAATAACTAATTTCTTTATTGTAGAATTTGACGCTTTAAAGCAAGAGCTATTGTAACCAAATTAGAATTTCTCAAGATACCGTGCCCTTGTTCCAATCACAGGATTCGTTGGATACCCACAGAAACATGAATCCGATGTAGTCTGATACAGTTCGACATTGTCCGGTATAACTATAGTTCAAGTCCGATATATTAAAGTCTTACATAAGCAATATAGTCCAATATAGTCCGATAAATGTAGTTAGATATGTATATAGTCCAATATAATCCGATAAATGTAGTTAGATATGTATATAGTCCAATATAGTCCGATAAATGTAGTTAGATATGTATAATAGTCCAATATAATCCAATATCTATTCGCGTCTATCAAGTTTAATATATAGTACGATGTAGTCTGATGTTTAGAGTTCGTATGTGGTGTAGGCTACGGGCACAGTTGTTTAAATTACAGTTAGACTATTCCTGGGTTTTCGCTTAGAACACGGCTGTTTTTATTAAGGTTCTAAGATAAGGCAAGTTTTTTAGTTTATCTGTGATAGGAGTAGACCTGTAGTTTGAAGGGCCGAGCGAATCAGGAATTTGGCTCACCAAACTGATTAGCTTTCTCGACTTTAACAACTTGACCCCGTTTGTTGTGCTTTTAATATGACCTAAGAATGTACATAACAACTTGCAACAATGAAACACCAGTAACTGTATATAAACTAAAGAGGGGAAGAAATGGGAGAGTATAAACCGTCAGCATTCTATTTTCATATCGTACAGTTAAACTATTCTATTTTCTTTCGTTTAGACGGCCCCATGGATTTAGTGACAAATTGATTGTTACTAAAGTTTTGCTCATATCACTTTACAGGTTCAAAAGTGTAGTCATAATCTAATGCTATTTGATTCGAGAGCGCCCAACGAGAATATTTCTCAAAATATGTTTCCTTGTGCAAATACAATGGATAGCTTTCCAAAAAATAGTTCTTTTCGGCTTTTTTTCTGTTGCTGGCAAATATAGAGGTGTTCCACATTCCCAGGAAGGCAATTTCTGAATGTCCATTTCCCAGCAGAACAGTCCCGGAAAAATCTCCCAGAAACTGATTAAAATCACCTTTTTTTCCGGCCGGAAAAAAAATTTACTGCTTAAGAATACATATTTTTTGGCGGCACAAAGCGACAGGTGGAAAATTTGTCTATTTTCGAAGGCTATGCAAGACTCAATTTTCCCAGCGGTCCCGAAATGAGCGCTTTTCCCCCCAACGAGCAGTGAAGAAAAAACAAATCGCCTGCCAGCACAGGATGTTGTGTGGAACACATATTTTGCAGAACAGCTCCGATGGTTGCTCCTCTTTAATTGGCCATTCGCGGAAGCCAGCTGAAACCCAAACACTAAAATAACTTGAGCATCAGTTTTGTCTTTCAGTTGAGAAATTAATCACACCCCAAGAGTGATCAACTTAGTTAGATTTTTCTCCTTCAGTTTCTCACTAGAAATCACACAGTAAGGCCGAAAACGTAGCTTTTGATACCTTGCATGGTCAACTGAAAGCTGATTAAACCATCAATTCTCACTACACACTCACACATTTTCTTCTTAAAGGCTGGAAGAATATGTATTTTGAGCCTGGGAGTGAAAGGCTTAATGCGAAATGCATTCTGTACTATTAAGAGAACTTACGAGTACAATATAGACCTGCTCATATCGCAATGACCTTATTAGTGACAACATACACAGTCAGTATTACATAATTTAATAAGTCCCAATTTAGCTACGCGTTTCCATATTTAGCTACACGTTTCCCCGCACCCACATATAACGAAACTTATATCATAACAGGTAATCCACGGATGCCTTTCGATTCAAACTTAAGTGGTTCAGTTATGATCGTGCACTTTCGAATCAGTTGAACATAACTTTTGAGGAAAGGGTGCTTGTTATCTCTATAAACCCAGAATTCCAAAACTTTCTTTTATATTCTTTCATCAGTGAGAATACATCTTTGCGTCTCCTGTGTTGTCTAAATGTCGACGTTATGCCCTTATTAACAGATCGAAGAATCGATAAACCTGGCTTCACGTACACAATAATTGCTTCGTGAAATTCATGATTCCTTAATTCCTCGTCCATGGTAACAATGATCGTGATCTGACCGCAGCTGGACACAACGTTTTCCAGTTTTTCCCTCGCCTTCGTGATTTCTCGTGATTGCTTCGATGATTCAACCAGCCAGAAGATTGCAAAGAAGGAAAACGAATCTGCAATTCATAAAATTGAATGTTTCAAGCACTTGAACTGTCTGAAGAGTTTAAGAAGCGCATTTATTGTAGCTGCCATATGATAAAAAACACCAATGGGCGCTGTAAGTGTCTGTCAGGCGAAAACTGACGGGGTGTATCGGTGCTTCGCTTTATACGCTTTTTAACTTAATCACTCGGCCCAGCAGAACAGAAAAAAAAAAAAAAAAAAAAAAAAATATATATATATATATATTTTTTTTTATAGGGTTTTCTTGTTAGGGTTGTAGTTACTTTGGTTTTGGGTTTTCCAAAGTAAATTGAAGATTGCTGGCCAACACCTTAAACAAAGCAATTAGTGACTTACTTTGGTTGTGCTGCCATGAATGGACAGTTCTCCATAGACCTTTGATGATGTCATCTTTGCCCACTTCAAGCGTTGTTATCTCACTGGCAGGATCGAGATCCCTGAAGAAAGATTCCAAGTCATGGGTGCCGCCATATCCATGGAATTTAACAATCAAGATACGCCCTTTCTGAATATAGGTAGTGGGCTTTCTCAGCAGCATTCCTTCGTGAAGTTTTCTGATTTCATCCAATGGGCGGACGAGGCTTAGTGGATGGTGTGGCCTGTACATCAAGACCTCCTCATCCAGACTTTTAACAAGAGATTCTTCATCAATCAAAGACTCGCAGACATCTCTTAGCAGCTGAACTGGAGTTGTGGAATATTTCTTCAGAATGTGAAACAACTTGGATCGAATTGGCATCTCGTTTACGCGAGGAAACTTGCTTGAGGATACCGTTCCCTTTATGATGTCTGCTGGCAGCCCAAACACCTCGAAAAACTCTTCCATTACTGCCCTGTCCGTTGCTAGACAATCACACACGCGTTTTAGCAAGTTGTCTGGCAGGTCCGCGAGTTTGCATTCCCCGATTTCGTGAGTTTCTACAAGGCAATAGTTCAGAAACACGATATACGGAGAAATCGCTAACAGAAACAAACGCAACAACTTAAGACATAGCAACTACAATAGCACTGTTTATCTAGAGTATATATTTTTGTACTCTGTAGCATTCTATGACAAAAGACTGACCGAAAATATACTGTCAAATTCATTACTCTCGGTGTCGCGAGTCGGGTTTCTGCATATTGATGTATCGGGAAAAAGTCATAAATGCATCTTACTTACCCCGTTTGTTTCTTTATATTTTTTTCCACGAATGTCAAATTAAAGAAAGAGTTATATATAAAGTAGTTTTTTCTTAAACATCCCCACCCCCTTATGAATATATAAATCAATAAACAGGCCCCAGTTGTTAAAAGAGTGGATATCGCTAATTCACCGGATAAATTCTTGTGTTAATATCCAATCAATAAAATAAGCCTAAAGGTTAACACTTATCCTCTGGATAGCGATTTATCCGGCAAATAAGAAACCACACTCTTTCTACGATGTAACTTAGAGAGATAGTACGTAGTACGTACATAAGTAAAAGCGCGACAGTTTTAACCCCGTGCAACACCCCATCCTCCCAAACGTCACAACGGTACATCATTGGCATGTTTCTAAAGGTTTCACAATCGAAGAAACACAATAACTAAGCAACGAAACTATTACCTTGCTCCTCTATCTGAAGCTCCGATACATCGACGACACTCGAGGCTTCTGTCCGGTAGCCGCTGTCTCCTGTACTAGAGACACTGTCCAACCCAAGCTTCTCCAAGTATTCGCTGACGTACTTACTAGCTTCTAATTGCCGAAATTCATATTCTTCAATTTGCTGGAGCGAGTACCTTTGCTGTTCTTCCTCTATCAGTTCTCTCCGTTTCTCCTCAGCTGCAATTGAAAGCCTCAAGCTTTGCTGAGATGACGAATTTACGATGTCCTCATCCAACTTCACCAATAGGGCGGAGTCAGACATTCTCCGTCTTTGAGGGACTAGTTTTGTTCCTTGTAGCCCCGTCCGAGCTATGAACAAGGTGAAATCTACATTTTAGCAATGGAAGGATGATAACTGAGGCTTTACGTTCAAACAAAAGTTACTCTGAAAAGAAACGTCGAAACAGGAAAAATAAGAGATTCCCTATTGTTTTTATCTCGTAATATGACAGATATGATTGCATGAGAATGTGTCAGCTCAATGTGGATACCTCAACCAATCTGTTTTACCTCAGTAATTTATAGCCAATCAATTGCCGATAGCTTTGGAAAAAGTTTCAGGACAATGACACATTATTCTTATGAACCAAATAATAATGCAACGAGCAAAACGCAGACAGACCAAGTTAGACTTGAAAGTTAGTCATGTGTGATTTACACCACAAGAACACAGAACCTACCTTCGTTCTCTACGATCAAGAGATCCAAGCATGCATTTCGGTAGGAATCCTGGTCAATGCTTACCGCCAGCTCCACGTCTTTTCCTTCCGCTATTTCGTTGATCTCACTGGTTATTAAGAGATTGCGGAGAGACGTCTGAAGAGAACCATCCTCATACCTTTCCCACAAAGCTTTGAGAGCAGACAGACTTTCAGCTTGCACGGTGAGGCAGACACAGCCCTTGCTCAGCTCGATGAGTTTAACGCCCGCTGGCAGGGCGCAGCTGTTGAATGCGGCCACCAAAGCAGGATTTTCCTGACAATGTTTGAGAATGTAATGCGTTGCACCTGTCAGAACACCAGCTCCGGCCAAACCGTAAACACACTTGATGTCCAAACCTAGATGGAAAAAGAAAAAAACGCGATTTCGTAAGATTTCTAAGCATTGTTTCCGGGGTGAAAATTTTATGGGTCCGTTCTCACTTAATGCTGGTTTTCAGTAGCGCATAAGCACAGTTGGCTCAAATGGGATTGACGCGAGATTGGTTCTGAAATCGGCAGCAAGATTGTATTGGCAAGCGCTCACACGGTTGAAAAACCGTAGCTAGATCAATCTGAGATCAATCGAAGAAAAAATCGACTACGCAGCTGCAAGTATATCCACACTGGTCGCGCTTTTTGAAAAACAATACTGTATACCCATGAGGGGCAGTATAAAAATGAGGAACTAAAAAGTCTACTCGACTATACCTTGTACATATACAGTGCATAGAATCTCTACTTTGGGACTGACGTTTTCAGGCAAGGATTGACAACTAGAATTAGATTGTTGTACTTTAATCACAACTGATGACAGCTTTTGAACGGCTTGCGTTTTTTTTCTGATTACAAATGATGAATACATTGCGGGTTAAGTATTCTTTTCTACAAATCTCGGTATAAAATTAGCTGCAGGTCAACTATTAACAAACCTTCATTGATCAATTGGGATACACCGTTAAGAAGTCACTTTTCCTTGTCCCGAGGGAGTCACGTTAATAATGGAGGTTCCACTGTATATTCAATACCAGTGTTTTTAAACCACACACAATTAGCAAACTCACCTCCGATTATTTGTCCCGCGGCCCATGAAATTGAGGAGAAAGTGCCGCCAGAGGTCGAAGCAGAACCTAAAATTCAATAATGCATTGGGGCCGAGATCAGTCATGATTTACACGGGATGGGGAATGGGGAGAGTTGACTAAGTAGTGTAAGTCCCAAGTTTTGGAATATAATACACAAACTCCCGAACATTCATGAAGAGACGGTGTGTTGGATGATACAAAAAGAATTCAGAGTAGGGTCAGCCACCTATTCTACAAGTAATCAGAGTGCAAGTTCTCCACGCTCTGAGGTTAGTAGTCAGGAGAAATATATGAAGAATCCAGTTTAATCATATGAAGAGAGCATTATGCTTTGTGTACGAGAATGTTCACTTCTGGTTTACCAGTGCAGCCTCTAATGTATCACTGTCACTTTATTAGAGATAGGGCGCTAATTAGAGAAGAGCAAGACTCGAACCGGGGCGCATATTGGAGACAGGGACATATTGTTTGGAGACAGGGCACTTATTTGAAGAAGCTAGGGTGCTAATTATTAGAACTATCACGGTAAACCAAGTAGGTATCTGCTGCCCCATGGGGGTACCGTTTTTAGCACTTTAGCCCGAAATAGGGCATCGATTTTGAGCCTTTGGCCTGGAACAGGGTAGTCATGAAAGTAGGCTGAAATAGGGTCGAAAATAAATTACTTTGCTCAGGAATAGATGTCGAAAAATTGTCTATTTTGGTCTGAAATTTGGTGAGGATTTTCAGACCCGGGAGGCACACTACTTTCAAAAATTATGAGGAGTGCCTCCCACCCCCCTCCGGGGTAAATTGTTGCACTATGTTTTCAAACCCTCTCCTCCCTACACCAGATAAGCATAATCCTTCCACCACCCGGCCTAGACTCATAAGAATGAGAATGTTTTATACTTTCGATATGAAATTGAGCTTGCCATGAATGGTCATACCTTTCGATAAAAGGGCAGGAGCATTGACAGAAACGTAAACATCCTCATCAACTTCAGCTGAAATCACGGCTTGACCCGAAATGGTATCCGCGGAACTTCTCGGAGCTACACATTGCCGGCGCTTGGCTTCGAACGAAGCTATTTTCTCAAGGGAGCTGTGCTGCTGCAGCTCCTGCAGAACGTCCTTCAGAAACTCCAAGTTGTCGATACCGAGGTTTCCGCTTTTCTCGAGTTCCTTGAACCAGGTGAAAACATCTTTGATTTCTCCAAGCGCCTCCTGTGGTATTTTATCGCCGGAAACGAATATCAAGCAGTTGAAGTCCGCCTCAGTTTTTAGCTTTGCCTCAAGCGCGTAGATTAAACTTTTATAAGCCACTTCGGTCATGTTGGACTCCACAATTCAAGAAATGTAACATGTATCACCTCTAAGAGCGTCGTCTTCAACCTCGCATAAACAAAATGGTGTTCCGTACACGTATCAGCATAATTGTCACGCATGAAAGAACGAAAACAACTTTCTAAAATTATTATATTGATCATTTAATACGTGCACCGCCCTGACACGATGCTCCAGCGCATAAAGAAATGGTCAGTTTTCGCAGAAATACTTCATAACTAGAAATTGAATATGATAATCATCTTGTTTCGTTCTTTCCATCGATAAAAATCCAAAATATACCAGCGTTTCAGAAAATGTTTTAAATTGTTGATTGTTTACAATATTCGACACCTCAGCGCCCAACTTAAAGCATTTGTAGCACCTCGTTCTTTCGCGCATGGTTTCATGCCTTTAGTTAAAACAAACCGCTCATTAGCGTTGAACAATGTATTTTTCTTCGGCCGGTTTGAGTTAGCGCTTTACGTTTTGGTATGAGTTTGCAGAAGAATCTTTTTTAAGATTTTAAAATTCGGGTGACGTGTAAATTGTCGTACCCCTCAAAAATCATACTAATCATGGACTATGTGTACAGTGATGCGTGTCTGCTTTCCTAGGACAAACTGAACTCTAAACTTCACTGAGACAACTTTCCATACCTACAGAATACTCCGAGTGTCCTGCCAGCCAAGAAAAGCGTATTTAGAATCATGACTCGATCAGTTTCGCACAATCAGCACAATCTTACACACCAAATTTTTCTTTGAATTAGAAGCTACGACTGTTCCAGCCACGCTGTGTAGTCCTAACCAAATACGTATATAGCTTTTTATTTTATAAATTACGTTTCTTGGAGTGTAACACATGTAAAAATAAAAGCGATTAAACTAACTAGTTTTTCCATTACTTCTTATACGAAGCGTTGCCTGCCCCACTGCTGATGACACGGGCGTGACGTTTACTTTTCCTCGCAAAGCTCGGGGGATTGTCCAATCTCGTTCTGGCCCAGGGCATTTTCCTTTTGCGAGGGAAAGGCCCTGAGAACGAATTCTTTATGGTGGTTTCGCATTCACCACTGATGGCTTCTTTAAGTCCCGTTCTCGGAGTGATTCTTAAAAACATAATCATTTGCGTAGATGATCAGTTTTTCAGATTATATTGCAACACGGTGCGGAGTGCAGAGGCAGGAAGCCATAGGCAATATCTCGTTAATTACTTGCATCAAAGAAAATATCTCAAACGATACAATCTGTTTTTCGACAATCTCCGGATGTAGTCATGTGACATGATCCAGCCAATCGTACGCGTGTACGGCACTGACAGGTCCGAGAATAGAGAACCGACGAACTGAACCTCTTCCTACCAAGAGTTCTTCTACATCAGAGGGATATAGAGTACATAATAAATTTTCGTTTGATATAAAATTTAGTATCCATCCATCCTCTGGGACGACTTAACAATAAGACGACTTATTTTGAAGTTTGCAGGTGTTTCATTCATGACCTTTCTGGGAAGACAACTGTCCACCTGTTGCTCCCGTCACAAACTTAGATTATCTGATCACGTCATAACTCATGAATTTTATAGCGGGTGAAACCTACCTGACGGTTCAACAAAAATATTGGTGTTTTATATTTTCATCGCTGCTTAGAAACTCACCTTTTTAAAAGAAATGATCTTCTAACTTCAAGGAGAAAGATCATGGAGGAATACGCGACCGTCTTGTGTCTTATTCTGAGCGTATGCTCTGCTTTTGGTGCACTGATGCAACCGGAAACTTCTCAAGTTGAAGATGACACGACTTTAGTCAAAAAGGTAACTAACGCTTTTGTTAAAAACTCTAATTTCCGACTGCAATTTCCTAGGAAGTCTCGCCACTTAAATGCTATGAGAGTTGTTTATATATAAGATAGCCACCTTAGAATGGGTTGTATTTTAGCACGTCACAAATCATAACACTATTTGTTTAACCCCTTCTGGAAATCATAGCCACCCAGAAGATATAGTACGTAAGGCAGTTCATACTAGATATTATCCGTAAATTTCTGTTCTGGATCAAATCGAAAATGCGGAGTCAGAAACGATGACCGTCTTAAAGACAAAAAAGGTAAAACAGATAATCAAAACAAACAAATAACCGAAATAAAGTGCATGCGCACCATGCCCAGTTACAATACTGTAAACAAAAGAACCCCGATGTTTTCGCTTAATTGATAATAATACTCCAGCAAGCGACGTCAAAGACTGAGTGAAAAGTCATGTTTTAACCAGAGGTCAGCAGCATTTCTTAAGAATCCGTTTTCGAGATCATTTCATAATTGGGAGATCTATTTAAAAGGCAAGTTTTCCAGACGAAATTACGTGCAGTAACTTCAGAAGGGTATTTGTCACAAAAGTCACCTTTGGTTGATATCTCATTCAATTTCAGACGGTATCTCCTGGGTACTACTCTCAAGAGTGCAACGCCCACAAGCAGTGTAAAGAGTCCACCAAGTACTGTCACATGTTCCTGTGCGTGGATTGCCTGAAGGAAAATGTCGCCTGCACACAAAACGGTCAGTGCTGTCCCTCATCGGAATGTGTTTATGGTCGATGTAAATCTGGCGCGAAAGAAGGCGATGCTGGTGAGTTTGTTTATTTGTTTGTTTACGTCTCTGTACGCAGTCTGGAATTTATTACAAAAGTTGAAGACATGCCAGTCTGTAACATAATCACTGAAAAAAATCATGCTCACTGTTGAATTCTGTTTCTTTTCATCCACTGCTTCTACCTACCCCCTACCCCCTAAGGAACATTTTGCGATCGTCAAAGTGACTGTGAAAAAGGAACCGACCTGTGTTGTGTCCGAGAGCCCGCGATCAACCCGGCCATCTCGATCTGCAAACCCGGACTGGATGAGCACCAGACGTGCGGGCCGTATAACCAATACAGGACAGTGTACATCGGGGGAACCGTGCAACCCGCATGTGGGCCCTGTAAACAGGGACTCACGTGTAAACAAGTTGGGTGAGTGAAACAGATGAGGTGATCAACTGCAATTTTCTCCTTCAGTTTCTCACCAGAAATATATCATACAGTAAATAGAACTTTGCTTCTGATAGTTTGCTTAATTATCATTTTTCACCACACCACTCAGACATTTTCTTCTGTTAAAACTCAGGGCCCGGTTTTTCGAAAGTCGATTAAGCTAATCCAGGATTAACGAAATTCTTTCTCTCGACTTCTCTCCCAATACACTGCAGAGTTTTGTTCGAAGATGGATTAGTAAGCTTGTTCCAGCTTAAAACGTTATCAATAAAGTCGTTGTGGACGAAACTTTCAAGTTTTTAGGCTAAAAGATGACAAGGAAGTTTAGAGCTAATCCAGGATTAGCCTAATCGTGCTTTGAAAAACTGGACCCTGGGCTATTCTGCACTGATTTGTGCTTTGGAGTGAATAGGTTGAAGGGCGCAATCTCAAGGTTCGGGAACTGTATAAATTGGAATTACATTTACTTGAACCTTGGTTTTCCTCTGAGATCAGTTTTCTTTTCAAATTGTAAATTGTCTTCGATTCAAGGACTCTAAACTTTGAACATTATTGATAAAAAATTACAAATATTCTACCTCCAGCTCAGTGCACAATGTTTACTCGTTACAAATGAATAGTGAAAACAGATTGATAAATCTGAATCATACACTAATCGCAAGCCAATAAGAAACGACGTTTTCTCACATTATTAAAGTCCAACATACATTTTGGCGTTAGAGCGATCATTTCTCTATATGACTTTTCTCTATAAAGCAAACTTTGGTTTTATCCGCAGAATTTTTGGAGTCCACCAAGTCTGTTTACCTGAGGCCCCAGCTGGCAAGAAACGGACTGAGATTGTACCAAATCAAGAAGGAAGCTAATCAAAAAAGCGATTAAACGGACTACTTCAAGAAAAAAAACCATGGCACAAGGAATCCATGGCAACCGGTACACGCGACTGCTTCGAAGAAATGTCTACTTTAATTCCTTAGAATTTAAATGAAAACTCACAGACAGCTGGAAACGTACCTGTTTTGCTTTGCTATGGCTAATGCCCGGGCTAATGCTCATATAGAACTAGCATCTTCAATAGGTGATGCCATTTGAGATAAGCATCGGCCTTTTCTTGTCTGCCCTATATATTTCCTCTGCCTAACAACCTCTTTTTGTATATCTTTTGGCCGTCAGTGTTAATTTTACATGAAATAAATGGTAAGAAATACCCTGGGTGTATGGAATCGAAACGGCGGCCAACTTTGTGTTCAACTATGCAAGTTGCCTGTAGCTCTCTCTGTCTCTTTCACTCACTCTTCTTCTCCTTCTTCGTGTAGTCACAGTATCAAGACATTTACGCACGCTGATCTTCATTATATAGTTACACATAGTAAACTTTACATTCAATATCAATAGCTAAAATTTCTTGTCTACTTCACCACACATCACTACAAGACATAATTTTCAATTATATCTAGCTCAAAAAAACTTTGCAACATCCGACCATTCATAGGTTCACTTGCAAATTAAAAGCAACAACTGCATCGTTCAGTAAAAGAAACATGTAACGAAATTTCAATATGCGTCAGAGTACAGTTAAAGCCACATGGTTTTTAAGGCCATTTTTCGAGAAATGAATCACCGTTTGATTTCACTATGAAATCATTGAGATGTACTAAAGGTTGGTTATGAGCAATTCTGGCTCTTTGCAAAAAACTCTTGACAAAATACTTCAAAGCTTACTTGTTTTAATTGTATCTCTCTTTGATAGCCTATAGCATCGTGGTAAGTTCCTGCTGTGACACTATTATTTGTTATTGTATTTATTATATATATATTTGAATCACGGTTGGGAGAATGAATTAGTATCAAAAGACCCAAGAGTAATTTAGGTCATTAGCAATGTTATCAGTATAATTGCTGTTTACCATCAATCTGAATTAACACACAGTTTCATATATAAAATCTTCATATAAATCACATTACTTCGAAAAACAGAATTTTTTCATGCTCAGCTGACTCTACTTTGAAATTCAGTGTTACTCTAACATTTTAGCCTTGTTTCTTACATGATGGACTGATGCTCATTTGGAAATGTGACTACTGGTGAAGACTCTAATTGTTCGCTTTCTGGTGCTTGCAGCACGTTGTTAGTAACATTAGCTTTGAGCTCTCGCATTCTTTTGCACCCTCGGTACTCTATGGGTACTCTGGTTCCCAGAGCTCCACATGCTCTCGGTCGGATTTGCGTCCTCGGCCTCAGTCTTCCGACAGAGAACGAGAGAAGCTCTGGGTACAAGGGTATTCAATGGATCAATAGATCGACAAAAGAAGCTCTGGTACCGTAAGTCAAAGCACGTTTGTTAGAAAGGTAAAAAGAAGAGCTGTATGCAAAGTAACGCTCTGCCTTGAGATTAGTGAAGATTCATCTTCCCGTCTCATTTCTTCTTGTCGTCTTCCTTGGTACATATCTCGTGAACTCCGAATATCCTGAAAAAATAGACAGCGCATTGACTCGATTGAACTGTAATAATGTGCCAAGATTGACACTGAATTTACCAAAAAATAAAAAAAATTCAAAACAACAGCAACAATAACAGAACACACAAAAACACAAAACAGAAGTAACACAATGCACATGTCTGTATGACCTACCCAACTTGCTTGCACATCAGGCCTTCCTTGCAGGGCCCACACGCTTTTTGCACCTGTGCACCGATATAGACATTCTTGAAGAAGTTGATTGGGCCGCATACCATGTTTTCCTCCAATGGAGGTTTGCATATGGAAATGTGAGGGTTGATGGCTGACTCTCTGCAATTATAAACGGAATAATTTATAAGTGGACCATGGTGCTAAGTGAGTCGAACTACTAGTATGTTGCATATTCCTGGTTGACATTTGACGCTCACATTTTTTTTGAAAACAAAGTTCGATGTATCTTTTTAGGACTGGCCATAACATACAGATATATATTATACATTATAGGCGTGTAATACGGCTGTATTATTATGAGTAATCCAGGTGGTAAGCCACATCGTGAGCCTATGCATACCTGTAACATTACATTTTATACATGTACATGTACATGCGTACATACATATACACATTGAAATGTTAAGTATAGACCCCCTCCCTCCTTGAGAACATGAAATCACAGGTGTATCTTATAAAAGTTACCTGACACAGCACGTTCCATCAGGATCCTTGCAGTCCTCGTGGCGATCACAAAACGTTCCCGGAGCCCCCTCGGCCGCATCCTTCTTACATCGTCCGTACGTGCACTGTCCCTTACAACACTGACCGTTCTGAGTACACGCCACGTTTTCCTTTAAACAGTGCACACACAGAAACATGTGACAGTATTTTGCTGCAGAAAAGATATGGAAGGTTTTTTTATCAGCTCGCAGACTAACAATACAAATATTTCTATTGTAGGCTTTAGACATTCGCGAAGGCTGTGCTTCGCAACGGATCTTGCATCAGTCTTTACATGAAGCTAGTTGCCCGGTGAACGACGGACTGACAAAAAATCTTAAAATGAGATAATGGTTTCGATTATTATTCAGACCTATAAATGGCCAGGGACACTGCAATAGCTTGTTGACCATTCAGTTTTGTGTGTTTTTTTTTACTTCGTTAGTCCCAACTTTCCGCGTGGCTATATAACTGCTTCAGCATTTATTTGTTTCACACACCTGCATCACATGGCTTGTGCGCATTGCATTCTTGTGAGTAGTAGCCTGGGGCGAGCATGCGTGGTGCCGGTGCCGCTTGACTCATTCCTCCTCCTCCTCCTCCACCAGCGAGGTTGGGGAACAGTGAGTCTAGAGGATTTTCAGGAAAAGCATTCTGGGAAGAAGAGGTAAGGGTTAGGATTAATATGAGAGTGCAAGAGATCTTGAAGAAACAAATGCAGATGCAAACTCTAGTCTTAGAGTTATAAAGTTTTAAATTACACAGTATCTTTTTTATCTCACTGAGCTGTAATTTATTAGAAAGTACTTGTAACTGCCTTTTATCCAAAATTTGTAATTGTATCCTGAAAAGTCAGTATGGGAAGAAGTATGTATTTAAATTGTGGGGTAGGTAAAATATAGCAATTAAAAATACGTATACAGCACACATAGTCAAACACGTACACATCCACTCTCTCTATCTCTTTTTCATCTCTCTCCGTCCTTTTTTCGCTTTGTATCTGTCTCTGTGTTCTGCTTCCTTCCTTTATTGCTTGTATTCATATTAAAGATTTGTGGAGGGCGAAACTACCTCAAACTACTCTAACATGCATTTCAGCAATACATACCATAAACTGCATCAAGAAAGAACAGCCCACTTATACATGTACAAGTACTGATACATTTCACACCTTGCATAACAACTATGCTGACGGCAAGAATATCTCGGAACAAAGTACAAGAATCAAGAATGTTCGTATCTTTGTAACAATGTTGATACATCGATGTTTACAAACACAGACCTGGGTAAGATAACACAACGCTACTGAGATAACAAACATACTCTGGTTTTGCTCAAGAGCAACTGATAGACGAAGGCAAAAATATTGCCCAACGTGACAAACCCCATCATGTGAAATCTCACATGTGTGCCTTAAAAAGAAAACCCGGAACACGTACACATGAAGAAAAAAGACAAACGAGTGTTTGCGAAGTGTTGCATAAATATTGGAGACAGAGTCAGTTGCTCTCCTAAATACAATATAGTTCAAGCGGTCACATAAGTTGTAATCACCAACTTCGTTTGTCGGTCTCATCAGAGGTGTATATCAATCTAAGGGGTCTCGCCGCGTATGACATGATTCATTTTGTATCAGTAAAAGAACTAACCTTTTGGTTAATGTCCCTGCTATCTGGTTCCTCATTCCATCCCCGTTTTAATCGCATCCTTTTGGCGTTTCTGTCAATCGAAGAGGCGCAAGATAACCAGGAGCAGTTCAGAGCGACTAACGCCAACCAGCACCAAACAGTCTTGCGTTTCATTTCTATAAAATAGGACTTTTTCGAGTCCTTAGAGCCCAAATGCTCTAAATTCACGCAAGGAAGAAGATTGTTTAGGCGTCAGAGATGACTATTTGATCAGCTGCTGAATTATTTACGCGTCTTTCTGCCCTACTGATCTGTGACACACACAGAAAATTTATCAACGATTTTGTGATGTACAAACCGACGCACAAAGGGTTCAGTTTGTCAGAGAACTGAAGCTTGTCTGCATATGTTGTGTTGAAGGAAGTTGAGCCCCTCTCTGTTGGCGTGGAAACACAGGATCTCTTTCTGGTACCTGTAGGAAAAACAATCAACTTTAGTGTATGACAGCTGTAGCCTCCCCGGACCTGCTGCTATATTCTAGAAGGACAGTTCAGTCGGTTGAAGTATCTGAAGCCGTATTATATATCAAGTTTGACAGTTAAAGCAGTTAACTCGCACAGGAAAGTCTCCACTAAACGCTTTAACTTTCACCAACTACTACTAGCCCAAATGTGTGGACGTTGTTAATAAGACGGCTTTATAAAATATGTTTTAAGTCTTTATCAAATCAGGAGGCACTTTACTCGCAAAACCATATTGTCTATTTTCAGCCGGTCAAATAGACGTCCATGCATAACCGAATGAGCAACAAAACACGGTTAGGATTTGAAATAAATTGTTACCTTTGTACTGATTGTATACAATTAATTCATCAGAACTTCAAGAAACTTTCCTGGAATTCAGTCCAAGACTCCCCCTGGACCATGATGGTTTGCACGCCTTGGCGCCCTTTCCGCATCTACATGTTTGAATTCAATCTGATCGATGTTGCATCTTATCCTCAAAGTCAACAAAGTCTTCCTAATGAGTAATTTTGGCTCTACTTGGCCCTTATTTTTTTTCTCTGAGATTTATTCACTTCACCTCTTTGGGTGGCCAAACTTTAAGTAACATGAAACCTGCTATAGTAAATAAAAGTTATAAATTATGTATTACCTGTTCGTAAAGAATTTTTACCCTTTCGTTAGAAACATATTCTGATGATTGTTAGGGGTGTTTGTGCATATAGGACGTACTTGTTAGCATTTGCTTTTGTCGCACATGGAGCGGACATCGCAAGACAGCAAGAAATTCACACAGCCGATGTCACGGGAAGTAAACGGGTGAGACGCAAAACAATTTCTAAGAATGCTCTGGACTTCTTTATCCAAAAAAATATTATATATATGATAATCGTTTGTAGCCGATAGATGGTTGGTCTCCAACTAACAAACCCAGTGCATTTATACACTTGTTTATAAACATACGATAAGACTGGAGAATAACTAATTTATGATTACGAAAACAAATTGGAGTTTGACAGAAATAAAACGCTTACACGGAACAACTGATTTCCTCTCTGGATCAATATTTTTCTAACCGAGTCACCAAACTCCCGAGCCATGTCACTTTGCACTTTCTCGCGTAAACGATCAACACAGAACAGTAAGGGAACCTGACGAGAAAGGGAGGAAAGACAAACTGAAATTGACCCCTCGCTAGTCATCCAACCTGGTACATAGTTATTTGGTACTCGTATGAAAATGGTGATTTCTTCTTCTTCTTTTTTATTGGAACAGCAATTTCTTCATAGCGCCATACACTACCCTCTGCATAATCTGCTATCTCCATGGAGATTTCGCCAGATGGTGGCAACGGGAATAGACGAGTGCAACTTTCAGAAGCCTTGCCCAAAGGGAAAGTTTTGCGATGTGCACGAATGCAGGAAGTGTGTTCGAGAGAACAAAGCCTGTCATTTCATAGGTAAGTTAGATGTGATGTTACATGACGGGTTTTCAGTCAAAACAATAGAAGACACATGTGGTCAGTGATGACCATGGGTGCACGGAAACTGACAAAATGAAGAACGAGGATTCAGGGAGACTAGCACTATTTTCCTTGCATTTATCTCAGGCACGTGCTGCGAAGGAACCGCTTGCAAATATGGAAAATGCACAAAGGGGGCAAAACAAGGGGAGCCTGGGACCTACTGTGACAAATCGTCGGACTGCCTCGGAAATGAAGCGTGTTGTGTTCGGGAAATAAGCCTAAATCCACGAACATCCGTCTGCAAACCGATGCTTGATAAGTTTGAATCGTGCGGTCCAATCAATTTGTTTCATCAGATATACACGGGCGGCAAAGTCGAGCCGACCTGTGGTCCATGTAAAACAGGATTGCAGTGCAAAAATGTTGGGTGAGTTATCGATTATTCTTCTGCAATCAAACACTTAAACTGCACTTATTTTCAGTCTCATGCCTGTTATAAGACTAATCATGATATTGATAACAATAATATTATCAACAACAACAACAATAATAGAGCGTATTTCGGATGACCGTCGAAAACCAAAACCTAAGCAATGAGCCAATCAATGAGGCGAGCGAAAACACATCAGACCAATTAGAAGAATCAAAACCAAGACCAAAACTAAGTAATTACGATTGGTTTTACAAACCAATCAGCAGTGCAAGAACACGCCATCACGACTTGCTTTCTTGCGTGGGAATATCGCAACCAGGTTTTGCTTTTGCTCTTGATTGGCCAAGAATGTTGCTAAAGTTGTTAGGACCAATCGGAAAGCTAGCAAATGCAAAACCAAAGCAATCACACAATTACTTTCGACAGTCATCCGAAAACGGCTCTAATAATAATAACAATAATACAGCTGTGCAACCATATACCATGGAATCTGCTCGTGCTTCACACCTTAGTGTTTGTTGTGCATATAGCCAGATAACTCGAAATTCAGAGTTCCTGGGTCCCTTGAGAGCAATTCTGCAATAGTGTTGTTCGTTTTCATGAAGTACGGTGACTGGATTCTACTGCACTTTAATTCAGTTTTCTTGTCTTCTTATAAACTTTCCCCATCCTAATTAATTCTTCTCCGTTAAGGACTAATTCTTGATTATCAATCTTGCGTTTTGCTTGCTTGTTTGTTTGTTTATTTGATTGTGTTGCAGAATAAAGGGACTTCACTTTATTTGCTTGCCAGAAGAAGATGACTGACAGACCACACCAGTCACACTACGTCCCACGTAAAAGAGGGCTCACGAGTAATTCACTGGCAAACTTCTTGTAACTTCACAGAAAATGAGTTGTGCCGAAAATGGTTTCACGGAAATTCGATAAAGTCTTAAACTGGTGTGGTATACGCGGATTATAATATTTCAGAAGATAACCTAGATACTGAAAACATTGTAAATAAGATTAAACAAGCGTATGAAATAAATTAAACACGATATTAAGTAGTTATTGTAACTTTTATTGCATAATTATTCGACGAGGGTAATTTTTTGTTTGCATGGCTCATATTCATTACTGGTTGTCAAGCCGCAAATCATGGCTGCAAAGTTGCCACAGCTTCTGCATTAGTTCTGCCCAGTTGTACGATGGATCAGTAATGCTTGTTGTTACCAGTGATTTAAAATTTCAACTTCTTGTCTTTCTTCTTCTTTTCTACCTCGTTTTTCTTGTTCCCTTTATTAGCTTTCTCTTTTTGTTCATCGTTCTCTTCGCTGTTCTCGTTCTCCTCTTCTGCTTCATCCTTCTCGTCGTTTAAACCGTCTGATAAAGGTCTAATGCAAGCTTTTCGGCCGAAGAACCTACAAAAACAAATTCAGAAAAGATATGAACTTTTAATAAAAATGAACCAATCGTATTAGAAAGATATGCATGCACTGAAACAAGTGTAGAGCAAGAACCGAATTACGAGTTTCTGAGCTATTTGAGATTTTACAAACGTTGAACAAAATTACAAAACCTAAACTTAAAAGAGTTGTCGGTTCTAGTTTTGGGTACAACGACAGTTGATTCAACAAATAAGATAGAAAGTTCGAAGAGTGCCGAAGAAGTGATTAAATATTAACACAGCAATACAGCAGATTGACGTACCCGACAGCTCTGCACAGAAGCCCAGTCTTACACCGACTGCTGAGCTCGTCGTCGCGTTTAAACAAATCGAAGATTCCAGCTCGGCCACAAGTAGAGCCTTCGTTTAATTTTGGCGTGCACACGCTTGCAAACTCACTCAGGTCAGGCTGACGCATGCAACCCAGTTGCTCATTAGACGTTCCGTGACACTCCGAGTCTGAATCACAAAAGGTTCCTGGAGAGGAAGAGAGTGATCGAGTTTAATTTTCCTTTTCAATTTATCACCAGATATATAGTATACAGTATGGAAGGCTAAATAAAGGCCGTCATTCTCTCCCACCTGCGCTGCCTTCATATGAATTCACCACACAGTGACCCCACGTGCAGCGATACCGTCCCGCCTTGCTGTCGCACGCGTCCTTTTGTGTACACGAGCTTCCGGGTTGGAAGCGTTTCTTACACACACTGAAGAACGCGTCACAGAATTGGTTCTCTTTGCAGTCGTTTGAACTGGAGCATTCCTGTGAACGACAAGTCAAGCATTTCAGCAGTTCCTCAATTATACAGTTTCAATTGCACACCAATGAACTTGCAACATCTGTTTAGTGATCTGGCTTGTCGCCTACAGTCAAACCTCCATCGGGCGACAACCCGTCCGGTTCATTCAAGTATGGTCTACAGTGTCTTACTGGGGAGTAGGTTTTCAGGACTTTGGTATGTCAACGCCGTCATATTTTTTCGTTATTTCTGACTTTAGCTCTCCTTTCCAGGTTTCTCTTTTTCCTTGACCTCTCCGATGCGTGTTAGTAGTCCAGCGGGTACCCGCAAAATGCCACCTGCCGCAGTGCAGGTCGGGTAAAAGGTGTTCACCGACTTCGAACAGCAAAGAACACATCACAACAACTCGTGCATTCGTCCGAGTCAGCTAACTCAGTAAAACTCATTTTCTCAGTAGACAACCTCATTAGCAAGGTCGTACTAAATTGCAATTAGAGGCCACGATAGAAAAAGTTGTGTAGGTACAGGCGCTGTAGCTAGACTTGCAGACAACAAATTGTATTGCAAGAAATCTATAACAAAAAGACAGTCTCTGAGTACTGAACCCGAGTGAAGAGAATTTATCGAATGAAAAGTAATGGCCAAACGTTATGTTGTTAAGCAGGAAATGTTTACAACTTGCACATTCTGTTGTTGTGTATCCCAAAATATTATATTTTGAACGAGAAGATTCGGTGAGATGCCGGTTCAAGGATGCACGTCGAGGCAACTAGCATGACTATTTTTACAACTGTAAAGTATGTTATTACTTTGCCAAAATAACCAGGAATTTTTCAAGAATCACTGATTAAAGTCTAAATTAAGGTCTTGCGGCAACGATAAGGTTTTCAGGTGCCTCGAAAGCCCTAAGATCTGGGTAAAACAATAACTCGAAACAAGAGAGTACTTTAATATGTGGTGGTAAATACAAAAAATAATAAATGTAGTGCTTTACATAACATTGATGACACAAGGATATTGAAAAGAGCAAGTCAAGGAGATTACCCACCTCGCCTTTCGGGGCTAGATCGTTCTCTTTCATTCCAAACTGCGGCCCCAAACTAAGTGGCAAGATGGCGCCTTTCTTGTTCTTAGGCAGCTTAGTTTTGTCCACAGTGGTGACCGATTTGACCATTTTTGCTAAAACTTTGGGCTTGACGGTTTTGTTTCCTTCTGTGACAGTCTCCGTTGTTATCGTGTACGTCTTGAACGGCCCATGCGTTGAATTCGACGTCTTCGTTCGCGTTTTGGTCTTGCCTTGGTAACCGGAAGGCTTGTCATTAAGTCCATGGCCGTCTTTCGCTTTCATGATGTTTTCAATTTGCTGCTTCATGCGACCAAGCACGCCAAAATTGAAAACTGGAATTCTGATTGCAAAACCAGGGAACGCAAAACCGGCACCAGTTGCCGGTTCAGGAGCGCCATTATTTTCGGTTTGAGTCGCCAATTCTTTCGCTGCATGAGACAAGGACTTTCTCCTGGCGTGCTTCGCATCAATGTGAAACACTCCCAAAAGGACAAGGCCGAAAAATAAAACTGCCTTCATGATTAATAGGCGGTGGATCCCAACGAAAATATTGAAGCAAATTATGTTTTGACTCTTCCTCTCGACTTTTTTACAAACCAATCACTGGAGCACACGTGGTTTTATGTTAACTAATTGTCTGTTTATACCATGATTTGAATTATTTATGTCGTGAACTCAGTTTCTCCTAAGGAAGGCTTGTACAAAAAGGTTACGGTGGGCGGTCCCATCACTCCTCCGTCGATCTCATTGGTTGGTAATATCATTTTTAACCTGGTGGTTCAGATGGAGTCAAGTTTCTTCTTAGGACACTTTATGTCAGACCTCTGGTGGGCGTTTGTGTCACTCATCTTTCGATCTTATTGGTCTGAAATATTTTAAGAGTCTGATTGTTTAAGTGGGAGCCGATGAAATCAGTTTCTTTCTGATTTCACTGTACGTACTTTTCTTAAAATAACACAAGGATAATTTAATAGCGTATAATCATGGGTGTCGAAGAACAAACCTGGGACGAACACGCGATGTCTTCCCGCCACCGTATAAAAGAGAGGGAGGGGGATTTTCTTGTGTAAAATATTTTGAAGAGATTACTGACCACAAGTAGTGATCTGTAAGATTTTGCACTTAATCCGTTAGATCAAGTCAAACTGGTGCAAACCCGTTCAGATGAGTCTTACACCTTTAGTGGAATTACTATGAGACGTGTGGGTAGGGCTCTTGCTCATTCAAATCTCTACGTGTGGTCGATTATGTCATCTGACTTTTGTACAGCAGATTAAAAAACTTTTACAGAATGAGGAAAAACGCTAAAAATATATAATGGAATGCCTCCAAAATTTCCTCTGTTATCCGGCTAAATAATTATTTCCTATCCGTTTAAAACAATTTTCAGTAAACACACACACACACACACACACACACACATACACATAGAAACCTCAGTCTGACGGACAAGGAAACAGTTTCTTAGAAAGAATCAGCTTTTCAAACAGAGCCGTGATTTATTTTAATTCCCCTTTTTTACGATGGTTAGAAAAAAATCCTTCTTTTTAAGTAAGGGGTGGCTCAATTCATTACACGTACAGGGGAAGGGTCAGCGTGACATTTTGATTACCTTACATGGTCCATTGCTACCAGAATTCAATGCGGCACGTTGCCTGTGTCCCGACGCCCACCTGGGGGTCAATACAATAAAACATTAACAAGTGTATTTTACTTTCCACACGTACGCTAGAACGATGATCAATTGCCAATTCAATGTTTCAATTGCTAATGTCAGGGGAGTATATAATCTAAGTGTTTAGCCGTCTGACCAAACTAAGCTGGCTAGGTCTTGGCACATCTCAGGTGTAAAGTAAAGCCTGGCAATTTAGAAATACAATGAAACTAGACTGAATTAAGCGCTGAATGAACCGCTTATCGCAGGTTCTGATAAACTGCGCCATAATGGCTAGAGACACGGGTGAGGTGCCCTGTGATTGTGGATTCCTGTTTGACAAAGCCGTCGTAACTGGAAAAGATGCTTTTACAAGTATAAAGTATTTTCTTTGCTTTAGTTTGCTCCTGATTGGCCGAAATTGCGGTCAAACTTGTTTGAACCCAAAACCAAAGGCAATAGTTCGTCTATCTGTTAAATCGGCTCCCATAAATAGCTCTACAGTGTGACTGGTGCTCAAATAGTTCCTCGCCATGACATCACACGAACGTAAACGAGCGGGGAAACCAAGAAAAATCTGACTAATCAGTGACGCAACACTGGAAATTCTACACTTTTACAGAGTATATATATATATTTATAAATATATATAAATATATATTTAGCTAGGCTACATTTTACACGTAGTTTACACATAATCTACACGTGGTTTACATAATGTGTAAATTCTTTTTACATATTTATTACCAATTTGCACAATTTGTAAATGGGTAAAACAGCATGTAAATGTCAATTTGCTTGCAAAGAGTGGGATATTTACGTACATTTTACCACGTTTTACACATGTGTAAGAGGGTAGAATCTCCCAGTGAAAAGGTAAAAATTCCTGTCCTACCTCACACGAATTTCACAGACAAACAGGAGCAAAAATATACTCCTGACTCTACCTCTCACGTTGTTAGCCGCTCTGAAAACAAAAATAAAGTATTGAATGGACGATTTCAAGAAGTTCTATTCTTTTGTAATTAGTACCTGCCAGAGGACACCACGAATCCGATGTCTTTACTCAAATAACCTTACTTCCACTGCTGCAAAGTTGAATAAACAATTGTACAACTACTTCTGTTTAGGTTGAGAATAAATTGACGGACGAAAACCAAAACCACTACGAATAATTTAGTGTGCACACTGGGTTAACCGTAGCCGACGCGTGGTCTTGTAAGCGGCCAAAGCGGCTGAACAAAAAGAACAATAGAAGCAATTAGGCTGTCACGACAAATGACAAACACCCATCAAAGTCTGTTAGACAGTAAATCACGTGGTTTACACAAGGGAACCAACCAATCAAACTGTCCTATTTTTCTAAAAAGGTGACAATAACCAATCAAAGACCGCTAGACAGCAAACCACGTGGTTTACACTAGGGAACCAACCAATCGGATTGTCTGATTATTCTACGCCCAAAAATTGAAATGACAAAACCAAGGCCCATAGGTGGGTGCATCGAGAACTATTGCTTTTGTAAACTCATCAACATCGTATGTTCTGACCATCTGACCAACATGATGCCTTTTCGCTTAACACTTCTGTCTTCTTTACCAGCACGTGTAAAGGTTAGTAACAATTGACCATCAAGATGGCCATTCGCTTAAACGCGAGGGCACGCTATAAAAGAAAACCGAACGCGAATTTTTTTTTATGTTAAATACAAAATGGCGGAATGAAGAAAAAAAAAGATAAGCCTCTAGTTTTTATTGGCACGAACAAATATTTCAACTAAATGAACAGTTTTACACAGCAAGATTTACATTTACAAGTCGCCCATTGTTCGTTTTCATGTTACGTTTTATCGTGTTGACACCCACCTGGGGTCAATACGATAAATCATTAACAAGTGTATTTTATTAGTTTCCATACACGCTAGACCGATGATCAATTGCCAACTCAATGTTTCAATTGCTGTTGTCAGGTATACGAACCAAGTGTTTAGCCGTCAAACCAACCTAAACTGGCTGGTCTTGGCACATCTCAGGTGTAAAGTGAAACCTCGCAATTTAGAAATACAGTGAAACTTGTCTAAATTAAGCAGTCTGTCCAATTCCTCCAGTTATCTTGGTTTTCAGACTTGCGTCCGTCTACCCATGATTTTTCTGAATTACTATTGCTGCCGATCGTTGCTAGTTTAAATACAGTCAAAGCTGATACAAAGTTCTTAGATATAAGTAAACTCAATCAAAACAAGAGTTTTGAAGCCGCTTTCACTAAATCACAGTCCTTCTTTTTCATGTAGGTAGCAATATTGTGCATTATCACGGTGTTCCTCTTCGTGGTATCTCAACCCGCTTCCTCAGGTGGGGTGCCGAAAGTTAATCCACTGTCCCCAACTGACAAAGAGTTCAAGGAGGCTCGGGCATTGATCGATTCACAGAAACCCAACATCGACTACAGCAAGCTTTGCAGTAATTTTCCATTACCCGGGGGAACGTTTAAAAGAGCCTGTCGCATGGCATATCCACCATCGGTTGGCTTCTTAGTTTGCAAGGGGGATAATGGGATCTGTGAGCAAATTATTCAACCGGAGCTCGACGCTTTTCAGAAAATTATTAGCGATGGCATTCGCACAGTGAAAGTTGATCTACTAATGATCAAAGGCGTGAAGTGCACAGACACTAAAGAACTAACTTGCGCTGGTCTCTTAGAAGAATGGGTGGATAAAGCTCAAGGGGAGTTTGTGCATCTTAGCCAGTATTTTCGCCTAGGAGAGAAGCAGACGAGATTGAAGGTCGAACCAGTGCTAAAAAAAGTAACCAAACAAGGATTGGCCGTGACAGCAGCCGACTTAGAGAAGAACAGAGGGTACATAGATAAGCCCCCCAAGTACCACCAGATCTGTGATATCCAAGGTTTCTTCCTGTATGCTGGAGGGTTTCTGGTCAGCGATCCGGCTGGCGTCAGAGAAGGTATGGGTCCTAACGAGAAATGCTACTCCGACGATGAGCCAACCACCGTTCAAGTTATCAAAGGACTTGACGAAATCCTCGCCATTATTAAGGAATTACAGCGCACTGCATTTTAATTCTCATGTGCTACCTGTACTTAGAGCTGCACTGTATTGTTTAGCTGAATACACAGTCCAGCGTTATACACTAGATGTTTCTCACAATTGAGTTACTTTGCTGTAATGATATCCTTGTGAAAAGCGCGTACAGGCCACAAATTAAACTTATGCAAAAACGAAGATTGATAGTGTGTGATTTGCGTCGACCACTTCATGTACATACACACATAAGTCACATAAACCAACTGTGCAGAACCCGACTCGGCAACACTTTAACTTGCTGTATGGGTTGCATAACGGTTGCACAAAATCGCATAACGAATTTTAACCCTGAATATTCAGATAATTACTCAGTATTGGTTTGTCCGGAATTTTCTATTAAAATCGCATAAATTCTTATTCTTTTTAAATGGTAGTCGTTTCGGATATTTTACTGCGTTGCCAAATCGTAATATTAAATGTCGACCTCGTAAGTAAGAAGATATTCCTATTTTAATGTATGATATATCAACTAAAAGTCGGTGTGGCAAAAGCTTAGCGATGTTTTAATCCTTTTAGTCCCAAGGGTGATGAACTTCAATTTTTCCTTCAGTCTTTCGGCAGAGATATAAGTCAAACAGTATGGATAATTTGCCACACACAGTTTGCTACGATGAAGGCTGCTGGGGCAATCAATTCTCACAACATCGGTTTTTTACAAACGCTGTTTGTAAAATACGCGCGTCAACGTTTACCGTCACACCAACCGTAAACAAGCGAGGAAACCCAAGAAAGATCTGACTAATCAATGACGCCACACTGGAAAATTCTACACTTTTACAGAGTATACAATAGTTAACACATAATCTACCCATGGTTTACATAAAGTGGATATTCTTTTCGCAAACTCTTTACCATTCTACACAAGTTGTAAATGGGTAGACAGCATGTAAATGTCAATTTTCTAGCAAAAAGTGGGTTATTTACATACATTTTACCCCTATTTACACAATGTGTAAAAGGGTAGAATTTCCCAGTGAAAAGGGCCGAGGAGACGACTGACATTTCAGACTAAGTGAAAAAAATGGCCGATTTCTTTTTTGTTGGGTGTGAATAACCGCTGAATAAGATTGTTTTTACTGTAGCTGCAGCACAAGAGCAATATTTTACTGTCCAGGGAGGTGATCAGAAACATATTTGTTCCGATGGTGTCAAATTCTGCCACACTCGATAATTTCTAAAGACTATTCTCATCCGGAGAATAACACTAGACCAACAACCATACTGCTGAGTTCAAACCACTTGTCATATTCTAGCTACCTGACTGCTACTTTCATAACGACCCAAAACTGCTATACGCAAAATAGCTATCGAGTCCTTTGTTAAGTAAGCCACAGGAAAGCCTATCACGAGCCACTGTCAATTATGTCTGACGTGGTGTTACATGACTTTGTAATTTCTTTATTAAAATGGCCTAAATTCCACTGAAATCAAAGCAATACTCTGATACTCTGATGTATTTTACAGTACACGGGTCTTGAATGTATGTGTTGCTGCAGTGCTCGACTCCCCTCTTAACTCTAACGAATTTTCAAAAAATTTCCTCCGATCTCTGTATCATGGTGATTGCTATTTTCATGATCTAAACTTACTGTACGCACAAAAGCTTTCAATCGTTATTAATTCGCCACAGTGGAACCTACAGCAAGCGGATTACAGACAATCAATCATGTCCGAACTGTGAGCCTAGTGCACATTTTCAAATGATGTAATTTGAATAAAGTACACCAGCCTTAACTGCCTATAGCTTTTACCCTCGTACATCTAACAACTCAAAAATACGGCAAAAGAATGCCTTTCACTCCCCCTCTTTTTTCCATTTCTCTGAGTCATTTGGCTGCTTTCCCAAGAAGCTCCATTTTCTTCTGTAATTTAAACCTACAAAAAGATACCTTGAATCCGGTGTCTTTATTCAAATTACCTTACTTTAACTTCTGCAAATTTAAGTGAAAAAATAGTCCAACTACTTCAGTTTAGGTTGAGAATAAAAGCCACAGGGACGGACGAAAACCAAAATTGCTAAATAGAGTTAAGTGTCCACCGGGTTTATTGTAGCCGACGTGTGGGTTTGTAAGCGGCAGAACAAAAGGAACAATAGAAGCAATTAGGCTGTCACGACAAATGACAGTTTGCTAGACAGTAAACCACGTGGTTTACACGAGAGAACCAACCAAGCAAATTGTCCCATTTTTCTACGCCTACAAAGTGATAATCATCCATCAAAGTCTGCTAAACAGTAAGCCACGTGGTCTACAACCAACCAATCGGATTATCTGATTTATATTCTACGCCCAAAAACTGACACGACAAAACCAAGGCCCATCGGTTGGCATATTGAGAAGTATTGATTTTGTAAACTCATCAACATCGTATGTTCTGACCATCTGACCAACATGATGCCTTTTCGCTTAACAGTTCTGTCTTCTTTACCAGCGCGTGGCAAGGTTAGTAACTGGCTTTCATCTCAATTTTGCTCAGCTTCAGAATGTATAGTGTTATATTTCTTGATTCCTCACATTTAACAACGGCTTTAGAATAAAATGCTGATAGTACAAAATTGGGCGTCGTTTTATGAAGACACATGAAGCCCTGTGAAGACTGAAGATTATTACGAGTAGTAAAAACATTAGTCACCAACGAAAGCGGTTTCTAAAGAATATTCTCACTCCATGGATCGCACTAGAACAACTGCACCTTGTTTGAATCATTTGCCATAAATTAACCGATTGCTAATATGTTCATGATGTGAAAATAGGATACGCACAAAAAATATCGATTTGTTAAACCGCGACCACCGAAGAAACTACAGTATCACACGGTACTGAACTCAGGTCTGTATGACGAGCAGTTAAATGTGGCTCATGTTTACACTTTGAAATAAGTATAATATTTTCTTTAAGTTCCTCTAGATTCTATTCAAATAAAAGCAAAAACTCTACTCCTGACTCTACGTCTCACGCTGTTAGCTGCTCTTATGGTAAAAATAGAGTATTGAATGGGCGATTTTAGGAAGTTTTGTTCTTTTGTAATATAAACCTGCCAGAACACACCTCGAATCCGATGTCCTTATGCAAATTACTTCAATTCAATTACTGCATATTTCAGTGAAAAAATTGACCGACTGCTTCAGTTTAGGCTGAGGATAAGTGCCAAAACTAAGAATAATTTAGTGTACTCTTGGTCAACCTTAACCGACGTGGACTGTGGGTTTGTAAGCGGCCAAACAAGAAGAACAATAGAAGCAATTAGGCTGTCACGATAAATGACAATTACCCATCAAAGTCTGCTAAACAATAAATCACGTGGTTTCACAAGGGAACCAAGCAATCAAATTGTCCCATTTTTCTACGCCCATAAAGTGACAATCAGCCATCAAAGTCTGATAGACAGCAAACCACGTGGCTTACACCAGTGAACCAACCAATCAGATTGTTTATTTTCTTCGCCCAAAAAGTGACAATCACCCATCAAAGTCTAGACACTAGCTAGACAGTAAACCACGTGGTTTACATGTGGGAACCAACCAATCGGATTGCCTTATTTTTCTACGCCCAAAAAGTGACAATCATCCATCAAAATCTGCTAGACAGTAAACCACGTGGTTTACACAAGGGAACCAACCAATCGGATTGTCTGATTATTCTATGCCCAAAAAGTGACATGACAAAATCAAGGCCCATCGGTGGGCGCATCCAAAACTATTGATTTTGTCAACTCATCAACATCGTATGTTCTAACCATCTGACCAACATCATGATGCCTTTTCGGTTAACACTTCTGTCTTCTTTACCAGCGCGTGGCAAGGTTAGTAACATTTGGTTTTGTCAACCCATCAACATTGTTCGCCCTGACCATCAACATGGCCATTTGCTTAAGCGCGGGAGCGCGCTATAAAAGGGGAACCCCACGGAGACTTTTTTATATCAACTACAAGATGGCGGAATGAAGAAAAAAAAAAGAAGCCTCTCGCTTTTATTGGCACGAACAGTACTTTCAATAAATGAACGGTTTTACACAGAAAGATTTACATTTACAAGTCGCCAACTGTCCGTTTTCATGTTGTGTTTGTCAGCGATAGGCAAAGCAACAGGTTCACCGTGGCGGCTTATATTTAAATCGCGCGTCATCTTGGTTTTCAGATGTGCGTCCGTCTGGTCACAATTTTTCTGATTTACTATGGCTGCCGATCGTTGCTAGTTTAAATACAGTCAGTTGATTCACAGTTCTTAGATACAAGTAAACCAAATCAAAACAAGAGTTTTGGAGCCGCTTTCACTAAATCACAGTCTTTCTTCCTCATGTAGGTAGCAATATTGTGCATTATCACGGTGTTCCTCTTCGTGGTATCTCAACCCGCTTCCGCAACTACTGACCAAGAGTTCAAGGAGGCTCGGGCATTGATTGAATCACAGAAACCCAACATCGACTACAGCAAGCTTTGCAGTAATTATCCGAATTTACCCGGGGGAGCGTATAAAAAAGCCTGTCGCTTGACAAAGCCATCATCGGTTGGCTTCTTAGTTTGCAAGAAGGATAATGGGATCTGTGAGCAGATGATTCAACCGGAGCTCGACGCTTTTCAGAAAATTATTAAAGATGGCATTCGTACAGTGAAAGTTGATCCACCAATGATCAAAGGCGTGAAGTGTACAGATACTAAAGAACTAACTTGCGCCGGTTTCCTAGAAGAATGGGTGGATCAAGCTCGAGGGGAGATGGTGCATCTCAGCAGTGCTTTTCGAAAGGAGCAGACGAGATTAATAGTCACACCAGTGCTAAAAAAAGTAACCAAACAAGGATTGGCCGTGACAGCAACAGACATAAAAAAGATCAGGGAATACACAGACAAGACCCCCAAGTACCACCAGATCTGTGATCTCCAAGGTTTCTTCCTGTATGCTGGAGGGTTTCTGGTCAGCGATCCGGCTGGCGTCAAAAACGGTATGGTTCCTAACGAGAGATGCTACTCCGATGATGACCCAACCACTACTCAAGTCATCAAAGGACTTGATGAAATCCTCATTATTATTAAGGAATTACAGCGCACTGCGTCTTAATTCTCATGTGCTGCCTGTACTTAGAGCTGTACCGTCTTGTTTAGCTGAATACACAGTCTAGCGTTATACACTAGATGTTTATCACGATTGAGTTACTTTGCTGTTAATGATATCCTTGTGAAAAGCACGTACAGGCCACAAATTAAACTTATGCAAAAACAAAAATATATTGTGTGATTTGCGTCGACCACCTCATGTATACACACACATAAGTCACATAAACCAACTTGTGCAGAACTCGGCAACAATTAAACTTGCTGTATGAGTTGCATCAACGGTTGCACAAACACGCATAACGAATTTTAATCCCTGAATATCCAGATAGTTACTCAGCACTGGTTTGTCCAGATTTTTCTATTAAAATCGCATTATTAAATTCTTATTCGTTTAAATAGTCGTTTCGGCTATTTTACGGCGCTGCCAAATCGTAATACTGCATGTCCACCTCGTAAGTAAGAGCTAGTATTTCGATGTATGATAAGTCAACTAAAAGTCGGTGTGGCAAAGCTTAGCTATGTTTAGCTATGCTATGTTAGCGATGTTTTAACTCTTTTACTCCCAAGAGTGATAAATTTCAATTTTTTTCTTCAGTCTCTCGGCAGAGATATAAGTCAAACAGTATGGATAATTTGCCACTACATAGTTTGCTCAGATGAATGCTGATAGAACAATCAATTTTCACAACATCAATTTTTTACAAACGTCGTTTGTAAAATACGCGCGTCAACGTTTACCGTCACATGACGTCACACGAGCGAGGAAACCCTGACTAATCAGTGACGCAACACTGGAAAATTCTACACTTTTACAGAGTATACAGTAGTTAAAACATAATCTACGCATGGTTTACATAAAGTGGGGATTCTTTTTATACATTCTTTACTATTCTACACAAGTTGTAAATGGGTACACAGCATGTAAATGTCAATTTGCTAGCAAAGAGTGAGTTATTTACGTACATTTTACCCCGTTTTACACAATGTGTAAAAGAGTAGAATTTTCCAGTGAAAAGATCGCTAATTTCTTGTTTGTTGGGCATGAATAACCGCTGAACAAGATTATTTTTACTGCAGCTGCAGCACAAGAGCAATATTTTACTGTCCGGGGAGGTGGTCAGAAACATAGTTTGTTCCGATGGTGTCAAATTCTACCCACACTCAATAAGTTCTAAAGACTACTTTCATCCGGAGAATAACACCAGACCAATAACGATCCATACTCCTGAGTTCAAACCACTCGTCATATTTTAGCTAGCTGACTTCTACTTTCGACCCAAAACTACTATACGCACAATAGCTATCGATTCCTTAAGTCGGCCACAGAAAAGCCTACCACGAGTCACTGTCAATTATGTCTGACGTGTGTTAGATGATTTTATAACTTTTTTACTAAAACGGCCTAACTTCCACTGAAATCAAAGCAATACTCTGATGATTGCTATTTTCATGATCTAAACCTACTATACGCACAAAAGCTTTTGATCGTTATTAATCCGCCACAGCGGAAACTACAGCAAAGCGGATTAGAAACAATCAATCATGTCCGAACTGGAGTCAGTGAGCCTAGTGCACATTTTCAAATGATGTAATTCCCACGCCCTGCGTGGGTACTAATCTGAACACCGTTTCGTTTTGAAATGTCTGTATTTCACCGTCCGACCTCCCCGCGCAGCGGGGCTTGCTGGGTAAAACATCGGAACAGAATCTCATGTTGAAATGTCTGTATTTCACGGACCGACTTTTATCATGTGGTGTTCTGGTAGTTCGTTGCGAAGCAACGGACACGACAGGAGATCGAATGAGTTTTGGCGAACTACGTAGTGAATGTGAATCAAGCAAAGAATCAAACGGAACACTCTCACGAGGAAAAACAATTTCGTCTTCAAAAACGAAGAGAGCAAGACAGACTAAGACGAACTCGTGAGACAAGCCAACAGCGGAGTATTCGTCTCGAGCGCAGACGGCAATGAACAGCCGCCCAACGAAAACAACAGCAGTCGAGACAGGACAATACTGTCGCTGTTAAAGAAGGGAAGCAACGGCGTGACCGAGAGCGTTACAAGCAGAAACGAGCTCAGGAGACAACCCAGGAAAGAGAACGGCGCATTACAGCCGCCTGGGAGCATAATATGCAGAAGCGAGCCCAAGAAACAGCTCAGGAAAGAGAACAGCGTATGAAAGCCGATCGAGAACGAGCTGCTTCCCGACGCCGCAATGAAACGTCCGGAGAAAGAGCCCGTAGGCTTCATGCTCAAAGTGAGGCCTACATTCGACGCCGTGAGCAACGTTCGCCTCTTGTCGAAGAGCGTCGCTTCCAGAGACAGCAATATCTACATAGCCGTGGATGAGCTAATCCAGACAACCCGGCTCTACACGAACAGCAGTGGACGCAGGAGGAACTTGCAGCCTTCTACGGTTGTTACGAAAACTAAGACCCATGAAAACGAAGACCTAAGACCTAAGACCTAAGACCCAAAAACGAAGACCCCCCTAAAACTCTCGTAAGACGGCTCATAGGAGCCCGCGCTGTGTTCTGTTACTTTGTGCGAGTGTCTGTTTGATTCCACGTGCGTTTCAACGGGGGGTCTTAGTTTTCGTAATAACCCCTTCGTTTTACGAAAACTAAGACCCTATCACAAATTAGCCGTAACAAGCATAACTGCTTCCGTGCTGCGACCAGAGCGAACAGTCAAACGAATAAAGTCAAGCGGAGTTGTCTGTTTGATTCTACGTGCGTTTTAAGAGGGGGTCTTAGTTTTCGTAATAACCCCTTCGTTTTACGAAAACTAAGACCCTATCACAAATTAGCCGTAACAAGCACATCTGCCTCCGTGTTGCGACCAGGGTGAACAGTGAAACGAATAAAGTCAAACGGAGGTGTCTGTTTGATTCCACGTGCGTTTTAAGAGGGGGTCTTAGCTTTCGTAATAACCCCTTCGTTTTACGAAAACTAAGACCCTATCACAAATTAGCCGTAACAAGCACATCTGCCTCCGTGTTGCGACCAGGGTGAACAGTGAAACGAATAAAGTCAAACGGAGGTGTCTGTTTGATTCCACGTGCGTTTTAAGAGGGGGTCTTAGTTTTCGTAATAACCCCTTCGTTTTACGAAAACTAAGACCCTATCACAAATTAGTCGTAACAAGCATATCTGCTTCTTTGCTGCGACCGAGGCGAACAGTGAAACGAATAAAGCCAAACGGAGGTGTCTGTTTGGTTCAAAGTGCGTTTTAAGAGGGGGTCTTAGTTTTCGTAATAACCCCTTCGTTTTACGAAAACTAAGACCCTATCACAAATTAGCCGTAACAAGCACATCTGCCTCCGTGTTGCGACCGAGGCGAACAGTGAAACGAATAAAGTCAAACGGAGGTGTCTGTTTGGTTCTACGTGCGTTTTAAGAGGGGGTCTTAGTTTTCGTAATAGCCCCTTCGTTTTACGAAAACTAAGACCCTATCACAACTTTGCCATAACAAGCACATCTAGACAAGACCCCAATAGGTTGGTACGAATAACAAGCATATTTGCGGTCAGAAGTGCGAGGAAGTATAATTGCATGCATTATCAATTTAATTAAACGAAGAAATGTCGCACATTCCGGCGACATTCGCACCTTTGACAGATGCAAAAGAGTAAAGAAGTGAGGAGTAATAAAAATTAGCGTGTGGTCATTCTGATTTCGTAAATGACTTTTGATATTTTAGCTTACTATTTCATTTGCTTAATGATAAAAAATAAATAAAAACAGTAAAGGTATTTCGATAACTGTCAGTTGTCCAAATCGAGAAGCCTTTTAAACCGGAAGTTGACATCATCAATCGGACAAAAAGAAAATCTCACGCTCCTGGGGTTCGCGTCGCACATACAAAATTTGCATGTTTAGTTCCACACTATACTCTTCGCAATGTGACCTGATAGAGCAAATATGTCTTCCAAGTTTCCAACTTTGAAGCCATCTACGGCACCAGACGCGCTAGGATCCCTGTTGGGCGCAAATGTTCCCTCATTCAACTGGACGGAGCTGTTCGAAAAAGAAGATCGTAGTATAAATAGAAAAAGAAGATCCCATTGGTCAAGGCACGTTCGGCTCTGTGTTTGTTGCGAAAAGAGGAAGCTGTGAGGGAGAGAAGGTTGTCATTAAGAAAATTTTGAGCAAGGAGACGTACGAGCAATGCCTTTTTCTCAAGGATTTTTAAAAGTTTCTCTTTTTTTGGTTTTCAAATTTGAAATATATGAACTCTAAACATTATGCAGAGAACTTTTTAAATTGCTGTCTTATGAAGCGGTGCCCCAAGGAAACAATACTTTGTAAGCTTTTATTCACCATTGACAAGTGTTAATTGCTATAAGATTGAGGTATTCTCTACAATGTCACAATTTATGTTCTTTCGATTCTTTCGAGCCTGTAACCTGTTTTTCGCCATAATGTATAAATCGTAAATCAAAATATTGTATCACATTCCATAACAATGCCAATTATGCTGTTATTGATGAATATACGTGATTTTACAATGAATGAGGCTTCCTGTCTGGTTACGTATTTACGAACTCCCAGTACTTCGGACGTCACCGTAGACTAAAACATCCGCTAAACTGTTCTGTTGAAACGCACTTAGAGGAAGAAATACAGCACAGCCTCCCATCAATATTACATATGTTTATTATGGCTAAATTGTGGTAGGGTCTTAGTTTTCGTAAAAGGAAGGGGATATTACGAAAACTAAGACCCCCTCTTGAAACGCACGTGGAATCAAACAGACACCTCCGTTTGACTTTATTCGTTTCACTGTTCGCCTCGGTCGCAACAAAGAAGCAGATATGCTTGTTACGACTAATTTGTGATAGGGTCTTAGTTTTCGTAAAACGAAGGGGTTATTACGAAAACTAAGACCCCCCGTTAAAACGCACGTGGAATCAAACAGACACCTCTGTTTGACTTTATTCGTTTCACTGTTCACCCTGGTCGCAACACGGAGGCAGATGTGCTTGTTACGGCTAATTTGTGATAGGGTCTTAGTTTTCGTAAAACGAAGGGGTTATTACGAAAACTAAGACCCCCCGTTAAAACGCACGTGGAATCAAACAGACACCTCTGTTTGACTTTATTTGTTTCACTGTTCACCCTGGTCGCAACACGGAGGCAGATGTGCTTGTTACGGCTAATTTGTGATAGGGTCTTAGTTTTCGTAAAACGAAGGGGTTATTACGAAAACTAAGACCCCCCGTTAAAACGCACGTGGAATCAAACAGACACCTCTGTTTGACTTTATTTGTTTCACTGTTCACCCTGGTCGCAACACGGAGGCAGATGTGCTTGTTACGGCTAATTTGTGATAGGGTCTTAGTTTTCGTAAAACGAAGGGGTTATTACGAAAACTAAGACCCCCCGTTAAAACGCACGTGGAATCAAACAGACACCTCTGTTTGACTTTATTTGTTTCACTGTTCACCCTGGTCGCAACACGGAGGCAGATGTGCTTGTTACGGCTAATTTGTGATAGGGTCTTAGTTTTCGTAAAACGAAGGGGTTATTACGAAAACTAAGACCCCCCGTTAAAACGCACGTGGAATCAAACAGACACCTCTGTTTGACTTTATTTGTTTCACTGTTCACCCTGGTCGCAACACGGAGGCAGATGTGCTTGTTACGGCTAATTTGTGATAGGGTCTTAGTTTTCGTAAAACGAAGGGGTTATCACGAAAACTAAGACCCCCTCTTAAAACGCACGTGGAATCAAACAGACACCTCCGTTTGACTTTATTCGTTTCACTGTTCACCCTGGTCGCAACACGGAGGCAGATGTGCTTGTTACGGCTAATTTGTGATAGGGTCTTAGTTTTCGTAAAACGAAGGGGTTATTACGAAAACTAAGACCCCCTCTTAAAACGCACGTAGAATCAAACAGACAACTCCGCTTGACTTTATTCGTTTGACTGTTCGCTCTGGTCGCAGCACGGAAGCAGTTATGCTTGTTACGGCTAATTTGTGATAGGGTCTTAGTTTTCGTAAAACGAAGGGGCTATTACGAAAACTAAGACCCCCCGTTAAAACGCACGTGGAATCAAACAGACACTCGCACAAAGTAACAGAACACAGCGCGGGCTCCTATGAGCCGTCTTACGAGAGTTTTAGGGGGGTCTTCGTTTTTGGGTCTTAGGTCTTAGGTCTTAGGTCTTCGTTTTCATGGGTCTTAGTTTTCGTAACAACCAGCCTTCTACCGCTACAAAGAAAACTTTCGATACCTTCACTGTAACGTGTGTAAGGAAACATGGCTAATAAATTTTAAATTGCCAAGCAAAGTATAAGCGAGACAAAAAGACATCGTGCCGCTTATTCTCAGGTGGCAACGGCATGGACCCTGGTACAGTGCCGACAGATCTACAGGGCCTCAGCGAGGTGGAGGAAATGCTTATTACCACGTCTTTCCCCATTTTCCGGAAACATGGCGGCCAGCGTGGGTACAAAGGACATGTTCTCAACTTTCCACAGGACGTGCAGGGATTTCTCAGCAGTCTCCCTGCCAATGTGAGTCATCTGCCGATTCTTATCATCAGGAAACATGGGGCAGGTAAGAAATAAAACACTTCCTTTTCTTCCTTTGTACATGGGCAATAATGTTTATCAGCCGTTTCGGAAATGCATAGTGTTTTTTGCTTTGTTCTTTCATTATGCTTGTTTTTCATGTGAGGAACTGCAAACCATTTTCAATTTTCACACCTGATTCACTTGCTTAATGTAATATTGGATTTGTTAATATTTATTTCTTTGTTTGAATTGGCTGTTGAAAACCTATCCAGTTTATTGAACACGAAGAAAAAGACTGAATTCATGACTTCATGTTGCTTTTTCTTGTTGAATTGATTGTGTTTGCTGTCAATCTTTGTTTTACATACATGTAAATTGTACAGTATATGTTCAGAACACAAAAAAATTTATATGGTACAGTGACACCATAACACAATTATTGTCTGTTCTAACTGGATTACACTTTCCTTAGTGTGTAATTTCATGGTTTTCTATCAATAATTGATTTAATTATTGATTTAATTATTTGATTATTAAAATGCAGCTGCCCATACTTTGTTTTACACTTTTTTGTCTTTGAGAAATTTCATGATTTTCTATCAATTAAAATTTAGCTACACATACTTTGTTTTACATTATTTGTCTTTGAAGACTATGAATTTCATTTCAAATGCTTTTTTTTTGTTACTGAATACAGCTCAAAATTATTGTGTATGTTCTGATTTATTTTACCCCTTAATAGAGATAGTGAACAGCTGATTTTCATGGTTTTCATTATCATTTCATTAGCATTTATGTTTGCTACTGGCATACTGTACAGTGGAGTGTTTTTGTACAATACAATATATCATTTTTAATTATTTAGTGATACCAGTACATGTATGTATTATTTCATAGGCATTTATTTTCAGAGTGCAAGATTAGCTTCACTAAATTTGGCATTAGAAAAATAATGTAATTTATTGCTGCAGTTCCTTTTGCTGTTTTGAATTAGCTGTTTAGCTGGTACACATAATGTTCAGAAAGGATTTACTGCACTAGCAGCTGGTGTGAGCAGAAAAAAACTGCCCTCTAAACAAGTTGGAATTAATAGATAGCACTGACAGAGACTGTTAAATACAGTATGTAGAAATTGAGTCCTGGATGCCTTCAGAGACTCAAGGTCAATAATCAGTTTCCAAGCAAGGATACTAAGTGTATATCATTAAGAGAAAAGAATCAGTTTGCATTTACAACTGACAGTTAGAAAAGTGTTTGAGTGGTGTTACGAGAATATTGAAAGTTTAATAAGTTTTCATTTGAGCAAACTAATCCTATACAGTTCTGCAATAATAAAAAATTGCTAGATACTCTTCCAGCTGTACCCACCAACCCCCCCCCCCCCCCCCCCCCCAATACCAACCACAGAACACACTTGATAACATTCTTAATATTATAGACTTCAGTGCTTTGTTTTATTTTCCACAGGTCCCAAAATATTAATGGGAGAAACATGAAGTTCACTGAGCCCAATTGGAAAAAAGTACCTTTCTGTGATAAGAAGAGTTAGTTTACCCAATCCCATATTACATAAGAAATGAGACACAGCATCTTACATTAATAGAGAATGTGCTTACCTGACTCTCTTTTGTCTAAATTCTGTAGAATTATTGTGTATTGTATATTTTCCATTTTCACTTACAGAACTTCTTATTATTTTTCCAATATGTTGGGGAGTATAGGGTTAGGGTTATATTTTCTTGGCATGGGATTTTGTGCTTTTGTACATGTACTTGGCAACACATACAACAATTGAGAATTTCTGAGAAGCACAATATAATGTAACCCACTTGAGAAGTATGTATACATTTTACCTATAAATGTAGTGCAAAAACTTGTATATTTTTTTAATTATTATGGGACAAAATAAATTACTGTGAAATAGACATGGCATGATTTTGTGTGAAAGAATATTATCATGATGAGAACTTTCTTCTTTCGAGACCACCCTACATATATAATATAATTACTGCACTCTTCAAAAAGCAATGAGTAGGGAGCTCTCCTCTCATGTATGCAACAACATCCCAATATTATGTAAATGCTAATATAGTGTCATCTGCTTGGTGTAAGCATACATGAGGGCTACCCAGCACGCCAACAGTGTCATTCATAATCGATTAGGGCGTGGGGCTTCTGCGAATATCGTATATATTTCTAGTTTAAATAAAGTACACCAGCCTTGACTGCCTATAGCTTTTCCCCTCGTACATCTAACGACTTTTCCACTCAAAACTACGGCAAAAGAATGCCTTTTACTCCCTCCCTTTCTCCATTTCTCTCAGTCATTTGGCTGCTTTCCCAAGAAGTTCCATTTTCTTCTGTAATTTAAACATACCAAAAGATACTTCGATGTCTTTATTCAAATTACCTCACTTCAACTGCAGCAAATGTCAGTGAAAAAATTGCCCAACTACTTCAATTTAGGTTGAGGATAAAAGCCAGGACGGACGAAAGCCAAAACTGCTAAATAGAGTTTAGTGTGAACCGCGTTTACTGTAACCGACGTGTGGGTTTGTAAGCGGCCCAAGCGGCCGAACAAAAAGAACAAAAGAAGCAATTAAGCTGTCACGACAAATGACAATCACCCAAAGTTTGTTAGACAGTAAACCACGTGGTTTACACGAAAGAACCAACCAATCAAACTGTCCCATTTTTCTACGCCTACAAAGTGACAATCATCCATCAAAGTCTGCTGGACAGTAAACCCATGGTTTACACGAGGGAACCAACCAATTGGATTGTCTGATTTTTCTACGCCCAAAAAGTGACATTGGGCGCATCGAGAACTATTGACTTCGTCAACTCATCCACATCGTATGTTCTGAACTTCTGACCAACGTGATGCTTTTTCGCTTAACACTTCCGTCTTCTTTACCAGCGCCTGGCAAGGTTAGTAACTGGTTTTCATCTCAATCTTCCTTAGCTTCAGAATGTATAGTGTTTCGAAATTACCTGATCGATAGAGAATCCACCAGATTATCAGAAATAGCACTTGGATTATTTTTTGATTCCGCACATATCAGAGTTTTGGAGCCGCTTTTACTAAATCACAGTCTTTCTTTTTCATGTAGGTAGCAATATTGTGCATTATCACGGTGTTCCTCTTCGTGGTTTCTCAACCCGCTTCCGCAGCTCGGGTGCCGAAAGTTAATCCACTGTCCCCAACTGACAAAGAGTTCAAGGAGGCTCGGGCATTGATCGAGTTACAGAAACCCAATATCGACTACAGCAAGCTTTGCAGTAATTATCCATTACCCGGGGGAACGTTTAAAAGAGTCTGTCGCATGACAAAGCCATCATCGGTTGGCTTTTTAGTTTGCAAGAAGGATGATGAGATCTGTGAGGTAATCATTCAAGACGAGCTCAACGCTTTTCAGAAAATTACTAAATATCGCATTCGCAAAGTGAAAGTTAATCCACCAATGATCAAAGGCGTGAAGTGCACAGATACTGAAGAACTAACTTGTGCTGGTTTCTTAGAACAATGGGTGGATAAAGCTCAAGGGGAGTTTGTGCATCTTAGCCAGTATTTTCGCTTAGGAAGGGAGCAGACGAGATTGAAGGTCGAACCAGTGCTAAGAAAAGTAATCAAACAAGGATTGGCTGTGACAGAAGCCGACATAGAGAAGAACAGGAAATACATAGATAAGACCCCCAAGCTGCACCACCAGATCTGTGATCTCCAAGGTTTCTTCCTGTATGCTGGAGGGTTTCTGGTCAGCGATCCGGCAGGCGTCAAAGACGGTATGAAACTTACCGACAGATGCTACTCCGACGATGACCCAACCACTAATCAAGTCATCAAAGGACTTGACGAAATCCTTAAAATTATTAAGGAATTACAACGCACTGCATCTTAATTCTCAGTGTGCTGCCTGTACTTAGAGCTGCACTGTACTGTTTAGCTGATTATACACAGTCCAGCGTTATACACTAGACGTTTATCACGATTGAATTACTTTGCTGTTAATGATATCCTTGTGAAAAGCACGTACAGGCCACTAATTAAACTGATGCAAAAACGAAGATATATTGTGTGATTTGCGTTGACCACTTCATGTACATACACACATAAGTCACATACACCAACTGTGCAGAACCTGGAGACTCGGCAACAGTTAAACTTGCTGTATGGGTTGCATCAACGGTTGCACAAACACGCATAAAGAATTTTAATCTCTGAATATCCGGATAGTTACTTGGCACTGGTTTGTTCGAATTTTTCAATAAAATCGCATCATTAAATTCTTAGGGCCGATTTTTTAAACAATGTCTAACTTAGACCTGGTTTATCGCCAAATTGAAGTTTAAACGGACGCCGTAAAACAGGGTTAGTAAAACGTTAAATTGCATTTTTAGAACATGGATCCGAGTCGGTTTATAAAACGACGTTTAGCCGTTGTTGTTTAAATCCTGTTTAGACCAGGACTTTCTTAACCACGGTCTAAACCTTGTTTAAGGTATTAGGACTGGCTAAATTAGGTTGTATTCAACCCTAATTTACTCACTATTGGCTATTCACACAAAAAAGAGGTGTTGCTCACATTAACCGGTGTAGGTTAGAGTTTATTATTTTTTATTAGAGGTGTCAAATTTCACAAACAATGCGTCAGGATCGCCGCTTGAATCGCGGGCTCAAATTATAGCTATACTGGATTTTCTCCTCGACAAAATAATTTTCAAGGCATATTCAAATTGCAATATGTGACGTACATTAGTCTCTAAAAAACGTAGGCAGCCCGGAGAAGAAAATTAATATCTGGCTTTGTAATATGTTCCCGAAGTTTTCAGCATTAGCCTCACCTTTCGGCGGCCATAATTCAGTCGTCTGTACACTTCGTGCTCCGGGCTGCCTACATCTTTTTTTAATTGGTGTATTGCACAATTGCCCCAAGTTTTGTCGAGATCGGTTGTATATTACTCTTTCGGTGTAGCATTCTTCCGTGACAGTCCTCACAGGAAGTAGAATTTTGAGAACATTGCGCCGAATTGCAATCGTTCGCCTTGTCCCAAACCAGCGCCATCTTTATATTTTGTTGAAAGACCGCTGTGCAACATATTCAACGAGTTTTCGTCGATTGTACCACGAACGGAAGCGAGCAACTTCGTCAACTAGTCGGCAGTCAAAGACAATGAACATGGCGTCGTAAACAAATGACGTCAAGCATAGCAACGACTCCAAGTCATGCGCATTGAGGATCTCACGCTTGAAACACGAAGCCATGTTACGGATATCTCACGAAAGAAATAACCTTTGCCCCCGCAACAATGGAAACATTTAGTTCTTGAATAGATAAAGGAGATGCTTCACATTCTCGGCAGGCTTCAAAATATGAAAACGACCTTCCAGCTTTAATACCGTGATGGAAAACTAAACGAATGCTGATTAAAAACATGCGCCGAACAGTAAGAACACAGTTTCAGCTTTTTTTTTTTCCGACACTTGGCCGGTTTTCCCTTTGCTCTGACCGTAAGGAGCGCCAGGGTCGCTGCTTGCTACATTTCTATATGATCGCTACTATTTCTGAATACGTACTTAGTCTAGCGGCGATCATGTACATGCTTCAGCTTCATATGAGCATGTCAAACAAAGGTCTTCAACCGCGCATGAATTTCGTGGGTCTGGCGAAGGATCATCCTCTTTGTATTTCCAGCGAAAAGCTCACAAAGCGAGGATGGAAAGAGGAGCAGTAGGGAAAGGCCTCAGCTGACGAAAACCAAGGCGGAAAGGCCTTTTAATCTAACCCCGCCATACTGTTTTCGTGGACACGCGTATCACACGAATGATCGAGGACACATATCGTGTTCGTCACTGAAAACACGCCACCACGCATGCCCAGAGAGCGCCACTGACCATAATTTCCGTTGGCTCCAGTATGGCGTATAAAAATAGCACACGTAGCAACCAACTTCAACGGCAGATATCTAGAAATCTGGTGATCAGATAGTCTTCATCTTTCGTATTTAATCCTTTATGATAATAATAATCAATGTAGTTAAGTAATATGGGTAGTTAATTTTTTGACCCTGAGCCAGTCCTAACACCTTAACTAGACTGGCCTTGCCAGTGAGCTCGCGGCGTTAGTTGGGTCGAGAGCAGAATAAACTAAAATAGAAAGCAGGGACAAGAGCGGAACTCCCAAGAGACTTCCAGTTTCTCACCAGAAATATATCACACAGTATAGAGAACCTGGCTTATGACACCTTGCTTAAATGAAACCTGATTAAACTATAAATTTATCATTACAACACTCATACACTTGGTTCTTAAAGGTTGAGCGACTCTGCATTTTGAGCTTAGAAACGAAACGGTTGGCCACCGAGTAAACCCGAGTAATGCGTGACTTGTCCTTTTATGCACAATCGATTTTGACAGTTTGACTTCGAACACTTAATTCTAATCAGAGGCCACGATTAATCCAGCCTTAGCTTCAATACTAGTCTGTCTTGTTTTTAACTGAATGCGTTTCACTTCTATCAGGCTTTCGAGTATTCGTGCTTTGTAACAAATATAAAATTGAAAACAAGGAATGTAACACGAGCCCAACACGAGACATGTTTACAATATTATTGCGGTTTTGTTCACAGCGTGTTCAGTCCATTTGTGGCAAACTCAATGCTCAGGACTATTTCGGTGTATTTTTCATATCTGGTATACAATGACCATTGCGAAACAAAGGCTACATGATCGAATGGAAGAAACATTTCAACAGGCAATGTACGATAAGCAGAAGCATTTATGTCATGAACAGTGTAAAGCATAGATCGTTTTTGTTTTACGGCAAAAGCTCATTGTAGCTTTGGTTTTCGGCCTGTTATCTTCCCAGAAGTATTCGTGCCGCCACAGAAAGTTTCGTCGGGACTAAATAATTAGCGGCGACAGAGTTATTTGCAATCCCGTAGCGGTATCCACCAAATATCGAATCCATCACATTTTCGCGGTGAACTTAGCAACGCAACCAAATCCAGTTTATCCGTACATGTTCCACAGAGCCAAACGGTGTTGAGTTTGGATGGGATGCTGTGACAGTTTGACATCTAGCAGTTCAATTACAACAGTAGCCGTTTAGTATCGTATCGTATTCGCAACATAATCCTATCGTGATATTTAGAATGATCAGCATGCCATGAACAGACTACAATAACCGATACATCAGTCAACTGTATGTACTCGGCAGATGAACATTAAAAAGACAGTTCTTGTTCAATACACGTTGTTGTGTGTGCCTCTACGTAAAGCTTGAGTAACACAGATAACATAACAGATGCAGTTAACTTTCACACACAAGTAACGAGCAATTCAATAAGCCAAAAGCCGGTAGTTTTTCTTAAGGCAGAAGAAAACAATGGCTCCATTTATGGCGGAAACAAGGTTGTTTTCTTCAACCCTGTTCGTACGCAAGCGATAATCTTTCTTTTCTTCGATTTCTTGGAAACTTCAGAATTTTTGAGCACCGTTGGGGAACTGTTTTCAGATGTTAGGACGCCTTTTTCAGGTATTTTTATTTTTAATATTTAGGGTCTGCGTCCATTGTGACTAGTGACGGTATGTTGTGTAAATGTTGTCTCCATCGATCTATACTTGGGGGGGGGGGGGGGGGGAGGAGCCTGGGAATGAGGGTGTACTCGACAAACAATGCAAGGACCTTTGACTTTCCGCACCGAGGAGCTAGATTATGCTGTTATTTCAATCATTTGTTTAGGCCTAAATTTTGGATCTGAATAAAATAAATAATAACTAAACGAATACTTTCAATAGAAACCCTTAAGCTTAAAGTATGGAAAACGTGGACTGACTGAAGAACAACTGCTTATTTTAGCCACTTAAAACTCCATTCACGCGCTACGGCATTGATACGCCCGATGAATTAATTTAATAGATGTTTTGTGTTGTGGTCGAAACTGCTGACAGTTTCATAACAAGTTAGTCTAGACATTACATCGCGTAATTCTACACAAGGGAACCAACCAATCCGATTGTCATATTTCTCCACACTCAAAAACCATAACCCATCTGTAGCCCAATCGAGAACTATTGATTTAATCGATTCATCAACATCGTTCTGGCCATCGACATGAGTAGTCGTTTAACACATCCGCCTTCTTTGCCTACACGTGGCAAGGTTAGTAACTACGGTTTACATCTCAGTTTATGAACATTCTTAGGTCCAGAATACACACCAACTGTTCGATAGATGACCTATCAGAAGTCTGAGAAATAGTACGTTTGTAGCATTACGCACATATAAGGTGGTTTTTACACTGGTCGATTTGCAACGATACGATGTTGCGCTGAAAACCGTTCACACTCCATTGCAAACGATTTTTCGCGATGTTTGCAGTGCTGCAACGCGTTGTAAGTTTTTGAAAGCGTTTTAAAAACTTGCAACACCGTTGCGCAAATTTGGATAAAAATCGGCGTTGCAAATCGACCAGTGTAAACCATATTCCCCGCCTAAACAACATATTTGGTCAACATCGTTTGTTCAGACCATCAACATGTTTATTCGTTACCAATTCCGCCTTATTCCTCTAGTGGTAAGGTTAGTAAGAATTTGAACTTAATCGACAATCTTCCTTAGCTTCAGAAGACAAACGTTTTGTAAACCGACTGTTAGAGAATCTATCGATTCCGGGAAATAGCACGTTGCAATTTCTTGGTAACATTACGTACATTTATCGACGGTGCTAAAAATAAGATAATCCGCTAACAGCACATGATAGGTCATCGTCATGCCCCTGAAGATAACTTCCGCTCTGGTATACCGTAGAATCCCGTTTATGAGCCCTGGACCTGTACAACTTCAGTAAGGGCTTTTAGGTGGGCTTATAACCGAGGGTGGGGCTTCTAATAGAGAGGGAAAAAACGTCTAAAATCCGTTCTATTAAAAAAATGCTTTGATCGTGTATATTTCAATTGAACAAGAGTCATGATCATTCAACCATAACAGTAAGAGCTTTGAAACGCGAATGTGCTTAGAAGCACTACTTTATAATCTGAGCGAAAGCGGAGCTATAACCGGTATTCTACGATAGTCGAAACAATATGGTCAAAAACGAAATTCAGAGTTTCTAAGGTGCCGGCAAACCATATGTCATATTCTAGTTGATAACTACATAAAAATCGTGCTACAAAAACATCACACGACTCCTTCTTAGAGTAAACTTTTTGCGCTCGCCCAATTTTCGCGCGGCCAAAATGAAAAAGTCATCCTATGCTTTTCGTATCGAGGAGAAACGCTTACTACGTAGACCACACGTAAATCCAAACAAAAGTTTCAGACCACGTCACTAAACTACATTCTTTCCTCTTCATGTAGGTAAAAATATTGTGCATCTTCACGGCGTTTACAGCTCAAGCGCCAAAGGTCGATCCACAGTCCAACTGTTCCACAGTCTACGACCCACAGTCCCAAACTAAAAAAGAGTTCACGCAGGCCCGAGCCTTGATCAAGTCACTGAAATCCAACACAGACTATAGTGAACTTTGCGGAAACTACCCACCACCTGGGGGAGCGTATAAGAAAGCCTGTCGTATAAAACGCCTGTCTTCACTTGGTTTTTTAGTTTGCCGGGACGCTGGTGTCTGTGAACAGATGATTCAACAGGAGCTCGAAGCCTTTAAGCAAATAATTGCTGGTGGCATCCGTACAGTGAAAGTTGATCAATCAATGGTGAAAGGTGTGAAGTGCACGGACACTACACAGACAATCTGCGCTGGTTTCCTGGAAGAATGGGTGGGGCCACAGAGCGGTCAGATGGTGCATCTTAGCAATGCTTTCTACAAAGGTCAGGTGAGAGCAATAGTGAAACCAGTGCTAGAGAAAGTAGCCAAACAAGGGTTAGCCGCGACAGCAGCAGACATAGAAAAGATCAGAAAATACATTCAGTACAAGCCTCCCGTATACCGCCAGATCTGTGATCTCCAGGGCTTCTTCCTGTATAATGGAGGGTTTCTGGTCAACGACCCGGCAGGCGTTAGGAACGATATGCAACTGGACGAAAGATGCTACTCCAAGGATGAGCCAACCACTGCTCAAGTCCTCAAAGGACTTGACGAAATCCTTGCCATAATTAAGGAACTACAGCACAGCGCATTTTAATTTACGCCTGCTGCCTGTACTTGTAGCTGTACTGTCTTGTTTGATTTGAATGCACAGTTCAGCGTTATGATACTGTTTCGATTAAGTTACTTTGCTGTGATTTAATCCTTGTCAAAGGGCACGTACTGATTAAATTCATGAAAAAAAAGGCCGGAAGAACTTATTGTGTGGTGTGTGCTTCTTGATCAGTCCATGCACATATACACATAAACGAACTATGAAAAACCCGGAAAATCACACCAAGTAAAGCGTCCACACATAAACAATTCTTGGTGAATATTCAGAGGCTCGGCACTAAAATTGTCCTGATCCAATTCACACCCACTGCACTCATGTGTTGGTCCGCATAAAACTTAACAACCGCGCGCGATTCAATCTCAACTTTCTGTGGTTGTTTGACATATCTCAGAAAAGCGGTAAGGCTATAAAAGATCTTGCTCTCAGCCAAAATGAAGCGAAAAAGTGTAATTTCTGTCGGCTCTTTGTAATTTCAGTTGGCTGCTGGTCATTGTTTGGCTCATAACTATGCGCACAGATGTTCAATTTCGACAACATTTTAAGAATTACATTGATCAATTCCAACTAAACCTTCTCTATTTGAAAGCTAAGCTGCAACAGGCGGGCTTTTAGTATATTCATATCAATTGTGTTACCAATATTACGTGATCCATAGCGCGCAACCATCACGTGGTTGATATATATCTGGCAAGAGAATGAATGAGAAGGTTGAAGCTAATCCCTTTCAGGAGCAAATAAGTGCAGTGTTAGAATAGCAGTTAAATTATTAAATACACATGTCCACGTCTACTAAACTGGCCAGATCGCACTTGTTTTGCTTTTGCTCCTAATTGGCCTAAAATGCTGCTAAACTTGTTTGAACCAATCAAAAAGCCAAGAAAACCCAAAACCAAAGCAATCACGTGATTACAATAGAGTGGTAAAGTGTGATGTCATCATTTTGCAAAATTTTCCATTCAAACCTCAAAACCACATCATGCGATATACACAGCTGCTAAAAGAACGTGTGCAAAATTTCAAATCGCTAGCCCTACTGAAAGCGAAGATAGAGAAGTTTAAAGTTCGAGATAGTCTTAACTAAACTCTCTTATTTAGCGTTGGTTCCAAATGAAAGGAACCAACACCAAATAAGAGGGTTTAGTATGAAGCAGTTTGAACTTCAAAAGCCTATATCTCAGCTGCTTAATGCACTAAAGAGCCAATTTTTTCTGTGTGAACTTTTTTTTTGATAGGCCATTCCGAAGAATTGCGCAAAGTCCATTATTTCCGAAAAAATATTTTTATGACGTCATCACTTTACCACTCTATTGAAACCCACTTTAACAAACAAACAAACAAAAAACAAAGTAAAGTCAGATAAGATACGGTACAGCCCAGCATAGTTTATTCATGGTCAATAAGGGGCAACGTTATAAATACTTATACACCGACTAAAAATCAAAAACTCTACAAATCCTTGAGGACTTACTATTGCTTGCCACTGAATAAATAAATGCAGTGTATACAAAATACAAACTTCAGCTATGCGGATATATATGTCCTTTTTACATTCTATACTGTTATGACAAGTATTGTTCTTTTAAATGTGCCAAAGAGATATTTATTTTGGCTTAAATTAGAAAACAGATCTTCGTAAACACATTTTATCTCTGTTACGGTTTAATGTTTCACCTCTCACTTCCTTTCCCCACGGTTTATTTGACTGCTAATATCATAAAATGTTTTTGCACATAACACGAATGTCGAAGAAGTACCCCATATCAATAACTAGGCATCATTAAAAACTGATCTGATCTGCTCTGTGTTCGTTTCTTGAGCATCTAGAAATCATTATCCTCGTCGTCAAAAGGACTTCCCCAGTCCCGGTAGAAGCCATACAGCCGAGCCGGTTTGTCTTCCACATTCCCTTTCTTGACACACTTGTGCTCAGGGAAGAACCTGTGAAAAAAAAAAAAAAAAAAAAAAAAGTGATAAGAACAACGTACACAGCTTCTCCTTTGTCTCTCAACCATCAAGACTTTCTGTCCGACTCCCACTTTCACTGTTCCTGCTTTCCCTGTTTTCCATGCTCCTTCCTCTCCCTTCTTCCTTTTGCCCTCCCTCCTCCCCAACTGTACTTTTTTCACTTTCTTTCATTTTTCCATTCTCTTTTCTTTTGTTCCTTGTCTCCTTCACTCTTCTTTCTTGTTGTTGTTCTTTTCTCCTCCTTTTTTTTTGCCCTCCACTTCCTACTGTACGTTTCTCACCTTCTTTCATTTTTCCTTGCCTCCTTTACTCTTCTTTCTTACGGTATGTTCTACCCTCCCATCCATCCATCCATCCCTAATCTACTGTACTTCTCTCACTTTTTTCCTTTCTAACTCCTTTGTGTTTCTTTATTTTGACCCACCATCCTTCAGTCCTTCGTAACAGTACATGTACGTCACTCCAATCACAGAGCCTTACCCGAATCCTCGCTGGCACTCTAGTCCCTCTGCACAGACCAGGTCAGGACCAAGCAACTGTTTCTGGCAACTGTCTCCAAGTTTGACCTCTTTAAACGGTTTGCACACTAGTGCATTGAAAAAGCCTTGCACGCAGTGGAGGCCGGAGTTGCACTCAGAGTTTTTGGAACAAGGAGCATCTTGATCACCTATCAAGACATCACAGGGCTAATTTCTCATGCTGCCTTTAAAGTTCCTTTATAAGTATGAAGATGACTTTTGCCTCATTCTCTATTTGCAGTTTCCCATATACTGTACATAAGGGGCTTAATAATATGTACAGACCGTTTGCATGTTCAATAAAATCAAATCTGTTTGTATGCAAGATATACATTGACAAGTTTAGGTGTCAAAGAGCAGATAGGAAAAAAAAAACAGTCAAATTATAGCTGTTCTATATATAGTGTTCTTTCCAGCAGTGACTGACAGTTGAGAAACATGCATAAACGGGCTGTTGCAAATTTCAAAACAGTTGTCTTCATCTCCAAAACAAAGTATTGTATTGGCACAAAAATTTACTTGGAATTGATATCTGGAATATGTAAATAGAACAGCTTTGTTGGAACAGTAGTTTAGATTTAAGAGTTTTGATGATGTCACATGAAAATGCTCTATAAACCAGGTCATTCTTATCACATGGTGGATATAGATTGAACTCAACTCTTGACCAGTCATTTCCTGCTCTTATAAGGCTCAGTGTTTCAGAGCATTTGGTGTTGCGGTCATGTGCATCAATCCTGACAGTAATCGTCTTTAAATTTCATTCTCTCATCAGAAATATATGTACCACATGGCATAAAGCTGCTCTGATAAGAACACTTTTAAAGGATGGTGTGAATTCCAGCCTTGCATTGTTACAATATGGTTATAAACAACACAAACTTCCCAGGCCAAGTGTAAAGCTTAGAAGAATGATTGCAAAATGGCTGCAGCTAAAAGGGATGCAAGGGAATAATGACTTGTGTGCATACTGTAACACTGTAAATGCTGCAGTACAACTATTGGGTAACTTCTATTTATAAAAACTTTCTTGCTCTTGCATCACCTGGGAATGGGGCTGCAGCTTTTCCATTCTCATACGTTATTTCTTGCTAAACTCTACTGCAGGAAACTATTTTATTATTAAACTATATCAATTATATAGCTCAATTCCTCTCACCAGTTTTCTTGTGACAAGTTCCCATGATGCAGTAGGCACCATCACAGCACTGGTTATCGTTAAAGCAACCAAACTGTTGGATGCAGTCCTTACACTGGTGCATCAGCTTGTCGCAGTACTGGCTTTTGCTACATTGTTCATTGCTTGCACATTCTGGCTGTAAATCAAAGAAAATCTTAATAACACTGTAGTTTGCACTGTATTAGTCTCCAATGCTCCCAACCAGTTGCCCTGATCAAGCTCAATTTTCTCATTTAGTTTTGGCAGCACAAATATATCATACAGTAAGGAGAACTTGGCTTTTGATACCTTGTTCAGATGATAGCTGATTAAACTATCAATTCTCACTGCATGACTTATACATTTTCCTTTTAAAAGGTTGGGAGAATCTGCATTTTGAACTTGGGAATGAAGGGTTAATGGGCTGCTCAGACTGATTAACTTGATCAAACCTCACCACATTGCACAGCTCTTTCCAGAATAACTGTGTGGAAATTTGTTTCACACATGTCAAACCTCAAAGAAATGTATACACTGAAGGTAACAAATTGAAAGAAACTGTCTAGTAATAACAAAGTGTACTGTACTTGGAATAATATCATATGTTTACATATCTGGAGTATGAGTTTCTTGCTTGGAATAAATCAGATTGACAAAAAAATGGTGGTTGCTCAAAAGCTTTCAGTTTTCAAATTTTATCCTCCAGGCACTTGTGATCTTTACATTTAAGTGGGTACAGACAACCACAGAACATCATAACTGAGCCATCTATAATATATGGGATATGTTTTTGTAACAATTAAGGTTTACAAGGCATAAGTGATAAGTTTTGATTTACAGGGAATTTCAAACATCTAAACAAAGTCAATGAAAAACTCAAATATTTTCTCACTGTGTATAACAAAATATTATTGCACCCCAAAACAATCTCAGTCTGTGACAAAGGCTTGGACATGTGTGTTGTAATATTGAGGTTCGAAGCGGACACTTCGTTATTCGTACACGATGTACTTTATAACGAAGTGTCCGCTTCGAACCTCATATAAACAATATGAAACGGTTGTTGTACTGTATACTGCATTAATTAATCCCAGAGATCAAGAATAATTCATTCGATATCTACAGCTGAGGGCCAGTTATAGTGGCCCGTTAATTATTTTGAGAGTCATGTATATGTAAACAATCGCAACTTTGAACACCAATTCAACTAGCATGTATAGGATTTTCTATATACTGTATGCAAAGCTGAGAGGTTCTGCTTGCAGGGTTCAATCTCAAGATTGTCCAACAAAATATTTTTATTATATTGAGGGATTTGGCGGCATGGTGCAGTTTTTCAGAAACCAAAGGTCCTTTTTTTCATCTAAGATTTCAATAATTACCTTCACTCCTCCACCATTGCTCATCACTTTCCTTTGGATCGTGCCATTCGGGAAGCGAATTACCTCTGTCGTCTGGCTGCTCGAAGACTCCTTCTTTCCATTCTCTTTATTTCTCTCCGAGACGGTAGTTTGCTCACGGGACTTCCCATTCTTCGAGACCATTTTGTGCTCTTCAACCCGTACGTGGTATGATTCCTCTTTGACTTCTTTGACTTTAGAAGGTGAGGAATCTCCACTAGCAAGTGTGCACAGCGAAAGAACGGCAAAGATACATAGCATCTTCATCCTGGAAGAACGAACTCGATCACCGAACGATACTTGCTTTGAACTACAAGCAAATTTCCCAGAATTCGTTTGGATAGCAGGGGTAGGGTGGGGTTCAATAGAATGGGAGGGTGGGGTGAGGTGTAAAGGAGATGAAGGAAAAGAAGTAATAAGAAGAAAAACAAACAAAAATAAATAGATAAAAAGGCGAAGAAAAACAGAAGCAAAACAAATATATCACTTCTTTCACATTGTCAACTCTACCTTCTTATTTGATCTATGGCATTAATTTTTAACCACTGCCACATCGTGCAGAGACAATGACCTTCGTCAATGTGATGTTCTCAAAGTAATAGGAAGGATGACATTCTTTCGATGCTCTTTAATCAGTCCCGTTCAGATCGCACATGTAGACATTTTGTAGTTTTCTTTTCCCGTGAGGTCTTGGGAATTATTTTAATACGGTTTTCGCTGTAAACTCGAGTAATTTATACGACACAATTCTGGTACCAACACAATTTATTTGTAATTGAGAATTTTTTGCCACTTCCTTGAAGATCTTGTCTGTTCAAATAGTGATCTTGCGAACAACTGACATCTTGAATACAACTCTTGTCAAAGTCACAATCGAAAACGAAAAACCAGAAGTGCATGCGTTGCCATCATAGCTTACAAGCCTATGGGCGCATTAAATATAAACTCGAAGTGCAAAAGTCGGGTATTAAATGATTCTGGGATGTGAAAGGAACTAAAGCAGGGTTGTTATGAGAGGCCGTTGCACTTATTCGAAATGGAAGGAGCGACGATACAAAGGCATCCCATATGGATGAAGGGCCTGGTGTCTCGCACTTTATATAACTGACTGGATACATATTACTAATAAGTCGGCTGACATCTACTGCGCTCTTTCGGACAAGGGATAATTTACTATGGCTTGGGGGCCGAATTATCTCTCCCCGTTCGGTCTGGAATCTAGGCGTAGACGGGTGTCGGGCGGGTTGCTCCTCGATCTGGCTTGGGGGCCGGGCAACTCTAACCCGACCACGTGCGGTGCCATGGGGCCGAGTTTGATACCCGGTTACGGGGCTCTGCCACATTAGCGGAATCGAAAACGAACAACACTTGAAATAAACGCCACGGATATTGTGCTCTTCCACACAAAATTTCACTCGTTGGTAAGTACGATTGAGCCTTATCCCATCGGTTCAAATTGCGATCTTGCGAACACCTGATATTTCTTTTTGTCACAACCACAATCAAAAGCGAAAAATCAGAAGTACTGTTGCGCATGCGCTGCCGTCATAGCTTGCATACCTATAATTGACGCATTAACTTAAGTGCAAAAGTCGGATATTAAGTGATTTTAGGATGTGACAGGAACTAAAGTAGGGTTATTATGAGAGGACGTTTAAGTTATTCGAAATAGAAAAAGCAACGATACAAAGGTACATCCCATATGGATGAAGGGCCTGGTGTCTCAAAGGCTATATAGCTGACTCGATACATATTACTAATAAGTCGGCTGACATCTACTGCGCTCTTCCGGGCAAGGGATAATTCACTATGGCTTGGGGGCCGAATTATCTCTCCCCGTTCGGTCTGGAAGCTAGGCGTAGACGGGTGTTGGCGAGTTGCTCCTCGATCTGGCTTGGGGGCCGGGCAACTCTCCCCCGACCACTGTGCGGTGTGATGGGGCCGGGTTCGATACTCGGTTTTTCTTTTCAACTTTTTGCGACTAAATCTCCTTTTCTTTTCCTTTTCGAAGTGCAAATTATTGTCTAAGAGTATTTTGGACTTAGTTTGCAGTCAAATGTGCCAACTTCGACATAGATTTTGTGATAAAGTTGCGTCAACCCGTCATCAAAATCTCGTTTTTTCTTTCACCGGCTCTAGTAGTCCCATATACAATAACCTGGCAGCTTATCGTTTATTCCCAAACTCATTTCGTTTACTACCAGGTAACAAGGATTGTTCTGCAGACATTAACTAGTTTGGCCCGAAAATCACTGTGGAGAACTGACATGTATAGTTCTGTGCAATGAATTATGGATTTGATTATAAAGTTACTAGCAGAACCCCTGTACGGGGAAGTTTGTTTCGTTTTTGCTAGGGACTATATATAACGGTAATCACAGCCTAAGGGCAGTCATGGGGGGTTAGTACTTGGATAGGTGACTGTCGTTCGATAACAACAACATCAATACCACGCTATATTTGTACTTTAGTTACAATAAAATTTATTTATATTAACGAGTGAAAAAAAAAAAAAAAAAAAAAAAAAAAAAAAGATTAGGTACTAACCATGCTTGGCTACTCTAGGTCAACTACTTATACTACTTATATTTAATTATATCTAGTTTATATCTAGTTTTGGGTCATATGAGAGAATAGACACAAATTAGGAGTACATGATAACTTTAATACATACTAATACAGCATTAATAATGATAGGAAGATTAAAAGAACATACGCAACACTAAAATAAATATATAAATATCTATATTCAAAGTCGAGGCATGGGGAGTGATTGTCAGAGGCTCGTGTTTAATTGTTCGACTAGTGGAATACCAAAAAACAAAAAAACAAAATCATGCAAGTGTATAATTTTATACATGTTTTATTTGAGGAATTTTCTGGGCATGAGCTTTTTTAAACTTATTACTCATATACTTCAGAGCATCAAAAACTTCTTTTGTCGTTGGTTCCCTTTCGCCGCTTGTATGACTAATGCCGCACCTATCGCCAAGGGCAAGATTTTTCTTGATTCCTTCTGGATCGTTAACTTGAAACCCCCCAGCTTTTAGGAAAAAACCCTGAAGATCACAAATTTGTCGGTAACGACCTATATAGTTCCCATGCTTGCGCATATATTTCCTGATCCTATAGAGATCTTTGTATGTTGTGCGCAGGTTGCCGCCAGCGTTTCTGGTCAATGTAATCACTTGCTGAGTCAACAGATCTACTTCAGCGTCAGCAATTGCGAGACGAATATGTCCATGTATTCCTTCATTTTTAGTTACCCAGTATTCGACAAAGCCACTGCATGTCGTGTCGGGATTGTCTCCACATCGCACATTGTCGATTCTTTCTTGAAGAAAACCCACTGTTTTGATCCCGGCCTTCTGAAGTTTTCGCAAGTTCAAGAGTTCACGCTTGATGAAAGTTTTACAACGTTTGTTGCCAACCTTCGGTTCTTGGCAAACCAGGAAGACACACGGTGTGTTGGGGAAGCGGCATGCAAGCTTATCCCCTCCGGTAGTAACTTTTGCGCAAAAACTGTTGTAGTCGATGGTCGACTTTGTCAATTTAAGGTTGTCAAGATCAGGTTTGCAGTCGGAAGTATATGTCGGCTGAACCGCGGTTGGAGCGATGACAAGAACGATGAAGAAGAGAGAAAACGAAGCTTCCATCATTATACCTATAAGTTATTGGGAAAATATCAAAGTTATTGACTTCACTTTAAACTTTCACACAACAAGGATCAGAATACTCTATCTTATAAACTGAAAAGCTCGACGGGAAATATCATTTAGTACGAGTAGCTTCCTTTCTCGCCCCAGCCTTTCGTGTTTTGGCTTCAGTACCTGAGAGCCTGGAACAAGATGTCTGTTTTTGAACTAGTTAGTTCACTAAAAATGCTTCTGTCTAAAGATAAGGTTTCAAATGGCTATGAAGGATTTACAGTGGTAGTCAAGAGCAATTTATGTGAAAAGCAAAGGACAGCATTGAATATGTTCCATTAAATGCCCAGTTTAGAGTTGTGGAAATCAGCTAGTATGAGGTATTAAGATGAAATGAACTATATTAATACGAAAAAAGGAACACATTAACTTCACGACAGTAGCTGTCGCGTGTTCAAAATTCAATCCACTGAAAATATTAATTACTCACAAATTTCATGACAAACTCAAGCAATTATCTATATTGGGACACAGTGTCAAATTTTGAAATATACCATATAAAGTTGCACGATAATTAGCCTGAACTGTCAGTCGTCTCCTCGGCCCTCAACCCAGGGTTGAGGGCCGAGGAGACGACTGACATTTCAGGCTACACAATAATATCAACCGAATATATACGACCGAATCACAAATTTATAGACATATAAACGTCGTGGTATTTTTCGGCTTCGTCTTCAATACAAAAGGTAGACTGTCTGGTGTTTTCTTTTGGCTGAGCTTTTATGATTTACGTTTCAGTTATTAACAATGACTCTTGAAAAAAAGAAAACTTTCTATTGCGAGATAGTTGTACTACAATAGACCCCGCGGCAGCCAGCTACGCTAAAAAATAATGAATGTTCAGTGGAGAGCAGTGGGGTTAGAGCAATTAATTATTAAGCATTGCCCGGCTTATGAAGTTTCTCAAAAGCTAAGAATTAATGACATAAATAGCTGTGGTTACAGCTATTGTACCGTGGGTTTAGGCACTTTTACCACTGGAAACACTTTCCGTATGTGTAACCGATATTATTGTCCTTTAGTAAAGTGATCATTAGTCGAAGAAGTGTGAGTGATTTGAATCATAAAAGTGCCAATTGGCGGCTGGGAGGATTTTTGAGCTAACAACCTTGAATGCTCTTACACAAAAGTAGAATTTCCCTTTAATTAAAACCTAACGAAATTATATCTGCTAGCTTTTATGTTACGCCGGTAATATTTTAGTGCAACGACTAATTGAAGAGTGATTTGAGAGGCAATGACCCGAGCAAAGCAAATAACTTCCAAGAAAAAAGCATATGTGTTCGACATTTTTCAAAAAATGCATTTTTTACTCAATACAGAGATAAACACACGCCATAAGGGCAAACATAAGTGCAAAATATTGTTTCAACATCACAGTAAAATGTACTGTGATATCGCAAATAGTAAAAGAATACAATCAAACCACATGAAAATAGAGGAAGGTAAGACATTTGAAACGTAAATTTTGCTTAAATTTAGCCTTAAATTTATGTTATTGCTGTTGGCTGAAAATCTAAATAGAACCGATTTCATTGCCCTTGAGTAACGCATAGTTCATCGAAGAAGTGTGGGTTAGTCAAATCACAACGGTATTAAGTGTCATTTGATGACTGGGGAGAATTTTTTGAGTTAAAAAGCTGGAGTGTTCTTAAACTTCCTGAGTGAGTGACAAATACGTGATCGTTCATTTGTTAAAACTATTTGAAGAGTAAATCGAGAAGCAATGCCAAGCCAAGCAAATAACTTGCAAGAAAAATACACATTTGTGCAAAACTTTTCTCAAAATCCCTTTGTTTACTCAATGCAGAGATAAATGAATACACGCCATAATGCTAAGATTATATATATATATATATATATATATATATATATATATATATATATATATATATATATATATATATATATATATATATATATATATATATATATATATATATATATATATATATATATATAAGGGAAAAACCAAAGAGACTACGCTTTAATCCCTACAAGCCTGTTTCGTGATGAACTCACTCTTCATATATATATATATATAAAATAGCTGCTGAAACATTTTCCCGGAAATATTTTCTGATAAATAAATGTTTCTCACCTCTCAACTCTTAACTTCAGAAGAAAATCAGCGCAGAGATGGTTTCAGAACACAGGACAAATCTGAACTGAACTAAGTTTTGATCAGCGAAGTAGTTTTAATTGGTTTCTCGGTTGAACAAGAGCAGTTAATTATTTACTGCAATTTCCATTTGGCTAACTTTGAAATCTGATCGGAGGCTAACAGGTACACACAGAAGCAATCAGTTAACCATGAAACTAGTTAATGATTGATCACAGTTCCATTAGGCTAACTTTAACGTTTCTCCATAGCAGTCATGCCTTAACAGGTGTTTTTATGTTGTCACATCTTACCGAACAATCAAACCACACGAAAATAGAGGAAGGTAAGACATTTGAAACGTAAATTTTGCTCCAGAGGGAGCGCTTATTCGAGCATGGGCGCTTATTTGCATAACAGTGACGTTTCTTTTTCTTTACTGAACAGTTAATCAATAACAATAAAAGACAACAAGAACGAAAACGCAGAATGATCATTACACCATTAGCGTTACCTACAGTATTGGTTAAACACAAATTAAAGTGTCACCCTGTGTCTGCTAAACAATGTTTGTTGTTTTTCTCTAAAACTTAGGAGGAGGGGGACCGCTTAATAGGGGGAGGGCGCTTATTCGAGCATGGGCGTTTATTTTAAAGTTCGTGTTCAAGAGTGGGCGCTTATTCGAACGTGAGCGCCTATTTGAAAATGAGTGCTTATTTGGGGAAATACGGTATGTAAGGCAGTAGTTTATGTCCTTTTAGGAACCTTGCATCAATCCGACGTTTCACTAGCTGTTTACTTATTATATAAATCACCACCTTCGTCCTCAGTTCTTAGCCTTAAATTTATGTTATTGCTCTTGGCTGAAAATCTAAATAGAACCGATTTTATTGCCCTTGAGTAACGCATAGTTCATCGAAGAAGAGCAGGTTAGTCAAATCACAACGGTAATAAGTGTCATTTGATGACTGGGGAGAATTTCTGAGTTAAAAAGTGGGAGTGTTCTTACACTTCCTGAGCGAGTGACAAATACGTGATCGTTTTATGACTCATTTGTTAAAAGCAGAACTTTCGTTTGATTAAAGGGAAAACATAAGAGCGAAGTGTTGTTTTAATATCACAGTAAAGATACTGTGATAATGCAGATAGTTTTAAGAAATGGTTGAAAAGGCATTTCAGTCAAAAACTAAAAGGAATAAATCAATCTAGTTGGCTACTTCAGTGTGAGCCAGAGCGGAGTGTTGTAAAAAGTGTTGTAAATTTTGAGGAGTTTGTCGAAGGAGTTAATCGTTTCAGTTTGAACCTGTATCTTCTTCTTCCTTCACTAATTCTTGTGCGCTTTTTCCTCGAATTTTTGCCTGTTCCCCTTGTTCCTTAGCTCCTTCCACGAATTCTGTTGCACCTTTCTGATCTTCACTTATTGGCCTGCAACAAAATGTTAAATACTGTAACTCAAAGACCAACACCAAAAAGTATAACATTGCAATGCAATTTTAATCCACCTTAACTAATCCCCACCCCACTAATCCCTTCCAAATATTGTTTTTACCACTCAAAAATAAAATTCATATCTTCGCGCCGCCGTGTAATATCATATGCTTAGCTTAAAGCTTGATATCGCAAAGATGTTTGTCTTTTTTGTAAATCGGCTTTTCATTATGCAAACTATGTCGTGATTTCGCGTTATGATTTATTGTAATTGTCAGATTTTCGGTGGGTGTCTAGAAAACTAAGACCCAAGACCTCAGACTTCAGACGTAGAAAACTAAGACCCCCCAAAATACGCTAAACTATTCGATCGTTCCTTCTCGTAATTGCTTTAACCGGAAGCTGCTTGAGCGAGACATCAAACAATGCGGTATTTTTAGTTATTTCGCAAACATTCGGCAGGGTCTTAGTTTTCCAGATCTGGAAAACTAAGACCCCCCAAAATACGCTAAACGATTCGACCATTCCTTCTCGTAATTGCTTTAACCGGAAGCTGCTCGAGCGAGACATCAAACAATGCCGCGTTTGTCACGGCTGTTCATTTCAAAGTCAAACAGAATAAAATCTGAATTGTAGAACCGGGTTGTAGAACTTCTTTATCGTGTGTTGCTTGTTTTGTTATTGGCCTGACAGGATGTGCAGAAACAATACTTTCAAACTAATTCAATAGAGTTATATACATTCGAAGGCAAAGTGATAAAGATCGGCGATCAAGTAAAGCCGGCGTGTACTTAGTTTGATTGAAAGGCTTGCAAGTTTGGTTTCACGAAGAACTGTGCACGCGCGCATCGTAAACTGTTTTTATTCCGAGTTTTTAGAATTTCCTGTTAAATTCAGATTTTCTCCAAAGAATTACGAAAGTCGGGTTTTTATTTCATTGTGATTTTGGTGCCCACGCGAAATTGCGTCTGAAAACCCTATGGAGCCACCTTAAGTAAAAAATTTCGCGCCAAAAACGCCGCTGTCGATCCAGTCTTCCTCGGTATTTTGACGTCCGTGATATCAAAAACGTCTGGACAAAAACTGGGCAGGTAAAATACAAAAGTTCACCAGGGCCCAGATAGGCTAAAATTTCCCCAGGGAGGGGAAAAAAAACCTCACCAGGTCGGGTTTCACCAGGTCTGTTGCAGAGGGGTGTTTTTTCTGGTACAGACTTTTTGTGTGCATTGTTCGAATTTACAGATAAAAACCTCCTATATGCACCATGTGACACAAACGTTTGAAACGCCAACCGACATATTATCCAGGGAGTTCATAATACCCACATCAACATTCCGTGATCAATACAACCTTCGAGTTTATTCTGATGTTTAGCTCACTCCAGCAAACAGGTTGAACTGAAAAGAACTGCTCCATCGTTTCTCCCTTCATGTACGTCCAAACATAGCAGCCAAAGTCTTGGTGTATGCGGCGTCTTGCTGATGTTGTTTTTCTCTGAGAAGCAACAGTTGTTCTTGGACGGCCCGATTAGCTGGCTCCAACCTAAGGGCCTGAAAAAGCAAAATAAGGACATGGTAAATCTGAGTTGAGGTACAAATTTTTCTAAAGAAAACTGGTTAATTTTATAGAGCTGTTTTGAGACCCTTTTTAAATTGGCATTGTTTCAACAAACTCGCTTAGATTTTGCAGTCTGCAAAACGTCTATTCAACAGTGCTTCACAGGACAGTCGCGTCTTTATAATCATATGGCAATGCGGAAGAAATCTTTTTTCCTTTTTGAAGTCCATTTCGAGCATGCGTTGGAGATGCTCAAAATGGAATTCAAAAAGGAAAAAAGACAGAAAAAAACATAAGGAAAAAAGAAATCCGATCACCGTATTTTACGGGGTCCCGCTAGTAACAATAATAATAATAATAATAATAATAATAATAATAATAATAATAATAATAATAATAATAATAATAATAATAATAATAATGATAATAATAATAATAATAAATAATAATAATAATAATAATAATAATAATAATAATAAGAAGAAGAAGAAGAAGAAGAAGAAGAAGAATAAGAATAAGAATAAGAATAAGAATAACAATTAAGAAAAAAAAAGTGCCGTGACCAGGATTCGAACCTGGGTTATTGCGGCCACAACGCAATGTACTAACCACTATACGATCACGGCGAGCTGGTGACGTGTAGTTCAAATTTAAGATCTCTAAAGTATTTCAAGTATCATGATTCTCCAGTATTGGACTCTAAACTCACTCGATGAACAACAGTGTTGTTGGGATGACTATTTTTAAATTAAAGCTTTTAAAAACGTACGGAGAATCAATAACCGAAGGCCTTCTGCGGATATTGCGGTTCGCACATTTAAAAACCGAAACCTTGGATGTCGCTATTTTTGCCAGGCTCAGACACTGCGGCGAAGAGTTGGGGTTTCAGCGGACATTTTTGGAATTTATGACGATGACGTAAAAACGTTATACGAAAAAAACAATTTTTTTGTTTCAAGGACAGAAAATCAGTACAATCGGCAAAAGAATCGACGTTAAAAATACAGTTTCGCAATATGCGCAAAAGAAATTCGAAAATTGATCAATTCTTAGCTCGAAGTTCTGGTTTCGATTACATCAAGCTGATCAGTATGAATCGCAACAAAGAACGAAATATCTCATTTAATAAATAACAGAGTTGGCTTCCAGGGATGCTCAAAATGTTAGTGCGTGTTATTTTCGTGTCATTCCAGAACGGGTCATAAGATTTAACCTTGTCCCCCAAAAATCACAACAAGCTCCGTTTGAACCAATCAAAGTACTCACCTATTTCCTCAGAGGTCCTCTATGTGTTACGTATTTAGGCATTATGTGAGATAAAATAGGACTTGATAATGTTTTTAGTAATGCGCTTTAAAAATGTTTTAAAGTGAAAGCTGGTCAACCGTATAGTGTAGACACTATCCAACTTCAATTAGTGACCGTACAATCGGCATTTCATGTCTACTGCGTCCACTGTTAGTGATTCCACGTGGTGTCTTACCTTTTCTAGATCTTCTTTGGCTTTCTTGCATTCATTCATCATTAGGAACGCCTGAAAAGGACAAGGGATGTGATGACCATTCTTGGGTTGCATTCTTTTTCAAACCATCGCAACATGGGGAAAACATTTTGTGAAAGGTACTGGTGTAATGTGCATGAAAATCTGCAGAGCTGACAAACGTCATTTTTGCTAGACATAACGTTACGTAATGAATAGACTGTTTCACAAAGTACGAGAAAATCCCATAAAATCCAAGTTATCCCCTCCCGTCCGCTCTTCCCATTCTCACCACTTTACATCAAAGTATATCCCAGCAAATAAGGAGTGCCCCCCCTCCCCACCCCCCCCCCCCCCCCCCCCCCCACACACACACACTTTCCCAGGACTACAGTATGTCTTTTGGACCAAAATTCTCCAGGATCATCACGTACCTGGCCTCGCCTATAAAGTCCTTTGATATTCTCTGTGTCCATTGTCAGAACCTGTCAGAAAGTAGGGAAGGCAGAAGGTCATAATATACATATTTTCCCGCTCGACCTTATTGTTTTACTTAGTCACATGACTGGCACTGCAATGCCTCTGTGCAACAGTCAGAAACGACATTATTTTGTAAATAGTGTAACATTATAGATCTTACCTTGGTGCAGTTCTGTACAACATAATCAAACTGCTGCAGCCTTCCTTGACAAGCAGCCAAATTCAGATGGCAGGAGAGCTTTAGCTGATCTGAAGTGAAAATTAGGACAAGTCAGGAAACTGCTGTCTTTATTATTATTATTATTTTTTTTTTTCAACCGACATGTCACTTTTTTTTTTTTTATCACTTCAAGTTTTTATTTCCTTTTTGCTGTCTTTATTATATCATTAACCCTTTCACTCCCAGGAGCTAGGAGATCAACTTCCATTTTCTTTATTCAGTCACTCACCAAAAATGTATCCTACAGTATGAAGAACTTCAAAACCTGTACTGATCTGAATATGTTTCCATGGTGATCTAGATATAGTACTTATAATAGAATAATAGAATTTCTAGCCGGCTCCCTACTTACTATATTCTTGTGTCTGTTCATTTGTTACTTTGTGCTTCATTAGTATGAGTTGTTTCAGTGCTCTGCTGTATCGCCTGGCAGCATCAAGCCATTTCTTCTCCTGGAATGAACACAAACCACCATGACAGGAGAGGAGTAAAGGTGATTCCCACATTCTGTAATTCTGATGGCATTTTTGTAACTGTTCAGGTCGTTACTTGGTCAAAATATCTACTGAATCAATGATGATTTTATTAATTATTATGAATCTGGGAGTGAAGGGGACACCAAACAAGAAAGGAATTGAAATAAGTCTACACATGCATGCACTTTCAACTTGAATTGATCAGACTGAGTTTCTTTTTCTGAAATGATCTTGACTACATTTTCCACCATTTTCCTCAAGACTCAATTTTTTTTACAAAAGATGCCTATAGTCGACTGTCCATTTATCCTCATGCAAAATCTTGTTTTTGATAACATGACATCACTGTACTGTACCTTGTAGCAGTCTGTCCCTTTAGCCTTATGGTGCACAGCCAGTTGCCATTTTTCCTCCAAGGAAGTCTGCCAAACTTCTTTAGCCTGTTATAAATATCATTTTACATGGAACAAATTTTACATGTTACAAACTTTGTAACATGATTGTCAAATAAGGTTAATACAAGTCAACATTGGACCCCCACCTTAGGGCAACCTCATTTTACAGCCACTATTTTTTTTTTGTCTAGTTTTTCAATATTTTGAATGCTTTGCTCCTCAAAGTGATTAAACATTATGTCACCTTTGTGAATGACAGTAGTTCCAGTTCATGTAAGCTTGTTGGTGGAAATGAAGATGGGCCTGATCCAGTTTGATTTTCTTCCTGATGTTGATCAAGTTCAGAGTTGACCTTCACTTGCCATATTGCTTCCTGGTGCATACACAACAGACATTTATCCAAAGTTTCAGACAGCTCATTATCTCCTGTAAGGGGAAGAAGTCTTTGTGGATTAGAACACGTTCCCATGGTTACAGAACCCTACTTCAGACCGAAATATCAAAATATACTGCCCTATTCCAAACCAAAGGCTCAAAATTGATGACCTATGTATTCAGACTAAAATGCTGAAAGTGATACCTTTGGGCTGGCACATACCTGTAGAATCAGGTAGGAAACTGCTCAACGTACTCAACTGCATGTTTAATCAAGATGGCATCCTACATTACACATGTGGTTCCCGGCATGCCTTGGAACCAGAAGTCAACAACTAATATTCCTACAATACCTATAGCACCCCTATCTCCAGGACTCTGCAGCATCACTTGATTGACAAATGATTTTTGAGGAAAGAGAGGGTCTGACTAGACCTAGTGAGTAAAGAGGAAATATAATATTATTTTTTGGTTTCCCCACCTTCTCCTATAATGATTTCTTTTTCATATCCAATGGCAGTAGCATCTTGTTGGAATATTTTCTGTCTTACTGGAAAAACAGTGAATAACTATAAGAAATATATGTAGTCCATGTATGGTACAAAATAATGGTGCCTAACGTCAACCCCCTCCCCCCCCCCCCCTCCCCTACCAAATCCTTGCCCGAGCCCATATGAAACCTGATGCTCAAAAACTTGTCAAAATCTTGCAAGATCCCCAATATCTTTTGAAATTTTAAACCAAACAAGAATATTAAAGTTCCTATGGGGTGTTTTGGGTGTTGCCATGATAGGTACACATCCACCTACCCCTAAAAACAAATTCATTTGTCCCAGAGGGCCAGCTTTATACACAGAGGAGTTTTTTAAAACATCCCTGTGGGGCCCCAACCCCAAACTTTTGATGACATCATGCAGCTGAGAAACTTTTACAGACTTCATACATGTGCTCAGAAATTAGTAATATTTTCAGCGTGCGAGCTCTAGTAAAACATGCAGTCACAGAGAGATACATTTCCATGCAAATATCGACTTCACCAGTTTGTACCACATTCTACTACCTCTGCATATTGAGCCTTCATTTGGAGTCTCCAATCCAACGCCTTTCTTCACAACGACGATCTCACAGTTTCCTTGTTTCTGGACCATTTCAATTAATCCCATCTTCGTTCAAATTTACCCTCCCCGATCGCGGGCGCCGATTCTCCTTTACCTGATTCGTGATTGGCTAAGTTTTTACATGAACCAATCAAGAGGCGCGTTAGTTTCGCCAGATAGTCAGCTGACTACAAGGGCCTTGTTTGTTTCCGTGGCTTGGCAAATCGTGTTTTGCAGGTCTATGCATGGCGGTTGACATTTGGCTGATGGTGTCCTCTGCGATGCGAAAAGCGACAAAATGGTGAAGACACTGGAGTTTGAGCACGTCTTTAGGCATCCTTTTGAAGTCGTTGTCAAGGCGTATTTTCATAAGGTGAGGTAATTACGATTACACCATAATTGCAATATTTCTATTGTGTTCTTTTCGGTCTTGTACTTGAACGAGGTTGCGTTTTGGCGTTGTGTATATGGTGGTTAATTGTACGAATCACTGTCCAGTTAAGCCTCTGAAAGGCCAAAATCACTGACATCATGCGAAACACTGGCATATCTGCATTGGAAACGTGCAATCCCGTCCACATGGGGATTAAATTGTGTGATCTGCAAATTATATTACTGGTCGATGAAGTTATCTAACGCGAGGTTTTCTTTCTGTGTATTACCTATCTGTTGTTATACTTTTCTTTTATCATATTCACGAATTTAAAGACTTTGACTTTATTTATTAGGTGTCATGCGCAACTTGTTATGCTGACCATGACATAATTTTATATTATTTTGTAATTATCACATTAGGATCAGAACAAAATCGACTATATACAGTCTTTTTTTGTGTTTTGTGTTTTTTTTCTTTTCATGAGTATAAGCACAGTATTAGAAGTCTAACAATGAAAGCTTGCTATAAACTCTGTTTATGTGTTCCTGGTCAAATTGTCACTGGAATTTATTGCTAGGGTGACCATTTGATGTTAATATCATGCAACAATTAAATTATTTATAAACTTCTTATTGACTTCACAGTATACCAGTGGGAAGGACAATAATGTTGTGTCAGTCACTGTGCTTGAGCAGAAAACAGGTATTGCCAGAATTGCATTTATGTGGACTGCATACAATATTGATTTGTAAATCAGTAAAGTGGATTAATAATATTGTCCAGATTGGAATTTTATAAACTCCTCTAATGCCTCCTGTGACTGCATGCAGTGCTGTGATTTCTCTTAACAAGTTGATTCTCCAAAATGGGGATTCCCCAGGTCATTATATATGGGTTGGGCAGGAACAGACTAATGGTTCCTGTGCATCTAACTGTTGACTTTTGTGATTATGTTAACAGACCCTGAAACAGGAGTGGAGTATTACCTCAGGAGAGGTAAATGCAATAACATACTGCCATCTCTCTTTAGGAAGGTACAGTAATGTTATTGTACAGTAATATTTATTACATAGAGTAAGATTTAATAGGCTTTGAATATAGTCTCTCCTATATTGTGTACGGTATGCAAATGAGAAAAGGAATGTTCTGGAACTCCAGACCTCAGCTTTAAATAACTGTATTGCATTAATTTTTCACTCACGCATAATAATTTTTGGACAGAAAAGGAGGGAATGTTTATGCACAGTCTAGACATGCATATATTATCTCAAACATATTACAGCATGATAAAATTATTTTATGTTGTACTTAAAAAGTTGCTTATTATAAAATTATAAAATAATACTCGGTACAATATTATTGTGGTTAAATACTGCAATATCTATCAGAAATATTTAGAAAGCTTATTTATTTTGTCTGGACGATCAGTCTAATTTAGTGTTTAATTTCCATTCATGACTGCCACTGGTTCTATACTGTAGCTTCTTCATGAGATTTTTGTTCTTGTACAGTGTACAGTTAGTAGCAGATTGATTGCATCAACATGCTGAAACCATCTCCAACTTGCATGTCCCAGGTTTTGCCAGATCCTGCAGTAGAAGTTGAGGAGGAGATGTGGTTAAACAGAAAAGAGAAGCAACTCCATCTTCACAGCTACAATATCTCATACAGCAGGTAAGGAGAGTAACAAATACAGTCAAATCCCTCACAACGGACACTCCTCTAAGGCAGACACCCCTCTACAATGGACACCCATCTAAGACACACCTCTCTAAGACGTATACTGTCTAACCAAAGTTAGCATTTTTTGAGCATCTTTTACATTAGCCAAAAATAGCTTGGAAATAAGAGGTTATTACATGGGAAGGAGTGCAATACGGCGGAGTATTTTTACGAGTCGGTTTTATTTTTTCGAGCCTGCTTCAGGTGAGTATTGGTATTGGTATACGTGCCGTATTGCACGACTTTTCGTGTAATAAATTGTTTATTAATATACAACAAATGAAGCAGGGCAAACATTGTCGCCGCATGCAAAATGGAACAAAAATGATGCGTTCATAAACTTTGCTTGTAAAAATCGATCACGTAAGCTAATAAACCAGTTTATCTGGTTCCTTGCACTTGTTTTGGCCCATATTTACACTCGAAAATGTGAAGTCATGTAATAAATTATTGTATTGTAAACCAATTTTTGTTTGCACACTAGTTACTGCAAACTGGAGGAGCACAGTGTATATCAACCCAGTGAGGTCAACCAAAGCTGGTAGGTTTTCTCTAGTGTTTGTAAAAAGGTTTACTACCCTTTCTAAAGCTCAACTGCATTTTTGTATCAATATTGTCTGTAATTCATTAATTGGTTTGAAGAAAAAATACACAAACATAATGTGAGTACACCTGCATCCAATTTCTGAGGAGTATATGTGCATGGAGGGGGGGAAGGGGGGTGGGGGGGGGGGGTTAATGTAAATAATTACAATTTTTGTATTTTGTAACTGGCTGCTAGAGTCACAAGGTACAATAATTTAGTATTGAGAGAGATTCTTTGAAATGTTTGGCAATGTGTTATAATTTGTTATATTCACCTACAGTTCTTGTTTGTTTGTTTGTTTGTTTGTTATTATATAGGACTAAGATGGAGCAGACAGGAGTAATCAAAGTTACTGGTCTTGGCCCTGTGCTGGGGAACCTACTGGAGTCCTTTGGGTCACGATTTTTCAATCTGGGAGCCAAGAAGGTTACCAGGAATCTCCCTTTCATTAATTATTTTGTTCCAGTTCATATATTTTTGAGGTGTGCTTAAAATAGAGGGCCTACTCACATGAGACGAAACAGAAAATCTTTTTCTAGATCTTGCAGAGTTTATAGATGTTTCAGACAATTTGGGAGAATATCCAGAGTGAGCTTTTTGCCAACCAGCATTATTTTGTTGTTTTGTTTTGTTTTGTTGTTTGCTTTTGTGTCACAAGGACTAAACAGTTTGTTGTTTATTTTGAGTTTTGTTTTTGTTTTCTCTTTCTTTTAATTTGCAGGGCTTCCTGATAATGGAAGATGTAATCACATCAATGTCACATGATCAGTTTACATAAACTTAAGATAGAGGGGTTGTTGAAGCTGAACAAAGATGCATTAATGTATTGCAGAGGCAGAGGAAGGTTGATAGTTACAGTGCAAAGCAACATTAGCAGAAAGAGATCCAGGACACAATTACTAGACAGAAAAGCGTGATATTTTTCGCAATTTTATTTTATCGTATATATCAGCAAAATCGCACTCAGAGCTGTGACAGACAGACAGACCCCCGGAGCCTGGGCTGCCTGTGGGGAGTAGTGGTGAATATGTCGACGGCCCCTTATCTTTCGGCGTCTGTGTTAGTATCCTCGTTGTCATAATCGTAACCAGTCTAACAGTCTCGCTTTCATTTGATAACTAACCATGAACCTGGGAAAAAAAAAGGAAATAAAAAGAGGGAAAATAAGAAGCGCTTCCGAAAATGGGTCGGCCTTCTGAGTACCCAAAGCTTCTCAGAACACAATATTTCCGCGTTTGAGAGCGAGGCTTGTTTGATCACATAACATGATTGCGATCATCTTATTGGTCAATAAACATTTATGAAAGTGAAACGCTGTTGTGTCAGCAGATTCCTTAGAGCGGTAACGGGAACCCAAGCGAGCACATAAATTATTCAGTTCGCTCTGTAAACGAGTGTCCCACAACAACCGAGTGAAAAGAAGTCGAACCGTACTGCACAGGTAAGAGCATCGCTGATTTCCGGCATATTAAGTCGTCCAACAAGCAGATGACGAATTGTCCATTTATTTTATTATAGCTTGTCCTTCAGTTTTGAGGTCGTCTGCACTTTTGACTCAAGGTTTATGTTGGTTCAAGTCAAGAACAGTTGAAACTGACACGCCTTGGGCATCCTATTCAGATCATTATTCCTTTTACCTGAACTATCAAAGCATAAGTCGGTATCTATAGCTGTATCTAATAAATCTGAACTAACAATTTGTCTGCGTAGTTCAGAAATTTCCTCGTCACGTATTCACATAGTGAGCGCAATTTTCAGTTTAATCACGACTTAGGTCAGTGTTGTTTCCAGTGTATACATAACATGTTTCTTATACCATGCTGATGATTGTAGCCTTCAAAATGAAACTGATTTTAAATTTACCCGAAAAAGTCATGGGCGACTTATTAAAGCGAAACTTCTGGTTCCCGAAATTGAAAATTGGGATGTTGCACGGGGAAGAACCCGAAAACGTCATGAAAGTGAACTGATAAACACCTCGACCAACCCGGAACAAAGATTTTTTTGGAGTCTCTTGGAATTCTCGCGTTAAAGTAAAACCGGAAGAGAAATATTGAACTGACGTCACTTTCTGCGCCTTCTGTCACTCCAGCGGCCTTCCAGTTTGAACAAATGAACTTGATGGGCAAGCAAGGGTCTGACATGTTCCAGGGGTTCCCCTGGCCAAAAATGGCTTGTTGCTTGTGACGTCACAAGCTATAAAATGCAGCGATTTTTTTTTTTTTTTTATTTTTCTGGGTTAGAGATCTGCATGCGATGATTGATTGATATTATCATGTGATTTGTGATGACGTTGTGATCAAGTGACTTGGCGGGCGAGCAGTTTCGCCATTTTGAAGACAGCAAGTTGCTTCCCTTAGTTGGCTCTGTGGATTATTTTATGGACCGCTCATCTTACTTACAAACGCATACGCCGGCTGCGGTAGACCCATACTAAATTTCATTGAGCGGTTTTGGCTTGGGTCGGTCCGTTCAGCCTCAAAAACCATATTGAAAGCCATGAAAGCAAATGCAATGAACTTATCAATGAACTGCATAACTATGCACAACTGTACAGAAATGTACGAAGAATCTGATATCCAGAACCTGGAGAACTTGAAGGAACAAGCTGAACGAAGGCGCTCGAGATACAAAGACGAGGACCTGTGTAAAGACGGCGATTCTTGACAAGCGCTTGATAGCGGATTATATGGAACTGTTTAGTATGAGGGTGAACTTGAAGGTACTTTGTATTCTTTTACTTTGTATTATTCTTGCTGATACAAGTAAAGCGTCAGAAAATCTGACTTTTGTTTGGAATCAAAATTTCACTCTGCGTGCATTTATGATGTTGTTGCTACATTTTGGCTCGGTGCCATGAAGGTCAAACAATCAGTGGAACAGATGGCGTTATTATTTGAAAATTAGGAAATGGCTGAGGAGAAAGTGACCGTTGGTAGATCTTGCTTCGCTCAGTTTTATTGTATACCCACAAATGTTTATGTGAAAGAAAACCGAAGTCCTCCAAGACGAAGTCGTGAGCCAAGCCACGTACCATTGAATTACCTTTCACGCATTTTGAACAAGAGTAGAAAAGCAGGCGACTAATACAAGAATACATTTCAAAGAATGTCCCAAAGTCGTCAAAAGTTCATGATTATACCCGAGCTTACGTACTTCACAATGCTAATGCGTTCCGTGAACGTGCATGTAAACAACATGGAAACAATAAAAAGCCACAGATGGAAATGGAAAGAGAAAATTAGGATCACTAAACCATCGCTGCGAGAAAGCTAGAAGCTCAAAAAGAAGATTGCCAAAAGTAACCGAGGTGCTAAGATACGTTTGTATTTTAAAATGTGTTAAAACACAGGCATTGCAAGATCAGACGTATTCAGAGATCAAAATCACAGAACCAAGTACAATGTGTTTTCTCTGTCAAGGGATATAGAAAAAAATTCCGGTCCTTCAGTTGTTGATCCAAACAAAACGATCATCGGTTGGCTTTCTGGATGCACGGAAGCCATACTTTAAGAGCGATTTTGGCTTGCATTGTTTTTAAGCGTCGGAAGACTTGAAAATAGCCGTACACAAATGCTTGATGTGTTACCAGCGGGACCCCCGTAAAGTACGAAGGGTTGTGTTTTGCAAATGCTCGATTATAGATACCGCTTCAACCAATGTATCTGTGTTCTGAGCAATATTTGTGTGAAAGAACATCGAATAAGTAGTAGAAGACGTGTCGAAACTTGATAGAACTTGAACTTTTCCCTGCGGGCAGAGCGTCTCCCTTTGTCGGAAACTCTGCGGCTTTGTGTAACGCGCGGCGTATACGAACAGTCGGCGTTTAACTTCGTTTTGCGTGCAGTAAAGGTTCTTTGTTTATTGTCTGAGGATATTGAATTACTAATAGGATTGAGGCAAATATCACGCGAGATTAAGATACAAGATCTGTCAATGAAATGTCACGAGCATAATATCATAGAACGGGGAATCACGAATCATCAGCTACTTAGCTTTCACTCACGCCGCTTTAACAAAAGCAGGAAAGACCGGCAGGCGATTACATCGAGAATATTTGTCACTGAATACCTCGAAGTCTTCAAGGTTGATATCCGACTATCCGAGCCGTAATTGTTCGCTCCACAAGCCCGTGATGCACGCCTTTGTTGTCACGGTATTCAAACGTCTGCAGCTTCCGATAGAGATTAATTTCGTATCGACCCAGAATTTTGCGTTAAAGCTTAATGCATAGCAGTCTTGAACATATTAGTGATCAGACTTGTACATGTAGGATGCGTAACGTCTGAGATGGCTTTTTCATACGAAGTAATTTCATCATGGGAAGTGTCATGTTTTAGGCCCCGTCCACACCTACGCCGGATAAATTTGAAAACGCAACTTTATTCTTACGGTTAGGAAAACGCTCTTCAAAGTGGATAAATTTGAAAACGCCGGCTTTGCGTTTTGGTGTGGACGAAAAACATTTTGAAAACGGAACTTTTCGAAAACCCTGACTCACGTGGTCACGTCAAGTGGTTTCAAAGATTGTCAGGGACGTTTGTAGAGCAATAACAATACATTTGGGCCCGGAAACATTTTATCCGTTTTCCAGTGTGGACGGAAAACATTTCTTGCGTTTTCAGAGTGAAAGTTGCGTTTTCAAATTTATCCGGCGTAGTGTGGACGGGGCCTTAATGTGCTACAGCTACTTGAACATGATGCACACGCTGGGAAGATGAGATAAGGCTATTACGCTGTCTTACAGCTACTTAAGATGTCGGGTATTCCCCAGTCAATCCCATTACAAAATGACAACACAGTTCCTCCACAAAACATGTCAGCTTGAAAATTCACTCAACAAGGTTGCCAGGTTGTATAGAAAGCGTCACACAAGTACTGTCACGTGCATCGGAAAGCAATGAAAACTGGGTTGTTGCAAACGAAGAATATTCCTACGGGGCCTTCGATAATTGTTTTCTCTCAATTATTATAATACACTTTTTCGTGAATATCTGTTTGACCGAAATTAGAAGAAAAGAGGGCAAGAAATATAAAGGGAGCTCTTGGATCCGTCATTTGCAAAAACTGACTCGGCTATAATATCTTTTGCATATAAACGCACGACAAAAGTTCCTCTCCCGGGACCCCGCGTGTCTCTATTCATTGTACTAATGACGTCACAAGCGCACTGGCCACGGGCCTGTCTTGTTCTATATTAAATGCTTGTTTCTATGAATACATAGAAAGGTTTCACTTTGTTTTCTGCAGGTGCCTAGAAACATGTCTGAAGCCACTGCTGCATTTATTTTCCTCTCTTTCTTGGCCTTCAGTCCAACTGACGCCATGGCTCATGCTACGGGGCAGGCCGTTGTCGAAGATACAGTGTGGACGATTCACCAGACAGGCATTTTCCCTGATGACAAGAAGTTCCTCTGCAGGGTGGCCTGGGTTGAATCCAAATATGGTAACGCACCTGGGACGTTTAGGCCTGGGTACTATGGTGGGATATGGCAGGTGTGTTCAATGAAAACTCTTTCGCTTTCAAATGCTTTGTAAACATTATACTAACTCAAAATACTCTGAACATGGAGTGAGTCAAAGCGTTAAAAATAGGCTATTTCCAAGTTTATCTGTTGACATCGCAGCTCCAAAGCGAGGCCAATGCAAAGCTTTTCATATGAAAATTAGTTCAGTACTCGCAGTCTTCATCATTGTAAGCCTAAACTTATTCTTAAATGATTATCTGAGCGGAAGCCCATGGCCCAGAAAAATTACCCATTACCAGGTTTGGAACTTACCCTTGTCTCGTCTTGAGTTATTATTTTTCTCGCAAAATTTTGTCTCTGCCGTCGCAGTTCGCGGGGGTGCACAACATAGGTAACTTTTAATGGGGGTTGTTTTGGTCACCATATACTATAGTGTTGCCCAAACAATAAAACTAACCGAAGCCATTCTTGCTAATATTCCCACTATCAATCAAATAAGGGAAAATTTAGAGCTGAAATAGTGGAATAATGGAAAATTTAGACCTGGAATAATGAAATAATGAACACTCCAAATATAATGTAGATGACCGCTCTGGGGTAATGAACTCCTGCTGAGCAGAAGCAAAAGGCACTCGTACTCGAATTGCAAAATATAACAGACCCACAGTCTATGACAGTCACCCGTAATAACCGTGAATAATTCACTGTAGGTAGACAGGATTGGTTACCAGGACACGGTCGACTTGCCTTCCATGAAGAAGTACCACACTCAGCTCAAAGCCAAGCTCCAAATTGACTGGACCCAGACTTCCTGGGAAGACCTCACAAATCCGTTGTACTCAGGCATTGCTGCTCGCCTTTTCCTTGTCAAGATTCCCGCCCCAATCCCCTCAGACTTGCCAGGCCAGGCTGCGTACTGGAAGCGGTACTACAACACTGCAGCTGGCAAAGGCACCGTGGAGAAGTTTATTGAAGACGTGGAACAAGCTACTGGATGTGCTGTCTGATATAACACGGCGAACTAACTTTATAATATACAATACAATACAATGCCTTTATTTAAACACGATAATGTTTAAAGCTATACAGCTTGTGGGGTCGTGTATAAATTATGGTATATGAAATAATATAGATGTAAAACTTCTAAAATTATCTAAACTCCTAAATACCTAGTGAAATCCTAAATACTAAAATACTCTAACATCCTAAAAAAGAAAACCCTGTCCCCTGCCTGTTCGTTTAATGCTGCGTTTCAAATGTGGATATAGTCCTTGCTCCTGTTGCTAGGTGTTTGTACTGTGATGTTGAAGTTAAAAACTTGGAAGATGTTGGACTTTGACACCGCTTGCGCAAACGAGCTTATGCTGATATCATGAAGTTTGGGACGTCACGTATGCGTGTTAGCTTTAAAAAGTTTCTTGTACTGCCAGGTGTTACGTGGATAAATAAATGATGTATGTTAATATTTGTTCCGCTGGCTTGGCACGAGAGATTTGATTTACTTTAACCACTTAATGCGTTATGTATGTAAGAAACAAAAGGCGGCAGGTAGCCAATCCAGGAGCCAGTACCCCCATCTGATATTGACTACCACGGAATATACAAGTCCTTCATTATTAGAGAAAGGAGAAAAATCTTGCATCTAGATAATTTGCTTGTGATCGGGAATTTTTCATCACTTCATTGACGATCTTGATGCCAGTTCAGCCAGTTCCTTCGGTCTTTCACTAAATTACTAGAAGCACCAAAATTCAACTCGCAAAACTTTTCGAAAGTTTATAAGAAACATATAGACGAATGTTCATGCCAAACTCTTATTTTAATGTAAAATGACTGAGTGGATCGCAGTGAAATCGCTACAGCAGCAAGAAAACGGCCAACTACTATTATGTTTTGAGCTTTTGATTGGTGATTGGTTTACGTTAATCACGTGATTTTCTACGCGCAAAGTATCCTGTGATCTGCCTTTCATTTTAGCTGCAAATAAAAATAAAAAAAAATTATGGTCCGTATGAGGCTCGAACTCATGACCCTGGCGTTATTAGCACCATGCTCTGCCGACTGAGCTAACGGACCAATACAGCAATATTTTCTTCTTTTTATCAAAGAGTTTATAAACAATTCTGCTGTCTGGGTTTTTGAAGCTATTTGCATCTCGTTCTCGTTCATCCCACCCACCCCCAGTAAGATTCGCTTTGTCATCAAATTGGAACTGGTAACGAGCGTTGCAGTCGCGTGGAAGAACGGCGGGAGCGTTTTCGACCTCGAGAAAGCGGCGCTCCGACTCCGAGGTAGTTTAGTTTATGCATTCTAAGGATACTTCTGAGTTTTAGATCTTTCGGCAGCTTCGTTGTCTCTTCAGTAAGCAGATCCCATCTCATTTTCCGACACAGGGTGAGTACGAAAGTGTTGTAAACAGCGTTGCTTGAGTCTCTCTCTCTCTTTTATACCGTCTCTGTTGTTTTTCGGTTCAGTTCATGTCTTCAATTTACATGCATGTAGAGGCTCCTGAAGTTAATGTTACGAGTTTTGACCTCTCGTTCTTGCTCTCTGCTCGGATAGCCGAGTCATTTGGAAATTCCGATCCAAGCCAGACTGTGTAGTGCATGTGTAATTCTGAACTCTTGCGGCCAACTGCGAGTCCGATTTTGTAATACAGCTACCCGAATAAAGTAACTTTATACGTCACCCCCACCACAAGGTTACTTATTTGCCATACCAATTTTCTAAAATATCCCAAAAATATCACATGGTAACTTTACTTGATCCTGTACCCCGGTCTCAGAATCGCGATGACAGCTCCTCATTCCCTGGAAGACACTGTGAAGTTGATCCTCTTACCAAATAAATAGATAAATAATATGACTGTTAAATAGGAAATACCATCTTTGATATTATATTTAAACGCGGGGACGCACTATAAAAGGGCTACATGAAGACCTTAAGGATTCAATTAACAAAACAATGATGTGCATAGTCTTTGTGAATTTTCCGAGTAAGAACACATGACAATGATCAGAAATCTAATCTAATCGAACTCCTTGCCAATTAAACTGTTCATTTGAGCCCGAATTGAGTCAATAATGGACTGACTGAACTGTGAATTGATCTGCATTTTGTAATTGCAATATATTTTGTTTGGAATTACTCGCGAACACTAAATTGTTGCCCTAAAGGGAGTATACCAAGAAAAGCCCTGTTTACAGGTCATTACAACAATGAAGATGACTGGAGGGAATGGCACGCAATTTAAAAATAGGTCGCCACACTGAATCTGTTGCTCTGCCTATTGCTGACAAACACAACATGAAAATGCACAATTGGCAGCTCATAAATGTAAATCTTGTTGTGTGCAACCGTTCATTTGGTTGACAGTTCTGTTTGTGCCGATAATAGCGAGAGGCTTCTAGTTTGCTTTCTTCATTTTGCCATTTTGTATTTAAAATCTAATAAATTCCCATGGGGGTCTCCATTTTATAGACCACCCGCGTTTGAACTGAAAGTTCCAGAGAGACATTTGATAAATGCAAATTTTGTGTTAAAGTCCCTTTATAGAGACAAATTAAAATTTACAAAGAAAGAGCTTGGTATATAATACAGATGCAATGTTTAGCAGTTAATTAACGGTAAAATAATCACTCTGTAATGTGGCCAGAGTCGCACTAGAGTATAACATTTGCAAGTCTTTAACATTTGTCTTAACATTTGCAAGAATTTTGTGAGTTTATCTTGTCTTAACATCTGAGACATTTAATGTTTCAATATCGCACTAGGAAAATTGTCTCACAAAGGTGGAAACCGGGGTTAAATTAGTCTGCTATCAAATTTCTCGCCATAGTTATCTTTTAAGTGCTTGATTTTTTGTTTGCATTGGCAGGGGAGCTGTGTGTAAAATACCAAACTTCTTATTGAGGGCCTTGGCTATTGCTGCCCATGCCTCCCTTGCTTGCCGGCTCTCTAGTTGATCTAGTTTGTCTGCCTACAGTGTAACGAGGTATCGCTTCTCTTCTTTCGACCATTTCTTGTACTCTCTTTTGACCGATTCCGTGCTCTCTACTGAAGGATTAAACGGACGGGAGGACTCCCAGTTGTCTGATTGACTCACTGCTTGAGCTGGCCCATAATAGTAAGGGTTCGGTGGCATGATGTACAGATTTGAATAGAAGTAGTTTCCGTTCGCCACTGTAAAACAGCTAATGAAGAATGATGTTCACATCTGATCTGGTGGGCACGTTACTGTTATCTATGAATGTAGGCTCAATTCATATAAAATTAGACATTTTAATGGAAAAATGACAGCTTGCTGTTTACTTTTCGAAATGTTGTCCTCAAATGTCCCACCTTGTCCCTGAACAAATTTAACATTCGGAACCTTTGAAGATAGTTTGGCCTCAGGAATTTAATGCAAAAGTGAGACAATACAATCGCACTGGAAAAAGTTGGCCGATGACAGGTTTTGAGTAAAAAAGAAAAAAAAAAAACTTGTCCCAGTGTGATGTGGGCCTACAGTGATGAACCAAAAACTTTGCTGTTAACTAACGGCAAAATATTTACTCTGTATATAGTGATGGACCAAAAACTAAGGTGAATCTATTCAATAACTACTTATGCACTCACGGCTGAGAGCTTTCATTTGAGTGGTCACACTTTGACAGGTCTTCCAGGAGTTGGAAATACCCCTTTCCATCTAGGGAAAGGCAGGGTTAAATGCACAACTCTTTGCAAACTCCGATCAAAAACAAGTTGGCAATTGCTATTAGAATGTACTCGTTGAGAGCTTTCATTTGAGTGGTCACACTTTAAGGTTTCATTTGACAGTTAAGGAGTTGGAAGTGAACACTGCTGATAGAATGTACTCAAGGCGAGCATTTGTGTGAATGCATGGTCCCACTTTTAGGTTTCATTTGACAGTTCAGGAGTTGGAAGTGAACACTACTATTAGAATGTACTCAAGGAGAGTTTTCATGTGAATGGTCACAACTTCTAGGTTTCATTTGACAGTTCAGAAGTTGGAAGTGACCATTATAGGTTGAGTAAGATTTGTCGAGGGGTTAACACCAGTCTGTTGGCCAATGAAGTGTGGCATAAACTGCAATATGCTTACTCTTATTAGTTGAATTTTATACAATCATTTTAGATCTTTAATGCTGTAAGGGTTTTTTGAAGGGAACAGTATAGCATTAAAATTTGCTATATTTCTAGAACTTCTGACATAGTATTTACTTGGCCACCATTTTGGTGTACAGAAGCTGTATGCTAACATGGCGGATGCATGCAAAGTGCTCAAATTTTTGGAATATTTCTTGATTCCCCAGTAGCTTGGTAATGAAGAACACTTGAGGTTTCAAATGTTTGCTAAGTTGTTTTATTAAACCTGCTTACGATCTCTAATGTTCTGCTTTGGCTTTTCCTTTCATACAAACAAAAACATGCATGAAAACACCCCATAGATGAAATGTAAATGCGATGCCATGGATTAGACTGTACAGATGAACTCTGCCCTTCCAACTCTTTACATGGGTTGAAAATCAAGACTACAGGCAGGGGCCAAATTAATAAACATTTACATGTGTATTTTACAAGTCGGACCATTATTCAAACACCACTAGATGGACTCTAATCAAGCAAAAGTCTGCAAAATATTACAAATACCGTCTCACACGCATAACTGTAACAGATCTTGGCCATGGTATTGGATTAAAGTGTGTTCTAACGTGCAGAGGAATTAGTCCAACTTGTAAAAATACACTTGTAAAGGCTTTATTGAATTGGCCCCAGACTGCCAATAGTTATTACATGATTGTACAGATATTAGATGCAGACAAGTTTCATAAAAGGGTTGGCATGTCCTTGTTATTAAAATATCTTATCATTACTGTTATATTTGAGAAGTTGGCAACGTGGTATTTGCCAAGACTTTACCAACAGGGGTACGACTTACAATCTTTAATGACATTTGTATAAAAAAACAAACAAACAAAAAAACAAAAACAAAAACAAGTGCCTTTTTTATGCCATATGCAACCACCATGGGGCCGTGGGGATTCCTCGCTTGGCTCAGTCCGCCCAACCCCCTCCCCCTCCCACAATGGATGACCACAAATTTTTGACGGTAGGACCCTTAAGGGACTGGCATTACTTGACATCTCTTTTACCTGTTTATAGGATCCCATTGCCTGCAAGCGCTGGAAAACTCGAAAAGATAAGGGAGGCGGTTTGGAAGGAAAGAAGAATTATGTCTTTAGTGCAGCACCAACTTGAAGAAAAACCTCACGCGTGTAGCACATGCGGGAAATGTTTTGCAAGGAAGGACAACCTTGCACAGCACCAATTTAAACATACTGATGAGAAACCTCACTTGTGCAAAACATGTGGAAAGACGTTCAGATGGAGGAGCCAGCTAACATTCCACCAGGTCGATCACACAGGAACCTACCCGTACTACTGTGATACATGTGGGAAGGGCTGTACAGACAAGACTAAGCTAACTCAGCACCAACTCACCCACGATCGCGATCGTGAAAAACCTTGGTTGTGCCACGAGTGTGGAAAGGCCTTCTCATGGAAGCATTGCTTAAAACGGCACCAGCTTAGTCTGCACAACATAAAAAGAGCGTATTATCCGTGTACAGCATGTGGCGTACACTTTGCAGAGAAGGATCTCTTGTCGCAGCACCAGTGTAATGACAAGCAGTGTTCATGGGGCCAGAAGCACCAGCTTTTAGATACTGGCAAGACACCTCACTTGTGTCGCCATTGTGGAAAGGGCTTCAAACTGAGGGCTTCTCTGACGCGGCATGAAAATGCGCATACCAGAGAAAAAACATGGTTGTGTGAGAGGTGTGGTAAGACCTTCCAAAGGAAGGATCACTTGAAACAGCATTATCTGACACATACCACAAAAAAGAGGTATTCATGCAACAGATGTTACCAGAAGTTTAAATGGAAGAATCGACTAATAAAGCACGAACTAGAGCACATAGGTGAATGTGACTCGTGCAATAAGTGTGGTGAAAGCTTCTCAGGCAAAAGCAACTTGTCAGAGCATCAATGCCTATGTGTAGTGAGAAGACCTTATACGTGCGAGAAGTGTTTCCAACGTTTTACAAAGAAGAAGAAACTGACGAAACACCTTCGCCGACACGGAGTGTCCTTTGAGTGTTGGGTTTGTTTGATGTTGTTCAAGGAAAAAGAAGTCTTGTTTGAGCACATCCGTCAGCATGTCACTGGGGGAAAACCATGACGGAAATATTGACGGAATCACGGACTGAAAAACAAGTTATTTTGCAGGTTGATATTTGCAAGTCTTTTGTTTATTCTGAAACGCGTAAAATCTTGACTAAAGTTCCGATTGAGTTATTTATTTATAATGTAATCACCCCGTTTGTAAAATGTAAACAAGTTATTTTACCACAACACACTCTAGTTTCTCGCTCTTTGATTGGTCGATTAACCGTGGTATAAATAAGAGTCCAGACAACGATGTGTGACGCCAGCGTGTCACGCTTTGCAACGAAATACAAGGCGAAACTTTCTTCTACATTTCTAAATGTTGTGGTAAAAAAACAAATTTCCACTAGTTTGCCGTGCTGTGGACTCATATTTACCACGATTTACGTAAATAGGTAAGAGTCCACACCACGGCAAACCAGTGGAAATTTATTAATTTTGCAGCTTGATATTTGCAAGTCTTGTTTATTCTAAAACGCCTAAAATCTTGAGTTTAAAGTTCCGATTGAGTTCTTTGTTTATAATGTAATCACCCCGTTTGTAAAATATAAGCATTCTCTCACCTTGTTCTGATTTTTATTTGCGGCAACAGGTGATGTGACAGTGAGACCAAAGAAATGTCTTTTACAGTTATGTTTGGTTAAAACTTACTTCACTTACTGTCGGAGCCATTACCCTTTGGTACATTGAATTATTCCCGCAATAATTTGTATTCTGCTGTTCAATTTAAAAAATAAATTGAAATAACTCATTGCTAAAAGGCAGCTGAAACGATAATCAATATAAAAAACTGATATAGAAACTCAAGATTATATGTTCGGTCTGGAAAGGTACATAGAAATCACTGCAAATGACTATCAATTTATTATATCATCCAAAAGTAACGTTTCATTATGTCAGTAATTATTAACAAAAGTTTGCCGTGCTACATTCACAGTGTAATACCATGCAACAGGATGACAGTATAACGCATTTTTAGATCAAGTGATACAGCAGTCACTGATTCAGCGCGCCTACGGAAACGCAACAATATGCTTAAAAACGATAACAGCTATATTTTTTTTTATCAACTAATTAACAGGACTCAGCAGTGATTCAGCTCTTCACCAATATGTGACAGTTAACTGTAAGGCTAGGCATGCATCCTTCTTGGTTGTCATTAAAGCACAATTCAGGCTAATCCTAATTGCTAGTCCAAAAAATTCTTGCCATCTTTCACCTGAAAATCAGAAGGTTTTGCTCAGAACAAGGACTTGGGTGAGGTACCGCCCAATGTATATACACGAGTACAATAATCTAATCCTACACAAACACGTAATACAATATAGTCTGTGGGTTTATGTATTGCACGGCTGCATGTTACTTTTTAGTAGAGTGTGCCTATAATTGGATTTATTAGTGCAAAGCTTTGTCACCAGGTCTGAAAAGTGATAGTCTAAAAATATTTTTGGTTTGAAATCGGGTTAATGGTTTTGCGAGTCATTACGAGACACTTCAAGTGTGCAAGGCTTAAAATTCATTCCACGCTCCTCTGTAGCACACTCTATTTTAAATAGTGATTCTATTTAGCACATGGCAGGCGAGGAGGCTGGAACTGAAAAAAAGAAAATATTTTCTCGATCACTACATATGATTAAATAGATTATGCGGTAATATCATGGGGCGGTTACGTATTTGCATTGTATTGGCCGTGAGAAACGACACGTGAGCTAGAGCATTTAAAAGAGCCAACGGGGCTGCGTGTATTGACTGTTACTGCTCAAAGGCTTAGTGAAGAGAACAGCTGGAGGTGCTCGGTCATTGGAAAGAATAAGCTGGGACTCGTAAAGATACAGTCAGGTACAGCCAGTCCTGCTTCTCTTTCTTGCCACCAAAGTGCAGTCCTCTAGTTTCTGAGACTTCGTAGTGATCCTACTTTAACATGTTTTAACCAAATTGTAATTTCTGCACCTTTGATTAACCTTTGACCTAGTTTGAAATTATGGTGGAACGCCGTGTATATACGGTATATACATAATGATGTTATATACGCATTGACTGGCGCTTCGAGCGTTTTTCCGTTTGTTAGAGCAAAGCCAAGTCAGTGTAAATGTACGTAAAATATTAGTGATAATCTTGTTATAAAACAACAGCTGCAAACCGGTAGCTCCAAAGAAATGACTTTACTTTGACGAAGGGCTGAATTACACGGAGACTGGCACAGTTAGACTAGACGACACTCCCATTAGATTTTAAAGTATTGGACTAGGAAACGCTTTCAAACTAGGCAGCCTCTTCCCGCCCCGTAAGGTTTTGAAGCCTTGGCTATATAAACGGATACAAAAAGAGACTGGACCGCTAATTGCCCCCTTTGACTTACTGCCCTCCCCTCTGCCAGTGGATTTATGTTGTAAACCGTTGCTGCAATCCCATTCCATGCAAGCTTCGGTGACAGGTCAGAAAAAGATAACTCACTGAGCTGTGAGACTTTATTTCCAGGCATGGGATTGTCATATTTTCCTCTGGCTATTGCGCTCCATTGCTTGTTTTTCGGAGCAGTGGGCTGTTCTGTGTGGCGGCCTGGCGGTAAAGGGTCACGTGTTGTGGCGGACGCAGTGGCCATGATCCAAAACTCGAACATCTTCCCTGACGATAAGAAGTTCCTCTGCCGGGTGGCCTGGGTCGAGTCTAGATACGGAACGCACCCAAATACGTACAGGAGGGGCTATTACGGAGGAATATGGCAAGTGAGTTAAAAGACTGGGCCTGGTTCAAAGGTCGAACTTGTCATGCGACAAACAGAGCGGTATCTCGACAACACTCCATTGCGTGCCTTTGACCCCCTGTTTATCGAAAGTGAATTGGCAACTACTTTTCCACCCGAGTCGCTTTGAGAAGAATTTTGTTTTTGTTTGATTCTAAAAGTGTTGTTTCCATATTTTTTTATTCGACTGATTGTGTGAGACTATAATATTGAGTCTCTGATTTTTGTACATGGCCACATTAGTAAACTAAGTACTTGAGCAAGATGACAGACAGGGTCCCTCTTTATTGGTCAGCAACTAACTTGGGAGTTATTGTCTCATTTACGACAACCATCAAGCATACGTAACCGATCAATAATAATAATAAAAAAAGATTAGCAATGGCAAAAACGGGTTGAACTGTCAAAAATAATCTATCGTATTTTTTTCTTTTTTTGTGCGGAATTTAGGTGGACAGAATCGGTTACATGGACACCGTCACGCATCCGGGAGCCAGACGATTTCACGGCAAAATCAAACTGCATTTTGGGATCGATTGGGCAAGGACCAGTTGGTATGACCTGAGGAAGCCGCTGTACTCTGGTCTGGCGGCTCGCCTTTTCCTGGTCAAAATTCCCGCCGCTATCCCCTCGAAGCTGAGCGGCCAGGCTAACTACTGGAAGCGGTATTATAACACCGTGGCTGGTGCGGGCACTGTGCAGAAGTTTATTAATGACGTAAATCAAGCGTATGGCTGTGCTGTATAGTTTTCAGGAAGTCTTGGAATAAAGTTTGCTTCTGTGTCCAACAAATGTGTGCCGGGTTTTTGCATAACATTTTTTCCACGATTTTTGAAACAGCGAGCAAAAATATACGACTGCAGTGATTCACAGTTCGCTAATTAAAAAAAAAAAAAAAAAAAAAAAAAATTAAAGCATCACGGGTATCGTTGACGCGAACTTCTGTAGTCTCAAGAAGCAATTAACTGAATGTTTTTGGAAAGGCTTTAGCAGTGTAGGTATAATACCCTCCCCTCCCCTCCCCTCTCCTTCCCCCCTCCAAAAAGAAAAATCGCGGTGATGGAATATCAACAGTCGCAGGCATGAAAATGGGTGTTGGGGCCCATGAAGAAGCCGTCGAGGTAGGAGGGGGGAGGTTGGCTTGGCTGCGAGATAGTGACCACCAAAGAGTGTGGACAAGGAGAATTGCCCAAGAAATTAGTGCACTGAAGAAAACATATTAGTTTGTATCCCAGAGTAAGAACCGCAACCGTGCTTAGAGTAGTAAGAACAATTATTGGTTTATTGCTGAATGAATTCGCGGGCACGTTCGCCGTGTATTGGGTTACTCACAGCTGGTATGCGTGACGTACGCCGTGACAACACGTGATATCAGCTGGTGTCACGCAGTACGCATGCTCAAACTCAGGTGATCTTGTTTATATCCAGACCTGAAGAGATATTGAGCAATTTGTCTGGAAAACGGTCTATTTATATCATCATAAGGGACAAGGTGGAACTACATTAGCTGCGCTTATCGTCCGAACAACTCTGGCTCGGAGATCTACAGAAGTTCAGTGAAGTTCAAAAGTTCAGTATTTTGCAATCGCACGCGGTTAGTATTTCACGAGGTGAAACAGGATTCGTTCTTCTTGTTGGTAAACGTTTTGTCAATTATAACCACGACCTCCGCTCTTCCAGGACCGGTGATGTCGGACAACGATTCCGACCTGAGTGAGGATGGAATATCCATGAAGATCGACAGCCATTCAGCTTCAAAGGATTGCAATGTAGGTTTGAAATTGTTGAGAAATTCTCATGCATGGCTTGGGCATAAAATGCTTCCCCAAATCGTTTCTCCGCATGAAAACGTTTTTGAAACATTACGTTTGAAACGATCGTTTCATTGATGTGTTCACTGATAAAGATACAAAGGTAATAAGTTATACCAGGCTGGAGCTGTTTTATGGGGCTCGCGGGAGCATTTATCGTGTAAAGTATTGTTTAATGGAGGTGTGCGTATTTTTGCCTTGGTGTTTCTTTATTCTACCTCGTATAGAGGTTTCGGTTTACTCCCAAAGTGACTTCATTTGCATTATTTCAGGACAGAAAGAAAATATTTGCACATTTCATTCAGGGAAGTGTACATTTCTTCCCTTTTTGTTCTTACGTAACCTCGTCTGCAAAAGATCGCTGCGGCGCAGTCGGTGGGCATGTCTGGGGTTTGTCCTTTGTTTGAAAATAATAAGATAAACTGATGAGCGTGTTTTTCCTTTTGCTGTGGCAACAGAAAGATGTGAGGTCGGTATCACATAAATGCACTTCATTTCTAATATTATTTGGCAATTTAGAGGGAATACTAATGATGCACTTGTCTGATCTCTCGACTTTGTTCTTTTTCATGAAACTACACTAACTTTGTTAATCATGATGTCAGTCATTGTTGATTAATCTAAATTGATTGGTTTTCTGATATTTTTGTCAATCAATATTTTACCAAGGGACTTACAGTATGTAAGTACAATACACATACAGTATGTTCTTGGGGTAATTTAGGCAAACATCCACAGCAGAGAAACTATTGTAACAGTATACTGATGTTGTTTGCATGATCAGATGGTTTAAAAGTGTAAGATGATCCAGACCACAAAACACTAATCAACCTGCCACAGTAATTTGTTCATGTGTATATTAATAATTAATGCACATTATAATTATTAAAACAAGTATGATGTGATGAGGGGCATATTTGTGTGCACACCATATATGGGTATAGTATTTGTAACAGTATGGGCATCCATGTGTTCCTTTTAGGTTGCTAGTCCAGCAGAATTTGTGAGGAAATTTGGAGGAACAAGGGTTATTGAAAAGGTACTGTGCTTATAGAAAACAACACCAAGAAATGGTTTGAAATGAAAGTTGTCCAGTAAATTTGAGCTTGCCCAAATTCTATGACCCTTTCACTGCAAGCTCAAAATTCAGATTCTCCCAGCCCTTATCTTATAACTGAACTCATGTCAATCTCCCAGCTGCATGCCCCATTTTGTCACATCTTGGTTGCTCTACACCTCCATGTCTACGTACCAAACTTGGATGTTTGATCACGTAGGTTTCCTAAGGGACTTGACAACTGCACATTATTTCTGGTTGCTCCAGCATATTTTCAGTTGTCAGGAAAACAGGACAACTATTACTTTTGAACCAGCTGTGACTCCACATCTCCACCTCCCCTCCCTCCTAATCTCCACCTCTCCCCCTTGAATGAATGATGCCCAGATGGAGGCCTGGATATCCCACCTGAAAATTTGTAAAGCTTGGTATTTCTGATCATCCCAGATCTTGCTTTATGAGGTTTATATCAGGTCCATTCCATAGAACACTTTCCAGGGATATTGGCTTCCTTAATAAAGATTATTATTATTATTATTATCATTATTATTATTATTATTATTATTATTATTATTATTATTATTATTATTATTATTATTATTATTATTATTATTATCATTATTATTATTATTATTATTATTATTATTATTATTATTATTATTATTATTATTATTATTGTTATTACTATTATTATTATAAAACTTTCAAACATTGCAACATTCACACACTCAGGTTCTTATTGCTAACAATGGCATTGCTGCTGTCAAGTGTATGCGATCTGTACGTCGCTGGGCATATGAACTGTTTGGTAATGACAAAGCTATCCAATTTGTGGCTATGGTTACCCCTGAAGACCTTAGGGTGAGTATAAAAACTCAAGGCCAATGTTAATTTGACTGCTTGATCATTTACCTAAGTATACAGCCAGTTGTGCCTTCTGATGTTCAGATGACAACCAACACACTGACTTTTTTTCACCTGCTATGATCCAGGTTGGGGTGGGGGTGGAGGTTGAAGCTGAGAGGGAGGTGGTGGAGGGAAGGCAGGGGCACTCCTTAAATGGGTGTATGAGAGAGGTTCCACCTGAAGAGGTTTTCATTTTATGGTTCAGGTGTGAGAAAAGGGTACAAAAAATGATGCTTTTTGGTATTTTACAGGGGCTGATCAAGGAAAGTAGTATTGGTATTTTAACAGGACATCTAAAACTCAGGTCTTGGGGGAAGTCTTCACAAATACTGCAGTGTTGAGTTTCTGGGACAATATGTTGAAATTGGTTAAGGCTTTTTTTTTTACCAGGGCTGAGGTACTGTGTATGAACAAGGGTTAACCATTTCAACTCCAATATTATTTACTGTACACTGGGTTATTATTTCTACCGGTTTATTATCAGTATACATGCATGTGTGTGAGAATGCCTTTTTTGTTTTCAGGCCAATGCTGAATACATCAAGATGGCGGATCACTATGTCCCTGTGCCTGGTGGAAGTAACAACAACAATTACGCCAATGTAGAGTTGATTCTTGACATTGCCAAAAGGATCCCTGTACAGGTGAAATTGTGTTAATATGAAGAATATTTCACATTATTGTGCATGCAACTCTCATACTCAAATGTTAACCCTTAATTCTCACTGATACTAAAATAGGTCATTTCACTTTTTTCACAAGGCTGTGTGGGCAGGATGGGGGCATGCATCAGAAAATCCTAAGCTTCCAGAGCTTCTGCATAAGAACAGCATTGCCTTTATTGGTAAGTACTGCATGAGTGTGCAGAACAAAATGGGCTTGAAATATGAGTGGCATCTGGATCTTTCCAATTTTTACAAAACTCTCTCTGACCATCCCTTGACTCTCCCTGATCAGGTTTCAAGTTTCTTTTGTTTGTTGAGTTTGTCACATGCATGGTAACAAGAAGATAAAAACAGGACCTTCATCTCAACCCCATCTCCCCTGTTATGAGCTTAGGTCAGATCACAACAATGTGGAAATTCTCTTTTGGAGAAGTGTGTGAGGTCTTTTAATTCCCCCTTATATTGGGTTAGTGAAGGTCTGAGAGACTAGGGAAATGGTTGGTGGTAATTTAAACTGGAGAGAAATCCTTCTCACTTATGGTGCTAGGATCAGATCCTCAGGCTGGGAATCGAACCTGGGCCGCATTGGTGAAAGACCAGCATGCTAAACACTCGGGCTCCTGAACACCGCTATAAGTCTGCTCTGTATGAATTGTTTTCATCTTGTCTGGTCCTCCTTGACTTACTGTACTATCTCAGCTTTCTAAATGCTTTGAATGAAGATGGATTATTAATCCTTTCACTCCAAAGTTCAAAATACAAATTCTCCCAATGCCCATAGAAGAGAATGTATGAGTGCTGTTGTAAGAATTGGTGGTTTGATCAGCTTCCATCTTAGCAAGTTATCAAAAACAAATTTCTCCTTACTGTATGGTATATTTCTGGTGAGAAACTGAAGGAGAAAATTAAAGTTGAGTGCTCTTTGGAGTGAAGGGTTAACACATAAAAGACAAGATTTTGAAGAGTGAGAGAAAACCCTTCAGGCTTCAAACGGTCTCAGTAAGTAAAGTAGGCTTAATAATAAGTTGATTTTTTACCTCAAAAGGACCCCCTGCGTCAGCTATGTGGGCTCTTGGAGACAAAATTGCCTCAACTATAGTGGCACAGACAGTTGGAGTCCCCACCCTACCATGGAGTGGAACTGGTATGTCACTATATTTTTTTACAACTTGTATATCTAGAGAAACAATTTCTAGACTATGAACTTGCAGAAGATTGGTGTGAGTTTGTGGCACCCTCATTCCAAGGCTCTTTTCCATACCCTGCCTGCCCCTTGCCTGGGGGTGGATAGAGAAAAGAGCCTGGGAACAAGGATGAGTTTGTGGGATGAAGCACTGAGGAGGGAGATTGACATGAGCTTATGGAGGACCTGAATAAGAGGCTTGTGTGGACGCTGGAGACAAGCTGGCGTGAGGGGATCATATTCAGTGAGGGCTAGAAATAATTATTTAAAGGAGCCATAGCTTCAATGTTGTGTGTGGAGACTTACTTGATGAGGTGCTTGTATGTATTTGGTATGTTTAAATCTACAATTCACAATGAGTAGAAAATTGCAATATCATGATGCAAACATACCTTCCTAAATTGCTGTAGGCCTCACTTTGCATGAATCTCCCGAGGACATGAAGGATGGTGTAGTTTATGGTGTGTCGGACGAGTTGTACAAGAAAGGCTGTGTTGAGGAGATGAGTGCTGGAATAAAGGTGAGATAATGTCCATATAGGCCAGCAGATGCTTAGCATTTTTAATAAATGGAGCCTTACTGTGCGAATAAAAGAACAAAGCTTATAATATATATATCTATATAAGGTGTTTTGGAAAGTTTAAGTAAAAAGTTCCACAAAGTTTTTTTCCGCTCGGCTCTTTAACTATTCATTCGAACATTAAGCTAAATATTTTAAGTCAGACTCGACTAATACAGTAACTCGGTCACGTGACCTTTTTTCCCTTTACTTTGCTGTCCCATTTTCTTGGATGTAAGACTCTGAATGTGATTTTTGTGCTAATGTGAAGGTTGCCAGGAGCATTGGTTACCCGGTAATGATCAAGGCATCTGAAGGTGGCGGTGGCAAGGGAATCAGGAAAGCAAACAACGATGACGAGTTTTCAAACTTCTTCAGACAGGTTTGTGGCCTCCGTGAGACATCGTGCACTGCATGATGGGAATGTGCGTATAGGCCTCACCCAAGATGCGCAAAGAGAACGAAAAATGCGTAGTACGATGAATAGCTTTATATGGAGGATATTACACGGCGGCGCTGAGTTATGAATTTTATTTTCGAGTGGTAAAAACATTTTTCGAACGAGCGCTGCGCGAAAAAAAAAAAAAAAACGTGCGTAAATCCATACGAAACTACATCCGGGACCCGAGTAGCGTATTTTCCATATTCTCACTAGTGAGGATATCGTTGAAATCATTTCCCGCTTTTGCACGGTTGTTTGTGCAATTTCTCGTAAAACACTCGTGTCTAATATAATAAAAAAAGTTAGATTGAATAACTAATTTTGCACGTGAGTAACTTTGATTTCTTGAATTTTAAAGCTGAATGAACACCATTATTTTGTGGATAAACGAGGCGCGAGGGTTACGTTCCGAAATGCGTACGCGGACACCGTATATAATACACTTCATGAAGTATAAACTTAGCATGCAAGTCTCTCTTTGTTACCACAGGTTCAAGTGGAAGTCCCTGGTTCACCAATATTTGTTATGAAGCTTGCAGAGCGGTATGTTTAAATATGTTTTCATGCTACAATAGACTCTTATTGTTACTAAGATGACTCCACTGTGACACCGAATTAAAACTCGCAAAACTCTCTGAGAAACAAGAAGAATAACATTCCTGCCAAACTCCTATTTTCTATAGTTGTGCACACATTATTGCACATTTTTTTTAACTAAGAAAGCGAATAACTAAAAACCAGCGAATCTTCCCTTAAGCTTCTTGACCGTTCTTTGGATTACTCGTACATGGTTGTCTTACAAGAAACTAGAAATAAATCATAGAAATATTGATTCTTTTTCTAGTGCAGATTTTGCCGTGCATAACTCGATTTTACAGCGAAAAACCTCTTTGAAGTTTATCTTTATGCAAGTCATGTCTATTTGTTCTTGTCACTGGTGAAAAGTTTTAGTCCTAACTATTCTGCAATACTCATTTCAACAGCGCTAGACATCTGGAGGTGCAGCTCCTGGCGGACGAGTATGGTAACGCGGTTTCCTTATTTGGTCGTGACTGCTCCGTCCAACGACGCCACCAGAAGATCATCGAGGAGGCTCCAGCAGCAGTGGCAAAGCCAGACGTCTTCCGACAAATGGAGGAGGTTAGCTGTAGGCATTATGAACAAACAGCCTGAAATAGGACACTTTTGTGCCTTACCTTGCTCTGTTGTGGAAACGGCCGTCGTGGTCATCCTCAGTTTCTGTTTCTGCAATCTACTCGCCAAACTTAGTCAAAATCAATTTTATTTCTACCGCTTTATCTCATAATGAAGAGGTAGTTTACGACTTGACTGTTTATACTTTAAAGAATTATTATTTTTTGGGCAGTTGAGCTAACAGTCGAAGATCTTCGGGCGAAGGCTCTCGTAAGCGGACAGCTCTACTGACGGACGTCTCTACGGAACCCCGTTTAAACTCTAGCTCAATCAAACTCTATATTTACACATTCTCGTTAAACGGACTGAATTATAGTTTAATACGGACATTTTTTCTCCTTCCCAAGGCTGTCCGCTTACGGGAGCTTACATATTTAAAATTGCAACAGACAAAACGGGTGGTACAGTATATGCAGTAGTACTGCTGACGAATTGTTGTCATTTCTTTTATTTTTTTAGGATGCCATTAAACTCGCTCAGCTGGTGGGTTATGTCAGTGCTGGTACTGTGGAATATCTGTATGATGCTGAGACTGACACCTACCACTTCCTAGAATTGAACCCACGACTTCAGGTAATTCATTAAAACTTTATTTTCCCATAGATCAAATATTGTACTTGTGAAAGCAAAGCAAAGCAAAGCGAAGATACCTAACTCTATACTCAATGCTTCACCACTCAACGCATCTAAAGTAAAGCAAAACAACGTATTAAAAGCAACTCAAAACAACGCGACGCATCGTTACGCAAAGCAAAGCCCGAAAAACACGAGCGCCGCTGAACAGCAACGTGAAAACTGCTTGTTTTGGGATTTATGCATCAAGAGCTTTCATTTGAGAGCACACCATTATCAGCTTCGTTTCAAAGAATTTCTCATTGTTAGAGTGGAATTCAGCTTTTCAAAAAGGGCCGTGTTGGGTATTCAGTTGGCTAGCAGCATGAACACGACCGTTTGTCTCATACAGGCCATTTCTATTTGGATGCTAAACTTCAGTGTACGTTTATGTTACTTTGGGTCTCAGTTGTAGGGGGAGGGCGGGAGTCATCTTTGAAGGGCTTATTCACGCACGTTTACGGTGTTTCAGTAGAGGTAATTTTCTTGCGACTTTTGCAGGTAGAGCATCCGTGCACGGAGATGGTCGCCGACATCAACCTGCCTGCCGCTCAGTTGCAGGTACGTGACCAAAGACAAACTTCTTGTTTCAATACACAGTCAGCTATATAGAGTCCTGCCTGAACTGTCAGTCGTCTCCTTGGCCCTCAACCCAGAGCTTGTGTTGAGGGCTGAGGAGACGACTGACATTTCAGGTCATGAAAACAGGTCCGACGTAAGCGTTAGCAAAAACGCAAGCGGTCCCTTGTGCTTGCATCGCTGGTGACTCGGACACGAAGATGGATTTCTCTTGGATCTGACTATATTGATGTTGTTTCTTTAGGTTGCCATGGGAATCCCTCTTCATCGGATTAAGGATATACGATTGCTGTATGGCCAGAAACCTTATGACGATACGCCAATTGACTTTCAAAAGTACGTAGTTTTCGATTTTAGAGGTTATAAATTGCTCGTTTTGAATATTTTACTCCTCTCACTTTTGTTTCGCTGTGCTAATTATACACTTGAACGTGCAATAATCACAGATGTTTTATTTTAGCTCTCAAGATCTTCGAAGAGGCAGAGGTCACGTGATTGCGACTCGTATCACCTCAGAAAACCCGGATGAGGTAAGTGCTGGTGATGCCGATAAGTCCTGTTGAAACACAGAGGGTGAAAGCAAAAGAGTAGCATAACCAGCCAGTCTTCTTGAAAAGCTTAAATAAGTCAACTAAAGGTTTAGCTTTCTCGCGTCAACTTTTTGTCGGTTTATCATTACGTTTTATCTCCATGCTAACGCAGTTTACAGCTAGTTCTCATAAATACTAAAGTTCCATTGTCAGTGAAAATTTAATGCCGCACCGCGGCAAAATTCAAGTTCAGTTTTCGTAGTTCGTGCAAAGCCTGAAGACTTATCCGGGAAACTCAAAACATAGACTTGTTGTTGCTCAATTATCAGCAAATTCAATACAATATGATACCTTTGTTACATAAGTTGTGCGCATGAAAAACGGGGCTTGCACATGATGTGAAATCTTACCTATAGCAATGAAGTGACGTCAAAGGGCTATTTTCACAATGCCTGTTAGTGTGAAGGTTGTTTATCTTCTGCACGTAAAATGTTGTTGTCGTCGTCGTTGTTGTTGTTGTTGTTGTTGTTGTTGTTGTTGTTGCCAGGGTTTCAAGCCCAGTAGTGGCACGGTGCAAGAGCTGAACTTCCGCAGTATGAAGCACGTGTGGGGTTACTTTAGCGTGGCAGCTGAGGGAGGTCTGCACGAGTTCGCGGACTCTCAGTTCGGCCACTGCTTTGCCTGGGGCGAGGACCGTGATGACGCGCGCAGGTACGTAATGTTGATCACGTGTTGCGAGCCCGCATGCGGTCAATGGGCAACTTTCTTCCGTTACGTGTCAGTCTTGTCTGTTTGGTCTTAAGCTCTTCCATGACTACCCATGCTGTTGTTTGGTTCAGGAATATTCACTGGGATAGCAGGAATCTGAAAGTCTTTTTGTAGTCGTGAACCATGCTGCTTTTCGGCCAAGCCTTTATCAAGCTGCTTTGTGCGCGTGGCAACTTAAAATTCCTGTACTGCCGTTAGATTGAACTTAAACATGAGGACTGGCAGGCACAAAGCTATAGACAATTATTTTAGCTGTCGGTCAAAAAAACAAACAACGAAAACAGCAACAAAACAAACAAACAAACAAAAAAGCAACGAAACAAGCTTGGAGAGCCTCCCTCCCTCTAGTCTTTAGCTTCACGCATAGATAGTTTACGGTATGATACAGTGAGTAATTGCCACAGAAACACTGAATAATCTTTCCTGGAAACCTGATCAGCATTCCTTCTTTTGCTTTGCCCTCCAGGAATATGGTTCTTGCTCTGAAGGAAATCTCTATTCGTGGCGACTTCCGCACGACTGTAGAGTATCTCATTAAACTTTTGGAGCACGAGAAATTCGTGAAAAACAAAATCGACACCGGCTGGCTGGACTCACTCATCGCCGAGAGAGTGCAGGTATCAGCTGAATGTTCTGAGGAATGAAAAACAAATGGTTCAAAATTGTATTACAAGATTAGGGCGACTTAAATCTCTGGTCCCTTGTGGGAATCCTTCAGAAAACTCTAGCTAGACACTTTAAGGCAAACTGAGTGCTGAAAATCGATATTTGGCGGGACTTGTCCAACTTGGATGCGCGCGCAACCTCGAGAAACTAACTCTGTTGGTTTTGCACGCTGACCAACCCAAGTGACGTCAGGAACGTGTCGAGGGCTCAGCAGCAGGCCTAATTATATTGTACTGCTCCTGTTGCTTTCCAGGCAGAGAAGCCTGACCCGATACTTGGGGTAATTTGCGGTGCCATCCACGTAACAGATGTGGTAATCAACAAGAGATTTGCCCACTACAAAACTGCACTGGAAAGGTGAGATCTGGTTGTCGTTTTCTTAGATCTTTCTCTACTGAACTCATACTGCAAATTTTCTCGATAGTCGAGGAGACAGACTGCGAATGAAGTAACGAGATAGCTGTCAGTTGCCAAAGTTTCCAAATTGTATTTTTTGGCGAGAGATTGAAAAGTAGAAATTTGAAGTTAAAGGCGAATTTGATTCTGCCTTGAAAATGTCCAATTCCTGAACTGTGAGAAATAAACTCGAATGTTTTACGTCGTTATGTTAGATTTGGACCGTAGTGAAAGGGTTACAGAAAGTAGATTTCCAAGACGACTGTCAAAAGAAAGTGACTAAAAACGAAAACCAGAGATTGCAAACAGGAAAGAAAAGAGAGAACAACAGCTTCGACTGTCATTCAAGGACATTTGTTCTTTTTAGGGGTCAGATCTTGCCGTCTGACAACCTCTCGAATTCTGAAGACGTGGAACTAATTTACGAGGGATTCAAGTACTGCTTGAGGGTAAGCTGTAGTCAGGGATGTGGGTGAATTGCCCTCCATTCCCTCTGACTCTCCGTCCTACCCTCCCTCTTTTCTTCCTTCCTTCCAATTATACTTCCATGTTGATGATATGCCTTGCTTGCTTACTGTTTTAATTGCTCCCTTTTTTCCCTCCCATCTTTTCTACCTTTCCTTTTTCTTCACAGGTAACTAAATCTGGTGCAAGCTCGTACTTCCTAGTGATGAATAATTCCTGGGTTGAGGTAGACGCCCACAGGTATGGAAAACTGACTGCCACGATTTGCTGGAGTTTAGACTTCAGTACATCAAGTGCAAAATAAGATTGATGTTATCGAGCGCGCGTTTTCTTGAAACACTATCTAGTTTTCTACTGGTACTTCTTTATTACTGTCTTTCCTTGGTGTAGGAATAAACTGTTGTTTTTGTTGTTGTTGTTGCTGTTTTAGGATGAGTGATGGGGGACTTCTTCTCACCCTGGATGGCAGCAGTCATAACACCTACATGAAAGAGGAGATTGACAAGTGAGTCTTTAAAACTAAATCGTAAGTAAGTGTAGAAAGGAGGACTGGTTAATTATCACAAGAGTACGGACTTCCTTTACATTGTTTTCTTAATTTCGCTTCACGCTAAATATTGTAAGTACTGTAGACTATAATCCACATATGGTGTATAACTGGAGGTGCTAGTCGTTACATGGTTTTGAATCAATCACTCTTCTGCCTTGCTGACTGCTGGTGAGCATTTAGACAGGACTGTGTCAGTCGTCATTTTTTTTAATTTATTGAATCTTTGTTTTTTTTTAGCTATCGGATGACTATCGGTGGAAAAACCTGTGTCTTCCTGAAGGAAAAGGATCCAACAGTGTTGAGGTAAACAGGCGCCTTCAAGCTCCTCCAAGTATCAATTGATAATCAGTCAATCGATCAATCGATCAGTCAGTTGGTTAGTCAGTGAATCAATCAATCAATCAATCAATCAATCAATTAATCAGATATAAGAAAGTGCACTTTTCAATGAAACTTTGAAATTAAGTATTTGACATAGAAAATTTTATACGTACCTAGTGCACCTTTGTTTTCTCCAAAATTCTCTCATTTTCTCGTGGTCCATTCTCGTATTGTTGTACACATAAGATTCGGTTTCGTGCAATTAATGCTAGGCCGTACAGTAAGTTACGGCAGCGATCGTTCAAGGAAGGACCAAGACAATGTTTTGAAAGAAAGCTCAGTGTTGACGTGTGCCAACGTGTTGATATTATTACCAGGTCTCCGTCAGCGGGAAAGCTGATCAACTATACGGTGGAGGATGGAGGTCACGTGTTCCAAGGCGAATCCTACGCTGAGATTGAGGCATGTGTCATGATTTAGTCCTGTGGCATTGCGCATGTTTTTTTTAGCCCAGACCAAACGCACTTCCAAGCCGACCCAAGCCAGCCCAAGTTTTCAAAGTCAGAACTTGCGTATGGGCTTGACATAGGTCGAAATATAACTATTCAATTTTCCAAAACAAAAGCTGACTTGGCTCAACTTGCGTTGGGTGGGCAAACGCTGAAAAGTTTGGTAGATTTGGGTGAAAATTTTAGTTAAACCAAAGTCAACTCAAGTCAAACGTAATTCTTCGGATTGACTTGGGAGTCCGCTTGGTTAACATTAGGGCTTTTGAGCAATTTCTCGAGAGTTGGCTCGCATCCAGGTTTGACGGATCAAGATTATAAGTGCATAAACTTCGAGGCAGAAGGAGTCCACCACAAGAAAGTCAAAATTTGACATTGGAATATGTGGCTACGTGTTGGTGCATACCAAACATTTAATAAGCGATAACTTTTCTTTTGTTTTTCTTGTTTTACAGGTAATGAAGATGGTCATGCCGCTCACTGTGTCTGAGAGTGGTTGGTAAGTATGCAATGCGCAGACTCGAGCTTGAAAGTGTGGTCACGTGAATGACTTGTAGAAATTTGACAAAACATAAAAACGTGGTCGAAAAATCCGTTTGTTGACGCCCGGGGCTAGGATAATTTGACATCGCATAAGAAACGTTGTTTCTGTGCCCTTCGGGCTGGTAGTCTTTCTCTTTTTTAAACACGCTAATGCGATACGCGTTAAGAGAAAGAACCGAATCTGCAATTCACACTGATAGGAGTGTTCAGAGCTAGAATTCCCTGAATTCTGTCTACGAGACCTTTGTTATCTGCTAGTCCATGGCTTCTGAGGAAGAAGAACACTTTTCTAGCCATGCCGTTGTTCAGCCCCGTCAAAGTTTTGCCGTGTTTTGGCCAAAAGACTTATTCTTATCTTGGGCTGTTGTACAGGGCCCGGTTTTTCGAAAGTCGATTAGCTAATCCAGGATTAACGAAATTCTTTCTCTCGACCTCTCTCCCAATAAACTGCAGGGTTTTGTTCGAAGATGGATTAGAAAGCTTGTTCCAGCTTAAAACGTTATCAAGAAAGTCGTTGTGGACGAAACTTTCACGTTTTCAGGCTAAAAAATGACAAGAAAGTTTAGACCTAATCCAGGATTAGCCTAATCGTGCTTTGAAAAACCGGGCCCTGATATTTCTTGTGTTTGCTCTCTTATCAGTGTTCACCATGTGAAGAACGCCGGATCTGTGCTGGAGCCGGGGACAATCGTGGCGAAACTCGAACTCGACGACCCCAGTCGAGTGACTCAGGTACAGTGAAGCACCTGGACATCACGTGCCGACTTTACAGAGAGATCATAAAAGGCACTTTACACAGCTCAAGGTCATATTTACCCAACAATCACAATGTGTCTGACAATTTTTCTTGTCAAATTTTGTCAGCCGTGTGTGGCGGGCTAGCGGATTTTTCTTGAGCTGAATTGATGCTACCTGACATTTTGATGACAGTCTTTTAGTCAGGCTACGCCACTTGACTTCGGGCTGCAAAATACCTATTTTATCTTAGTAAAGTAATTTTAAACACATTAAAGCTCAGTGTTTGTTTTCATTTCTCCTGTACAGGCCCAAATATACACCAACCCGTTTCCTCCGTCCGAGGGCCCGAGATTAAAGGGAGACAAACTTCATCAGGTCAGTAGACTAGAAATACGATACTCTATCTGCTGAGCTTGGTTGTGTTCACTACTTAACGTTATGACCAGAGAAGCAGTCCTCCACTCTGCCTGCCAAGTCATCTGTTATCAGGTGGTCCGCCAAAATGCCTCAATGTCTTCTTGTGTTCTTAAGTGCCCATAATTGTGAAAAACAGAACGTTCTGGTGAATTTAAGTAAGTTTAAAGTATAATTTTAATCCTAAATCACCATTTACATGCGTTATTCTAAAGAATGGCACGACATCCCCAAGAGTTAGTACGGCACCCCTCATATGTCTCGTGTCAACAGTGCAGTTCAAATTTTAAGCGGTTTCTGCACGGGGAAACAGGGTATCGTGCAACCTCGTCCCCAGGCTGTCTCAATCTCCCGGCCCCGCCCCCGAAGGGAACGAGGTTGGGTATCGTGTTAATTTTTGAGGTGCAGTATAATGTTTTAGCGTTTGTAAAATGGTCTTTGAACTTAACTTTATTTCCGTTTACTTTAGATATTTTATGTAGCGCGCGAGAACTTGCAGAAAGTGATGGCTGGCTATTGCGTGGAAGAGCCGTACTTCAGTGAACGACTTAAGGAGAATGTCAGTACTCTGATGAAGGCCTTGAAGGACCCAGCTCTACCCCTCCTGGAACTCCAGGTGACATATACATTTATTACCTTATATACTTTTCCCCACGATGCTTTTCGTTGAGTAAGCACAAGTTTCGTTGAATAAAATCGTGGCGCTTGAGTCTTGGTTGTTGTGTGATGTTCAGCACTGTCTAGCCATATTCACTACAGTCTTAGAGTGGTTTTTGGATGACTGTGCTGTCGAACGTAATTATGTGATTGTTTTGTTTTGTGTTCCTTTGTGTAGGATATGATTTCGTCCGTGTCTGGTCGTATTCCTTCATCGGTTGAAGACGCCATTAAGAGACACCTGGCGAACTACGCCAGCAACATCACCTCCGTCCTGAGCCAGTTTCCCAGTCAACAGGTAAAGTAAAAGTCTCGTTTTGTTCATTTTCTGCAAATCTGGTTATTTAATCGCCAACATTTTCCTGTAATAGCACCGAGAGTCTTTTCCTATTTGTGTCAAATTCTAGAGTGGACAACAGAAGAACAACTGACCAATAACGAAACACACCCGAGTCTTCTCGACCAACCGTATCACGACAAAACCTAGACCAATCACACATCAGACACATAATCTGACAAAACCTCTTCACTTGACTCTGAAGATAGTTCAGGTAGTCGAAACGGGATTCACCAACAACAGTTTTCCTGGAGACTACTATCACCCAACATAAAATACCAGAGTTTCAAACATTTCCACAATATTTCCAATGCAAATTATCCCAATATATGTCCATAGCATTTAATTCCACGGTAGAATTCTTTACCGAAACTTCATGAAACTCCACTTCACAATATCGTGAACTCTGTTGTGCGCAATGTGCCCATTGGTGTTCGAGGCACTCGCAGATTTAATTTGTCGCCCGCACTCTCAAATAATTTTATATAATTTTATGTTTTTACTTCACACAGATCGCTAATGTTGTAGATGCCCAGGCGGCCACTTTAGTCAAGAGAGCGGAGAGGGACGCGTTTTTTTTGAACACGCAAAGTATCGTACAGCTGGTACAGAGGTGAGGACACTGTTAATCAATGTAACATGCAAAACAAACAAACCAGCAAAACAAACAAACCAGCAAAACAAAAACAAAAATAGTGAACAGGTAAGCCTGAAAGTGAAGAAAAACTATAATCGAAAATCCAACAAAAGCTGAGAAGGGCTTATGATGGTGACGTCAGCCCACATGCTGCAGTCATAGGATGAACATCTCAAAAAGACATTAGAAACGCGATTTATAGATTTTAGTATGGGATTTTGTAGCCATGAATCCTGTTACATCCTTGCAGACGAAGAATATAAAGGAAATCGCATAATTGTAGTTCGTATCGTTTATTTATTTATTTATTTATTTATTTATTTTTCTTATTTTTCTTCTATATATATTCTATTTTATTTTCATTTTAATTTATTTATTAAGGTATCGTAATGGCATCCGTGGCCACATGAAAGCGGTAGTCTTGAGTCTGCTTCGTCAGTACCTGCAACACGAAATCCTGTTCAATGAAGGTAAGAACGAATTTGCTTTCCAATTCAAACATTTTCCTGGATTTTCCACTAGGTTTCTTTTTGTACTGTACGTCTTCAACACTTCAGAATTAGAACAAAAACATAACTAAAAGTTATGGAGAGCGAGGTCCTTGAATTTCTCCACAGAAATTCTTGCTTTCTCACAGCCACTGTTCACCGTAGAATCATTCCTTTGCCTTGCGAGAATACTGTGACACTATCTTACACTTTGTGATGAACGATAAACGACCGGCGGACCTCTTTAGGCCACACAGTGTCCTGGGATTTGTTTTCGAGTCGAAAATGGCGAATAGTGTCCGTATTTAATAGTGTCCTCACAGGGAGACGGAACGAGTGTCGTATTTTTAGCAAGGATATTGTTTTACAAGTGTCTTGTCTTTGTTTTTTCAGGAAACTTTGAAAAGTGTGTGATGCTGCTGCGGGAGAAAGACAAGAAAGACGTTAGCCCAGCTGTGGCTAGTATTTTTTCGCATGCTTGCGTTGCAAAGAAAAACCAGCTGACGGTCATGCTTGTGGTAATCAAATATTCTCATTTGCTTTCTTATGATTCGTAGGATCCTTCTGTTTTGTGTTGACGTTATGAGCCTAGCTTAAGATTGTTTCTCCCGTTCCTCTTATAACTCCGGCTTTCTCTGTTCGTTAGTCATTGGCTTTATTATGATACCTTCCCTACTGAGTTTAATTCTCTTTCTCTGTTCTTTCGGCTTTGTCTTTGTTTCTCCCTTCCTCCCTTCTAACAGAGAATTTCAATCCCCCCCCCTTACAAACGAATTTAATTTCCCCTTTCTGTCTTTTCTGTGGTCAGCGGCTTTGTTCTGATTGTTTCTCCTCTCCCTCCTCTCCCACAGGATCAGTTGTGTGGTCGTGAACCTGGTTTGTCAGATGAGATGCTTAGTATTCTTCAGGAGCTGACTACCCTCAGCAGACAAGAGAACGTTAAGGTCGCTCTCCGAGCCAGACAGGTGTGACAACGAGACGACATTAGGGTCCGGTTGTTTAAGTTCTACTGATCCACGGCTAACCAATTTCTCTCTTGTGCTTTTGACCAACCAACTGCAGATCAAAGACTAACTAAATGTTTTCTAGTACAGGACATTGCAAGGAAGTCGTTTTTGTAGCGAAAGCTGTTCTCACATTCAGGGTTAAAATGACAAAATAGTTTAAACATAACCCAGGGTTGGGGGGTTAATTACGGAATTTGCACAATTAGAAACTTCATTTTGCCGTTATATTTTTTATTTCAAGTTTTATCTCACTCGCGTTTTTCCCTTTTTTGTCTTTGCAGGCCCTTTTAGCGTCACAGCAGCCTTCATATGAATTACGACACAACCAGATTGAGTCCATGTTCCTGTCCGCCATAGACACGTACGGCAACCAATACGCTCCCGAAAACCTGCAGGTAAAACGGCTGAAGGCATCACTGTGAAAATACGTTTTCTGACACTTCTTGATAAGAACTCCCAATGGAACTTTGTACTGTACTAACATGTTTTCATTCTTTTTTTTGTAATACGTAGCCTTATACTAACATTCTTTTTTGTGATGCGAGACTTTGTTCTCTTTATAAAAGTTCTAAATTGGACTTAATATCGCCACATTTTTTGCAGAAGCTGATCCTGTCTGAAACTGCCATTTTCGACGTGCTGCCGAGTTTCTTCTTCCACCCAAGCGATGCAGTGAAGAAGGCTGCACTTGAGGTAAATCATAGCGACGCACATTATACTATTACATAATTCATTGCACAGAACTATGCATGTCGACTCTGCACGCCGATTTTCGGATAAAATTGATACATATTTACATAGAAATCCTTACAAACTCGAGTCTACCACCCTGTAACAAGGATTTCTTTGCAAATATTTATTGGTTTGACCTGGAAATCAATGTGCATTGATCAAATTCTGTGTGATTGAGGTTCCGATATCCATGTTTTCATGGCAACAACACTATTTTGCGCAAATAAGAAAAAACGTAATTCATTGCACTGAACTATGCATGTCGACATTGGGGTGCAAGTTATCAAAAGCTAAGTTCTCCATACTGTGTGATATATTTCTAGTGAGAAACTCAAGGAGAAAATCGAAGTTGATCACTCTTGGGAGTGAAAGAGTTAATATACCCAGTTTTCCTGGACTGGATCTTTGATTGGTTTTAAATTGGTGACTTTATATATATATATTTTTTTATAGGTTTACATCAGAAGGAGCTATCAGGCTTACGAACTCACAACGTTATACCACGAAAAGGTAACTGTAATAAGCATGTAAGACCTGGTACAATTTTTAGGGATAACCCTAGTCATTACAGAAGGCTTAGTTGAGAATAGTTCAATCGTGATTAAAACACCAACAAACTCATTAAAAGCTCTCGATGTGCACATTCTATTGACAGTGTTCACTTCCAACTTCTGAACTGTTAAACCGAATCTAAAGGTGTGATCACTCAAATGCAAGCTCCCAGTAAGCAATAACTAACAGCAGTGAGCCGAATTGAAGGTTATTTTTTGTCGAACATTTTAGTTTAAACGGAGACATTTTATGTATGTGCATTGTAGTAACTTTATGCTTCGTTTGCATTTCAGTTGGATGACAGTGTTTTCGTGGTCGAGTTCCACTTTATTTTACCAAGCAACCACCCAAACAGGTATGGGCCCCCGCGATTAATTGACCAGCGGACTTCTCATAACACGTCACGTGGTGGCAGAGGATTCTATTTTGTTCTTGAAAGTACTTCCTCTTGTTACATCTTTATCTGAAACTTATATTTACTTTCTTTATTAGTGGCACTTTAAAGCTATTTGTTGTTGTTGTTGTTGTATTTCAATCTTCCTTGTATTTTCTGTCGTTTCTTGTTTTAGTTTGAACATGGAATACAGTGATGGAATAATATTGTTTGCATCAACTTCACAGGTCCTCGAATAAAGCCCCCTCAAAGACCATTCTTGCACTGCCAAGGGTAAGTAGTAGGTTTTTTGTGCATTTGATCATAAGCACATGTAAATTTGCGCAATATAGATATGAAAATACTATTTATACGATTAATTTTGGGTAATGCCTTTTACTTGTGAAAGCTGAGCGAGGAAAGGGGCTCGAAATTCATCAGTGCCCAAGTTATGTAATCGTTTACACGGGTGTTCGACGTTTTGATTTAGATATTCAGATAAAACACGCAGCCAGTTTTGAAAGTGCAATATTTACGCAGAACCTTATTTGAAGAAGACTTGCAGTTGATAATCGACCTGTTTTCAGGTGCATAATTTGAGTGAGTGAGGACTTATACCTGCCTTGTGCTTTTTCTAATAAGAAGTGATGCTTTCATTTTAAGGAAATTTGAAAGACTTACGATGGATTATGTTGTTTTAATTTACAGGTGCGCAGTCTGAGTGAAGACTTGTACGATCTTGTTCATCAGCATTCTTCTCCTTGTCAGAGGACAGGAGTGATGGCCTCGTTTAACTGTGTGCAAGATTTCGAAAGGTTAGCAGCAACAGCAATTTCCATTGCATTTTATACAATAGTAATGATTGCATTGTAATTTAGTTCAGTCAGAGTTCGAAATTAGTTTTTTTTTTGCGCACGTACTAAGGCCAACCACAAGACATGTTTTGGTTCTCTCGTCCAATGTCTTGGTGCCTCACATTGTGTCGAAAAGTATAGCATCAGCGTGCAGCACTGAATTGCATCGTTTTTCCCCAAGCCACTGGTTGTACACTATTTGGTTGCCCCGGCATGTTTTTGGTTGCCCGGGTCAGCTTCACAACCAATAATTTCAAACCATGTCATGATATAGTGTATTTTGTAGACAAGTGTCAAGTGCACTGTATTGCAGTTTAATGATTTACATGTAGCATGGCATGGTGTATGTAGTGTAGTGTAGTTATGTTGGCTCGTGTGGTGTGGTGTGGTGTGGTGTGTAGTTGCAGTTTAGTTCAATGCATTGTACATGTACTATAATTGATGTGAGCAAAGAGTGATGTGTAGTGCACAACAAAGTCCTGTTAAGAAAAAAAAAGTCTTATTTTATGAAGGGTACACTCTTAGCTTGTTTTGTCCCCGTCAGAAACTTCGACGTGATCATGGGCAGATTCAAAAAACCGGCGGCTTCTGACAGGCCTGCCTCTCCCGTCTCTCCTCTTCGCCGAAAGACCTCTTTGGAACCGCTGTGGGAAACCGCATCAAGGACAAAGGTATTTTATACTTGTGAACAAATACTGATGTGCAAGGATCAAGAATTAGGCTATTAGCTGACAAACGGAAGTGACGTCAAGAACGCATTTCCAAGGTGTCGCTATGGGGCCGATGCGAACAAGCGTCCGTAAACCCGGGCTAGATTGGCATTTGCTTTTGTCAAGTTTGGCCCATTGTTCAAATCATGTATTAGGTGAATATGTGAATGTTGGCACATTGTGGACTGATTGCTTGGAAACGCCTAATTTGGTGCCATATCTGGAGAGCGAGGGCTGTGATTGGTCGACCCCAATTTTTTGTCTCTCACCAGCGATGTATGGAGAGCATTTCATTTTATAGCTTGCTCAGATGAACCTGATAGACGCTGATTCTCACTGCATCTACCATACACTGTCCTCTTAAATTGTTGGAAGTTTTTGTAGTGTGAGTTCAAGAGGAAAGAGTTAACCCTTTCACTCCCAATTTCAAGGTGCAGATTCTCCCTACCTCTTTAGAAGAAAATTTAACAATAATGTAGTGAGAATAGATATTTCAATCAGCTTTCGTCTGAGTAAGGTATCAAGAGCCAAGTTCTCCATACTGAGTGGTATATCTTTGGTGGGAAACTGAAGGAGAAAATTAAAGTTGATCAATCTGTTCTTCGTCAGGCCGCCCCATGCGAGGCAGAACCGATTCACATTATCAACATCGCTTTGAAGATCGACAGAAAAACGAAGAACCTGGAGGCTTGTCGTCAGCTGGTCACTGAATTCACGCAGGCCAAGGTATGGCAACTTTTGTTCCTGTTTTTTTTTCATTTCCAGGCCGAAAACCTAGTAATAATCAGATACCATGAAATTCCATAAATAGGCCCCACACTCCCTACTATAGACCAAAGAAATTATTTACGGAATTCTACGGTGATAAGTACGGCTACAGAATTATTATGAGTATGCACGAAGTTAAGTAACCTCCGAAGGTTCCCATACAAAAGTATCTTATACATGTAATCTGAATCCAAACACTTGCGCGCCTCACGTGATTTGAATATTTCGAAAATTATCGATCTAGAAATTGCATTTTTTTTTTATGCAACTCGTTTGAGAGTAAAGTCACTTACGTGGTCGTGAAGTTTTATTTACCGTTCTTGAAGGTCATGGTATGGGAAGTCTTTCAGGTTCACCGATTCATGATTGAGTTTAGAGAAATGGGTCAGACCTGCTTTCAGTTTGGTTACTTGCGCATCATAGCCCCAGGAGAACTTGCACTGGGATATTTTTTGACTTTCGTTTCTATTACCGAGTTTTTCTTTTTCAAGTGCGTAGCCTTCTTGACGCATTTCTGAGCCATTGTTGTGAGATGTTTTGACCGCGAGCCAGACCATAGCCCTAACTTGTTTGTCTAACTTTCTGCCAGCTGCTGAAGATATGTTTCTGTTGTTCGAACTGTGTTGTTAATCTTTCGAGTTGTCATGCTGCTGTTTTTTTAAGTCCCTTATTATTTACGAAGAGTTCAGAGAGTAGAAACAAGAATCTGGGAGTCATGAAATGCTTCTTGATATTATCAAACTCGAACTCTATTTGTCGCTTTGACCGCCAAATGTAAATCAGGAAGCTAGACGTAACCTTTGAATGTACAAACAAAAACCATTTTGTTGACAATCGGTAAAGTTAGTATTTTGACCTTCGTATTGTTGTCACCCACCTCCCCCATTAAGTGTTTTCGGACAAGGAGTGATAAAGCAGCTGTAATTGTTATCATAGCTCGCTAAATGGTTTGAACCCAGGAGTGACATTTGTTTGTATTACTTTTGTTTTTAATGCCAAAGGCAAATTTGAACTGAGTATAGAAAACGTCCGACTCTTAGACAGTGACTGCCTCGAGTAGGTACTTATCACTCTGCTTCGGTTTAACTCTCAGAGGTAGTAAGACTAACAGATGAGGTGTGAGGACTTTTAGAGAAGTATATTTATCCGTGGAGAAATAAGTCCAAGCTCACGGCTGACGTTTTCAGGGGACATCAATATTGATTTGCATTCAGACCTCTAGTTACCCCACCAGCTGATCTAATACAGCTTGTAAGCGGAAAATATATTATGCCGCTTCCCTAATTAACCTATTTGTCAAACTTCGACAAGCAATAATTTGTTTGTGAGATTATTTCAACGGTCGCGCACGCATTTTTGTTTATCTTTTATTGTCAAAATGCTTTGCTGTCATTTCGATGAAAATGGTCTAGCTGCTGTACTTTTAGTGCGCTGAATGTTTCCCTGACAAAACCTACCGATACTCCAATTATTTTGTTCAAATAATAAAAAAAAAAAAAAAAAAGTTTCCCTGACAAAACCTACCGATACTCCAATTATGTACATGAGTTCATGTTCTCTCAATTTCTCACTCCGCGGTGCCAGTATTTCGACGTTTGAAGGTGATCTGTATAAGAGAGTGGTTTAGTGCGGGATTAACTGACAAAATAAACCTCCTTGTAACAAAGCAATGAAAGTCACCGGTTTTCCTTCGAAAAACAGAAGCAGCTCCGTATTTCTCGTCTGATGTCCGTCTTGAAAAACGCATACGCGAAGGGGTTGACAGCCGAGTTTATGTTTGAGGATATTTGGAATATATTAAATATAATTCCATCGTGTGTATAACTAAATTGTAGGAACACATTTAGGCCAAGATAGATAAGAAACACTCCCACCACCACCATCACCACTTTCGCAGAGATCCCTTCTCTTGTTTGGGTTGATGCGATTTGGTTTCGAGATGCCGTGTTCTCTTGGAAAGACCTGAGAGGGTAGTTATGACGAAGCTGTGCTAATAACGCTGCAGTTTGCTTCGAGTGTCGCCGTACGATCAGTAGAATGTGAACCGTAGCGAGTAGCAAAGCGATTGCAGGGATGACTTGATAGATCACGCTGTCTAATCTCATCACAACTCGTGAAAATGCGGTCGTGTATTTTAAGTGAAATAACACCCTTGTCAGTGCCACTAACCAAGCTGCAGAGATCAGAAGAGCAACTCGTCTCGGCCTCGTGAAAGTGACGTACCGTAAAGGATGCACGATTGCAATGTACCGATCTAAAGTCATCACACTTAAGTTGGTCACTGATGCAGTCAGTAGAACTGTTATTACTAGAATGTAGATGGAAAAGTTACCGTAATATGTTTTCTTGAAATATACCTCGTGGATCTTTAATAATGGCAGATGAAATACGCCAAAAGAGAAATCTGCCACTGCAAGCGACAAGACGAACCAGTTTGCCGTGGTGCGAAGTCTTCTCCGTGAAGCTATAAGGAAAATCACGCTGCCGTTTCCTACACTAGTAATGACACTCAATATTCCGCTTAGAATCCAGATCCACAGTTCCATTTGAAGGCTTTTCAAATCAGTTCCGTCACCAGTTTGGAGCTGATTTTCTGACTCGGTCGATGAAGGCAAATTGCTGGGATTACTTTAGTCTTGCTTACATTTTGTGTAATTCCAACAGCAGACAGGTTGCTATAGGTGATGCTTTTGCCCTTTAAAGTCTAGCATGAAATAGTTAGCCTGGAGAGGTCCTCATTTTCTTCTCGTTGTAGATGAGGAAAAACGCTTGTTTTCTCCGTTACCGCGTAATAGTAATGCCGATCCTGAATTATCGGTTGATAATTAAATAGTTAGGGAATACCTGTTCTCGTGTGTTATGGATTTTGCGCGCTCGTTAGGCCCCTATACCTGTTTTCGTTAAACTGAGTCGATGTCAATCAAGAGCCGTGTATTATAATAATTAAAACTAAAAACTGTTTCTGAAGTGTCTCGGCCATACGAACCTAATTGTTTGGGAGCAAATAAATAATCTGTTTCAATGGCCTGTGTAAATTAACAGTTTGTTTGTTGTTTCCTGGTTGAAGCACAAGAGTTTTGTTAGGTTCACCGCACGAAGGTTGAACCAATAGGAAGATTAAGTGCAAATTTTATCAAATCGGAATTTGTGCGGCATGGAACGTGGCCGGCCATAAAAGATGTTCTTAGTTTGAAAAGATCTACTCGATTTGGGATGATATAAGAGCTGAACTAATACAGCTTGTAAGTGGTAAATATATTATGCCGCTTCCCTAATTAACTTATTTGTCAAACTTCGACAAGCAATAATTTGTTGGTGAGATTATTTCAACGGTCACTCACGCATTTTTATGTATCATTTATTGTCAGAATGCTCTGCTGTAGTTTCGATGAATATGGGGAACAGTCTGTCTGTGCTGAGTTAGTAGCGCGAGTAACGTTCGTTGGTCTAGCTGCTTTACACTTGGTGCACTGAATGCTTCCATGACTTGTTCTTGTTTGTTTCACGCACTTCGTGAAACGTAGTTAGAGAAATGATGTTGTTCTTATAGATGCACCGATCACTGGAAATCATGAATTCACCGCGATGCCAGTATTTTGACGTTTGAAGGTGATCCGTGGGAGAGTCGTTTAGTGCGGGATTAACTGACAAACTAAACTTTCTTGTAACAAGGCAATGAAAGTCACTGGTTTTCCTTCGAACAACAGAAGCAGCTCCGTATTTCTCGCCTGATGTCCGTCTTGAAAAACGCATACGCGAAGGGGTTGACAGCAGAGTTAATGAGAAAGAAGAAGTGTAACAAATTTAAAAGAATCGAACCTGCACGTGGTTCTGTGACCTGTACGGACGCTTTAATACCAAGATAGACAATGAACACGAACACCACTGCCAACACCACTTTCGCGGACATTGCTTCTTTCGTCTGCGTTGGTGAGATTTTGCTTCGAGACTCCGTCGTGTCGTGGGGCGTTCTGAGGGGGTAATTATGGCGAATCTGCGCTTGTATTGCTGCGGTTTGCTTTGAGTGTCGTCGTACGATCAATAGAATGTGAACCGTAGTGAGTATCAAAGTGATACCCGGGATTATCTCGTACAGCACGATGTCTAAATGAACCGAAGCGCCATCCGCAGCTTCTGAAACTGTGCCCAAAAAATAAAATGCCGGTCTTATCAGGGCCATTAACCAAGCTGCAGATATTAGAAGACCAACTCGTCTTGGCCTCATGAAGGTCACGTACCGTAAAGGATGCACAATTGCGATGTATCGATCTAAAGTCATCGCACACAAGTTTATAATTGATGCGGCGGCCAGAGCTCTTATGATAATGATACAGACAGTAGTGCCGTGGGAATCAATGAAATAATGGTGGTGGAGTTTTTCTAAGGGCAGATAAAACACGCCAAAAGCAAAATCTGCCACTGCAAGCGACAGGACGAAGCAGTTTGCCGTGTTGTGTATTCTCCTTCTTGCAGTTATCAGAAATATCACACCGCCATTTCCTAAAATAGTGAAGGCGCTGAGAATTCCGAGAACAATTAAAGTCCACAGTTTCATTTCGAAGCTTTTTTACGTCTGTTCTCTCTGCCTGCAGGAGTGGCTGCAGCTGATTTTATGACTGTTGTATTCTAGTCTTGCTAAATTTCAGCATCAGTTAGGGCTTTTTCCTTCGCCCTCAGTTTAGCCTGTTTTCTACGATATGTGTATTCGCAGGGAGTTCAGCACCAGGTAAGAAGCCTGAGAGGTTGAATTGGCTGATTTTCTTCCTTTCTGCAGTGGTGCTTGCAAGGCTTTTGATCCCGTGCTATAGATGTTTTCTACTTTTCCTCTTGTGTTATGGAGTTTGCGGGACACTTTGTTGTGCCAATCAAACGTCTTGTATTCTATTGAAATGAAAAATTAGAAAATGTATCAGAAATAGGCAAACCTGATTATTTTGGAGCAAAATGATTCGTTTATTTCCCACTGATCTATGTAAATTAACAGCCTTATTTTTGTTTTCTTGACAAAGCACAAGGGGGTTTCCGATCGGACGCTGCATGAAGCTAATACTTAAAAGCCGCGTATTTCTATCAAAGCCGCGGAAGCGGCAAGTATATGCAACATGTTATTATTAAAGAGCGTAGCAAATCCGAACAATCATTTCATGCCATGAAGCACAGGAACATGACCAATTACGATAAGAATAGAATTTTTAAGAATAGCGTCCAAACGATCCTTTTGACTTGTGAAACAAGCAGGAAATAGAAGATGACCTTGTGAAATAGTCTGAAGAAAAACGAGAGAGATATGTCCGCTGATTTGCAAACAGTTATCCAAAGGGCCGCTGGCGGCGAGATCCTCGGATGCCCCCGAAAATGGAGTTAACTGTTCGAGTAGTGCTACAAGAATTTTGAATAAGCATTTTGAATCGAATCAACTTTGCTTCCCATCCGCATTGGTGCTTATAGTATAAACCAATAAAAGAAAGCTTAAATCTTTATGAATTATCTTGACAGAACACTGCCATAATTTACAATAAAGGGCTGATTTTGACATAACGGGACACGTAGAGTGTATCAACGTGAGTTTGGAGCGAATATTTATGCTGAACATTACCCACGCATTCTTTACACTATTCAGGGGGCGTTCTTTTGTCACTATCCCGTCTATTTCTATTTCGGAATAGACGGTAGTTTTCTTTTGGGGCCTATTCTGATTCTGGAATGGACAAAATAGTATTCCGTCAATTCTGCTCCCGATAGCAGAATTAACGGAATAGACGGAATAGCGGTTTATTCGGAATGGACAGAATAGCCGGTAATCGTGTTCTTTTGGTGTATTTTGCCGTATTTTGTCACATCAGTTATTCTGTTTTTGGAATAGCAGAAAGTCTGTTCTATTGAGAAGTGGTATTCTGTATATTCTGTTGTTTCTATTCCGGAATAGGAATAAACGGAACAGAATGCATGATGGGTAATTAGGGCAAAACACTGCATATACATTTGTTTTTCGATCGGTGGAACTTCGAAACACTCTAAATTGTCATTTGCAAGCTTTCAGTGGTTCTGATTGTGAGCGATTTTACTATTAAACCGAGACTTCTCGCACGCGTCGTCGCCATGTTTCCGCTTTGTTCTTGCCCTGATTACCCATCATGCATTTAGTACCGTGAAGGGATCTGTAGTCCCAAAAGACCCTCAGTCTGTCCACTTTGACCTTACGCTGACTTTAGTTCAGGCGTGACAGCTGGTTTGTGAGCAATTAAGCAGCAGTCAGTTAAGATTGATATGTTCGGCCGTGCATTGGTTCGAAGATTGTTTATTGAAGTTTAACACTGGCAGGTGTTGAGCCTGGGCTAATAGATTTTTCCCTTATTACACGAACTTCACTTCGCAACACTTCAATTTTGCAAATTTGCGACTGAAAAATCGCGAAATTAACATATTCGAAATCAAATCGAAATTAAGTGATACAGAATATAAAAGTTAAAGTGTTGCGAAATATGCACCCCCCCCCCCCCCCCCCCCCTATAATCGCGTAAAGGTGTCGCGAAATGTTTATGTAATAAGTCAGTTAGAGAAACTGACGTGTTCAAAGGACATCGATTATTTTAAACCACGGTGGTAACTTTGTACGAGATTTGTTCAATGTCAGGGATAACTATCACAGTTTTTGTGACAAGGGTTCTCGAATATAGGTCTGCACTTGATTTCCTTCGAACAGCAAACGTAGACCGCCATTTCTCGTCTGACGTCTGTCTTGAAAAACGCATACGCGAAGGGGTTGACAGCCGAGTTTATACTTGTGGATATTTGGAACAAATTAAATATAGTTCCACTATCTGTATTACTGAATTGTAAGAACACATTTAGGCCAAGATAGATAAGAAACACTCCCACCACCACCATCACCACTTTCGCAGAGATCCCTTCTCTCGTTTGGGTTGATGCGATTTGGTTTCGAGATGCCGTGTTCTCTTGGAAAGACCTGAGAGGGTAGTTATGACGAAGCTGTGCTAATAACGCTGCAGTTTGCTTCGAATGTCGTCGTACGATCAGTAGAATGTGAACCGTAGCGAGTAGCAAAGCGATTGCAGGGATGACTTGATAGATCACGCTGTCTAATCTCATCACAACTCGTGAAAATGCGGTCGTGTGTTTAGAGTAAAGTATCGCCCTTGTCAGGGCCATTACCCAAGCTGAAGTTATCAGAAGAGCAACTCGTCTCGGCCTCATGAAAGTGACGTACCGTAAAGGATGCACGATTGCAATGTACCGATCTAAAGTCATAGCACACAAGTTGGTCACTGATGCGGCCACTAGAACTATTATCACCAGAATGTAGATGGAAAAGGTGCCGTGATGACTTGTCTTGAAATAGACTTCGTGGAGCTTTTCTAGTGGCAGATGAAATACGCCAAAAGAGAAATCTGCCACTGCAAGCGACAAGACGAACCAGTTTGCCGTGGTGTGTAATCTTCTACGTGAAGCAATAAGGAAAATCACGCTGCCATTTCCTACAACATTAATGACGCTCAGTATTCCGCCAAGAATCCAAAACCACAGTTCCATTTGAAGGCTTTTAAATCAGTTCCGTCAACAGGTCTGAACTGATTTTCAAAATTCCCTATTTCGTTGCTCTGCTTGGTAACGAAAGATGCTCGATCATTTTATACCATTCGATAGATAATTTCTGATTTGTGCCCCGTATTTTATAGAGTTGTCACACTTGTTTTAGGCTTGTTTTTACTGTTACCGCAAAAAAAGAAACTGTTTTTGATCCATATTTTTGATCCATATTTGCATACTTGTTAGTAATCCTGCGCCTTTGTGCCACCTTGCCGGGTTTCCCCCATCAAACTGTGGTGTTGTCAATCACACTCTAGTTATTAAAACATAAAATGCATTGGAAATTGCAATTATGTCGGCCAGATGGTAGCAAGTAATTAAAGCTTTTCCCAGTTGTACATGATTAAAAGTTTGGTTCGGTTTTTCCGGTTGAAGCACAATGGTTTTGATCAGCTGAACCAATAGACACACTTTATAATGTAATACATCAAAATATAGTTTGTGCGACGAAGCCTGGATATGAATATTGGATATAAATTCAAAAGTTCTCAATGAATTTCGTTTTAATTGCATTTTTAATCACATACCTTGCTGTGTATGAAATTATGAACGTTGGAGCCAATCCATATTCTTGCTTACTAAATTCTTACTCGGTCATTTTTGTGTGTCTTTAACCATTATAAATTACGCCCTTCATGTCTCACCCAACTCTGCTCGTGTACACTGGCGAAAATTAGTCTTGTTTCACTTTATAACTAGCGGAAAGCTGTTTGTTGAACTTAATCGTTTCCTTTTTTCACTAGAATACATACTCTAGTACAACGTTTTTGTCTTTTCGTTTTTTTTTTTTTTTTTTTTTTTTTTTTTTGCGCACGTCAAGCGGCGATTTTTGGGTTAAATGCCTTGTGTAATGTCTTGTCTTCCTTTGCTCGCCTTGAGTTTGGTATTCTGTCTCGAGAAACCAGGTCAAACTTGGGCGAACGAAAACGATTCGTCCTGTGATCTCTGAACAGTATTTCAACTGTAACTTCGAGTCTTTTTAAAGACCGCAAACACTTTCTCTGTTGACGAGGCATTAACTAACAGATGTTTACGGTAACGGGGAACGAGACGGAAATGATGAAAATGAGAAGAAACATTTACTTTATTTTCCGTAATCTAATACAGAGAAACAAGGTACAAAATGGCCAATAAATATAGCGATTATATGTACATATACGTGCCCAGTTGTTCAAAGTGCACGATTAGGTTTATACCGGGTGGATTACGTCTTCTTGATTGATTTTGAGCTGAATTTTGTTGGTCTTTAGACAAAACCTTGCAGTTTCTTGGTCAAGAGTTGAGGCAAAAAAATTGGTTAATCCTGTGGATAAGCTTTATCGAACTGAGAACAACAGAGCCAAGGAAGAGTTGCTTAATCGCAATACACATGGGCCTAACACATTAACGAATACTAAGTTGACACAGGGACAGTTTGTACTGCATGCGGCTGTTTTGTGAATTTCTATTTAAATTCCCGACTTGGCGAGGGAAATGAAGTTGTGTTATTGAGGTTGAATTGTTAGGTCGGCGCCCAGCGACGATTCAGTCCAGGTTTTACACCTTACTACTGTTGCGATGCTATTTACGATGCAAATGTGACAAAGTTGCCTAAAGCCTATATGATAAGTTACCGCCTGGTTTTTTGAGCTCTGCAACAAAGTCTCATTTCTCTTCTGATGTCCGTCTTGAAGAATGCATATGCAAAAGGATTGGCAGCCGAATTTATGATCAAGAAGATTTCAAAAACGTTTCGTATAATAGAGTTATATTTCTCTGAACTAGTTGCATTTAAGAGTACTCCTATTCCGAGGGTAAAAAGAAACACTGCCACCACAACAACCATTACTTTCGCGGAGACGGATTCCCTTATTTGGGAGGATCGGGTCTTTTTGGAACTTTGTTTCCCTTGTTGACGACTTGGAGGGTAATTGAAGTGGAGCTGTGCGTCTACTTTTCTTGATTCCTTCTTTTGTCGTCGAACGCTGAGAAGGACGACAGTAGTGGCAAGTAGCAGTATTATGCAAGGGACGATCTTGAAGAAGACTGTATGTGATATAAACAGAGCATCACCGACGCTTTTTGGAACTATATCTTTTTTAAACTTTTTAAGGAGGAAGATGGGTCTGAGCAAGGCAATTACCCAAGCTGCAGATATTAGAAGTCCAACTCGTCTCGTACTCATGATTGTGACGTAGCGTAAAGGATGTACGATCCGGATGTACCGATCTAAAGTCATGGTACACAAGTTTGTAATCGATGCGGCGCTCAAAAGGAGTTTAGGTAGTTTGGAGGTGAACTCGGAGTCAAGGTAAGCCTCGCCGAGCTTTTCTCCCGGCAGTAAAACCACACCAAGAAAGAAATCTGCAACTGCCAGCGACAAGACAAACCAGTTACCTGTAGTGTGTAGTCTTCTTCTTGTCGTTATCAAAAGGATAACACCGCCATTTCCAAGCACGGTGAAAAAACTGAATATTCCGCGAACAATCCAAGACCACAGCGGCTCCATTTTGAGGCTTTCCAAATGCCTCTGTTCGGAGACCGCGAGATTTGAAGTAGCTGTTTAAGTTTTTCTTGTGGGATTTTTTGCCGAGTCCAGCGTCAGTTTTGCGGTCGTTCGAGTATATTATTGCCTCTGTAGAACGCTTCCCACTCTGTAAGACGTGTTGATAATACCTCTTGCGATCTATTTTAATATTCTATCTGTGTCCAGATGGCACTGTACATTAGCTTACTTGTTTGCCAGTTTAAAAGCGGTCGTTGTTTGTTTGCGTATTTTTTTTACTACCGGCTGGTTGCCGCGTTGTTTTTGTCCATGAACTTAGGGCATGAATCGTTAAAAGTGACTTTCCATAATTTAGTGACGAAGTTTGGTGAGAATTTCTCTTTGCCTTATTAGAGTTACGGCAATTTTCCTCGCATAATTCTCACTGTACGTGCCACGATCGGTCATTTTTTACCGTCCGTTTATGTTTTGTTTTTTATTTTTATTTTTATTTTTTATTTAAACAATATTTGAGCGTTGCATTTGCTCCAGGAGCTAAAGCTCATCGGGGGAGCTTATGTAAATTTAATACATGCAACTTTATATCAGACACAAAATAGAAACAGAGTTTTCGGACAAAAAATAAATAAATAAATAAATAAATAAATAAATAAATAAAATAATAATAAAGCAAATTACCATTAAATGCTAAGATGTAAATCGTGCAGACTGCATGTATAGGATTGAACTGCTTTGAACAAGTTTACGTTGGTCTGAAAGTCGATATGAGGAGAACCATATAAAAACCAATGAATCTTTTGAGCCTTAGTTGAATGCAGCCAGTTTCCGCCAAGATTCTGAGCAGGAAAGATAAACAACGTATCACGCAGAGCAGCAAATCGGCAACCGTTCGGACTTCCTATTGCCTTTGCTTGTCGCAGAAATGGTTGTTTCTGTTTGAAGAACGCTTCCCACTCTGTAAGGTTGTCTATTGTAAAATCCTGTTTGTGCCGTGCAGATGGCACAGTATTCAATTAACATACGGTCGTGCCGTTTTGGCAGTGAACGTGACAATAGTCGGTAATTTGTGAGTGTTTTCTTCCGACTGGTGGTCGAGTAGTCCATCTGTCGAGCTCAGGTAATTATATTTTTTATTGAGATCTTTCATTTGCGCGGTTTTAATCTTACATTTTTTTGGAAATGGAGCTGTTTTTCTTGTTTGAGTTTTGACATTGAGAGGTTGCTTAGCCGTACTTCGTTCAAGCACAGAAAAAAATGGATTGTATTTTTTAAAAATTTTATGTATTAAATTTCCTGAAGATGACGATAATTTCTAAATCTTATTTAGTCGTTGCTTAACTGGTGCTCAGACCTATAAAGCCAAGTGTCGTTTCTTTTCTGGCGGCTAAGTTCATGATCACGAAGATATAAAATAATTTTTTATAAAGATTTCATTCAGGTTCCCTACGCGTAGGAGTGTTTTTATGCCAAAAGTCAGATGGCGCAGCCTACTGGCAGTTTAATTACGCACTTGCCGTCTTGACAGCAGACGTTACAATAGTCAGTAATTTATGGGCCGTCACCTTCTACCGGTAGTTATCGGCATTGTCCATCGACGTGGGCCACGAATTGATAAATTAAGAGACTTTCCATAATTTAGTAACGAGGGTACGACAATCTTTATGTACATGCCCTAATCGGACATTATTTTGCCCCTCCTCCCCCCTGATTCCCCCCGTTTGCGAACACGAAAACTACGAGCTAAAAAACTCCCATCATCTCGAAGAATTGGTGTTATACCGCTCTAACAATCGCATCGCTAATTGCCAAGAAAAGTTCTCGCACGAAGATTATAGTATTCGAGTGCTCTGCTGTACAACGTGTTAGGACGACTTGGTCAACAATATTAGTATTATACAAGCAGGGTATTCTTTCTATTCTGCTCATGGCTCATAAGGCTCCACAGGCTGTCATGCAGCGGCTCCTCCAGTGGTTGCTTAGAAACCATCTCGTACCTAAATCTACGCCATTATAGTACAGTGGGCTCAGATCTGACAAGCGGGTAAATGAAGCCGCAGCTGTGCCCGCACTGAATCCTGTCAAACCAGTTTGACTAGTCAGCGACGGTATCGATATAACCGAAGGAGTTTTTCACAACAGGAGGCTTTGCAACCATAATACTTTGCGCGCTGCTATTTTGGGGGCCTGTATAATGTTCTTTCATGTTGGAAAGTGTAATTAGCTGTGTGTTATTTACATTGTTGTCTGAAACGTTTCTATACGATTTCATAATCCACTTGTGCTTTAAATATGGTGCTTTCTAGTCTGAATACCTGAACCTTCACAGAGACATGTTTTGTATCCTCTCTATGCAGAAAGAAATTTTGAAGGAGAAAGGCATTCGACGAATCACCTATCTTATGAGTGACTGTCACGTAAGTTATGTTTGATGACTGTCACGTCAGTTTTTTTGACTGTCATGTGAGTTTTGTTTTCATGACTATCACGTAGTGGTAGTAGCGTTGTTTGATTTTGTGTATCATCGCTGTTGTCATCTTCATTGTTGTGATCTGTTTTGTATTTATTTACCCCATATCTGTGTTAGACAATACGCCTTTGTCTTGGGATGATTATCACATACATGGCTTGATAGATAGGGCTTAAATTTTGAGTTTATATCCTGTGTTAATACATTGTATCGCTTTGTTATTTGTTGTTGTCTTGTATTTTATCGTTGATCGTATGCTAAGAAGATATCTGTGTGTTCATCTTGCGGTCATCCTTTTGTTGTTCGTTGGTTTTAAGTTCTTGCTTTTTTTGCTTTAGGGAATGACTCCGTGGTTTTTCACCTTTAGAGAACGAGATGACGTAAGTGTTCTCCACAGATTTGTGCATCTATATATTTTTTTCGTTTGATGAAGCTTTCTTTTTTTCAAAGTTGTCAGACGCACTCTCTCTTTTCTTTTTTTTTTTCTTTTTTTGTTTTTGCACCACAATGGCGCACATGTTTTAGCAACCGGCATATCTTCCCTTGTGTTCATTGTAGTTTTGCGAAGACTCGATCTACCGCCATCTGGAACCCGCGCTTGCTTTTCAACTCGAGATCAACAGACTCCGAAACTTTGACTTGCGGTTGATTCCGACGTCCAACAACAATCTTCATTTGTACCTTGGCTCAGCCAAGAAGGTGAGTGAATGCGCTCTAAGTTCCTTGACCAATGGAATCATCCATCGCGGTCACGTTGAAAAACACTTTAATCTTGAAACCAGGTCAATAACTATGCCTATCTATTTGTAGTCTTTATCTGTCTGTGTGTTTGCTTTTTGTTTATGTTCTGCCCCATTGTCTTTGCATCGCTAATTCTGCTTCTGTTTCCTTCGCTGGGATGTCTCTCTTTCTGTCTGTATGTCTCCCCTTCTCCCGTCCTTTTTTTTTTCCTGTTCTCCTTCAGCGTCCGTCTTTATGTTTTAGAGTTTATCAGTTTATCTTTTCTTTTCTATTTGTTGTCCTGTTCATTGTCCCTGCACAATTTCTCTCTTTCCAGATTTCAGCGCAGGCTGAAGTGACCGACATGAGATTCTTCATCAGAACCATAATCCGACACTCTGATTTTGTCACAAAGGTCAGTAAGAACATATTACAAAGAATGTAGGTACCAGCGTCTAAATCCCGAACTGTCAAATGAAAACTAAAGATGTAACCACTCAAATGAAAGCTCTCAATGAGTACACTCTAATAGCAGTGTTCACTTCCAACTCGTGAACTTTCAAATGAAACCTAAAGTTGGAACCACTCAAATGACTCAAGCTCCCGATGAGTACGTTCTAATAACAGTGTTTACTTCCAACTCCTGAACTTTCAAATGAAACCTAAAGATGTAACCACTCAAATGAAAGTTCTCAATGAGTACATTCTAATAGCAGTGTTCACTTCCAACTCCTGAACTGTCAAATGAAATCTAAAGTTGTAACCACTCAAATGAAAGCTCTCAATGAGTACATTCTTATAACAGTGTTCACGTTATCGTAGAGTAGAGTTAATGAATTTTTAGTGACAGTAAAGAGTTTGATAAGTGAGCAATTTCTTGTTGTTTCAGGAAGCGTCTTTTGAGTACATGGAGAAAGAGAGTGAGATTCAGCTGCTGGAAGCGCTGGATCAACTGGAGGTTGCGTTTACTGAGAGTGTAAGTCACGATTACTGACAAATGCGAACTTCTAAACTTCTTTTTTCCCGCTTGGCGCGAGATCAGGCTGCCGAGAAAACTATTTTGATGGTGTTGCCGTGCTATTTCTTGCGATGTGCTAAACACCCTTCTCCTTTACCCCTCCTGGTTGGATTGTTTTGCATTTATAAGTTGTGTTTGTAGTGAAATTTTGCTATAGCAGAATTAAGCTTTTACTGTGAGTACCTTAGCTTGTAGTCCTTCTGTCTCTTTGCTTCTTCGCTTTATTCATTGCTTATCGTTGCTGTTGTTATTGTTGATGTTGATGTGTATTATTTTGTTATTTCTTATCTCACTCTCTTTTCTCGTCGCAGCCAAAGAGGACGGACTGTAACCACGTGTTCTTGCACTTTGTACCTTGCATAATCATCGAGCCACACCGGGTAAGCGACGGAATATTTAATGCTAAGGTCAAACTTGCTTCGGGTTGTTGTCGCTGTTATTTGTTCTCTTAGTTAGCGTCCAATGATACTGTAATACAGCTGGGGAAATTTGGCACGTTAATCTTTCATCAGACAACGGAAGCTCTTGCGAACTTTTTTTGGGGGGGGAGGGGGGGGGGGGGTTGGGAGGGTTAGAGGGCGCAGGGTCAATGTGCAGAGAAGAAACGACGTAGGGTTGGGTGCCGCATTGAAAGCTAATTATGCCACAATAAATAGCAGGGCACGATTGACAAAAGATTGGCGGCACTTCTAAGGTCAGCCCAAAACCGGACGATTTTACCGATCATAACAATTCGCACAGATATAAAACTTAGATATTCCTTTCACTCACTCGATACATCAGCTTTACAGTTAGAGACCTATCAAGTTTTACAAAAATTGATTCTAAAACCGGTGTCTGTTTCTTTTTTCAACCCTGCTATTCCCATTCCGAAATAAACCCGCTCAAAGCTAAGCGCCCCATCATCAATCAAATTTGGAGTGCGTTGTAAGCTTGAAAATGTTTCATGTTTTATGCCAGATTGAAGAAAGTATCCGACACATTGTGATGCGTTACGGACGCCGCTTGTGGAAGCTTCGTGTCCTGCAAGCTGAGATGAAGATGACCATTAGGTGAGGGATCTAAATAAAAATAACATTAACAGTAACAACGACAACAGCAACAATTTGTTTGTATTCCTTTGCAGATTAACTCCCAATGGCAAGAAGATTCCTCTTCGTATGTGCATGTCGAACGAGTCTGGCTACTATTTGGATTTTCACATCTACAGAGAAGTTGTCGATCCCCGAACTAACCTGGTAGGTCTATGTTTCACAAAACTGTCTTCTCTAGTTTAAAAGCAGGAAGATCTATGGCTACCCACCGTTTTTTTTTTTTTGTTTTTTACTTACTGAAACACTTACTCATGCATACGTTTGCCATCACTCACACTCTTCCAGCTCGCTGTTTTACACGAGAGGGGGAGCGGATTCCCACAAATAAGCCATATGGGTTTTTACCACTCCTCGGAAGCTCTTTGCGTCTTTTCTCTCCCGTCTCCACCCCTCCCTCTCCCCCTCCCCTTTGTCCTCTTTGTCCCCCGCCCCACCCACGATCTTGCCCCTGGGTTTCCATGGATGGAAATAATCCAAGACTGTTGCGAAATAAAAACAGAAGGTCCGCCTCCGTTCTGTATAAATGCGTCTGGGAATATTAACTTGAACAGACAACAGACGTCTTTGATGTTACCTATCACGTGACAAGCATCAGACATAATTCTTCGGTAAGCTAACTTTACACACCGGCTTTTTACTGCTTTAATTTACTACGCATATATCAAGGAAGAGTGAGTAAAGGAGCTCCTTATTTTTAGCTGAGTATCGTTTAAAAGATGAGGGACCTGATTTCGTTCATTCAGTACCAACTTCTCTTGTTGAACAGACTCAGTGTAGTGAAATCCTGCCGTATTCTTACAAAATTAAAATAGTACGAAATCTGTATTCGCTTTCATAAGGCTCGAAAAACGGAGCATTTTTAGAACCAGACAATCATGCTATTACATTTATTGACAGCTTCTGACCTCGAAGTTCAGACCTGCAACGGCACACTTTCTATCAAATTGATTCTCAAATCGTGGAATCCTTCAAGTTCGGCCACCATTTTGTTCGATAGCGCAGGGATTCGATTTGCTGTTCAGTATTCTAACTACGCAATGCCTTGATTGTTGCCCGGGTTTGTTCGTTGTTTGTCGGTCTCTTGCTGCGTGCTTCGGGTCCAGCTGTGAGACCTCTTCTTTTCAAAATCTTTCACATCGCATCAAACCCAGCTCGTGAAACATTTGAAGTTAAACCCAGTTTAATTGTGTCCACCGTTTCTGTCCGAATATTACAATGTTGGAATTTTTCTTGTTTTTGCTTATTTATTTATCTGTTTAGTTTGAAATTGTGAGATTACGTAACAAACAATGCTGCCACCATTGAACCCAACAGAATGAGAACATCTCGTTCCGTAGCGATGATTCCGTGGGCCAGAAGGCTAGAGAAAATGCCAGTCTGACAAGTCTTCTTTTTTTTTTTTGTATTTTAGGTCGTCTTTGAGTCCTATGGTCAGAAACAGGGGCCCTACCACATGATGCCCATAGGGACCCCCTACCTTACGAAGGACCACCTTCAGGTACAGTTCAGCAGCAGACGAGTGACGTCACTGAGGGCCTTTTATAGAGCACACTGTTTAACCCCTTACGTCCTGGGTCTTTAATACAAATTCTCCCCACTATTCACAAAGAGACAGTATGGGTGACAGAAAGAGAATTCATACTTTAATCAGCTGACTTCTGTGGAAGTGAACAGATGCTAAGTTCTCTAGCTACATGCTTTTAGGGAGTAAGGAGAACATATATACTGAGCGTTGCTTGGACTCGGGTTAAGTTATGTTGATTTCTCAACCTAAATCATGCGTAGCTGTAAAATACACGAGTGGCGAGGTCATGAAAACGAGCGGCGATTGAGCCGATAGTAATGGGGCGAAGGGAGTGAGAAAGCTCCTCTCATGTGAGTAAAAGGCCTGCGCGTGGGCTTTATGCACTCAGTTAGCGGAATTAACATAAGCGTTTTTTTTTTTTCAGCTCAAGCGATTCTCCGCGCAGTCACTCGGTACAACGTACGTGTACGACTTCCCCGAGCTCTTCAGACAGGTCAGCTGAACAATCGCCCTCACACCCATGATGCATTGCGCACTCAGGAGCTATACTCCATGAGTGTCTGAACAAGTGAAGGCTTGTCAACTTTGCATCACATTGCGATTCAGCCCCAGTTTACTACGGTACATTTGTTATTCCAGGCCATTGTCAAGCAGTGGAAGCAAAGGGCAAAAGAGACTGGGGAAGAGCCGCAGCTCTCGAAGGATGTGGTACGTAAATCTCCGACGAAGGGCTAATGCTCGAAGCGTCACTTCTTAAACTTCTTTTATGGCGACCAGCTTTCACACATCGACTTAGTACAGTCATTCTGAGGAGTAGACAGGTTCAGAAGAAATTTCTTTCTATGGGTAAGGGAAGAAGGAGTGGGACTTATGAAGATGTGTTCTTTTTGGTCCTTCTCAGCTCAAAGTGACAGAGTACGTGTTGGATGAAGGCGACCAACTAATGGCCGTCAACAGACTGCCAGGCGAAAATACGGTAGGTGACGCGTTTGCAACTGTTTTTAACTTCCTTTTTTGCTTCTGAGGAGATAAGACATGGGTTCATATCCAGGGGATTTTAACATGTGACTTGCGTTGGTGTTATTTTCAGATCGGCATGGTGGCGTGGGAAATGGAGTGTTTGACACCAGAGTGTAACCAGGAAGGACGAAAGGTATGTCGAAATATATTGTTATAATGTTGGAAATTACGTGAAACTATACTATGGCAAAATTAATGCTCACCCTATTATTGATCTCGGTCAGTTTCTCTTATGAGAGAGCGCTGTTCTGAACCTTCCACTAAATAAGCCAAATGGCCTTTAAACTTCCTTGGAAAAAAACGTTACACTTTGGTAATATACACTTTACCTGTGGTTATTGTACAAGATCCCCAAGAACGCTCAAGAACGACGCCACAACTAATTGCTTTATGTTTATTGTGATATGAATTTATTTTCAGATCATGGTTGTAGCGAACGATATCACTCATATGATTGGTTCGTTTTCCCCACCTGAAGACGTCCTGTTCAAGGTAAATGTCCAAAGTATATTTTATTTATTTACTATTTTGTTTGTTTACGGTTTTACTTTTATCGGAGTAAGTTTAGTTTTGGGGTTCATTTGCTCACGTAACTATTTAGCGTGGAAAAAGAAAATTAATTCGTACTTCCTTTCCGTGGTATACCTGAAGACTGTGTTGTCGCTAAGGCTATCGTCCACACTAATCCGTTTTCGTTTGTAAACGAATACTTTTTTATGCGTTTTTGCTGTCCGTCCACACTAAAACGAGGACTTGAAAACCTGGGGTTTTTGAAAACGGAGGCTTTGAAAAACGGTTCCCAAAGTTGAGACTTTAGAAAACGGATGTGTTCTCAAATGAAAACGAATTAGTGTGGACGGGCGACTCGAAAACGGAGGATTGGTGTGGATGGGCGAAAACGGAACTTTGTGAAAACGAAGCTTTTTGAAAATGGAGTTGTGTGGACGAAGCCTAATACAGTTACAGAGTTAGCGAAGAAACGCGCCGTCAAATTAATGTAAGGCGCCTTTTTTTTCACTTGTGCAAAAGTTACTGACCAACATCAATTGTAGAGAAAAGAGTTCCATAGCTTGGTGGCCCTGTAAACAAAAGACTGCCGAGAAGTAGCGGTTCTGCATTTAAGGATTTGTGGAGTAAGAAACTAGTGAACTGGCCCACTTGTTTTGTGCACTTTGTCCGGTAAATACTATCAACGAGGAGTGGCTTTTCATGCTGTAAATGGGTCATCTTAGGCATTTTCAGTTCTATGCTTCAGACTTAATACTTTTCTTTGCAGAAAGCCTCGGAAATGGCTCGGTCCCAGGGCATTCCCTTCATCTACATCTCAGCCAACAGTGGTGCGCGGATTGGTTTGGCCGAGGAGGTGAAGCTCTCCTTCAAAGTGGCCTGGAACGACGCGAGTGCACCGGAAAAGGTACGCGGGCTCACGTTACTTGACAGGACAACGTGTTGCTCTGTCGCTGGTGTTTGTGAATGCGGCGTTTTCTTTTCTTGTGCTTTTGTGAGAGCCGACCCTGATCCGCGTTCTAACTAGTTAATACAATTTATCTTCTTGCTACTCCTGGTTCACGAATGGACGTCTAAACCTCGATCCAACTATAAACTAGGTTTAACTTTCAATTTGACTTTGTTTTGGAAATTGGCCCTCAACGATTGTGTGTCATTTTTCTTTTTTCCAGGGTTTCAAGTATCTCTATGTGACTCCCGGTGACTTCAAGAAGGTGAGTAACTAATGCTAAGTGAACACGTGTTGTGCCACACCCTCATGTCACACCCTCACGTCCAGGTTTACAGAATATAGTTGCGTATCAGTTTAAGTCTTTCTTCCAGTCGTAATGTAGTAACAAATTGAAACAAGAATACCAACAATAACAAAATAGAAAATCCAGGGGAAGTATATTGTTGTTCGGTTCGACAGCCTACTAAAATATTTCAACGCCAAATTTGTGTAAAATGACTCAAAACAACACAGGAGGACAGTCTTCAATTGTATTTACTTCGACAGCAAGAAATCTTAAATATTGTTCGATTACCATCTGTATACACAACACACACACACACACATAATTATATAAGATTTTATAGTAATAAGTGTTTATCCCAACAGCTTAGTTCCACGAATTCAATGCATGCAATTGCCATTGAAGACGAAGGTGAATCAAGGTACAAGATCATTGACATCATCGGTAAGTGGTGTGGGGGGCAAGTATTACACAGCAAGGTGACCTTGTAGCGAAGTGGTTAGCACTCTCAGACTAAGAGTGGGGGTTCAAGCCTCACTTAAGCCACTGAAACCTCTGTCAAAACCCAAAGTATTCTTCCTCGAGATTTATATCCGTGATAAGCCTAGACTGTTCTGACGCATGCGTATTGTATGTACCCCTCAGGTCGTGATGACGGGATTGGTGTGGAAAACCTGAAAGGTTCTGGAATGATTGCCGGAGAAGTGTCGGCCGCGTATGACGATATCGTCACGATGAGCCTCGTGAGTACAGCAGCTCGGGTGCCGACCACCACGTGACAAATGTTTTGCGCACTCAGTTGTCCTTAATATCCGCCATATTGGGTTTATACCGATATTAAAAAATCTTCGACTCAGTGTCGCAGTCTTCTTAATCGCGTCATTCTTTACAACCCTTTCAATCAAGTTCAAAATGCAGATTCTCCCAACCATTTTTAGAAAAAAAATACATGAAGGCTATAGTGAGAATTAATAGTTGAATCGGAAGCAAGAGCCAAGTTCTCCATATCGTATGATGTATCTCTTATGAGAACGTGAAGGAGAAAATTGAAGTAGATCACTCTAGATATATTTGTTTACATGTAGCTTTGTTTTGGTGCTTGAACAGTATTTTGTAAATTTATCCAACATGGCCGTCATGACGTCTTGCAGGTCACGTGTCGTGCCGTGGGTATTGGCTCGTACCTAGTCCGACTCAGCCAGCGGGTAATTCAAGTGGAGAACGCCACGCTCATCTTAACCGGCGCAGGCGCATTGAACAAGGTGAGCCATAACAGGAAGAGAGGCGTGGTCTACAAGTTTTTCAGTTTTCTGAAGAAAAGGCCGCCATTTCAGAGACGCCAGTTGCCTTTGCTTAAACACGACCATTTCTTGTTTTTCTCTATCTCTGGTATGAGTAATTTTTGTCGTTCTTTTCTATCATTCGTGGTTAAGTGGCTGTTGATGTTTTGTTTTGTTTATTCGCTTTCCACAGGTGTTGGGTCGTCAAGTGTACACGTCCAACATGCAGCTTGGTGGACCACAGATCATGCATCACAACGGTAAACTGTGCACACACACACACACACACACACACACACAAAACATAAACGAGCACACTCAAGCCAATTTCAAACATCACAAGTACACAGACCACGCAAACACTTTGCAAGAACACAAGCACAATACAAACGAACGCAGACACATCACAAGCGCATTGTAGAAACAAACAATTACAAAATCAAATCCCAAACACATTTTTAAACCCAAGAACCAATCACAGACACACTAACACGAGCACGCACAAATAGTCACTTTTGTCAGCCATTTTGAATGCGTTCTTTACTACTTTATATGAGAACACGTCATTTTGTTATATAATTTGTGTGTAAGAATGTATATACAATTAGGTTCATTTACTCTAGTGTAATTTGTTTAATGTTATTCTCACTACAGGTGTTTCGCACCTCGTTGTACCTGATGACTTTGGAGGCGTCGCCGCCATAATGCAGTGGCTTTCGTATGTCCCCAAGGTAAGACAAGTGAATGAGTTCCCCCCCCCCCCCCCCTTACTCCCTTACTCATAACATTGCATGATCATCCAGTGATAATGAAAATGATCGTAGTTGTAGTGATGTCATTGGCTGTTGTGATACTGACGTGTGCTACGTTATGGACTGCTAGATGACTGGAGGTCTCTCTTTTTTGTTTTTGTAGTGTCGTGGCGGACCTCTTCCTGTGATAAAGTCTGCTGACCCTGTAGACCGGGAGATTGCCTTTGTCCCTCCTAAGACTCCCTACGATCCACGACACTTCATCTGTGGCAGGCCGAATCCTGGTACGTCTCTAGTATTGCAGCAAACAGCGGTCTTTGGATGAAGAACAGTGATTATTTTGGAGTAGTTAAATATATATATATATAGACGAACAGGAAATAAGAATTCATTTTCTTTTCCCACGCTGAATTGTTATGTGGGGAAATGACTACATATAGGCTTGCCTAGTTTTGACTTTTCTAACTTGCTTCCTTGCTTTGTCTCAGTTGTCAGGTTTTTTGCATGTCGCCTTGCTTTTGGGATCACTATTTTTTCCTTTTGCTTTCCTGGCTTGCTTCAATATTTTTATGCTGTCTTCCTTAATATTCAGCCGCGTTTTGTGTATTCCTTGCACGTACTATCGTCAATTATACTAGACGTGTTCTACTGTCTTTCACACGATGCATAACTGTTCAAAAACAATCTGTTTTACCGCCTTTGTAGACGACCCCAACAGCTGGCTAAGCGGATTCTTTGATCGCAACTCTTTCGTGGAGACTCTGGAGAACTGGGCCCAAACGGTCGTGTGCGGACGCGCAAGGTAATTATTTACATAAAAAAAAAGTCGCAAGAGATTTATTTCTTATTTGAAATTTCTCAGAATTGCAAATTGTCTGGAAAGTCAAAAATTCCTGAAACAGCTTTTTGCTCCATTTGCCCATCTTTCTTTAATTCACAAGAACTGTGTGAGTGACTGGTGAGAATTCATAGTCGCATTGTATTTTGTAAATTGGAGCATATCCATCGAACGCTTCTCTGTTTCTTTATTTTAGGTTGGGTGGAATCCCCATGGGTGTGATTGCCGTGGAAACACGATGCGTCGAGGTTGTCATTCCCGCAGATCCTGGAAATCCCGACTCCGAAACTAAGGTTTGTGACGTGGTTGACGTGACTGACGTGGTTTATATTAATACTGTCTCTCTATCCTTGTGGCGCCGGCGTTTTTGTGCTCCCAAAGCTACACACTTGCCATTTCACGAAAACAGTTAAGCCTGGTTTTCACGAGCGGCGACACAAGCTCAAGAGTTCTTATTTCACAGAGAAAACAGGCTCGACACAAGCGCAAACACAAGGATCAACATTTTTCTTTTCCGTTGTGCTTGCGCTTGGACTCGCTCTCTTTCACGGACGCATATCCTTTGTGCTTGCTTGCGTCGCTCGTGAAGGCTCACAAAAATTGTCTTAGACACTCACTTCCAAGTATTTCTGTCTAAATTAAACTTCTACCGTGCAAAAAGGTAAGTGGTCAAACGTTTTGGTTGATTGAGAGCTTCTATTTGATTGGTAAAACCCTCGAGGCCGATTGCATGAACAATCACTTAGTTAGACAGTTTCTATGGTTAATCGAATTTTACTTTAACACAATGTTTAAAACGCAAAAGGCAGTGCTTTTCTCAAATAGAGTTTAAATATTATCCCATACCAAGATTACCTGTGCAAAGTGTGAACAACAGCAAATGCAACCTGGTTTAATCACTGATTAAGTAGACAACGTATGGACTTTTTTGGACGGTTTTATGTAGTCGGTCCTTTGTTCATTGATAGCTGTCTTTGATGCGCTCTCTACTCTTCCCAGATCGTTGCTCAAGCCGGTCAAGTGTGGTTTCCAGACTCCGCCTATAAGACGGCCCAGGCCATCCGGGACTTTAACAAAGAGGAGCTGCCGCTGATCATCTTTGCCAACTGGCGCGGCTTCTCGGGCGGCATGAAAGACATGTACGAGTCAGTGCTTAAGTACGGGGCGTACATCGTGGATGCGCTCAGGGAATACAAGCAGCCCGTGTTCGTCTACATTCCTCCCAGTGGAGAACTCCGGGGAGGAGCCTGGGTCGTAGTCGACCCAACCATCAATCCAGGATCCATGGAGATGTATGCTGATGAGGAAAGCAGGTACAGAATTATCGCGGGCGCGGCGTATTAACAATATTTTCTCTACCAGAAGCTCGCGGTCATACGTATGGGCTTTCGCTTCTGTTGCTGGTGTTTTCACTATCTAAACACTTCTATAACTTGCTAGAGAATATTCTAGTTGCAGACGTCTTCATGTTTTACTTCCAAGCTCAAAATGCAGATTCTCTCAACTTTTTTAAGAAGAAATTGTATGAGTGATGTTGTGAGAATTGATCGGCTCTCCTTACTGTGTGATACCTCTGGTGAGGGATTGAAGGTGAAAATGGACGTTGGTCATTCTTGGGAGCGAAAGGGTTAAAAGGCAATACAAAAAAACTGCTGTATTCATGATTGCAGAATTCTGTACTAAAGACTGGAAATCTTATCCCCAATTAGCCAATTTCACGACCACGCGCAGTAGCAGGGTGTCTGTGACGTAAATCTCTCTGCTAAGTTTGGCTTTTCCTACGCAATATGCATTGTTGTCAACACCCTGTTGTTATGGATACGACAGCAGTAAGCATGTCACAAGACTGCTGCTTGTTTTTAACAGGGGTGGAGTGCTTGAGCCCGCCGGCACTGTGGAGATCAAGTTCAGACGGAAAGATCTTGTGAAAGCCATGCGCCGTTTGGACGGAAAGTATGCGGAGTTGTCACAGGCTTTGGCAGCACCAGGTAAAACTACGATTCATAAATAGACAGTAGGTGACATAAAGATAATTCATAGTTTGATCAGCTGCTTACTGTGCCAGCGATCAGATACTAAGTTCTCCATACCATACTGCATGTTTCTGCTCTAAGGTAGTGAGGAGAAAATGTGTTTTGAGCGTTGGTCAACAAAGACTGTAACGCGGGAAGCAACGGTTGTGACTATATAATATAAACACTGAACTTCAGAAAGGAAGAGGAGCACTAACGTGAATGTCTGTTTCCTGCAGACCTGTCAATCAAATCGAAGAAATCGATGGAGAGGCAACTAAAGGAGAGGGAGGACCAACTTCTGCCCATCTACCAACAGGTAAGCATTCCCACGCCTCTGTATTGTCACATGGTCATACACAGGACACTCCGTCATCTGATTGGTTATCGTTTTTTTGCAATGGAAATTTAGTAATTGGGAGAACTAGTTATGGACTGCGTCGGCATGGAAAAGACGTATGATGAATTGACCACTTAGGGTCTATGTGTGAAAACTGGACGCCGTGAAGGTGTTCGCCCTATCTCCGACGCACGGCTAAACTACAGGCAGCATCATTTCACGAAGTTTCTCTTTTCTAATAGTGTGGAATTATTTACTTTTGTTTTCTAGTTGGCTGTTGAATTTGCCGACTTGCATGACACACCTGGTCGTATGCAAGAGAAAGGCGTAATTTCGGTGAGTTTTTAGAGCCCCACCGGGGAGTTGTGTTGTGTTGTATTAGTATACATTTGGGCACGCACGCAGGCTCGCATATATAACCACGCACTCGTCGACCTTAAAGTCATCCATATCCCGTAAGGAGCTTATTATGTCCGACAGCCTCCTTACATTGCCATCACTGGTTTGTTTGGCCGCTGGGCTGTTTTGATTTTCTTGGTTCCCTTGTGTGTTGCAGGATGTCCTCAAATGGAAGCAGTCGCGCAAATTCTTCTACTGGAGGCTCAAGAGAATTCTGATCGAAAGGAAAGCTAAGGAGCAGATCCGGACTGCAAACAGGTAACACTAAAAAGAAGCTATAGAATGAAAGAAAGAGGAGCACGATAGCAATGTCGATTTGTTTTCTTCCCGTCCACGCCAGTCCGTGTTCGTTTGAAAACGCAACTATGTTTTTCCGTCCACCTGCGTTTTCGACCCACGTTATGATCATCGACACGTCAACGTTTTCGAAAAGTTCCAGTTTCGATTACCGCAAAGTATTCTCTCTTTTTTTTTTACGCAGCAAAAGTTTACTAACTTTGTATGGGTCTCGAACATTTTGAGACCACTCGGGATTCATGGCGCAATTGTTTTACTCTTTTTCAGCGACATTTCGAACGGCCAGTTGAACTCTATGCTGGAGCGGTTTTTCCTTGAGGTGCATGGAAATACCAAGGTGTGTGTTCAATTATGTTATATTTTGCTGTCCTTTCTTTTATCTGTTTATTTTTTCTGGGTTTACTTGTTTGCTTTTGCATCCCCCCCTCCCCCGTCTTTGTTTTGGCCTATTCCTTAGTCGCTAAGTGCTGGTTTTATTCTTTCAGTCCTACTTGTGGAATGACAACGAAGTAGTTGTCGAGTGGCTGGAAAAGGAGCTCGGTGATTCGGAAGGTTCCGTCATTGCCGAAAACATCAAGTGGGTCAAGCGCGACCGGGTTCTGCGGCAGATCAAGACGTGAGTCATTTACCTCGACTGCTAGACACAATGGAGGGCGGGTGGGGGAAAGGGGGAGGGGTGGGGAGTACTGTAAAAGAATGCAGTAGTAAAATTACGATCAGTGGATGGGAGGAGGAAAAGGAGCAGAGCGAAGGGAGCGAAGGATGGAAGAAAGGAAGTGAGGAGGGAGTTAGAAATGAAGAAGACAGCTTATCTTGAAGTGGAGATCAAGAGAAGGGTACGCAGGCTCCTTTTACATCTATACATTTGCAAACTCTTGATTATGGTAACATATTTTTATTGCTTGTTTTAATTTTTCTATTGATTGTTATCATATTCCACAGGCTTGTTCAAGATAACCCAGAAGTCGCCATGGACTCCATTGTGCACATTACACAGCAGATGACGCCCACGAAGAGAGCTGAGCTATCTCGGATTCTGGCCGCGTTGGACTCTGGGAACACCGTAAAAGAGAACTCGAACGGAGACTCGAACAATTGACCAACAAAGTTCCCAGCATGCACACTGCTGTGAGAGCACAGCATAGAGACAACATGACATATCCTCTTCAATCAATATACATGGTCTCGACATATTTTGATCAACGACAATTCTTATTTTGTATCGTCAAATTTAAATAATGATCATTGCCTACACACAGTATCCCCCGACTTTGGTTTATCGTCGAAAAAAAGATCACCGAAAGAAATTCAACGAAACATAGGGACATATCAATGAAGGGTTCCACTAGATTCTTATTTACTAGTTCGTTTGTTTTCTTTCCAAATCTGGTTTATTTAAGCAACGAATATATTTTGGGAAATAGTGAAACATTAAAGTCATGAACAAAGATTTTACAGACGAAGATAAAAACCAGGAGAAACGAATCTGTGAAGTTTGTGATTGGTTTATGAATGACGTCATGCAACGGTCAGAATTGTTTTTGAATACGAAACTTCTCAGGGAAAAATTTTTTAATAAAGCGATGTTTTATTAAATTTGGTGTCAAATAATTTAAGAAGTATAAAACGTTTTGTGACTAGGTAACGAAATCCAATTAAAAAAAATAATTTGTAATGATATGAGTGTCATGGTACCGCTTGTTCTATTTCCATTGTAATTTCTTCTTTTCCTCCCTCATTATGCTGGACGCTTGGCCTTTGGGTGAAAACCTTAGGCCAGGTATCATGAAAATTGTTAAAAGGACCCCCCCCCCCCTCCCCTCCCAACACACACACACACACACACACACACACACACACATCTCAAGAGTTTGATTAACCTGTAAGGATTAAAACTGTAATTTGATTGGGTAATGTTATGTCAGGCCTTACCATTTTTCAAAAATTGGCCAGTTTGGGACTAAAATTGACAGTTTCTAAAATTTAAGGAACCTTTCAGAATCGCAAGAAATGTTAAGGAACAGTTTCTGTGACTGTAACGACGGCTTTGATGTATATTTCTTATATATTTTATCCAGCGTGTCGCGAGAAATTAGAGCAAATCTTTGAATAAAATATCACACTTTTCGAACACAAGAGCCTCGCGTTTTACATGGTTCTGCTGCTATATCTCACGAACGGCTAAAATAAATCAAGGCAAATGTATTCCAAGAAGTCCCCAGGAAGGTTTCCTGAAATTTTCGAGAATTTTCAATTTTTGGTCAAAATCAGCCATTTTCAAGAAAATGGTAAGGCCTTGCCGTTTTTTCAAAAATTGACCATTTTGATGATAAAATTGAAAACTTTCGGAATCGTATGAAATTTTCAGGAAACGTTCCTAGGACTGAAACGGCGGTTTTGATATATAATTATTGATATCTTATCTGGCGGGTTGCGAGAAATTAGAGCAAAGCTTCGATGAAAATATCACACATTTCAAACAAAGGAGCCTCACGTTTTGTACGTGGTTTTGCTCGAAAGGTGTGATGTTTTAATTAATGCAAGATTTGCTCTCATTTGCTCTAATTTTTCACGACGCGCGGGCTAAAAGTTTACAAAAACTATGCAAAAACCGTCGGCATAGTCCCAGCAACGTTTGCTGAAAGTTTCATGCGATTCTGAAATGGTCGAAAAATAACCGGATTTTGACAAAATACTAAGACTATACAAAAGGGTTTTTTGTCAAAAATTGAAAACTCTTGAAACTTTCAGGAAACCTTCCTTGGACTATAAGAAGACTTTTTGCAATACATTTGCTTTATCTATCTTTATCCGTTGCCGAGATATAACAGCTTAACTCGAAAGGTGTGATGAATAAATTAGCGCATGATTTGCTGTAATTTGCTGTAATTTCTCACGACGCGCGCGCTGAAAGTTTACAAAAACTATGCAAACTCCGTCGGCATAGTCCCAGGAACGTTTCCTGAAAGTTTCGTGCGATTCTGAGATGGTCGAAAAATGTTGGAATTTTGACAAAATACTAAGGCTATAGCACAGGGTTTTTTGTCAAAAATTGAAAACTCTTGAAACTTTCAGGAAACCTTCCTTGGACTATAAGAAGAGTTTTTGCAATACATTTGCTTTATCTATCTTCATCCATTGCCGAGATATAGCAGCTTAACTCGAAAGGTGTGATGAATAAATTAGCGCATGATTTGCTGTAATTTGCTGTAATTTCTCACGACGCGCGGGCTAAAAGTTTACAAAAACTATGCAAACTCCGTCGGCATAGTCCCAGGAATGTTTCCTGAAAGTTTCATGCGATTCTGAGATGGTCGAAAAATGTTGGAATTTTGACAAAATACTAAGGCTATAGCACAGGGTTTTTTGTCAAAAATTGAAAACTCTTGAAACTTTCAGGAAACCTTCCTTGGACTATAAGAAGAGTTTTTGCAATACATTTGCTTTATCTATCTTCATCCATTGCCGAGATAAAGCAGCTTAACTCGAAAGGTGTGATAAATAAATTAGCGCATGATTTGCTGTAATTTGCTGTAATTTCTCACGACGCGCGGGCTAAAAGTTTACAAAAACTATGCAAACTCCGTCGGCATAGTCCCAGGAATGTTTCCTGAAAGTTTCATGCGATTCTGAGATGGTCGAAAAATGTTGGAATTTTGACAAAATACTAAGGCTATAGCACAGGGTTTTTTGTCAAAAATTGAAAACTCTTGAAACTTTCAGGAAACCTTCCTTGGACTATAAGAAGAGTTTTTGCAATACATTTGCTTTATCTATCTTCATCCATTGCCGAGATATAGCAGCTTAACTCGAAAGGTGTGATGAATAAATTAGCGCATGATTTGCTCTCATTTGCTGTAATTTCTCACGACGCGCGGGCTAAAAGTTTACAAAAACTATGCAAACTCCGTCGGCATAGTCCCAGGAATGTTTCCTGAAAGTTTCATGCGATTCTGAGATGGTCGAAAAATGTTGGAATTTTGACAAAATACTAAGGCTATAGCACAGGGTTTTTTGTCAAAAATTGAAAACTCTTGAAACTTTCAGGAAACCTTCCTTGGACTATAAGAAGAGTTTTTGCAATACATTTGCTTTATCTATCTTTATCCGTTGCCGAAATATAGCAGCTTAACTCGAAAGGTGTGATGAATAAATTAGCGCATGATTTGCTGTAATTTGCTGTAATTTCTCACGACGCGCGGGCTGAAAGTTTACAAAAACTATGCAAACTCCGTCGGCATAGTCCCAGGAACGTTTCCTGAAAGTTTCATGCGATTCTGAGATGGTCGAAAAATGTTGGAATTTTGACAAAATACTAAGGCTATAGCACAGGGTTTTTTGTCAAAAATTGAAAACTCTTGAAACTTTCAGGAAACCTTCCTTGGACTATAAGAAGAGTTTTTGCAATACATTTGCTTTATCTATCTTCATCCATTGCCGAGATATAGCAGCTTAACTCGAAAGGTGTGATGAATAAATTAGCGCATGATTTGCTGTAATTTGCTGTAATTTCTCACGACGCGCGGGCTAAAAGTTTACAAAAACTATGCAAACTCCGTCGGCATAGTCCCAGGAATGTTTCCTGAAAGTTTCATGCGATTCTGAGATGGTCGAAAAATGTTGGAATTTTGACAAAATACTAAGGCTATAGCACAGGGTTTTTTGTCAAAAATTGAAAACTCTTGAAACTTTCAGGAAACCTTCCTTGGACTATAAGAAGAGTTTTTGCAATACATTTGCTTTATCTATCTTCATCCATTGCCGAGATATAGCAGCTTAACTCGAAAGGTGTGATGAATAAATTAGCGCATGATTTGCTGTAATTTGCTGTAATTTCTCACGACGCGCGGGCTAAAAGTTTACAAAAACTATGCAAACTCCGTCGGCATAGTCCCAGGAATGTTTCCTGAAAGTTTCATGCGATTCTGAGATGGTCGAAAAATGTTGGAATTTTGACAAAATACTAAGGCTATAGCACAGGGTTTTTTGTCAAGAATTGAAAACTCTTGAAACTTTCAGGAAACCTTCCTTGGACTATAAGAAGAGTTTTTGCAATACATTTGCTTTATCTATCTTCAACCGTTGCCGAGATATAGCAGCTTAACTCGAAAGGTGTGATGAATAAATTAGCGCATGATTTGCTGTAATTTGCTCTAAATTCTCACGACGCGGGGCTGAAAGTTTACAAAAACTATCCAAACTCCGTCGGCATAGTCCCAGGAACGTTTCCTGAAAGTTTCATGTGATTCTGAGATGGTCGAAAAATGTTGGAATTTTGACAAAATACTAAGGCTAAAGCACAGGGTTTTTTGTCAAAAATTGAAAACTCTTGAAACTTTCAGGAAACCTTCCTTGGACTATAAGAAGAGTTTTTGCAATACATTTGCTTTATCTATCTTCAACCGTTGCCGAGATATAGCAGCTTAACTCGAAAGGTGTGATGAATATATTAGCGCATGATTTGCTGTAATTTGCTGTAATTTCTCACGACGCGCGGGCTGAAAGTTTACAAAAACCATCCAAACTCCGTCGGCATAGTCCCAGGAACGTTTCCTGAAAGTTTCATGCAATTCTGAGATGGTCGAAAAATGTTGGAATTTTGACAAAATACTAAGGTTATAGCACAGGGTTTTTTGTCAAAAATTGAAAACTCTTGAAACTTTCAGGAAACCTTCCTTGGACTATAAGAAGACTTTTTGCAATACATTTGCTTTATCTATCTTCATCCGTTGCCGAGATATAGCAGCTTAACTCGAAAGGTGTGATGAATAAATTAGCGCATGATTTGCTGTAATTTGCTGTAATTTCTCACGACGCGCGGGCTGAAAGTTTACAAAAATTGTGCAAACTCCGTCGGCATAGTCCCAGGAACGTTTCCTGAAAGTTTCATGTGATTCTGAGATGGTCGAAAAATGTTGGAATTTTGACAAAATACTAAGGTTATAGCACAGGGTTTTTTGTCAAAAATTGAAAACTCTTGAAACTTTCAGGAAACCTTCCTTGGACTATAAGAAGAGTTTTTGCAATACATTTGCTTTATCTATCTTCAACCGTTGCCGAGATATAGCAGCTTAACTCGAAAGGTGTGATGAATATATTAGCGCATGATTTGCTGTAATTTGCTGTAATTTCTCACGACGCGCGGGCTGAAAGTTTACAAAAACTATGCAAACTCCGTCGGCATAGTCCCAGGAACGTTTCCTGAAAGTTTCATGTGATTCTGAGATGGTCGAAAAATGTTGGAATTTTGACAAAATACTAAGGTTATAGCACAGGGTTTTTTGTCAAAAATTGAAAACTCTTGAAACTTTCAGGAAACCTTCCTTGGACTATAAGAAGAGTTTTTGCAATACATTTGCTTTATCTATCTTCATCCGTTGCCGAGATATAGCAGCTTAACTCGAAAGGTGTGATGAATAAATTAGCGCATGATTTGCTGTAATTTGCTGTAATTTCTCACGACGCGCGGGCTAAAAGTTTACAAAAACTATGCAAACTCCGTCTGCATAGTCCTAGGAACGTTTCCTGAAAGTTTCATGCGATTCTGAGATGGTCGAAAAATGTTGGAATTTTGACAAAATACTAAGGCTAGCACAGGGTTTTTTGTCAAAAATTGAAAACTCTTGAAACTTTCAGGAAACCTTCCTTGGACTATAAGAAGAGTTTTGTGATACATTTGCTTTATCTATCTTCATCCGTTGCCGAGATATAGCAGCTTAACTCGAAAGGTGTGATGAATAAATTAGCGCATGATTTGCTGTAATTTGCTCTAATTTTTCACGACGCGCGGGCTGAAAGTTTACAAAAACTATGCAAACTCCGTCGGCATAGTCCTAGGAACGTTTCTTGAAAGTTTCATGCGATTCTGAGATGGTCGAAAAATGTTGGAATTTTGACAAAATACTAAGGCTAGCACAGGGTTTTTTGTCAAAAATTGAAAACTCTTGAAACTTTCAGGAAACCTTCCTTGGACTATAAGAAGAGTTTTTGCAATACATTTGCTTTATCTATCTTCATCCGTTGCCGAGATATAGCAGCTTAACTCGAAAGGTGTGATGAATAAATTAGCGCATGATTTGCTGTAATTTGCTGTAATTTCTCACGACGCGCGGGCTGAAAGTTTACATAAACTATGCAAAAACCGTTGTCAGAGTCCCAGGAACGTCTCCTGAAAGTTTCATGCGATTCTGAAATGGTCGAAAAATAACCGGACTTTGGCAAAATACTAAGGCTATAGCACAATTTGAATTTCAATTTGGCTCCTTTGTTTGAAAGGTGTGATGTGTGGTGTGAAAGGTGTGATGTTTTGATAAGTGCATAATTTGCAATAATTTGCTCTAAATTTTTACGACGCGCGGGCTAAAAGTTTACAAAAGCTATGCAAAAACCGTTGTCATAGTCCCAGCAATGTCTCTTGAAAGTTTCATGCGATTCTGAAATGGTCGAAAAATAACCGGATTTTGACAAAATACTAAGGCTATAGCAGAGGGTTTTTTGTCAAAAATTGAAAACTCTTGAAACCTTCAGGAAACCTTCTTTGGATTATATCAAGACTTTTTGCAATACATTTGCTTTATCTATCTTCATCCGTTGGCGTGATATAGCAGCATAAATTTGGCTCCATTGCTTAAAAGGTGTGATGTTTCAATTAGTGCATGATTTGCTCTAATTTTTCACGACGCGCGGGCTAAAAGTTTACAAAAACTATGCTAAAACCGTTGTCATAGTCCCAGCAACGTTTCCTGAAAGTTTCATGCGATTCTGAAATGGTCGAAAAATAACCGGATTTTGACAATCGAACAAAGGAGCCTCAAGTTTTATATGGTTTTGCTGCCATATCTCATGAACGGCTAAAATAAATTAGGGAAACTGTAATGCAAAACGTTTCCTGAAAGTTTCGAGCGTTTTCAATTCTTGACCAAAATTGGCCATTTTCGAGAAAAATATTAAGGCTATAGCCTTACCTTTTTTTCAAAAATTGGCTATTTTGGTGCTAAAATTGAAAACTCTCTGAACTTTCAGGAGTCTTTCAGAATCGCATGAAATTAAAAAAAAAAAATTTTCTGGGACTATATTTTGCCAAACATTTGCTAAAACGCGCCCGCAGCACACGCAATCGGGAGTGGTAATCAGGAGTGTCAATCGGGAGTGGTAATCGGGAATGGTAATTGTGAGTGATAATCGGGAGTGTCAGTTAACAACCTTGACTACCACTCACGATTACCACTCCCAATTAACACTTCCGATTACCACTCCCGATTATCACTCACAATTACCACTCCCAATTAACACTTCCGATTACCACTCCCGATTATCACTCACAATTACCACTCACGATTACCACTCCCAATTAACATCTCCGATTAGCACTCCCGATTGTGAGTGATATCGGGAGTGGTAATCAAGAGTGGTAACTGATCACTTCGTCTTATTAGTGACACTCCAGTATTAGTGTAAACTAAATTTGGGAGTATATTACCTAAGACCTTATCCTAACCTTAACCACTCCTACTCCCGCTCTTGCACTTGCATCCCAGTGTAAGTCATTTTAGGTCTAATCTCCGGATCTCATGAAATTTTCAGGAAACGTTTCTGGGACTACAACGACGGTTTTGATACAAAATTTGTAATTTCTTGTCACCCGCTGGATAAAATATTACAGTGAATCATGAACTAAAATAGTGTAATATACCAGCTCTTAAGAGAACTACAATTCTGGACAAATGTGTTGACACATGCTTTAAATGTCGTACTTTTGTCAAAACTAGTCATCCATGCCAGTTCAAAAGAAAACTGCATTTAATAACCCCCTCCCCATATCAATGCTGTAGCTTGAATTTGGAAGAGTTCCTGTGAGACTTTGACTGAAAACCGTTGTTAAATAATTAATTTACCAACACTGAATGGGGGGAGGGGAGAATGTGTCAACACTTTTGTCCGGGATTGTAAGTTGACTGCGTCGGCGTGGCGGAAGACAAACTGGTGTATCAACTGTGTGTTGATGAGGGTAATGGAACGCCGTGAAAGAGACAATAGCTGACGTTTCGAGCGCTAGCCCTTCGTCAGAGCGAATGACAAAGGGCTAGCGCTCGAAACGTCAGCTATTGTCTCTTTCACGGCGTTCCATTACCCTCATCAACACACAGTTGATACACCAGTGTGAACTAAAATATCACACTTTACGAACAAAGGAGCATTAGTAGTTACAAGTTTTACGTAGTTTTTGCTGCTATATTGGAGTAAAACTGCTTCTTAGCGATGACTGGTTTACCGTGGAACGCCTGGGGGATATGTTAGATTCGTATGATTTTCGTGTTGTTCACGCAGTATGCCAAAATGGCTCACATGACAAGTCCCTGCGAGAATAACTCTGCTGAGTCAGCGCTGAGAAACATACAATACACAGTATATAACAATAACTGTATTTTTACAGTCCTACAGTATCTCTAGAAAGTGAAACACAAATGTTTGAATGGAGCAAATTTTACAGAAATGTTTGCCATAACAAAACGTCTGCATCGAATTCACAATAGCCTAAGTGCTCAAGGGTACTATTTACCCAAATTTGTCTATGTAAGTGCACACTGTTGCCACGAAGCTAGTATTTGATCTCCTAATATCTTGCAAGTAGCCAGTAGCTTCTGTAAGAAATATCTGTTTGATTCTTAGGGTGGTTGCACGGCTAACAGTCTAGTAAAAGTGGTTCATTGCTGCTTTTACAGAATTGTTTATTCGAAACAAGTGGAAGCTTCAACTTTTGTTTTTACTAATCTCAAGCTACTGAAATCCGGAATTTTATAAGCTGGTGTTAGACTGGTCAATTTGCAGTGGCAATCGTGATACGCTGTGGTCAATAAAGTTGCGTGAAATTTGAGTATGTCGATCAGTGCCATTTACTTGTGCAATTTTAGCATGCAAATTTTAAGGGCTCCAAGAACTACTGCATTAGTTTAGCCATAGCACAATAAGCAAGGAGACAAACTTTCTCTTGCACTTTTTTGAGTGTGGTTGTTCGTTGAACTGACTATATCGGACGATTTTCAGCGTAACATCGTATCACGAAACATCGGCCAGTGCCAGTGCATACTGAGCATGACTTGCCAGGCAGTGACTGCGGGATAACTACCACACATTTTATGGTGATAAAAATAGCTTTCAGCATCCCAAAAAACATCAAGCGACATTCACAGCTCAACACCAATTTAGCCTCGTGCGCGTGTAGTATGAATCATGTACTCACATCTGACCAAAAAAAAAAAACATATTGTCGCGTCGCGCTCAGTGTAAATAAGCATAACACCAGCTTTATAAAGTATCAATACATCGTGTCTGGACGGTCTTTACTCAGCATAGGAAAACTTCCGGACGGTTGATGGTTTCCGACTGCTTGTAGACATCTTTCGAGAAGTGGAGTTTTTGCGAGTGTTGGAGGATTTCCGAGTGCGTTCAGCACCGTCAGATCTGATGGATTCCACGAGGTCTCTCTTCATCTTGCAGCTCCTTGCGTGGTCCTCCTCCTCTGAATCTCGACAGAACTCACTGCAGTAGCCTTGTACCTGGCACTTGTTGCACCAAAGCACTGCCAGCCTCCCACATGAGCAGAAGCTCTCACAGTTTTCTGAAGGACAGTAAAATACTGTATTAGATGCTATAATTGTACTGCTTCTCAGCATTACGTTCTGACTCATGAAATATAGGTCTCCGCACCATAAAGAGACAGTATACGTAACACAAAGATAATTCGTAGTTGGATCAGCTGCCTACTGTACAGGGCGCAGAGGAGTTGCTTTATTATGTAAAACCCTATATATTGACTTACATGAAGGATACCGCAGAACAATTGCATCGCGGGCGCGCGAAGGCACACGAACAATGAGATGCTAAGTACTCAATACTGCACGTTCCTGCTCTAAGGTACAGTAGTAAGGAGAAAATGTGGTAGAGCAATGCTAGCGGTGAATTCAGGAGAAATCCGACCGGTTTCTAAATGTTCAAGAGCTTCTAGAGAGATCCAACGGAAGCATTTTGACATTTGGATTTTCAAAACGCCATTTCAGGAAGTTGGAAACTAAAAGTTTCAACAATCTGACGGTTTCCGTAAACCAGTAAAAAAATTATCTACTCCACACCTTCCGTGCCTTCCTAAATACGTTGTCTGCACTTTGCATTGTTAGATAATTTCGTTTCTCAGCATTTAGTCAACCAATCATTTAGCCTCCCTCTCCCGGCACGTTTATGGTATTTAATATTATCTATTGATGTAAATTAATCAAACTATTACCGTTATAGTCCGCTTGAGCAATACCTCGTGTAAACAATGTCATGCTAATAAAGTTAACATCAACCTCTATATCTGTCTCTGTCTGTGTGTGTCTCTGTCACATTTACCTGTTCCATGGCACACTTGAATCTTGATGTTCGTCTTGTACACTTTCTTCACGATAAGTGCGGCCTCTCGCTCAGGCTGTATGGTCTCAAACCTCGAATCAACAAACAAAAATCGCATGGTTCCAAGGTTCTGGGAAACCTCTCTTCGGATGTCGTCGCGGAGTTCTCTCAAGGATCCAGATGTGTTAGCGTTGACATTGCCCACGATGTGAAGCAGCTTGCCAAACTCGACGTTTGTTCGAACAACGTTCACACCCATTCTGCGTCTCGTGACTCTTACACCTGAAAAATAAGCCACCCGAGTAAGGCAACGGAAGAGTAGTTTTGTGATTAATTTCATGATGCGTTTGCTACGGTATCGGATTGGTCCTAACAAGTTTGGGAGCACGTTTGACCAATCAGAAACAAAAGCGTAATCTGATTGCAGTCTGGCCACGGAAGCATGCAAATGGCGATGAAGTATTCTCGGAGCCCTAATTGGCTAAACGTAAAGGGCTTAGGGACCCGAGTTTACATAGAGAAACAGTTGCCCCTCGGGTTTCCAGGACATTTCTCTCCATATCGATGGGACCTACAATCAACGTGTTGCCACCTCGACGAATAGTAAGCTTGCCTCGTTCCATTATTTCGTGGCAAAAAATACTCCTCGTTTAAGACACAACTTTTACCAACATGGGAAAGAGAATTTAATAGCAACTGTCATGCATGCATTTAGAAGCTCTCTGGTCTTTCCCTCGTGAATTGAACTTTAACAGAAAAACTCTAACGTCCCACCTGTGTCTTGTGCGAACTCTTCCAGCTCCACCTCTTCTGGTTCCTTTGCGCTACCAGGTGGGCTCGCGGCGCGTCGACTATCCGTAAAGGTTGGTGGTACAATGACGTCCCTAGGTACAGAACCATTGTCGCTTTCAATTTTAAGGGGTTGTACGGCGGTAGTACGACGCGAACGGAAAGGAGATGGGCGCGGAGATTTCTTCGGGTTTTCACCAAATGCGATTGCCACAGATCGAGCAGTAGCGGCTGACACGGGCTTATTCTGTTGACATACATCATACACATTTATTAGTAAAAATACACACGCACACAAAAACAAAAACAAAAACAAAAAATCCCGGATATAGAAGTTCCGGTATTTCAGTTCCGTGCATCAAAACAATACAATAGGTAAAAACGTTTCAACTTGGCTTTGAAGAATTATCGAGCTGGTATTACCTCACTCTGTCTTCCTGAGATCTTAGGTGCATTTTGAAAATAATCCTGACGTTAGTATTTACTGGTTCGCACGCCTTACCCCTCAGGTTCGTTGATAACAGACGTGCCATTAGCAAGACATGGAATAAGCCAAATTAAGACAATCATTAAGTATATCAATTTCGTGCACAGGCCTTTGAGATATCTTTGCCATGCCATTATCCCAGCCCGAATTTGTAAACCAAGTTAGGATTTTAACTATATTTCTTGATGATGGCTTTATGACGTAAAAGAAAAAACAGTCGGAAAGGGTCACGCATTCTATACGAAGATCCTATTTCTGCCTTACCTTAACAATTGTGTCATCGGGAGGCAGCGAAACAGCCTCAACCACTTCTTCATTATGCCATATTTCTTGCAGACCTTGATTCAAATACACTGACTGCCACCTTTCAGTCGTAGGAACTTGCAGAGAAGCATCGCTACGAACTCGTGCCTGAGAACCTTTGGCACTTCCCCATTCACGAGATGAATATTTGGAGTCCATGGGCGTATGTGGAGGACTTGGATTTACCTTTTGCTTCTTCTTCCACAGGCAATACAAAACGAGCAACAGAAGGATAATCAGGAGAACTGCGGCAACTATAGCGACTATGATAATGTACAGAGCAACGCCACCATCGTCTGTTGGTTCAGCTTCGGTTATCTTGTATTCTTTCTTGTCTACCCTCATGATCGGTTTGGAAGTGATCACCTGTCCGTTGGAAGAAACTTTAAGTCCATTTTTCACGTCAACCCACATCTTTTCCAGGGTTGCATTCATATTTTCTTTCTGTGTAGTCATGTCAAAGTTAGTGACAATGCTTCCTTCTCTGAAGGTGAAATTTGCAAATGTTGCTAGAGGGTACTTGTCGGTGAGTGTTTCGTGAACATCTTTCTCAAATTCTTTCTCCCTTCCTTGCACAAGAACTTTGTAGTCGCCATCAAATATTATCTCCACCTCTACCTTCTCCACTGGATAGTCGCAGCGTTCCTTCGATTCGGGTACCGACAGTGTGCGCTGTGGGGAGTACCCTGTGTTTGCAGATTGTAGACGCCCATCGGACCCTAGAGATAAGTCCAGTTGTCCGCTGTAGGCTGGCTCGGAGGGGCTGCTGAACATGGGCGTAACGTACTTTTGTTCCGCTGACTTTGAGACAACTTGTACAACTGATACGCCAAGATCATCTGTTTGCAACTTTGAACTCGAGGAAGTCAAAGAAAATAATCCTTTTGAATTGTCATACGCAGCTTTGACAACACCACCAAAGAAGCGCAAACCATCTTTCAAGATCTTCGTCTTCGTAGAGAATTCAGTGCTCTGTAACTGAGTATGCACTTGCTTGGTGTTGTGTGCAATATCAAAGAAGACCTCCGCGTTTGATGAAGTTACTGCGTTTCCTTTCTTGTCCAGCAGCTTGACTGTAAACTCCAATTCGCATCGGTCTGCCGACTTTCTTGAGTGGTCTGGTACGACAAGTGAAAAATCTGTCACAAAGTATGCCTTCTCGAGGTATATGTTTGAAAGCAGAAGCGCGTCGCTCTCCTCTACACGGTCATCAAGGTTAACGTCCATAGCTGATTTTTGATCAGAAGTCAAGGAATTCATTTTAGATCCCAAGGAGTCCTTAAACTCAGACTTGGAAGAAAGAACGTAAGCCTTGGTGTAAGCAATATCCATGATGTCTAAAGAGCAGTCCAGATTCACATCGCCTAAAACCTTCTGGTTGCACGGATCGCCTTCTTCGCTCGGCACCGCCTTGAGGGTTGCGTCAACGGTACGGGAGAAATTAACTCCAATGTTGGGCACACCACCTTTCTTAACATCAAACGTGATTTGAGCGACATCTTCAGACTTCGATGAGTCGACTGGCCCAAAGACATCAATGGTGTCGTCGCGAACCCCGTAGGATAGTGCAGTGGAGATGTTGGCGAAAGACAGCTCAGTCTTTGTAAACTTGATCTCAACGTGTATCGCAAGAAGGCCATTTACTCCCGGATTGACTCTAATAGGAAGAACCCAAGTGTCACTCGGATTAAGGGATGGGATCGGTGGTCCATCAACCGCTCCTATATCGACTTCCCCGACGTTCGGTTCCACGTTACAGTAGAATGTTACAGTCGATTGAATTGCTTGGTCCGAAACCGCTTTGGCGGTCACATTCACTTGGTTGCTGCTGTCTCCTGATAGCGTGACTACTCCCGAGTCTGCATCCACACTGGCAGCACTTGGGTTGCTTGACGAAAAGACCACCAGACCACTGTAGTATGTGAAGTTGTCAACGCTTATTTTGGAGCCATCTGCGTATTCCAACTCTGCGATGGGATAAACCTTTGTCGAGCCAGCGAGACCTTTAATTGTGGAATTTACTTCTTGAAGTTTAAAGTTCAGGATTTTTGCAATGGCGGAAACCTGGCTTGCCAATGTTGCATTCACTGTGATTGTCGTCTCAATCCCAAACGAAGCCTCCAGGTTGACTGCTCCACTCAAACCGTTCCCTTCGAGAGTGAACATGTTTCTTGGTGAAGGACCGAACTTGAATGAACCTTGCAAATTTCCGTTTAATACTTTGAACGAGGTGTTGGCCGACTCTGACACATCTACTCTGAAGCCGTCAGTGAGTATGACTGAGAACTGAATCACAGACTGCTGGTATCGTCCAACAGAAACTTGCTTAAGTTCGCTGATAGCTGGTTCACCTTGCAATACAGGATACGGTAGTAACTTTGCCTCGGACGAACTCACACCTACCAGGGTGACATTGATTTCCACGTTTCCCACATTTTTCACTTTAACGATCAGAACTCCTTGACCGCTAGAACCCTCTTTGTTAGCCTCCACGTGTGGGATGTCGTTTTTGTACGTCACTGTGAAGAGGTTGTTGGACTTACTTACGGCATCAAAGGAAACCAGATTTGTGTCTTTCGTAATTTCCTGTGTTTGGCTGTTGTTTTTGTTGACCAGGTTTATCTCCAGGGGGCTAGTGGATGGAACATCTGCCCAAAATGCTGCATTGCCCTGTGAAGCTAGCCTTGGCTCAATCATACTTGCCAAGGCATCGTAGTCGTCGCTGTCCTCGACGTCAACGACTTTGACCGTCACCCGTGCTGTTACTGTTCGTCTTTGGCTGTTCAGTGGGGCGTTGTCTGTAACTAATATTTCCAGGTTGTATTGGGACATGGTCTCGAAGTCAAGCTCTTTAGCTACGCGTATTTCGCCTGGATGCGGAAGAAACAAGTGTCAATTCACATTGCTTCACGATTGCGGAGTTCTAATAATATACCACAAGGCAACACTGAGTTTGATTTACTAAACACTTAATACAGAAGACGTTATTTTTAAATTGGGATAAAATAAACTACAACCTCCTTTTCATAAGTAACACCGTGTCTCACCTAATAACAACTACAGTAACTTTTTGATCGACACAACAAGCAATACAAGAATTAACAAAGGAATGACTTCGAATTTGGATTATGTGATGTTAGACAAAAAGTCAGGGAGTTTCAAATGCTTACCTGATGTGCTGTTGATACTGAACTGTCCAAAACCGTCCCCTTGTTCTATAGAATAGGTCAGCTTTCCGTCATCCCCGTAGTCTTCGTCAGTAGCATTGACGTCAAATACCAGAGTAGCCACGGGAGCGTCCTCGAGAATCTCCGCAACTTGCTGGTCAGCGTGTGATAATACAGGAGAGAATTCGTTTGCAGCCGTTACCTTTATCGTTACGTTAACACTGGTTTGTAAAGGGGTTGGTGTGCCTTTATCAGTTACGACAACGACTAGGTGATACTCCAGCTCAGGAGAATGTTGCTGCGTTTCTAGGTCCAGACTCGTTTTGACTCGGATAATTCCAAGGTTCTGCTCTATGGTGAAGAAATCCAGTTCATTTCCACTTGTAATAGAGTAGACAAGTTCAGCATTAGTGCCCAAATCTTTATCGGTAGCATGGATATCTATAACTTGGTCGCCCACCGAAGCTGTCTCGTTGACTGACTGGTAACGTGAGTTTCCCGCGAATATCGGTGCATTGTCGTTCACATCCTTCACCGAGACATGAACAGTGCGGAAAGAAGCGGACGTTCGTACCCCAGTAACAGACTTATCTCTAGCGTTCACAACAAGGTCATAGGTGTCCGTAGATTCACGGTCGAGGGAACTGCTAATGCTGATATTTCCTGATGCGGGGTCAATCACAAACATCCCTGCGTCGCCAGACGAGATGAAATATTCCACTTCTCCATCTACGCCATAGTCTGGGTCCGTAGCCGTTACTTTGTAGATGACGGTTCCAACATTTATGTCTTCATCAACGGAAATTACTTCGTTGTCCGGTCCAGAGAAGTCGGGAGAAAACTCATTGACGGCAGATATGTTTATGGTGACAGTGGTGTTGGTTGACAGGGATGCGGGGATACCAGCATCTTCCGCAATGATTACCAGCGTGTGTGACAGCAACGACGAATTGCTTGCGTCTAAATCCAGTGAAGCTTAAGAAAGAAGCACGAGATGGCATTAGTTGAAAAAATGTTCCTTATTTAATAGAGCTATCATTATCTTAATGACCTCACTGTCTCTGATTTAGTATGGTCAGAGTATTTATTAGCGTTTCAGCTGCCAATTGAACCCTCTCACTTCCAAGAGAGATCGACTCAATTCAATGCTCTTCTTGGCTTCTCACCAGAACTATATCATACATTATGGAGAATTTGCCTTTTAATAGAGCTTAGAAGAAAGCTGATTAAATCATCAGTTTTCACTACATCATTTGTACATTTTCTTCTTCAAAAGGTTGTGAGAATCTTCATTTTGGAAAAATTCCATATTCCCACCCCATCTATTACTGTAGTTTCCTTTATTACATAGAAAAATATTTCATATCGTAATGGTATGCTTACCTTTTAGACTCAAAACTCCTGTGGTCGCGTTCAGGGCCCACGAGCTGCTATATTCGTTTGATTGCATGGAGTACGAGACCAAGCCATTTACACCGCCATCTGGATCCGTTGCAGTGACCGTGAAGACTGAAGAGTTAATCGCCACATCCTCACCAACACTTATGGAATATTGCGACTGATTGAACTTTGGTGGATTATCGTTTGTGTCTCCCACAGAAACCTCGACAGTGAACAGGGCATACTTCACATTGCCTGTCTTGTCGTTGTCCTGTGCGTGGATTAGAATGGTGTAAGACGCCGCTTGCTCGTAGTCCAGCTGGGACATTAGTTGCAACACACCAGTAGAGGAATTCAGCGAAAACATGCCGGCCTCATTCCCTGTGTTACAAACAACAACAACAACAACAACAACAACAACAACAACAACAACAACAACAAACAAAAACAAAAAAACAAAATTCAATATCAGTTATGCTAAACGAATTAACAAGAACCTGTGACTCGTTAAAGGTACTTAGACTTTGGAATATTAAATTCACTTCGATTATCTCTTGATAATAAATAATGAAGTTATAATCGGCAGATGCAGAGAAGCGTGTCACGTACATGTACAGGTTATCGCCTTCCAACAGTCATGAGACGCACATAGATAAAGAGTAAATTATTTCTTTTATGTTTGATTTTTGTCCTAACACGTTTTTGCCGCGCAATTGTCTATCACAAAAACGGAAGCGGTGGTGTTTTGTCTTTTACCTGACGAGATGATGTAGGATACATCGCCTTGCTCTCCGTAGTCTTCATCACTCGCATTCACCTGGACAACAAACATTCCTTGCCCAACACCAACATTCTCGTCGCAGCTGAAATTGAACTGAGGATCGTGGAGGAGCTGTGGAGTGAATTCGTTGACGGGAGTGATACTGATCCCAAGTTCAGCGCTTGCATTCAATGAAACCGGTGTTCCCATGTCTTTGGCGATGATAGTTAGAGTGTGGTTTCTTGCGATCGAGGCTCCTTGCTCCAGATCCAATGAAGCATTCACTGTGACATTCCCATTTACTTCGTCTATGACAAAATACCCACCGGCGTTTCCAGAACTTATGGAATAGCGAATCTCCTGGTTGGTACCTTCATCCGAATCACTTGCTTGTATTATCATTACGACATCACCGATGACTGCATTTTCTGGAACTTGAGCATGAAAGGTGGGGGACGCATATGATGGTGCGTTATCATTGACATCAGCGATGTAGACCTTGACACCTGCATCTGTGTACCGAACCTTCTCAGATACGGCTCCGTCCGAGGCTCTGACCACAAGGTTATACAACGATGTAGTTTCACGGTCAAGACCTGCTGCTAAAGTTATAACTCCAGTGATGGCATCAATAGTGAACGCATTGCCTGTGTTTCCACTCTCAATAGCGAACGTAACCTCCCCTTGAGGGCCAGAATCATCGTCAGTGGCGGTCACGTTGGTAACACCTGCTCCGATCTGGAGGTCCTCTGAGATGCTGACGTTGTACAGGCCATTAACAGGGTCAAACACTGGAGAGTAGTCGTTGACGTAATGTACCTCAAATGGCGAGGAATCGACCTGGGTTGGACAGAGATGGTGATTACTAATAGAAAGATATATGGTAATGATCAGTTAAGAAGCATGCAACTAAAACGGTAACAAAGAAAGCTCAGTCAGAACTAAATCCCAGGCATCAGTGGGACCGTCAAATCCATGAAGCTTCAGATGTTTGTTTCATATCTTTAAACACTTCTCATAACTGCAAATAAGTCGCTCTTTCTGGTGTTCTCTGTACGTCATTATGGTGGAGGAAGGCATCATTAACGATGAGGAGCACAAATGTACCTTGCATTGAGCTTACATATCCTTTCACTTAGTCCTTGTCAGTATTTTCTGGTTAATATATGACAACAAAAGCCGCCCGGTCTGTGTACGAATACTAAAGTTGAGCTTGATGCGTACTCGTAGAAATGACTACAATTCCGAAGCCTGTTTATCAAACCGTTTGTTCTACACCCGAATCAGGACAACTGTCTTTGATCGTCTGCAAACAATAACGCCTCTGGATCTAAAAACAAGCTAATCATTTACAATTTAGGAGAGTTCTATACTAAACACCCATAGTAAATTTCCCACATCTACTTTGTTTTTTTTTTCTTTTACAATCACGGTTATACACTAGCCAAACTTTAAACCAAAACCTTGAAAAATAAATGTGTACACAAATGTTATTGAGTTGACTTAACTGACCTGGTGACCTTGGTTAGAAGAGAACTGAAGAACGTAACCAACTCCGTAGACCGAAATTGAAAGGTCCGTAAACTCGGCTCTCTCGTTCTGAACGGTGATGTTTCTGGTTCCATTCATCGTCCCATTCAGTTGTGATGGCTTGAGGCTGGCGGTAATGACCCATTCTCCCTTCAGATCACTTGCCCGCATGCCCGTTCCCACGTCACGCACTTCAACCACAGGTTGAACACCGAAGCTTTCTGATTGGTTAGCTTTGTCTGGTTGATTGACAACTTCAAGATAAAAGTTCCTGGCAGAGACGTTGAACAACTGGGATGTGATAGAAAGGCCTGAGTACGATGAAGGCGGATCAGTAATAACGGTGAAACGGATCTGGTGTCCAACTGCTACGTCGTAAAAATTCAGGTCCAGGAACTCTACTCTTCCTGTGGTAGGAACAGAGATTTTAGAAGTACCATTTAACACGGAATTATCCAGGTTGACCATGGTAGCGTTGATGAACCAAGACCTTCCACGCCATCCAATGTTGTCCACCAACGCATCTTGCTGCACATCGCGTATCTCTATGATTGGTTGACGGCCACAGACAACTGTGTCGTTGCAGTCTCCGGGCTGCTGTGCTACTTTCAAGTACAGCGCACGTTCACTAACGTTAAAGGCTTCAGAGTCGCCGCTGTATGTGTAGCGTGATGCAGGTTCAGTTTTTGCTTCAAGAGTCAGAACGTAGCCAGCTCCAGAATGGTCAATACTCAGGTTGGTAAATTGTGCAACACCAGCAACAAACTCGACTGTTGTGGTCCCGTTAAGATTTCCATCGTTAGCCTCCGGGCTTGAAAGGCTAGCAGTAAATAACCACTTTCTTCCTTTCCATCCCGTATTGTTAACAATGTCTCCGGTGGCAGTATCACGTACTTCAATAGCTGGCTGTTGACCAAACGGCACCGTTTCGTTTGCATCTCGCGGCTGAGTTGTGATGGTGAATTCCAGGATTCTCTCTTTCACCTCGAAGACTTGTGACGAGGCATTAAACTTCGCAGATGATGGTTTGCTTATAGTAAAGTCCAAAACGTAGTCTGTAGCGTTGTGGCTGATGCTTAGCTCGGTAAAATTAGCCCAGCCATTTACGAAGAGCACCGTTGTGTTGCCCTCTAGTTTTGCATCTGGATCACCTGTTCCGTTTCTTATGGAAGCAGTTACAGTCCACTCATTTAGCGCGCCATGCCCAAGAACAGGGACAATCTCGTCGGAAGCATCCAGAATCGTAAGCTTAGGATGCACAGCAAAAGGGACCGTCTCGTTGGCGTCGTATGGTTGCTGTACTACTACGAGTTTGACAGGAATTTGGAAGCTGATGATGCCTGCAGATTGGTTGGCTTCTTCTTGGGCCATTACCTGGTCATACCTCAAGGTGCTGTTATCTGTGATGTTCGATCCACCTTTCCAAAAAGAAGAAAGTAGTTATCTTTAGGTTACATTCTATGGCTGATGTTGTTGTTTATACTGAGGGGACAACCAGTTTTGACGTGATTAATGGGCCCTATTATGGTTCGTTTTATGCCGCAACAACTTAAATGTTCGTTTACTCTTCAATATATTAATCTTGTACTATATCAGCTAAAACACTTTTAAGCCTGGCCACCTGCACTCCAGCCAAAATCATAAACGTTATGTAAGGTATAATATAGGGTACCTGTTTCGTTTGTGGCCCTAACTCCTCCAGTTGGGTCGACAGGAGGTGGAATTGGGTCACTAACTCCGAGGGAGAGCACCTGCTGTCCAACACTCGCGCCCAGTTCTCCAGACTGAACCACCTCCACCAGCTTGTCAGTCGTTTTCTTCAGATCTTCGAATGACGTCACGTTGCTTGGTCCTTATGTAAAGACAAATGAAATGTGTGATTTACAATTCATTGGGAAATGAGGAATAAAAGAAGCATTAGATTTGCTATCGTAAAAGAAGACGCACTTACCCTGGGCTAGCTAATTATTTATACACTTCTTTGTAATAATAGCAATTACATGCGAAATTGTCATGACTCCAAAGATAACCCTGTCCCACCCCACTCCCCCATCCTTCCCCTCCCCCCACCCCTCCCCACGAGATTGCTTTGATTTACATAGAAATGTAAAATAGATGACGCTCGGGGAGGGGGTGCCTCGGGTCCCCGAAATAACGTTTTCTCCATATAAGACAATCTATTCTTAAGTCAATTCTTTGAGGTACCTACACGCGCCGTTATTATTCCTATTTAGGTTTCTTGAGGCTTTTATACGAAAAATATCATATTTCATACCTGTGTAATTCTGGAGTGCCGGAGATGGAGCATCAGTGGGCGAACTGGCGTTGCTGCTGCCATTCGAAGAGAACACTTCTTGTCCTTCGTAATCGACACTGGGGAGGGGAGGGTCTGCAATATGGATGACGATTTCCACGCCACCTGCATCTCGGCGGCGCCGACGACCCGATGCAGAAACCACTTCCATGACTCGGATGCGGTTTTCGGGTATTCCAAGAAGGTTTGCCAAGTTAGATACCAAGTTCTTTTCAAAGAATTCGTCCACAGGTACAGGTGGGAAACCAACTTGAACCTATATTTAACAAATTCAAGCAGTGGAGGTTATTTGAGTTACTGAGTGCATAATTGGGTATTGTTCTCTATAATTTCCTTGTCGTTTCAAAGGGTGCCTAGTTATTAAAGACATCCATTCAATCGAATTTATGTCTAATAAATCACCCCACAAACCACAAAATATGACTTTGATTTTTCGCTTTTCACTCGACCATTACCAATACAAAAACAAATAGATTCAATAGATTCACGCACTGAATATTAGCAAATCTTATTTTCCATTGAATGAACAAACGAAGACATAAATATCAAATTTACCTCAATAACAGGCACTGTTCTAATTTCCACGGGTTCGGGTCCTCGCACAATTATGAATAACGTACTCGACTTGCGATCAAAGTAGTTTGCGCCGCTGTGGCTGGTCAGCGGTGGCTCGTAATAATCCGCGGGGCCTCCGTCAGGAATGGGGAGAGTCTTAAAATCCTCTCCACTCAGTTGGGCGTTTGTTGGGTTTATGTACAATCCTGCGAATAAAGCAGTTATTACGTATTTGTTAGCAGTAGCGATTATAGTTTTGAATATGTCAGTTAAGAGCTGTGTCATACAGGATATTGAGTCTAACTGTACTCAAATGTCAACAAAAGGAGGACATATATTAGTCAACAGCGTTCATATACTAGAACTGTTATTGAAACTATGCCAATCTTTAGAACATCCAAATCTATTTTCATTCCATATTACCATTCCACAGAATTGTATTGAAGCATGAGGATAACCTGTAGGTAATATAATAAGCCAAATTCCTCCGCAGTGATTTATTTTTGTTTGGAACTGCGTGTCCAATAGATTCCCTAGTACTTTGATTCTCCAAAGAAGTGCAAGTGAGATTTCCAGGCTAAGGCATTGGGGGAAAACGTGACTTTTACATGTTGCAGGAGAGTGATACAAACGACAAAGAACATACCTTTACGATACACATCTTTCCGTTGTGGTCTCTGAAAGAAGATTCCTATCCTGACAGACTGGGATTCTTCACTATTTAGTAGATGGAAGCGCATATGCTGTGGCTCATTACTTGTCAGATACATGGAGTAATTACGCCCTGTAGCTACAATGCCATAGAAAGTTGAAATTCGTTCTTGACACGTGTACCCCAGACACCAACCGTGGTCCATTGGTCCGTTCAGTAGATTCACATAACCGTCGGCATTAAAAGCCACGGGAGACAATCGCCGAGTCTCGGTATCTTCGTCCATACTTTCAAATACCAACATCATGTGATCAATTGACTGACAAGAGTAAGCATTCCAACCTGAGATCCACTGGCACGTTGATTCGGTTTTTGTTCCCCGAACGATGCCCTTGTTTGGTAAAGCGTCGGCTACCGCGAGTTTGGTTCCGTCTGGTAATGTGAGTGCTGGCTTAGGAATGCGATAATCCCCTGTAACAAAGAAGTCAGAGAAGTTCAGCATCTTCCACTTTCTCTATTCTAACGTTTACCAAAATTGGCACACTATGAGGTTTTTTTTATTGAACTTCATTCTCGTACATTTTCTTACCACCTTAATTTTTTGGGACATCTTTAGTTATTCATAAATTAGAGAAAAAGGGAAAATTAGCAACTATCTGATGTAAAAAGAAGAACGAAAGATCAAATGCGTCTAGTCTTTAGAACAGCTAACTAGCCTTAACCGTAACCTTACTTCTCAGGCTGTCAACTGCTTCATATTCCCATTCCAAATTTTAGAAATACTTCTGAGTAGTTAACTACATTAATTAGCACTGTAACGTGTAACTAAATTGCTTTTGTGTATTTGTGCACTATTTTTCTATTAACCCTTTCGCTCTCACAAGATATCAGCTTCAAATTTCTTTCTCGGTTTTGGGCGCCTGAGATATATCATTCAATATGGAGAATATGGTTTTTGATAGTTTGCTCATGTTGAAACTGATTAAGCTATCCAATGCATACATTTTCTTCTTGAATGGCTGAGAGAGTTTTTGTCATGAGCTTGGCAGTGCAAGGGTTGAGTCGATGCTACTCTGGTTAGGGAGCCATGCATTTGTCTATGTTCGATTCTGCTCCCTTAATAGTTTTCCTGACACAATGCTTTGCGTTGCATAGAGCCGTTTTTGGATGACTGAGTACACTTCTAATCCTAGAGGCTGTTAGAAACATTTTCAACCAATTGGAAGCCAAAGTAATCTGCGTTTGGTTTTACTTTGAAGAAGAAAACAATCAGCAGTGAGAGAACACGCCATCGCCACTGGCTTTATTGCGTGAGAATATCGCAATCGGGTTTTTATTACTTTTGCTTTTGATTGGCCAAGAATGCGGCTTAACTTGTTTGCACTAAGCGGAAAGAAAATAAACGCAAAACCAAAGCAATCACACGATTACTTTCGGCAGTCATCCAAAAAAGGCTCTATCCGTGTTGGATTGTCTTTGTATCTGTGATCACTTCTGCTTTGTATGATTTCAAAGTTCAAAATTCAAAACATATCTTACCTAATCCGAATCGTGCATCTCCACCCCACTCATACTCGGCCTTGGAAATGAGTGTTCCCTTGACATTGCCCGTTAAGGAACCGTCCATATCCTTGATGAGGAGCTGACGAAACGCATCGCAGTCCATATCCACACAGTCTGACGGGTTGACCCACTTTAAGTTGGGTATCTCAAATAGCAGCTTCGAATCTTCTTGTACGTCATAAAATTGTAATCCTGTAAAATAAACTTTTTAGTAACCCTCGGACGTGAACGATGGTTCAAATATTATGCAATAACGTTATAAAGTAATATTTTTTTTCTGAAAAACTTCTTAAAATCTTTGGGAACATTTATTTAACATACTTCAAAAATAAGATAAGCAGAGTATGATCCAATGCCAGCTAAAGCCTGGATATTTTCCAGGTTATCTATGCAGCTGCTTGGGTTGCTTCACTTTTATTGTCAGTTTTTTCCCTTGGTTAATCACATTTTATTGTTTGAATAGGAAGTGCTCGCAATATAATACGTACTATAAACATAAAAAGAATGGTAAGTTGATCAATTTACACCAATCAATCACATGGTTCCCTACCTTTGACTTCAACAGGATGAATAATGTCTCCGATCCATGGATGTGTCATCATTGCACGATTTCTCCTCTGCGCACATTTCTGTCCAAAGTTTGCGAATGTAATGTTATCGTAGATAGAATGTCCATTGATTGCAGGATAACTCTTGGCTGATTCCCAGGGCATCGTTGGCCCTGCTGCTTTACTTGAACCAAAATAGGGCATGGCTATACCGACCCTAGCACCTGTGGGAGATAAAATACAGTTAATCCGCTGAGTGCAATCGTAAAGCAGATACCGATACAAGAGGGCTCTATAATAATACTATAATGGCGTAATGGAAGTCAATATTGTACGACTACTTCGTTACCACTAGTATAGAACATGTACTACCAAGCCAAAGTTCGGTAGTGACTTGAAATACGACGAATCACAGGACAAAGTAACCAACAAGAAAGATGAGTACAGAACAGTTGCACTTATTGTAAACTTTATGTGCTTCGGAATCCCACACTTGTCCGACTCTTATACACGTCTATATTATTCCTGGGTTGACGTCACGTTATTAACATATTTCAAGTTTAAACCTTTATAATTCATAGGCGCGACCTCCAAACCAAGAAATATTGTACTAATCAGCTAGCAATCGATTTTAACGGGGATCGCACATAATAAATACATATGCAAATGTTGACATTATAGGCACTCTAATATATACTAATGTGAATAAGTAAATATATTTGGCAAATAATATGGATAATTTCCCCCTCTTACCATTGGGTCCTCGCTTGATATCAAAAGAGCTTTTATAAGGCTCGTAAGCTTTCGGTACGACGTCGTCATCAGGACATTCGTGGCTGGGACTTGTCCCGACTACGAGACTGTTCATCACTTTAAAGAACTTGTCCGCGGTCTTATGCGATAGTGCGGTTGGACCCCATGTGTTTAGAAGCATACCAAATGTGTTATCGGCCACAATAACATTATCAATTATTATACTTGACCCAGGGTAGATAAACATGCCGTAGTGAAAGTTTCCCCAGGTCAGGAAACCAGAAATCTTAGAGCATTTTGGTTTGCCCTGCAGATAGCGGATATGAATTCCATGAAAGGCTCCATGGACCACATTGCCAAACCAGCTATCAGGCGTTTTGGAATCCGTACATTCCTCTCCATCCATCATGAATCCTATACGTTCACTTCCTCCAATAGCATTTCCTTGAAGTACTACGCTTGTTGCTTCGTGCACTTCAATAGAACCTGGCCACTTAAAGGCAGTAGGCTCTAATCTGCCCTTGTACGTTTGACTTGAAACTGTGTAGACTACAAGGTTATTGATCAGGCGGTTTTCTTTTCCAGCCACTCGTATGCTCGCACCCACGGTGTGATGAACGACGTTGTCTTCTATTTCCAGTGAATTGGTGCCAAAGACACCAATTCCAGTGTTAAATCCATTGTGCATCGCGTTTCCTCGGATGTACGAAGTATTTCCTTCGACGTCTCCAATATCCAAGAAAGCCAACGAGAACCTGAGGGTAAAAATGCGAAAATTTTAAAAAGTAGTCCAGAAAATACTGCATAAACTCCTCAATGTTCTGAGTATAAAAATCAAAAGCAAAGTTTTTTCTGCGATTATTTTCACAAAAGTCTCGCAAATGTTACTTTAATGTAGTTTCCGCCTTACCTTGGATCGTAGGAATCTGACCATCCTTCTTGACCACAATGGTTGAATTCCACATTTTCGACTCTAGCACTTCCCCGATACGCAAGGCCTCCGTCAGAGTAGTAACCCACCAATACGCGACACCCGAACGACTGATCGCTCAGACTTCCAACAGAATCCTCCGCTCCTTCGATGACTATGTTTCTTGTGAGCAAACCTACCTCTGCTGCTAAGGTGTAACTCCAGTTACCTGCTGTGTGCGATTCGCCTCGATGTTTGAATTTGAGGGGGCCATTCAAAGTTAGATTGCGTCTGTCGCTCGATATTGCTGCGATTCTGAATTGTTCTGTCTCCCTTGACTCAAAAGACGTGGAAGCTATGACTATTTCCTCGCCAACCTTCCAGTCAACAGGCACCTGAAGTTTAATAGAAGATTCTCCAGCATTAACAGTAGCGGCGAGGCGAGTCCAATACACATTCTTCGGTAATCCGTGCAGCCACAAGAAGCCAAAAACTCCTATTGCTTTGGCACCGACGTTAGGACCGTTGTTTACAGGAAGGTCAGGGGTATCCCAGTTTCCACGAAGACTTATCAGAACATTTCCAGGAAATGGTTCGTCTGGCCACCCTACGATAAGTCCACCACGGATAAATATAAGTGAAGCATTGATGACAAAGTTAAGTGCTGGATCTGGGTTAATCTCCAGCCTGCCATATATGTACAAGTCATTCAAAGAAGGAATTTCTATGTCCATAACCATATACCAGTCTGTCAAGATCATAACATCATCCCCTTCCACTGGGAGAACCCCACCGTAGCCTCCATACAATGGAGTTGTTCCGGTCCAGTGTTCAGGTTTAGACCAGTACTGAACCTTTGCCGGTCGACCCTTGGGGGGTGGAGGTGGGGTGGGCACAATGCAGTCCAGGAAAAAACATCTATACACAACCAAGTGCACTGGTCGTGGTTCTACATTTCCATTATCGGTGATCGGAGCGTTCTTTCCTGAAGCAATGTATGTGAGCACTTTGGTTTCGTTGCTAAAGCTCCACGAGCCATGAGGTGAATCAGGTGAGGGGATAACATCGGTCATGTTCTGAAAAACGCCCGTGATAGTAAAGTGGTCTGGATGCTGCCTTAATTGGTGGTTTATACGAACGTATTCGTCATTCTCGAATTCGTAGAATTTCCCAGTATAGGAAATGTTAGTTATCTGAGTGCCATTTTCGTAGATCATCTCGTAATCTTCACCGACAATAAATGTTGCCTGCCATCCCAACGGGTGTGTAACTCCTTTCTCGCTATACGGAATTTTGTCAGTGCCAAAACGATTTTTTATAAGTACATTCTTCGAGTGGAGAGACTGCGGCGATGCATTATTCCAAGAGAATCTTTTGAAGGTAAGGGTCCCATCACAAACACTTCCAGGATGTTCTCCGTAGCTGTCAATTGCTGAGGAGCTGCAGGGTCCCGGGGGTAGGTTCTCATTCGTTGGTACGACGCTTCCCCCTGGATGACCTGACAGAGTTCCATCAAGATCATAAAACACCGTTTCATGATTCCACTGGAACGCGGTTCGTCTGGGAGAGTTTACCATTTTGATTTTTTCAAAACGATGACCGAAACCTCCACGCTTATTGAACTCCTTGCACTGGGCACATGCCCTGAAAGCTGCGCAACCAGACATGTCAAAATTATAAAAGGTGACATTCGATACGAGAAGGCGAGATTTCTGTGGAAGCCTGATGCCTGCTTCCGTGCAGTGTCTGTTGCTTACCACTTTCAACGGCAGATCTTCGCTTAGTTTGCTGTGGCCTACGACAAGAATATCTTTTACAAGAGGCCCTCCCCATGGAGCGTCACGCGTATCAGCAAACACGTACTCAATCCCAGCAATGTCATTATCCAACACTTTGAAATCAACCATTTGAACAGCGCCTACTTTCACAGCTTCAGCTCCACGCATGTTGTTATAAGCAATGAACTTCTCGAATACTGCAGGTTCGGCAACAACAGCATCGCACCCTCCACCCTTCATCGGATGGAACACAGGGAATACCCACAGTCCATAGCGACCAAACGAATGCGCACTGTTGTTATAGAATTCTTTCATTGGAACGTTTCTCGGGCAAACATCTGGCACGAAGGATGGTCCATCTGGATGTTCAAACATTTGATACCAGAATCCAAAGTGACTACCGCCCGCTGCAGCATTATGTCGCACAGTGTTATTTGCGTTCGTGACCCAGTACGTAGCTGGCGTGATGTCCACATTAAGCGCTGAGCTGGACGCGGTAACGAAAATTCCCAGGTTATATTGAACGACATTTCCTGTCTCGATGCCATCCTCCATGAAATACGCGTTGCCTCTGATATCGAATATTACATTGTGTTCAACAAGCAGGTTGTGGACTCCATGCATAGTGACCGCGCGGTTAAAACTGTGGTGTATCGCACATCCACGAACGTACGAACCAGCGACGCTTCCACTCATATGGAAGTGGATTGGATAGCGGCCAAGACGGAAAGCCTGTCCTGCATGTCGTATTTCAGTGTAGCTGAACCGAGCTTTTACAAGGTCACTGTCTTTCTCGCGTGGATGAATCATAATCTGTACGCCAAATTCGTCACTTCCAACCTCTTCGCCAAATTTCCCTTGGAAACAAGTCTGCGTCTGGAACTGACCTGGAGCGAAGTCTTCCGGACACGCCTCGATTTCTGACGTCCATTCGTCATGCACCGATCCTTGGACGACAACGTTACGTGAGAGTAGTCCAACTTCTCCACGAGTCTCGACCACGAATTCTCCAAAGGTTTGTATCATTGATGCATGACTATATTTTAGGGCAGAGCTTAGTGTTAGGGTTTTACCATCATTGGACACCTGTATAATTATGGCTTCTTCATTTTCTCTCTGAGACTTTCCAGTGGCGGCTAAAACTATTTTGTCTCCGGGCTTCCATGTAACAGATAACATTAGATGTATCTGATTTGTTCCCGCAGCTGCAGTAGATGCTAGATGTGTCCATGTTATTGGGATGTGTTTGCCGTGCATATCCAAGGTTCCTTCACGCAAAGCGATCCCCTTGGCTCCAAACACGGGTAGTTCTTTAGAGAGGACGTGACCATGCATGGTGATAGTAGCTTTATGTTCGAAAGGACTATCCTCCGTCCCGATTTGGAAAGTTCCTCCTTCTGTGATGAGAATGTATTCGGCTTGGAGATGTATGTCCTTCTCATCATCGAATATGAATGTTCCACCTTTGATCAGGAGAATCTTAAGAACCTCAGTGTCTGTATCAAGCAGCATTGTTTGTCCCTTTTCGATTATTGCAAAGTCACCTGCAAACGACATTGATATAATTAAATTACTAGTAAGTTTGATATCAAAACTCTATAAAAGCAAAGATTAAACATTTACAAGTTAGCATTAGGATATTGCAATCAGCTCTAAATTTGACACAATTAGTGATTTGTTTTCCAATTCTTTAGAAAAAGAAGTTTTTTTTCACACTTGGAACAAAATTGTTGACACACTACCCCACCCTACCCCCCTACCCCCCATCTCCCATCGATTGTTGATCAAATGGCTGTTAGGATCAATACACGTATATTGCTGAAACTTCTAAATCAAAAGCAGTTTTTTCTGCTACTAAATAATGATTCTGCACACTGTCATTATGTCGCATTTATGGAATTCATGGGTCAACACACTTTCCCCAATCGTGTGGGGGTATTTTCGATTCCTCCAGTTTTTCCTTCAAAATAAAAAACACTAATAATTACGATAAAAACTGCGAGAAACACTGGGTACTATATTTATTTTGGCTGAAATGTAAGTCTCTATTATCTCAAGCTAGAACTATTCATTGGTGTAAAACCAAGTTACAATAGGAAGTTTAAGAAACCCAGGACGGCGACGGCAACGCGAGGAACCAAAAAATAGTGTTTCTGTTTTCCCTATGTCTTTGTAATTTTGCCTATTCTCAGGTTGCTCAATTTGTTCCGTTTTTGCCGAGGTTCTATTGATTTCATCGTTCCCTACTAAGAAGAACGACTGTCGTTATTTTACCGGACTGTCGTCCACGTCCTGACAAGGACGTAAAAAAAGAAGCATTTGAAGTCGCACGTGAGAGCACGGCGACCCCGAGAACATGTCAATTTCAGATATTTACGTGCTTCTTTTGTCTTCTGTGATTAGTTTTATTGTTTCACCGACGTTGCCGTCGTCCTCTCGCGTCCTGTATCTTAAAGTCCCTAGTATTTGATTCAGGGCGCGCCCTACCTTTTCCCGGCGGATTTTTGTTTCCCCATGAAAACTTTGATGACCAGACGTCGACATAGTAGAAATCAGCATCATTGTCAACAGCTTTTCCTTCATCGGCAACGTCAACACGAACTTTGGTTTTAATCGTCCGGTTATGAGCGCCAGTCACACACGTTATCTCAGAAACTGTCGATGTCTTAATAACGCAAGGTGTTCCATCAATGGTTACCACATTATCATTAGCGTTGGTACCAAATCCAGATCCGGTAATTGTGAGCTCCACTCCACCGCCTGTGCCACCTCGTCGAGGCGAAACGGAGGTAATAACGGATGTTTTTGATGAGAGATAACTGAAGCCATTCACCTGTGTGTAGTTTTCTCCAGACCTCAGTGTTATGTCTACGTCACAGGTTTGATCACTGGACACGCCAGAGGTAAACAGATCACTTGACGGTACTTCGCAGGACAACTCCATACTAGTGATGCTAGAATCCAGATCTATTGGGCACACCTTCCCGCAAACTCTCACGACTGCCAATGGACTAAATCCGTTGCCTTGAAGAGTTATTGTTTTTCCTCCTCCATAACCACTATCAGATGGTGAAATGGTGTTAATTTTTAGTTCGTACCGAAATTTGACACTTGAAGTAGCCTTTCCCTTTCCAGGGACGTTAACATTTACGGTATAACGTCCAGCTTGCTGTGTGGAGAGAGTGCAGGATATCGATCCAATGGAAGCACTGGTAACAATGCAAGGTGCTTCACCTACATAAACTGTGACCTGACCAGAAGAGGCATCCAATTTTGATCCTGAAATTGTTATAGTATCTCCTTCTTTACCAGTTCTTGGAGATACAGAATTGACCTCCGGAGTAGCTGCGGCAGTGTAAGAAAGCGTCACTTCGGGGAAATTAATGCCGTTAGTTGTAATTTTGACTGCTGCTTGACCTGCAGAATACGGTGGAGTAATGCATTCTATTTCGCCATGACTGATGTTTTTTACTTGACATACCAATCCTCCAATCTTCACCTCGGTGCGATCTGCCTCGGGGTCAAATCCGTTTCCAGTGATCTTGAGTCTTAATCCTCCTTCTTTGCTGCTTTCTTGAGGAGACAGTTGAGTGACCTTCGATTCACTTGTGACAGTTTGGTTAGACGAATCGTCAAATACAGCATTTCCTTTTCCAAGTATTTTCACGACGGCTTTTTGCTGACCTGCTACAAGCCCCCTCACTTCGCATTTGATTTGGGTCGGTGTTGCCTCTTTCACATCGCACACTTCGCTACCAATAGTGACAGCCACGTTGGACGGGTTTCCGTCGAACCGAGATCCAGAGATGACAAACTCTTGCGCGGGACTCGAAACGGTCGTAGGTTGTAAATCTTGTACAATGGGGGTCTGATTATCTTCGAATGTAAAACTGCATTTAGTTTGATCAACGTTAACGCATTCACTTTTCAAGCCTTTACTCTGCACTTCCACCAGTTGACTACCATCTGGAACAGCTTGTGGAATATCCAAAGAGCAAGTTAGGCTAGTGTAAGTCACCGAAGTGACTTGGCAACCAATCCCACCTACATCGACAGTATTGTCTGAAATAGAGTCGGAAAAACCAGAACCAGTGATGGTGAGTACTGTGCCACCTCCTTTGGATCCCGTGTTAGGGGAGACTGATGCAATACTCGGAGAGAGTTCAAAAGTGACTTTCGCATTCTCAGCCGGCAAAACTATTGCATTTCCTCGATTGCGGACGTTCAGCGACACTGGGTAAGGCACTCCCAAAGGTGGCTCAGTAGACGCGTCAATACGGCACGTTAATGTAGTAGCATTACTTGAAATAACTTGGCAGTTGTGATTTCCAAACTTGGCCTTGTTATTAGAGAGGGTACTACTGAATCCTTGTCCTTTTATTGTGATAATTGTTTCACTTGTCCCCAGACTTGGCGTGACCTCGGTTACCGTTGGAGTATTGCACTCCCAGAAAACAAAGTTGAAGCCATTGTTGGAATCTGACGGAGGGCGTGTAGCGTTACATGAGCTGATCGCACTATGTTCATTAGCACAAGGTGAAGAGTCCGAAGAGTACTGGGCCTCGTGACCTTTAGAGAAAAACAATAAACAAATAAGAAAGATTCAGTGTGTGGAGGGTGAGTGTGTGCGTTAACCCTTTCGCTTTCAAGGGTGATCAACTTCCATTTTCTCCTTCAATTTTTCACCAAAGATATATCATTACAGTATGGAGAATTTGGCTTTTGATAGCTTGCTAAGATGACAGCTGACTGAAGTATCAATTCCCCCCACATCTCTCACAACTTTTCTTCTTGGATGGTTGGGAGAATCTGCGCTTTTAACTTGGGAGTGAAAGGGTTAATACTTTGTTGTTGCAATTCTTTGACATGCGAGAGAGAGGCAAAAGTAAAAATCAAGAAATAGAGCATTCTGGGTTAATTTCATGATCGTTTGTCTTTTATATGTCCTGGGTAACAGCAATACGTTTCCAACAACTTGCTACAGGTGCACTTGGAAAACTTTCATTATATTTCGTTTTAACTTCAACCACACTGCCCTTGCTTCTGACGGGTTATATTCAGCCTCTATCCACCCAAATGTACTTTGACTTAGTAGATTTACTTAATGTTAACTTGATCTTTCTTGTAATCCACAAGCTTACCTGAAACTGACACCTTGATTTCATTCACTACCGAACGCAAAGGGTCGACCACGACTTTCCCTTTCATGACAATCTCTCCCTCTGGATCAACAGGCCCGCTGGTGTATTCATAGGTTCCAGGCCTCATGAACCTGTGAAGGAAACTTCCCGACAGACCTCGCGCACTTTTTAGCACCTTGCCATCATCAGTTGGTAACTCAACACCAAACGTCACCACGGAGAGTGGCTGCCCGGCCCATTTCCACTGTAATAAATAAGTTGTGCGTGATGTACATGAGACTTCTAAAAAGAATAATTTTCCTTAACACGCAGGCATATGTTTTAAAGCATAAACATTTGAACTGCGGTCAGAAAATGACCGTGAGCTATTTTATAAACAGTTAAAAGCCGGACTGGTTTCGGTGCTATCTTCGCTACGGTACTTTCGAAGTTGCTTCGTACCGGTGAATATCTGTTTCTATCTCTTCTTCCATCTTTTGCTTTGAAACCTACTATTTGGCTTTTAGCCTGGTTAGTTATTATTGGTTAGCCAGGTATTGCTTTTGCCCTTGATTGGACAAGAATGTTTCTAAACTTGTTAGGGCTAATCGGAAAGCGGAGAAAACGCAGAACCAAAGCAATCACACGATTACGTTTTAACATTCATGCGACAATACAGAACACTGAAAACTACTTATAGCCGACATCGCAGTGCACTGCACCAACTGCTATTTAGTTCTCTGCAGTGAAAGATCATACATACTTGTACTGAATCTCCAACATGAATCTGCACCACAGCAGGAGACCAGGCGTAACCAAGGCCAAATTCTTTTCATACGGAGAAAAAAAACAAAACTTTATGACCTCAGGACAAAATTTCACACACTATCCAACTCAACAGACACTAAAACGGGGCGTGGTAGCTCCCGTACCCTAAGATTGATTAGGACGTGTACACTTATGTTCATTCATTGCAGTGTAAGTAGTATGCAAGAAACAATGTTTGAAGTCAGTTACAAATTAATTACCTGAGTGAACACCAGAGTTGTCGACCTGGGCCGTGGTGAAAGTGCTAACGGTTTCACAAACCACTTGAGAAGAATTAACGCTCGTAATTTGGCATGTCCGACCACCAACCGTCACTTGGGTATCACCATCCGTGAATCCCTGGCCAGTAATGGTGAGCTGTGTTCCACCAGCGACTGAACCAACCAAGGGACATATGCTGCTCACCCGCAAGTCGTACTCAAAGTTGACCTGAGACGAAGGAATAGCTGCGTACCCTTTGTCTGGTATGAACACCCTGACGCTAACCTGGCCAGCCCCCTGAGATGGGATCCGGCAAAGCACTTCCACATTGGTGATAGACTCAATCTCACACTTTGCGTTACCAATGTAAACTTCTGCATCGTTGCTGGTGCCAAATCCCGAACCAGAAATAGTAAGGATGTCTCCTCCCTTGACCCTTCCTTGCTGAGGACTAATAGCTGACACAGTGGGCGTCAAACTGCTGTTATAGCTGAAAGCACTGCTTGCCTTAGCACTGCTGGCACCGATGGTCACGTCCACATCCACAGTACCAGCTGAGTGATTAGTTGTCCTGCATGTAATGAGGGACATTTTTACGCTTAGGACATCGCACGTAGCGCCATCCAAGGAAACCGTTACGTCTTCCATAGAATGTCCGAAGTCACTACCATTTATGGAGAGAACGCTGCCTCCGGCAGTGCTGCCACTACTTGGTGAGACTGAGGATACTTCGATGGTGTACGTGAATGTAACTGGTTGGTCATTAAGGGCATATCCCTTGCCCTCTACCAACACTTTGACTATGTGTGTCCCTCCAGGTCCATAGTCTGAGAAATAAATTTGTTAATGGTAAGAAACAAACGCAAACATCAGGTTTACTTGTATTGCAGCAGTACAGTGCAAAACAACAGTAAACCGCTACTTGTATCTGCTAAAGTCAAAAACTGTCAACAAAAGCATTGGATTTCTAATAAACATTTTTTATTTGTTTTCAGCGATAATTGCGAGATCATCACCAAAAAATGTCACCGATATAGACAGAGTGGTTTTTACAGTCGTTAACCAAAGTAATTTAATTACAGCGTAATCACCAATACTTGCAATTACCCAAAAATCAAAGCGATTGGATTTACGTTGAAAAAGATCGCATTCGGGCTTTATATTTGTTACCAATGGACCAAGAATGCTGCAAAACATGTTTGTTCCAAGAAGTGCGGTAAACGAAAACCCAAAGCAAGAATGCGACAAACGTCACTCAACAGTCATCCGGAAACCGCCGGGGGGACTCCCACATAAAAATGATGGGAATACTCGTCGGGCGTGGTTTGATCTTATTTTGATCCCAAAAAGGTACCAATAAAAGCATACCAAGAATTTAAAGTTTCAATGCCGTCATAAAGATAATATCATAAAGCACTTTATCATTTGCCGTTTTCAAACAGAAAAAGTTCATTCGATTGAATGGTACCCCGTCAAACAAAAATGTCAGCGTTTGATGTTGAGCGCCGTAAGCGGTAACAAAACCTGTGATTTTGACCCCTAAGAGGTACGACGAGCGTCCCCGTCCACTTTTTATATGGGATCCCCCCCCCCCCCCCCATCGGCTTAAAGTCTTTATTTCTCTCACCTGCGAGACACTCGATGTTGGTCTCAGAGCTCTGTTGGACAGAACACGGAACACCCCCAATCGTCACGCTGTTCAATTCGTTACTTGAAGCGAACCCGGTGCCAGAGATGGTGACTACGGTGCCCACACCAGAAGGACCACCAGGACCAGATGTGGGACTGATCGATGTGATAGTTGGAGAATCAGAGTAGGCGAAGGAGCAGTTTCGTTTGAAACAGGAGCCCACAATGCCATTAACTGTCACAACAACCTATGCATTAAATAAAAGAATGTGGTTGGGAGTTCAATAATACACGTGATGCTCATAAGCTCTGGATTGGTTCAAAGATTTGCTTACGATCCGCATTCAATCCAAAAAGTTCTAGTTTTACTTCAAAGAATAAACAATCAATCAGTAATCGCTTTTTAAGTAATCATATACCTCTGGCTCTGCTGACGGCATCCTCAAGAACTCTCCCGGTATAGGGCCAAGAAACAGGTGACCGTCTACCAGTTCTTTTACATCAATAGATGGCTGGTTTCCAACAAGGTTTGTGCCGTTAACAATCAGCGGGAGATGGTTTCCACCTTTGCTCATCCATGTTATCTCCCAGCAATAAGCAGAGCAGCTGCCAGACCGCTTAACTTGCAAATCACCGACGTCGAAAGTTTCCTCCAACACTTCTTTGAGTTTTTCTTCAGAAATATCTGCTGGTATAGCTGTCGTAGAAAACGCGGGGTTATAATTTATACATGCGCGGCGAATGATGAAAATCTCATGATTGTGGATACTTTATAGGTCTGGACTTTAGTGCACACCAGTCAAATATCAAAGTGAAAGCAAATTGTAAACGTTAAGGCTGTTCAAAGAGATTCTTCCTCAGCCACCGAGTGGCGGAGTGCAGTGTGCGGTCAGTGGTACCTGGCCCAATTTGTGCCGCTAAGATAATCCTGGCTTAGGTTTGAACATTTTTGTCTCAGAGTGTATTGTATTGTGTTATATGTACAGAAATTTTCTATTACAATTTCGAGCATTGACAACTCGATAACCGGAAAAAAATCTTGTGTCGAGACAAATTATTTATAGTTCTTTATTTTGCACCAACTCAATGCTTTTATCAAACTCCTACTTTTCAATGGTGCTGCACACATTTTGAACACATCAAGCGATCGAAAACCCTCACATATTCCCTTGGCATGTGCTCCTTGATTGTTCAGGGTTACAGGTGCTCAGTCAAACAGGGAAAACGAAATAAATTACAGAAGCAGTCCTTCTTGTTCTAGCCCCCCCCCCCCCCCGTTCATTGAACGACAAAGAAAAGACTATGGGGGAGGCTATTCTTGTTCCGCTACACTACTGATTCTTTACAGCAAACCTAGTAAGACTACTCACCATCACTGACTTTGTTCTGGTACGTCAAATAAAAGCTTCCACTCACAGGAGGAGAGGCGGATTGAGTTCGTCTGATTGAGATTACTGAGTTAAGTCCAATGCCACGAAACGTAATGGAGTCGTTGTCGTTACCACCAATCTCTTCTGCATCACTGATGAGAATCGGGGGAAGGCCGCTTCCACAGTTGGCGGGAACCATCGATATTTCCCATTCGGATCCAGTCTTCGTCACGTCAAAATCTTCAATCACGAAACCACCGGGCTTGGCAGCTGCTCTTGTACGATCCACTGCAAGGAATAAACAGTTTATACCGTCAACAGTCTAGCCAATGAACAACCAATACAAACCCACGGAAAAACGTTATTGACGTCACTTCCGTTGGTCAGCGTTCGTCGCCATTACTGTGTAATTCGGTCGAGGTAAAATTTAATCAAGTGTGCAAGCCTCGTTTTTCTTGTGCACAACTTATGCTATAAAACATGTACCGAACTAATTTAAAGCTGAGTATCGAGTCTAAGTCTTTTATATTGGTTGGCTAAGTCGCGAGGATTTACGAGCGTAAAACTGAACTACAACATCCACAGTCTTGTACAATAACCTCTGACTCAAAAATAAAGTTTCCGCCGTGTCGTTATCGAAGCTATTTACAGCACGTACCATAAGATTGCTCGCTGCCGATCCAGATGTCATCTATATAGAAGTCTTCCTCACTTTCGGGTTCTTTCTTCACGTAAATTCGGTCGATGTAAACTTTGGATCCACTGGAAATTATCGACTGGAACCAAGTATCTTCTTGAAGTTTGGCTTGAACGTCCACACAAGTATGACTCCAACGGTTTAGTGGCTTCTCGTCTGTAAATGAGTAACTTCGCCAGATCGCAGACTGGTGTCCATTTTTGTGTTTGTACTTGATGTAAAAGGTCACATAGGTATGGAAAGGGCCTCTGAACGCGAAGCATACCTGGAAAAAAGAAGAGGAAATATTTTCAATCAACTAAGCAATGACAGTGAACGAACGCATCGTATAGTAGATCCTTTAAGATAATAATGGCAGCAATAATCTTTGATGGGAATCCTAACCATAGTTCTTTCATTGCGCTATCATTTAAACATCGATTTTGGAACTCCTCAATTCACACGAGAGTGGAAAAAACATATTCCACTTTAGTTGAGTCACTATTACTGGAAAGTAGGCTCTACAATATTCCAATTACATACAGTATTTTGCGCAAATAATGCGGCTGGCTGGGCATTTTATCCGAACATCCGCGCGGCATTTTCAAACGCCCAACTGCTCGGTGTACACGACGTAATTTTGCAACGTTTAGCTTGACTAATGCGCGATTTGCACAACTTAAACACTGATGCATTTTGAACCACTTTCCTATTACTAAGCTTTCACAAGTTCAAGGCAATACTCCCAAATTACTCCCAAACAATCATCCATAACTGTATTAAGTACGCATATTATGTACCCTTTACGCAGAATGCTCCGTGGAGTCTGCAGGAGTTCCAAATTGTGACGTCACATTTTGCCAATCTTTCCATTCGAACCTCTAAGCCACATCATGGGCTATACACAGCCGCTGCTAGAATGTGTGCAAAATTCCGAATTGCTAGCCCTACTGAAAGCAAAGATACAGAAGTTTAAAGTTCCAGATAGTCCCACACTAAACTCTCTTATTTAGCATCAGCTCTAAATCAAAGGAACCGACACTAAATAAGAGGGTTTAGTATGAAGCAATTTGAACTTCAAAAACCCATATCTCAGCTGTTCAATACCGTAGAGAGCTATTTTTTTGTGTGAACTTTTTTCAGATAGAACATTCCGAAGATTTGGACATTTGTATTTACATTATTTCAGAAAAACTATTTTTGTGACGTCATCACTTTGGCACTCTATAAAATTCGGAAAGAAGGGAGGCGATTTTTTTTAATTTCTTTTTAAGCAACTAAAATTTAGCCATTCAGAAAAAGTTTCACTCACCCATTTAAACTGATCGACAGAATAGGCTTGGTATGGGATTCCTTTTCTAACCTCTGTCTTTGATGCTCTAAATATGTAACTTGGATTCATGAGAGCGAATCGCCCACAGTGCGATTCCACTCGTGAAACACGCTGTCCGTACTCTTTTCCAATTACCTCTCCCTCGAAATCTTGGAAGAACATATAACTCTTTGACTCTGCGTGAGTAAAAAAATATCAGGTGAGCTTAGTAGAGCGGTTGCCTGATGACTGTCGTAAACCCATAACTAAAGTATATATAGCGCTAATCACTAGATAAGGCTGTATAAAACAATTTTAACCAATAAGAAGCTAACATAATTTGCGATTGGGTTTACTCTGAAAATGAGAATTGCTTGCGCGTGAAAATCGCAATCGGGTTTTGCTGTTTTTTCTTTTTTTCCACTTAGTGATTGGCCAAGAATCAAAAAGTGTCCCAAACGTAAAGCCTAAGTAATCGTACGATCATTCATAAATCAGAATACCGCTGTAATACCCAGACAAAACTGCACATAAGATATGAATGATTGAAGCAGGACATCTCTGAAATCCGATTACCTTTTTTCATAAAGCTTTACAGTTTTAAAGCATCCCCCTCCCCCAAGGCAAAGCGCTCTTATACTGCTTGTCCCCCACCCCTCCCCACCTTAACCTATGTTCACAAAGACGCCGCGGAGATACGCTCTTGACGTCACTTCCGTTGGCCAGCGATTTAGTTGCCATCACTATCTAACTTCATCTAATCCAAGGTAGATTTTCAAGCCTCGTTTTTCTTGTACACGACTTGTGTTATAAAAAATGCATTGAAATAACTTGCAGCTGAGTATCAAGCCCTAGTATTGAGTTTTTGCGAGTTTTTGAGGCTTTACGAGCGTTACACTGTAACTGCAAAATCTACACTTGAATCCAGAGTTTTGTGCAATGACCGCTGACTCAAAAATAAGGTGACCGCACGGTCGAAAAATCAGCTTCATGTCCTGAACGTCGTTTGTCGACAAATTTAGACCAAAGAAGATAGAAGTGAACTTACTTAAAGTTGGGCTGTAGGTACATGTCACTGAAAACATGTCCTCTATCACAGCTTTGATGTTGTCTAGACTTGATCCTGGCTTTAACGGCTTAGAGACTACGCCACCGTAACTGAGGCTGAAGTCGTCTGATGAACGTCCTTCTGTGACTCGTGTGATATTGAAGAAAGGCGAACCCTCGCTTCCAAGCTTGCCCTCCAACAAAACAGTACTTCTTGGATCAGTGAAATTGAAGACCACCTTGAAGACACAATTCCCATCGCCTCCCAAAGTGATGTTTGTGACAACAACATGGCCGCTTTTTGTTATGCTTTTCAAGCTGTTTAGCTCCTCCTCCAGGGTCGTAGCGTTTACATTTCGTGGCAGAAACCCGGTCTCATGTTTCCCATAAATCAGCTTAAACGTCTGGTTGCTAACTGATGCACATTGCTCTATCTTGATCTCCTGTACTTCTAGTATCGTTTCGCCTTCAGTCCAGTTACCAACATCAATCACCTAAAATTTCAGACAAAACATTGTCAGTTACCAAAACTCTGAAATTAGAGCAGTTTTCGGATCACATTCGTAAACCAAAACCAAAGCAATTTCATCGCCAATCACAGAGGCAGTAAGAAACACTTACAAGGGATTTCAATTCCTCATACAACCTTTCCGGGAAGTCAAACTTGTACACTTATCAACTTAGATAGCTCGTAATCAAATAAATAGAACTTATGGTAATTTTAGGTCGCTATAATTTACTTCAAGCATTACCTTCACTTAAGCAATGTTTAATGAAACCTAAGTTTGTGATCATTCACTCTCAATGAATAAATTCTAAAAGCAATGTTCAATTTCAATTCCTGAACTATCAAAGAAGCCTAAAGTTGTAACCACTCCAATGAAAGCTCTCGATGAGTATATTCTACCAAAAAAGCAGTAAAAACTAAAGCATGTTTTTGCATTTTGAAATTTGACTTTGACAGAGAAACAAGGCAAGCGAGGAAAGAGGAAAACCAGGAGAGGGAAACGTTGTCAATTGAGAATGGCCTGTTGTGATATTGTTCCAAGAAATGGTCGCTGCCTGCAGTTACTATACGAAGTGTCGTGTTCGGATAGCTTCAATTTAGTTATGTTTATCTACAACGCTTTCATCACGTACAACACAAGAAACAGCAAACTGAGTAAGTAATGGGCTTACATGCAACAAAGCCAGGCTCAATACTAACAGTAAACTACTTCATTATTTCTTAGTAGAGAATTTCACCTGTATATCTCGGTGTACGACAGACTTTGTGCATATCCTCTGTTTCTCGTCGACAGCACTGCCGACTGTGGCGTGGGAGTGCTTTGTTGTATCCATGGCTACACCAATGTGCACGTGATCACCTCCTGCCCAGTCCACGTGGTATGCCTCCAGGTAGTAAGGTTGTCCTTTTTTGAGAAAGAATCTTGTAGACTTTTGCTCATTGTAGGTGTTCCAATTGTTGGTCCAGCTAGGGCAGGATGCCACTTTAGTCTGGCGATAACAAATGAGAATTATTTAGAGATCTAAAAATGCCACCAGCAAGAAAATATGTATATCGAACGCCGTAGAGAATATGTTGGATATTTTGTGTTGGATATATTGGTTATCTGATAAAATAGTTAGTTCTCATGTGGACCATTAATCCACCCTAAACCTACGAGCCTCATTTCACCCTGTCATACCTTGTTTAATCAATATTTTGTTATTGTTCGTTTTATTTTAAATGGCAAAGCAGCCTAACATACGAGTGCCGTGGCTCTATCCTCTATCACAAACGCGCTGCATAATGTGGGAAATAGAGCTGTTTTCGGATGACCTTCGTAAAGTAACTTCTATATTACGCATGTAAGGCGAATCATAATGTGGAAAATCTGAACGCTGTAGTAGCAAGTGTTAGCTGGCGTTTCCAGTGTGAGCCCTTCATCAAAGCAAGAAGCACTAATTGGCGATTAATTTTACTTTGAAGAATAAGAAACCAATGAGGTATCGTCCCTAAAATGCTGCCATACTTGTTCGGACCACTCCAAACCCACAGCAATGCAGATCCCAAGCAATCACAATCCCAAAACGGCTCTATCGTCACAAGTTATTTTCTTAAAATGAAGCTTTCTTTTACCCAACTTCCTTCCGGGCGAGGCAAAAGCCTGGGAACGAGGTTGCTTTTTACCTTATCCGAAGAATTTCCTGTTAGACTCAAGTGCAACTCGCTGCTGTCATCGGACCGAATGTAGAGCCTGTAATAATCATCCCATGGCGGTACAAAGAATCCAGTGATCTTGGATGAGTACCCCGAGGTCTTGTTGAACGAGTGAACCAAAGGGGAGCCAGCCTCCGTTAGGTATTCCGTGTGATAATCCGGAGCAGAAGGCTGGAGATTCGCGATGTCCGGGAGGTTTGATTTTGGTGTTTTTTTCCATATCTCACGCAAAAGCCCACGTGATCCTGTGAAGTACACATTATAAGTTAATATTTTCCGTTTCGTTACAGAGCCAATCGCAGAAACCGTAATATAACTCATGCAACCAATTAGAAGCTGTGTTAATTCGCAATTGGTCGCACTTTGACGAATAGACAAATCTCTCTCCATGACGGTCCCTTCTTACGGTATGGAAAAAACATTCATTAATATTATAAAAGAAAGAAATCGTATTGGAATTTGTTTGGGGTTCTGAAACTCCTGTTTTAGTTGATGCTTTTTTAAATATCGTTGGCATTGTGTGGTTAGCTTGAATCTTTCATCATGTGAGTAATAATATTTGAAGTTTTTACCTGAAAAAATATCTTTGCTTGCACCTTCTGAGGTTGTTAAACATGTGATTTCATCGTAGGAAGACGTCTGCACCTCGCATGTTGTTCCTGTGAGCATACACAAACAATTCAGCATCAAAATTACAGTTACAAATCACTCCACGATTGTTGTCAGAGCTCGTTGTCAAATCTGTCAGCCTGGCGCCCGGGGTGAGCAAATTTCGGACATAGGGCTAGCGAGAAAAGTTGCTTCGGTACCCGACGGATTTTCTCTTTCTTTCACAGCTTGACAGATCGATTTGCGTGAAAATAACGTCATACGCAAATGAACAGCATCTGCGCTTAACCTTTTCACTCCCAAGAGTGATCAAATTCAATTTTCTCCTTCATTTTTGTCACCAGAGATATATCATGCAGTTTGGCTTTTGATAAAACTATCAATTCTCACTATATCACTCATACAATGTCCTCTTAAAAGGTTGGGAGAGTCTGCATTTTGAACTTGGGAGTGAAAGGGTTAAGCAAGACATTCACAACGTAAAAAATATCACGCACAGGTCTGGAGTTCCCAGAATCCTTAGTGCGGCTGCTACACTTGTGGTACTTCTTAGTCCATGACTAGCAAGGTAGAAGAAAATATTTCGAGCCCTGGATAAATTATCTACAGTCCTTTATAAACAAAGAGTATATTCTAATATACATATAGGTTCTGAATTGAAAAAGGTGACAAGCATCAGTTCTCGCACATGGTCTACTCTGAATAAATATGATTCGTGATTGAAAACGTACCTCCAACTTTCACCTCGTTGTTCTCCTTCGTTTTGCTAAAGCCTTCTCCTTGAATTGTTAGAAGGGTCCCTCCTGTTTTAGCGCCGGTTGCTGGGCTGATGCTGTGCACATCTGAAAGAAAAGCCGAATAATAATATTTGATTTGTTTGTTTTGTTACATCACCAGTTGTTTCCTTGTTTACTTGATAAGCACGGACAGACAGACGACAGCTTTTTATGACATACGAACATGAAACACAACGGAATGCTGATCTTGAGGGAAAAGGATCTTTTTGAGTAGGTATATTGGCAATACTTCGCTGACCGAATTTGTCTTTAATCTAATTATCTAATTCATAGTTACAGATACGTTTTAAAAGCAAAAAACTAAAACAAAGAAAACATGACAAACCTGAATGGGTTTGAAACAGATAAATATTCTGATTTCCGTCCACTAGCCAGAGATCATCCTTAACATCAGAACGACCAAGTTTACTGACAAGATATGAAACTTTGTGCGAGTCTGCAATTAAAAAACGAGAAAATTGTTAGTTAAAATACAGAGTAACTTGTTGGGAGGCACTAAAATATGTTCCGTTATTAGTATTGCATTAGTGTTGCGTAAGAAGGACAAATACCGGGTACAAATCGGTCGGTCGGACATTTGAAACATTTGAAACATGAACCTCTGGCTCGGGAGAATGGGCAACCACTCCCTAATGCTTCGACTTTAAATAAACGATATTTATTTTTATTTATTTTAAATGCTAGAAAAATCAGCCAACACATTCTTATGGCATCCAGTACAGCTAGCTCAACCTCACGTTGACAAATTATATGTTTTACCTTCACATCAAAGCAGACCAAGTTATCACAGGAACCTTAGAGCGCTTTTCGGATGACTGTCGAAAACCAAAACCAAAGCAATCACAGAGCCAATCAATGAGGCCAGCATAAACACATCAAACCAATTAGAAGTCCGAGCAAAACCAAAACCAAAACCAAAACCAAAACTAAGTAATTGCGATTGGTCTTACAAAACCAATCAGCAGTGCGAGAACACGCCATCGCGACTTGCTTTCTTCCGTGAGAATATCGCAACCAGGCTTTGCTTTTGCTCTTGATTGGCCACGAATGTTGCTAAACTTGTTTGGACCAATCGGAAAGCGTAGGAAACGCAGAACCAAAGCAATCACACGATTACTTTCGACAGTCATGCGAAGACGGCTCTAATGAGCTATGAAGTATCCTTACCCACTGTCTTAGTCGAGGGAAGACACTGGAACCAACCATCCAAGCCATCTATATATGCACCATATCTTTAGAAATGAAGATACATATTACATGCGGCTCTGTTTTAAACTTTCACAATCTTAATAACTAAAAGGTTGCTGGAGTGTGATGAAGACTTTGGAACTTTAACGTTTCTGGCAGGTGATAGACTGGATTAGAAGCGACTTAGAAAACAATAGCTATTTTGCCATGTGCTCAAAAATGGCGGCGTCCGTGACATTTAATTCCACATGGCGCATGTACTTCCATCCAATTTTTTTTCATGACTTTAAGTTTTGTTTTCTATTTTTCTAACAATATTAATAATAAATATTTTAATAATAGCCTAGAAATATATTTTAAAAACCATAAATCTTCACTGGACACCTAGTGAGTTTCTCAACTATATTAAATCACATCAAAGTATAATAATACTTACAGCTCATTCGTGTCCGGGTTAAACGGATCACAGACGCCCGGACCAACAAATATCCTGTTCAATAAAAACCATATCTATTTTTGACTCCTTACAAAAATCAGTGTAGCGAAATACAAAAAAATAAACAAACAAAACAAAACAAAACAATATACAAACAAATCAAAACAATAAAAATCGCTTTGGTACAGCTCCAACAGACGTTATAGTACAGTTTGTAAAACATTTAAACGCCAAACATATCGTACATTAACCCTTTCACCGACCACCTTTTCCTGTCCTAATCAGACATAATGAACTGAAAGGAAACTTTGCCCCATTTGCAGTACTGTTTCTTTGCAGATTCATTTTCTACCAGTGGTTTCATTTTGTATTTGAGTTGGAAGTCTTCTTGGTTGTGCAAATTCACCTCAGTTACTATACCAGTGCCCGGTTGAATTTGAGAAATGAAATATTAAAAATTGTGACAGGTCGTTTTAATTGTGATGGAATTGTCTGTAGAAACTGGTAAAATGAGAACGCCTTAGTTTGGGATATTACACAAAATAACACAAATAACACCAACACCACAAAGTGAATAAAATGACACGACAAACCTTGTGATCTCTTTATTCTCTGGATCAAAGTCTTGCGAGAGACGGCTAAACTGCATGGTGTGTAAACGGCCAGAAACTTTGATTGCTGTGCCTGTTATGTAAATGAATGTCAATCACTATAAATTATGCCGACCTTGTTCGCCTCTGTCACGATTGGATTACAGGAGGGGCAAAACGTTCCGATGGATTTCGATAAATGTTTATGTTCCTTATTTTGATTGGTTTCGACTTATCCATTGTTAACTTACAAGTTAACTTACACTTGTTTACATCACTCGACAGCATAGTGTCTACTTTACGCAAGCGCAGTAGACACAAAGTCAGGCCACGCCCAAACTAAATTACATCTTTATGATGGTGTTTTCATCTTTTTTTTTTTTTTTTCTCTCGTCAGGTTACAATTAATTCCATAGCTTGCAATACAAATCAAATGTTCACTGACCTGGCACGGCAGCGCGTGGCTCTATCTTCTCTATTGTTGGAGTCAGGCCGTTTTTTGACTGATGGAGAAATGATTAATCGTAAGCTGCATGTAGCCATTTTTTGGTACAGATAATCGATTGACTGTCAAAGCTATCCGTTTTGAGCTGTGTGTTTGTTACGCTAAGTGTGGTTGGTGAAATAGTTACAGTTTTTGCAACATTTTCGGCCAATCAGGAGCGAGGTAGACTTTAATTAGACCCGTTGGCGATTTGCGTTTGATCTCGGAGACTCGTCTATTCTTCGAAGCGAAAGCAAAATCGATAATACAGTAGTTCAAAATGAGCCAAAACTTCTACTGATGAAAACCGTGCTCATTACCAGCTGGATGAACTTGTAAAGCTAGGAAATTTCATGCTACAATCAAAATTACTGGCACACTAATAATTGGTTTAAAAATTGTCATACCATTGTTATTATTACACTGTGCACTGACTGGCCAGACTAGTTAAAACGTAATTACAAGCCATAAATTATAGCGGGTAAAACAGCATAAACAAAACTAAGCATGAGATTTCGGGAAATTAGCTTACCTTAAAGGTGCATTTTCCTTTACATAATTGTTTCACCTCTTTGCCATCCACTTTCATGAACAGTTCATACTCTCCATCGCCAGTTGGAAATGGCCTACAGAAGAACGACAAACAGTTGTTTATTCAAACATATATAAATATATCGGTATTACACAAACAACTTCACAACTGTATAGACCATCAACGGAAACATCAAGTTATTAGGATGAATTATTGCCTAAACTGGAGAAAATAGGTCTTCGCCTCCAGAGCAAAATACGGCCATTGTGAGAACCTTTATTACCAAAAGACTTGTACACCAGAACATACAGCTACAACAAGAGAGAGAAAGAAAGACAGGCCCGACAGAAGTAATTGAGTTGACATAACTTTTATTGGCATGACCCAGTTAGAAGAAGCATTGCTAACAACGGCTAACTATAACAGCAACAAGTAAAATAGAAACACGTTGTGGACAATCTAATACCTGAAACTAATCAAAATAATGCATTTAATAATAATGGGATGACATCTTCACTCCGCGATTTGGTTACGTCTGTCGCATACGACACGAAAAAAGTCGTGCGCTAGTGAAAACCAACGATAAGAGAGAAATAAAGAGACGGACAGAAACAGAGCAAGACAAAGACAAAGACAAAGACAGAGACATTTCTCTTGTTATTTCATTACCTGGTCTCACATGCAACTTTAGTGGACGAGACGTCAGTCTTTTGTACGTCGCATTCGAGGGAATGTGTGTCAGACTTGAGGAATATTTTATTTCCCATCTCTGGATTGTCGTATTGGCTAAATTGGTCGTTAGCAAAGCCTAAAGCCGAGAAAAAAGAAAAAAACAAACGTCGAAACAGGAAACACTTTGGAAAAGGGAAATTATTTCAAATTCAGACACAAGGAAATACAATTTTTCTATCATTCTTGTTGCATTCATGTAAATCTTTTTTTGTCAAATAACAGTTTCAGATACTTATGTTTTTAAGTTTGTTCCGTTTCTGGATTGGTTCAAACAGTTTGGCAGCTGGTGATTGGTCTCTATCAAAGTAAATCCAAATTCAAATTACTTTGACTTGATCTGGTTGGTTTTCTTGTTTTCTTACAGCCTTCGTGATTGGTTCTGTAATTAACTATTGGTTTTCTTGTTTCAGCAGCCACACCCGAAAATCGCTGCATGCTTTTGTTGTTTTGTTACTTATAAACGTTTAGGTGGATGCACATTTCTTTTTCTTTTTTTTTTTTTTTTCACCGTTTTCTTATTTCTGTTGTTCTCTTTCCTTGCCTCTTTCTGCTGAATAATAGTGCTCACCTGATCCATGGATATGTAGCATAGTTCCTCCAGCCACGCTACCTTCAACTGGATCGATGAAATCAACCTTTGCGGCTGCAGAAAAAAAGAAAAAAAAAAAAAAAAACTAACTTTTAGTCTAACGTTCAGTGTAGACAGTAAATAATTGCATTTCCCATTATGTTATTCTATTGAGGGACCTTATGCTAGATTCAGTTGCATTTGGTGCCAAATATCCTGCTATATTCTACAATTTATGCGGGCACGTGGTATGCACTAAAATATCACACATTGGCAATTTGGTTTTCGTTACATTGACTATTCTGAACATTGGGACCTGATACTGAATTAAGGTTCGCAAAGCCTCATGGGCAAAAATGTTGTTTGAGTCCCGCCCATATTCTCGCTACATTATCTGAAGAACTGTCCAAGCTTCTCAGTACATCACGCGAAAGAGCTAATACGCATGAAAGCGTGTGCCTCTTCCTTTTTCTCATTCTTTTACTCTCTCTCTCTCTCTCTCTGTGTCTTGCCTTTACTGTGTGTCAATTTATCTATCCATCTGTCCGTCTGTCTGTCTGTCTTTCTATGGCTGTCTATGATTCTTATGCAGGTGAATGGCAGCCTTAATCCACTAAAGGATTCAGTCAGTGCAAACTGCTAGCTGCACTGACGAATTATATGCGTTCAAATAAGTGTACTTACTTGTGATTGTAATGCCTACATTGGCGGCGTACTGGCCATGGAAGTTGCCAGGGGGTGAGTAACGAGCCACGATGTACGTTTCTTTTTGTCCTTTGCTGTTTGTCACAGTTTCTATGGCCATCCCTACCTTAGTGGTAGATTTCCAGACAACCTATGACGTCACCAAAACAGTGTGAGCAGTTGAACAGTGTGAACGACCTTAAGACGTTGCATCACTCAGAGGTTAAACATTGTCTAGTGATGGTGAATACATTTATACAATTGACTGCGAACAGTTACCCTTTTTTCTTCCAAGACTTATTGCAAGCGAGTGCAGAAGAATATGGCACGCGTAAAATGAGACAAGTCATCTGAGTAATTTTCCGTGTGCAGTCCTCTTCCGCGCTAACGACTACGATCAGTGACAAAAGTCTCGGGACACTCAATTAGTTTCAGTAAATTATCTACTGTTTCAGTTGAAAGAAACCCACATTCCCCCCGTTCAGTGTTAAAGTGGCCTGGACCTGTTTTTCCAAACACACGCAACATTGTCCAGAGGGGAGAGAGGGTGGAGAATATGGGTTTCGCAACTTGTGTCTGAAATATGCCATATTTTGAAAGTGTCCCAAGAATTGTTGTCACTGATTCCGCAATAAAATTTTGGAGGGAAAAGGAGGAACGGGCTCACTGCACAGGAACTGGCACGAGCTTTAAAACGAGGCTGTCCAGGCATAACTGAGAAGGCTACCTTGGAAATTTGTGCTTGTAACTCCCCAAATGAAATATGTGCATCTCCTATGTAGACACCTTGGTGCTTTAGAGCGATATAAAAAAAGTCGCTTGCTTCATGTCTGGCTAATTTCGTGCCAGGTTCGCCTCGCTTTGAATCCAAGATGGCGGCACAGTGCTATGAACGAATTTTTTACATTCTATTATGCTATTAGTGTATAGTGTTTTGTCCCCGCGATAGAAAACTCTCTTGCTTCATGTCTGACTAATTTCGTGCCAGGTTAGCCTCGCTTTGAATCCAAGATGGCGGCACAGTGCAATGAGCGAATTGTTTGCATTCTATAATGCTATTATGATGTCTTTTTCCACGACAAGATGTCGTCATACCTGTGTGAAGTGTCCAATCTGTTTACCAGGGACATCACTGAGTTGGTTTGGAGGGTCGTGAAATGGGTAGTCCGCCACTTCATCATACCTAATGGCACAAAGAACCACAAAAGTGAATATTTTGAGTGTGAATGTTTGAAAGAGAGAAGGACGACCAACAACATATTCAACTTGTCTGGAAAGAAATCTAATAATAATATAGCCGTACAATATGGCCGACATCTCGCATTCAACGTAAAGCATTGAAATGTCTACTATAGGCAAAATGCAATACTAGTACTTGTGAAACCTAGTTTTAGACTTCGTATGATACTAACAGTTGATGTGACAAAGCTAAACGCCGTTAAAGAAGTTTCAGGGGACGTTTCAAGCCTTAGCACTTGCTCCAACAAAAATCTAACGCTCAAAACGTCAGCTTAAGGTGATTCCATCGAAAAAGAAATAGTAATTGAATTTTCTTAAAACTTTGCACAATTATTAATTACTTCTAGTACATTAAAAAAATAAAATAAAAATAGGGGGTCACCATGAAATAATAGGCAATTTGATCATCTACACGCTTGCACTGAAACGCCTAAAAACATATTGTAATAGTGATTCAATGATAGTATTTCAAAATTGAGTAAAGAATTTTTGTTTAAATTTGGATATATCATGGGGAGTCGTATTTTCTTAAAATACATGAAATAAAAAAGGGGGGTCACCACGCTCATTTTTGCGCAATTATCCAGGAAAGGGCGAATTTACTTCAAAATACGTCTTTCCGAGAGGGGACTGGGACGAGTTTCAACTTTCAAGGTGGCTGCTTCCACAAGGAACGACAAAAAATAAAACTTATTTGCGTAACGAGTATAAAGAACTTTCGATCTTGAAATTTCGGTGGTTCTTAATGTCCACCATCTCAAAAGTGTTGTGCGCACTAAAGATGCGCAATGCAAAACTAGGGAATCACCTTAAACTTCTTTTACGGTACTTACTAATGTGAATTTCGACGTTTGACCTGGACCTAAGTGTTCTATTATCTTATCTCGGTAAATACCAGCTTTGAATGGCATCCAAGCAGTCATAGACACCGCTAGACTTCATGCCCCAGAAGAGATTTTCTCCTTGTCCGACATTTTGCGCATGCATCAGCTTCCCCATCATGACCAGCTCCTTAGCCCACAACTTTGCGTCCTTTGCCAGATCAACATCCCATTTCAGTTTGTCCGCTCCGTGAAGTTTGCGCTTGTCGTTGTGGGCTTTGACGCAAGCGTTTGGATCTTCTGCAATGCACCAACGCAAACAAATAATCATCATCACCACTCATCAGATTAACAATAATAATACTAACAATATAAAAATAATAATAATAAATAATAATAATAATAATAATAATAATAATAATAATAATAATAATAAATAATAATAATAATAATAATAATAGTAATAATAATAATGAGTACATTTAGAATGGCATGCTTACTTCCAACTCCTGAACCTAAAGGTGTAATCACTCAAATGAAAGCTCGCAATTCTAATGTCAGCAGTGTTTATGTTGCTCAAGTGGAGTCAGTGTTTGTTTGATTTAATATGCACGCAGAAATGTAGCAGTCAGAAAGGGGTAAAACATGTTTTAGAATAACGTAAGTGCGTGGAAACCTACGGTCCGGTTGATAGCATATACATTTTTTCACAAATACATCTGTATGTAGATCAGTATCGTGGTTGCAAATATATTAACTGGTGTTTATGAAAAAGTACAAAAAATGAATTGGAATTTTTCGTAGACCGTTCAAAATCTAAGGCTGCGTTCGTTTGGGAGTAGTCCGAACTGTTCTGTTTGTTCTCTAGAATATTCTAAATACCTCCGATCTGACAAAGAGAAGCAGTACATCTGTAGGCAAGTCTGCCCAGAATCAACAAATTTAACCCACCAGTCCAACCTATTCCGGAGGAGTTTCAAACAAACCGCAACAAAACTAAATTATTCTTTGAGAAGAACCAATACGGGTTATTAGTTAAATAGATTATTTTGCATTTTGGCAAGCGCAACTGCTTTTTTTTTCTTTTTTTTTTTACAAGCAAAGTTCCCTAAATAGCAAATTTATGCCTACTCAACATGTACTGGACATTGACGTCAATGAAACGTCAATAAAGTGTATTTTTACAGTTGTTCATCAAATTGGTTACCCCTAAGCCTGGAATTTTCAGCTTCCCGCTGGGAATCAATTTACTCGTTTGTTAGCTTATCACAGTTGGGGGTGGAATCGCGTACTATAATCCTATCCATTTGTTCATTTTCACTAATGCTACCCTGAGGACATCACACTAAAGACTGCGTTGCATTCGTTTCCTATCAATTAGGGTTGTTTACCAGGGACGAGTTGTTTACGCCCAAACAGTGATGGGAACACTGTGAAGTCAAGTTCAGAATACTTTTTATTGCATCCAAATTGATTGCTGTGCGATAGTTTTATTCCCGATTAGACATTGATGCACACCAGAAATAGTGATAAACTGTTTAAGATTATTGGGTGTTCAAAGAATATTTTTCCGTAGTAGTTATCATTAATCGCATTGTTCAGTGTTGTTTGTTCGAACTGAATTCCAATATCACTACGAAGAGACAGCTGACACAAGTGATTTCTTTCTTTAGTCATACTACACTGAATAACAATTCTAAAATCTCGACTGGAAGCCCTGCTAAAGGCAAAACCAATTCAATCTATAAAACATATTTGTTTACTAGCATGATTTTAATCAGAGAGGTTTATAGGGTCATAAAAATATAGATATTCCCACGACAAATGAAGCCTCATATTTTAATCGAATGGATTCTTGCATCAAAATAATAACTATGCGTATATTTTTACACATTGGGATCTAAACGTGACAGCTGTGCTAGTAATCCAAAAGAAGGTTAAAGTTTCTTTTATTTTTACTTTGTAATCGTTCAAGACACTGCTGCAATCTGGGCCCGGTTTTTTGAAAGTCGATTAAGCTAATCCAGGATTAACGAAATTCTTTCTCTCGACCTCTCTCCCAATAAACTGCAGAGTTTTGTTCGAAGATGGATTAGTAAGCTTGTTCCAGTTTAAAACGTTATCAAGAAAGTCGTTATGGATGAAACTTTCACGTTTTCAGGCTTATAAATGACAAGAAAGTTTAGACCTAATCCAGGATTAGCCTAATCGTGCTTTGAAAAACTGTGCCCAGGTAACAAAGGTTGAAAGTTCTTTTCGGAAACAACAAATGATTAGTGGGGGATTTCGCAGCGTTCAGCATCTCGTGTTTCGCATGCTTTTCGTTTCCTTCGCCCGCATTTTCTTCAGTGGATTTGAAAAACGAGGAAAAGGAAATTCGACATCACACCATCCAAAGTAAATTACAGAACGACAGTCAATTGCTTTGTGACATTAATGAGCCCCTCCCTTTTTAGTACAATCTTCGTTTGTACATGCATGCGCTAAAACATGTTTATCTTCGTTGATATCTGCATGAAACAATTTTGTTAGCTTTCACTGAAAAAATATACAACAAATCAATAAAAGATCATGCGACCTCGAGAACGACATTTTTCAGTTCTTGCTTCACTGACGCCAAAGACGATGTCTGTTTGCTAGCAACGGTTTGTTTACCTGATAACATTTTGGATAGCATAATTCTTTCCTGAGTAACAAACAAGAGACCGCGAATATGCCGTGGCTGCTGATTTTTGTTCAAATATTGTTGTAGCACATATTTACGCAGCCTGAAAATGAGTTTTCGCCCAAAGTGACTCCCTCGCTATGCTTTGAGCCAAAACAAACTTTTTGATTACTGTTTGCATAAAGCTTGCTGGTCAAATTATGAGAAAGAATCTGGTTAATCGTTAGCTTCATCAGCCATTGCCAATGGAGCAACCAGGACCCAAAAGTAGTGACGTTTGCCTTTCATTTTTTATTTTTTGCAAAAGCAAGTCAAGGAGTGAACACAACTAACAGTTTGAAGATAGAAAACCTGCAAACAAGTCAAAACTGGGTCATATCATCTATTATCTAGAGAGCTGATATTGTAGGGTATCCTCGGACGAGTTTTTCGGTTAGATTACGACCAGAAACATTTCTCATCCACGACATGAATCTAAAAGTCCCAAAGTAAAAACAAAAGCAAGTTTTTAGACGGTAGTAACTCAAATTGAGACCGCAACGGTATTAGATAATAGGTCGTCGGAGCCGAGCTCCATTTTTCTTGAAAAACATGAAGCGGATTGAATGCGAAGTGAACATCATCGTCGTTTATTATCTCAGCCATGTTTTGTTGTCTAAATGAAAATTAAAAACGTTACTTAACAGGAATCAATAGCAAGACGCACAACAATAAAGTTATTCGAGTGTAAAACTAGATTCAGTCGAACTGTTTTATTCGGTGGTCACATCTTCAGATTTCATCTGACGAAGGTTCAACTTTAAGATTGTACCAGTCAGATACGCTGTTGGCAGTGAAAAGACTAAGGGCGCGTAAGATCGGGTCTGTTACGGAATAGGAATAGCGATGCTGATTCATACAATATTTTGCTTTGGAGCTGAATTATGTCGAGATGCATCGGGAGCTTTTCGAAATGTCAGCGTGAAGGTTTTAAAAACAATCCCGAAAAAAATTTAGAACAAGCAGAACAAACAAAATCTTTAGATCAGTTTAGTTATTTCTATTCCGAAATGCGGTCAACCGAATGCACCCTAAATAGACAGGAATACCTATTACTCACTCACGCTATTTTCCCTCTCTCTCAATTGGAAAAAAAGCAAATTTATAGTGTATCGCGTGATGCAAATCGGTTTCATATCTGCAAACTGACAGTGTCTGCTATTTCCCAACATACGCAAGGTTTAACATGAAGAAAGGTTGCATAACAACGATTGCACAACTAACTTCGAAGTAGTCGATTATTTATAGGTCAATAAATGCGGGTGTTTCCGAATGCGTGGGCTCAAAGTTATTTCCTGTATATTTGAACATGAATGCGGCAGCAACTCAGGAAGGGCTTTTTTTTTAAGCCCAAGTCAGTCGATATCTAGTCCTAAGCATGCATGACCGGGCGCACGACCCAGTAAAGTGCAATTAAGTAGAATTCATTCAACGCAAGGTTGTGTACCGCAGTATCACAGCCAACAGCAGCCGCTAAACAATAGTTAGAGGTATGCCAACCAGATACTCGCAATCAGTTCATGTATGATTTGCGGTTTATGAAACGTTAAAGATGTGTGGGGCGAAGCAGCCGTGTTACAACTCTACTAAAGACTAGTTAGCTTATTTACTCGAGGTTTGAAAAACATTGCCTAAGTCAGTGCAGTGACACTTGTTTTGTAAAATCTTATGTTTTGTAATGGTGCGAGGTATTTCAGCATGCACGCACAATTTGCATCATCAGTCACTAAACACGACTGCCTTACAGCTCCTTACGTAATACAGTGCTCTAAATGCAAAAAATAGGAAGACATTTACTTACCGATCTCAGCGCTGTTGACTAATGCTGCTGCAAAAAGAAGGAAAAAGGTTGTAAGGTCATTCTCAACAAGTTGTCAACATTACCAAAGAATCCAAGAAACCAAGTAAGAAGCGATCGAGTTCCTGATTTCTTACCTTGCAGCAAGAACAGCGATAACAGGATCATACCTAGTTCAGATCTCATGATTTTGAAATCAAAATAAAACTACTCTTATGGAGTGCGTTTCATTGCTGTCAAAGTTTTCGCGAAGTGAATCTATCCGTCGTGAATTCCGTTCAACAATGACCGGATAAGTGTCGCAGCAGCTCATTAAAAGACTCGTCATCTTTTGTTAAGCAAATAATGTGTTTTTGTGATGAGCAAGCAACAATCGAACAAAAAAGAAGAAACTTCTTTGTTTGCTTCGCCACCACCCCGGGGGGCCGCATTTCAATTAAGAAGCTAATGCAAATATAATGGATGCCGTAGTGTTGTGCAGAAACTGTAGTTTGCGAGCTTTGGTTTGCTAGGAAAAATATTCTACAACCATGAAAAGCCTTTTCTATTGTACAGTAGCTAGAGTTAAGTAAAAAAATCAGTGACATGTGCAAGCAAAATGTAAGACTGCAAAAAAAGTGTCGCAGAGATGTCTGAGTCTCTTTCTCTCTTCGTGCGGTCTGCCGGCTGCCAGCTGTGTCACTCTCTGTCTGTCTGTCTTTCTAGCTTACCTCTCTCTCACACACACACAACCATACACACATATTCACTGGGAAGTTCTACCTTTTACATATTGTGTTAAGCGGGGTGAAATGTATGTAAGTAACTCATTCTTTGCTAGCAAATTGACATTTACATGCTGCCTACCCATTTACAAATTGTGTAAATGGTAGAGATATGTAAAAAGATAAATATGTAAACCATTTGTAGATTATGTGTAAATTACGTGTAAAATCTAGGCTAGTCTTTATTACTTACACACTCTGTAAAAGGTTAGCATTTTCTAGTAATTCCTTGTCACTTGCAGTTGATCTAAGAAAACTTCGTAAAATAAGAAATGCGTAGAATATAGGACACTCACTAAACATTGCTACCCATGACTCACACAGTTTGAGCAGGCACTAAGCCATTCCGTCAACAAAACTTTATCTTTGGCCAAATTACTACATATGGTTGCTTTCCCAGTTCACTGATCACTCGACCTTAGCTTGTTTTTAGAAAGCCTATAATTTGCTGGCCAAAAGATTGAGAGAAATAATTTGGTTAACCCTATTAAGTTAGCTTGGGCTCGGTTGTGCAACTGCTTGATATACTGGTCCGATGTCAAGTGTTTTAGCCCCGAGTTTGACATGTTTCACATCTTTCGTGATAAAACGTTTCGTTACGCCGCCGCTATTCAGGGAACCGGCAAAGACACTTTGTAACAGCAATGAATGAACAATTTGGATGGTTCTGGGTCCACATCTGTTTCAAATCCCGCCCTTTACTTGCTTCATATTTTAACTTTGAGTACTAAATAAGGTTGCGTTCACACGAATGCGTTGCCACCTTTCGCTTTGGCTGCTTACACAAAAACAGACCACCGCAGCGTTTTGAAAATGATCCACCCCTTTTGGCTGCGTTTTCGAATCGTTACCTTTTTATATATTTTACCAAATGCCGTCGTTTTCGTGTAGACGGGAGACAAAAATTGCATTGTTCAAAATCAAACTGAAAATGCATCCACTTAACGCAGACTAGGTCAAGTAGAAGAAGTCATCCGACCATAAACCCTTATATATATCCTAGGCTCATATCGATGATGTTTTCCTTCTTCCCTTTTCTCAATTTTCGTTGCTTTCTTTCCGTCCTCTTCTTTTTGTTTCACAGTGAACTGAGCCGAATGACCACACATGCACGTGTATTTAGCTCCAATGAAAATAAAGTATTTACTTTCCACGGCTGACCGCACAAACAGCGCGGTAGTTGACCTTGGTAGCAGAGTAGGAGTTCGGCACGTGTGGAATAACTAAAGAATCTGCATGACCACCTTTTTTAGCCTTTTAGCACCGCGTATTAACGTCATGAAAACAACAACCATTGTCCGCTGCGGTTAAGCTAATGAATCCGTTGTTAGACTCACCAGATATACCAACAATCAAACACTAATCGATGTTTTCTGTGTTGCTCTCTCCCCAACGTAATCTCTTTCCCTCTGCCTCTGATGCCTACGTCTCTGCTTTCCTCTTCTTGTTCAGTTCTATTTCATTTTTCCTTGCCAACGGCCGGCGTATCGCAAAAGAGTCCCAGCAAACACAAAATATTACAAAAAGAAACCGATTTGTACTGTTTGGGACACAAATATTAAGTAACTGTATTTCGCACTTTCACAATTGCATAATAAATTCGTTCCGCTGTGAAAACTTTGTCTTCCGTGCGTCATCAGCTAGTTAGCACCGAGCCTCTGCTTAGCCACAAAGCGGGCCGAATAACAACATTAAATAATAAAGAAAAAATGCTATATAGAAACCTTAGACTTGTCAGTAAATAGCTCGGTATTTTCTCTAATGGACGCTAAGTAATAGACAGAAGTTAGGGCAAGTCGAATAGGCCGGTGGGTCGTCAAGGTCTGTAATCTGATTGGCTGAGAGCAAGCAATGTAATTTAACATCTTAACAAGACAGGCCCGTGGCCAGTGGCTTGTGACGTCATTAGTACAATGAATAGAGACACGCGGGGTCCCGGGAGAGGAACTTTTGTCGTGCGTTTATATGCAAAAGATATTATAGCCGAGTCAGTTTTTGCAAATGACGGATCCAAGAGCTCCCTTTATTTTTCTTGCCCTCTTTTCTTCTAATTTTGGTCAAACAGATATTCACGAAAAAGTGTATTATAATAATTGAGAGAAAACAATTATCGAAGGCCCCGTAGGAATATTCTTCGTTTGCAACAACCCAGTTTTCATTGCTTTCCGATGCACGTGACAGTACTTGTGTGACGCTTTCTATACAACCTGGCAACCTTGTTGAGTGAATTTTCAAGCTGACATGTTTTGTGGAGGAACTGTGTTGTCATTTTGTAATGGGATTGACTGGGAATACCCGACATCTTAAGTAGCTGTAAGACAGCGTAATAGCCTTATCTCATCTTCCCAGCGTGTGCATCATGTTCAAGTAGCTGTAGCACATTAAGGCCCCGTCCACACTACGCCGGATAAATTTGAAAACGCAACTTTCACTCTGAAAACGCAAGAAATGTTTTCCGTCCACACTGGAAAACGGATAAAATGTTTCCGGGCCCAAATGTATTGTTATTGCTCTGCAAACGTCCCTGACAATCTTTGAAACCACTTGACGTGGCCACGTGAGTCAGGGTTTTCGAAAAGCTCCGTTTTCAAAATGTTTTTCGTTCACACCAAAACGCAAAGCCGGCGCTTTCAAATTTATCCACTTTGAAGAGCGTTTTCCTAACCGTAAGAATAAAGTTGCGTTTTCAAATTTATCCGGCGTAGTGTGGACGGGGCCTAAAACATGACACTTCCCATGATGAAATTACTTCGTATGAAAAAGCCATCTCAGACGTTACGCATCCTACATGTACAAGTCTGATCACTAATATGTTCAAGACTGCTATGCATTAAGCTTTAACGCAAAATTCTGGGTCGATACGAAATTAATCTCTATCGGAAGCTGCAGACGTTTGAATACCGTGACAACAAAGGCGTGCATCACGGGCTTGTGGAGCGAACATTACGGCTCGGATAGTTGGATATCAACCTTGAAGACTTCGAGGTATTCAGTGACAAATATTCTCGATGTAATCGCCTGCCGGTCTTTCCTGCTTTTGTTAAAGCGGCGTGAGTGAAAGCTAAGTAGCTGATGATTCGGGATTCCCCGTTCTATGATATTATGCTCGTGACATTTCATTGACAGATCTTGTATCTTAATCTCGCGTGATATTTGCCTCAATCCTATTAGTAATTCAATATCCTCAGACAATAAACAAAGAACCTTTACTGCACGCAAAACGAAGTTAAACGCCGACTGTTCTTATACGCCGCGCGTTACACAAAGCCGCAGAGTTTCCGACAAAGGGAGACGCTCTGCCCGCAGGGAAAAGTTCAAGTTCTATCAAGTTTCGACACGTCTTCTACTACTTATTCGATGTTCTTTCACACAAATATTGCTCAGAACACAGATACATTGGTTGAAGCGGTATCTATAATCGAGCATTTGCAAAACACAACCCTTCGTACTTTACGGGGGTCCCGCTGGTAACACATCAAGCATTTGGGTACGGCTATTTTCAAGTCTTCCGACGCTTAAAAACAATGCAAGCCAAAATCGCTCCTAAAGTATGGCTTCCGTGCATCCAGAAAGCCAACCGATGATCGTTTTGTTTGGATCAACAACTGAAGGACCGGAATTTTTTTCTATATCCCTTGACAGAGAAAACCCATTGTACTTGGTTCTGTGATTTTGATCTCTGAATACGTCTGATCTTGCAATGCCTGTGTTTTAACACATTTTAAAATACAAACGTATCTTAGCACCTCGGTTACTTTTGGCAATCTTCTTTTTGAGCTTCTAGCTTTCTCGCAGCGATGGTTTATTGATCCTAATTTTCTCTTTCCATTTCCATCTGTGGCTTTTTATTGTTTCCATGTTGTTTACATGCACGTTCACGGAACGCATTAGCATTGTGAAGTACGTAAGCTCGGGTATAATCATGAACTTTTGACGACTTTGGGACATTCTTTGAAATGTATTCTTGTATTAGTCGCCTGCTTTTTCTACTCTTGTTCAAAATGCGTGAAAGGTAATTCAATGGTACGTGGCTTGGCTCACGACTTCGTCTTGGAGGACTTCGGTTTTCTTTCACATAAACATTTATGGGAATACAATAAAACTGAGCGAAGCAAGATCTACCAACGGTCACTTTTTCCTCAGCCATTTCCTAATTTTCAAATAATAACGCCATCTGTTCCACTGATTGTTTGACCTTCATGGCACCGAGCCAAAATCTCGCAACAACAACATAAATGCACGCAGAGTGAAATTTTGATTCCAAACAAAAGTCAGATTTTCTGACGCTTTACTTGTATCAGCAAGAATAATACAAAGTAAAAGAATACAAAGTACCTTCAAGTTCACCCTCATACTAAACAGTTCCATATAATCCGCTATCAAGCGCTTGTCAAGAATCGCCGTCTTTACACAGGTTCTCGTCTTTGTATCTCGAGCGCCTTCGTTCAGCTTGTTCCTTCAAGTTCTCAAGGTTCTGGATATTAGATTCTTCGTACATTTCTGTACAGTTGTGCATAGTTATGCAGTTCATTGATAAATTCATTGGATTTGCTTTCATGGCTTTCAATGTGGCTTTTGAGGCTGAACGGACCGACCCAAGCCAAAACCGCTCAATGAAATTTAGTATGGGTCTACCGCAGCCGGCGTATGCGTTTGTAAGTAAGATGAGCGGTCCATAAAATAATCCACAGAGCCAACTAAGGCAAGCAACTTGCTGTCTTCAAAATGGCGAAACTGCTTGCTCGACAAGTCACGTGATCACAACGTCATCACAAATCACATGATAATATCAACCAATCATCGCATGCAGATCTCTAACCCAGAAAAATAAAAAAAAAAAAAAAATCGCTGCATTTTATAGCTTGTGACGTCACAAGCAATTACACTGAGTGCAGTAACTGTGGAATGCTAATGTTGGTTCCTACGAGAACTAATGTTGGCCTGCGTCGGCAAAGCATTTGGTGAAACGTATAATTTGCCAACCCAGCCCTCACAAATGGCTAATGTTAGCGAAACAGCAGCTTTACGCAATCGGTACAGCGTTCAGCATATCCAACATTAAGCAGCGCTTAGTTTGACATACGTTTTGTTCTTAGTTCTGTTCGGATGAGTAAACAAACGGTACATGTATTAAAGCATGGTATTGCTAATAGATTTAAATTATTATTTCCACTTCCAGCAACATTGTGTGCAACATTGTGCGCAATTTTAGGTGTTTGTCTGGTCTAAAGGACTCGATTTTTGAGGTTTAAAATTCTGCTATAACCGAACCATCAAACCATCAGCTACCTTAGAAAAGTACGCCCAGGTGCTAAAGTTTGGAGTCAATGATAAAGCCGGAAGGATATAAAAACAACCACGCAAAACTACATGGTTGATCTCGGCTTCCTGCGCTTAAATGTATACCTAGGAAAAATATCGTTATATGATGACCATCTATCTAATGCACCAAACTTCAATAGCTAATCTCCGGATTAAACGAGCTGCATTTTAAAAAGACTGCTGCAGCAAAATTTGTTGATTCTCGGGTCACGAATGAGATAATCTCCGCAATTTTCATTCACTGTGTAATATCATACAGTTAAACCTCTATCAAACACATCCGTATAAATGCATTGGTTAATCCTTATAGATAACAGAAGTCAATACAAAGTGAACTGTCACTACAACAGAAGTAAATTAAAGAACGAGACAAGGTATAAATATTGGCGCACTAAACAAACCCTTTATTATATTGGTATGCTAGAGTCCCTGTGAGAACTAGAAGTTTTAGTGTGTAGTTTCAGCAATCATTTTAGAAATTAAAGAAAAATTAACTGTCACCACAACAGAAGTGAATTACGAGTACAAAGGATGAAACAGTCTATTGACACATTGCAAAAAAAAAAAAAAAAAAAAAAAAAAAAAATTTAAAAATTTAATATATTGAAATACTAGAGTATCCAGTAATGGGAGTAGAGTGTGTTTCAGCAATCACTTTAGAATCGCTTTTATAGGGTAATCGGCTTCTTGAAGTTTTGATCACATTCGTAACCTTGAATGCCCTGGGCGTTGTAGATCCATTCATGTTCAAGCCGATAGACTTGCCTCAAAAGGCGCTAAAGTTATCTACTTCAACCTCAGGTTGATACATTGAACATCTATTTTATTTTACCCTGCGAGTATTAAAACTACATTCTATCATATAGACACAAGTGTTTTACTGAAGATATACCGTACGTAAAATCCGTATGAAACTACATCAGGAACCTGAGTGACGTATTTTTCATATCTTCACTAGTGAGGATATCGATGGCATCATTTCCCGCTTTTGCACGGTTGTTTGTGCATTTTCTCGCAAAACATTCGTGTCTATATAATAAAAAGAAAATACACGACGGCTTGAAGTTATGGGCTGTATTTTCTCGTGATGAAAACAATATTTTTACTCACTCGCGCAGTGCTCGTTCGTAAAATATTGTTTTCACCACTAGAAAATATAATTCATATCTTCGCGCCTGCGTGTAATATCCTCTATACTATTTATATAACACTAGACGTTTAACCCGGACCTTACTTCATGTAATATGCACAGTTAGGGTGATCATGAAGCTTCTGGAAGATTTCTGAATCCAGCTATAAGCCCCGCATTATAGCCACTCAAGAGGTTGATCAACCTTTCCGGAGCACGTACAAGCACATAGCAAAACTTGACACCAAGGCGGAATAAGTGTTCTTAATTTCCCCTTGACTACAAAACTGAACACGAGCAAGAAATTTTGACATGAAACTAACCCATAGGTTAATAGAAAAGTTCATAGCTCGATGTCCATTTTCTCTGTACCTTAAATATATGACCCATTTACTTCCAAAATCCTGTTAAAAATGTCTTTGCTGCAACGTACTTCGTGCATTTTGTTCAAAGTGATTCACAAACGCAATGAAGCACGTTTCATTGTTGTAAATCATTTCAAGCAAAACAATGACGCTGCTTAACAAGGCACAGAAATCGCTTTTTTAAAGTTTTGGTGATACTATATCTCGACCTCACACAGACGGTATAACGGATCAGTTCAATTTCGATGCTGCGTAATATTGTGCATGGTGCAAAAAGAATGCAAAACATCGCGCCCTGAGTCAAACCAATCAAACACAATACGCTAATGATATTTTAAAAACATGAGAATCGTTGTAGACAAACATCAGTTGACTGGCGACTAGAGAAATATCGATCGTACCGGCCAGAAAGAAATTGTAATAAGCAAATGTCAACTGTGCTGAAGTTGAGACCTATTTAATGAAGATCTCAGTAAACGTAAGCTAAGCAGTTCTATCGACTACTGATTTAGTGAACTCTGTCTCGTGACTAACAGAACGTCTTTATCACTATTTCCTTGCTGCTGCGGTTAAGAGACAGAAACGACTGAAGCGTAACTCAGTGGCCTCTGAGATCAAAGACGTGTGGGGCAAAGCACGTACATGTTTTAGAAGTCGAGTCTTGTTAAACTCCAGAGACTTGTTGGCTTGTTTACTCGAGGTTCAAAAAACATTGCCCAAGTCAGGGTAATGACAATTGTTTGTTAAATGTAATGCTTTGTAATGCTGCGAGGTATTTCAGCATGCACGCATCAATTTGCATCACTATTGAACATGACCGCCTTACAGCTCTTTACGCAATACATGCGTGCTCGGAATGCAAAAATAAGAAGTCATTTACTTACCGATCTCTGCGCTGTTGACTGCTGTTGCAAAAAGAAGGGAAAAAGTTGTAAGGTCATTCTCAACACGTTGTCTACATTATCAAAGAATCCAAGAAGCCAAGTAAGAAGCGATCGAGTTCCTGATTTCTTACCTTGCAGCAAGAACAGCGATAACAGGATCATACCTAGTTCAGATCTCATGATTTTGGAATCAAAACAAAATTCCTCTTATGGAGTGCGTCCCACTTTCACGCGATCATTTTTGCTGTCAAAGTTTTCGCGAAGTGATGAATCTATCTGTCGTGAATTCCGTTTGACAATGACCGGATAAAAATCGCAGTAGCTCATTAAAAGCTCATTAATGTGTTTTTTCTGATGAGCAAGCCACAATCGAACTAAAAACAATTGATGACAATTGCTTCGCCACCAACCCCGGAGGGCTGCATGTCAATTAAGAAGCTAATGCAAATATAATCGATGACGTAGTGTTGTGCAGAAACTGTAGTTTGCGAGTTTTGGTTTGCCAGGAAAAGTACTCTACAACCTTGAAAGGCTTTTTCCACTGTACAGTAGCTTGAGTTGATAGCTGTCGGAAATTGAGTAAAACATCAGTGGCATAGTGCAACAGGCTAACAACAAAATATAAGACTGCAGAAAAGGGGTCGCAGAGATGTCTGAGATGTCGTGCGGTCTGCCGGGGGCCAGCTGTGTCACTGTCTGTCTGTATGTCTTTTTAGCTTACTTCTCTCTCCCTCCCTCTCTCTCTCTCTCTCTCTCTCTCTCTCTCTCTCTCTCTCTCTCTCACTCACACACACACACACACACACACACACACACAATCATACATATGCCTTGTCACTTGCAGTTATCATCTAAGAAGGCTTCACAGAATAGGAAACGCGTTGAATATCGGACACTCACTAAACAATGCTACGTACAACACAATTTGAGCAGGTACTAAGCCATTCCGTCAACAAAACTTTACCTTTGGCCAAATTACTACACATAGTTGCTTTCCCAGTTCACTGATCACTCGACCTTAGCTTATTTTTAGAAAGCCTATAGTTTGCTGTCCAAGAGTTTGAAAGAAATAACTGGTTCCCTAAGTTAGCTTGGGCTCAGTTGTGCAACTGCTTGATATACTGGTCCGATGTGAGGCCCGTCAAGTGTTTTATCCCCGATTTGAAAAGTTTCACATCTTTCGTGATAAAACGTTTCGTTACGCCGCCCCTATCCAGGGAACCGGCAAAGACACTTTGTAACAGCAATGAATGAACAATTCGGATGGTTCTGGGTCCACATCTATTTCAAATCCCGCCCTTTACTTGCTTCATATTTTCACTTTGAGCACTAAATAAGGTTGCGTTTACACGAATACTTTGCCACCTATCGCTTTCGCTGTTTACACGAAAACAGAAACCGCAGCGTTTTGTTAGTTGACCTTGGAAACAGATTGGGAGTTCGGCACGTGAGTCGAATAACTAAAGAACCTATACAGCGTATTGACGTCATAAAAACAACAACCATTGTCACTGCGGTTAAGCTAATAAATCCATTGTAGACTCACCGGATACCAACAATCAAACAATCAGATTTTTTCCTGTGTTCCTTTCTCCCTCACGTAATGTTTCCCTCTTCCATCTATCCCTATTTCCCTCTATCCCTCTTTTCATCTATCCATCTATCCCTCTGCCTCTCTCTTTTTCTCTTCTTATTCAGTTCTATTTCATTTTTCCCCGCCAACGGCCGGCAAATCTTAGAAGAGTCCCAGCAAACAGAAAATCTTACACCCAGCCCTGACAAAGGGTTAACGTTGGCAAAACAGCAGCTTTACACAATAGGTACAGCTTTGACATACGTTTTGTCCTTTAATTCTGTTCGGATGAGTAGACAAACGGTACAGGTATTGAAACATAGTTATAGTATTGCTAATAAATTTAAATTACTATTTCTGCTTCCAGCAACATTGCGCGCAATTTTAGGCGTGTGTCCGGTCTACCAGGGCTAAATTTTTGAGGAGGTTTAAAAGTTCTTCTATAACTAAACAATCATGAGGCCTAACAACTATAGCGGCTTACCCTCAGCTACCTCAGAAGAGTACGCCCAGGTGCTAAGGTTTGGAGTCAATGATAAAACCGGGAGAAGAAAAACTTGGTTACAATGGAAACTATCATCCTGCACTTGTATATATCTATCAAGAATATCGTTATACGATGACCGCCTGTCTTATGCATCAAACTTCATCAACTAAACTCTAGATTAGACAAGCTGCATTTTAAGAAGACAGCTGCAGCCAAATTAGTTGACTCTCGGGTCACGAATGAGATAATCTCCGCAGCTTTTAGTCACTGTGAAATCTCATACAGTTTAAACTCTATCAAACACATCCATACAAATGTACTGGTTAATCCTTATAGCTAATAGAACTCAATTGGATAAATGAACTGTAACCACAGCAGAGGTGAATTACGAGTACAAAGGATAAGACAGAGTAGAAATATTGGCGCACTAAACAAACCCTTTAGTTATTATATTGGAATGCTAAAGTGCCTGTGGGAACTACTTTAAGTGTGTTTTAGCAATCATTTTAGAAATCAAGGAGAAATGAATTGTCGCCACAGCGGAAGTGAATTAAGAGTACAAAGGATAAGAGAGACGGCCTATTGACGCACTGTAAACAAACCATTTATTATATTGGAATGCTGCTAAAGTTCCCAGTCCGTGAGAACTAGTTTCAGTGTGTTTCTGCAATCATTTTAGAATCGCTTCTGCATGGGGTATTCGGCTGCTTAAAGTTTTAATGAGATACATTGAATGCCCTGGACGTTATAGATCGATTCATGCTCAATAACTAATCACCACAACTAAAGATTAGTCATTGCCTCAAATGGCGCTACAGTTATCTACTTCAACCTCAGGTTGACACACTAAACATATATTTCATATTACTCTGCGAGTAAACTAAATTATAATTTTAGAATACTAATTTGAAACACGTTAGTTCATGTAACGTCATAAAGCTTCTGGGCAGATTTCTGAATCCACCTAAACCCCGCATGATAGCCACTCGTGATAGTCAAGAGGTTGAGCTATCTTTCCGGAGCACGTACAGGTATAAAACAGCAAAACTTGACACCAAGGCGGAATAGGTGTCCTTAATTTCCCCTTGACAACAAAACTGAACACGACCAAGAAAATTTGTCATGAAACTAAACTAAAGGTTGGTAGGAAAGTTCAGAGCTCGATGTCCATTTTCTCTGTACTTCAAATAAATAACCCATTAACTTCCAAAATTCTGTTAAAAATGTCTTTGGCGCAACGTACTTCGTGCATGCTGTTCAAAGTGATGTTCACAAACGCGATGAAGCGTGTTTCAGTGTTCAAGCAAAACAATGACGCTGTTTAACCTTTGAGGCACAGGCATCAATTTTTTAAAGTATTCGGCTGTAATTCAAAGTTTTGATGATGCCATATATCGACCTCACACAGACGGTATAACAAATAGTTGTTGTGCGTGGTGCAAGAGGAATGAAAAACTTCGCGGAGTTTCAACACCAATCAAACCCAATATGCTGGTAAATATCGATCGTACCGGCCAGAAAGAAATTGTAATATACAGATATCAACTGTGCTGGAGTTGAGACCCATTCAATGTCGACTAATGATTTAGTGAACTCTGTCTCGTGACTAACTGAACGTCTTAATCCCTAGTTTCTTGCTTGCTGTGGTTAAACTGAGACAGAAACCGACCGAAGCGTAGCTCAGTCGTCCCCGAGGCATATTCATCTTCATGCACTCTACACTTGTGTATGCGTTTTGCATTTTTCCCACAATCTTTGGAAATGAAGGCGTGTTAACCTTCATTATTGCCGTGAGTTTCCCAAGTTTATCTTAGATCCCAAATCCACAACATAACGTAAATGTCTTCACTCTTATGGCATAGCATCTTTCATAGTCTAGTCACGCGCAGAGATGAAAGTTTTGACTCGGTAGACTCAAGCTCGCTCTTTGGGCTGGGCAATCTGCATTACTCTGCGGTACTCCTGAAGTAGGTATTTTTAAACTCACCTTGAAGAAGAATAAGTGCGTTGAAGACCAGGAGACTCGATGTTTTCCATGTTTTCTTCGTCATGTTATCAAGCTGACGGTCAGCAATTCGGCCAGCTCAGCCAGCTCGATTAGAGATTTAACGTGATGTATGATCACTGAAGAGAGTTCTGAAAGAAAAATATTATTCTCAATGATATCATTGGCATGATCCTTGATATAACGGAACTATAAGCCTGAGTGATTAAAATATTAATGACTCCCACTTACAATGATTGGGAAAACAGTGCAAACAAAAACATAATCCCAACAAATCACGGCAATCCATAAATTACAATCATAGATTACGAATTTGCACGCTGCACGCTGCATATTCCTGCAAACCTTGCCGAATTTATATCATTCTCGATAAATCACCGACAAACATTACGTTAGGATTTAACGATAGCATACTATTTAACGGGAATATATGCAAATGAAAATTTTTACAGAGAAAATGCAAAAATAGCATTAAGTTGGTGTTCACTGGTCGATTTGCAACGACGATTTGCAACGCCGATTCGTTTCAAATTCACGCAGCGGTGTTGCAAGTTTTTGAATCGCTTTCAAAAACTTGCAACGCGTTGCAGCACTGCAAACATCGCGAAAAATCGTTCGCAATGGGGTGTTACACCTGAACGATTTTTAGTGCAACATCGTATCGTTGCAAATCGACCACTGTAACACCACCTTTAAACGTCGCTATATATACCTGACAAAAACTTCGCCGTTAATTAACTGCGAAATATTCACTCATTATATACAGAGTGAATATTTAACCGTTAATTTAACGGCGAAGTTTTTGGTCCATCACTTATCTTTAATGTAAAATTCGCGTTTATCAAATGTTTCCTATTTAACTACATAAACAAGTTTTGGCAAGGACTTGGAATAAACAAAGCAAACTGAGTCTTTCTAATCGGGCAAACCTACCATTTTCATGCAAAGGATTGTTCTTCCTTCCGATATCACTGCACTGACGGCGCAAGGTCTATTCTCTTCACAACACCAGCTCCTCTTCATCATCATCATCATTCACTGCAGCTGGGAACTTTTTCTCGAATACAGTACTGTAGTTCGTATGCCCTGATGGGGATGCAGCGTGGTCGAATCGTCAGGACTTGAAATCCGGAGCTCCCAGGTTCAAGTCCCGCTCTGTTAAAATCCTCGGCCACGCGTTATGTAAACAGCAAACTGGTTAGTCTCAATTTATAACATTTGGTTTCTGCATTTCAAGTCTTCCTAAATTAGCACAGCTGATATATACGGCTATAACATAAATAAAGAGACGTATTTATTTTATATATTTATGCTTTTCTTGTCCAGTTCTTCGGACCTATTTTTCATTAAGCCGGTGGTGATTAAAGGAATCTGGGAAAATCATTTCACAGCTGAGGCAATCAGTGACACCCCAGGTTTTTTGCAACTGATTTGAATGTAAAATTGTCTCAGATTTTCGAAATTTTGCCTCAAAATACTTTTTATGGTTTCTTAAAGTTTAACAAGTGAGTTTTTTTCACATTTTACACTAAGAAACTCATGAAAAAACAACCTCGTTCCCAGGCTCTTTCGTCTCCCGGGCCACGCCCCCGAAGAAAGACCCTGGTTCAGGCTGGTCACGTGTCGGCCAGAATCTGGCCGGTTGCAAAAAAAGAAACCAAGGGAGGGGCCGTTAAGTCGAAAATTTGCTCTACTCTGTCCACTAGGGAACGAAACATTTTGGCCTCGCCGCTTTCGACACCAAATTTGCATAATGTTTGCTGAATCGCACGTGCGCCTGCAGCGTTCAGAAGTCGCGCTGCCCATAATACAATTTCTCTGCAGCTTGGCGACTAAAAGTATACCTAAACGTAAAGACATGCGGGCAACTTCAATGTGGAGTTCTAAAACGAAACTTTGCTTTTGGCTGCCAAAATACATTTTGAATTTCGCGGTCTAATGCGACGCATGGCTGCGCACCAAGAATATTTAACTTCTTGCTTTGAAGATTATTCTTGGATTTTACTCAAATTACACTCAAAATGAATGTTTATGTGATGGAAAATTCGTGAGGCAACATCTTGTTTTGCGTGATATTCAAGTACAAGGAAAAACAAAATTTGGAAAATTTTGGCGTTTTACTAATTAGGAGTTGTTGGTCGCTGTTGATTAACTTCCCTGGGAAGCGCCCTCGTGTTTAACACCTCTCGCGTGTGTGTCACAGTACGAAACCAGGTTCAACTTGGGAGGGCAAATGCTACACTCTGTGACCCCGAAAAAGGTTTACGCGGCTTCTAGCAACCAGTCAAGTTGCTGTAGGCTTTGCCGTTCTGTGAAAGAACAACGCAAAAATTAATTTTGTCGAACAAAAGTTCTTGAAGGAGATGAAAAATTATAGACTTTCCGTATCCCGTTGGCAGCACAGCGACAGTATCTCTTCCAGAATAAATTGCTTCCAAGCACTTAACTTGTTTCGGCTTGAGAATTTTGTTCCAGTAGCTGCTATTAACAATAGCGTAATGAAGACTGCTAAAGAACATGGCGGATGTGTCGTTTGTTCCAGCCTCGTTTAGATTTCGACAAACGCACAGCACGACATATTCATTTGATAAAGGGACCCCTCCCAGCAATTTATTTTTGTTAGCGATGCACGTGACCAGCCTGAACCAGGGTCTTTCTTCGGGGGCGTGGCCCGGGAGACGAAAGAGCCTGGGAACGAGGTTGATGAAAAAAAAAATGATCTTAGCAAATATTTCAATTTTTGAGACATTCATTTGTAAGCTATCATTAGCCCTTTTATATGCCATTGGTTTTCTTCCAATCAGCTAAATACTGACAGAGGGAGATTAAACTAAAAATATAATCAATATTGGTGACATCACTGATTGCACAATAGATTTCCCTTAAGCTCAATATCTATATCAACCACCACAGGAAATCATGGTGGTGTTATACAACAAACATTTTGATACACCATGCAGTATATCAAAATGTTTGTTGTATAACACCACCATGATTTCAAGTTTTTCATGTTTCAAGTTTTTCTGTTAAGTGAAACTTAAGTTTGCCATAGTTTGTTCGATGATACCTTAAAGTGTCAGTCTTGTAGCCAACCACAAATAGTCCACTAACTGGGGACACTAGTGGAATAATTCTAACTAATATTATTAGTATACTAGGTAATCGCATGATTTCAAGTGCAATGTGGAATAAATTAGCACGAGTAAATTTTTCAAAGACCACAAAATTGCACGAGCGCTGCATGAGTGCACTTTGTGGTCTTTGAAAAATTTACGAGTGCTTATTTATTCCAAAACTGCAGGAGAAATCATGTGATTACTTGTTAATAACATGCATACAATAACTTACATCGTGCAATTTTATTCAATTTTGTTACAATTCACAAATGTCCCCCAAGAACTTTGTTTTCTCGCAAACAGAGTCGGAATCGTCCTGAGGAATGAAAACACACCCTTTTGTCTTGTTTGGTTTCGCAAATATGCATGCCAGCTGTCGGCAATTTTTAATTTCAATTTTCTGCACTCTTAATTTCACATTTTTGCACTGTTTGGGATAAGTTGACATGCGCTCAGCCAATCAGAATGCAGAAATTATTGTATGCATGTTATTATCCTAGAAATTATACAAGCTGAGATGCAAAACCCATTGCAGGTGCCTCCCCAGGTGAAAATATAACAATATCATACAGTACTGTATAGAGAACTTGGATATAACTTGCTCAGTAAAAAAGTTGATTGAAGCAGCAATTCTCACTACACTGTACATTACTCATACATTTTCTTTTTGAATGATTTAGAGAATCCTGATAATGAACTTGGGAGTGAAATGGATAAATAAGTAAACAAGAAAATAAACACACCTACAGAGTTGTACAGCAGCATCTGTTGTCTGATAATGTTGCCTTCCTCCTTACTATCTTTGGTTTCATTCATTTTTTTAATTCTTTTTATTGTTTTCTTTCTCATCCACTGGCTGCTTGCTGGAGGAGGCAAGCCAGGTGAAGAGTGCTTTCCCATCAGGCAGTCTGTCATGAGCACCATGAACTGAGGGCAAACAAACAAATAACAAATTAGAGTATAAGCTCCTTCTGCTCCCGGTTATTATATTGTTATTATTATTACCATCATTATTACTATTATTAATTATTATTATAATAATTATTATTATTGACTGAAACAATCATAAATGTTGTGATTATTGAAATTGATAAAGGAAATTTATGAGAAATTATATCTGAACATAACAGAGTATATTATCTACATTTATGTGGTTATTTTGGGAAAATAAGTATACAATACTAAAGTGGGTGTGCTACATGAATCTTACCTCACCAGCTCTCTACTATCTCAGCAATGCATAGACCCCCTCCCCCCAACTCTTAGTTAATTTGTAAATTTGAGTGGGAGATGCCGCAGAGTTCTCAAAACCCTTACTCTATTTCAGACCAAAACATAACACTTTTTAACCATAGAGCGGTTTTCTGATGACTGTCGAAAGTAATTGTGTGATTGCTTTGGTTTTGCGTTTGCTTCGCTTTCGGATTGGTCTACACGAGTTTGTCAGCATGCTCAGCCAATCAAGAACAAAACCAAAACCAAAACCAAACACTTCTCACGCAAGCGATGGCGTGTACTCGCACTGCTGATTGGAAAGTAAAACCAAATGCAAATTACTTTGGCTTCCAATTGGCTGAACTGTTTTCTCTCAGTCTCTGTGATTGGCCTGTGTGATTACTTTGGTTTTGGTTTTCGACAGTCATCCGAAAACGGCTCTATTAAGACCAATCTTTCATTCAAGTCTGTGCTGAGTGAGAGAGCTTCACATGACCAGTCGAACAAAGTAACCCCACATGACAGTCATATGATGCATCTCAAGTGAAATCACAACAACCACTCCTATTTTTAAAACTACACAGTAGTTAGTCTGTGTGGCATAAGATACCAAGACAGAAGCTGTGCCAATTCAATATTTGGCAGCTGGCAGCAAAAAGTCGGTTGCTGCTGTTACTCACCCCCTAAAAACTATAAAGATACGTTTACACGGACGCGTTTTCGCTTAAATACGATACGTTTTCATCTCTTAAAACTTTACACGAAAACTACCGGATTCGGCCATAAAAACCATCGATTCGAAAACACAGCCAAAAGTGGATCGTTTTTCAAAACGCTCCGTTTTCTGTTTCCGTTTAACATTTTCAAACGAATGAGCCCGTGTAAAACGCAGCCTATGGACCAATATAGTTTTCCTCAGACATGCAGTGATTCATAGATCTCCACTACTTCGCAGATTTTGCCATTTTTATCTACTATGTACAAATGATGAATCAAACAATGAGGTAAAATGGTTCTGTTAAGCTAACTGGATGAGAGCGTTTCTGTTTCATACAAGATGTGCTGGATCGGATACCTAATCTACAATCACTGACGGTACACATCACTTTGTGTCATGTCGTCCCCACTCGCGTTTTCGTGAAATGAGTTTATAAATTAGACACAGAAAGAAATAGCGTACCTTTTGTCTTGGATTTGAGTGTTTAGTGTTCCCGAGCAATGCCTGATCGCTGTCCAGTTTTAATACATTCGTCCAACAGAACTGACAATGTGTCAACTCCGTCCGCCATTAAGGAACGGGCTCAAACATTGTCAGCGGATTATACAACTGATACTTCATGTTGTCTGTCTATAATGAGGGAAAGGGTGGTAACAAAATCGACAGAGACTGAGACCGACTAATATCGCACAAACTTCCGAGAAAAGTTGAGAAAAAAAGCGTAATTATGCATTTGAATTGTCGTCAAAACTGGGACAAGGAAGAAAAAAGACGAATGCCTATGAATTAACCAAACGAGGCATGACTGACATGAGGATGTACAAAAAAGGAGCGGGGTGGTTCCGATGTTTCACTCTTCCGACGTTCCAAGCCGGCTCAAAATGAAGATTCTCCCAGTCTTTTCTGAAAAAAGTATATGTAATTGATGAATTAACTTCATTGAGAAAAGCCACTAAAAGCTAATTTCCCCACTGTATTGTATGATGTATATAACTAATAGATTAAATTATAATTGAAGTTGATCAGTCTTGGGAGCCAAAGGGTTACATTTCACCTTTTATTTCTCCTAATAAATAGTTCTCCTGCACTGACACCCCCCTCCCCTCCCCCCCCCCCCCCCCCCCCCCGCGTATTACGTATGCTTTTTTGAACAATTCTGAATCGCTAAACATATCCTATGACTTGATTGACGGCGATAGTCGGGATTTTGCATCTGTATTTATAGTACGTATTCCATATATGGAACAACCGGACGAGCAAATACCTGGCCCTGATGAGCAAATACATTGCCCCAATGAGCAAATACGCAACCTTGAACAATAATTAGCCGTAAATACGCGGCGCACGAGCAAATTCGTGACATTGAATAATAATTAGCCGTAACTTTGCAACTGGATAAACAGTGTTTGGATTATAGTTTAGACTTAGATTTAAGGTTAGGGTTAGGGTTAGAATTAGGGTTAGGTTTAGGGTTAGGATTAGGGTTATGGTCAGGGTTAGGCCGTAATTTTTGTATATGTATATTATAAAATAACTATGACACTACGCGTGCCCTGATTGGCTAAATAACCGTGTTAGATGAGAGTATATTACACGCTGACTCGGCGGCCTCGTGGTTTCCTTACGCTACTCTCGTGTTCTCCCAACTTCCCGCGTGTTTAGATGAGGCTATATTACACGGTGACGCGTTATATATTTCTTAAGTATTTCTCACTCGCATCAATTCAATTTACGGCTAATTATTATTCAAGGTTGCGTATTTGCTCATTGGGGCAATGTATTTGCTCATCAGGGCCAGGTATTTGCTCATCCGGTTGTGCCTTATAAGGAATACGTACTATATGTACCTATCGGATTTTGACAAAAGCATATGGTAGTCGTGTTTATCGAAGTTATGACATAAGATTCATTTAACTTTGGGAAATGATCTATCGGCTATTTGCTCCCCGTGTAAAATTTGACTCGTTTCCTCAGTCCACTAATGACATGCACTGATGTTTTATCATTATTGTCAGCGGGTTAGAAAGTGATACCCGAGGGCGACGAGCCAAAATTTGCATTTAGTACCGTTAGCGTGTGGTAGTGTTCCCGTCTCTCCAGGAACAACGTTTGCATGCAAAGTCGACCAGGTAAGTCTTAACATGTTGTTCTACACTATTCTTTGTGTTGGGACACTGGTTGATTATTGCACGTTGTCGGGGCGACGTGTCTATTTCTGGCTCTTTCTCTCTTTCTCCAAGTAGACCGAACCTTCAACATAGTGGACATCAGTGACTGAAACAAACTCGAGAAAGGCGCCCTAAAAGGTCTGCAGTTGATAGTAGGGACCTTAAGCAAACTTGGAGGGCGCCGGCAGTGTGGGGAACCCGAAAAATTGTCTTTATATTTATTATATCTTGTAACTTTGCCTATTCTTAGGTTGCTTAATTAATTTGTTCCAAAAGGTTGCACAATTTGTTGACGTTCCATTGCGTTCAGGCGACTCTCGGCGGCGCAATTTCTCGAAATGTCGTCCACGTCTGACAGCGACCTACAAAAAACGCGCTTGCACGCGACAGCACGACGACCCGAAGATCAATTTGTTGGCGACAAAGCGATGTTTGCACTTTGAGAAGTTGTAAAAATCAAGTGTGCTTGAGGCCTAACAGGCTTGATCGGCAAACGAGCTTCCCGACGGGAGACGGCTGTATTCGCAGGCTACATTGAGACAGGCATGAGAACGAAAGCAAAAATTAAATGAGACTAATAATACCTTTGTCCTTATGCACCAGTCAATTGTAACCCCCACCCTCCCCACGGGGAATGGTGGGGCAATGTGGGGCATTTTTTCGTATTTGAAAGGTGTTTAAGCCCGAAGGGGTGGGGGATTTTCTCTTCATGATTCCCAACCTACGGAGGTGGGGCTCAAGGTGGGAGATTTGACCAAAAATATGATGCAATGCGGCCTCGTCCAGTTCGACCACGCGGCTCGTTCGTGAGAGAAGTTTTCTGTGCAAAGCCTCTTGTAAAATTTTGCCAATTTTTGGCCCCCCAATGTGGGGGATTTGTCAGCACATTATGTCCCATGGGGTGGGGGAATAGTCGATTATTGCAACAAAGAAAATCCATGTCCCCACCATTCCCCGAGGTGGGGGGAGTGGGGGTTACAATTGACTGGTGCATTACGTCCGTGGCAGTTCAGATCTACGACGGACAATGCAAACACGATGCTTTTTTTGTTTGTTAAAAACCCATTTTAATTTCAGTACGAATTTGGCCAGCGCAGACGCTATAAACTGCGAGTAAGACTATTAAGTAAAAAAATAATGTCGGAAACGCGTTTATAAAAAAAATTATATATATAAATTTGGTGTCCCCGAGGTCTAACGGAGCATGTGAAATGACATCAATTCGGCCTAACTTGCGAACGGCGAAACTGCAATTCTATGCATGTAAAGAATTTAAATGATAGTTGTGGGATTGTGTGAAAAAAGACGTCCACAAGAAGTGTTGAATCGATCAATTTGTCGCCATCGTACATCAGGATGCTCATTACTGATTCAGTAGCTGCATGCTTTCAGGACGCACTACAGCTCCTGGCAACCGCCCGCTTTCCTATCTTTACGTTAGATTGTCTTGCTAGTATTCATTTACTTATGAACAATGACCTACTTCTTTGGACTTTCAGCTACGTTTATGTGGATTTTAGGATACCTGGCAAAAATGAGTGAGTATAGAGGAGTATTTTTACGAGTCGGTTTTTTTTTTTTTTTTTTTTTTTTTTTTGAGCCTGCTTCAGACGAGAAAAAATAAAACTGACGAGTAAAAGTACAGCCGCATTGCACGACTTTTCGTGTAATAAATGTTTATTATACGCCAAGCGAAGCAAAGCCAAACGCTGTAGCCGCGCGCAAAAAGATGACGCGTTCGCAAAAACTTTGCTTGCGAAAGTTGATCAAGTAAGCTAATAAACCAGTTGATCTGGTTCCTGACGAATGCAATACGCTCCCATATTTGCACCCGCGCTTTCGCATTTGGTTGCACTAGAAATAATTGTGAAATCGTGTAATAATTTGCATCATTATATGAAAAAGTAAGGCAGCCTGTATTTCATATTCTTTTTATGTAGTGAACTCAACGGGAAGGATGTGTTGATGGCTTATCAATTAAGTTAATAAAAATTAAGACTTACGCACGGGTGGATTTTATCCGCCTCTTATAAACTTCTCTTTATGTCGCCCTTATTGTTTCCATGTATGGTATAAAGAGTATCTAAATCACACCTGCACAGAGGCAACTGATTCAATTATATGAATTATTTTTATATCACCCATGCCGTCTCTTATTGACTTATATGGTGGAGAGAATATTATGTATTTCAAGAGTCTGGACGGGCCACGGCGATGTGGCAAGATTTGTTCGACTCCCCGCACTCACCATAGTATTTGCTCATTTGATGTCTTTTCAGAAAGCCTGCCCTTCTACTTCAAGTGCCTTTGCTGCTGCATCACATTTATGATTTTTTGGGTGGCTTCTTTGAGGCTACAGAGCATTTGGGATGGATCTATCGGGCCACGCTTCTTCTCTGAACAAGTGAGTGACTAATAATCATCTGGTCGTCTCAAACTCTATGCACGCTGTCCACATATTGTGATCACTGTCCTGTACTCTTTGCGGAAAATAACTGCAATTATTTGGCGAGCATATGTTGAGTCATGTTGATGTCACAATTTGCTAGTAACGAGCGGATCAAAGTAACATTTTCCAATGCCGAAGGCAGCTCGGCAAACGAACAAGTTTTCTATGACAAGTTCACTGTGACAAAATGATGTGCCCATGTATATGATAGAGAAAATTTTAAGTTTTTCAAGAACTTTTCTTTGTTTCTTTATAATTCTGGCTTGGAATTACATAAAATTTTCGTGTTATGTCAAAGTCTCTAGTGAGAGGCTTGTTAAATTATCTAACCAATTCAGAATTTCTTGTCAATTTTCTGGACGCCGCGTCTTGACCGTGCGAATACACTCGCAAACTAATGACCTGGGAACTAACGTTTCCCGAAAAACTAGTGACAAGTTTTCGTGTACACGAGCAATTTCACATGTGACAAGTTTTCCCTGAAAGGAAAAAAAAACTGAATCCAACGCATTTTATCATTCGACTAATAAGTTTGTTTTTAGGAACATGCCAAATGGCTTTGCAACAACTTGGGAAAACAAGTTCACCGAGGCGGACAAAATTGCATGCACACTAGCAGAATATTCATTTGCAGCAAACAAACCTTAAACAACAGTAATGCGCATGAGTAACCCACTATTTGTCGCCACATTTGCAGCCGTGACGCAGAGCCTGCGAAAGGGACATCTGAGCTAAAAGGAAATGATTTAAGATAATATACAGCCAATCTAATGATGTTGTCTCAGTAGATTGTTTCCCCGGCTGTTTGATCCAAGCCGATGGATTTTTTTTATACTCTTTTGACTGTTAACATAGTTAGTCCCCTCTATTAACTATGCTGTCAACAAGAACTCCAATTCACTGAATTGTTGATCCGAAGCTAAGGGAAGAATCTCCGATTTTATACTATCACATAATGTACGTGCTACTCAGGAGCTTCAGTAAAACTAATTCAATCGTGAACTATGAACATATTAAAACAATCATAGAAAAGGAACGGCTTTGAAAGAATAAGCGGCTCTGCACTCTACCACACTAGTCCACTGCGCACAGACAAGTGCTACTGATCGTAGGTCAAATGAATCCCGGCCCACCACCAATTTAATTTTTCTTCTGAGTTCTAGATTCGTCCGATCAAAAACATCGAAGAGAGAAACGAAGAAAGAAGGCGAAACACTTTGCAGACAAAAAGAAAACAGCACGGAGAACCTTGATCTTACCAACATCATAGTTGACGACAAATACAAAGCCATCTACTGTTATATCCCCAAAGTGGCCTGCACCCAGTGGAAAACTGTCTTTGCATCTCTTAAAGGATATTTTCCAAAGCCTGGAGAATCAGTCCACAACGCGCCAAAAGGAACATTTAAATATTTACAAAGCTATCCCGTCGAAGAGAGGTCGGAAATGCTGAGAGACTACTACAAATTTCTCTTCGTGAGGGATCCCATGGAACGGCTGTTGTCTGCATACAATAACAAGTTCTCTGAGTTTGCCGAAGACAAGGCATTTAAGAATGCCTGGAGCCAGCTTATTGCACGGTTTCTCACAAAACAAAACCATAAATTAAGAAAGGACAATAACTTGATTTCATTTGAAGATTTCCTCGAGTTCGTGGGCAGCAACAAGGTCTGGCAAGAACACTGGGAGCTTTCGTATAGATTGTGCCATCCGTGTGCTATAGACTACGACTTCATCGGACACTTTGAGAATCTTGAAGATGAGGCCCCTTACGTAATGAAGGCATCTGGTCTCATTAATAACACAGTTCCCTTCCCAGCGTACCGCCCATCCAACACAACCTCACAGCTGTTCCGGGCTTACTCCGAGGTCCCCAAGAATTTGATATTGAAAGTTGCGAACCTATATAGAACCGACTATGAGTTTTTTGGTTATCTGTTCCCCGGTCAATTCTAAAGGATAGTTCGGCTTTTCCTTTCCATGATGAATTAAACGCGGTACTTATAATCTCACTTAAAGCAATTACATCAACAGGGCCCGGTTATTCAAAAGCCGATTAAGCTAATCCAGGATTAACGAAATTCTTTCTGACGACCTCTCTGCCGATAAAATGCAGGGTTTTGTTCAAATATGGATTAAAAAGCTTGTTTTAGCTGAAAACGTATCAAGGAAATCGTTGCAGGACAAAACCTTCACATCTTCAGGCTTATAAATGACAAGACATTTTACACCTAACCCAAGATTAGCCTAATCGTGCTTTGAAAAACCGGGCCCAGTACTCCAAATATTATCAAAAATGAATTTATTTTTATCGCATTTTGTTGGAATAAAGTTAGACTAGCTTTCAGGACTGAGTCACTGAGCGTAGCCTGCAGGCTGGATGGCAAATACGTCTTCAATTCTGATTCAATTCAATTTCAGTTATTTCCCTGTTGGTGTATAGTATATTACACTTGATGTTGTAGATTTAGATAATGAAAAAAAAAAGAGAGAGAGAGAGAGAGAGAGAAAAGGACATTGCAGGGTGGGGAACTGTTTGAAACCCAGTTGCAAGTAGGGCGCCTTTTTTTTTTTTCTTTTTCTATTTGGTGCATAAGTGAAATACTTATCAGGTATCTGGCGAATAAACTAGCATCAGATCAAGTAATTATGATACGAAAGATCAATGGCATAATTATTGTACTACTGACGTCTATATTTCACATTATCAGGGACGTCATTTCAATTTTGTGTCACAAACTGAATTCTTGAGGTCAAATGGACAAGAGGTATATTGTGCACATGTCTATTCCCCTTTGTTCTTTGACGTCACTTCCGAAAGTATACTGATTTATGTTTGTATTTCAAGTAATACTTCAAGCGTTGCACGAGATACCAAACTTTTACTGTTAGTTCGAAAACAGTACCTTACCGTGTCCGGCTTGCGGTTCTCCGCGGTGGGAAAGTCCGATTTTCTCTACCCAGTTGGCGGCTGGGAAGGACTCTGCGGGGAACCCTGTCGTCACATCTGGTGATACATTACGTGACTTCACTTGGCGTCTTAAAGCTTTGGGCCGCACACCGAAGCCGATCAGGCGTAAGTATTCTTGTTGTGTTCTACATATATAACTATTACTTGTTCTACATTCCGTACTACACGGGCAGATGATTATAGACCGCCAACACCACAAGGTGACATTATGAGTTCTTGTCGAAAGCTCTCGTGAAAGACCGATCCCATATAAAGCGACCGCGACCACTTTTGGGAATTACCAACTAGTTTTTTTCTTTGTTTAGTCTACGCTCTCATAAGCGACCACTCAAAAGCTCTGGTAAGCGACCACTTTTTTCATTCCCGAGGTGGTCGCCTGCGCCTACGGGGAGAGCTTCGACTGTATATTTCGTCATTCCAAAGTCACCGCGTACCGTATAGTCACAATATAGCTTCCAGGTTTGCTTTGAACTAAGTTTAGTTTCTAGAAGCATAACCGGGTCAGAAGATCATGGCTTTTTGTGCACATTTGGAGGATGATGTAACTTATGCCGACATTCGGCGGCTGTCAGCGCGTCAGAATCGGCAGCTTTGGTATTTCACAAGAGTCCGGTTCGGCTTCAAGAGTTTTCTGGCCTTGTATATTATAAACAACAAAACTCTTGTTTCCCAGTGGCAGTAAATCGACCACTTACATCAAGAAAACTCACGTTGTTGGTCCTCGGAGACCGTTGTTATTAAATACCCGTAACCAGAATGACTTTAATGGTTATTATATTCCGCTGTATCGCATTTCTACAAATCAAAAACTGAAACATCGTAGCGTACAGTAGGCCGGGACAGTATAGACTAAAACGCTGCACTGAATGACTTCATTCCAAATATGGTGACCATGCATGCGCCACCGAATGAACATAATTATGAGAAGCAACTTCGCGTGAAGTGTCTTCCGTGACCGTGAAGAGCAGATTTGTCGAAACGCTCAGGGTAGACGAACGAAAGACTTCCGCTCAGCCTAGTTTCCGGTCTGGTAGTCGAAACGTCAGTCACAAACAACAGTCGGATCAATACGGGTATCGGGCCACAGGCAAACTAGAGGTCGCATTCTCAACATGAGTGATTTGATCATGTTAAGAATACGGTCGTATTCTTAAAGTGCTTGAATTGATCATTTCCAGTATACGACCTCAACCATAATTTTCAGGGGGGTGAAATAGGATTTTGATCATTTTAGGAACACGACCGGTCGTTTTCTTAAAATGATCAAGTTTTTCAATTTAGGTTTACGACCGGTCATATTCTTAACATGAAAAATGTACTCATTTCAGGAACACGACCGGTCGTTTTCTTAATTGATCAAGTTTTTCAATTTAGGTTTACGACCGGTCGTATTCTTAACATGAAAAACGTGCTCATTTCAGGAACACGACCGGTGTAGTGGGCAAAAATGCCCCCCCAATATTTTGCCTCCCCGGGCATTTCATCCCAGGCGATAATGCCCTCCGGGCATTTCCGCCCAGGCAAAAATGCTCTAGCTAAAGTTTCCCCCCTGGGCTAAAATGCCCGGCGTTCAGAAAAGTCGTTTCAATAGTTGCTAATAACTCTAGCCAAACAAGGATACTTAAATACAAACAAAGGCATATTTAAAAAGGTTAGCACAATACCAGGACTCTTCTAAGGCGTCATAAAAGAGAATTATTCAGTTGCGCCAAAATGTGACACCGACTGTATTAAGCTATTTTCGATACAGTATTAGTTGAAAAGTTCCCAGATCGCTGAACTGAAATGTCTTCCGAGAAAGACCTCTCCGTCCGCCCGGCCACCTCACCCCTCCGAAACAGTTCATCAAAGAGACCGCAGGTCACGCAGCACTTGACAGTATGAATTGATTACATCCAGATGTCTGGCTAGAGTTCACTGCTCTGAATTTGATCGTTTTAGTATCGTATGTTTACGCACGGACGAGCTGCGCACGGATTTGTTGATCCGAATTACCTGTAACTCGAAATCGATGATTTTGCGAAGGGGGGAGGGGGGGGGCATTTTTGCCCAGAGAGGGCATTTTTACCTGGGCAAAAAAGCCCGGGGAGGCATTTTTGCCAGGGGGGCAAAAAAGACTCTTACACCGGTCGTTTTCTTAAAATGATCAAGTTTTTCAGTTTAGGTTTACGACCGGTCATATTTTTAACATGAAAAACGTGCTCATTTCAGGAACACGACGGGTCGTTTTCTTAAAATGATCAAGTTTTCCAATTTAGGTTTACGACCGGTCGTTTTTTTAAAACAATCAAGTTCTTTAATTTACAGAAACATTCAATAGTGAACATTTTATATATTACTCATTGCTCGACTTTCTGCATGATCGAATTGATAATGTGTCAACTAGGGCACAAGGACACATAAAAAGACACAGTGAAAACCCTTCTTTTGTCTTTAATATAGATTTGTAAATAACGTGCACATAAAGAACTATGATTCTTCCATTTCTAATAAATATTCAAAATGATTAGACTGGATAATGGGCACGTATTGCCAGGATGAAATTTCCGAAATAGTCATCAAGGCCGTACCAATCTCGCCACATCTGCTCATTTAGAAACGGCTGTAGGTCAACATCCCTAATTCCCCTCTTTTCTTTTATTTTCGATTTCATTCTGTACCAACAAAATTCTATATGTTGCGTATGTACACCTGTTATTGGATCGACAAAATGGTATCGAGGGACAACGACCTCGTGGGCGCAACGTTAGCAAGCCTTGCTTGCTTGTTTCTGTATGCTCCCCAGTCATCACTGTGCACTACTGATCCCGGCAAGTGAGCTCTTCTGATTATGGGATAGAGATGGGCCGCATCTCGTCGACGAACTACCTGGAAGTAACCTCGGAATGGCGTGTAGTGTTGACACTAACCCAAACACCCAGTTGCGACGACGATGGGGCCTTCCTCTATTGTACTAAAATCACAAATTGAAATGCTTAATCGAATCCAGAAAGAAAAAGAGACAGCTACTGGTCCAGTAAAAATCAAGGCATCGGGCTTCATAGTGCTTGTAATACGGCAAACACCCCCTCTCACCCCCTCTCCTTTCAATGCTGGGAAACGGACAACCAAGAATATTTGTGGGGAGGGGGTGGGGAGGAGAGGGAATTCATATACAGGGAATTGGGGGACTCCTATATATTCACCATATAGGAATTTAGTCGAGTTGGAGTATTTTGGTCGAAGTTTTTTATCGATTAAAATATTGCAAGGGTCTTCGAACCCAGTGGGCACACGCGTCCACCCACGGAGCAGTACCTGGCCTTTTACACATATAACTAATACACAAGCACACGTCAGAAAGGAAATGGACGGACAGCAATAAACTGCAATATCTTTTTTCTCACTGTGCTATCTGCTCCGTGCTCATTGCAGCCTCACCTTTGCCGCTTTCTGTTAAATTTGCTTTCGTCGATCTGCACTAGGTCTGCTGGTCCTCCAAAGGGAATAACACGCATCCTTCTGAGCTCCTGACTACAAATATCTCGGCACTTTCTGAAGACATTGGAAACAGCTCCTTTCCCAATATTCCAGTATTCTGACATTCTAGTCTGCTTTTCCTCTGCGGTCCACATAAAAATAAGCCCCACCAAGGTTCCCATCTGTAGCCTGGGGAACTCTGCAAGGAACGAACCCTCGCACACCGATCTCCTCCTGTGACGATCAGGGAATCTACAAAGAAACTACTGATCAAAGTGTGTAATAATAGGGCAAATATTTCATATTTTCAGAAATTTTCACCCAGTGAATTGGAATCGTCCCAACACTTTTGGCCATGATTGTAATTTTAAGAAAACGACCGGTCGTGTTCCTGAAATGAGCACGTTTTTCATGTTAAGAATACGACCGGTCGTAAACCTAAATTGAAAAACTTGATCATTTTAAGAAAACGACCGGTCGTGTTCCTAAAATGATCAAAATCCTATTTCACCCCCCTGAAAATTATGGTTGAGGTCGTATACTGGAAATGATCGATTCAATCACTTTAAGAATACGGTATTCTTAACATGATCAAATCACTCATGTTAGGAATGCGACCTCTAGTTTGCCTGTGGCCCGATACCCGTAATGATCCCAACAAGTCTAACCCCGGGTTGGGCACTCCCATATATCGGCTGAACGGGGATGTGCCGCTCAACAGGGTATACTTTTCGCCTCTCCGACTCTGAAGCAGGGTTCACCTTTTCTCTCTTGGGACCACAGGCGGCCCAAGCTAGCTTGGGGGGGTCCGGTGGTTGCGTGAAGGGCCAAGATTATAAGGAAATGTATGGGGATTTTGACGATGGCGATAAATTATAGGATTTGCTAATAAAACACGAAATAAACGCACTCTACCTGTTAGCTGTTGTCTCCTGTGTCCCTTGTGTAAATTTAGAGCCGCTACGGCCAGTATTAGTGGTCAAAATTCCCGGCGGTGTTTCTCCCTTCAAAAGAGAAAGAAGGCTGGAAACTCCGTTGGCGAGTCGTCGTTAGACAAGCGCCGATAAATGCCGCCAAAATCTTCCAACGTCAAAAATTTCTCCACCACGCCATTCCTCGATAAATTGCACTCCGGCACATCGGTGTTTCGACAAAATCGCGCTATCTTCAAGCCCGCAAAACAACGACATTTGTCGTCAAACTGCCATGAAATTAGATGCTCCCATGCTTGACTCAGATAAGGTGGCAACATTCCGAAACAACCCAACCGTCGCTCTGAAAGCGACATTCCCATTGGTCAATGACAACAAAGGCAATTTGAATCGTTGGCGACAAAATGCACTCTGTCTGGAGTGGTGTAAAGAATACGACTCTGCTCACCCTCTCCCGGCGCGTCGGTTTTTTTGAAACCCTATCGTTGTCATTGATTGGTACGTGAAGAGAAAGGCTGTCAAAAAAATAAATAGCGCGATTTTGCCGAAACACCGATGTGCCGGAGTGCAATTTATCGAGGAATGGCGTGGTGGAGAAATTTTTGACGTTGGAAGATTTTGGCGGCATTTATCGGCGCTTGTCTAACGACGACTCGCCAACGGAGTTTCCAGCCTTCTCTCTCTTTTGGAGGGAGAAACACCGCCGGGAATTTTGACCACTAATACTGGCCGTGGCGGCTCTAAATTTACACAAGGGACACAGGAGACAACAACTAACAGGTAGAGTGCGTTTATTTCGAGTTTTATTAGCAAATCCTATGATTTATCGCCATCGTCAAAATCCCCATACATTTCCTTATAATCTTGGCCCTTCACGCAACCACCCGACCCCCCCCCCCCCCCCCCCAAGCTAGCTTGGGCCGCCTGTGTTGAGACAGGGATGTTTTTCGTTCAGTCTGCCAGAATCCTAGATGATTTATTGTCGAGTCTGCCGCTCCAAAACAGCTCTGAACGTACTGCTGCTTTAAATCACGCAACGCCACATGTTTATTCAAGCACACCGTTTCCGGGCTTTCCGATTTGTGGAGTCGCCCCTAGTCTGGAACAGGGTATCTATTTTCACCATTTTGTCTTAGCAATATTAGCTGTGGTTACACACGCCGTGGTATTATCAAATCCCGAGGGTAAAAAAAGAACCCGTTGTACAGAGCTTCACCGGGATCGGGGATTGAGCTCCTTGAGAAAGCAAGCACGATTTTAGCATTCGCGAGGGAAAATTCCAGCCAAACGGTCAATGAGATCTATGAAATGATATTCACAGCGATGCGCGGAATCCAGCCGTAAGTTCGGATATGTTTTAGAGTTAAATTCGTGGCAAACTGAGGCATGTCTCTCTGGCGTGAAGTTGTTTAGGATTTACCGATTTCCTGAACTGTCACGCGCTGCTCGCGGATTGGTCTATTTGCCGTGGGAATCAGAAAACCTTGGGTAACTTCCTCGGAAACTGTCACGGGCTTTCCTTTTGTTCTTTCTGATGTATCCATGGAGAATGCCCTCGGGAAATCGCGGTTACACACCGAAAAAATGTTTCCCGTGGTAAAAGTGCCAAAACCCACGGGAAAAGGGCCGTGTGTAACCACGGCTATTGCCTTTCTTTACTCTGGAACAGGGTCAGGGTCACAGGGACTCAGCGGCACACCCACATACTTAATTTAAGGGAGTGCCCCCCAGGGTGTCTAACGGCGTTCAACTTTCTCAAATCAACTCACTTTTAGTTTTAGTCCATTTATCACATGCACGTCAACTATAACGATCTCAACGTCCAGTCAACGTGACGACGGCCCCGTTACTAAATACACCATCCTGGGATTGAACAATAACCTATATTTACATGTCTCGAGTAATAATTTGGCCCCTAACTGGAAACGTCTAGAAAAACCGCACGCCAGTCGAGATATTTGCGAAGCCCTCAGTCGAGGCATCTTTTCGCAAGCCTTCTTTACCGTTACCATTTTAAAGCATCATTTTCTGTTTAAAAAGAAACCCCTTTCGGAGTTGAACTTTGCAATAACGTCGCACTTTGTAATAACTGTCGCACTTTGCAGCTCGCAAAAGACCACCCCGGGTGGTAACATCATAAGTCACGTGACTACTCGTTCTTTTGACTTCTTTTGACTTTCAGATACTTTTCGCCGCACAGGGTACTGGAGCAAAATGAGTGAGTATTTTCTCAATTATCATATATAATTGGATTATAAATCAAGGTGAAACAGTCATGAAATTTTAGCACCTGTGATCAAACGTATACTATATCACGGGAAGGTTGATGAATGATGGGCTGAACTCCGTAAAAGAGCATGTGTTTGGTTGACTTTTAAACTTTTAATATTATCTTTGTAGCAATTAAAGGCATCATTGGTATGCTTTTATTGATACCTTTTGGGATCAAAATAAGCTCGAGCCTCGCCCGTTTTAGTACCTCTTAAGGGTCAAAACGAAAATTCCCGACGAGCATCCCCGTCATTTTTATGTGGGAGTCCCCCCCCCCCCGCGGGGGGGGGGGGGGGGGGGTGAGACAGTGATGTCAAACCAGTAGTCCGGCGGTATATCAGGAAATCATGAAGACTCTGACTAGGGAATCTAGGATGCATTTTTGCAGAAAACCAATTTCAAAAAACTTTGCCAACTGAAGTTTTCTATTCAGCCAGCAACAAGAGAACCAGCCCTGACTTGTTTATCTAACTCGTATGGCTCAACAATAATTTATTCGTACATTTTAGAAAGAAGCCTCCGCTGCTCGATGTTCCTTTGTTGTTGCATCGCAATGCTGTGTGTTTGGATGGTTTCTCTGAGTCATCACAGCATTCGGAATGGAAATACCGAGAAACGTTTTATCTCTGAGGTGAGCCCCTGTCCCCACCCTGACTCTCTTGACGACAGAATAGGTTCGCTAGAGAAGGATCAGCTTCAATTTTCTCCTTCAGTTTCTCACCAGAGGTATGTGATACAGTGTGGAGAATTTGCTGCTTGATAGTTCAGTCAGACGAAAGCTGATTTACCTATCAATTCTCACTTTATCACTCATACATTTCCTTCTTGAATGATTAGGAGAATTTGTATTTTGAGCTCAGGAGTGAAAGGGTGTACAGTATGCAACAAATGATACTAAGACACGCACGTATTAATGAGCACCAAATTGCACTATAGCATACTATAGTACTATAATATTGTTATATTATTATTTTACCATTTCAGAATCGTTCAATCGAAGACATCATCCAAGAACGAAACGAAGAAAGAAGACAAAGAATAAAAACGGTGTGTGGACAAAACGAATGCCTCGATACGAAGAAGTTAACAAATATTATAGTGGATGAGAAACACAAGGTCATGTTTTGCTATGTTCCTAAAGTGGCCTGCACCCAGTGGAAAACTGTCCTTGCATCTCTTAAAGGATATTTTCCAAAGCCTGGAAAATCAATTCACTACGCACCGAAAGGAACATTTAACTATTTACAAAGCTATCCCGTCGAAGAGAGGTCGAAGATACTGAGAGACTACTACAAATTTCTCTTTGTGAGGGAGCCCATGGAACGGTTGTTGTCTGCATACAAAGACAAGTTTTCTGAATTTGCCAAAGATCTGGGGTTTAGGAAGAGCTGGAGCAAGTATGTTGCGGAGTTTCTTACAAAACAATACCATGTAAAACTGGACTATGACATTTCATTTGAAGGTTTCCTCGGATTTGTGGGCAGCAAGAAGGTCTGGCAAGAACACTGGGAGCTTTCGTATAAATTATGTCAACCATGTGCTATAGACTATGACTTCATTGGACACTTTGAGAATCTTGAGGACGAGGCCCCTTACGTGCTGAAAGCATCTGGTCTTAATAACACGGTTCCTTTCCCAGCGCATCGCCCGTCCAACACAACCTCAGAGCTGCTCCGGTTTTACTCCAAGATCCCCAAGAATTTGATTATTGAAGTTGCGAACCTTTATAAAACCGACTTCGAGCTTTTTGGTTATCCGTTCCCCGGTCAACTAAAGGAAATTGTGAAAGACTTTCATTACTACCGAGAGGAAACGAATTAAACCAAAAACTCTATATTTAAAGCAAACAAAAATGAAGTCAAGAATAAGCTAGATAAAAAACAAACAAACAAAGAAGAAAAAGAAACAAATATTTTGTCAAAAGAAACACGTTTCGTCCGCGGAAGTAGCTGTTCTGCAGGCCATAACAATTTTCACCGTTTTTAATATATATATTTTATAGGCTTTTTTACAATAATTGTACAAAGTAACACACTTATTGAATTTATAAAGTAAAGCAGAAAGACACAATATCCTCTACTTTGGTAACATCTCTACTAAGAGGACACAAACTTTTGTCTCGGCAAAAAACGCATATAATCTTTTCATCGTTTACATCTATAAAACGGGGACACCTTTTGAGCTTCCCGAATGCTATTTCGACGCGCTCTAAATAGATATTCGGCCGTGCGGTCACTACACAAACCAGTGTACAGTTTTCAAATGCAGATTTTTTAGAACAGTGTAAATAAACAATAAACTACTTTTGGCGAGGAAATATGCACGGATAATTGTCCGAGGATATTATCTGTTCCGAGAAGCGAACAGTTGCCCGAAAGCGAAGCTCGAGGGCAACTGTGAGCTTCGAGGAACAGATAATGTCCAAGGACAATTATCTGTGCATATTTCCGAAGCCAAAAGTAGTTTATTGTCTTTATTGATCCTTCAAATATTTCCTCTCGTAGCGCAAATAACGGCGCGGAAACTGTGAAGCTTTTTAGTGCTCTCTGGAACTGCTTTTTGACCAATAAATTGATGTCCTCCTCAGTAGCCATCTTGTAATGATTTTTGTGACTAAACAAATAGAACTGTGTTCGGATATTGTCAATAAACAGCGTTAGTTCGCCAGGCGGGGGTTATTCGCTGATAACGTCCGCTCGTGTCACGATTCTACCAATCACGCGCGGGAGGAAATATTTGATGGGTCATAACGCTCGATAAACCTCAAGACTTGGCCAAGAAACTGATCAATACGAGGAATCGATGCTCAACCAATAAATTAGTTAGTTCAATGCACTTTCTACAAGTTGTGGACAAGGAAAACCGGGCTTCCGTTGGCCTTGTGCAACAAGGTCACGTGACCCAAATGACAATTGGTTTTTGAGAAACAAATAAAATAAGCATAAAAAATAAGCAGACTCCCCGATTAGCAAGGCACTAGTGCCAAGCTAAAAAGCCTTAAGACCTTAATAAAGTTTATTATTATTTATCAGACTTGGCAGCAATCTGAAGTTTTCTCTCGCTGTTCTTCGAAGTGACAGCGCGCGTCCGATCAAATTGCCATTAGACTAATTTCTTGGTAGATCCTATAGTTGTACACCCCATTTACGTCCAGTCCATCGCTTAAATATTCCACCGCACAAGGCCAAATTTCAGGTACAGTATCCCCAAATGACCGATTATTAAGCGCGCACAGCATCATGGTATCAGGGTTCTCAGTAAACGAGACTCCAGTCGTGAACACAAAACTACAAAACAACCTTACACGAAATAACGATGTAGTCTTCGTAAATATTTTATTAATCACTAGCTGTAGCTTACGGTGAAATCTATATAAATATACCAACTCGTACTCTGAATTCTCATAAATATTATTGAGGTCTTGTAAACCTCCTACATAACTGTCTAATAAATATTTACTGCAAGAATAAGACAGAACTTACGAATCTATGCCAAATATACGGCAACAAGATGTATCTCTTATCGACAATGAAACGGCTCAAGCCCCCCCCCAACCCCCCCCCCCCCCAGGGCCCAAGTACAGCGGAGCTTTAGCGTGTAACTTAACTTTTCACATATGATGAGACAAAAAGGTGTGCGAGGCACCGTTCATATAAAGAAGTGTTGTCCCGAAGAACCGAGACACCGTTCAAGGCCCCGGTTAAACGTCGACCTCAGCATGCGTCGAACTAAATTCAACAATTAAGCGCATGATAAGTTCGACGTTTGTCCCAATTAAGATCGACTGATTGAGCAATCCGAGTGACAAGGTCGAATATCAAAAATGATACATCGTACAAATGGGAGAAATTGGTAATTGACAGCGTTGAACTATCAATTCTCACTCATACATTTCCTGTTTAGATAATTTGAGGTTGATCTCCGCAACAACAGTGCGCGGCTGCCTTAGACGTCACAGTGTCTTGCTCAGTCCTCCGCTACAAGAAATCAACGTGAGGTTGCCCACGGCGGGGACCTAATTTGGAGTCTGGGGCGACTTGAGCTTCCGGTTTCGTGGAAGACTCGCGCGTTTCTTTCCACGACTTCACGATTTTCTCTATAGTGCCTGGCGCCCAAGTGGTTGGGCCGAAGCGCAAAAGACGACTATGCTTTCTATCGGATTTTTCCACGTTGCTCGGATCATGTGATGAGTGTTTTCGGGATGTAAATCTTTCGCTATCCGTGTGTGAGCCATCCTCGACTTCATGCTCACTTGGCCGAGTCCCTAGAATCGGAACCGAGCCTCTCCTCGTAGCTTCGTCGTGTCTTTTCGCGTCCCTACTTCTGATTGGCTGTTCGGCTGAGCTGGTGCTCTCGCTTTTAGTGGAGTCTGCTCCAGATGATTTTCGCGAGGAGCCTAGGGCCGACAGAGCAACAGTGAGAAAATGGAATAGCAGACCAATCTCGTCCCCAGGGCACTCTACACGAGGAATGCCCAGGGGACAAGGTTGCCAAAGAAATTTACATTACTTGCTGGTGCTAAAAGGTTTACAGGGGAGAAGTGGGTGAGGCGATGACTAACTACTTTTCCTAGTGCAAGAACAGATATGCCTGTTATGTTTAAAAGAGTACGATTAAAAATGAAAAAATAAAAAGAGAAACTTGAATTTCTAAAATTAAAGGAAGTCGTTTAAACACCAAGGGTACATCTGAATTAAAATAATACTTGGCCTGGTAAATGACTGTATAACTTTTAGATGTAACCAACGTCAACATATTTAGGAGTTTCGTAAAGTAATACCACATTTTTTAGCAACATTCTACTCAGCCGATAACTTTTTATCTATGGTATTTACGTGGGAAAGGAAGGAACATTTTTTTAAAAGTCTTGCATGCTACCTGGCGCGAGTGGTAAGACACGTCTCGCGCGGTCAAGCCACTCCTTTGGATCAAAGAAGTCCATTTGAACACGACTCCGACGCGAAGTTTGTGAATTTAGTGCTGTTAAATAAAATAATAACAAACAAAATGATACAAAACATGTGGAATGTAAAAGGAACTGGAGGTGAGCAATGTAAATGGAATAAACAAATGAAAGACGTGACGGTGAAAGTGTGACGAAATAAAGCGTGGTGCGTGACATGAGAGAAATGAATAGGAAATGAACGTATGTGATTAAAACTAAAACAAAACAAAAACAAAAACAAACAAACAAACAAAACACGATTGAGCGTAACGCACGCAAAGCGTAGAAAAATGATTCCAGGACAGTAACAGCGAATATAATTTTAGGTTTTTTTTTTCATAAATTAATTAATTTTGCAGATTTGTATATTGATAGTTATTTATTTGCTTACATTTGAATTATTTAGTTCGTTAATTTATGCATTTTCCGATGTTCCCCTGGTATTCTATTGCGGTTATATATTACCCTGTTATACATTTATTTATTTATTTATTTATTTATTTACTCACTTATTTATTGATTTATTCGTGTAAGATTAATATTCACATTTGCCTCTTACAACAGCTTTGAAGCCTCTAAACCAATCTTCGTCCAATACGTAAGAGCAACAACAAGAACAACAAACATACAGTAGCATCAAATATGGTGAGTGCAGCAAACGAGTGATAGTGCAACAAACTTAAACATGTTCTTGAGAAAACACAAGGCGCAAATCAAGACAACACCACAGACGACTAGTGTGCATGAACCCAGCCACTAAAGTAAACCAGTGCATGAACGTGCAACAAGATGATATGAAGTGTGATATGAGTGCATACCACTGTCATTTAAATCTTCTCTGCTGGTGGAGTGTGAATTGACAGGAGATGAATACAGTGATCTGAGACCTTTCTGCGCGTTGCTAATGTTGTGTTCCGCCTTCTGGATGTGTTTACTCAACTGCGCATGATTCTGAAGGAGGATGGAATATGTGTTAGACACTTAGATGGGTGTGACATGACTTAAGACTGGGGCCCCCTCAACCACAGTCATTTTCGCGCCGAAAACCCACAATCCGCCATTTTCAGGGACTCCGAATCAATTCAATTTGCAATCCAATTCGTTCGACTCGTTTGAGAATAGTATTATGGTTTCATTGAGTGCTATGTCACTTTGGCATCGAACTATTTCGTAGTTTATCGTAAAATAAAAAGCAAATCCAGCAATCGAATTTATATAACATTCCCAGGCATGAGCAAAACACTTGACTGGACGAGAGGGCACCAGGGAATCACAACGAAATCTGGCTGCGAATGAGATCGCTGCAGTCCTTCAAAGAGCATAATGATTTATCAATGTTTACGACATGCAGAACCAATAGAATATAGAGTCATTCAAATTTCTCATTTTAGTCCTCACTGCCGAGACTAAAGCCTTCTGCCAACTGATTTTCCAAGAAACTGCCATAAAATTAAATCCTTGGAAACTACCCTCCGTCACAGTGTAAGTCCCTCTGCTGCACGAGCTCTTGCTTCTTCTTTGTTGGACTGGCGATCAAATTACCTGACGCGTCGTTATTTTAGAGCAACTTCGCGCAAAGTATCAGAAGGAACTTACCTTCGCCGACTGATCCAAATGGCGGACGAAGGCATCCCGAAGACGATTTCTACGAATAAAAATCGCATCAAATCAAGCCTCTGTTTTTCGAAAACCAACTGAAGCTAATCTAGGATTCCTTCCCCAAACCTCTTGGCCGCTAAACTGCGAACTTTTGGCCAAAGACCAACCAAGGAGATTCAATGGTGATGTCAGTTTACTGCACCGAGCTTCCAGATAGCTTTGAGGCAAGACATTGATATGATACAGGTATGATATAAAAGGGCGACACTATTTTGACCCAAGAATACCCTTCTGATACTGAATTATGTTTTCACTCGTCCAGAGGGCCACCCACTCCCGCATACTCTAGAAATAGTAATAAAAAAAGATAAAATAAATATCTATACTACTTGAGCCCCGCTATTTATGACTCGGTTAATTCGAATCCCCTTGAATTAGCGTGACTAGCTTGATTAGTCCGAAACCCCGCTATTTCGAACATTTTTTAATGTCCCGTGTGACTTCAAAGTAGCGGGGTTCGACTGTACTTGATATCTGCGGCTTCCATGGGGGCATGGGGAGGTGACGGCTGACATTTTAGACTACGACACCATAAGTTATTTCCATGGTCAATTTCCACTTACCTTATGTCTGCCTTGGCGGGATCCCTTTTGCCTGGTGTTGTGCCCTGCAGCGCAACAGAGTGAACAGAGAACAGCTTGTAAGACTTGTGAGAGGTTTATTATTAAAAGTGCCATAACTTGTCATAATCCTGATTGACTTACTGAAGCCGAGGGTGTGGACGGACCACTTCGGGAACGCAGCTCCGTAATTTTGTTCTGTTGATGATGCACTTGTTCTGACAACGACTTCACCTGCCGTTTCAGGTACGCCATCTCGTCTTGATTATCTTGGGCTTCCTGCACGAAGTTAACAAGAAAAATATAATACGCGCGTGTGATTGGCTAAAATACCATGCGCCCGCGCTCAATTGGTCAGCGTTAATATCGTCCTCAGGGCCTCGCTTTGTTTGTAACTCTCTATTATCACTCACCAGTTGTTTCTGGAGAAGTCTGATTGTAAGATTCTTGCTGTCAATCTCGTGTTCATACTCCTCCCTCTCAATTAGAAGACTTCTACGTTCCTGAAAGAACAAACATCAACGGAAGTTTTCTACATGTTGATTGATTCAAATTCGTCTCGAAAATTGAAAGGGTTCAAATGATCTATTTCAATGCCAGAGGCGAATTCTGTGAATCAGCGAGTACATTCTAACAGCAGTGCTCACTCCTAGCTCCTGAACTATCAAATAAAATCTAACATTGTGCCCACTCAATGAGTACATTCTAATAGCAGTGCTCACTCCTAGCTCCTGAACTATCAAATAAATTCTAACATTGTGCCCACTCACGGTAGCCCTGCGCTTAAATCCTCGGCCACGTTATGTAAATAGCCAACTGGTTAGCCTTCGACCAGTTGGAATTTTTAACAGATTAACGTTGAGTTTAAAACACGGTCCCACCAGCTCTGCTGAATTACTTACCGTGTATAAATAAAGACACTTTAGTTTCTTTTTTTTTTTACTATCCCAATTTTACCTGCGACATTTGTTCCACTTTCTCTTTCGTTACTTTCAGTTCCTCTCTGAGTGATGCGACTTCATCCTCCTTGCTCCTCTCAGCTGCTGGACTCCTCTCTTGCTTAAGAGCAGCGGAAGATGATGACGTCGACGCAGAGCGGATCCGCATCAGTTTCTGGTGCATCGCAGCGGAGTCGTACGTTCCAGATCTCCTCAGACCGCTCTGCATTAATATAAAGAGCCACAACCTCGTTTTCTACAGTTCGAGTCCTATTCAATTGACGTCCGCGAAAGGACCAACCGCAGGGCGACAAAAAATGCTCTATTGACTAGTCTTCAAAACCTGAGCCAAGGTTGTTCAAAGCCTGAATAAGCTAATTCAAGATCATAAAACCGCAACAACTATTTCTCAACCTCTTGACCAACAAACTGGACGGTTTTGATCAAAGACTATCTAAGAATCTTGGGGTGCGTTTCTTAATAGATCCATGATCCAAAGTATCCAATTTTGGATATGATCCAGTGAATCCGTCCTCAGTGTGACCACATGGATTCATTATCCGGATTTGGATTTCAGTAAAGAAACAGAGAATCTGTTTTTGGATTAGTGATCCGGATTTGGATTGCTAAAAATAAACACACCCTTGTTCTCCTTCAAAGCATACCAAGGGAATCGTGGTAGAAGCAAAGCCTTCTCGTTTTTAGGCTTGAAGGTGATGCAAGGATTTAGAAATATAACCTAATCGTGCATTGAACAACTGGCCCAAGTTCGGCCACTTCATCTAATGTACGCTGGTCCAAGAGTGTTTCGCCGCTAATGCTGCTCGCTCTTGTTTTCTGGCGAAGAAAGCTTATGGGACCAGAGTACACTTCCAAGCCAAACCAATCACAAAAATCATATTTCATTTGCGAACTTTTCTTACCCGAGTTGAATTAGCACCATTTGCAGAAAGTGAGGAAGCCGATGTCGTAAACGAGCGGGAAAGCGGAGACACAACTTCTGCCTGAAAGGTAAAGAATACGGATTAAGATGATGTCAAGGCAAGGGTAGTGAAGTTTGATGGTGATCACATCGAAGACGAGTAACGAAGACGCGATGACGATGATGATGGTGACGATAGTGATAACCACGATCGTGATAAACGATGATAGTGATGATGGTGATGGTGATGGTGATGATGACGATAATGATGATGATGATGATGATAATGATGATGATGATGATGATGATGATGATGACGTTCGTAATGACAATGGTGATAACTGAAGATGATGATGATATGACGATGATGATGATGCTAACGATGGCGGTGATGATGATGAAGGAAAAAAGGCGCATTCTTTATATAATATACACACCTCTTGCAATTCTCTCTTCAGCTTCAACAGCATAGTCTTCATATTCTTAATATCCCCGACACACTGAGTATAAGTGGCCTCATCTAATTCCACAACATCTGCCTCACCCTCCTGGGCGGCCATCAACCGCGGACGACGGAATGATAACAAAGTTGTTCGTCTCCTCACCAACGTGGGACGACCTCTTCCCCTTGGCAACGCGCTGTCATCCAGTGACGTCACGGCAGCCTTCCCTTTCGGGGGATGGAATGGCGACTTCTCGAGCGCCGGATCAAATTTCTTGAAAGTTTCATCCACAGTGCTATCGTCAGCCCCTACGGGTGGATCTCTTACTTGCGAAACTGCACTGGTTTTGGAATATGTTTCTCCCAATTCTGAGTTCGTCGGTTCTTCAGTACTCCTTTGACCCACAGATGTTTCCGATTTCTCAGGAATATTCGCAGCATCTTTGAAGTTCTCCTCTCTGGCCTTATCGTCTCCGAGAGCAAGGGACCCTCCCGTAATTAAGGACTTTAACCTTTTTTCGACATCGGAGATTTTACGCGTCAATACCTCAGAGTCACCCGATGCATCATGTTCAGGATCTTTCCCAGAATTTCCACCCTGGCTTAAAGATGGCCGAGATGAACCATACCCGGAATCTTCAGAGTCATGTTTCAGAGAATACTGACTCGTACACTCACTCTCAGCTTCATAAGAATAACCGTGCGATCCATCAAAAGTATCTTTCTTGTCCAGTGCGGAAACCTGTTTTCGACCAAAACTCTTCCGTTTCGGAACGTAGTTTTTCATCTTCTTGGATGATTTTCTTGAGTAAGGCAACTTTGAACGCAAGTTCAAATCCCGCTCTTTTCCTGAGATGTCCGAGAAAGATCTAGGCCGGTCTCCCGTAGGTACAGGTTTAGCATTTCTACACGTGAAATCCCCGCGGCTTGGATCCAAATCCTCGTCATAAACTTTATTTTGAAAATCCCCAGGGAACCCAAAGTCGTCATCAGTTCTTGCCGGAGATATTCGGTCTGCTAACTCCGAAAGATTGTAGGACAGTACATCAAACTGACTTGGTGTTAAATTTGATGAATTTATTTGACCTTTATCATTTGGTGTTTTTGAGGTGTTTTTTCCCTCTACTCCATTCGACAAGATTTGGTCGCCTGAGAGCAACGTTTCTTCGTGTGCCAAACTAAGGAAATAGAAGAGTACACGCACATTATCAATAAACTTGGCCGCATTAATGCTCCGGGGACTGGGGCCAAATGTCTCTGACCTCGTTTTGAAACAAAGGCAAACAGCAACTGGAGATGAGCCAATTGCCAGGTCACAACATTCAAATTTACGGACAGTTAAATTCTCCATACAAGTCAGTGGGTGGGATCAATTAAAGAGAATATACATATGCTGAACGTGTAGTGAGAATATATATTTCAATCAACTTTGATCTGCAGCTAAAGTACAGTTAGTTATATCACCAGGGTGGGGACTATTTTCTTTTGGGACTATTTCGTCTATACACAGAATACCAGTTCCCAAAAGAACAGACTTTGTGCTATTCCATCTATTCCGTCAACTCTGCTATTGGAGCAGAATGACAGAGCACTTTTCAGAACACGATTACTGTCTATTCTGGAATAGGATAGATGGAATAGTCTCAATAGAACATGCCCTCAATAACTGCCAAGTTTTATTTTAATAATTACTCCACTTTCAATAATGATTATCTCTGGTGGGAAATTTGAGATTGATCTGTGATCTATAACTCCTTGAAGTGAAACAATCAAATTACTACCTGGAGGCCTTCTCATGTGAAGTTGCACTGACTCCCTCATTCACTTCTTTCTTCTTGCCTAAAATACAGGAATTAGAAACTTATAACACCATGTAGTTAATTTTGATATAACACCAGAACTATCAATATCAACTTCCACATTTTCCTTACTGCCAAATCATTGGTGGGAGAAAATTGAAACTGATCATGTGTAAATACCTGAATTTTTTCGATTTTCTTTTTCAGTCACTGATCACAGGTTACAATATTTATGGTCAGAAAATGTATGCACATTATGGTAATTTGTGTTCTGTGTGGAGTGCAACACTTGCCAGCTATAAAATTAAGTAAATAGCTACATCAAAATTTGCAATACCCTGACCCAAAAATTGTCTCATATATTCAGCATTAGCTAGGGTATGTCAAGGTAGTTTAGGGCAGGCTGCACCTACATGTAAATATAACTACAGTATTTAACAGAATTTAAGATAATGAAATTTCAAGTATTTTTTTTAATTCAACTAAAGAAAAGTAAACTAGAACTGGAAAATAATTGATGTACCTGAAAGTGAAGGACCATCATGATTTTGATCAGACTTGGCAAAACCATAAGAGAGAAGGTACTGTGAGGATACTCCTGAATTTCCAGTTACTGTACGAATCCTGCTTGAGCTCTGCATGTTTAAATTACCATGGCAATGGATGGACAAATTAAGCTGTGGATTAAAAATAAATGTATACAACAAATTCATAAAACAATTAAATTTTCCTCTCAAAATGGGTAGAGTAGACTGTGCCATATGTGGGGTACAATAATTAAATTAACACTTTGTCAGAACTCTTTCCTGAACCTTTTGGTGATCTTGTGAACCCCAAATTATTTCAATGATTAAAAAATAAAGTAAAATATATTGGCAAGTACAATTAATGCAACATGAGTTAATAAATTAAAAATGTAATTCAAGAACTGAAACATTGTCTGGGTTATTGACAGCTGCAAGCCTTTTTGGTTTTATGTTAATTTGGCATATGGAAAAATAGAAAAATGAAAGAAATAGGCTAGTTTACAAATTTTGAAATTTATAAAATTTCGCAGTGAAAACAAGTTCCTCAAAAGACCTTGCAATTTACAAATTGGTCAAATGATTGAAATTACATATTTGTTATAATATGGTTTTGCCCTTTAAATTGGATCATTTAAAAAATTTCGAAGATTCAAATACTTGCGTGTTCAACAATGTTTCCGCCTCCAAAACAAAACTTGCATGCTTCTAAAAATAGCACTCACATATACTGTACACCTGATAAAATCTGGAAGCTTCGATATAACCAGAGAAACAGTGAACGCAGAGACGCCAGGTTTATGCTAACACATGTCTCTGTACTGTTTACTTAAATGACAGCTGAACAGCAAAGGATAAAAAGATGTAAATCAGCTAGATCTCTGTTGTGTCTTTCACTGCAACAAATACAAGTATCAAATTCGAGCTGATCGAAATCGCTAAACAGAGCCCTAATATGATATCGCAAAAATCGAAACAGAAGAAATCTAAAAACATTTTTGAAGTTATTATTAAATACCTCGGGCGTCTAGGTCTTTGTAATAAAACTGGACATCTATATTTTTGCGGGTTTATTTCGCTGAGAGCAGCTCTCTTTGAGTATTATCTTCGGATAACGATCTCAAAATGTTCAAGGAGGGAAATACACCACGGGATTACAAATACATGGGAATTGGGAGCAAAGCCTTGAACAACGAAGGGAGAAGCGTACACTCGAACGATGATTAAAGCATGCATGCAGTCAACGCTAGCTGCATGCCGCGATCGAGCCAGGACGTCGAATCAATGTGCAAGATGACACGTCACAATCCTGTAGCATGCACAACAAAGCCAGCAGAACAGCAAAGCAACTGCGTTTGGAAGTCATCAGTGGCGTTAAATGAGCTCGATTTTGGCGCCAGCTTCGTAGAAATCGCGGCAGCCCGCTGTCTCAGTTCACTTCGCGACCCGATATTACGCCATATCAAAACTAGAACGCGAGTTTTGCCAAAATGCATCGGCAAATCAGATACAATAACAGGATCACTCTTAAACGCTAATTTGTTCTAGCAAATCTCGTTCAACGTTTCAGCATGATCATTCAAGCAGTCTGTCATTAGAACACTGGATATGCTACGCCGGTATCGTGTTCCCACGATATTTTTGACTTACCCGTCGCGTGGAGTCTCTGAAGATCCGCTAACACGCTTTTCCCTTTGCAAGTTAACGCGACTCAATGCAGAAACTAACCTCAGTGACAGTATGTATGACTCTATCAAACACCAGACAGTTGCGTTGTTCAAATTATAAAATAACCGCAAGTCGGCAGAATGTGACGTCACCGGTAACTATTCAATAAAACGTCAAGCGTTGACCAATGAGGGCTTAAAGAGAAAAAATTAGCAACTTGGGGTGATAAAAACATGTAAACTAACTAATGAATCTGCTTTTGTAAAAACGATAAATAGTGTGGGATAAATTACGTTCGATACTCGGTTTCGGCAGGAAATCGGAGCTCGAACCAATTCACCCACTGATATGACTTATGACGCCAAGTTGACCACACGGTAGTTTTTCGACTACCAGTCATACCATTGTTAATTGCCACATTCGATGATCGTTATTAATATTGCATTCATGACTCATTAGCATCAAATCGTCATCATTTTAAAATAATAATAATAATAACAATAATAATAAAAATTCTATCATACGCCGCCTGGCTCGTGGCTTCAGCTTCTAAGCCGTTTTGTCACAGAGAACGCGAAAAAGCTGTTTCGGCCAGCTCTGTCCAAGTTCTTACAACAACAGCAACAACAACAACAACAACAACAACAACAACAACAACAACAACAACAAACTGAGTAGTAAGGCACGCAACAGACCAGAGCCGTTCATTCGTTTCAGATCAGTCTCTTGACTGTGGAACGCATCAAACTTTTTTCGCTCAGGGGCCGGTGTCATGACGATCCGGTTTCGTTTCGGGTTACGAGGGATATGTTTTGAGCTAGAGCTCCAAACGCCTGCACAACTGTTGGCCGAGAGAATCAACATGATATCGTGTCAGCAACACAAAGCAGAATTCAGGTGAGCCATATTTAGTATTTTTCCTTGTCGTCCGATTACCGCGAGGAAACGTACGGGAACGCGGGATGAATGGAAAATGAGGGATCTGGGGAGAATTTGATCAGCGGTTTAGCGCCATACCCAATAACAAAAATAAACGTAAAACACAATTGTGCAAGTTTAAAATGTTAGAGACAGTATTGTTGCATTGTGACATGCGAGGTAGGTGATATTTACTCTCCGCTCGGCGACTTTGAAGTCTGACGGACCGTCCTCGACCCCGATATTAGGGAAGCAAACTAGGACGGCGACGGCAACGCGAGGAACCAGGAAAAGAGTGTCTCTGTAATCCTTATTCTTAGTTTGCTCAAATTTTTTCCGTTTTTGCCGAAGTTTTCTTACTTTCATCGTCTCCTATTAAGAAGAACGATTGTCGTAATTTCTCAAAATGTCGTTCATGTCCTTACAACAGGCCAAAAAAGAAGCATTTGGAGTCGCACGCGAGAGAACGACGACCCCGAGGTCATGTCAATTTCACATATTCACGTGCGCCTTTTGTCTTCTGCAATGAGTTTTATTGTTTCACCGACGTTGCCGTCGTCCTCTCCCGTCCTGGGCCCGGTTTTTCGAAAGTCGATTAAGCTAATCCAGGATTAACGAAATTCTTTCTCTCGATCTCTTTGCCAATAAACTGCTGGGTTTTGTTCGAAGATGGGTTATAAAGCTTGTTCCAGCTTAAAACTTTATCAAGAAAGTCGTTGTGGGCGAAACTTTCACGTTTTCAGGCTAAAAAAAGACAAGAAAGTTTAGACCTAATCCAGGATTAGCCTAATCGTGCTTTGAAAAACCGGGCCCTGGTGCTTAAGCTCTCTATTGGAACATCGACCGTATTCGGTCAGTTTTCGACCCTTGTTTCTTAGATGGGGTCATGACCCAGAATTTAGATACGACAAGAACGTCGGTGAAAAAATATGATGTGGTATATGGTTGCCGGACCAACGGAAGAGACGTAGGCCACGGTCCGGATTTGTTAAGCACGCGAGTTGATTGATTCAGAGTTTGTGCTCGGACATAAGCGGACATTTCTACTAAACCTCTTTGGGAATGTCAGTTTGTTGGGACACGGCCAACTGTTCTTTTAGCCGGCAGGAGTTTTATATATTTTTATATTTTAATAATAATAATAATAATAATAATAATAATAATAATAATAATAATAATAATAATAATAATAATAATAATAATAATAATAATAATAATAATAATAATAATAATAATAATAATAATAATAATAATAATAATAATAATAAGCTTTATTTCAAAAAATCATTTACAAACTTTTCTCCCTGTGAGGCCCTGGCTAACTAATTATAATAAAGCAATTCAATAACCTAATATCTGATATAAAAGACAAAATAAAAATGCATTCCAGAGTATCACTGATCAATAGACACTAGACACCCATAAAACACTAAAATCTAAGTTGTTTACGTTAATGATAAAGTGAAAACCAAGTTTTACCGATCGGTGTTGTTCGCAATACATGTTCGCAGTATATATCCAAATGTGTTCTCGTAATATAGTTATTAGTAGAGAAGCTAATACATTATCATGCTGAACAGTTGATGACTGTCTTAATCCCCATTCCGTGGCTCAACACAGCCTGCGATCAGAATAGTTCAGGGATAGTTTATTAGCAAAATCAGCAGGCCATCGGAACCCACACCGGTGTTCTTACAGACTGTGAAACAGCTCTTTTGTGCCTTTGTTTGGGAGTCTACAAAAACTAACGCCGTTTTGTGCAAAAGTGCGCCAAAGCTTACTAATAACACGTTCCTAACATACTGTTTACGAGGGGTTTCGAGGAGATTTGCGTCATATGATCCCGTAATGATGACCTTCATACACGCACGTCCGTGCACGTTTGCTTGTACGGCTTATTACAAAAAAGAAAAAAACAAAACAAAAGAAACTCAAACAATAATAATGAAAAAAACAGGCGGTAATAAATCTTGTCGACAGAAAAAGCTTTACAAGCAGCGAGCAAGGCCCCTTGACTGTTATTTGACATAGAGCATGCATACCTATTGTATTTTCGCGTAAACGTGATTAGTCAAGATTTCACTCGGATGTGATGAAAAACATAATTATCGGCGATGACGTGGATGAAGAATTGGATGTTTGTTCAATTTGGAAAACACAGCTGGAAAACGCGTGAACGTGACTGACTTCCCACACGCAAACTTTTAGTTCCCGGGGGGGGGGGGAGGGGGGGGGAGTGATAACTCCCACATAAAAACAACGGGGATGCTCGTCGGGAATTTTCGTTTTGATTACTTGTGAGGTACAAACCTAAAACGGGCGTGGCTCGAGCTTACTTCGATCCCTAAAAGGTACCAATATAAAAGCATACCAAGAATTTAAAGTTTGGATGCCTTTCATTGCTATAAAGATGATATCATCAAGCGCTTATCCCTTGCTGTTCAAACAGAAAAAGTTCTGACACCTGTAAACGGTACTGCGCCACATAAAAATATCAGCGTTTGATGTTGAGCACTCTAAACGGTACTAAAACTGTGATTTTGACCCCTAAGAGGTACAACGAGCATCCTCGTCCTTTTTTATATGGAGTCCCCCCCGGACATAAGTCCCCCCCTGGACATAAGTATTGTCGGCGATGACGTGGATCCTGCATCAAACGTCCGAGTTTGGAGTGAATTACAAATCCGAGTCATTATAAGAGGCTAAGGTTTCCTGCCGCTGCCATAACTGGATTCTGTTTCAAGATGAAGACGGCCATATTGCTAAGTGTCGTGGTTTTCGGCGTTATTCTCGACGAGCATTACGCTCATGCAATGCCAACAGTACAGTCGACATCTACTGTTTCAAGTGCTCAAGGTATCGTAGAAACCTTGATAAATGAAGTGCGGTCACAAATATCTAAAATGCAAAGTAAGAGATAAACCCATAACCCTAGAGAAAGAGGCGAAGAAAGGAAGGCAAATCCGGCGGGCGGGACAGTAGTCAGAGACTCGGACAGTACTAACAGGCAAGACGACAAAAGAAACAGCGGAGACACAGACAAACAGAGGTAGAGCCAGAACGCCTAACCAGAAAGGAACTAAGCAGCAAATCCGCGAGAAAGTAGTCAAAGAGAGAAAGATTGAGATAGGAGAAGAGAGGAGGCAAGACGACAAGAGAACAACAGCGGAGACAGGGAAAGAGAAAAGGCAGAAACATTTTAGGGCAAGTGTTGTAAAAGTCAGCGGAAAGGTACATGCACAGGCATGTACGATCATTTACAAAAGTTAGAATCAGTAAGAAGGAAACATCCAGTTTCTTTCATAGTAATCGAGTCGGTAGATTTTGATTCGGCGACCAAAATGAAACTGCTCTATCTCCGTCATTTTACTGCGGAGATAGTCAGTCAGTTGTCATTGAAGAAATCGAGATGGAGAATCTTTTATTCAACTTAGAAAATACGGCTTGAAAACGCCCTAACCTGACCAGATAATCTTTTTAGTTGGTAGATTTCTTTCAGTCTAGGTGTTAATTGAAATTCAAGACTCTCTTTTTAAGTCGAAGGGTCCAGAATGTACTGTGTTTTCGTTTCTTGAAATAGGATAGCTGCATGTGGTTTGTTATTGTTATTGTCTAAACTTGGCGCCTTGGGGTCTGAAACAGTAGAAGAGGCACATAATATATTGTTTTTCCACAGATTCAAAATTGCCCCCCACACACTCTTTCAGAATCGGTATGAACATTTTAAAATGCTGAAAAGTGCAACTTTCTGTAAACGAATCTGTGTTTGTGCTCAGTGCCCATTTTTGTCGCTTGTACGTCCCAGCAAGGAATTACATATTATACGGACCTGATTACACTTCTTGACGCGTTCAGCTATTCTCTCTGTACAAAAACACATGTGTCTATAACAGGTGGATTTTCCCATGATAAAGATACGAATACGAATATCTGTTAGATCAGCTGTTTCTCAAGGTTGCGCGCGCATCCAAGCTTAACGGGCCACAACTTTTGATATGAAAATTGTTTAGCGAGCATTCATGAGTGACTGCTGTAAAAAACGGCTTTAAAACACGTGATAGCCGCCCTAACTCAAATAGTAGCGCAGTACGAAGCATTTAAATCGAAGTCGAACATAATCCGTTGTGAATAAAAGCTGAAAGTTGAGTTTGAAAGTTTTGGCCCGTCAAGCGTGGATGCGCGCGCAGCTATGAGAAACCGATCTATTAACCCGGCGTAGAACTTGGCCTGACGCTTAGCTAAAATTAATCAAGTTGCCACTCTTTGGCTTTCTAACATGTTCTTTAACAGTCCCTTTCACCCTATTAGTGATATATAAAATTGCGTATTAACCTACCATGCTAAGATGAATTAAAAAGTGCCACTCTATTTGTATTTACGTGGACCTGTTGTGCGCCCGCGGTGAAGTTGTACTTTGGCATTGTTTATCTAGCAACGTTATGACTATACCAAATTGGGAACTCTCCTAGCAAGCAAGTGGCGATGACGTGTTCTCACACTGGCTGTTGATGGATTTTTTCTTCAAAGTAAACTACCAAAAGCGAATCATTTTGAGCCTGACGCTTAGCTAAAAACTGTTATTCTTCCTTTGGTAGTTTGCCATGTCGACGATTGTGTACGATGTCAAAGTGGTCAAGTGTATAAATGCGCTGAATGTAAAGAAGACTTCGCGAAGATTAAGATCTACTCGTCCCTGCAATGTACAAAGTATTGCCCTAAAGCACTCTACAAAGTGTTTAATCAGGAAAAGAAAGAATACGAGTGTAAACGGCTGCCGCCCAGTCCAGGTATGCTATATATAACTGCTGGTTGAAAATATAGTCCAAGACCCTATTTCAAACCAAAATATATTCGACTTTTGACCTTAGTTCAGGCCTGTATACCAACATTTGCACCCTACGGTAAACCAAATACCGAAGACTCAAAATTGATATCCAATATTAGATTAAAATGCTGAAAACAATACTCTTTATGGCGGATTACATACCGGATCGGTCTACAAGTTTAGGAACTCTCCTAGCAAGCAAGTGGCGATGACGTTTCTCACACTGGCTGTTGATGGTTTTTTTCTTCAAAGTAATTAGCCAAACGCGAATCATTTTGGCTTCTGATTGGTCAAAAGTGTTTCTTGCAACCTATGTGATTTAGCGGTGTGCATACTTGGTTTTGGTTTTTTAGTAGTCGTCCAAAAACCGCTCAAAGTTTCCAGTGCTCCCAAACAGATTATTTCAGCTGTATGCCAGAGCATTTCCGCTTACCTAATGAACGTTTATGTCCTATATCTTAGTCGTTTATCGCTCTATTGATAGCACAATTTCTGTTAGCCTATACTTCGACTTTTTAGCATAAATAATTTTTTTTTTTTTTTTTTTTGTGACGCCGCCACTTTGGTACTCTGTTACCATTATCAGTTTTGCCTTTGGCGTTGATGCTATCGTTTTGAAGTGCAGTTATTGTTATATTATCTTAGTTACGAAGCTATCAATCATCGTAGCAGGAAAAAACTGTGGTTAAGGTTTGACTATTGTAAATGCTTTTGTGTGCTCACTTATTTTAGAAACCTGCCGTGTCAAAAATTGCAAAAGATGTATCACTGAACGGGATTGCCACGAATGCAACAAATACTTCGCCAGGGTTAAGGTTTACGGGCTATCGAAGTGCTTGGACAAGTGTCCCCAGGGTACTCGCATGGTGTTCGTCTCAGCCCAAAATGAATACCAGTGTGAAAGGCTGCCTCCTACAGGTACTAGATAATAATAATTGAACTGTATATAACTGGTTTTCATCAGAAAGTAAAACCACAACAAAACGTAAAACCACAACACCCTCTGAATGACAGATATTACTTTTGGACTCCAGAAATGGAAAGATCTAATTCGGCTGATTAGTCAAGTTGCCACTCTTTGACATTCTAACATGTTCTTTACCCGTCCCTTTCACCCTATTAGTGATATATAAAACCGCATATTAAATTGCCATGCCAAGATGAATTAAAAGTGCTACTCTATTTTGTATTTACGTGGACCTGTTGTGCGCCCGCTGTGAAGTTGTACTTTGGCATCTTTATCTAGCAACGTTATATATGGTTTTACATAATGGTAATAACAAGTGAGTCTCTGTACCTGAACTTAACAGTGTCAACGACAGATGCAATAGTGCCATCTACAGAAGAAACAGGATCGACGACAGAGCAAGCAACAGCGCCAACAATGGAAGCAGACTTTGGCGGAGCAGACTCGGCCGGCGCAAACTGAAGCGTCCTAAACACTGACAGGACGGGAGCTGAAACCTCAATTACAGCATCTATGTCAAATTTTGAAGTTCCTGTACAGTAACGTGATTTAGTAGAAGTTAAAGTTGTCAATCGGTTGGGATAATAAACTAAATATCATATTCATTGCAGTAGTTGCTTGCCTATTTGGTATTGATTGCCTTCTTAATACAAAACGTGACAAATAAATATGGCATGACCCCCCTAAACCGACCAAATTTGCTGTTTTGAGCATTGAAGACAACTTTTAAACAAGTCATCGCGTCGAGTCTGTTCATTCAAAAGACGCACTCACTCGCAAATAACAAGAAGGGAAAAATGAGGGGCCGCTGCACAAAAAGCGTTAGGACGTTGCATTAATTTGCACCTACTGCAGCTAAAACTATGTGGGAGCTATAATATAATACATGGCCGTAAAACACGAGTGCAACGATTTCATATTCTTTGGGTGCAATCATTCCCTGAAGTTCAGAATACAAAGACATCGCGGTCAAGCTGCTCCGAATCAAGAGAGTATAAAGGTAAGAGAGGTTATCCTTCATAGGTCTTATTCCAAGGCCACCCCTCCCAAAGTTATTTTTAGAAGGTACCCAGTCCCTCGCGGATATATTACCTCGCACGTAACAGCGAGAAACGCGAGAACGCGTTTGGTCACTCGAAATTTTATCCTCCACGACACATTCAAGGAACCTGTTTCGTGTGACCAAACGTGTTCCGAGTACGATAGCTCTGTTTTGTAGAAATTCGTACAACATGGCCGCCATGACGTCACATTACTCAGCTTCAATGCGAGGCTAATGATAATGAGGCGGCATCGCAGCTTCTTTGGATTGACTGTTTTACACTTCGGCAAAATACCGCTTTAAATCAAACGATCAATGTTTATTTTCAGCCGCATTTGAGCCTGTATTGTCTGGCAGATTAGTGGTAACTAATTTCAGAAGCAAATCTAGAGCTTTAGTATTTACACTAAATTTACTCGGATTTGTAAGGTGATATCCGGGTGATATTTTACGGTGATATTAGAACAGTTAAGCCATAGGAGTTAAACGTCATATAGCATCATATCCTCATGAAGCATGTTATTCAAACATGAAAGATCAGAGTCAAATATTAATGGAGAACAAACACCTCAGAACATACTATAAATCTTGCAAGTTAAAGTTTTTAGACCGCATTTACTGGAAATTATGTTCTGTTTACTCGAGTTATTCATGAGTCACTTGAGGAAGAACAGTAAAATTTCCGGTGAGTAAATGAAAATACAAGGCTGGGGTCAAGGCCGAATCGTGTAAAAAGTTATAACACAACACAGCTGATCACTTATGCGACTGTCCATCGTTGATTGCAATCTGTTGATATATAACTTATTTGAATATAATATATAGTTTTTCAAGTCCAAAGTGGATAAACACGAATAATTAAATCGAAGTGCACGCGATTTTATTCTAAAAGCCGGCTTTATGTCGGACAATAACGTAGCCAGATACGTACTAGTAATGCCAATACCCAGTTTAGCCAAAAACAGAATCGACAAGAAACCGCAACATTCAAACTATTTCTTTTTTGGACCCTGGGTTTCCAATGGCTTATGCACAAACTGTAGCTCATGTCGATCACTTCAGCATATTTACTTTTCTGCCGTTGCTTGAAATGCAAAGCGTCGGAGTGATCGAGTAATACCCACAACACAAACTAGCAAACCTTATCACTCACACTAAATAAAAATGAAAATGACAAAATAAAATTTGAAAATTTGAATTTAATTTTCGCTGCTTGTCAACTGAAAGCAATAATTTGTTAGGCTGCTTTAAATTATTTAGACACAGATGTCGATCAAACCTCAACAGTGCTCACTCAGCCGCTGAACTAAAAAGCTATAATCTCGGTTCTAAACTCAAACCTTCGCAGACGCGCACGCGAATCACACAGCAACATTAGATACTATCGACCTTAGATATAAATCGGACAGAAAAGTAAACAATTTCGCCGCTCAAGGGCTTATTTAACATTATAATAATGCTCAATATTTGTCGGACGCTCACCAGTTGAATACGCACACCCAACCAACACGAGAACACGGACTGGACAAGCGATAGGTTCGCCGAGAAACGTATAGTTTACATATTAGTACTGCTGTCATTGTTGTTGGGGGGTGACACTTCGGTGTAGATAAAGAACGACACTGGAGTGCCAGTTGTTTTTCTCTATCGGAGGGGAAAGGTGGGTCGTGAACTTCTCTGGTAGCGCACTTTGACTCTTGATCTTGAAAAGTGCTGATCCTGGTTCTGTGACGGTCGGATGGCAAGGAGCGGTTTATGTATGACTGCTTGATCAATGAGAGAATCGCCAAGAGACCGCATTCTCAATTTTACGGGCGTTTGTGACTTGCATGCATAATACAGTATATTCAAATGACTTTGAATAGCACAAGTTTCAAGAAGTCTGGACGATCAAGAGAGACGATTTAACCATCAACAATGAGCCAGTCTCCGACGTGGTTTTGGATCTTTGGTGCTTTTCTAACTGTCGTTACAGTCTTTGGAAACGGCCTCGTTATTTATCTGATAGCATCAAGAAAGCGTCTGCACACCATCGCTAATTGCTTCATACTATCCCTGTCGTGTGCAGATTTTTGTTTCGGGTCTTGTTACCTACCCTCTCTTGGTGTCTGCGAATTAAGCCTCTTGCCCTGCAACCAAGACATCCGACGTGCTACTGTCTACCTGCTGGCGTTCATTTCAGTGGCAAACTTATGCGCAATGACTCTGGACAGATATATCGCGATCGTGCGACCACTTGAATACTTAACCATCATGCGTTCGGCACGAGTTTGTTGGCTCATTTTTGGGGCATGGTTTTTACCCATGCTTTTGTACCTAATTCCCCGGGTCGTGTGGCTGCTTTCGACCAGAGATGAAGGGTCTCGTTCCAAAACGATAGCGTTCTATCTGGTTCATCCTCTGGTGCTAGAGATTCTGCCCTGGTTTATTTTGATCTGGTTCACCGGGCGAATATTACACATAGCCCACAAACACGCGCACCAACAAGCTATCCTAGCTGCACAGCTAAACCACAACATTCATGCTCTCCAAGTTTGTCGGAAAAGCACTCGCCGGTCGCTGGAAATTTCCTCGACAAAAGTCATCGTCATCGTCGTCGCAGTTTTTATTATTTGCTACACAATCGACATAGCGTTTTCCGTCTGCACGTTGGTTGAAGGGTGTACTAGTCTCTTAATACCGTTCCAACTGCTGTTTCGACTTTTGTGGATTACAAACTCAGCCGTTAATCCACTAACATACGCTTTTCTAAAGAAAGATATCAAACGGGAGTTGAAGAAATTGGGCACCTGCAACAGAAAAAGGTATCGACGAAATTAAGACCGTTAGTGTTTGTTTGCGGCCTCACGGCTAAGCCAACAGACGGCCATAAAGAAAGTGATGGCTGTATCACTAAACACGGCACGCATAATATAATCACAAAACGACAGTATAATCTCGATACTACTTGAAAAAGTAAGTCAGTGAATCAACTTGGTACCAGTCGTGCCGGACCGATTTAATGAATAATCCATTTTAAGTTCGAAGTAGAGCCCGACAACTTCGGGATTGATCAAGGAATCCAAAGTGTGAAATTTGGTGTAACCATGCGAAGATGTGAAACGTAAACAAGTTTTAGTACAGCAAAAAATATGCCATATGCGAGTAGACGTTTTCCAAAATTCTGATCGTTTTCGACTGTAATGTCAAAAGTTTTCTCCAATTTTACGATTGTCGTGGAAAAGAAAGGAAGAAGAAAAAAGGAAAAAAAAAAGGAAAAAAAAAAAAGAGTAAATCAAAGGCAGGTTGACGTGCTCCAAATAGAAACGTGCCCACTACAGAGTGTCATTAGGCTATAATTTTAAAATTCGCTAAATAAATTAAATTAAGATTTAAACAAAGAGATTGAACCACGAGTATTGACTGATCAACAGCTTTCATTTCAATTTCAATGACAATTTTTCGTATCGCACTGATCTCTTTGTTAAAAGCAATTTCAAACGTTCATTCGAATAACCGATTTCAAGCATAATTAAGTTCGACAAACCTGAAATGGGACACTAACTGCACACATTTGAGACACAGCCAAGGTTATTTGAATTAGAGACTGTTTCCTATATTTTCGTAGTCAGCGTAGAACTTCATACCAATAAACGACAGCCAAACAAGGACGGTCTATGCATATTAAGTTGATTTTTGTCACATGCAAATGGCCTTTTTTAAGAGTTAAAACATCAGCGATTTGAAATATCATTTGAACCTACACCATTTGAACCACCTGGCGCGCAAGGCAGGCTTCAAAGTAACGATTATACCAAGTCTTATTTTCTTCAGGCTTTTTAGCTTTTTGCGCTCCTCTTTCGGGAAGATTGCCAGAGTCCGTCAATGTAAACAAAAATCGGAAACGAACATTCTCTTTCTTTCCTTTGTATTGTCTTGTCTTTTTGTTTTTATTTTTCGAGGGCCAGAAGTAAGATAATACTGTATGACACAAATAACGTGAAATGAGCGGATGTACGTAGAGACAGGTGATAAATGCGAGACGCTGTCGCGTATAATGCGGGTGCATCAACCCAAGGCATGTGATTTATTTATTTATTTAATATTATTTTTCTCTTCTGGCAAGGTTGCGAATGAGCCTTCAACTTTTGAACATATTATTAGTGCCAATCTTCCCAGTACGTTTATTGATTTTAGTCTGCAGTAGCAAAATATTTTAGCATATTTTTTAAGCCGGTTAAGTCCGTACCACCAAAATCTGGAGATGTTCAAAGAAACACAACGGTACAAATGTTCATGTAACAACGCAATGCAGACATCTGCAACCACGTACCAGTCCGAGATGAACAAAAGAAACAATGTAACTCAAACTACATCAATACTTAACCCTTTCACTCCTGAGGGTGATCAACTTCAATTTTCTCCTGTAGTCTCTCACCAGAGATATGTGATGCAGTGTGGAGAATTTGCTGCTTGATAGTTCAGTTAGATAAAAACTGATTCGCCTATCAATTCTCACTATATCACTCATACATTTTCTTCTTGAATAATTAGGAGAATTTGTATTTTGAGCTCAGGAGTGAATGGGTTAAAGCTGCGAACAATGCTCTCAGATAACTGCTTGAGTGCTGACCCATCACAAGTTCATTGAAAAATAACAAGAGCAATTTTCAGATAACTTTCGTAGAGCCGTTTTCGGAAGACTGCCGACACTAATCATGCAATTGCTTTGGTTTTGCGTTTGCTAGTGACTGGTCTAACTAAGTTTAGCAGCAAAAGAACACTTTTTTTTTTAATGAAATTAATTATTTTCGATTCTTTCCACTGCCCCACAATAGATAATCTGTCACTTTGTAATTTCCACCTAGGCTATGCCACATAAGCCTCTGGCTTTGGCTCTATTCCTGTAATTTAATTTATTATTGAACAATTGCAATCGCAATACAGGCATGTGTAAAGCAGAACGTGATAACAATATTTTCGCGCAAAAACACAAGTGGCGATGGCGTGTTCTCGCACTGCTGATTGTTTTTTTTTTTTTTCAAAGTAAAACCAGACACGGATTACTTTGGCTTCCTATTGGCTGGTTTCGTACAGCCTCTGTGATTGGCGGTTTACTTGCTTAGTTGGGTTTTGGTTTTCGACAGTCATCCGAAAATGGCTCTATTAAAGTTTAAAACATCCATTCTTTACGACAACTGCAGTAGCAATTTTTTAGTTGACCCAGTACATACCATCACCATTGCAACTGGAAGAGTGCTGTGAAACGCAAAGAAGCTTAGAAATCTCAGGGTGACGCATCGCAAGTCCGTAGGCCACCGTTTCAAGCTCAAGATCTCCAGAACTATACAGCCACATCAACTCTTTCGGCGTCGCCGCCACTCGAATCCGCAGACTTAGAATCCTGTTCGCTCCGTCTGTGGCTTTCGACATCCATGTTTTCCTCGTCGGAGTTCTTCCCATTGCATTGTGGACTGCCAATCGAGCCATTTATCGGCGCCTGCCCCAAGCCCTCCACTTCCATCGATGTCGAAGTGGCCTGGGATTTGCTCGTCTCCACGTGAAGATCCGAGGATTTGGTGACTGAGCCAACGGTGTGGTTCAAGAGCTGACGGCCCCAACCGCTGGAACAGAGACTGTCGTCCAATGGGCTCCATGACAGACCGCGCACAACTTCCTTGTGTTCATCACTTCGGAGCCTGAACAAACAAACAATCAAACACAACAGCGTCAACAACAACAACAACAACAACAACACAAACAGGCTCCAGTTAGGCCACGTCTACACCAGTCCAGAATTTGTTGAAAACGCACCTTTTTTTCTATTTTGGCCTTTCGTCCGCACTATGCCGGCATTTTCGATCACGAAAACACAGCTTTTTGAAAACGATATCCATAGAGGAATTTTGAAAACGCAATTTTGTAGTGCGGACGGGCAAAAAAGGAACTACGTTACTTTGGTATTTAGTGTCTTCGACTCACTTTTGCGTTTTAGTGTGGACGACCAAAAAAGAATCGAAAACGATTAGTGTGGACGGAGAAACAATTCCATTTTCAAAAAACGTGGACGTGGCCTTAGACTTTGTACCTTTAATTTAGATTTTAAAAATGCATTGAAATTCAAGGGTACAAGTTTAATTTTGCAGGTCTGGTTACTGAATTGAAGGATGACATATAAATGCCCACATCTCCTTTTCAAAAATATATATATATATTACCACTTAGAATTCGTGAAAACAGCAGACAAGGTTAATCAGATATTTATTGTGTGGCATATTCTGCTGAGAAGAGAATGTGCCAGCACATACTGTAAGTTAAGGAGTGGAAAATTGACTAATCAGAGTGTGTGTACTATCTGTACCATATAATAAACTACATGTAGAGTACTAAAGCCCAGTGTGTTTGGAATTGAGACTTACACTGTGTTGTTGTGAAGGACATCATGCACATACACTGTGGTGTCATCTGACACTGAAGCCAACCACTCAGGACTGTCCAATAAAAAAAAGAGAAACAACAGTCTAAGTACATGTATGTGTTAACTTTCATTGTGTTAACAGTGCTTGAAATTAGCGGTCGTCCGAGACAACCAAAAGTCTGTTTTAAGCTATCCACATCAGTTAACAGTACATCTTACATTTTTCCTCATGTTTGCTAGCTTGAGCTAAAATAATTATTTATTGAGAAATGTCTACACGGACTACATGGTAAAGCAGTTGTATCTGGATATCTGGACATTTCATTGTACATGCTATTCACTGGTAACAATATAACATCTGTAAAGGACAATATACAGAGGTGAGAAAATCTACCTTCTTGGAGAAAATGCAACTCTGTTAACTACACGAACATGAGGAGAGTAAGTGAGTACAGCTTGCGTCATGTCTTGGACATTAAAAAGGCTGATGCTTCCATCTTCACATCCTGTGTGAGGGAGACAAACAAAATGATTACCAATGAATTAAATACAGCAGGTATAAATCAACAATATTAACCAAGTTACCTACTTGTAGCTACACTAAAATACAAATTTTAAATATTGTAACAAGCCTGCTATACTTCTAGTAGTCAAGTCATTATTACACAGTAACTGTAAAATTTCAAGTCAAATGAGAAATAACTATATGATAGTATATACAATTTGTAAGAAAATAATGTCTTACCAACAGCCAATACATGAGAATCTAATGGGCTCCAATCCAAACAATGTGGAATGCTCTTTATCTGCTTGGCACCTGTAATGAAGATGATTTGTGAGATCATTATTTTGAAAAGAAACAAAACAAATCAATGTGACTCAAAAAACTGGCATTGAATAAAATATACTGCCTGGTAACTGCCAAGTGCTGGTATGTATTGGCACTCTAACCTCTTTGACATAATGTGTACCTCTTCTATTTGGCAGAAATCAGGAAAAATGAACATGTTTACAAATTTAATGCAAAAAGCCTCATTCAGTGTTTGACAGTGAGGTTTTAGGTTTGTTGCCCTAAAAAGCATGGGAGAAGTAACTAGAGTTTTGGGTGAAAAGAAAACTGTACAAACCACAGACACATGGTTGGCTTCTTAGCATCACACTGTACATGTACCTGTGAGCTTCTTAGCAGGGCGCTCCTTCCTCATGTCCCATAATACGATGCTCCCATCCTGTGAAGAAAAAAAAGTACCATATGTATGGGTGATGTACAAGGAGTTTGGTGTGAACAGCAAAGAAGAGCGGAGGGGATCCCATATAAAAAAGGATGGGATGCTCGTTGTACTGTACCTCTTAGAGGTCAAAATCATGAGCTTTGGTACCGCTTAGGGTGCTCAACATCAAATGCTGACATTTTTATGTGACATGGTACTGTTTAGGGGGTGGGTGTTGAAAAATGACTGTTCAATTGAAAGCAGACCGGGAAAAAGAAGAAACACACAAAGGAATATCATTAGCTTGATAAGAGTGTTGCATGGTGGACTTTTCCTTATGCAACTGTATACTGTACAGCACATACTGTACCTGTGAGGCTGATACAAACACATCCTTTTCTGTTCTGCTACACACAGCACTCCAGACTTGTTCCACATGGCCTAAGTAAAATGAAATCAGTGTTGTTGTCAATCTCATAACCAGAGCCTTGGCTTCTTATGGCACATGCCTAATATAGGCTTTGGAAATGACTGTTTCAGAGTTTGAAGTCAGCCTGGGCCTGCATCAAACTTTTATTTGCAAAGTTATTGTTTGTCAATATTGTCAACCTTGTTTGTCAATACTGCCAACCTGAATATTTCAGAAATTTGAACAAACACAGGAGAAGTTTGGAGAAGCACTTCCTCCACACTCCTCACATTCTTTCAAATTCCTGTGGGTGCTTCTGTGTTTTTAAGTTCAAAAATATTATTATACCTCTGTATGTGTGAATACATATTTCTTGGTTCATATCCCAAACTTTGATGCTGGAAAGGAAAGAAAAACCATCAAACAATATTTCACTTTCTTAAATTAGGAATATTGGACCCATTTTCTCTGTGGTTACTATAGTTTCCTAAATCATGAAAAGGCTTTCAGGCACAAGGAGCTGATCAATATCTGTATTGTGTGGGACAGGTACAAATGTTAAGAAAGAAAAATGTAATACCAGCTCTTAAGAGAACTAGGTTGACTGCGTCGGCGTGGCGGAAGACAAACTGGTGTATCAACTGTGTGTTGATGAGGGTAATGGAACGCCGTGAAAGAGACAATAGCTGACGTTTCGAGCGCTAGCCCTTCGTCAGAGCGAATGGTCGAATAGTCGAATACTACATTGTCTCCATACCAAAAACAATTACTTTGTTTTGTTTTGTTTTTTTCACGGCCTTTTACCTTCTATCCCAGCTGCTACTGACAACTTTACTTTTTCCACAATCAACACTAACAGAGGAGGCGGTATTGTCATGCTCGCCTAAAGTAGATATGTTTTCCAAATGTTGGCAGCTTCCGCTGAGACCCCAGACATCAACAGAACCGGAATCCGACGCCAGAACCAATCTCCGAGAATCTATCCATTTGACGTCAGTCGTTCCAGCCTCTGTCGATGCTCCAGCACTGCAATATTGAACATCTGGAGCTCGAGAAGGCTCTCTAAACAGCCAGAGAGAACCGTTCCACCTTCGGCCCGTCAGAGAAGATGATGCGACGATCAGCGCCCCGTCTGGATTGACAAAAGATATTAGCAATAGGCTAACTTAAAGCACCAATTTAGGTCTCTGAAGAGTGCGTACCTTCTCCGTGAGCTATGGCATCCACATGAGGATTTACTATTGCCGGAAGAACGTCCATCACCAAGCGCACGTGTATGCATCAAATCGCGGGCTCAAACTGTAGGTTGTGGTGAGCGCGCGAAGGCCTGTGGGGATAGACAACGCATTTTTCACGAGGGGAGGGAGGGGCGGGGCGTTGTGCTTTGGTTTTGTCTGGGGTCCGGTGTGATAAAACATCTTGGCGTACCATCTCCGCCAAAAATCAAAGTTGTGAATCAACACTCAATGTTAGCAAACGACGGCCCGACTTTGTGATGTCAACTTCGATGCTCGCGTAAATCAACTTCCATAAATCAAAGTTGGCTTGAAAGCTCGACTTCAGACTTTGAGTTGCAATCACTGAGTTCGCAAGGTTCAACGTAGTCCTCACAGGGCCTGGGGTTAGCTTTCGATTAAAGCTTGGAAAACCTCTGTAAAAAGCGCGACAAAGCCTCCAAGTCACATTTCTAACGTGCCAAAGCAGGCTAACCTTGTATGCCGAAGAACTAAACTAAAAAACACAACAACAACAATTTTAAACGGCTGTTTTGTTGAGTTTCCGCAGGACGGGCTCTGCCACATTAGCGGAATCGAAAACGAAAAACACTTGGTATAAACGCCACGAATATTGTGCTCTTCCATGCAAAATTTTACCCGTTGGTAAGTACGATTAAGCCTTATCGGTTCGAATAGTGATCTTGCGAACACCTGACACTTCTCTTGTCACAGTCACAATTAAAACACGAAAAATGCAGAAGTACTGTTGCGCATGCGCTGCTACCATAGTTTGCATACCTATAATTTGACGCATTAAATATAAACTCTTGAGTGCAAAAGTCGGATATTAAGTGATTTGGGGATGTGTGAAAGGAACTAAAGCAGGGTTTATTAGGGCACGTTGAAGTTATTCGAAATGGAAGGAGAAAGGTACATCCCATATGGATGAAGGGCCTGGTGTCTCAAAGGCTATATAGCTGACTCGATACATATTACTAATAAGTCGGCTGACATCTACTGCGCTCTTCCGGGCAAGGGATAATTCACTATGGCTTGGGGGCCGAATTATCTCTCCCCGTTCGGTCCGGAAGCTAGGCGTAGACGGGTGTTGGCGAGTTGCTCCTCGATCTGGCTTGGGGGCCGGGCAACTTTCCCCCGACCACTGTGCGGTGTCATGGGGCCGGGTGTGATATCCGGTTTTTCTTTTCAACTTTTTGCGACTAAATCTCCTTTTCTTTTTCTTTTCGAAGTGCAAATTATTGTCTAAGAGTATTTTGCACTTAGTTTGCAGTCAAATGTGCCAACTTCGACATAGAGTTTGTGAAAAAGTTGCATCATTCCGTCATCAAATTCTCGTTGTTTCCTTCACCGGCTCCAGCAGTCCCGTATACAATAACCTGACAGCTTATCGTTTGTTCCCAAACTCATTTTGTTTACTACCAGGTAACAAGGATTGCTCTGCAAACAATCACTATTCTAAGACAAGAGACGTGGAACATGTGTTCAGCGGTTGTTTGAATACCAGCAAATGAAGTACTTGATAGAGCCAGAGACCTCCAAATATGCTGAAGTATAACCAATGTTCAATTCAGGGAACCAATTCTGTGCACATTTACAAGTGAATTTTACAAGTTGGACAATTATTCAGACACCACTAAAATGGTCTTTAATCTGATAAAACATCTGCCTCTACAGATATACAGCTCTCAAATGCATAGCTGCAACAGTATGTATCTGAAGATGTTCAATAAAGTGTGTTTTAATGTGTGGGAAAACTGGTTTAGCAAGATATTGTTTTATTGAAAATGCCTCAGGACATAACATGCATAACAAACACCATTATTTTTTTAAAAGTTTATTATTAATTTGTCTCTAAAATATTACAAGATGGTTTGACTTGTCATTAATGTTCTGGACACATTACATGGTGGTCTGACAGCAAGCAAATTACATTTGCAATTTGTTTTAGACAAATCCTTGTCGATTCTGTCCTTCACAACAACAAATGCAACCTTGGAGATTGGTCACAGTTCACTGCAAGTCTGTAAGTGTGTAGGTACATCTTTTAGATGTATATTCCAACCCAAAGTAACAAGAAAAGAACTCCAAAACCCATGAACAAGGAAGCCACCAGGGACACCAGTAGTTCCTTGTATATGTCTCGTGTGTACTTGGTCGAGGTGACTTCATATCTGAGTAATTTATTAAGGTTGATACCAGTTTTAACTTCAGAATGATTTTTCTAAATTTGTTTGCCACCCATTCCAGGTGCCAAACTGTGAAAATTTAGAGTGACAATCCTGTTTGTTTTCTTTTAATTAAAATCTAAGGTTACATCCCTTGATTTCACATGTCATTTTTTAAACTGAAGTCTCAAAGTATCTGTGTCCTGGAAACTTTCGTCCAAAAATGACGGGTGGTGAAGGGATAAAGTTAGCAGACTCCTTGGATAAAGTAAATGGCCAACTCTTGCTGTTAGTACATTACTTTCATGCACAGTATGTCTGAATGTATCTTAGTATGCATACTGTATGTATTTTAACATCTCTATATAATAATACCCTAAGCAACCGCTGACCGCGGCTCATGTGTGTGTGTGTGTGTGTGTGTGTGTGTGTGTGTGTAACAAATTGATATAATTTCGATTGGTGACGTAACAAATTAAACCGGTAATTAGATAATGCGTGGTTTGAATTTCTGACGCCACATTAATGCTCGCGTACGATCGTTAGTCATAATTACTGTATCGTCAATTCGAATTGAATCGCCGGGAAAAGCAGGCCAGAAATCTTCTCGACCGCTGCCTTTCAACCAAGCCCACGGGACGCGATTACTGAAGGTGAGAGTTCCGTTTGAGTTTAGAAAAAGAATTTCAGAGTGTCAACTGACTGGATGGCGGGCTGATGCTGCCGCATGTTTGAAAAACGGGAAGATTTTGATGTCGGACGATCGGTGGTTCGACGAGTCGAGTATGATCAAGTGGTACATGCACTGCAGGGACGTTTGTACTTTGACACGGTAAACTGCGTTTGAGATGCTCGAAATTGAATTCAAAAAGGAGAAAAGAAAGAAAAGAATTTCGAAAAACGGGGAGCTTTTGATGTCGATCAATCGGCAATTCACCGAGTGCTACAGTCGAGTGGTTATGTACTACAGAGAGATTTTGATGTTAGGGTTAGAAAAAAGAAATCCAATCCCCGTATTTTATGGGGGTCCCGCTAGTTTATTATTATTATTATTATTATTATTATTATTATTATTATTATTATTATCATTATTATTATTATTAACATCATTATCATTATTACCATTATTATTATTGTAATGTTATAATATCATTGAAAGTTATTTTCATTTATAACTTTCAACAGTCAAACAACAGTCAGCTCAATTGGTAAGAAATGGAAAATAAAAGATTTTGATTTACCTTGCTTCTTTTACGTGGCTTTATTCCTTATGTGTCATTCTGGGGTTATCGTTCAAAATCACCCAAAAATGATCCGGATTACCCCAAAATGACATACAAGGAATAAAGTCACACAAAAAAGCAAGGTAAATCAAATTTTATTTTCAAACTCTAACCAATTGAGCTGCCTGTGGTCAAACAAACTGATCAAAACAAGTAAACTAGGGTACCAGACACTGACAACACAGTTATTAAAATGCAAATGCAAATTAAAGCATTGAGGAGAAGGGGCAATATGAAAACGATGCAACGAAATTATTTACCCAATTTCAGATTCCCCCAACCAATTTTCGTGACTCTATTTTGCTGTCGATGACGTGTACTTCCAGCGAACATATATGCCAATGTTTTTATCATTAATTCTGTTAACTTCGACAATATTACGAAGGATACACAAAAAACCATGACATGAAGAAGATCCCTATGGCCAGGAGGACGATCGTGAGGTGAGGGAAGACCGCAGGGTTGATTGGACTGGCATATCGATTCATCTGTTCCACCGATAAAAAGCCCTCCTAACACAAGGAAATAAACAAATTCTGGAGTTAGTGAAAACCCAAAGAAGCCATCCAAGACGCCTATGACGACTTGTATGACATGCGGAAAGTCAAATCTTAGGATTTCATGTAAAGATGGCATAGATTTTGATGGATTTTTACCGCAGAAACTCACCATTTTCAACAAAAATATCCTGCAAACAAAAGAGAAGGACGATTGGCAAAGGCCGCTGACTTGTTAACAGTGGGCGATCATCTATCGACAAGTTATCGAGCCACACGGATATCAGTCGATGAAGTATTGATTTACAGCCGGCTCCGACATCCTCTTCCCCAGGGCCGTCCGGACAAGGACCTCGCGGGCTCATTCTCTCTTTCAAAAAGCAAAAAGAGAAACTTCGAAGACATGTTCGTGTAGAAAACATGAGCGGAAAGAAGAAGAAAGGCGAGGCTAAAGGCAACGAGTCATGGGAGAAATCAGAAGACGTTCTACAAGGTGTTATTCTTGCGGACAGCTTCGATTTCAAGTTCTTGCCAATAACACTGGAAAAACCTAGGGTTGGTATCAACACTAGAATTTTATGTACATAGAGTAAAAGCTCACGGCTGATATCAGGTCAAACAAAATGAGACAACTGCTACAAAATCATACATTAGACACAATGACGTCATAGCTTACAAGCAATAAAAGAAAAAGCAAGCCTGCCTATTGTGTCTATAGCCAGCATGTTGGTGCAATTTTTTTATTGTCTAAAGTATTAGTCTGCATGGTGTCTGTAGACAGCATGGTCTGCGTTGATACAGTATACTTGCTCACTTTTGTCTTACTGTTTTTCATGTCTGTAGGTATTTATTGGGAAAGCTTCTGAACAATGTGAATGTTTCCCCAAATTTCACCTTTGTTTACTTCATGTAGCATTCCGTGCAGTGATTTAGTGAATCTATATGATTTCATTGTTTATGTTACATGGCATATATTTTTCTTTTGTCTATTTTACAGGCCCTGTTACCACTTGCTAACTGTCCCCTGTTAGAGTACACAATTGAATTTCTAGCTGAGGCTGGTGTACAAGAAATCTTTGTATTCTGTACAGCACATGCTGACCAGATCAAGAACTATCTGAGGTATGCTCCAATGTGTAATTTTGGTCTGAAAAAGGGTAGAATGTTTGAGTATTTTGGTCTGAAATAGGGTAAGGGTTTTTAGCCCTGGGCGGCACACTCCCTCTCAAATTCCCTCTCCCCCTGGTATTGCTACACGTAATGTATATTGTTCCTATTGTTGCAATAACTGTGAGGGTCACTTTCACTATCATTCTATGTTACGCAGTTCATATATGTATGTGATTCATTATGTATAAATAATCATGTGGGCCCATCACTGTGACGGGTACATTTTTCCAACTACACATTTGACCAGCTCCCATATGGCTTTATAACTTGGTGGTAATAGAGCATCGCACTGGCGTCACAGTGGTATCACAAAGGTCATAGGTTCGATTCCTTGTTGAATCCAGAATCTACAATGATTTGATTTTTGTAATCCATATTTTGACTTGCTTGTTTTTTCAGTCAGTCCAAGTGGCTCAGCCCCAGATCCCCATGTGATGTTCGCACCATTATTCTGGAAGACTGTCTGTCTTTAGGAGATGCTTTGCGAGAAATTGATAGACAGGTATTTAAGGGAATTAAAGTACTAGTCACTATAGTATATTAGACAACCTGTGACCATTCAAAGCTGTTGATGAGACAGTACATCAAATCATAAAGCTTTTAATAAATATCGTATTTGATTAGTCTCTTATCAGGTCAGACTTTGTTCTTGTCAGTGGTGATTTGGTGTCCAACTTGAAACTGGATCAAGTCTTGCAAGAACACAAGTGAGCCTTTGAGATATGTCACAAGTAGACTAGTTAAAACTAAAATAGAATCTTAAAACCCTTAGGGGAAATGGAAGCCAGTGTTTAAGTTATTGGGAGTTTGTGAGTTATTGAGGGTGAATTAGCAGAGGACACTGCCTCAAGAGATGCAGAACTTAATTTGGGTTAGTAAAAGGTGCAAGCTATCAGGATTCTGTTCAAAAGTGCAATAATTTGTGCAGGAGAGTGTCATCTGAACATTATTAAATTATGTTCTTGGAGTTTTACAAGCTCTATTCTGTTGTTGTAGTGAACAGTGAAAATGATTGGACTGCTAAGACACTTTAGGAATGGCAATAAGTTCACAAATATTTATTGCAAGTAAATTATTTACTAGGTAGATGACTTTGTTTCATACAGTAGGTTTTGTGTACATGCACTACTTAATATTAAGTTTTAGTTCTTGTTGATCATCTTGGGTTATTCAAGCACTTATAAAGTTGACAAGGAAAGCGATGTTCACAGTGTTGAAGTTGTTGTTATTTTTTTTTTAGGACAAGGCGACAGAAGGAGAAATCATCAGTCATGACTATGGTATTTAAGGTTGCAAACCCAGGCCACAGAACAAGGTTTGGAAAAGATCTACGCACTAGTCAGCACTATACAGTAGATGCACACAAGACATAATTATAGCTTTGTGCTGCAGACCCATAAACTTCTATTAGGTACATTTTGACAGCCTTGCATTTCCAAGCAGGATTTGATGTTATTTGCAGGTGCCAGGAAGAAGACCTTGTTGCTGCCCTAGACTCATCCACAAACAGAATCCTTCACTGTGAAAGAAGCAGCAGAAATAGAAAGTTTTTATTTCCCTTGGTAAGAACACTTTCTACCATTTAGCGTTTGGTCTTGCTGTATATACTGACAAATTGAAATTTACACTTTCCTGTGTGATTGACACATTCAGACAACTGTTAACTTTTAAACTTTGTGTTTTTTTTCTCCATAAATCAGATAATCAATTATCTGATTTTTGATATACCTTCACCTTGCAGAGTTTATTTCAGTCCAAGAAGCAAAGCATTCAGTTGAGACATGATCTGATGGACTGTAACATATGTATATGCTCCACACAGGTGAGCAAATTATGTGACCATTACACCAAGTGATATCACATTTATGAAAAATGTATTATGGAATTTCAAAGTGAGTGTACATGCAGTCACAACTGTATGACTGAATGCTCAAGTGAATGAATTAACAAATAAAAAACAAAATAAGAACCAGGGAACAAGTGAACAAATGAATGTTCAAGTGACTGACTGACTGACTAACTGAGTAGGTGACTGACTGACTGACTGAGTAGATGACTGATTGACTGACTGACTGACTGACTGAGTGGATGAGTGATTGATTGACTGATTGATTGACTGACTTAGTGGGTGAGTGATTGACTGATTGATTGACTGACTTAGTGGGTGACTGACTGACTGACTGACTGATTTTCATCTGTTGAAAACTAACTGACACTTACTTGACGCTTTGTTATTGTTAATATGTTTCCTAACTCCCAGACTTCAATACACTTCAACTTTTCATTGTTTATGTACTGTACAGGTCCCACAGCTTTTTACAGACAATTTTGATTATCAAACACGAGACGACTTTGTTAGAGGAATATTAGTAAATGAAGAGGTAAGTTCCAGTTAGAAGAGAATATTAAAGTTTCCACAATTTTTTATACCCAGTTTATTACATCTGAACATGTCATGTGCTAGCAATGTTTGCAGGAAATAATTTTTGGGGATTTTGCTATTTTCCAATGATCCACCGAAGATAGTTCCCGCAAAACTTGTCTCTGCATAGAGTGAAGCTCTGAAAACAATGATAGTAGTTAGCACTTACCAACTGTTTTATTGGCTGGGATTACGACGATGTTGTACAAGTCGGCAAAAATCCTTGGATAGCAATGTTCGAGAATTGTTACTCTTCCCCATGTTCTCATAACACAAAATAATAGTTTATGACAGGGTACTAAATTTCGCGTCATTAATTTTTCGCGGTAACATTTTTTCGCGGGTCTCCAATTTCGCGATTTTTTTGCGATCGCGAAAATCGCGAAAATTTAGTCCCGCGAAAATAGGTACCAATTAAGGCTAAAAACATCTTTGTCGCACTTTTTTCAGATTATGGGTAATCAGATTCACTGCCATCTCATCAGTGACAGATACGCCGCCAGGGTTTCGAACTTGTACATGTACGATGCTGTGAGGTAAGACACTAAGGGTCACTCAAGCACTGCGCATGTGCGACAGAACGTCATTGTGAGTTGTCCAGGGCCCGAATGTTCAAAGTCCAGGATTAACTAAAACCTTTCCCTCAACGTCTTGACAAAATATCTGCAAGGATGTGTTCAAATACCAGCTAAAGAGCTCATGTGAGCTGTTTTCAGCTTGGTTAGCCTAATCGTGCTTTCAACAACTGGACCCAGGGCCCGGTAACCGGCGCGGGTCGTATTCACCAAAGTTTCGTACGAACGAAAGTGCTTGACTTACGCACACTCTCGCGTAATGTAAGTCCGTGTTAACCAAAGGAAAAGTTCGTAAATTGTGCTTGGGTGTCTTCGTGACTAACAGTTTAACTGACTAGTTTTCGGGAATAGTCCAGGGTTTGATGCAGCAAAACTTTGGTGGCTTTGTAAGCAAGCCACGTGAATAGTAGTTACAAACTCTCTTCAGACCTTCGTAACTTTTTATTCGACATACGAACATTGTTGCGAGAGTTATGTGATGCGGCCTCAGATTCGTTCTCTGGTGTTGTTGGTTAACAATTCTTAGTACATACTTTTGATCAGACTAAGCACTGAAACGTTTATTCTATCTCGAGCGGACATGTAACCGATAACTCTTAGACCTAACCCAGGCTTAGCCTACCCGTAATGCCTGAGCCAGACCGTCAGACAAGTCGTGTTAACTGCTTCTTTGATTTGTCCCTTGCTGCAGTAAAGACATCTTGAGTAGATGGGCATACCCCATTGTACCCGACAACAGTGTGTTCTTCATGGAAGATTCATACGCCTTCACAAGACACAACGTGTATCTCGACAAAGAAGTCTCCTTGGCAAGGTCAGTGTAAATGAATTGATTATAAATTCCAATGATAAAACACTACAATATAATGCAAGTCTAGAGGAGGCACCGCCAATCACAGATGCTGTAAGAAACATTAGTGGTAAGACTGGTGTTGTATTTTACGAGTGACGAAAGAGATAAAAAGTGATCACCGTATCGTTTCGACTTGTTTTCAGGGGTTGTGTGTTAAAGGAGAATCTGGTCATAGGAAGAGGAACTACAGTCGCGGATGGCGCCGTTATAACAAACTCTGTAATAGGCAAAAACTGCGTCATAGGTAATAAGACCAACAGCGCTGTCCCGGTTTTCAAAACTACACTGTTAAGCTATATTAACGGAATAATTTGTTTGTTTGTTTGTTTGTTTGTTTAAGGAGACGACGTTCACATAGAGGGAGCACACTTATGGGACAATGTGACGGTCGAAAGCGGCTGCCACATCTCCAAGTCAATACTCTGTTCAAACGTGCACGTCAAAAGGTAAGGTGCGAGTGGCAGTAGAGCGATTTTCGGTCGACTTGTTGAAATTCTAATTGTGTGATTGCTTTTGTTTTGCGTTTTTACGCATCTGGAATCAAGTTTGGTTCCTGATCGTAGCTCAGTCAGAAACAAAAGTAGAACCGGATTGCGATCTACTCACGCAAGCAAGCAAGTGACGATGGCATTGTCTCGCACTGCTGATTGATCTCTTATTCAGAATTGCAATTTACTTTGGCTTCTGGTGGTTGAAACCTGTTTTCCCTGTGATCAGAGGTGTAACTACTTTAGTTTTGGTTTACTAGAGAGTCGTCCGAGAGCTGTTCTATATAGTTAGTTAACACCTCACAAGTGATGACTTGACGTTGTTGCTAAAAACGTGCTCAGTGTTTTGATTTTTCTTTTCAACAGAAGCGTCAGAATAAGCTCAGGGTCTCTGATCTCATTTAATGTAAGTCTAACAAGAGATATTTATTCACTGTCATTTTCTCTACACTCAACTGTATAAACAGAGGAACCTCCCTGAGCGACAACGTAACCAAAGCACCGATTGTTTTTCACAGTCAAATGACTATTTTAAATGAAACCTCGTAAGCGACAACCTCTCGTAAGCGACCGCGACCACCTTTGAGGCTCACCGTTTGAATTGTTCTATTGTTTTGACCTCCTGTTCACCCAAAGAGCAATTTTCTAAGAAAAGAGAAGCCGGGCTTGACAAAACACCGACATGACTTGTGTAATGTGACGTGCATAAAACACAAGATCAATTTCTTACAAATCAACTCAGTCAAGAAAGTTGCAATGGTTGTGACTCAAAGCCATGGTGGTTGCTTATGGGAGGTTTTACTGTAGCTCACTTCTTATTGGAGGAAGAATTTTGCCTCTGAACACTCGGTTAAATGTTCCAGGGATATAGTCCGAGATAGAAATGTATCTGTTGTGTTCTTTGTATCTCGGAGTACAGTATGGTTATATGCGTAAGATCCACTGATGGAGAAACTTTCAATATATTGTGTTTTGCTTATGGTCAGGTCGTCGTAGGTCCTGACTTTGTGCTGCCCCCTGGCACAAAACTCACCCTGAAACAAAAAGTGGAGGACGACTCAGACTTTGGAATGGATGAACTGAGTCTAGAGCACAAGGAAAAGCCGGCCCAGCCGATTGGTGAGACAGTAGAGCTATAGATGGAAGAAGTCTGCTTTGTCCACTGTACTGCGAGCAGTCCATCATTTTCCCTCTAAACCTGGGTAACGTGGCGCGCGCGCAATATGATATTCGAGGGAATGGGATGGACTGCTCGCAGTTTGCTTAGCACCATGGAAACACGTTTTTGACGTCACTTCCGTTGGTTAGCGTTCGTCGCCATGACCCCTAACTCGGTCTAAGTCGAGGTACAATTTCAAATTGTGCGCAAGCCCCCCTTCTCTTGTGCACAAAAGTGTACTAAACTCTAACGTTTGTGCTTGAGTAATGTCGAGTTTCTATAGCTAATTCTGAAGCTTTTACAAGTGTTACACGAACTACGGAAACTGCGCTTGATTTCCACACTTTTGTGCAATGGTGCTGACTCGAAAATAAGGTTGAAAATGTATTTCCACGGAACGTACAGGATACAATCCCGAGGAAGTCGGTCCTGAAGGAGAGGGATACGTTTGGAACCCTGACAGCGATTCAGACCAAGAAACAGACGTGGCGCAGGACCTGTGGGGTAAGAAGCGGACCTGGCCACTCATTATACAAATACAAACCAAAACCAAAACCAAAGTAATTGCGATGCTAGTTCGCAATAGGTAATAGAGGCAATAGGTAAAGACCTTCAGCATATATAACCCCCCCCCCCCATACTGACACACGCACGCGGTCCCCCTGACTTACGTATTGAGCCAGCTCCGCGTATCTCATGGCAGGCGTTGAAAGATTCAGCTCGAGTGAAGAAGAAAGTAGTTCAGAGTCCAGCGAAGAAGACAGTCTGCCAGCCAGTCCTCCTCCTGAAGACTCGAGACGTAAGTTACTAACAGCATCGGTTGATCTTTCTGTTGACGTGTTACATTTTACAAATAAACCCTATCACGAGAGTTGCGCATCCAAAGGTGAGTTCTAGAGCACAGGGAGCCCACAATGGATATTCTAACGAAAAAAAGATGATCCGAATCGACCAAATTCAATGAGATACGATAGTCTCGTGTCCAGTCTCGCGCGGGCTGGGCGCCTCGTTTTCAGTGCCGCGTGCCAAAGGCGCGAAATCGACGAGGTTAGAGTGGGTGGGATATTCATGTCATTCTCGCGATCGTTTGTTGATTAAAAGTAGATGTCTGTCATTATCCGCAAGGTTATTTATGTATTGCCCGTATATTTATTTCCCAGTGTTCTACAATGAAGTGCTAGAAACAATCAGATGTGGCGTGACTGAGGGCGTTTCACCAGAAAACATTGTCCTGGAAATCAATGCTTCCAAGTAAGTCGATCAGGAACCAAACTTCAAGTTAAAAATTCTCGTACAGGAAAGCAATGTATGAGGAACACAGTTTACATCTCCGTGAGGTTTGGGAACCCAAGACACCATACATTTCTTTATAAATGGAAGCGAGCCTTTTACATAAGGTTATACAAGGCTAAAAACAAGGGTTAACCTCAGACCTCTCTATTCTAGATATGCCTACAACGTTACATTCCGTGAGTTGAACCAGGCGGTGATCAAAGCCGTACTGGAGTCTGCTCTGCCTGAAAGCTCCCTTCCGAAACAAGATCTGTCGAGAAACTTGAAAAAGGTACAAGTAACTGCTGCTCTATTTATGACATTCCCCACTTTTTTTGACCAAGGGCGCGTTCTCAAAAACCGCAAGCTCATCAGAATAACTGTTCGTTTGGGAAATTAGAACCTGTGTCTATTCCGGAATGTATTATTATTCCGGAATACTTCCAAACGAACGCGCCCTTGCAATCAGACTCTCCCTCTCAGAAAGATTTTCTGGGAAATCCTTATTTTCTTGTCTGCTTATATGACAATTCCAACTCGCCCTCTAAAATCTGAACCTGTAAGGCATAAGTGGTGTGAATGAAATTGTTGTTTTTTTTTTTTACAATAACACGTCAGTTTCTCGCTTTGTGATTGGCTAATTTTCATTATCAATAAGAGGACAGACACATAAAATCGAGTGCTGACAACAGTGATTTGGACGAAGAAGGTGAATTCAGCTTCAATTTTACCTCAGTTCTTGCAAAAGCGACATTCGGCATTTGAAGTAGAGAACCAGAAGTGTTCAGAGGCGAATTTCGCGCCTCGTGGATCCACAACTTTTTGACAATGTTATGACGCGTTTCATGATCAATAAGAGGACAGACACATAAAAAACTGACGTCAATTTGTTTTTCAGACGCTGGAACACTTACAACCTACAATTTTGAAATACGTCAAAGATGCGGAAGGACAGAAAGATGTGCTCCAAGCTGCCGAGGTAAGGTGCTTTAACCCTTTCACTCCTGCCCCAAGTTCAGAATGTAATTGTGCTGTTGTGAGAATTGATGGATCGATCGGCTTTTCATCTGAGCAAGCTGTCAAATGCCAAGTTCTCCTTGCTGAATGTCTGATATATTTGTGGTGAGAAAATAAAAGAGTTTAATCACTCTTGGGTTTGAAAGGTGCAAGAGAAATGCTGTTTAAACTTTAATACCCGAATATCAAGGGCCTTGACTAGTGTTGCACCAGGAGAACCGATAGTTAGACCAGTTTGAACCCACGGAAGAGATCACGCCCTATTTTCACCATATTGAACAACTCACAATCCATTTTATTAGTCCGTCCCTAACGGGATTTTCAGAACTAAAGTTGAAGTGTATAGTAAATACAAGCGCTCTAATGATAACAAACTCTAATAATTACAATATATTATAAACAAATTACGGCTGACTACGAATTGACGAAAACGCGTGCGTGCAAAGCATTGTGGTCAGGGGAAATTGAGCACTTTGTGGTTTTCCTCTTTTCCCTGACAGGAGTTCTTCGCTCAGAACATGTGGGCCGCGCAGCTATTCCAGGTTTTTCTTCACATTTTGTACGACAGTGATGTGCTGGATGAATCGGTCATCTTGCACTGGCACGCGCACCCGAGCGCGTCCGAGGACACGTCACTTGAGTTGCAGCGGACTCAACTCAGACAACAGGTCGGTAAAAAGACAGACATACAGTCAACAGACAGACCGACACACAACGAACAGGCAGACACCGCGATAGTCAGACATTCAGACAGAGAATGAAGAAATAACGATTGAAGTGTAGACAGGGACGCGGTGAGAAGACTGATAAATGTCTGTGGCTTGTCAATGATTTCACTTACATTGCGAGTGTTTCGCAAAGCGAGGCAAAATATATTACAAAGTCAATTTTAGTGCTAGTGTATTAACTTCCCTATTTAAAACTTGGAGTAGTTACCGTGTTTTCTAATAAGCGCGAGATATTTTTGAGATATTTAGAACTTCTGGATGAGATATTTAGAACTTTTTTGTTGAAACATATTTAGGCCGTTGTGGTTGGAGATATTTGTAACTAAGTCTACCACGCACAGCCCTTGTTTAAAGATTTAGTTTCGTGTCTTTATTATAACTTGTGGTTCTACATATTAAGCTTCCCCATTCAAACCGAAATTTGAAATCAGCGCCTGGGCGCTTATTTGAGGAAACGCGGTACTTTTCGGACAATTTAGGATGTGGTAGTAATTGGATTGTATTTGGTTTGCAGGTTTCTCGTTTTATTCAGTGGCTTCAAGAAGCCGAAGAAGAGAGCGAGGAAAACGAAGAGTCTGATTAGGGGAAACTTGTGTGCAGTTCCAACGTTAAACTTAATAAAATCAAACTTTATGGCAATCGTTTGCATAAGGCTTGTTTAACCTTGGGAGTTCAATATGCTCGAGACAGTAAAAATTATACCGTTATCACAAAAAGATTCTTGTTCTTGTTTTCCTTGTTTATCCAGTTTTTCTCGGTTCTTTCGAACTAGTTATTCTTGTTTTGTTTATTTCCTGTTGATTTTTTTTGCCATTATTTAGTCTTGTTCTTGTTTCACCTGTTTTCCTTGTTTTCCTTGTTTATTTTGATCTTGCTTTTTTTGTTCTATTTCTTTTTTCTTGTTCTTCTTACTTTTCTTTATCCTTTTCTTGTTCTTGTTCTTCTTCAATTAACAATATCTCCATTTTTCCTAACATGACGTACCTGTCTCCTTTGCGGTAAATCACAGCCACAAATCATGTTGCCCTTGCGAGTCCAAGACAGCATACTCGTGTGAGTATATAGTTTTGTTATGTGTGCATGTGCGTGACGGTGTTATTTAACCAATATGTCCGTTTACGCCAGCTGAGCTTTTTCTGTATAAAATTCTTCGAGAAGAACCTGGAACTCAGGCACCAGAGTAAAGACAGTGATTTATTTTGTTTATTTGAAAATTTGTTTCACATCAGTACGGATATAGAGAATATTATACATGGCCGCGCGCAGATACAAATTTTTATCTTCAAGTGTTGATAGTATCTCGCGAGTGAGCGGAGCAGAGTTGTTTATTATAGAAATATCGATGAAATATCCAGAACAAAGACACGTATCTCACAGCTTTTATTTTCTGTCATAACTTGTTGTCTTTGAAAATTGCGCGCACAGTTAAGATATTATTTTTATCTTTCATGTGAAGATATCGCGCGCGATGAAGATATCAGTTTTTAGAACTGGAAAAATCCTGGTATTTCATCGATATCTATATAATAATAGCGAGTATCCTCCTCGTTATAGAAAACGTTGCACTGAGGTATAATATAGTTTTCGCAGAGAGTACGGATTTTATACTATGGTCGATACAGTACGGATCAAGTCAAATCAAACATTTCTCGTTTCGGTGTTTAAAAGTGCGCTGTCCATATGAAATTACACCTGGTGTCCGTGAGCAGTCGGTCCATATTGTTGTGAATTTGGCTCCGGTCGCACTCGTAACTTTAACGACATCAATATCAACATTTGCATCATTTGAAGCGCAAGCAGCGCTTGTCACCACAAATATGCGTCAGCAGGTTGCTGCCAAACATTGAAGAAGCCGTCGTAATTCTCTCGATGCTGAGTTATTATCGGTGCGACCGGGCCCTTTGCCACAAGAATGCTGCCGCGAACCTTGGTGTGGTCATTGCACTCGTGATGGAATTTGGTCACTCTCGTCGCGAAATTCTCGACAAATCAAAAAGGCGTAGTTTGGGTGCCCCATTGCACATGCTCTTTCATGCATGGGAGCGAGGTTGTACCAGAAGACTGGAAGAAGTGAACTTGCTTGGGTTGCATGCGTTTGCCTTTGGTATCGTTCAATCAAATGAAATTACTGTCAGTAATTATTTTGCGGCTGCATTGCCTGTCTGTAAAACAGAGGTTTTTGTGCCTTGGTGATTACAGGCTGCCTTTGGAACAGTGGTCTAGCCATAGGGCGAAAATGAGATGGTGGACGATTGTTAAATCCTGCAGCACGTCCCGGATTCAGGGGCCTGGTACTAAACGGGTTTACCTTCGGACGCATATGTGCTTGTCTTTGTAGTGCAGCCATTTGTTGGTATCTGGAAGAAAGAATGTTGAAGAAAGGTTCTGGATTAAATAAGGGAATGCGAATAGAAGAAGGAAACGAGGAAGAATAAATAGAACTAAAGAGTCAGAAGATGGCGACGATGATGTGGTAATGGTGATGACAAAGATGGTGAAGGTGATGATGATGATGATGATGATGATGATGATGATGATGATGATGATGATGATGATGATGATGATGATGATGATGATGATGATGATGATGATGATGATGAGGATGATGATGATGATGATGATGATGATGATGATGATGATGATGAGGATGATGATGATGATGATGAGGATGAGGATGAGGATGAGGATAGTGATAGTGATAGTGATAGTGATGATGAGGATGATGATGATGATGATGATGATGACGACGATGAAGGGAGAGAAGACACAACAATACATTTTTTTATCTACGGTACTAAATCATAAACCTGTGGATGGCTGATTTCCTTGCTTCACAACAGGCTTGTGAACAGGTAGGCGCACAGAGAGCAGGGCATGGCATCGGGCACTGTGAGGCTGTCTTTTCTTCTTCACAGCACCCGGGAATGCACTCTGGGTAACATGCCACACTGCACGAACTTGGACAAACTGTTTCCGGGTGGGGAGGGCTGGGTGGTAGCGCCGCAGCCTGGGGCTGAGGCTGAGGTTGATTTGAAATGGAAGTGACGTCACTACAGCAGCTTTCATCACAATAGGGAGAACACCTGTCGTCACAGGCCCCGGGACACGCTTGCCCTGTTGTGGGGCCTGGTGCTGGTTCTGACACTGCCGGAGGGGGTGGGGGTGGGGGTGGAACATAGTGTGGACTCCCTTGAAAGACAGCAGGGGGGGTGACGGGGCGAAACGCGCAGCAGGAGACCATGCACCCTTGCTTGAAGCAGTGATCTGGGTTAGAGCAGGGCTGTGGGCACACTCCGTCGTTGGGTCGTTGTTTTGGTAGAGTCAACTTCAAGTAGCCCGCTGGGAGAGCCTCTGATTTGACCGTGAGAGAGGAAAAAAGACCACGTGTGACATATCATCCCAATTTGTCATTTTAGTTCTAAAAATCTAATATAGTCAAACGATACTGCGAAATGAGTGTGTGCGAGATGTCATGACCTGCTGCGTAAATTAAAAGCGAAGATGATTATAAAGTTTCCATGTTTTTTGGTCCAGTGCAATAGGATTCAGCGATAAATAAGAGAGATTTGTATGGGAGCATTTCCAAACATCCCGGCACTTTACCAGCTCTATTTTTCCTCGCATATTTAGATATTATTAAAACAGAGTCACTCTACAATGCAAACTCCAATGCAGTTTTTAATTTTACTCATTCCTTCCAGTGATCTGGTTTATTTTTGTCTGTTCAATCTTAGTCAGAGCAGCTACAGAGACTGTGATAACAGGTTTTAAACGGTTTTAGCCTGCAATGCAGGCGTTCCCGTTTGTTTTCAGGCAAAATTCGTTCGGGAGTAGGACTGGGGCGAGGCAAATCTGCGGAGAGGGAGGGGGGTTGGGGGAGGAAACGCGTTCCCTCCCCCTCCTTCCCCCTTCGCCATTTTCCTTCCGCCGCCCCTCCCCCTCCGCAGCGTTTGCCTCGCTCCAGTCCTACTACCGAGCGGGTTTTGCCTGAAAGCGAACGGGAACGAACGAATTTTGCCTGAAAACGAACGGGAACGCCTGCATTGTAGGCTAAAACGGTTTTTACACATTTTACCGGCTGATTCGTAGGCTGGCGAGACCACAAACTTTCCAAGGCGCTCTTGACCGAGTGCTCCGGTTAGCCTGTTTAAGTGTCCTACGCTTACTGTGGAAAACAGCAGACCCAGCGTAGCTAACACGCTCCCATTCCTTTAAAAATATAAATTAATATAATTATGACAATTATCGCCCAACCACCTTGCTTTGCGCGCCCAGTTGTCGTCGCTCTTTGCGGGCTCAGTTGTCGCCGCCATCTTTGACGTATCTGAAATTCAAGGACCTCCGATAATTGTTTTCTTTTCTTTTTTTTTTTTTTAATTTCAACCACTATCTGTTGCCTCAAATTAGTCTGATCTGCAATTGATCGTGGCAACATGCACCTTGGAAACGGTGTATACAGTGAGGTTGACTTTATGTTTAAAATGTTTGTTTCTCCACCAGCTTACCTCAAGGAAAGAACCTGAGCTTCCAAAAAGTCATCGTCATCTTCATAGGTCTGTAGAATCTGCAAATTTACGCTACCACATTTAGTTCACAGTTACTGCGTTGCATGAAGTTTTGACGGGATCCAATTTGGCGGATTCCAGCGATCCGCGAAAATTAGATCACATAAAGTAAACTTCTGCGAAGGAAAAAATCCGGGAAAGTTTATTGCATTTATTTAGATTACTGAATTTAATTAAATTGCACCAGACAGGTCACATGATCAAAATCCCCCACGTGACTGTAACTTCATCACCTCGGGCTTTTTGTGTGTCAGAAATGGAAAGAACACGAAGTATTGTGTAGGAACGGCAATGGCACTCAGAAAGCCTTGGTAATGAATTTTCAATCATGACCTGTCTGGTGCAAAGGGCCTATTACATCAACAAAAGGAGTGAAGTGAGAAGTTTGCCTCTGATCACTCTTGGAGATACTCACAGCTTCAATTATCTTTCGTTTTGTCTCCATGTAGTCTTCGCTCGAAGGATTGTTCATGTTCTCAGTAAATTCCATGTCAGGAAACCTTAATTCGACCCGAAAATCTTTTCCTAGAAAGAAAATAGATCGGAGAGCGTCAAACTATATATATTTACAACCGCTATTGGTCAATTTTCAATAGGGGGCTAACGCAAACGGCCTAAACTAGTGCTCGGATTCTCTCGATTATTGACTAACAAGTTCAATCAACAAACATTTGCAGATAATGAAAACACACAAACAAATAAAGAGGAAGAAGATAAAAGAGACGAAGATAGGAGACTGAAGTTTCAATATTCAAACCGTACCTCGTTTTGGCAGCAAGATCGATGGCTGTACCAGTCTCATCAAACTCTGTCTTTCATCATTCAAGGGAGCGTCTGCGGGATTAATTCCCGCGTTTCCTGTGCCCATTGAACCCGGTTGCTTAGCAACAGGCGTGAACGCCGCACTTGGGCTCTGGTTACTGTTTCGTCCTGGGACGTCTTCTAGATGTAAAGGTATGAAGCTTTAAAAATAAGATCACGACACGGCGAAAAATAACCCTTCTTGTCGCACACTGAGTCCAGGGTCCAGTTATTCAAAGCTCGATAATAGAAGCTTTTACTCCCAAGCTCAAAATACATAGAGGATATTACACGGCGGCGCGAAGATATGAATTTTATTTTCGAGTGGTAAAAACAATATTTTATGAACGAGCGCTTCGCGAGTGAGTAAAATATTGTTTTTACCACGAGAAAATAAAATCCATATCTTCAAGCCGCCGTGTAATTTTCTTTTTATTATATTAGACACGACTGTTTTACGAGAAATTGCACAAACAACCGTGCAAAAGCGGGAAATGATGCCAACGATATCCTCGCTAGTGAGGATGTGGAAAATACGCCACTCGGGTCCCGGATGTAGTTTCGTATGGATTTTACGCACGGTATATTTTCCAGTAAAACACTCGTGTCTATATAATAAATATTCTTTCAACCTTTTAAGAGGAAAATGTGTGAGTGATGTGGTGAGAAGTTATAGTTTCATCAGATTTCACCTGAGCAAGGTAACAAAATCCAGTTAGTCTCCTTGAGAAACTGAAGGAAATTCAAAAGTTGAAGCTCTTGAGAGTGAAAGGATTAAACTGTTTCAAGATTAACCGTTCCTTTGCTCAGTCTCTTTGTCATTCAAGTAGTTACCAAGTGTTAATAACCAGCTGGAGAGCTTCATATATTTCCATCTATATAAAATTTTGAATCTTTCAGTATCCAGGCTTACATATTTTAAACCTTGACCAACTTCAATTTTCTCCTTCAGTTCCTCACCAGAGATATACCATGCAGTATGGACAAAAAAGTTTTTATATCTTCCTGATTAAACTATCGCTTCTCACTACATCACTTATACATTTTCTTCTTGAAAGGTTGGGAGAATCTGCATTTCGAACATTTCGAGCTTGGAGTGAAAAGGAATTAACACTTAATTCCTTTTCAAGCTTAATCGTGTTTTGAACAAGTGGGCTCTGAGCACTGACGTCATTTTAGGTCCAGTTTGTTACCTGGCAACGGCCCAGGCACGTTATCGCTGAAAGCTCCATCGACGTTGCCCTTTGGATCGTATCGCGCCACCAGGAAGAAGTTCCCGGATTTACTCTGCGCAGTCCCAATGCCCATTTTTCGGGTGGCTCGCCACACTACTTGGCTGAAATGGCCTGGGTTGGATTGTAAAATTGAAACAATTCTATTGTGGAAGGCACTACACAACATGTGCTAACACGTGTGATGAAAGAGTATTCTCTAAGTCTCAGGTACGTGTTGTTTACAGCTGTATTAGAGCATTTTTCAAACGACTGTCGAAAGTAATCGTGTGATTGACTCGATTACTACGATTATTTGTGTTCGGAACGATTTTGAATTGGTCCAGATAAGTTTGGATGCTTTCATGGTCAATTAAAAACGAAACGAAACTAAACTAAACTAAAACCCAATTGCGATCTCCTAACCAGAAAGTGGCGATGGCGTTTTCTCGCACTGCTGGTTGGTCTGGTCTTTGAAGTAAAACCAAACAAAAAATTAGTTTGGCCGTTCTGGATGGTTGGAAAAATTTTTGCACTGTTTAATTTGTGATTGGTGTGCAATTACTTTGGTTTTGGTCTTCCGAAAAACGTTCTAGCAGTCCCTGCATGGTCTTGTCGTTTGTATTTAAACACCTTGAAGATCGAACTTGGGAAAGGGGCCTTGATTTAATACGTTTAGTTGGTTAATTTGTGAGCTACGGGTAGCTACTGTTTTACGGTATTTGCAAATTCTAAAAGTGATGTGTACAGTGGACTAGTCCCTGCGATAATTAGTTTTTATCTGCTTTGACTCAGGCTAAGGGTGTAGTATGGCGTCTGTTCTTCCTTTTGTGAGCGAATTATGAATTGTTTGCATCACAGAATATATCTGTCCCGGTCAAGACTTCAACTCACTAGCGTGACACAGCCAAATGACGTGACACTCACTTGTACTGTCATCCGAGTGTGGCGTGACAAAATCGTAATTCTTCAATTCTTGATACCAGTTCTTTACCGCCCGCTTGCACGCCTCTTTGGGGTCCCCTCCGTACATGTAGAACAAATTCTCCCCCAGGGGGGAGGATATCTCATGTTGCATCTGATCAATAGCTGCGAGGTGATTGGCCCATTTCTGAGCACCAACGGCAATATCAGTGTCCCATTGCAGGGGAGGGACTCCATGAAGAGCTCTGACCTCATTGTGCGCGTCCAGACAGTCCCTGATGAACGAACTCTGGAAACCGAACCCTTACAGAATTCAAGGAACAATCTGAATTAAACTCTTTCATTACTTTTTCTCCATTCTATGCTATGACTAAACTAATGAAATGAGAAAAAGTACTCCCTTCAATAACAATAGTTTAATGTTCTTATTGAGAGCTACAAGAACTGTTGCTCGATGTACCAAAAGAATGTTTGCTTTTATTTTAAATACGCGGCTGTATCAGGTTACAAATAACTTGTGCTCGGAGACACCTTACGTTGACGTATTATGCGTGTTATCTCTATATGCCGACACATAAAATACACAGGGAATAGCATTCCATCGTATCACTAAAGCTGTGCGCCTTTACCTCTAGTTAACCTACTGGCAATTTTACAAGTTACACTTAATCAAAATTCTCCACCCCAAACAGCTTACTTCTCACAGACAAGAACCATATACGCGAGCTGAAAGCATCCCTGTATTTTACCAGGCCTATTTTGTCTAGCATACTTAGTTATTACCAAAACAAGACAACCCGCAAATGAAAATTCTGCTCGGCCAACTTTAGCAAAGGAGATATTTAACACGTATGCAGATTTTTTGCTGTAGACAAAAAATGTCGTACGAGTGTAAAACAGTTTCCCGACAAATTGTGGTCTGAAATGTTCTGTGAGAGCATCGGCTAGGAAGCTTGCTCACATCTTCTAATCGGCTTTGGGGTGTACCGGGAAGGGGAAATTCGCGGTTGCTTTATAGAACAAAGGCGGTCGCTTGATAAATTTAGGAACGGATGCTTACTAATGGAAATGACCGCGTTTCTAAAGATTCCCGGGTCGTTTAGTACAGTTCATAAAAAATAAAATAAAATAAAAAATAAAAAAAATACAGTACGAAACTGTGTTGGTTTCTCTAGTTCAAACATGTATAAAGCTTAATACAATCATTCGCTGATGTTCGCTTACCTCTTTGTACTTTCAATAAAATAACAAAGAAAATAAGCTTGATCATCCTTTCTTTGTGGGACACAGCAACAAGCTAAGCGAAGAGGTAAGTCAATTCATAATTCATAGCTTATGAAAGAAAAGTCGTCGTTTTACCTGTTTGATCTTATTGACCGCTCTGGTAATTAACTCATGATCGAGATAGGGTTTCTCCTGTCAGTACACAAGCTCAACGTGTTTTCGGTGAGGAGAATTTTGTATCTGATGCTTTTTCTTGAAAAAAAGTGACTCATCTATCAATTCTCCCCACGTCACTCATATGTATGCTTATAAACTGTAGGGAGAATTTGGATTTTGAGTTTAATGAGTGTCAAGGGGTTAATATAATAACCGGTATTAAGTCATTTGGTTGATCGAATCTGTCGACGAGTATATAGGCCAAGCCAAGCGTTATTTATATCAGAACACGAGAAATCAGAGAACCACATTTCTTTTATTACGTGTATATGAGAGGTTATAGTAAAGCAGACAGTAATGGCTGGACACATATTTAAACGGAAACTCTTGGCCTATGCGTTCATGAATCCGTCGTCAACGTCCATTCCGCTGGCCTCAGGTGCAGCCGTTGTTATCTGCTCCACCTCGATCTTCCCTCCGGACCCTTTCGAGAACCCACTCGACTCTTCTTCGACTTCCGACGACCCTTCCGACGAACCACTTGCTTCGGCTTTGGTGTCTGTTGCAGGAAGTCGTACGATATAATTGTTAAAAGTGAATTCAAACGTTTAAATTTCAACAGTATGGGTTATGCCTCGTAAAACATCAGAAGAATGTCTTTTCCGCTCATATTTGCTTGAATATCTGCTGTCTTCCTGTCATAGAACTCTCAAACATCCGACTCATTTCCGAACTTTCGATTTACTCTTAAATTGTTCCACATTCAAAGAAAGCGTTTCTTATTGGCGATTAATTCTCAAATTCATTTCCGTGTTTGTAGAGTGTCTCTCTGTTTCTGTCTTTTCTGTGCAGTTCTCGTTCTTTTGTCGTTTTATGTTTTTCCTTTCCTTTTTTTTCTGCTCTTTGCTGCCTCTCTATTTCTATTTCTCTCTCTATCTTTATGTGTCGGCTGTTTCCGTCGCAGTTTTCAGTTTTCAGGTTTTTTTTGTCCAGTTTTCGTGGCCCCTTCGTTCTTCTGTGTGTGTGTGTGTGTGTGTGTGTTTTTTTTTTCTTGTGCTTTGCTCTGCTATGCTCTGTTTACATTTCTCTCTCTTATTATGCCTCGGTTGTTTCTGTTTCAGGTTTCAGCTTCCATTTTTTCAGTTCTGTCCATGCAGTTCTCGTTCTTGTGTCCTTTTTCTTTTTCTTCTGTCAAAATTGTTTCTCCTGCCTCTCCCTCTAACCTGACCTCCTATTTTTTTTTTCTCACATTGTTTTCCCGCCACCCTTACCACCATCTTCTCCTTCTTGTTCTCCGCTTGTGTGCTCTCCATCTCCAGATTCCGAGGTGCTTTCGCCACTTGTTTCATCGTAGTCCGCCTCTGACCTCCTGGAACGCTTCACAATTGCCTTCCCTTCAACGTGGACATGCAATTCTTGAAAGACAAGAACCGAAACCACAACAAACATCCAAGTGAACTTCATTGCTGAATTTAGACTGCAGCACGACTTTCGAACTTCGTATCAGGCGGGGTTGTGCTCACAACGGTGTCTAAATATTGCGTTATATTCTCTGGTTTATACAGTATATATATACTCTTCAACATGATATCGAATACGCAGTCATTTAATGTCATGAATGACAGCACGTGACCTACCGGATATGAAAAGGGCAGGAAGTGACGTATGGAAAACCAAAGTCGAGTCTGTTGCTGAAATATGTATAAAGAATCTGTTTCTCAAATATTTTAAAATAGGAAAGGCATATAGTGTGCTTAATTAGCAAAGCTGCTGATATGTTTGACGTGCTGCACAGGATTTTTAAAAATAGAAATTTTACACGTTCCATCAACAGTTTTAATCCGATATCCGTGATTCGACTGCTGCGAGCATATGTCATTTTCGTGAAGTGCAATTTCCTTGTATTGTCGAAATAGATACTACTGACGAAGCGTTTTTTTTTTTTCTTTCTTTCTTTTTTTTTTTTTTTTTTTTTTTTTTTGCGCTTTTGATAAAAATGTTTCGGAAAGCGTAATTAATAAACCTTAATTTCGATTCACAGTTCTTGATTTCATGAAGGTTAATCATGATTTTACGCAGAAAATCTTGACGAAACCAAAACTTGATTTCACGAAACTAAAATCCTAATTTCACCTTTTGCTCTCAAGAAATTAGTCAAGATTGTATTAAGTGCGCATAGTGGGCAGGGAGCATACTACAATCCCGGAAATGTGTTGACACATGCTTTAAATGTCGTACTTTTGTCAAAACTAGCATGCTGTGAGTCACCAGTTCCGAAGAAAACTGCTTTTAATCACCCCTCTTCCCGTATCAATGCTGTAGCTTGAATTTGGAAGAGTTCCGGTAAGACTTTGACGGAAAATCGTTGCTAAATAATTAATTTATCAACATTGAATGGGGGTCAGGGGAGAATGTGTCAACACTTTTGTCCAAGCTTCTGTGGAATTTCTATATCCGTCGAGCTGTCTTCGCACATGAAAATAAGGAAACCATATGTTCTCTTTTCTAGCAACATCTTTTCAGGGTAAGTGAATTTACACTGCTTTGATTGGATTGTTTCGCTGTCGGAGACGATGAGCAGAAAATGCGTAACTTGAAGCGTTTACAGAAGGTCGCAGCGATTAAAAAAAAAGTTGTTACACAAACGCGATCTTGTCTCGGTCAGTTTGATCCACTAGAAAGTGCTGTTTGCAGTTGTGAAGAGAGCATTGCTCACCAGGACCTAATGGCGTCAATCGGGGAAGCCATATCTAAAGAAATCGCTGCGTTTCTATTCAGTAAAGCTTGTGATAAAGTGACAAGCTAAAAAATGACGATGTGAACGATGAGAAGTTGCGTGACTTGCTTGTTGGTAAGATCCAGGACATCAAGACGAAAGTCTGTGCACTCGCGAGAGAGGATCTTCTGGCAAGCGGATAATTAGGAAACCGGAACCCCGTGTCTGCACTAAGTATTTTAAAAAGAAATAAGGAAGGATGTGACGCGAAGAACGGATCTGTAGAAGCGCCGGAAGCAGAGGCAGGAAAGCAGAGGAAATCTGAGGAACATAGAACCGATTAATCAGCGTGATGAGTTGCTGGTTGATGCCAAACAAACAGAGGTTTAAAGATGCGTGCAAGAAGGCAACAGTCTAAGCATTCTAGAACGAGACCCGGTCCACATCTGATTTCATCCTTGCCCTGAAGATTCGAGTAGTGGCAACCATCATTTAACTGGTAGGCAGACTGGGAGGTGTGGTCTACCGGATATGAAAAGGGAAGGGAGTGGCTAAAAATTATCTCAAGAATTTTTCTTTTAAAGATTTTAAAATAGGAGAGGCATAAGAGGGGGGAGAGGGGGCATAGTTTCTTTATCCGTCGAGTTCACATAAAAGAATAAAAGAACCGCAACAGTTCTCTCTTCTTGGTTTTTTAGCAACATATTTTCGGGATAAGTGAAGTTACACTGCTTCGAATTGTTTTTCTGTTTGTCAAACTGTCGTTCCCACTTTACTACGTTTGCCAGTTCAACCAAAGCGTACAGGTAAGCGGACGGACAGCGAGATTGAAACGATTTATTTGAGGCTGGGCCGACTTCACAAGTACACAGATGCGGTAAAAACTAAAACACAAATAAATACAGCAGTTTAAGAAACAAAAACTACCCTTCTAACAAATTCGAAAAGCACAAAGGATACGGGTGCACACTTACGAACTTGACTCCTGAACTAGAATAACGGCTACATCTATTTTGATTCATTCCCATTTTACCGGAGTTATTAGCTTCTTCAGCTGAAGTGTATGAGGCTTTTAAACTCCAGTACAATTCCGATAAAACTCCTTGACTGTTGATGATTGTTTGTTCTTTAACGTCAATCAAACTGAGTCAATGTTCTTTTTAACAAATCAGTCTAAAAGCTTGAATTCTGTGTCTGCAAACATGACAGACGATGAGCAGAAAATGTGACTTCAATCGTTTACGGAAGGTCGATATCAGTCAATAGCTTAAAACTTGATGCACGTTGACTTGCTCCACAGAGAACAAAAGAAACAATGGTCGCCCTGTGTTGCGCAGTTCAGGCTGAGCAAGATGCGACCTTGGCTCCCCTCCCCTCCCCCCCCCCCCCCCCCCCCGGGGTTCTTGTTGGGAATTTTCTTTATGACCCTAAGAGTACTAAAACGGGCGTGGCTCGAGCTTACATTACATTAACCCCTGAAGGTACCAATAAAAACAATTTAGAATTTATTGTTTTCAAACAAAAAAATTTTCATTCGACAGACACCCGACTCCTAAACGGAACCGGGAACCGGGAACCGGGAACGGGGAACCGGGAACGGAGAACCGGGAACCGGGAACGGGGAACCGGGAACCCGGGAACGGGGAACCGGGAACCTGGGAACCGGGAACCGGGAACCGGGAAGCCAGTGACCGCTCATTACGCCTGTCTTTCGTTTCATCATCGCATGGTGCACGATGTCGGAGCAAACTGGAGGGTAAGCTTAGAAATATTCATCCTTTTGTGTCGTCCACAGTATACTTTTACTCACTGAAGATATTTTTAATCCTTAGAGACAATGAAGTGGATCACGAAAGGGGGACGACATCTTCAAGGTGAGGAGATCAGCTTTTTATGTATGATTCAAACTCCGTGCGCGAGAAACAAAGCAGCCTATAATTTTATTATTTGCTAAACAAGCGTGCTTCTTGGACCTTTAGATGCAACTTTTTTCTTTATCGGAGCCCAACTTTGAAGTCAATAGGCTACAGAAAGACGGATTAAATACATTACACTTTTGGAAAGAAAAATCGCTACGCGGTTCTCAGATTTTCCATATCACACAACATACGTAACTTTTATGGAAAATGAGGAGTCTTATGTAATTCTTTCAATTTATGTAATTCTTTCTTTTAATTGACAGTCAAAGCTTTTAACTCGAAATCTTATCAACAAACCATTTAGCATGTAATGAGAGTTTACCTTTTGGTCGAGGGTCTATGTCGAAAGTTGAGGGTAACATGTCGATGGTTGAAAAGAGATCCTTTAATTTTTGTTTTCCAGACAAAAGAAGAGAAATGAAATGAAGCAAAACTCTGAGTCGCAGCTATCAGTGAAAACAGGAACAGATTGATCTAATTAGCTACTTATACTAACATCTCTGTTGTTACCATATTTATTTTAGATTTCGGGAGCCCGCCTACAAATCTGGCACAATAGTTCGTTTGATCATGAACACGGTAGTTAACTATTCTGTGTGTTTAACTTCGGAATGGAAGATTAGTACTTCAAACTCAGGTACTGGTGAAACATGACTCACCAAACATCTGGATCAGATAATAGCCGACAGGCAGGCGCCTGTTGTGTAATAGCTGTCTCATACGTGAACTACTGCGAATAGTCTGACTTAGAGGGAGTTACCGTTTCTCCAGTGATCATAAAAGGTTATGGGATCGTTATGAGTATCCTTACATGTTAGACCAGCGAGAAAACTTAGGCCTTAAGACTGGAATGTCCGGCCGGACAGAAATATGAGGGACGTTTCAGTTTGAGACACCGGCAGTTACCTAATCAATCCAAGAATCTAAGACTTAAACAAAGTCCGCAACAAAGCGAAGCTGTTTTTAAAAGGAAAAGTGATGATGAGATTTAAGATGAGAGATAAGTGATGACGAGATTTTTCAACACTCCGCACTTTCCATAAGAATTACATAAGACTCCTCATTTTCCATAAAAGTTACGTATGTTGTGTAATATGGAAAATCTGAGAACCGCGTAGCGATTTTTCTTTCCAAAAGTGTAATGTAGTTAATCCGTCTTTCTGTAGCCTATTGACTTCAAAGTTGGGCTCCGATAAAGAAAAAAGTTGCATCTAAAGGTCCAAGAAGCACGCTTGTTTAGCAAATAATAAAATTATAGGCTGCTTTGTTTCTCGCGCACGGAGTTTGAATCATACATAAAAAGCTGATCTCCTCACCTTGAAGATGTCGTCCCCCTTTCGTGATCCACTTCATTGTCTCTAAGGATTAAAAATATCTTCAGTGAGTAAAAGTATACTGTGGAAGACTCAAAAGGATGAATATTTCTTAGCTTACCCTCCAGTTTGCTCCGACATCGTGCACCATGCGATGATGAAACGAAAGACAGGCGTAATGAGCGGTCACTGGCTTCCCGGTTCCCGGTTCCCGGTTCCAGATTTTAAACATAGCCATTTTGACCCCTAAGCGGTACGACGAGCATCCTCATCCTTTTTTATATTGGAGTGCCCCCCCCCCCCCGTGATATGTCAGGCATTAGGCCGGATTTGATGTCATCGATTGGGAAAGCCATATTTAGCACGACCGTTCGGGGCTGTTAAACAAAGCACGCGATAAAGCGGCTGGAAAGTTGAAAGATGGCGATATAACCGATGAGAAGTTACGAGACTTGTTTGTGCGTAAGGTCTGTGGACTCGCGAGAAAAGGTCCTTTGGTCCTTTGGTCTTTGTTTATTGGTGTCGACGCGAGGAGGCAGCAACTCTATTCAGTAATCGTGTATTTTTCTCGGAGATATTAGCTTCTTCAGCTACACTGTTTTTGTATGAGATGTAAATCAGTCTCCTAAACTCTAACTGCTGAAAATTGTGTGTTCTTCAACGTCAATCAAACTGAATCAGTGTTCTTTCCAACAAAACAATCAGTCTGTTATAAGCTGGAAGAGTTTCTGTGTCCGCAAACTTAACACAGACAACGAGAAGAATGTGTGACTTCGATCTTTTACAGAAGGTCACTCGATATAGGTCAGTGGATTAATTTGATGTTGATTTGCCAGTCAGAGAACAAAAGAAACACAACCACGATGATTGGCATGTCGCTTCAGTTTACTGACTTGCTCAGGCAGAGCAAGACGCGACCTTGGGGGGCTATCAGTATTCACTAGAAAGGGCTGTTTGCAGTCGCGAAAAGTCCGTTAGTGTCGAGATTTGATGGCATCGATCGGGGAAGCTATATTTAACAAAACCGTTGGGTTTCTGGTCAGTAAAGCACGTGATAAAGCGGCTGAAAAGCTGAAAGATGGCGATGTGGTTGATGAGAAGCTACGCAAACTGGTTGTGGATAAGTTCGAGGATATCAGGACGAAGATCTGTGGACTCGAGCAACAACATCTTCTGACGAGCGTAGATAATTTGGAAAGCGGAACCTTGTGTATGTGCCAAGTGTTTAAAAAGAAATCCAGCGACACAACTGGGAATGGGACAGCAGCAACGGACGATTCACGGAAGGAAGGATGGGAAGGATGTGACACGACAGACGGATCAGGACCGCCGCACGCAGCTTCACTAATTACAGATGGAATCAGTAACATAGAGCTGATTGATAAGCCTGGCAAGTTGCTGGATGATTCCAAAAATAGGTTTGAAGAGGCACGCAAGAAAGCAAATGAAGCGTTCAGGGCCGAAGGCCTGTGCACATCTGATCGCATCCTCGCCCTGAAGATTCAACTCGTTGCAACAATCCTTGAACGCGTGCAGAGACCCGCGGATGCTGTAGAAGAGTGCAAACTGCTTCTTGGTAGACTGCACGACATGCGAGCAGTCCAAAACAATTTCAACGTTTTTTTCTCAGGAGGAATGAAGTCAAAAGCCGGCAAAGACGACCGCGAAGCCATTGTTGTCACTGTCTGTGAAGTGAATCATCTTGTCTTCCGCATCATGCAAGATATCAATGGCGGTAGAGATGAAAGCATAACTTTACCGTGTCTCAACGTTGGAGGAGAAAGTGTCGATGTTTTGCGCGATGAAAGAGTGGTCAAGGAACTGCTAAACCTCGATAAACCCGAACTTTGCGTTGGTTTCTGGTCACTTGGTCATCAGGAGGAAAACAAAGCAGAAATGGTTCTTGTCGCTGCAAATGCCCGCGGTCAGTTTCTTGTGGTAGGAAAAGACCTTGACACATGGGTTGTAAAAGTTTACAGCCCCAGTGGCAAGTTTCAGTTCTCACTTAAGCCTCCTATTGTCGGTACGAAAACCAATTCAGCCCTCGCTGTTGCTGCCGACCATGACAACAACGTGTATGTGCTGGCTAGACTTCGGCACAAGTGCACGGAAAGCGGATCTGGATTGATTCTCGAGTCCGCTCAAAGAGAATTCTTTCTTTATATATTTCACCAGAATGCGCAAGAGAAGCCCCAGAAGCGAAAGCCACTGAGCACCACTTTGGATTTCAAGGGCAGTAAGATGACAATCAATGACAACAACCAAGTATTTGTCGCGGGAAAACTCATCTCCCAGGGCCGAGTCGGTGAGTGCCACGTTAAGGTCTTCAACACTGAAGGACAACTTCTTCGCAGTTTTGGAGAGGACATACTGAAGCATCCGCATGACATCACCGCCGCTCGTGATGGCCGTGTCTTGGTGCTGGACGGCAAAACCCCTCCGTTTGTCCACACGTTCAGTGAAAAAGGAGATCACCTGCAGCACTTTGCAGTGGAAAGCAGCTCGTGCGAAAACGGTTCCCTGGCGTTTGATCGGAACAGTGAAGCGATCTTTGTCTCGCTGTGGGGAGCAGAAGATGCGACTGAAGACGAAAAAGTGTCGATGTACAAAGATGCCAAGTTTGTGCGCCATCTGGCGGTGCTTGAGGATGACAGAAGTTCAACGAGAGGAGTTGCAGTATCAAAGGATGGACGCTTAGCTGTCATATGCGATAGCCGCAGAGTTCGCGTTGGTGAAGTGAAAAACCTGTAATGCATATTCTGTGCATTTGTATTGTCATATTTCTAGTATTTTGGCCAGTACGAACTGCTATTGAAACTCAAGGACAAAATCCTGCAAACGGATCCAGATGCAGTTTTCCTTCTTTTCTGCAGGTGCCTCCCTTAACCATTCTTCTCTTAACCATTCAAAAAGATAATGTAAGAGCAATATGTAATGATAATTGATGTTTGAATCAGCTTGTATGAAGCAAACTATCAAATACCAAGCTCCCCATGCATGTGTATTTGGCGAGAGCCGGAAGGAGAAAATTGAAGTGGATCACTCTTTCAAAGTTTGACCTTGTAGACGAGGCCGGGGGCTTATTAGAGCATTTAAGGTACTTACCGTGTATAGATAAAGATGCGATGATTTAGTAGTTTAGACCAATAGTTCTAGGCCCGTAATTTGAGGCTATAGGTATGGGAGCCACAAAAAGTGTGTGGGATAATTGAACTCTTTTATTCCCAAGCTCCGAATTCTCCCATCCAGACTGACTACTAAGAAAATGTATGAATGCATAATGAAATAAGAATTGATATCTCAGTCATGCAGGTATAATTCGAGATATCAAATGTCAACTTATCCATACTATATAAATATACCTTGTGAGAGACTGAAAAGACAATTCATATTCATGTCCTTTACAGTCCGCGAAATAGCTTGCAACGCTGTGTAGGTTGAAATGGCGCCGTGCTCAAGTTAATCCACAATAAAAATAGTAACCCACGACCAAAGACAACGGTAGTGAGATCTGTACGATACATGCGTTGTTGAACGAACGTCGTTTTTTTCTTGTTTTGCTATTTGGCCCTATTTTTAAAACCGAAACCCCTCGACTGATCTAGTTTCGCAATTTTTGCCATCGGTATCAAACTGGGCATAGCAGATAATAAAATCCTTGTGTTATCGCACTCTTTCAGACCATCAGTTTTGTGCGTGACTCGATAAACTAAACCAACGCCTTGCTAGCAGAAGGCAGATCGATGCGTGTTTGAAAAGGTGCAAAGGAACACTGACAACCCGCAAGCCATGAATTTCCTGAAGACACCCGCGTATTAATTAACAGCATCTGTATGTGACAGAAGGATGAAAATTATTAAAGTGACGTTCCATCTCAATAACTTTACAGAATGTTGTTTCCATTTTTGCTAAGGAAAGAACACTTTTAAATCTAAATCTCCCAAAAGTGACCACCCAACCACTGTGTTTTATAATCTTACTGTGGCATCCGGCGTTTCCGGAAGCCTCAAATTTCAATCGTCAGCAGGCCGGTTCAAGCCATTTCTTCTTTGCATCATCTTCGTTTTCTCGTAGTTATCAGTCGTATCTAGAAGTGCTCTCGCGTTGCTAGGAAACAAAGTGTGGGATAAAACGACCGAAAATCTGAAAGATGGCCGCGATGTGGCGGATGAGGCGTTCCGCAACCTGATTGTACGCGAGATCGAGGATATCAAGACGAAACTAAATGGACTAGCAAGGAAGGATCACTTGGCCAGTATAGATCTCTTCAAAGCTGGAATACTGAATCTAAATCAAGTTTTCGAAAAGACATTCTCAAACGCCGACAAGACCAGCGAAGGCCGGGCAGAAGGGGCAGCTTCAGGAACGGCGGTCGAAAACACGTCCGCGATCTCACACGCTACCAAACAAACTGATCTGAACGAATCCGCCAAGGGGTCGCTTGCTGATGCTGTGGACAGGTTCAGATCAACCCGCTTGGAAGCGACGAGGGCATTCAACAACAAGGCCCTGACGACTTGTGACCGTGTACTTGCTCTGAAGTTTCAACTCATGGCAACAATTCTAGAACGCGTGGACAGACCCGCCGATGCGGTAGATGACTGCAAACTGTGCCTTGAAAACCTTCACGCCATGGCAGCAGTCCGCGACAGTTTCAAAGTTCAACTCGCAAGGGGACTGAGGTCATTGTTTAACAACAAGGAACGGGAAGCCTTATTTGTCTCTGTTTACCAAGCAAATCATGTCGTGTTCCGCCTCATCCAAATGACCAAAGGCAGCAGAGCTGGCGACACCATGTCTTTGCCGTGCGTAGACATTGGGGACGAATCCCGGAGCAAATATGTTCACGTTTTGCGTGATGAAAAAGTGGTGAAGCAACTGAGAAAATTTCATATGGTAGACGTTTGTATCGGATTCCAGTCATTTACAGTGGATCAGCCATCACACGGGATCGCTACAAACACGCTTGACCAAATAATTATCTTAGCAGCAAAGCTGAGATAAACGTTTATGATCCCAGCGGCAGGTCCCTGTATTCGCCTTCCCTTTTCGGCTGTCACTCGCATTCGTTTGAAAGCGTTGTTGCAATAGCTACTGACCGAGATGACAAGTTGTATGCACTTGTCAAGTACTACGTGGATCGATCATTTTTTAGTAGAGTTGAGGTGTGGGACCAACACGGAAATCACCATCACAGCATTTGTCTGTCGAAAGCGTTCAGTGGCAACTCACTGACAGTCAACGACAATAATCAAGTGTTTGTTCTGTTAAGCCTGCACGTGCAAGTCTACAACACTGAGGGACTGCTGACTAAGGAGTTTGGAAAGGGAATACTGTCAAATCCGAGCGATATTACTACATCTGCCAATGATGGCCGAGTCTTGATACTGGGCGGCACCGGTCGGCCCCAATGTGTTCACACATTCAGCGCAGACGGAGATTACTTGCAAGAGTTCACGCTACAATCACGCGGAAAATGGGGAACCATAGCGTTTGACTGCAGCAGTGAAACGGTAGTCGTATCTTTGTGGGAGAGCGCCAACCTTGGGATCGCGTCAATCTACATGGTAGATGGCGAGTTCCTGCGTGTGGTGCCGTTGCCTCGTCCAGTTACATCCTCTGGAAGCTTTGGTTGTGTACAATCAGTAGCAGTGACATCGGATGGACACCTGGTTTACCTGCATGGTCGGGAGGTTCGCGTCTCGATCTTCTAATCGTAAGTAGAACTACAGTACATTTATTTGTTGAAATAACAAGAAGCTGACGATTCCAGAAGAACTGCTTTAAATAAGCCTTCCCCTAAAGATCAACCTTTTAACTAACCCCTTCTTTTACTCTCAAGAGTGAATGGAAGTCTTTGCATTCGGATCGGTTTAGTTTTGAAACCAAAAGCCAGGTATAATTACAGCAGCAATCACGACGACATTGTTTAGCCAGCCAGAAGACAAAGCAGGAATTTTTGTTTCGCTTTACTTTGAACAAGAGACAATTAAGAATTCTAAATTACACCTTTCACACTCTCCCCTCTCCCACTGGGACTGCGTCTTATTAATTTGACAGTACACACAGCTTTCTTGGTGTGAATACCTCGCGGCTTAGTGGAACTACTGTACTTCAGAGCAAAGTATTTCCATAATGTTTCTCACGTGTTGGTCGGCCCTAAAAAGTGTAATGTAACCAATGAGAAAAAAGGACTAAGACAAAGTACTTGCAATCTATTGGTCCGGATATTGGAAAGGTTCGAAATTCAAAAAAGAGCAAGCACTTCGTTGCAAGTGTCAGTTTGCTTTGGACGTAGTGCCGATCGTTCAAGTTATCAAGTTCTTTCCCTTCACCAGCTAAGAAGCATGTCAACAATCTTAACTGCCTTATTTAAAAGCAGCGTTGGGCTCCTTGTAACTAAAGCTCGCAAGAAAACGGCTGAAAAGCTGAAAAATGGCGACTTAACAGACGAAAGCTTCCGTACAATGATTGTGAACGAGCTCGAAGATATTAAGGGCAAACTGGATGGACTCGCGAGGAAAGACCTCCTAGCCAGCGTCGAGTTTCTTAAACAAGGCATCGTGAATATGAATAAAGTGTTTGAGAAAACACTTGTGGACAAATCTGTGAAAAGAAGTGCAGTTGCCTCGAACGAAGAACTAGCCGTACTTTCCCAAGCGGATTCATTCCTCACCAAAACGAAGGATCTACTGCCTAATCTGAACGAGTCCGCCAAAATGTCCCTTGCTGATGCTAAAGAGAGGTTTAAATCAGCCAGAATGAAAGCGACGGATGCATTTAGTAACGAGGCCCTGCCGTTATCTGATCGCGTACTCGCCTTGAAAGTTCAACTCACCGCAACGATCCTAGAACGCGTGGACAGACCCGCCGATGCTGTAGAAGAATGCAAACTGTGTCTGGAAAACCTGCACGCCATGCCAGCTATCCGCGACGTTTTCAAAGTTCAACTCACAGGAGGAGTGAAGTCGATTGTTTTCAAGGAGGAACGCAAAGTCATTTTTGTTGACGTGTGTCAAGCGAACCACGTTGTCTTCCGCCTGATTCAAATGGCTAATCCCGAAATCGTTGCCTACAAGGACCACGTAAAACTGCCGTTATTAGACTTGGGCGAGCGTATCGACATTTTGCGCGACGAAAGAGTGATTAAGAAGCTGGTGAAACTTGACATGCCGGAACTTTGTAATGGCTACTGGTCATTTAACATACGGGGCGAGAACCAATCCGAAAGTGAAATGGTGCGCCCAGAAAGTATCACTGTAAATGTCCGTGATGAGTTTGTCGTGCTGGGCATAGGATCCAATCATCAGTGGATGGTAAACATTTATGATCCCTGTGGCAAGTTCCTCTATTCTACTTCTCCATCCAATGCTGCGCTCGGTCTTGCCTCCAGAGTAGCCACTGACCGACATGCAAACGTGTATGTAATGGAGGGCCACATCACAAAGAAACCAGAGCTCGTAGTAAAAACCGCTGTTCATAAGTTTCAAGTCGGATATTATAAGCAGTGGTTTAAACCACACTTCATCGAGAGCTTCAGGGGCGAAGATATAGCAATCAACAAAAATGACCGGGTATTCGTAGTAGGAATTGCTTTCCCACGTGAGGTACCTGAGGTCAAAGCCCGCCTCATGGATGACTGGATCGGGGATAGGAGTAAGCAGCTTCTTCCCAGCTTTGGAAATGAACACCTACAGCGTCCCTGTGGTATGATCACTGCTAGTCATGGTCACGTGTTGGTGTTGGATTGTCCCGATGATGTTCCTCCAAGTGTTCATACTTTCAGCCAATCGGGAAGTCACTTGCAACAGTTTCAAGTGCGAGCGAATTTCCATCGGTCTTCCATAGCGTTTGACAGGCGCCATGGCCAGGTTGTGACAATGTTCGCGGTAAGAGGACCGGGCATTACGAGGTCCGTGTATATCTACACGGAAGATGGCGAGTGTCTGCGCGACTTCTTCAGTGTACCTTGGAGTTATGGCGCTCGAGGACTAGCCGTAACGACGAGCGGACATTTAGTCACCACAAATGGAGAGGGCGACGTTTGCATTGTGAATAAATCCTAACACTTCAAATGTAAATAGAGGATATTACACGGCGGCGCGAAGATATGAATTTTATTTTCGAGTGGTAAAAACAATATTTTACGAACGAGCGCTTCACGAGTGAGTAAAATATTGTTTTTCCACTCGAAAATAAAATTCATATCTTCAAGCCGCCGTGTAATTTTCTTTTTATTATATTAGACACGAGTGTTTTACGAGAAATTGCACAAACAACCGTGCAAAAGCGGGAAATGATGCCAACGATATCCTCACTAGTGAAGATATGGAAAATACACCACTCGGGTCCCGGATGTAGTTTCGGATGGATTTTACGCAGGGTATATTTTCCAGTAAAACACTCGTGTCTATAAAATAAATACTAGATAACTTCAGAAGCGTCAGCAGAAAAGCGTTGCGTTAAAATAGTACTGGACCCTTGCAGTTCTCCGTGCACGATACGGGCTAATCGTGGGTTAAGTAAATTAGACTTTTTGCCTCTGTAAGCCTAGACACGAGCAGCTTCTTCTTTCCTAGAATAACACCCTTGATGTGCTTTGAGTTAGAGAACATTCAGCCTGTAAAGCCTTCGCTCAGGCAGCTAAACTCAGTGGATGTTTGTATAACTTAGTGTGTATTGACTACATTTTCTACTATTGTATTTACATTATTACTGTTATTAATATTAGGAGAAAGTGTGTGTCGAGTGTTGTGCAGGCAGCAGTAAATTCACTGAAATAAGCGTATGTATATTTTGTGGTCTGTAGCTGTTGCTTCAATTCCTTTCCTTTAGATGGGTTATAGGTCGTTGCTTTTTGCTCCCGCCAAACTGAACTGCAACCTGTTTGCCAGCCTCTTCATAGCTCTTTAGCACACACTGATTTTGTTCAGTTCAATTCGTATATCTTTCCTATATCCTTGATTATCTTAGAAAACTTTTCAGATTTTGCAACAAAACAGAAAGATGTAGCCTGCGTAGCTTGGCCCCTCCTTGGGAAGGCGAGAGGGGGGAGGGGGGGGGAGGGGGGTGGAGGGGAATGGGTGTACGGAGAAATCGACTTGGGGGTTGTTTGGCTGTGGGCCCTCCCTCCCTCTCCTTCTCCCCATTCCACTCCTGCGTCCGCGTTTGCTCGTTCCAGTCCACCTTCCTCAACCACCCCCCTGCCCACGCCCCTGCCCACCCCCCCAGCCCCCCCCCCCCCCCTCCCCCCCGAGGTCCAAGCTGCTTAGGCTAATATAGATGTTATGATGACATTTTATCAGTAATGGATGCATAATAAGTCGTTTGACGTTCGCCTGAGTTCCTGTATCGATCGATCTACTGCAACTCACCCTCGGAGTTGTCAGTATGCACTTATCATTAAACTATTTGATTAGATTTATACTATAAATGCCCAATTTCGTTATGCTTTGGCTTCGTCAGTTCTGCCTTCGGACTGTTTACAGTTTCACTAATAAACAACTCCACTGAAGTGCGTCGTTTGAAGCACTTGAGATGAATGTTGAGGCTTTGTTTTTCTGCTGATTCATGATTACGTATCAATTACAAAACTTGCACTTGGACATTCAAATTTTCTGAGAGCCATTTGAACCAGAAAGCGTTGGCTGAGATCAGCGTTTCGCGAGAGGATTTTATCTGGCAGAATGTTGTACTGAATGATATACCAGCACAAAACCATGGTAGAAGCCATTGTAAACACATTTGGTCGACTAATGGTAAACATCTCCCGTGACAAAATTGCAAAAAGGTTGGAAGATGGTGACGTGGTTGATGAGCATGTAAGACTCATGATGGTGAACAATCTCCAGGAAATTGAAAAGAAGTTGGATGCGATTTCGCAATCGACACTCAAAGGCAGCCTCGACCATTTGGAAAAAGGAATCAGTAAGCTGTTCCAAGTACTGCAGAATAATGAAGCATTCCATAACACAGCCAGCGACGAAAGCAAAACAGCGGGCCTATTGGGTTTTGCCAAGGAGTTCAATCAGGTTGGCAGTTCAGCACACATAACTCAAGCATTTTCACCCTCAGTAGTACAATAACTTCCCATAGACTAGAATTTTTGATGTTTTACACTTGCTTTTCAGTTTCATACACTATCCTTCAGTTCCGCATTCTGCCATTACTTGGTTATAATAACAGTCCTACCTTTTCTTTTTCTTCTCAGCCGTCAGTTCAGGAAGACCCCTTGTTTTCTTGTGCTCAAGAAAACTTTAAGGAAGCGATCAGTAAAGCGACAGACGCATTTCGAAACAAAAACCTGACGATTTCTGATCGCATTTTGGCCATCCAGATCGAGGTCATGGCTTCAGCGCTGCAAAATGTGGCCAGACCCAATGATGCAACGTCGGACTTCATTATCTGTTTTAGAAAACTGCACGAGATGAGTGAAATTCAGAAGAACTTTAAAGTTCTTCTCACAGGAGGCCTAAAGGCTCGCTGGTTCAAGAAAAAACGCAGGGCCGTCCTTGTTGATGTTTGTCAAGTGCATCACGCCGTTTTCCAGTTTATGCAAGTCGCCAGCGGCGAAGAAAAGGTCAGTCTGCCGCTTTTGAAAGTTGGAAATAAAGAGCCGGTTGAGGTAGATGTTTTACGTGATGAAAGAATAATTAAAATCCTGACGAAACTTGACCTGGTAAAGTTTCATGACGGTTGCCGTTACATTCTATTTGGCTACGAGTGGAAAGGAGACCAGAATAATAAGCATCCAAATGAAGTTGCACCAATCGTTCCATCACCCATTTCTCCGCCCTTCGACTCCAGTGAGTCCGGTGACTCTGATGACTCCGAAGACTCCGAAGACACCGAAATCGAGCCGAATAGTTGGTTTCACCAGTTTCTAAATTACATAGGGTTGATGGATTAGCTGCGCACTACTGCTAGCAGCAGAGAGAAAATAGTGGCACACGTGCATAAAGCAAGAATCAACCATCGAAAGCGTTTGAGAAAATCAATCAAGTTCACAAGCCAAAAGCAAGCGACCGGTTCACATGGTGAAATTTGTGAATCAAGCGCAAACGCACGCGCAAGAGAATGAAAACGTTTTCATTCTCTTGGCTTGCTTAGCGTGTGAACCAATCTTTATAAACCAATAACTTGCTTGAAAGATGTTTTGAATGTGGACTTTAAAGCTATAGTAGGTCGGCTATCCGGTTTCATAATTCGTACTTTTGATTCCGAATTAACTTGTTTGAACACCGTTAAATAACTGTGATATGTAAAACTCTATAAAGTCGATTGAATTCTCTCACATTATATAGGTTTACAGAGTGTACAAGATGGCACAGATTTTAATATTTCCCTGACATTTTTCCGCTTCATGGTTGATGGGACGCCTTTCGTGTATTTTGCCGTGCAGCGTCATGATTTTGACGGTTCAGTAACTGACTAAGGATACTTGAGCTCTTTGTTTTCCCGTTGTTCACTGCATCGTTAGGAACTCAAATATGACTGGGCACAAATTAATGAAAATGAATGCAAAACTCGCCAAGGCTGGCATATTGATTCGTAACTATCAAACAGCACCTTTACTTTCAGTTGATTAGTTACAAAGACTGTTATGTCGCGGTTATATTCTTTAAACACTGTATACACAGCCTCCATTCGACTGTTGGTGAATCTTGACGATGGTGATGTGGCAGATCAGAAGACCCGAGAAAAGATTGTGAGCCAGATCAACAACATGAAGAAGCCAGCATCGCATGATCAAACACTCTTAGTTAGCCTTGACCATTTTGAAAGAGGAATCGTGAAACTGAACCTAGTGATTGAGAAAACATTTAAAGATCAGGCACAAGAAGAAGAAGAAGCCAGAGAGGACACGAGTAACTACAAACTAACCGATTCTGCCAAGCAGTCGCTCGATGTCGCTAAAGATAGCTTCGAGGAGGCCCGCGACAAGGCGAAACGGGTATTCAGTGACAACGAACTAAAGACGTTTGATCGAATCCTTGCTATGAAGATTCGACTCGCGGCAATAATTCTAAAACACTGCTTGGACAGATCCAAGTTTGATTCAGATGATAACATCACGCGTTGTTTTGAAGACCTAAAAGGTATGCCAGAAGTTTCTGAGAGTTTCCGAGTGCTCTCACGAGAACAGAAGGTTGACCGGATCGAGCGCAAAACCCGATGCCTTATTGTTGATGTATATAAAATGTATCATACTGTTTCCCGCGTCCAGGAAGTTTACAGTACCTGCACCATAATGCCATTACCGCGTCTTGCAGAGCAGATCGATGTCTTGACGGACGAAAGAGTGCGAATACTGCACGAATCATACGGGGCCCAGGAACCGCCTACAAGTAGTAGCTCGGGCACGATGATGGGAATGATGCGTTCTTCAGTATCCTTACCGCGAGACGCAGGGAACTACGTTTACAATAAAGTCCGGACTTGGACTCTAGGGAGACGGTAACCGTGATGACACAAGATCTTTACAATTAAAACATTGTTAGAAATTAGTACACGAACAGCAAGCAAACAGTTTTTTGTTCGGGTTAGGCTCTTTTAGCCGATTTTGGGATAGCTATATTCGATTGCATGAATGAGAGGATTCCCTTCGGAACTGCAAAATTGGAACAGAACTATATTTTTACCATTGAGTTAAGGTTTCGTAATTCAAGTTTAGTCTGAGGTCCACCCGTATATTTGAGGGCCATATGTATTGATGTATATAAGTAACCTTATCTATTTATTTATTTACTCGCTTTAATTATACTTGTATACAATAAAGTATAATTGGGAACAGTTCATACAGAACTGACATAGTTCCTTATAAAAATGAACCTCCCGACATTGTAGTAAATAAACAGTAACTAGTATAAATTGATAAAATCAGCCACTATTCCCACCCTACCTATCTAATTGCTAATCAAGATAAAACTAGCTAACATTAATAGGTAGATTTGGGATTACAGAACCCTGCGGGAACTGTGCTCGGTAAGATGTAACCATCAAGAAACAAAGTATTGTCTTGAATTGTATTGTATAGTGTACGTACAGTTTTGTCTTTAATTTAGTAGTTGCTGTAATATAAAGAGACCGCCCTCTTTGCTGTTGCTAACGAAAGCCGAGTCGATCGGTCCATTGCATGCACTGAGAACTGCTGTACATACTAATCTCGCCCCTGATCATGTACGATAAGCCCCTTTACTTTGTGTTCATACTCCTTGCCCGTGGCGTAAGATTTGCCTCAAAGAAATCAAAGGCGAAAGTCAAGACAGTTCGAGCACATTCCAAAACGCAGAATTTGTAAGTAACTCTGACTAAACTGAGCTACAGAGCCAAATTTGAAAACCTTTAATAAGTGAATGGTAAATAAATGGTGTATCCTAGTATACTCAGATCTCGAAACATGGCTGCCAAAAAGCAACACTTCTGATCTGGAATGAAAGCAGTTGAGTTGAATTGGTGTCTTCTTCTTTCTCGTACTAGATATCAATATACGAATGACCGTTCGCTTTTTTCCTTATTTGCTCGTTTACATCTTTCGGACAAAAAAAGGGAAGTTTGTGGTTCGCTCCAACGTCATCATACCTGTTGTTCAGTTGGCACTTGTTCGCGGTTCACTGACCTACTGAGTGGAACCCACGAAGGCCAAGGAACAGGAAAAATGTGTTCGTTATAACGAGTGTTAATTATATTGGGTTTCTGTTCCATACATTTTACTGTAACTTAGGTCCTATCGTTTGTTGTTTACATCCCTGCCTTTTGAAAAGACCTTTCTGCTTTTAGTTTGTGGTATTCGAATCAATTGTTTGTGACACTTGTCTGCGGTTGAATTATTTGCTGCAAAAAACTTCCGCTTGATTCAATGGACACTTGAACGTGTCCTTATATTGACTGCGTAGCTATGAAACTAAGAGAGACTTTATCTCATTGTCATGTAACAGCTACAATATACCAGCGCAGAAACTGATTTTATGTTTTATATTATAGCAAATTAGTGTAGGAGAAAGTCAAGTTTTAATTCTACAATTCAGTTTCCCTGCGAATACTGTGCAAATGACAGCGGATGCTTTAAGCTTCAATCACAATCTACAAGAACTACTATTGCTCTGCCCGTGCATTGTCTCACTCACGGTATTTTGTTTTGGCTTCATAAGTCAAAGCTGAAGAGTAACATCTATGAGTCCATAGGATATACTGATTGGTCGTTCTGATCGCAGACAAACAGAGAGGTCGGACTGCCGATCAGCTGTTTGCGTATTTCTTAAAATTGTCGTTTCGCTTTAATATTTTTTATGTTTGTTTACATCTTTTCGATCTTTAGAAAAATTTCAACCAGTGTTTGGCACCTTATATGAACAGTGTGGTGCACGCGATAAAGCACTTCCGGAGTTCGGAGAAACCGGGACATGACAAACATTAACAGCGTTTCGTTATTGGCACTAGCCGAGGTGCTTGTGATTTTGTTATTACCCACAAGCGCCTAGAAAATGATGCATGTCCATAATGTTTAATGGTCATGTACTTGACTGACTGTTTTGAATCCTTTGTTTTTCCGACCAATAACTGTGAGGAATGCGGTGATCATGTCACAAGACACATAGACAGTTTCATTGTCAATCGTCAAGAGTCATTCACACACAAGAGTCATTCACACAGGAAGCGCTCGCAGTGATATCCTTTCCTGAGCGAACTGTATCTAATACAATACTATGGTGATCGTGGTGATATGGAAGTCATTTTCAGCACCGCAATTGGACTAATCGTCGATATTGCCCGTCATGAAGTTGCCGGAGATCTAAGGAACGGCGACGTGACGAGTCAGCGCTTTGCTACATTGATTGAGAACAAAATCACGAGTATCCAAGACGCTTTGAAAGCACAGTCACAATCGATTCTTTTTGCCAGCTCCAACTTTCTCAAAAAAGGAATCCTTGAGCTGCACAAAGTGTTACAGATTCCCCTTAACGACAGAACCAACGACGAAAACGGCGAGACAGCGAGCTCTATACCGAACTTACTTCAGGATTTTAAACAGGTACAGTTCTGATCCTGAGATAATCTTTGTTTTGCTACATTTTAAAAACCACGAAATTTAGAGCTCTGACCGAACGGATGCAACATATTATCAGTGCAACATTCATGTTGCATCCTTTTGGCCACCCTCTTGCAAACTGTTTGGATGAAGTTTGATTTTCGTCAAACTTTCCGCGTGCGACACTAGCAACATGTATTTGTTGTATTTTCTAATGTGGACCGGGCCGTTTTATTTTGGATAGTTATGGTTACCAAGTCGGTACAGTTGACTTCTGTCAATGCATAAATAACACTTCGGTCTTTCCGCTGTTTCTTTTTGTGACTGAGAAAAAATCTGGGACTAACATTCTATACACTTTGTCGATCAAACGTAACTGAGCGCGTACTTTTATTCTATATACAGCTGACAGATGTGGACGCTGAGTTGCTTTCAAGTGCCAAACAGTGGTTCAGGCAAGCAATAATCGATGCATCAAAGGCATTTTATGATAGTCACCTTTCACCAACCGATCACATCCTTGCCATAAAGATTGAACTTGTGGCTACAATGCTGGAACGCGTGGACAGACCCCTTGATGCCTTAGATGAGTGTAAAAGGTGTCTTGAAAAGCTTTACAGAATTAAAACAATTCAGAATAACTTTGATGTTCAGCTTGGAGGGAATCCATTGAATAGAAGACTTCAGAGGAAAGAACGCGAAGCTATCGTTGTTGCTGTTTGCAAAGTGAATCATGCCCTCTACCATTTCATGAAAAGCACCACTGGCGACGATCAGCGAACAATACTTCTTCCGTGCATGGGCAACAAGGTTGATGTTTTGCGTGATCCAAGAATTATTAAGATCCTGGCCAGGCTTGGTGTGACGGGGTTTGATTGTTGTTACCAGTATCCGCATACATGGAAAGGAGACTCGACGGACAACGCAATGAAACCGCCCATTGTCGTCAAACCGACCAACGTCGTCCAACCGCCCAACGTCGTCCAACCGACCAACGTCGTCAAACCGACTAACGTCGTCCAACCGACCAACGTCGTCAAACCGACCAACGTCGTCCAACCGACCAACGTCGTCCAACCGACCAACGCCGTCCAACAGCCCGTCGTCAAACCGCCCAAGGTTGATCCCGATGTCGTCAAACCGTCCAATAACCCGTGGATTTTACCAATAACAGTACTAATGGTAGTAGCAGCCACATTTACCCTTACATCGAGCTATATAATTGGACTACATAATTGACTTTGAGAGAGAAAGATATTAAAATTCAAAAGCTTTCTCCCACCTTGCCGTTTATTTCATTGTTGTATCACTAATTTCTTAAACAGTGGTTTTGCGGCTTATAGAGTGTTTAAGCAAAATATCTGAGAAATGTCCATAACAGTTCAAAGTGAAAAGATCAATATTGTTCACATTCCTGAGTTTAATTTGAACCCTTTTGTATAGTCCAACGGAGACTTCATTATCGTTATGCCGGAGACGTGTGTTTTTATTGAAGTCCGTATCCTGAAAAATATACAAATAATGCGGGTAAGTTTTTCTTTTATATAATAGTTTTTTTTTTTGCTTAGTCCTTAACACATTAAAAATAACTTTTAATACGAGTCTTTGAGTCAAATTACCATTAATTCTCTGATATGTGTTTGGCAGGCTTGCGTACGTGGCGCTTGTTTTTCCTGTTTGTCTCAGCACAGTATGATTGAAAGTCATTTTCTTTTCTATTACTCGCTTGTTTACATCCAAACGATTTCTTTGTTTGATTGGCATTTTGTCAATTTCTTATTTTGAGCTTGCTATTGCATAAAAACGTTCCTGTGAAACTTACTCAGTTTTTCTCACGGAAGAAAGCAGTTGGTTATCGATTTAATTTTAACTGACTTTTGCCGTCCCGGTACAGTGCAGTCAGTTAATAATAAATCTTCAATTTTTCGACTGCACACTTTTATCTTTGCCGTGTGGACGCCTTTTGTGGTGCATACTCGGCTTCTCTTTCATGTCCAAGTATGAGACGGTTCATTAACCAAAAGGTAAGTGGCTGAGCTGTTTTCCCGTTTGCTTATCATTGGATAGGAGGAATTCAAATTAATTCAATCACAAACCAGTATCTAAATTGTAAAGACATTGCTAAGAGCGCCGTTTGCTGTCGGAGGAGCAATATCATTTTTGGTCGCTTTGAGGGCTGTTCGTCATTACTACAAGGGACATGACGATGTCTTCATCTCTCGCAAGCATACTCACCACAATTATTGAATTATTGGTAGATCAATCGGCCCTTGCTGAAACGGCTGAAAAGTGTGACGTAGCGGATCGGAAGTTCCGCGACATGATCGTGAGCGAGATCAGTAATATCAAGGATACGACTCTGGAAAACAAAGATACAGGGCTTTTAGTTAGCACCGACTGTTTTGAAAGAGGAATCGTGGATCTAAACTTGGTATTTAAGAAGATATTCCATGGCACCAGAGCTGCACAAGCTGGTGAACACGAAGAGGACACTCAGAACATACAAACAGCTAGCTCTCCCGGTACCGCCAGAGGAATCAACGAATTCATTCGACTGACTCATCAGCATCCGTCCGCCAACCAGTCACTTGTAGACTCTAAAGAATGGTTTGAAGCTGCCCGATTAGAAGCACAGACGACATTTCACAACGAGGACCTCACGACATTTGATCGCATATTTGCCCTGAAAATTCAACTCGTGGCAACAATACTAGAACACTTAGACACACCCGATAATGCTTTGGACGGATGCAAGCGGTGTCTTGAAGAACTACACGGCATGAAAGCAATTCAAAGAAGTTTTGAACTTCAACTCGCAAGCCGAGAGGTCGAAGCAGAGGACACCGAGGACTCCGAAGAGGAGGACACCGATTACGAAGCCTTTATTGGTGATGTCTACCAAATGCATACTGCCGTGCACCGCGTCATGAAAGTTATCTATGGCATCAAAAAAGACCCCATAGATTTACCGCATCTTCAACTTAAAACAGGCGAGAGTGTGGATATTTTGAGGGATGAAAGAGTGCCGGCTTGGGTTGCGCAAAATCCGCAGGAACCACTGCATGATAATACCACCACAAACAAACAAAGAACGCCAAGGTTTGCTAAGGCGCTCACTTCGGCGTTCACTTCGGCAGGGAGCAATGTACGCAAGGGAGGGAAAGCACTCACTTCAACAGGAGGCAATGCTGTACGCAAGGCAATTGGACGGGCAGAAAAGGCAGCCGAGATGGGACGGGATAGATGGCGACAGAGATTTGGGCATTAATTTGGTTTCCTTTTTAAGTTGCATTATATGTGGTAAATACATATATGGGCCCATAATTTTGATCATTACTATGCAGTTGCAATTTTCATGTGTTATCACTTTTACCGTATTGAAATAAGTTGACTGATGAAAGGGAACTCTGACACCGCAACATGAATATATTCACGAGTTAAAATGGCCACAATGTGCAACCCCATGCAATTAATTGCAAAACCAATCAACTAGAGCTATTTGTGCTGTTTTGGGAAAATTTAGGTGGCCATTTTTTAGATTTTTAGATTTTTAGATTTTAGATTAGGTGTCCCCAATTAGTAAAGGGTTTTTACCCTTAGCTATGTACGTTTTGTTGGTGTAGGGGAAAACGCTTTAAGGCGAGGACAAGGCCGACATTGTCGGGTCTCCATAAACAGCTGGTGAAAATAACGTCGCAGCTTTTTGTAGATGGGTACTGACAGTATATAGAATCATCAACTCGTCTTTGCATCCACATGGCGCAGCTTTGTACGATAGCTGCTCCATTTTAATTTACAACCCAGTGCTCGGAATAAAATAGATCAGTTTAGAGTTGACATTTGTTTCGTGCTTCGTCAAATACCAAACATATAAAACGACGGCAGAGGCTAACATTTCAAGCTATCAAAAATTAAACAAGTCAATACAGTATTTTACATGGTTACGCATGCCTCCTATCTTGTTTGCACTCAGAAACGTTACTTTTAGCAACGACAGCGTCACCATCAACGCTCTCAATTTGTCAGTATTTTTTTAGTCAGTTATTTTCAAATTTTCAGTTGGTTGCAGATCTTTTCCTGCAACTCAAGGGACACACTTCTCCGAGATCACGTCCAACGGCTGAGGAAAGGAGACAAGTCGGATTAATTGTTCTAAAGAATATCCGAGCGGCACTGTTCAGTCACTCCGCATAGTTCCGGTCATAACGCACACAGTCACAAAACAAAAATTGTTTTTCCCGCTTTGCACAATGGGGTTTTCACGAGTTTTCCTTGTTTACTTCTTCACGTCCTTCCTTTTCAAAAGTCCTTTCTGCTTTCAATGACAAAACGGAAAATTGCAGTCTTTTACATCACTTGTTTGCGGTTTATTGATCTGCTGCGAAACACTTCCGGAATTAGTAGCTTTAATTGACACTTGAGCGCCCTTTTAGTAATATTGACTACGTAGCTGTGAAACTAACGTATAACGGAACAGCTATAAGAAACAGTTGATAAATTAGCGCAGAGATTGACTTCATTTATAGTAGTGGATGAGAAAGCCAATTGGGGTTTGACTTTTTTTTTAGTAAACTCGGAAATTTGATAGGTCTTACGATTGCGATAATTTCAAACTTCAATCGCCGTGCAACAGTTACTCGATTGCATACAATTTAAGCAAGTTACAATTTTTATTGCCCTGTCTGCGGTGTTTTGTTTTTGCTTCAAAAACTAAAGCTGAAAACATCTTGGCGAAACACAGACGCAGTAGTAGGTCCGCATTTTTGAGATTCCACTAACGGTTCCACAAGTGCATGAACGTATACACCCCAGATGATTGAAGTGGATTTGTATTCGTATTCTAAATGATTGAACTGTTGTATCTGTATTTTTATCACAGCTTTGCTGGGGATGCGGTTAGTCGAGAACTGAAGTACTATAATTAAACACTTGAGTGACGGGAACTATAGTAGTCAAAGTATGTCGATGAAGTTATCTGGCTCCTGCACGTGACATCTATATGTGTATATCTCCGCAGTATTATAGTTCAAGAAAACGTGAAGTCTTAGCTTTTAATTTGCCGTCGTGAAGACTTGACGAAGCGAGAAACGAGTTTGATGTCTGAAAGTTATGTGTTCAGCACTGGGTGTTAAATATGGTGCACAAAGCCGTGAAGGAGATTCATTTCTTGCAATGCGGTTACAGGGAACCAACCATCTGCGAAGCTACGGTTATTTTCATTTGAAGACCGAAGTTTCTGACGATTTGATTCTACAGCCCTCCCTTGAAATATTTTTCCGCTTGACAATAAAAACGGTCCGTTTGTGGTCAAGTTAATCCGCATAAGCAAGTTCACACATCCGTTTGATTATGGCCAGTCAATCAAATCATAACAATTGAGAGAGGTTTACAAAAAAAGCTTTGAAAGTTGTTGCAACAGTTCTTGTCGGCCTTTATCTGGATCTCAGGTGATGGACAAACATGAAAATTTCAATCGGTTTTCGGCTCTCAACGTGACTGTGGTCTTTAACTCTTTCGCTTATAGTTCATACAAAACACTTGTGGATTTCAAGTGGACACTATTGCAATATTGACTGAATAGTATAATCACTGTGTAAGGGAAGAATCGTGATTTCGATTTAGGAGAAGGAGAGGTTAGGAGAATATGCAGTTTGATACTACGTGCACGTTGTTAATATTGGTTCTACTGTTTGGCTGTCCCGATGTAACGAGTAAACAATCATGCGCTTCAAATGATAAGCGTTCGTGATAACATAAACGTCACTTTTAGTTCTACGAAGTGTGTGGACACTTTATATCAGTATAAGCTCTCTCCCTGTCGCCCAAGTATAAATAAATCATGCATCGATCAAACTGACAGGGCCGAGATTTTGAGTTACGCATGATGAGCGAAGTGATGTTGTTTTTCCCTGTTGAGTTGCTTTCCTATTGTGTAGTTCACTTCACTAAATAATTTGATGACTATAATCACATGCAATGAGTGCAAAACACTCACGGAGACTTCATTAATTATCGCCGTTGTGAAGTCGAATGGATAAGCTGTTGTGAGTCTCTGAATGCAAAATCAATTTTGTAACGTCAGCCAAGATTAATCCAATACTGGAATAATGCTAAATATTGACACTGGGGTTAGTAACTGCGCGCTTTCGAAATGCGCTATAGTTTTATCGTTGTCACGTGGTACCAACCTTTCGTGTGTTTTGCCTGGGCGTCACCCAAGGACTTAACGGTTCAATAACTAAATAGTTGGAATGAGTAACTAAGAAAATTTGGAACCCTTTGTTTCCAACGTTTACTGCCTCGGATGAATTCACATTAATTCACAATCCAATGCAAAACGTGTACTGAGACATTCGCAGGGCTGGCGCGTTTTTGCAATCGAACAGTGCGTTTACATTGCGTGGAGTGGTAGCATTTATTGGCCTTTTCGTCCGATTGCTTTACAGTATCACTAAGCTACAGAATGACGTCATTCACATATCTTGCTAGAATATACACCACCTCTATTGGACTTTTGGTGGATGGTGCTAAAACATTAAAAGATGGTAACGCGGTAGCAGATAAGGAGACCCGCGAAATGATTGCAAGCGAGGTCCGTAACATCAAGAAACCATTGGACGACGGTGGACTCTTAATAAGCCTTGACCATCTTGAAAGAGGAATCGTAAGCCTGAACCAGGTATTCGATAAGACATTGAAAGGTCGCAAACTATTTGAAAAGACACATGTGGAAGACATTGCAGAAGACATGCTGAACACCTCTTCTCAAGGAGCCTCATTCGATAACTTGGTCGAGAACTTTCCTCTGACTGCCAAACAGTCGCTCCGTGACTCTAAATATAGTTTTGACGAGGCTTGCAAGATAGCGACAGAAGTATTTAATGACGAGAGTCGAAAGACGTCTGATCGGATCCTTGCTCTAAAGATTCGACTGGTGGCAATTATACTAAAACACTTGGACAGACCCGCATTTACTTCAGATGAAACCAAACTGTGTCTCGAAGAATTACACTCTATGCCAGAAGTTCGCGAGAGTTTCGAAGTTGAACTCTCAGATCCAGAAGTGACTAATAAAATGACCAATGACGAGTCAAATTCTAGGCAAAGCGAACGCGAAGCCATTTTTGTTGATGTATACGAAGTGAATAGTGTTGTCTTCCGCGCCATGCTTGTCAAAGGCGAAAAAATTGATACCATAACTTTGCCGCTCCTTAAAACTGAAAGCGGTGTGCATGTTGATGTCTTGACGAACGAAAAAGTGGGTTATAAATTGCGAGAATTGAAAGATCAACATAATATCGCCACAAGTGAGCAAATAACCGTAGCTTCAACTGTTTCTGAGCCGACGTCCACATGGAACTGGGTACGCAACGCAGGCAGCACAGTACTCGGTGCACTCAATAGGGCAGGGGATGTTCTGCACAATTGGGCAAGCGGCGAATGACTGTGTTCATTGTTTGTTTGTTTTTTTGTTTGTTTGTTTTATTTTTTTTCAAACAATTTAGTTCAGATGTTTACTGAAATCAAGGATATTTTCTCGCCAGTTCTTCTTTGTTTTTCTTTTATACTTTTTTATAGCCTAGTTCATAGAAGGATGCCATTTGAATCAAAAGACAGTCTTCGAAAACAGTGGAAATTGAAAGAGAAGAACTGTTTTCTGAACCAATGCTGACGTGCAGAGAGTCGACCAGTTGACTTGGTATATATTCAGTCATAATATGAAACTATAATGGAAAGCTAGTACTGGGCAGAACTAGATTTTGACTGCGTCAGCGTGGAGAAAGAAACTCTCTCCGACGAAAACGTCAGCTCAAACTTCTCAACGGCGTCCAGTTTTAACATACTGAAGGTCACAGGTCCATCAGTATTGGTGTATTCATACTTCATGTCTGCCTTGGAATATTTGTGAGTACTTGCTGTAACATGTAGTCTTCAATTGTACACATTGTGTATGTATGTAGTTTAGTACTTGCCACGGATAAAAAATACCCTCACGTTCACTTCGATTCTGGTGCTATTTTAGCAAATGTCTTTATAGAACACACTTTTGGTTGGGTTCGATATTCACTCTATTATATCCAGTCTTTAGGAATGATTTGACTGCATTCTAAGAAATTAGTTAAAATAGTTGTCTAAATATTACTTTCTTGTTCAGAGTCTCAGTGTGATCATTCAGAGAGAGCTGATGTTCTCTCACGTATAGTGCTATCTATAAGCAGTCCTTTATGTTGTTCAATATGCGCCTTGGGAGTCATGACATGCTTATGAGTTTATGAGTACGGTAATATTGCTTGCGTAAATTAAGGAAATCATGGGCGCATCAAGTGCTACTGTACTAGGACCTTAAAAAATTTAGAACTGTACTTTGAAAACGCGTTTTGGCTTCATAAGAGGCTGAAAACGTCTATTTAATGACACTGCGCAATTTCACCGCATCTTTGAGATGCCACTAATCACTCCCATAGTTTCGTATGAACGAATATCATTGAATGAAAGTATATACTCGTATGAGCACATATAGATGAATTGGACTGATATATTTATCCCTACCGGTCAGTGCCGGCGTAGTTTAGTTCCCGAGCCGGTGGGCGTGCGATTAGAGAAAGTATTGCAATTAAACACTTGACAACGGGAAATGTATGTCGATGAAGTTATTCTGCTCCTGCAAGTAACCCCGTCTATATCTATGCAGTATACACCACATCTACATGAAACTGTGATAACGTGAAATCCCAACCTCTGCTGTCTATGGTTTAGAATGACGTGACGAAGGAAGGAACGAATCTGAAGAGTTTAATTATGTCTGTGTTTAGCATTGGGTGATAAATATGGTGTACAAAGTCGCGAAGGAGATTCTTGGCCCGTTGGCTATATGACTGAGTTAATTTGACGAATTTATAGCAACTTAGCGACGAACACACATTCAGTATAAGATCCTGCGTGATTTCGCGAACATGGCTGACTCTTGCGGTTTACCGATTTACTGCACTTGTCTCTAAACGTCCGAAGTTCAATTAACATCAGTATGATCTTTTATATTGGCTGCGTAGCTGTGAAACTAAGAGAGCGCGTATGTCATCATAACATAACATATCAGCAAGATATCAGTTAGCACATTGGATCTGCAATTACTAGAGGAGAACTTAAGCCATTTGTACTATGACTCATGCTGCATTTTACGAAATTGAAATTACATTAACTTCACAACAGAGAGGTAAATTCAACATCTATGAAATAATACAGTGCGTATATATTTGTTGCGTATAACGGGGCCAGAGCTTCAAAACAGCGCGCACCATCTGTGCAAATTTATTTATTGCCGTCCGTGCAGAGACAAACGCTCCATGTCGCCGGCTCGAATTGTCGCTTTCGTGGTACTTTTTTGTGCCTTCATAACAGGCTGAGCGCAATTTGAACACATTCTTGAAGGATTCCGTTCTGGAGCTGCATAAAAACACATACTAAATACTACCACATATGCTATATTAAAACGATTCTCTTTGTCACGCACAATACGAATGGTGTTTGCATGATTTTTATTGCTTGCTTGTTACATCCCTGCATTTTGAAAAAGCTTTCTGCGTTAATTTTGCGGTCTACAACGCGTATAACCAATGTTCACAAGTGTCTGTGGTTCACCAGTGATTTACTGCAAAACACTTTGGAAACATGGACGCCCTTATATTGACTGCGTTTTATCCTACCACCCTGTTATTTGGTCAAGTCATCCGTATAGCTCCTTAGCGGTTTGCGTGCCAGTCCCTCCATTTTCGGCCAAAGATCGTAAGCACAACTGAAAAATAAACGGGTTTGAAACTCTGCTCAGGGTCTGAACACGAGCGGCGGAGCAAGGCCGGAGGTCGAGAAAAGGAGGAAGTTGCGCTTGCTTTACCTTGTGAACCAACCTTTACTCCTTGCTTTTGAAAAAAAGATCTCAGTCTTCTAAGGCAAAATGGAAATAAACGTGCCATCGTACATGATAGAAAACTCACCAATTAAAAACAGCGTTCCGCTAATTGACACTATAATCGAGATGCTTGTGAGTTTGTTATTACCCCCAGATGAATGACGCATGTCAATATAATGCTCGAGTGTAATAATTGTCCCCATATAGGCTGTGAATCTTTGGTATTCCAATCAATAACTGCGAGGAATCCGGTGACCACAAGCCACTATACTAGACCGATTTACTTATACCAAAGCAAAACTGTGTTTGGGATTGTTACGGTGATTTTTTGACAATATGGAAACACTCTTTCAAACATCTTTTGGACTAATCCTGGATATTACCCGTGACAAAATTTCCGGAGAGTTAAGCCAAGGTGACGCGGCGGATCGGCGTTTAAGCGAGTTGATTCAGAACAGCATGAAGGGTATCCAACAGGCTTTGGATGCACTATCAAGATCGTTTCTTTTAGCAAGCTTCGACTATTTGGTAAAAGGAATCCACAAACTGGAGAAAGTGCTAGAGAGATACGACAGAACCAGCGAAGATTTCGAAACAGCGAACTCTATAGAGAACTTTATTCGGGATTTTCAACAGGTGCAGTTCCTTAATATTGCTTCACTTCCTTAATATAAGCTTGACTTTGTTCCTACAGACCGAACCGTTCGCCGCACTAAAATGTTATCTCTTTGTTCAACACATTCAATCAAGTATGCAGTGGCCGTACTTATAGCTAAAACACGATAAGTTACCAGGTTAAATCTTCAGCATTTTGCCCCCAAAACACACTTGCTTCTTTTACCCACATCCCTTCTTCTTCACTATAGTTAACTATATCCTTGCCCTGATCAATTGTCTGTGCAGCTATTGATTAAACGTAACTAAAATTTGTGTTTTTATTATATACGCAGCTGAAAAGTGTGGACCTAAAGTTGCTTTCAGAAGCGAAAGACTGGTTTAGGGAAGCTATAAAAGAGGCATTAAGGGCATTTCGAAATAATCACCTTTCAACGGCGGATCACGTCTTTGCCGTAAAGATTGAATTCGTGGCTACAATTCTGGAACGCGTGGACAGGCCTGCTGATGCTATAGAAGACTGTAAATTGTGTCTTATAAAGCTGTACACGCTAAAATCAATTCAGAATGACTTTGAAGCTCTACTCAGTGAAAACAAATTTATAGGTCTCAAAAGAAAGATATTATCGGGGAAAGAAAGCAAAGATATCGTTGTTGCTGTTTGCAAAGTGAATCATGCCCTCTACCATTTGATGCAAGTAGTCAATGGCGACAATCAGGATAGTATCCTTCTGTCGTGCAATGGTGAAAATATTGATGTTTTGCGCGATCCAAGAATTATTCATTTCCTGACCAAAAAAAAAGTTCAGGAGTTTTCAGACGGTTGTTACCTATTTCCGGGAAAGTGGAAGGGAGACCCGACGGTGGCCCGTACATATTCAGTCAAATTCAACAGTGAGGACGAGCAAGTGAATCTCGTCAAATCGCCCCCTTCACCCAGCAGTGAGACGAAGGACCAGCAACCGAATCTCTTCAAAACGCCCCCTTCACCCAGCAGTGAGACGAAGGACCAGCAACCGAATCTCTTCAAATCGCCGCCCCCTTCACCCAGCAGTGAGACGAAGGACCAGCAACCGAATCTCTTCAAAGCGCCCCCTTCACCCAACAGTGAGACGAGCAACGAGCAATTGAATCCCGTCGAATCGCCAACTCCACCCATTGAGACAAAGCAGAAACCGGAGCCGAGAACTGAAGAAGCCAATGGACAAAATCAGTGGATATATCTGATAGTAATACTTCTAGTGGTAGTAGCGGCTGTAGTGATAAGGCGTGGTTGAAATATAAGCAGTGCATATTACCATTACTGAAACTATATACAAACTGAGGATGATTGACTGAGAAAGAAAAACAATGATAATCAAAAGCTTACTCGTCCGAGGCTGACTGAAAAAAAAAATACTGGGAAATTGAGAGCTTTGATGGTGACGCTGTCGTTGATAAAAGTAACACTTCTGTGGGCGAAAAAGATAGCAAGCATGTAGTAACCATGTAAAATACTGTATTGACTTGTTTAATTTGTGATAGCTTGAAATGTTAGCCTCTGCCGTCGTTTTATTTGTTTGGTATTTGACGAAGCACGAAAGAAATGTCAACTCTAAACTGATCTATTGTATTCCGAGCACTGGGTTGTAAATTAAAATGGCGCAGCTATCAGTACAAAGCTGCGCCATGTGGATGCAAAGACAAGTTGATGATTCTCTCAAAAAGCTGTGACGTTATTTTCACCAGGTGTTTATGGAGGCCCGACAATCTTGGCCCTGTTTTCGCCTTCAAGCGTTTTCCCTTGAGAACAATTAGCTCTAGTTGATAGGCTTTGCAATTAACTGACATGGAATTGCACACTGTGGCCATTTTAAATCGTGAATAATAATTTATGTTGCGGTGTCAGAGTTTGGCTTTCAATAGTCGACTTTTTCTACACAGTAAAAATGGTAACACATGAAAATTGTAATAACTGCATAAATGCGCATTTTATAATGCACACAGTCACAAAACAAAACTGTTTTTTCCCGCGTTGCACAATGAGGTTATTACGAGTTTTCCTTGTTTACTTCTTCATGCCCTTGCCTTTAAAAGTCATTTCCGCTTTCAATGACAAAACGGAAAGTTGCGGTCTTCAAATCATCATGCTTTATAGTCTGAATTGTTAGCGGTTTAATTATTGATCTGCTGCGAAACACTTCCGGCGTTTGGGCGCCCTTTTAGTGATATTGACTGCGTATCTGTGAAATTAATTTATATCATCATAACGGAACATCTATAAGAAACAGTTAATAAATTAGCGCAGAGACTGGCTTCATTTATAGTAATAGTGGACGAGAAAGCCTGCAGTTGGGGTTTGGGCGAAATTCAAAGTCCCCACCCCTCGTGTGTTGTGGTCAAATGCCCCACCCCAGACGAGAGCGGTTTTGTCAAATTCCAGCCTCCCCAGGCAAAATATAGCAATATTTCAATCGGTTTTCGGCTCTCAATGGTGACTGTTGTCTTAACTCTTGGCGCTTATAGTTCAAACAAAACACTTGTGGATTTCAAGTGGACTCTACTGCAATATTGACTACGTAATTCAGCTGTATTCAGCTGAGATTTGCATATAAGACAGTATTATCACTGTGAGAGGGAAATCGTGATTTCAGCCTTGAACAATAAGCCACTTTCACGATCATGCGCAGTTCATGAAGCGCGGATGTTCTGACGGGCCGCCTCACAAAAAAAAAAAAAAAAAAAAAAAACTCTTAATGATAATGCAGTTAATAATTTATGTAGAAAAAAAAGCCCAAGCTCTGAGAGAGAGATTTACTTAACAGACACTCGCTTAGGTGGGGAGTAAAAAGTATTATTTGCTTCTGCGCATATTGTGAAAGTGGCTTATAGGTCAGTTTGCGTGATTTTTGTTGCTTCTGAGGCCTATATTAGAGTGCAAACTCCCTTTGTAATGAAAATTATTTAGTTTCATGCGTATGTTTATTTTCCGCATGCAAATCGGACTAATTTCATGGGAAAGGTTTAGCACTAGGCCTTGTTTTGAAACGAAGCCAACAGACATCTTGATCAGAAAAGGTTTGTTATGAGCCTCTTTGCATACGTATATCTGTGAGGTAAACAATTAAGAACCTGAGCGAGTGCTAAAGTCGCACTGTACCACACGTGACTGCCACCTATAGTCGCGCTACCACACGCGAGAAGACATAATCTCACAGAGACTGAGAGATCATTACTGTCATCTTCGACAAAGTCCGTGTCCTCCTCCGTCCGCTAACATGTCCGCAATTTTTATGTCCATATTCAAAGCCACCGCCGGGCTCCTGATGGATAAGGCACGTGCCGAAACTGCTGAAAAGCTGAAGGGTGGCGATGTGGCAGATGAGATGTTTTATAACCTGATTGTTTCAAAAATCGATCGTATAAAGGATACATTGCGTGACTTCGCAAAAACGGACCTTTTATCCAGCATTAGTTTTCTTCAAGCAGGAATCGTGAATCTAAACCAAGTGTGTGAAACGATGCTCATCGAGAAACAGGAAAAAGAAAAAGCTGCGGACACAATAGATGGGAATTCGGTACAGGAGGAAGACGGATCGGCAGCTTCATTCATTACGGAAGCAATCAGGGATTTGAAACTGACGGATTTAAACGAGTCCGACAAGATGTTGCTTACAGATGCTAAAAACCGGTTTGAAACTGCGCGCCAGCAGGCGACAAAAGCATTCAGCAATAACTCGCTGTCCACATCTGACCGCATCCTCGCCTTGAAAATCAAACTCATGGCAACGATTTTAGAACGCGTGAACAGACCTGCCCATGCTGTAGAAGAATGCAAATTGTGTATTAAAGAACTACACGACATACCAGCGGTCCAAAAAAATTTCAAAGTTCAACTCACAGGGGGACGGAAGGCGCTTTTTGACAAAAAGGAACGCGACGCCATTATTGTTGCCGTCTGTCAGGTGAATTATGTTGGCTTCCGCATCATGCAAGCGATCAATGGTGGCAGAGGTGACACCATAACTTTGCCGTTTCTGAAAGTTGGAAACGAAAGTGTAGATGTCTTGCGCGACGAAAGAGTGGTTAGCAAACTAATGAAGCTTGACATGGCAGAGTGTTCTCGTGGCGTGTGGTCACTTGGTCAGGAGGGAAAGGGGGATCAAAAGTTGAAACAGCCATTTCGTCTTACCACCAACACTCAGGGCGAGTTTATCGTGGCAGACGAATCTTGCAGTCGCCGAATGAAAGTGTACGACTCAGGCGGCAAATTCCTCGAGTCCATCCGTTTCAACTTAAACGACATTCGCACAATCCACTCATTGGCTACTGACCAAAATAGCAACGTGTATGTGCTTGCTGACGAGTCATCCAGTCCAAGCCGAGGTTTGCACGTGTTTAACAAGCATGGAACCCTGTTAAAGCAGCGCGAGTTTACTTTGACGAAATGCTTTATTGGCACGTCGTTGGCAGTAAGCGGAAAAAGCAAGGAGCATGGAGAGCAAGTGTTCATTCTTGGAGGAGACACCTCGGGGAAAAAATTCTACGTAGAGGTCTACGACGCTTTAGAGGGAGAATTTGTTTGCAGCTTTGGACAGGAGAAATTGAAGGAGCACCCAACTGATATCGCAGTCGCTGATGATGGTCGCGTTTTTGTCCTCATGGCTCACGCTTCTGCATGTGTCCATGCGTTCAGTGCAGAAGGAGAACACTTGCATACTTTTCCATTGCAAGGAGGCTGGTGCTCAGAGGGCTCCATAGCACTCGGTCGCGGCAATCGACTGACGGTCGTCGTTTCCTTGTGGGGAAGAAACTGCACCAAGAAAGAAGAAGTGTCGATTTACACTAGTAAGGGCGATTTCGTGTGTGATGTGCTACTCTTTGACGACGAGAAGGGGGAAGCGGCTGGCCATAAAGAGGCGCGAGATGTGGCAGTAACAGTCGATGGGCGCATTGCTGTACTAACAAGAACACTAAATGGAAAGTTTTGTACGATCAGCCAGGAACATGATGTTAATTTGACCTAGTAGGACAAAATGCATAATTTGCAAGATTGTGACTTCTGAGTTATACTGGGCACTTTGAGTAAAACCGAATTGAAGTTAAGCATCATAATTCTCTGACTTTGTCTAATTTTATGCACACTGTAGGTTGTTCAGGTTCAAACTGTTACGTAAAACTCAACAAAGTTAAATTCAATGCATCTTTTGACAGTTTTTATGCTTGAACTGTACATGTCAAATCTTGAATTTGCTCTTTTTAGTATGACAAGGGTCAATAAGAAAAGCTGGACAATGGCATTTTATGGGGGTTCTAAAACTTGTGTTCTAAAACGTGTGCCAGCTTGGTTGAGAATGCCAGCTAGTATACATAATGGCACTGCTCGAGTGAATTCTAGAAACGTGACAAAGACAGATTCGGAACTTTTAGTACGGCTCAAGTTAACAACTGGTGCGGACCTGTTTTGTATTAAATCAGTCAGCCGCAAACAAGCGCCACAGAGTACATGAACAATAAACAACTTTTTGGCGAGGAAATATGCCGTACGGATAATTGTCCGAGTTTTGCCTTTGTAGCGAGTTCTGAGGGCAATTCAATTCCCATACGGTTTCATTACCATGCAGACACTCTGATCAGAAATTATCGTCATAACCAGCTAAACTTTTAAAAATGGATATGCTTCGGCTGTGTGTCACATATATAGTGATACTACAACTAAGTGACACTTTTCAAATCTTCTCAGATCTTTAGAAATGCCATTATATACATGCAGTTCTAATTAGTATACAATGATCAGTTGACGGATATTGACCACATCTATGCTTGTTTTTAAACCAAAAAAACCATATATATTTTTTCTGTATCTTTTCCTGAGCCTTCAATCCTCCCTGGGGGTGAACGTCATACTATGACGTTTCATTAACCAAAGAAAACAATGTCAGCAATGTCTGCATAATGCGTGATGATTGACGTCTCCGCGCACTCTGTAAACGAGGAATGCGGTAAACAATTACAATTCGTGACTGTGGGAACTTACTGAAAAAATATTCCTCGACGACCCTTTAGAAACGGATACACGTTCACGATTGTCATATTGGACTGGCTGCATCTCTAGCCACACGTCCATCTACTACCCTGCCTCTTGCCGCTAATACATCATGTCAGCGATTGTTGCAGCCATATTCAAATCAACAGTCGGATTGTTGGTGAACAAGGCGCGTGGCAAAGCGGCTGAAAAGTTGAAAGATGGCGATGTGACCGATGAGGCGTTTCGTAACCTGATCGTCTCGAAGATCGATGATATCAATAGCAAACTGGATGGACAAGCAAGGAAGGATCTCTTGTCCAGCACGAAATTTCTGAAAGCGGGAATCGTGAATCTAAACAAAGTGTTCGAAAAGACGCTCGCTGCCAGAGAGAACGAAGAGACTAGTACTGCTTCGGAAATGGGTGAGAATTCAAAGGACTGGGGAGAAAACGTGACGAACGGAGCCGCTGATGAAGCGGCTGCACTCGTTACTAAACGAATCAGGAACTTACAACAGACTGCTTTAAATGAACCTGCTAAAAAGTCGCTTGCAGATGCTGAAAAAAGGTTTGAAGATGCGCGCAAGAAGGCGACAGAAGCATTCAGCAACGAGGCCCTTTCGGTGTCAGATCGCATCCTCGCCCTGAAAATCCAACTCATGGCAACGATTCTTGAGCGCGTGGACAGACCGGAGGATACTGTAGAGGAGTGCAAACTGTGTCTTGAAGATCTGCACGCCATGGCAGCAGTCCGCGAGAATTTCAAAGTTCAACTCGCAGGGGGACCGAAGGCGTTTCTTTACAAAGAGGAACGCGAAGCCATCGTTGTTGCTGTTTGTCAAGTGAATCATGTTGTCTTCCGCGTCATGCAAGTTATTAATGGTGGTAGAGGTGACACCATAACTCTGCCGTGTCTGAAAGCTGGAAGTGAAAGTATAGATGTCTTGCGCGATGAAAGAGTGGTTAGGAAATTGATAAAGCTTGACATGGCAGAATTTTGTCGAGGTACGTGGTCTCTTGGTCAGGAAGCCGTGGAGGGCGACCAAAAGTTAAAGCAGCCATGTCGTCTTGCCACTAACACTCATGGCCAGTTTATCGTGGCAGACGATTCTGGCAGTCGTGGAATGAAAGTTTACAGCCCGGGCGGCAAGTTCCTTAAGTCCATCCGTCTTGGCTTTGAAGTGCAAACAGTCCACTCACTAGCTACCGATCGAGATGATAATGTGTATGTGCTAACCAACGCCCGCTCGTCGAGCCCAGAATCAAGGAGTCTTTACGTGTTCGACAAACATGGGACCTTGGCGCTTGAGTTTACTCTGAAGGAATGGTTCATAGGCCGGTCTGTGGCGGTAAGCGGCAATAATAAAGTGTTTGTTCTTGGAGGAAACATCTTGGGGATTAAATTTTACGTGGAAGTCTACAACACTCACGGAGAGTTTGTTCGCACCTTTGGACAGGAGATACTGAAACATCCAATTGACATCGCAGCTGCTGATGATGGCCGCGTTTTCGTCCTCATGGACCTCGCATCCCCACGTGTTCACACGTTCAGTGCGGAAGGAGAACACTTACAGTATTTTTCATTGCGAGGGGGTTGGTGTTCAGAGGGTTCCATAGCACTCGGTCGGGACGCTCAAACTGTCGTTGTCTCCTTGTGGGGGAGGGATTGTACCGAGAAAGAAAAACTGTCAGTTTACACTGGAAGAGGTGAGTTTGTGTGTGACGTGCAGGTTTTTGGTGACGAGAAGAAGGAGGCTACAGGATATAAAACAGCGCAAGATGTCGCAGTGACGGCGGATGGACGCATAGCTGTAATAGCGTGGACAACTAAGGGAACATTTTGTAAGGTTTGCCAAGAAATAAGCGTTGAGTAATTACAAAACCTGTAAGCTAGCTTTATGTCAAAAGTTGTGAAGGTTTATTTTGTTGTCGGAAACTTTCTCGCTCACACGTGACTAATCGGAACAGTCACGCGATCAACACACGTCAAAACTGGGATGTTCAGTGCCTCAGTCACCAGTGTGAAGTAAAATGCTTTCTTTTACCGATTTCAGTGCAAATCAATATGCGCACTATTTGTCTATATTACTTTTTCCTGCTTCGCGTACAGTTTTAGTATACAACGCTTGACGTCTGTGTTGACGTTTGCATTCCTTTCTTTGTTTGGTTGTTAATATACCAGCCTTTTAAAAGATTTTCCGTTTTCAAAACAAAAGGAATTTTGTGGTCACCAACGTCATCATGTTCATTCGAGTTTGTCGTTTCGCACTTCCTGCGGTTTATTGACGACACTTCCGGAGCTGTAGAGATAATGTTCATGAACTTTTATACTTAGATAAAAATTTATAGTTTATAATAAAACAACTTAGAAACAGCAATTTTACTTGTGGATGCGCTTTATTTATTGTTGTAGATGAGTTCTGACTACTCTTTGAACATTGGTAAGCTAATCAAATATCTACAGTGTATATTTGCTGTTCGGCTAGTGCAAGTTAAAACAATGATTATAATGACGTATCCTATTTACTTTTGACGAACTAACCTGAGCAGGAAGCCTTTTTTAAAGTTGTCCTATAATTCCTTTTAGACTAAACATGACACTGCCCCTAAACAAATTCGTGAAATCAGTACTTTGCATCTAGCCGTGGTCATTCCAGTCTCAAAGTCCTGGGCCTAGTACTTTTAAGGCTCGATTAAAGTAATCCTAACTCATTCGTTAGTCGTAATCCCCTGGCCAACAAAAGACAGGACCAATCAAAAATCTTTCTCTAGCTCAAGAACTTACACTGTATCAGTTCAAGGAAGTCGTGTTGTGGACGGCACAAATTTCCCATTTTCAGGCTTAATAGGGATAATCCCTAGTGTGGTATAAATCTGTTTTGCTTCCAAGCTCAAAATGCAGATTCCCTTAACCTTGTGAGAAGAAAATGTTACAAGTGATGTCATGGGAAGTGATGGTACAATCAGCTTTCATCTAAACAAGGTATCAAAAAAACAATTTCTCCTTACTGTACGATTGATATGTTTCTGGTGAAAAGGTGAGAAAATGGAAGTTTATGCAAACTCTAGGGAGTGACAGGGTTAAACAACCTTGTCCTTTTTTCTAAAATCCTGCTACTTGCTCGATCCACCGCAGAACACTTCCCGTGATTCGCATGTATAACGCGGTTCTAGGACAACCCAAACACACGTTTAGTTCTCCACTGACAACTCCGCCGAGCACCCATCTCCTGGAGGTTAACTCAAAGAACGCCAGCCCACCCCCCACGTCTCCAGTATTCGTCGTTTTGTCGCCGTCTCCTCGGGTGCACATCATGCTGGAGGGGACGGTCTGGTGAGCTATAGCGTTGCATTCTTTTCGGGTTATCGGGCGGATGCACGCTTTTTGCAGGATTCCCGTTGGGTTACACGTTTGGGTCGCACGCCAGCCAGCAACGCGTCCAAGTGACGAATTGCTCACTAGTTTAGCCCTCCTGAAGGGAATAAACGATCAGGTAGAATATCGGCTGTGTGTTTCAGTGTGTCGTCTGTAATGTACTATTCTACTTTATTATATAGACACGAGTGTTTTACTGGAAAATATACCGTGCGTAAAATCCATACGAAACTTGATCCGGGACCCGAGTGGCGTATTTTCCATATCCTCACTAGTGAGGATATCGTTGGCACCATTTCCCGCTTTTTCACGGTTGTTTGTGCAATTTCTCGTAAAACACTCGTGTCTAATATAATAAAAAGAAAATTACACGGCGGCTTGAAGATATGGATTTTATTTTCTCGTGGTAAAAACAATATTTTACTCTCTCGCGAAGCGCTCGGGTAGTGCATTGTACTGACGGCTGTACTGCGCTAGAGGTGTCAAATGGTACTTAAAATCGTGGGTCTCGGAAAATTTTGGTCCGATCTCGGAATCTCGGCAGTAGTGATGAGCCTCGGAGTTTCGTTGTGATGCGATATACACTGCTGTGAGGGCTGTTCTTTTTGTTTGTTTGTTTGTTTTGTTTTTGTTTTTGTTTTTGTTTTTGTTTTTGTTTTTGTTTTTGTTTTTGTTTTTGTTTTTGTTTTTGTTTTTGTTTTTGTTTTTTGTTTTTGTTGTTGGTGTATACTGCGCTGTACTGTGATGCGCTAGGCTGTCCAGAAAGGCGGAGACTTCGACCCCTCGTTTATTGGTCAGCGGGTGCTTCCTCGTTCCCAGGGCCACCCGTGTGAGAAGCCTTCTCGCGCGGATGGTGCACTGGGGCCTACAGACAGTAAACATGGCGGCCATGCATAGTAAGGCAAACTTTAGCTCCGACTTTAGCCTGCCAGAGACGTCTGTAAAAATATTTTGGCATGGGTGATTGAGAGTTTTACATTACAATGTTGAAACCACGCGAATGACCGAACTAAAACTCGTCTTCGTGCTCTCCCATCAATCGCAACATCAGATCAGACACCGGACCGTCGCCATATTCCTGGCATATTATTTGAGGGAGCAAGACGATGTGATGTGGACATACTGTAAACAGGACGATAATACACATGTCTTCGTAGGTACGTAGTCCCTATTGGTCTTTCACGAAACCATAACCGAGTAAATATGAAGTGCACATTGATATATTTTTTAAATTTGAACATGCACTGAGCTCGGACCCAATCATCATTTTCTGCTGTGCTGTGCTGTGCTTTGCTCTGCTCTGCTCAGCTGCGTTGCTGTGGTCTATTATGCTGTGCTTTGCTCTGTTTGCTATTTTTATTCTGCACCTATGACTGTATGACTTGCCGTGCAGCTGTGCTTTCCCCTGTAATATATGTCATTCTGCATAGCAGAACCTATTTCTTCTCTACTGCTTTGTGTTGCTTCATAATTTACTGGGTCAGGTTATCTATTGGAGCATTATAGTTGTATCATGTATTAATTGCTACATTATCTGCATCATAGTGCATGCTCTGCTACATGTATATAGTACAAACCTTGAGCTTCTTGGAAGGCATATTGGCAAGACATAGTCCGTGGTGTTAGCTTGGCTTGATAGCTTCAGCAAAGCCAAGTCATTTTCACTTTCGACAGCATTATAATTGGGATGAGGGAGGATCCGTGACACCTTCGTTGGCTGCACCTGACTCTCATTTGTTTTTGAGCGATCATGAAGTCCAAGGAACACCTGGATGTCCTCAGGTCTTCTCAACTTTCCATTTGTGTAAACACAATGAGCAGCTGCCAAAATAAACAAAAAATGAGGAAGTTGAGATGCACAACAACAAACTGAAAAATGTGTCTTTTCACCACCATGCTGTGTAAACTTTAAAAACATGAAGTCATGAACTTCACTCAATACCAATGAGAATTGACTTCCAGCTTAATGTACTCATCGAGAGCTTTCATTTGAGTGGTCACACCTTAGGTCTGACAGTTCAGGAGTTGGAATTAAGTGAGCACTGCAATTAGAATGTACTGTACACACTGAGAGCTTTCATTTGAGTGGTCACACCTTAGGTCTGACAGTTCAGGAGTTGGAATTAAGTGAGCACTGCAATTAGAATGTACTGTACACATTGAGAGTTTTTGTTTGAGTGGTCACACCTTTAAATTTCAGTTCCGAAGTTGCAACTTTTCTGAGTTGAGTTGAATTCTGGTCCTTTCAGCAAAAAGAGGGTTTATCTACTGTATACCAGTGTTAGAAATTTTCCACACTCTTGATATCAAACTAAACCAGTTACAATGATTACTTAATCGGTTGGTTTTGCCTGTGATTGTTGTCAAAACTTGCTTCAAATACGAAGACCAACTGTAATCATACAATTTGTATATAATACTTCTGAACATATTTTTTAATTTATGCAAATTCTAACCACTAAGAGTCAATTCCATTCCAAGAAACTGGCTGGCCGAACCGGACTACACGTACATTCATGCGTTTAGCACACTGTATAGAGTATGAATAATGAGGCATAAGAGATTGTGATACGGCAAAGTATAATACCAAAACAAAGAGAAAAATCTCGAAAATTACGTTGCAGAAAAAAAAAAACAAAAAACAAAAACAAAAACAAAAAAAAAAAAAAAAACAGAAAAAAGTCTCACCCGTAAGAAGCCAGTTGTTTTTGACAAGTGATGCTCCGCATGTTCCACTTCGCCCGCTTTTAGAGTTGTGAAGTTCCAAGAGCGCATGCCATGGAAACTCTCCCTTCGATGCATTAGTCTCTCCTGGGACTGTGTTTTGGCAAGACTGTCCGTGCGCCAAGGGAGGTATCCCACACCTTGCTATAGAGTGAATGGACAACTTGTTCTCCGCATAGTACATAATAACAGGTTTTCCTTCACACACGTTTTGCCATAATGTTCTCAAAAGTGACAACTTCCTGACTGTGGCCTCACGGCCCACGTTTTTTGGCATTCATTGTTGTTTCGTGAGCGTCTTAATGTATATTTTATCGAACAAGAATGCCAAGAAAGTTACTGCATTACAAGGATTCAATCAAAGAAAATAGCTGAGAATCAATTCACTCAAACAGAAGCTACATAAAGCATTTTTGTAAAATTGGTGAACTAAGGTACATCCAATAAAGAATCCGTCAAATCTCCATAAATTCGCGGTATCACAACTTTCATGAATCTGGTTTGGGAAGGTTCAATGATTGATATATCCTGCACCTTTTGAGCAATTTTTATGCAGATTCAGGAAAGTTGTTTAATTTGTGATGTAATGGCATGCGCACACTGCCCAGCGCACTTGTACTTACAGCAGATAGATTCAGCCTCGAGTTCGTACAGTCTTGTAGAACGGTCGCATTTTCCGCTAATCTTTAATGAACTCCTGGTCTTCATCAGCAGCTCGTAAGTTCTAGCGGTGATGCAGTTGCACTTCAAAGAGTTTCCGCCAAGTTTTCTGTGAAGGAAAGAACAGAAAGAAATGCCATGCTTCCACTTGCATCTAGAAACATTAGGGAAAAATCATTCCCAATACCTGAAAAAGCAATATATTGGTGGCAAAATAGACAATAAGTAGCACTTTTGGGCCAAAACAAACTAATTTTCTTTCAAACGAGTCGGTGGTCGAATGGAAATGGATTGCTGATTCATCTTTTAATATTCCGGGGGCCCTAAAATGGTGCACCAAGGATTTCGGCGCGCAAAGGACTGTGGTTAAGGAGGTCAACATGAGAAGACACTAACATTCTTTCTCATATAAATCCTTTTATTTTAGTGAGTATACGTTTTCCCTGGTTATCCTTTTTTAATTAGTTTGCAGTTTTCTTAGATGAATTAACCACGTTTTGTAGAAGGGGAATGCGAAATGAGAAACAAATGAATTGTCGTGCGCTAGCACAACGCCGCAATTCACAGATGATTTTGGGTTTAAATCATAAAATTATGAGCGAAAACCCAGCTCCAGCCAGCCAACTCAAAGTACTTACACGGTCTTGAGGATTAGGAGCCCTTCAAATACACCAGATTCCAACTCGGTTATCTCGTTACTCGACAAGGACCTGTATATGTAAGCAAAGTAATGGACGGTGGAAAACCGGGCAATTTTAGACTACTAGAGGTACTAGAAGGGATATGAACGTCCTGGATTTTCCCTTTTCCATGTTTATAGGTATTTTTGGCTGGAACATGGATAATGCTACACTATATATTGCCTGTTTGCATGCGTAAATATTTGATGAGACGTTTTTCAGAGCGTAAGCATGTGCTGTTTTATTGCTATAGACTTACATGTATTTACGAACTTACAGATCTCGTAGCAGGTTTAATCCTCCAAGCACTCCAGGCTTCAGCTTGACGATTCCGTTGCCGTCTAGGTTTCTGTAGAGTTCAAACCATTTAGAAAAGCCACAGACGGCGGATTTTGTTTTTAATGTACATGTAAGACATTGTACTTACAGCCATTGCAGAACGTTTAAACCTTCAAATACTCCTGGATTCAGGTCTGTTATCCTGTTATTACTGAGGTCCCTGCAATTATATAATGGATTACGGATTCTTACTATAAAAAAATACTATTAATAATTATCATTATCCTCATCGGCAATATTCAGATATGTCGTAAAAGGACAACACACGGTGAACATTTATATATTGTGACAGACGTTTTGAATGTATTAAGTTTTTCATCTCAAACATTTTTATGTAGACATTTTTTTCTCTGACTTACTTACAGATGAATTAATGCCTTAAGCCCTTTGAATGCTCCAGACTTCAAAGAAGTGATTTTATTTCCATCCAGCATCCTATGAAGAGAGTAACACATCACTTCAGTTTCACCACAGATTAAAATACACGACTGTCTGAGTGCGAATATGTCATTATACTTCCTGGCAAGTATAATTTTCCAATGATTGCAAAGGATTGGAATTCTTTATTGGTAAATTTTTCCCAGTCAGTGGCTAAGGATCCGGTCGCACTCGTAACTTTAACGACATAAATAGAGCCATTTTCATCATTTGAAATTCAAACAACGCTTGTCACCAGAAATATGTGTCAGCAAGTTGCTACCAAACATTGAAGAAGCCGTCATATTGCTCTCGATGCTGAGATATTATCGACTAAACTTCCTCGGGGGACTGGGCTCTAACTTACACGTCTCTAGTAACCCCTTAACCTGTTCGCTGTCATGTTGTTTTATGAAGTTGAAAATGAAAATACAAAAACAAAAGACAAAAGACAAGGTGAAGACAAAACAAACATTCAAGTGGTTCGCACACTTTTAAGTTTCATGAAGGAGTTGAACACCGTCATTTATCTTTGGCAGTGAAGTATTGAAGGAAAAAAATTATTATATACATAAAAATTAAAATTAATATATACTTACAATACGTTCAGCACCTTCAATCCTTTAAAAACACCTCGTTTTATTTCGGTAATTTTGTTTCTGGACAGAGTGCTATGAAGGAAAATAAAATTATTAAACATTCACTCGATAGCCACCAAGACGGTGAGTAGTTTGCATGCATGAGTCCTTACATGGCCTTGAGGTGTTTGAGCCCTTTAAAATCACTTTGCTTGATTTCACTGACTTTGTTTTTCACCAGTTCCCTAAAAGAGAGTGTTTATTAGTACCAACATGTTAAGGATTGTTAAGACATCGAAAGAGAATTTCTTAAAATGGCACGGATGTTACTAAAACGGGGAAGGGGGAATGAGATCACTGAGCCGACGGAGCTAACTTTCGTAGGGTTAGGTTTATGGTTAGACATCAAAACAACTAATCATAAACCTAACTCTAAAACTAACGCTAAACCTAACACTACGCGACCCAGCTCTGTCGGCTTCTTTAATATCATTACCCATTACCCATTCCCCGTTTTAGTAACATCCAAATGGCACAGACGGTCCCACGGTACGGTTCGGCACGATCTTTTCTCAGTGAATAATGTCACCCCCGTTTGCTTGGTTCGTACTGTAGGCTATGGAACATTTTTTTCTTAACCTTATGGCCCAAGCTCGAATAAGGCGGGAAAACAATTTGGTTCATAGATTACCGTACCGACTGCATACTCGATTGGTGGCCCGAGTAAACATTCACTGAATATCATCTGATGATGGAATGTTTTAAAAGCAGGTAGAAGCTAAACTATTTGGCAAAAACCCACATTGGGTTACTAACTTGGACGAAATAACTTTGACAAAAACAAAGCTGATTAAAGTCTAAAAAACTATGTGGTCCTATCCATCTAGATTAGATCAGTGTTACAAAGGACGTCAATGATAAAGATAACTGTAAATTGATTCTTCCCTTTGACCGTCTATTCATGTTAACATATTTTTAGAAATATGCTTCCAATTAATCATCACAGTTGCATATCACACTACTTGTGAGCAACGGGATTTACTAATAAAACCAGCAGGGGCTCCTAATTGCGATTTATTACAAATTGAATGTATACTTTACCAATGTTTTAATAAATGTCTACAAAGGAGAAAGTAAATCGAATATGTTGAATCACGATCAAGTAAGCGATTTTTCGACAGCCGCACCAATACGATATCATACCAATTTAGGATAGATCCCATGCAATTTTGAGGAACCTCACATTTTTATAGAAATCGCATAAAAGCCAAAAAAGTTATGATCCAAAGTTTGTCATGGACGAGTGCGCCAGACGAAACTCCGGAGTGACTGTAAGCAATCTAAGTGTAAACGGGCCCTTAAAGTAACAACGTCTGTAATTGGCGCTGTAATTACGGCCTTGGTTTTACGAAACTCAATCAAGGCTGGTATTAGCTTTTTCAGTTACTTGAAGGTGGAGCCTACTACCAATGAGTCCGTTTTCAGAGCAAATCAAAGTCGGGTATAACATTGGCCCTAACAACATAAACTGTATGAATGTACACTATAGGATTGGAAGACCACCAATGAAACAAAGGGTCCTTTGGAGAGGAAATAGGATACTGAAAGATAATTTTTGTATTTGGTAGAAGTAGAGCAATTTCAAGGCGTTTTATGCAAAACGCCGTAAAGAACGCGTTGGCGTTGTTATATACGGCGTTCAGCGAGCACCCTTTTGAGATTAAGGTTGTACAGACATCGCGAAACTGCTTGATGTGGATTTGCGTGGACTCACGCAGGGCGTAAGAAAGAAAGAAACCCTTCTAGCAGAGCTGATTTTGTTTAAATTTTGTTTTGAGTAAATTGATTGAGCAATTTCTTTTGAATCTAAACGAATAAAAGTCAGTGGTTTGTAGATGTGTAATGAACGACTTGTTGAGGGACATTGCAAAATGCTTTATGAGCGCGGACGAAGATGTTAGGAGAGAATGACTATTTTTGCAGGGAAGCGTTTAAAATGCACGCAGATTTTGCGTGAAAATCGATATCTAAGTTGTAGTCGTCCGAAGATTAACTCTCGCACTATAAGCAGTCACGTTTTTAAGCTTATATACGCCCCGTTCAGAGGCTTTAAACGAAATAAAAATGTAATTCTATTGTTGAAAAGACGAATTTGGATGAACTCAACGTCACTGACTTACAGGACCGTTTCGAGCTGTCATCGAATAAAGCACTCAAACAAAACTAAGTTTTCTTTATTAGTGGGCTCACAATAGTAAAGTTCTTCAACTTAAAGTTGTAAGAGAGGAGGGAGATTATGTAATAGCATTGAGCAGAATAGCCTGCATGGTTTTACACAACGTCCCACAATCGTCGGATTTGATTCAGACGAATTAACACTTGCAAAGTTAAATTTGACGCCAGGTAAACGTGCAAATCGAATTATGTCTGTTCTGGGGTGTTAAATTTGTCTGACACCCTTACTCGCCATGGCCAGACTGACAGGGAAAAGTCAGTGTCAAGCAGTACAAAACAACATTCGAAATACGTGCTCATGCAGTTTAAACGTCGTAGCCCGGACACATTCAGAATAGAATGCACACTTTTATGGTATTTATAAATGTTGAGGATAGACGAGGGTTAACACACGGAATTAAATTCGACTACCGTAAAAGCGACGAAGCTAATACTTGAGTCAAATTCGCCTGTAGTAGATTCAAGACTTGTGCGACGCATTTAGTTGAGGTGAGGTACTCACAGACACGTCACGTTGCTTGGAAGCGAAGGGACTTCTGTCAAAGTACGATCCTTTCGAGAGCACTCTGCGTAAATAGCACAACCAGAGAAAAGTGGTTTGTGAACTTCACCGGCCTTCTTCACAGAACATGGCGAGAGAGCAGATGCTTTGGCGCCCAAACAGGCAAACGTGCAAACCAACAAAACTTTCAAAGCAATGTCCATCGTGATTCCGAGTGTGTGAAAGAGACCGCGCAAGGAACAGCGTGATGTGTTCTCACAGCATGACGGAACAGAAAACACTCGATACTCACGACATTCGAGACCTTTCAGCAAAGACATCCGTCTTTGGCGGCTATGACAACATTAGGCTTGTTGTGATATCCTGCATGCATCAAAGGATCCATGTTGATTAAGTGGATTCTATCTTTATAAACTCAGTGAAAGTCGGATAGTATTGTAAGTTTTGTTTTCCATCACACTGGGCAATTCAGTTGCAAGTAAGAGTATGTTGTTAATGTCATTCGCACTTCCGCCCCTTTTCATCTTGAATTTATATTTTCATTAAAGAGATCATTTCCTGATAAACGGGTTTAAAATCTCTTTATGTACAAAACGGGTATCACTCGGAAATCCCTTTATTCAGGTGGTGCATGGTGGTTGTCTGTGCCCTTTTAAAAATGGCCGCATGCTTGACATTTTTTCAAATGAAACCGAGATACTTGTTACAGATATTTGTGCTGTTTTCCAGCAGATGAAACCATAGGAAACCTCATCAGTATGTGATACGCGTAACAGCCAAACACCACAGGGTAGCTAATAGAAAACCTGCTAAGGTTTCTTTACTACGGCGGCTAAGCTGAAATTGCTGTGAACAACAGAACGCAGGTGAAAACCCTGTCCGCTAGTCCGGGACAACGAGACGGCTGTTTTCCCGTCTGATTTGTATGACTTTTACTGACAACTTGGTGCTAAGAATATAAACGATATGGGTTAGTGAACTGAATCATGGCTACAGCATGTGCCGGCTTGGGCTAGCTGCCAAGATTTTTGTTTCTTTTCAGCGCACTCTGTGTGATGGATAAAGTTCTGGAACTTTCACCACGGTCGTTATTTTGCTGTTTCCCAAAAATTTGATTTCCGTTTTTGCTGATTTAATCTAAGCCGGAATCGCCACTTATCCCCCGTCAATAAATGTGTTTTCTTGATAATCAAAGGATTTTTAACAATAGACAGAACTCTTGGAATGGATTAAAGCTACTTGCAAAAAAAACTAATAATAATAATAATAATAATAATAATAATAATAATAATGAGGTCACTCATTAGATCTACCTGTCTCTGTCACTGTCTTAGCCTTCATCGTTGTCTAGTGTCTCTTTCACTGTCTTAGCCTTTCGTTGTAGACCTAGTTTTTCTGTCTGTCTCTCCAGTCTGTGTTTTTTACTGTCTCTATTTCGGTCTCATTTAGTCTCTGTTTCTGCCTTTGGATCAATCGTTAGATCTGCCTGTCTCTGTCACTGTCTTAGCCTTTATCGTTGCCTAGTGTCTCTTTCACTGTCTTAGCCTTCGTTGTAGACCTAGTTTTTCTGTCTGTCTCTCCAGTCTGTGTTTTTGATGCATGTCCAATCACCACGGCTCGTAACGAGTCGTAAAGTGAATTGTCGACTCGTACGAGTCGTACAACTCGTCTAATGTATTCACGAGTCGTAAAAAAAGCCAGTCGATCCGTGAATCTCATTGACAATGTGTCCATTCGCACGAGTCGTACAACTCGTCTAATGTATTCACGAGTCGTAAAGAAAGCCAGTCGATCCGTGAATCTCATTGACGGTGTGTCCATTCGTACGAGTCGTACAACTCGTCTAATGTATTCACGAGTCATAAAAAAAGCCAGTCGATCCGTGAATCTCATTGACGGTGTGTCCATTCGTACGAGTCGTACAACTCGTTTAATGTATTTACGAGTCATAAAAAAAGCCAGTCGATCCGTGAATTTCATTGACGGTGTCTCCATTTGTACGCGAAATGTGCACAAAGAAATCTACTAAAAAAACCACGCGAAATGCACACAAAGAATTGTTTATTCCTCGTTCTACAAAAAGCACCGAGCGCAAAATGCACCCAAAAATTGTATTCCTCGTTCTACTAAAAACACAACGTAAAATGCACACAAAGATTCGGTGTGCATTCCTCCTACAAAAAGCACTGAGACAAATGCAAATAAGCGTACTAGATTCCTCATTCTACAAAAAAACCGAGCGAAATGTGCACAAAGAAGTGCATTCTTCCTTCTACTAAAAACACCATTCGAAATGCGGCACACAAAGAATTGTGCTCCTCGTTCTACAAAGAGGACTGAGCTAGAAGTTCACACAATTAGAAGTGCATTCCTCTTTCTACAAAAGCACTGACCGACATAGAAGCGTATTCCTCGTTCTACAAAAAACACCGCGCCAAATGCACACAAACAAGCATATTCCCCCATCTACAAAAAGCACTGCGCAAATTATGTGTTCCTCGTTCTTAAAACACCGACGCAAAGCACTTCATAAAATGCTGAAACAAGATTTGCATTGCTCCTTCTACAAAAAGCACTGAGCCAAATGCAAAGAAGAGTATTCCTCGTCAGTTCTACTAAAAAGCACCGCACAAAATTGTTCAAAGCACGCGCGCGTGTATTTTTGGTTTTCAAACTAAAAGCACAGTCACGTATTACAATGCACAAACAACAAAAAATGTGTCGTCCAAAAACATTTATTGATAACGAATAAACCTAAAAAATGCTACAACAAACATTCGAGAGTCAATTGAGTAAATAATTCTTCATTCATCTTTTCGCAACGGCGACATTCTTCCCGCAGCTACCTCGTTCAGTCTGCGCCCGATGTTACAGCATCGATCACTATTGTTGACGTTGGCTACCGTCCAGATATAACACCTTCTTATGCTGCAAGTCAAAATAAAAGCACTCTCTTCTTTTCGTGTCCAAGTTCCTTTCGATGAAATGAAGTTGTCTGGCTCTCTTTAAAGCTTTCTTCTCTTTTTCAGAGTTTATCGGCTCCCACTCTTGAGACGTCATAATCCATTTGTTTATCAGCGTTGGTTCGCAGCCATTCGACTTGACAGAGTCAAGGACACAGACTGAAACTTCTCGAAAAAACTCTAAGTGTCTCTAATGAATTCACGAATCGACTGGCTCTCTTTACGACTCGTGAATACATTAGACGAGTTGTACGATTCGTACGACTCGTACGACTTGACAGAGTCAAGGACACAGACTGAAACTTCTCGAAAAAACTCTAAGTGCCTCTAATGACATTCACGAATCGACTGGCTCTCTTTACGACTCGTGAATACATTAGACCACAGGCAGCCCACAAGATGATCGGTCAAGGTCTGATGACGTCACGGCCGATCGGTTATTAAGGATTTGTATGGGGAGATTTTCAAATCACATTTTATGCGTGAAAATAAAAAAAAATCTTTCTCCTGAAATTGGTCAGATAACATTACGAGTCCTTATTTACCGTTTAAGGTGACTTTCGAGGCGATTTGGCACCGATTTAGCGTTTTTTTGTGTGTGGTGATTGTGTATGTACTTAAAACACCACAAAAAAAATCGCTAAATCGGCGCCAAATCGCCTCGAAAGTCACCTTAAACGGTAAATAAGGACTCGTAATGTTATCTGACCAATTTCAGGAGAAATATTTTTTTATTTTCACGTATAAAATGTGATTTGAAAATCTCCCCATACAAATCCTTATTAACCGATCGGCCGTGACGTCATCAGACCTTGACCGATCAGGCGTGACTTAGTAACACCTTGTGGGCTGCCTGTGATTAGACGAGTTGTACGACTCGTACGACTTGACAGAGTCAAGGACACAGACTAAAACTTCTCGAAAAAACTCTAAATGTCTCTAATGACATTCACGAATCGACTGGCTCTCTTTACGACTCGTACGACTTGACAGAGTCAAGGACACAGCCTCAAACTTCTCGAAAAAACTCTAAATGTCTCTAATGAAATTCACGAATCGACTGGCTCTCTTTACGACTCGTGAATACATTAGACGAGTTGTACGACTCGTTCGACTTGACAGAGTCAAGGACACAGACTGAAACTTCTCGAAAAAACTCTAAGTGTCTCTATTGACATTCACAAATCGACTGGCTTTCTTTACGACTCGTGAATATATTAGACGAGTCTACGACTTGTACGAGTTGACAATTCACTTTTACGACTCGTTACAAGCCGTGGTATTGGACAACCAGTTGTCTCAGTCTCCCTAGGCTGTGTTTTTGTGTCTGCTGCTGTCCTTTCCTCCGCTTTGGTATCTGCTTTTGCCAGCTCTGTCTCCCTTTATCTGTTTGAGTATATGCCTTAATTTCAATTTTCAGACAATAAATGCCTGTTATTCTAAGTGCATGCAAACAAAAGGTTATTTGAAGATGATTGTTTTTAAACACGCCGGCTTTTAAAAACGTCGGCTTTTCACTCCCGGAATGGCCAACTTCATTTTTCTCGTTCTGTTCCTCATCAGAGATATATGGTTTTTGAGGCATTGTTCATACGATACCTGATAAAACTATCAACTCTCCCTACGGTATTTATACACATGTTCACATAAAAGAATCTGTCATTTTGAGCTTGGCAGTTAAAAATCAGGTTTCATTAGAAATCAATCAGTAGGTATCGCACTTCTAGTGAACAACTTGACGTTTATTTGTTGTCTTTAGTGCAAAAGCGAACGGTTTAATCACGACTTCATACTTTGCAAGAGAAACAAGCTCGTATAACCAATTTTCATCTAAATTATTTATATCCGTAACCCGCGCTGAAACAAATCTCTCGGCTGGTTTTGTCGTGACCGAAACCCGCTCGTGGACAGACGAATCTTTTCAGCATCTTCAAGTCAATTGCTCTCTGTTATTTTTCCTAGTGATGGCTTTGGCTCAGCGCTTAATCGTCGCGTTTCCAACTATTTTGTGCTTGTGTTTTCACGCCGGTAAGCAACTTCTTTCTGAAACAAGCCGTTATACTGGTTGGTGACTAATGACAGGTTGCTGTTCAGGTCCACAGAGTCCTAATGAATTGCCAGTTCTTCAAACATGTACAATCCCAGTAAGACGACCGAAAACGACTTTTTTAAAATGTTGTTTTTATGCATTATTAACTTATCAGTGGGATCCAAAACTAACATAAACAACTGATGCAGTACACTGGTCTTCATTTGGCGTCCTGTACAAGGTGTTGTCTTATACGAAGTGTGATATTGTTCGATAAGTCTTCCCGTCACGCTTCGCGCGACATCGAGAAACATCCTCAGAACATACTGTAGACATAAGGTTGGTTGTGATCGTCCGGGTTAGGGTAGTCTTCTGGGCCCGGTTTTTCGAAGGTCGATTAAGCTAATCCAAGATTAACGAAATTCTTTCTGTCGACCTCTCTGTCATTAAACAGCAAGGTTTTGTTCGAAGATGGATTAGAAAGCTTGTTCCAGCTTAAAACATTATCAAGAAAGTCGTTAGTGGACGAAAATTTCACGTTTTCAGGCTAAAAAAATGACAAGAAAGTTTAGACCTAATCCAGGATTAGCCTAATCTTGCTTCGAGAAACCGGGCCCTGGAAGACTGTTGTTGGTGACTGACTGTTTGACTCCCTGAGCCGAGGTCAGTCAACCGTCTTCCTGGAGACTACTTTAGCCCGGACGATCACAACCAACCTACTGTTCACGCTCCTGGGTTCAAACCATTTGCCATAATATAGGCATGTACAGATATTAGGGTCTAATGAATCAATGTGTTTCTTTAGTGCGTGGAGCCCCGGTTGACCAGATGCCCGAAGATGAAGCGCTCCCACCAAGTGCACTGATAGTGGTAAGCATAAGACTAGTAATGATTCCTTTCATTTATGAGGGAGTTTTGTATGAGTACGATGCCACAAAGAGAGTTCAGCTAGTGTCTATACTCTGCAAGCGGGTTAAGTTCTCCAAAATATTCATATAGAAAGAGTATTGGTGGCATAAAGAGAATTCATTGTTGGATCAGCTGCCTACCTTGCAAGCGATCGATCAGATGTTCCATACTGTGCCAGATGGTTTTATACGGTATTTCTATAATAATAATAATAATAATAATAATAATTATTATTATTATTATTATTATTATTATTATTATTATTATTATTATTGTTATTATTATTGTAATATTGTTGGAACCTTGTGATGTAGTTGTTAAGCATACAATAAGTGAACATTTTGACATTTTTCATTTAACAATCTTTAAGTCAAAATGCCCACTCCAGACTAAAACCAAATACTGGCATAATGACATAATGAGACAAAATGAATAACCCATTTCAGAGTAAAAAACTTGAAAACGATACCATTTGGAGCGGCGCATACCCATATGTCTTATACTGGGAGTACCCCAGGATCTAATGACCTATTCAGTCTATTCAGTGTTGATGTTCGCGTGTGTCCTTGTATTGTCCCGTATTCCATTTTATTATCTTCCTTTAAGAGATCCGCAATTGCATGTGAAGGTCAGAAAGCCTTTATTTCCTGCGACGATATCTACAGTGGAATCCAGATCGAATCCACGATGTACGGACGAAAAGATTCGTCGACCTGTGTCAACCCCAAAAAGCCCTCCTCCTCTTCATCCCTCTGTCAAGAACAAGAGCCAGACATCAGAACGCAGATCAGCGGCCTGTGCGAAAACGAGTACAAGTGCGAAGTCACAGCATCGGACGAGTTACTGGCCAAGGCAGGCACAGTGGTCTGCCCAACAGTGTACAAATATCTTCAGATTAATTATAGGTGAGTAATAGCTGCTGATAGAAATACGGCATTATTTATCTTAGTTATATCACTGCCAGGGCTAGGGCTAAATTAATTTAAGTTCGCCTGATGAGTCGAACGCCGAACTTAATTCAGCTGAACTCAACTGAAGCCGTTCTTGGCGGCTGCACTAGCCGTGAAGATCGACCAGCCGCTCCAAATACAATCAGTCGAACTTAATTGGGTCAAACGCCGAACTTCACATAAACTTAAATCGCTGAATCGAGTTCGGCTCATGTGAAGTACGGCGTTTGACCCGGGCCTTACTAACTACATTTATTACCATACACTTATAGCTACATTACTATCATTATCATTACTACTACTACTACTACTACTACTACTACTACTACTACTACTACTACTACTACTACTACTACTACTACTACTACTACTACTACTACTACTACTACTACTACTACTACTACTACTACTACTACTACTACTACTACTACTACTACTACTACTACTACTACTACTACTACTACTACTACTACTACTACTACTACTACTACTACTACTACTACTACTACTACTACTACTACTACTACTACTACTACTACTACTACTACTACTACTACTACTACTACTACTACTACTACTACTACTACTACTACTACTACTACTACTACTACTACTACTACTACTACTACTACTACTACTACTACTACTACTACTACTACTACTACTACTACTACTACTACTACTACTACTACTACTACTACTACTACTACTACTACTACTACTACTACTACTACTACTACTACTACTACTACTACTACTACTACTACTACTACTACTACTACTACTACTACTACTACTACTACTACTACTACTACTACTACTACTACTACTACTACTACTACTACTACTACTACTACTACTACTACTACTACTACTACTACTACTACTACTACTACTACTACTACTACTACTACTACTACTACTACTACTACTACTACTACTACTACTACTACTACTACTACTACTACTACTACTACTACTACTACTACTACTACTACTACTACTACTACTACTACTACTACTACTACTACTACTACTACTACTACTACTACTACTACTACTACTACTACTACTACTACTACTACTACTACTACTACTACTACTACTACTACTACTACTACTACTACTACTACTACTACTACTACTACTACTACTACTACTACTACTACTACTACTACTACTACTACTACTACTACTACTACTACTACTACTACTACTACTACTACTACTACTACTACTACTACTACTACTACTACTACTACTACTACTACTACTACTACTACTACTACTACTACTACTACTACTACTACTACTACTACTACTACTACTACTACTACTACTACTACTACTACTACTACTACTACTACTACTACTACTACTACTACTACTACTACTACTACTACTACTACTACTACTACTACTACTACTACTACTACTACTACTACTACTACTACTACTACTACTACTACTACTACTACTACTACTACTACTACTACTACTACTACTACTACTACTACTACTACTACTACTACTACTACTACTACTACTACTACTACTACTACTACTACTACTACTACTACTACTACTACTACTACTACTACTACTACTACTACTACTACTACTACTACTACTACTACTACTACTACTACTACTACTACTACTACTACTACTACTACTACTACTACTACTACTACTACTACTACTACTACTACTACTACTACTACTACTACTACTACTACTACTACTACTACTACTACTACTACTACTACTACTACTACTACTACTACTACTACTACTACTACTACTACTACTACTACTACTACTACTACTACTACTACTACTACTACTACTACTACTACTACTACTACTACTACTACTACTACTACTACTACTACTACTACTACTACTACTACTACTACTACTACTACTACTACTACTACTACTACTACTACTACTACTACTACTACTACTACTACTACTACTACTACTACTACTACTACTACTACTACTACTACTACTACTACTACTACTACTACTACTACTACTACTACTACTACTACTACTACTACTACTACTACTACTACTACTACTACTACTACTACTACTACTACTACTACTACTACTACTACTACTACTACTACTACTACTACTACTACTACTACTACTACTACTACTACTACTACTACTACTACTACTACTACTACTACTACTACTACTACTACTACTACTACTACTACTACTACTACTACTACTACTACTACTACTACTACTACTACTACTACTACTACTACTACTACTACTACTACTACTACTACTACTACTACTACTACTACTACTACTACTACTACTACTACTACTACTACTACTACTACTACTACTACTACTACTACTACTACTACTACTACTACTACTACTACTACTACTACTACTACTACTACTACTACTACTACTACTACTACTACTACTACTACTACTACTACTACTACTACTACTACTACTACTACTACTACTACTACTACTACTACTACTACTACTACTACTACTACTACTACTACTACTACTACTACTACTACTACTACTACTACTACTACTACTACTACTACTACTACTACTACTACTACTACTACTACTACTACTACTACTACTACTACTACTACTACTACTACTACTACTACTACTACTACTACTACTACTACTACTACTACTACTACTACTACTACTACTACTACTACTACTACTACTACTACTACTACTACTACTACTACTACTACTACTACTACTACTACTACTACTACTACTACTACTACTACTACTACTACTACTACTACTACTACTACTACTACTACTACTACTACTACTACTACTACTACTACTACTACTACTACTACTACTACTACTACTACTACTACTACTACTACTACTACTACTACTACTACTACTACTACTACTACTACTACTACTACTACTACTACTACTACTACTACTACTACTACTACTACTACTACTACTACTACTACTACTACTACTACTACTACTACTACTACTACTACTACTACTACTACTACTACTACTACTACTACTACTACTACTACTACTACTACTACTACTACTACTACTACTACTACTACTACTACTACTACTACTACTACTACTACTACTACTACTACTACTACTACTACTACTACTACTACTACTACTACTACTACTACTACTACTACTACTACTACTACTACTACTACTACTACTACTACTACTACTACTACTACTACTACTACTACTACTACTACTACTACTACTACTACTACTACTACTACTACTACTACTACTACTACTACTACTACTACTACTACTACTACTACTACTACTACTACTACTACTACTACTACTACTACTACTACTACTACTACTACTACTACTACTACTACTACTACTACTACTACTACTACTACTACTACTACTACTACTACTACTACTACTACTACTACTACTACTACTACTACTACTACTACTACTACTACTACTACTACTACTACTACTACTACTACTACTACTACTACTACTACTACTACTACTACTACTACTACTACTACTACTACTACTACTACTACTACTACTACTACTACTACTACTACTACTACTACTACTACTACTACTACTACTACTACTACTACTACTACTACTACTACTACTACTACTACTACTACTACTACTACTACTACTACTACTACTACTACTACTACTACTACTACTACTACTACTACTACTACTACTACTACTACTACTACTACTACTACTACTACTACTACTACTACTACTACTACTACTACTACTACTACTACTACTACTACTACTACTACTACTACTACTACTACTACTACTACTACTACTACTACTACTACTACTACTACTACTACTACTACTACTACTACTACTACTACTACTACTACTACTACTACTACTACTACTACTACTACTACTACTACTACTACTACTACTACTACTACTACTACTACTACTACTACTACTACTACTACTACTACTACTACTCTTGGTACTGCAGCTGCTGTTACTGTGCTACCATTACGAAATGTATAACTAAGCCCTGTGTCAGACGCCGCTCCTCGCATGCGCCGAACCTAATACAAATTAGCTCAAGCAATGTTTGTGCTCATTTGCATTAGGTTCGGCGCATGCGAGGAGCGGCGTCTGAACCGAGCCTTAGTACCCCCTCCATAGTTAATACAACTTACTAGCACTACTCTCGTCTCTTGTGTCCAGATGTATTCCTAAAGAATTCCTTCCCGCTGTTGAAGAACCGGATCCACAGAAGGACGAAAGTGTGTCAGAAGTCGAGGAACCCCATTTTGATAAACACGGCATTGTCTTTCAAGACGCGCAGGCATCGATGGATTCTTACACGTCCTCCAACCCTCTCCTCCCCCAAAACAAATCGCTGCCAGATTCAGAGACTCCCCTGGTGGAAGAAGTCAAGTCTTCAGACACGGCGGCGACAGAGTCAGGTGATGACGTCACTGAAACCTTTTTTGGAAACCCTGGGGGAGGTGGTGCGGTGAAGGAAATCCACGAGATTATCAAGAAGTCCCAGGTGGAGCCACGGCCGCAGGAGTCTGGTGACGGATTAGATGACCAAGACGAGTCGGGAACTGATGAGAATGACGTCACCTTTGACGGCACAGATTGAAAAGTAATCTTGAAGCAAATGGACGATGCGGTCAGTGAACTAGAACTCTGAGTAATTGAAGTAGTTCGTGTAATTTGCGCTACAATATATTGGTGTGCGTAGTACTGATTTTTTTTAAATTGCTGAGGTTAGTCCGTGTTTGTGCAGCGTGGGTGGTCAGTGCATTTTTGTACGTGTGATCGTGCTCAGTGCGTGTTTGTGCGTTGGTTCGCGCTCAGTGCGTGTTTGTGCATGGGTGGCTAGAAGGCAATGTATGTGAATATTAAATCCTTCGGGAATTATTGCATCTGCAAAAAAAAAAGGAAAGGGAGTTGATCATTAATTTCGTGCTCTGTTCATGATCACTTTTGAGACAAATGAGAAAATGAAATATGGTGAAGTGAACGTAAAACACGGAAAAAGTCCAAATACGCGACCAAGTTAGGTCATTAAATAACTTTGACAGTACCGTGTGCTCTGATTGCTTATTATAACGTGTTATAGCTTGTTATAACCGAGAATAAAGATATTGTAAGCGAGTTATATCGCTTGAAATGAATGCCTCATTTTAAAATGACTGGACGTACTTTTCTAGTCACCAAGAACCAAAGATGGCGGCCCAACATGAAAGTTGACAATTGAAAGTTGACGGTATTTTTCAAGGCAGGTTGGGAGATGTAGGACCTAAACGTTTGCGGTTTAAAGCTGTGTGTAACTAAAGTATTCAAAAAGCCATCCGTGAGTCGGCTGCGTCACATTTCTCTTTGTGCTTGGAGTTTATTTTATTTCTTAGTTTATCGGCGAATGATACAATTTAACGTTTACACTTAATTCACTCCACATTGGATCGGGAGTAGTGCCTTTCTACGTCAACGATTGTCTTTGAAATTTCCACATCTGTCAGCAGATCAAACAACATTAATTGGCTCGTTTTATCTGACAAAAAGTTTTTTATTGTTCCCGGGCTTCTTCAAATATAGGTTCATAATTTTAATTTTGTTTCACTTCCCAATATGAGTTCAGTTTTACTGTGCAATTGTTTAAGGCACGTTTCATTTAAAACTGTCCTATTTGTTGATATTCTGCCGTGTTCAAGTTAACACAGCTGTAACCACCGATAGTCGGAGTTTAAAGTAGTGAAACACAAATTGAACTCACTTAATCTGAAAGCAAGTTAACGCGGCGCAATTTTACTTAAAGAACAGAATGGTTTTCTTCAAAGCACTCCTGATCTTTGCTTTCCTTTTCGCGTTCGCCAAAGGGGAAACAAACCATACTCCTGATGAAGTGATCGGTGAGTATTTGGTATCGATGCAGGTAGCTTTATTTGGTTATTGAATCCTTTATGACCAACATATGAGTCCTTGTACTTCTAAATGAATATTGGCTTTGTTATTCCGGCTTCTTTAGCTCTTCTTGAGGACGAGATCAAGACATTTGACGAATCCAACATCAGGACAAAGCGAGAAGGTTAGTGCCAACGTTATCTTGCACAGGGAACTTCTTCGCTCCGGCATCCGCGGGGACAAAATTACGACTCTCTTAAGCGGACAGCTCCACTTACGGACGCCTTTACGAAACCTCGTTTAAACTCTGGCTCAGTCAAACTCTGTATTTACACAGTTTCGTATGCGGACATTTTGAGATACGGACTCTTTTTCTGCTTCCAAAGGGTGTCCGCTTGCGGGAGCTTCATTCGTATTTAGCTGTAGTCATACGTTGTTTTGTTTAACCTTTTCACTCCCATGCAAGCTCAGAATTATAGACATTTCCTCAACCATGAAACAAGAACAGTGACGAAACGAGAATTGATATCTCAATCAGCTTTTTATTTTAAGCAAGATACTACAATGCAGAATTCTCCACACTGTACAATACCTCTTGTGAGATAATGAAACGAGAAAATCGAAATTGATTACTTACCCCTGGGAGTGAAAGGATACAGTGTTTCATTTCAATGGTGTGTATTTTGTTTCCCTTAATAAATTGAATCTAAGGCCCTGTTTTTCATAAATATCAGTCCCAACTGAATTCGTTTTCATTCGTAAATGCAGCATTTTCGGTTAACCTCCAGTTTGGGTACCGTTTTCAAAGTCGACCATAAACGCATCGAAAAAAATTGGCTGCGTGGAATTTGCGTACGCAAAATAAAAGTTGTCATTAATCGTCTTAAAAACTAAAAATCTGCTGCATTTACTAAACTGTCGAACAGAGCCGTGATCGCAGTTACTCAATTAACGTGTCGCAATAATTTACCAGGTATGTATCGGTGAATACCACTAGGAAAAAAAAAAGAACATTCAAGACACAGAAATAAAGTTGGTGATTGATTGATTGATTGTTCAGTTCCAATATTTAGGGTGTGCCTTTTACCACTATACCTACTTCTGAATCTTTTTAGACAATCTGCTACCCTTGAATGAAAAATACTATACTGATTAGGCACAGTTTGAATGGAAATAAGTCGTGGCGTGGTAACGGCCTGAAGCATAGAATGCATCCGGCGTGAGGTTGATGTGGAGCTACTGAAGGTCGTAATGAATTTGAACTTTGTCTAATATCCCTTCGTCAGAGTTCTGAGTTGCTCTTTACTCAGTTTACTAAACTGGCGTTCGCGTAGGCGTTACTCAGCGGAGACAAAGGTCAGAATAATTTAAGTATATCAGTATTCTGAATAACATTAGGAACTATAGAAGAAAACTTGTCAACGTCATTATTTTGTAGATTCAGCAGCATATTCAGTATTTTGATTGGATTGATTGATTAATTTGTTTATTAATTTATTCGTTTATTTATTTATTAATTTATTTATTTATTTCGAGTAAGCAAAAGTCGTTTTGGACTTTACATTTGTCTTGGTAACTCTTTTTTTCCTTTGTGGCTCTACAGCATGTGATGACAAAAGTCAGTACTGTGGTGCATACAAGGATTACTGCAATAATAAAGTCTACAAGGTCTATCTGCAGAAGAACTGCCAAAAGACGTGTGACTTCTGCCCCAAACCGGGTTTGTATTCCACACATTTTAAACTGAGGTTTTCCACTACAATCTCGAGTATCAAGTCGAAACAAATCTTGTGCCTAGCTAGCCGATTAGGTGTTTGTGATAGTGAATGTTTCCCTACTTCCTGGAGGGTGTATCAACTTAACAGGAGAACAAAATGTTCCTACCAAACTCTTGTTTTTCAATAATTCAGTAAGAAAACGAACATTTAAAACGTCAACTTTATCCTTGCGGCCTTCGAGGCTGCACATGATTATCTTACTCAGTCAAACAAGGAAATTGAATTAAGTCACAGAAATAATATTGCTTAATTCTTGTTCTGGCACGGAGTTTGTTTGCGCAATACTCGATTTTACAGCGAAAAATGTATTTTATTGAGCTCCAGTTACACTTTGATAACAAACTCTAAACTGTTGGTCTCAAGTGTGATTGCCCCGAGTGAGGGAAGCCATTAGAACTACATATAGCCGCTGTGGGTGATTGACGTATCGAATGCCTGGGCGTGTCCCGTTAGAGCTCTAAACTGTTTCCTGTTTCTTCCCTTGCGGTCAGATAACTGAATGATTGGTGCGCCCAGGGTGACTTGGGGAGAAGTCAGAGTGCCTCGAGTTCCCACTAGGACAAATTTTCTCGCCCCATTAACGGGGCCTACATCAATCCAAGCTAAAAGCTTTGAATAAGAAACAGCAAATATATTCAGTAGTGTTCTGTATATTGTGTTGCCATATCATGTACAGAACGGTTTGATTATTGTCAAAAAAATTGGGTGATTGCTTTGACTTTGCGTTTGCTACTCTTCTGGATTGGCCTAAGCAAGTTTCGCAGCGTTGTTGGCCAATCAGGAACAAAAGCAAAACCGGATTGCGATCTGACCACCCTGCTACATTGTCTTCTAGTAGCATGGTTGTATGGCCCGCCATTCGTAAAAAAATTCCGATATTCATTACGTTCCGAAATAACCAATTTCCAGGTTGTAAGTGTTTCCTTTGTGATTGACACTGTAATTACTGCAATTGGTTTTTGTTTTGGGAAGTCAGTTGAGAACCGCTCTGAACGTCTAACGTATAGTGTGTCGGCTTCTTACTTTCAGAATGTTTCGATAAAGTCGGTTACTGCGGTCAAATCAAGAACCGATGTAAAGAAGGGAGTTTGGTGGCAACAATGAAGTACTATTGTGCTAGGACATGTGGTTACTGCACACCAGGTAAGTTCAGTTTAGTTAGCAATTTACACCACGGAGGGACGTTCCTTTGAACAGGGTATGGTTTTCAAGGTTCTCTACCTTAAACACAAACAGGGCAATTAACAATTAACGTCTTGAACAGGGTCGTCTTTTCTTCGTGTCTCATTCAAGGCGTCAGCCTGCACCCCTCTACGAGGGGGGGGGGGGGGGGGGGGGGGCGGGGGCGGGGGCGGGGGGGGGTGGAAGTTGGACTTGCACGAGCGAACGCGTTCAGGGAGGGGCCCCGGTCCACCTTCCTCCCCCTCCCCTTTCCCCTGAGGGCCATGTTGCGCAGGCTACTCCTCTACGTACACCTCAATCAAATACACACGAGGGGGCCTCAGGGGAGGGGGGGGGGGATTTACAAGGCTCAATGGTTTGCGAAGCAGAAGTAAAGGTAGTGCGCGTACATTATGTGAAAATTCTGCGTACGGTTAAGTAAATGTGATAATTCGAGTTAAGAAAAGATTATATTTCCCTTTTAAATCAGTTACTTGATTTGTTTTTGATATTAAAGGGACTGTTCCACCGTTCAAATCCAAGATGACTGACGCGTCTTGCTTAAATAAAGCTCTACCGGGGAGACAAACTTTATTGGATGTAGATTTCTGATTTCTGATTTAGTATTTTGGAAGCGACATCCTTTCCGAGTTGTTTCAGTTCAGCGGTGCCGGTAAAAGCAGCTCAGTTTGTTTATACAAGGCATGTATTCCCAGCTTGCAGCTGGCGCATATGGGGCTGTGACATTATTGGCGGTTTGCTGCCTCCGTTCACAACGACTTTCATAATATCATGCGCTGAGTAGCAACTAATACGACATTTTACTGCCTGTATAAACGGTTTTTTCTTTTTCAAATAAATCTATCTGATGAGCTTGGTTTTGTTTCTGGATAATTATGTATGACCAAGGAAGTAGGTCTTCACGCTTCCCGCGCATGAAACAGAAAGTTTATTTCGATACTTTAATTCTGATGATGTTAATATTTTTACTTCCATCAGTTGTTCCCACTACGCCTGTTCCAACAACACCTCGTACCGAGCAGCCAATTGACCCAGGTGAGATGGATTAGTATTCAGGACGCGACGTATGCCATTTATACACGAGCCCCGGGTTGCATCTCATTCGAGGCGAATTGATCCATCCTGGATCAGCCTTAGTCTCCTCGCAGCCGTTTTTGTGGTCGCAACACCTTGTGCCCGCGACCACAAAAAGACTCTGTCCGTTTGAATATGGTGGACTGACGCCAATTTGCCGTGATTCTGTCCGCCATCCTGTCCCCATTCTTTCAAATGATTCCTGTACTAGGTTGCTGTTGAGTGCCGAGAGTTTTAAATATTTTAGTTTCAATGTTATAAAAAGTCTAAAAATGACACAAATGCCTGCTGATGTTTACTAAGGTTCTGTGGAATGCGGAGTCAGGCCCAGCCACACCAGAATTGTAGGGGGTACTATTGCTAAGCCGGGAAGCTGGCCTTGGCAAGTCAGCATTGATTACACAGGCGCCAAAGGAAAGCACTGGTGCGGAGGTTCTATTGTAGCTCCCAACTGGATTGTGACCGCTGCCCACTGTTTTGCCTACAGCACTGAAAGTGATAAGTACACCGTTGTAGCTGGTAAGTTTTTACTTGGCCTCTATGTAAATGCTTCATTCTGCGCTCTTATTTGATTTAGGACGGCCATCTTGAGTTTTAAAGCCGTTTTCTACAACGTTCACGCATGAGTGCTCGCTAAACAATTCTCATATTGAAGGTTGTGGTCCGTCAAGCTTGGATGCGCGCGCAACCTTGAGAAAATGGTCTATTCACTTCAGAATTCAAGTGGTCCTGTTTACTATGCCAGGAAGTCTAAAACTAGTCTCTGTATTTACGCAGGTGAACATGATTTGAACGGAGTAGAAGGCTTCGAGCAGAGGCCGCAGATAGAGAAGATTATCAATCATCCTCAGTACAGTTCGTACAACAATCACGATTATGACGTGGCGCTTATCAAGGTCAAGACTCCGTTCACGTATAACTTACGTGTTTGCCCTGTGTGTCTGCCCAAGTTCGACTTCGAGGAGGGAACCACGTGTTACGTCAGCGGATGGGGACACACTAAGGAGGGAGGGGACGTGCCCCAGGTAAGATGAGTGCCCGGGTGGTAACAGCCAGCGATCTAAACAATAAGCGGACCAGTGTTTTAGAGATAACCAGCGGTCTTATACCCTGAGGCAGGGTAGCGGTCTTACCGGGCCAGAAACCTAATCGACTAACGATCTTATCGGTCCAGAAGTATGATTAAGGGACCCAGTTGTTCAAAACTCGATTAGGATAATCCTGGATTGGGTCTAAACTTTTATGGCATTTTAGGCATGAAACGAGAAACTTGCACTCACAATACGAGTTACTCGATATGTTTTGAGCTAGAACAAGAATTGTAGTTAGTCTTCGATCAAAATTCTACAGTATGTTGGCCACTAGGCCGACAGAAAGAATTTGGTTGATCCTGGATTAGCTTAATCGAGTTTTAAACAACCAGGCGAAGGTCCAAATAGACTGGCGATATCCAGCAAAGTAACCAGGCCTGCAGTCTGATCAATCAGCGGTCTAAACGGTCCGCACTAATGATCCTAGAGAGATTTCCTGCGATCTAAGTCGGTCAACGGTTTAATCAACCAACCTAGCTTAACGCACTAGCGTAGCTCAGACCTCTGGCGTTCTAACTGAATACACTATGCTCACTCGACAGACATCACCATTGCAAAGTGTCTTTTTTTTCGGTCATTTCTGAATTTTAGTTCAAACGTGCTAGATAGTGATTGGCTTGGCTTGGCTTGCTGTAGCTGTAGTAATTGTTGTTATAGACGAGGTCTCATTCCCTAGCAGCCTTTTCAGTTGAATCTATAAGAACCAAACTGACCTCTGTGCTGAGATTTATTTCGTCCCCGAAGGTTCTTGTACGTCCCAAGCATCCTCATAAATCAGAGACCACACTACCAGTTTACGTGGTCATCCGGCCACGATTTTATCGAGTATCCAAAATTTCAAACACGACATTTTGTTTTTCATACCTGTTGCAGTTTCTTCATCAAGCTAAAGTCCCTCTGGTTTCACGCGAAACGTGCGAGGCAGGTTACTCCGACTTGGGCTACAAAATTACCAGGAGGATGCGATGCGCAGGATTCGCCGAGGGAGGAATCGACGCATGTCAAGGAGACAGCGGAGGACCGCTGGTCTGTGAAAAGAGTCATAAGTGGTACCTGATGGGAGACATTAGCTGGGGGGTGGGGTGCGCACGGAAAGGTCGCTACGGCGTCTACGGAGATCTGGTTGGCCTGAAGTACTGGGTCCAGGAAACTATCAACAAGAATTGATTATACCGCTGCTGTAAATTACGTGCAATTAAATATTTGCCACGAATTCACGGGGTTCCTTTATAATTAGAGAGATACGTTTATTCCTACCATGGCTGTATTTTAAAACCAAGAGGCTTTTCTAAATCGGACCTATAAGCATGACAACAGCATCGCCAAAATTCGTTTCCCCGATTTTCAACTCATATACGCACAATAATGAGCTTTTTAGTGTGCGTATTGGTCAAAAGGAAACATGAGGGAAACGATATTTGTGCGCTGTTTTGCAGCCTGTATTTCGCTGTATTGCAAAAAGTCTCCTTATGGCCCTGGTAACAGGAGCGATAACTGCTTCCACAGTCACGTTGGGAGCAGGAGCGGTAACTGCTCCCACACTAACGTTGGGAGCAGAATCGGTCCCCTGCTCCTGTCCCTGTTCCTCCTGCTTCTGCTCCTGCAGAGATCTCGCTCACCGTGAAATTTATCAAGTAAGTACCCAGGGAATTCCATCAGAGTAGCGATTTAGGTATCAAGTAACAATCAGGGGGACACAGTGTCTAAGGCATTAGGTTACAACCAAGGATGTCGCGCGTCTTGAAGTACTGCGCAATATAGTGAAAAGCGGCCAAACAGATTTATTACAATGTGTGTTTGCTAGTTATTACAAAATGCGTAGATCAACGGTTATTACAAAATGCCACAACCCTTATTACAACATGCGTAGTTTGTTCTTATTACAAAACGCGTACGTTATTACAAATTGCCGCAACTGTTATTACAAAATGTGTAAGTTGTTACAAAATACGTCATTTTTACAAAATGCCGCAGAACACACATGAAATTTTCAGGAAATATTTCCGGGACAATAAAAACGGTTTTGATATATAATATTAGGTATTTTATTCAGTGGGTCGCGAGCAATTCTTCGACTAAAAATCACACTTTTCGAGTTAAGGGGCCTCAAGTTTTACATGGATTTCCTGCTATACCTCATCAACGGCTCGAATTAAATGAGGCAAACGCATTGCAAAACGTCTTCTTATAACCCCACAAAGGGTTCCTGAACGTTTTGACTTTACGGAACCCTTCCTGGGACTATAAGAAGACTCTTTGCAATACATTTCCTTTATCTATCTTCATCTGTTGGCGAGATATAGCAGAAAAACCGCTTAAAACTTCGAAAGGTGTGATGTTTTTAATTAGTCCATGAATTGCTCTAATTTGCTCAAATTTCTCGCGACCTGCTGGGTAAAATCTTACAAAAATTATATAACAACCGTCCGCATAGAACCAGAAACGTTTTCTGAAAGTTTCATGCGATTCTGAGATGGTTGAAAAATGACCGTATTTTGACAAAATACTAAAGGCTGGTTCACACGGTAAAGCAAGCGGAAACGCAAGCGCAAGAGAATGAAAACTTTTCCATTCTCTTGCACTTGCGTCTACGCTTGCTTTACAAATTTTATCGTGTGAACCGGTCGCTTGCGCTTGCGCTTGCTTTACTCGTGTGAACCAGGCTTAAGGCATTATTCAGTATTTTGTCAAAATCCGGTCATTTTTCGACCATCTCAGAATCGCATCAAACTTTCAGGAAATGTTCCTGGGACTATGCGGACGGTTTTTGCATAGTTTTTGTAAACTTTAGGCCTGCGCGTCGTGAGAAATTAGAGCAAATCATCGACTAATTAAAATATCACACCTTTCAAAGTTTTAAGTGGTTTTGCTGCTATATCTCGCCAACGGATGAAGATACATAAAGCAAATGTATTGCAGAAAGTCTTCTTATAGTCCCAGGAAGATTTCCTAAAAGTTTCAAGAGTTTTCAAGTTTTGGCCAAAATCGGCAAAAAACCTGTGCTATAGCCTTAGTAATTTGTCAAAATCCGGTCATTTTTCGACCATCTCAGAATCGCATCAAACTTTCAGGAAATGTTCCTGGGACTATGCGGACGGTTTTTGCATAGTTTTTGTAAACTTTAGGCCTGCGCGTCGTGAGAAATTAGAGCAAATCATCGACTAATTAAAATATCACACCTTTCAAAGTTTTAAGTGGTTTTGCTGCTATATCTCGCCAACGGATGAAGATACATAAAGCAAATGTATTGCAGAAAGTCTTCTTATAGTCCCAGGAAGATTTCCTAAAAGTTTCAAGAGTTTTCAAGTTTTGGCCAAAATCGGCAAAAAACCTGTGCTATAGCCTTAGTAATTTGTCAAAATCCGGTCATTTTTCGACCATCTCAGAATCGCATCAAACGTTCAGGAAATGTTCCTGGGACTATGCCGACGGTTTTTGCATAGTTTTTGTAAACTTTAGGCCTGCGCGTCGTGAGAAATTAGAGCAAATCATCGACTAATTAAAATATCACACCTTTCAAAGTTTTGAGCGGTTTTGCTGCTATATCTCGCCAACGGATGAAGATACATAAAGCAAATGTATTGCAGAAAGTCTTCTTATAGTCCCAGGAAGGTTTCCTAAAAGTTTCAAGAGTTTTCAATTTTTGGCCAAAATCGGCAAAAAACCCTGTGCTATAGCCTTAGTATTTTGTCAAAATCCGGTCATTTTTCGACCATCTCAGAATTGCATGAAACTTTCAGGGAAAGTTTCTGGGACTAAGCCGACGGTTTTTGCATAGTTTTTGTAAACTTTAGGCCTGCGCGTCGTGAGAAATTAGGGCAAATCATCGACTAATTAAAATATCACACCTTTCAAAGTTTTAAGCGGTTTTGCTGCTATATCTCGCAAACGGATGAAGATACATAAAGCAAATGTATTGCAGAAAGTCTTCTTATAGTCCCAGGAAGGTTTCCTAAAAGTTTCAAGAGTTTTCAATTTTTGGCCAAAATCGGCAAAAAACCCTGTGCTATAGCCTTAGTATTTTGTCAAAATCCGGTCATTTTTCGACCATCTCAGAATTGCATGAAACTTTCAGGGAAAGTTCCTGGGACTAAGCCGACGGTTTTTGCATAGTTTTTGTAAACTTTAGGCCTGCGCGTCGTGAGAAATTAGAGCAAATCATCGACTAATTAAAATATCACACCTTTCAAAGTTTTGAGCGGTTTTGCTGCTATATCTCGCCAACGGATGAAGATACATAAAGCAAATGTATTGCAGAAAGTCTTCTTATAGTCCCAGGAAGGTTTCCTAAAAGTTTCAAGAGTTTTCAATTTTTGGCCAAAATCGGCAAAAAACCCTGTGCTATAGCCTTAGTATTTTGTCAAAATCCGGTCATTTTTCGACCATCTCAGAATTGCATGAAACTTTCAGGAAAAGTTCCTGGGACTAAGCCGACGGTTTTTGCATAGATTTTGTAAACTTTAGGCCTGCGCGTCGTGAGAAATTAGGGCAAATCATCGACTAATTAAAATATCACACCTTTCAAAGTTTTGAGCGGTTTTGCTGCTATATCTCGCAAACGGATGAAGATACATAAAGCAAATGTATTGCAGAAAGTCTTCTTATAGTCCCAGGAAGGTTTCCTAAAAGTTTCAAGAGTTTTCAATTTTTGGCCAAAATCGTCAAAAAACCCTGTGCTATAGCCTTAGTATTTTGTCAAAATCCGGTCATTTTTCGACCATCTCAGAATTGCATGAAACTTTCAGGGAAAGTTCCTGGGACTAAGCCGACGGTTTTTGCATAGTTTTTGTAAACTTTAGGCCTGCGCGTCGTGAGAAATTAGAGCAAATCATCGACTAATTAAAATATCACACCTTTCAAAGTTTTGAGCGGTTTTGCTGCTATATCTCGCCAACGGATGAAGATACATAAAGCAAATGTATTGCAGAAAGTCTTCTTATAGTCCCAGGAAGGTTTCCTAAAAGTTTCAAGAGTTTTCAATTTTTGGCCAAAATCGGCAAAAAACCCTGTGCTATAGCCTTAGTATTTTGTCAAAATCCGGTCATTTTTCGACCATCTCAGAATTGCATGAAACTTTCAGGGAAAGTTCCTGGGACTAAGCCGACGGTTTTTGCATAGTTTTTGTAAACTTTAGGCCTGCGCGTCGTGAGAGATTAGAGCAAATCATCGACTAATTAAAACATGACACCTTTCAAAGTTTTAAGCGGTTTTGCTGCTATATCTCGCAAACGGATGAAGATACATAAAGCAAATGTATTGCAGAAAGTCTTCTTATAGTCCCAGGAAGATTTCCTAAAAGTTTCAAGAGTTTTCAATTTTTGGCCAAAATCGGCAAAAAACCCTGTGGTATAGCCTTAGTATTTTGTCAAAATCCGGTCATTTTTCGACCATCTCAGAATCGCATCAAACGTTCAGGAAATGTTCCTGGGACTAAGCCGACGGTTTTTGCATAGTTTTTGTAAACTTTAGGCCTGCGCGTCGTGAGAAATTAGAGCAAGTTATCGACTAATTAAAACATCGCACCTTTCAAAGTTTTAAGCGGTTTTGTTGCTACATCTCGCCAAGGGATGAAAATACATAAAGCAAATGTATTGCAGAAAGTCTTCTTATAGTCCCAGGAAGGTTTCCTAAAAGTTTCAAGAGTTTCCAAATTTTGGCCAAAATCGCCAGAAAACCCTGTGCTATAGCCTTAGTATTTTGTCAAAATCCGGTCATTTTTCGACCATCTCAGAATCGCATCAAACGTTCAGGAAATGTTCCTGGGACTATGCCGACAGTTTTTGCATAGTTTTTGTAAACTTTAGGCCTGCGCGTCGTGAGAAATTAGGGCAAATCATCGACTAATTAAAATATCACACCTTTCAAAGTTTTAAGCGGTTTTGCTGCTATATCTCGCCAACGGATGAAGATACATAAAGCAAATGTATTGCAGAAAGTCTTTTTATAGTCCCAGGAAGGTTTCCTAAAAGTTTCAAGAGTTTTCAATTTTTGGCCAAAATCGTCAAAAAACCCTGTGCTATAGCCTTAGTATTTTGTCAAAATCCGGTCATTTTTCGACCATCTCAGAATTGCATGAAACTTTCAGGGAAAGTTCCTGGGACTAAGCCGACGGTTTTTGCATAGTTTTTGTAAACTTTAGGCCTGCGCGTCGTGAGAAATTAGAGCAAATCATCGACTAATTAAAACATGACACCTTTCAAAGTTTTAAGCGGTTTTGCTGCTATATCTTGCAAACGGCTGAAGATACATAAAGCAAATGTATTGCAGAAAGTCTTCTTATAGTCCCAGGAAGATTTCCTAAAAGTTTCCAGAGTTTCCAATTTTTGGCCAAAATCGCAAGAAAACCCTGTGCTATAGCCTTAGTATTTTGTCAAAATCCGGTCATTTTTCGACCATCTCAGAATCGCATCAAACGTTCAGGAAATGTTCCTGGGACTAAGCCGACGGTTTTTGCATAGTTTTTGTAAACTTTAGGCCTGCGCGTCGTGAGAAATTAGAGCAAATCATCGACTAATTAAAACATGACACCTTTCAAAGTTTTGAGCGGTTTTGCTGCTATATCTCGCCAACGGATGAAGATACATAAAGCAAATGTATTGCAGAAAGTCTTCTTATAGTCCCAGGAAGGTTTCCTAAAAGTTTCAAGAGTTTTCAATTTTTGGCCAAAATCGTCAAAAAACCCTGTGCTATAGCCTTAGTATTTTGTCAAAATCCGGTCATTTTTCGACCATCTCAGAATCGCATCAAACGTTCAGGAAATGTTCCTGGGACTATGCTGACGGTTTTTGCATAGTTTTTGTAAACTTTAGGCCTGCGCGTCGTGAGTAATTAGAGCAAATCATCCACTAATTAAAATATCACACCTTTCAAAGTTTTAAGCGGTTTTGCTGCTATATCTCGCCAACGGATGAAGATACATAAAGCAAATGTATTGCAGAAAGTCTTCTTATAGTCCCAGGAACATTTCCTAAAAGTTTCAAGAGTTTTCAATTTTTGGCCAAAATCGCCAGAAAACCCTGTGCTATAGCCTTAGTATTTTGTCAAAATCCGGTCATTTTTCGACCATCTCAGAATCGCATCAAACGTTCAGGAAATGTTCCTGGGATTATGCAGACAGTTTTTGCATAGTTTTTGTAAACTTTAGGCCTGCGCGTCGTGAGAAATTAGAGCAAATCATCGACTAATTAAAACATGACACCTTTCAAAGTTTTAAGCGGTTTTGCTGCTATATCTCGCAAACGACTGAAGATACATAAAGCAAATGTATTACAGAAAGTCTTCTTATAGTCCCAGGAAGGTTTCCTAAAAGTTTCAAGAGTTTTCAATTTTTGCCCAAAATCGGCAAAAAACCCTGTGCTATAGCCTTAGTATTTTGTCAAAATCCGGTCATTTTTCGACCATCTAAGAATTGCATGAAACTTTCAGGAAAAGTTCCTGGGACTAAGCCGACGGTTTTTGCATAGTTTTTGTAAACTTTAAGCCTGCGCGTCGTGAGAAATTAGAGCAAATCATCGACTAATTAAAATATCACACCTTTCAAAGTTTTGAGCGGTTTTGCTGCTATATCTCGCCAACGGATGAAGATACATAAAGCAAATGTATTGCAGAAAGTCTTTTTATAGTCCCAGGAAGGTTTCCTAAAAGTTTCAAGAGTTTTCAATTTTTGGCCAAAATCGGCAAAAAACCCTGTGCTATAGCCTTAGTATTTTGTCAAAATCCGGTCATTTTTCGACCATCTCAGAATTGCATGAAACTTTCAGGAAAAGTTCCTGGGACTAAGCCGACGGTTTTTGCATAGTTTTTGTAAACTTTAGGCCTGCGCGTCGTGAGAAATTAGAGCAAATCATCGACTAATTAAAACATGACACCTTTCAAAGTTTTGAGCGGTTTTGCTGCTATATCTCGCCAACGGATGAAGATACATAAAGCAAATGTATTGCAGAAAGTCTTCTTATAGTCCCAGGAAGGTTTCCTAAAAGTTTCAAGAGTTTTCAATTTTTGGCCAAAATCGTCAAAAAACCCTGTGCTATAGCCTTAGTATTTTGTCAAAATCCGGTCATTTTTCGACCATCTAAGAATTGCATGAAACTTTCAGGAAAAGTTCCTGGGACTAAGCCGACGGTTTTTGCATAGTTTTTGTAAACTTTAGGCCTGCGCGTCGTGAGAAATTAGGGCAAATCATCGACTAATTAAAATATCACACCTTTCAAAGTTTTAAGCGGTTTTGCTGCTATATCTCGCCAACGGATGAAGATACATAAAGCAAATGTATTGCAGAAAGTCTTTTTATAGTCCCAGGAAGGTTTCCTAAAAGTTTCAAGAGTTTTCAATTTTTGGCCAAAATCGTCAAAAAACCCTGTGCTATAGCCTTAGTATTTTGTCAAAATCCGGTCATTTTTCGACCATCTCAGAATTGCATGAAACTTTCAGGGAAAGTTCCTGGGACTAAGCCGACGGTTTTTGCATAGTTTTTGTAAACTTTAGGCCTGCGCGTCGTGAGAAATTAGAGCAAATCATCGACTAATTAAAACATGACACCTTTCAAAGTTTTAAGCGGTTTTGCTGCTATATCTTGCAAACGGCTGAAGATACATTAAGCAAATGTATTGCAGAAAGTCTTCTTATAGTCCCAGGAAGATTTCCTAAAAGTTTCAAGAGTTTCCAATTTTTGGCCAAAATCGCAAGAAAACCCTGTGCTATAGCCTTAGTATTTTGTCAAAATCCGGTCATTTTTCGACCATCTCAGAATCGCATCAAACGTTCAAGAAATGTTCCTGGGACTATGCCGACGGTTTTTGCATAGTTTTTGTAAACTTTAGGCCTGCGCGTCGTGAGAAATTAGAGCAAATCATCGACTAATTAAAACATGACACCTTTCAAAGTTTTAAGCGGTTTTGCTGCTATATCTTGCAAACGGCTGAAGATACATTAAGCAAATGTATTGCAGAAAGTCTTCTTATAGTCCCAGGAAGATTTCCTAAAAGTTTCAAGAGTTTCCAATTTTTGGCCAAAATCGCAAGAAAACCCTGTGCTTTAGCCTTAGTATTTTGTCAAAATCCGGTCATTTTTCGACCATCTCAGAATCGCATCAAACGTTCAAGAAATGTTCCTGGGACTATGCCGACGGTTTTTGCATAGTTTTTGTAAACTTTAGGCCTGCGTGTCGTGAGAAATTATAGCAAATCATCGACTAATTAAAATATCACACCTTTCAAAGTTTTAAGCGGTTTTGCTGCTATATGTTGCCAACGGATGAAGATACATAAAGCAAATGTATTGCAGAAAGTCTTTTTATAGTCCCAGGAAGGTTTCCTAAAAGTTTCAAGAGTTTTCAATTTTTGGCCAAAATCGGCAAAAAACCCTGTGCTATAGCCTTAGTATTTTGTCAAAATCCGGTCATTTTTCGACCATCTCAGAATCGCATCAAACGTTCAAGAAATGTTCCTGGGACTATGCTGACGGTTTTTTCATAGTTTTTGTAAACTTTAGGCCTGCGCGTCGTGAGAAATTAGAGCAAATCATCGACTAATTAAAATATCACACCTTTCAAAGTTTTAAGCGGTTTTGCTGCTATATCTCGCCAACGGATGAAGATACATAAAGCAAATGTATTGCAGAAAGTCTTCTTATAGTCCCAGGAAGATTTCCTAAAAGTTTCAAGAGTTTCCAATTTTTGGCCAAAATCGCAAGAAAACCCTGTGCTATAGCCTTAGTATTTTGTCAAAATCCGGTCATTTTTCGACCATCTCAGAATCGCATCAAACGTTCAGGAAATGTTCCTGGGATTATGCAGGCAGTTTTTGCATAGTTTTTGTAAACTTTAGGCCTGCGCGTCGTGAGAAATTAGAGCAAATCATCGACTAATTAAAACATGACACCTTTCAAAGTTTTAAGCGGTTTTGCTGCTATATCTCGCAAACGACTGAAGATACATAAAGCAAATGTATTGCAGAAAGTCTTCTTATAGTCCCAGGAAGGTTTCCTAAAAGTTTCAAGAGTTTTCAATTTTTGGCCAGAATCTTCAAAAAACCCTGTGCTATAGCCTTAGTATTTTGTCAAAACCCGGTCATTTTTTGACCATCTCAGAATCGCATCAAACGTTCAGGAAATGTTCCTGGGACTATGCTGACGGTTTTTGCATGGTTTTTGTAAACTTTAGGCCTGCGCGTCGTGAGAAATTAGAGCAAATCATCGACTAATTAAAAGATCACACCTTTCAAAGTTTTAAGCGGTTTTGCTGCTATTTCTCACCAAGGATGAAGGTACATAAAGCAAATGTATTGCAGAAAGTCTTTTTATAGTCCCAGGAAGGTTTCCTAAAAGTTTCAAGAGTTTCCAATTTTTGGCCAAAATCGGCAAAAAACCCTGTGATTAATAGCCCAGGGTTTTTTCTCCAAAATAGCCAATTTTGGTCAAAAATTGAAAATTCTTGAAACTTTTAGGAAACCTTCCTGGGACAATAAGAAGACTTTTTGCAATACATTTGCTTTATCTATCTCCATGCGTTGGCGAGATATAGCAGGAAAACCGCTTAAAACTTCGAAAGGTGTGATGTTTTAATTAGTCCATGATTTGCTCGAATTTCTTGCGATCCGCTGGATAAAATCTTACGAAAACTATATAACAACCGTCTGCATAGACCCAGGAACGTTTTCTGAAAGTTTCATGCGATTCTGAGATGGTCGAAAAAGGACCGTATTTTGACAAAATACTAAGGCTATAGCCGAGGGTTTTTTCTCCAAACTGGCCAATTTTGGCCAAAAACTGAAGTCTTCAAACTTTTAGGAAACCTTCCTGGGTCTATAAGAAGACTTTTTGTAATACATTTCCTTTAGCTATCTTCATCCGTTGGCGAGATATAGGAGGAATATCGCTTAAAACTTCGGAAGGTGTGATGTTTTAATAATTAGTCCATGATTTGGTCGAATTTCTCGCGACCCGCTGGATAAAATCTTACAAAAATTATATAACAACCGTCCGCATAGTCCCAGGAACGTTTCCCGAAAGTTTGATGCGATTCTGAGATGGTCGAAAAATGACCGTATTTTGACAAAATACTAAGGCTATAGCCCAAGGGTTTTTCTCCAAAATGGCCAACTTTGGCCAAAAACTGAAAAGTCTTCAAACTTTTAGGAAACCTTCCTGGGACTATAAGAAGACTTTTTGCAATACATTTGCTTTATCTATCTTCATCCGTTGGCGATGTATAGCAGGAAAACTGCTTAAAACTTCGAAAGATGTGATGTTTTAATTAGTCGATGATTTTCACTAATTTGTTCGATTTTGTCGCGACCCGCTGGATAAATCTTACAAAACTCTATAACAGCCAAAATCGGCGAAAAGCATGGGCTATAGCTTTGCCATTTTCCAAAAAAAAAAAAGGCCATTTTGGGGCTAAAATTGATAACTCTCCAAACCTTCAGTAAACTTCCAGAATTGCTGGAAGGTTTTAGGAAAAGTTCTTTGCACATAAACGACGGTTTTGATACACATTTTTTGATATTTTATTCAGCTGGTAGTGCAAATTTGAGCAGATCTACTAAAATTTGGCATTTGGCATCATCAGCAAAGAGAGCGACGGTGGTGAGTACGGCTGATGACCTCGGGTAGATCGTTGATGTACAACAGGAATAGGAAGGCTCCTAGCGCAAACTGGAGGAACACCAGATGTTACACCCAGTTCGTCGTCCACTAGAAGCCGCTGAGACCTGATCAATTGAACATTAAACAGAGACAAGGTGAGGATCAAATAATGTTGATCCTTGCGCATGCGCTATCGTCGAACCCGTTTTAACCCTTTCACTCCCAAGAGTGATCAACTTCAATTTTCTCCTTCAGTTTCTCATTAGAGATACATATTACAGTAAGGAGAACTTGGCTTTTGATAGATTGCTCAGATGGTAGCTGATTAATTCCTCTTAAAAGGTTGGGAGAATCTGCATTTTGAGCTTGGGAAGGAAAGGGTTAACTGTGAAATATGAAGGACCTTGTACTTGCGCTTGCGCTTGCGTCGCTCGTAAAAACCAGGCCTTAAAGTCTGCTGAAGTCCGTTAAAGTCCGCCCAAAACTGTAAATGAAGAAGAAAATGTATGAGTAATGTAGTGAGAAATGATGAATATAACAAAAGTCCGTTAAAGTCCGCCCAAAACTGTAAATCAAGAAGAAAATGTATGAGTAATGTAGTGAGAAATGATGAATATAACAAAAGTCCGTTAAAGTCCGCCCAAAACTGTAAATCAAGAAGAAAATGTATCAGTAATGTAGTGAGAAATGATGAATATAACAAAAGTCCGTTAAAGTCCACCCAAAACTGTAAATGAAGAAGAAAATGTATGAGTAATGTAGTGAGAAATGATGAATATAACAAAAGTCCGTTAAAGTCCGCCCAAAACTGTAAATCAAGAAGAAAATGTATCAGTAATGTAGTGAGAAATGATGAATATAATAAAAAGTCCGTTAAAGTCCGCCCAAAACTGTAAATCAAGAAGAAAATGTATCAGTAATGTAATGAGAAATGATATTACGACATTAGCTTGTCAAAGCTACTCGAGATGAATAAAGTTTATGTATGTACAAAGTATCAGCTTTCATCTGAATGAACTTTCAAATGGAAAATTCTCCACACTGTACTATTTATCTCTGGTGAGAGACTGAAGGAGAAAATTGAAGTTGATCACTCTTTCGAGTTGAAGGGTTAACAAGCGCAACTTGCCTGCATGTGAAATACAATCGGTTCTGTGCTAAAAACAGGCGAGATTGTCGAACAGCACCAACTTATAAAATAAATTGCCAGATAATATGACTCACCTATTTCCTTAGCACCTCAAGACAACGATTTTTCCGCTTCTTCGGCTACGATAGCAGCAACTACTTAATCGAGCTTGGTGTTCTATGCTAAAAGTTTGGGTTCTTAAATCATTCAGTGGACAGGACACTGCTAAGAAGAAGAATGCACATCAACTTGACCAATTTCATATACATATATTAACCACTTTATCACAACTGTGCCCTCTGGTAAAGTCCTACTATAAAAGGCCAAGGCTGCTGCCTAGATGATATGTATAAACCCGGCTCCCTGCTTCTACATCGGACTAAGTTGATGTGTATTGTTGGACAACCCTCCTATTTATTATTGCTAATAAGTTTAATTTTAAACCTAGTAATACAGTGAAATATTTGGGGCAGTGCGAACCTATAATCAGGAATATACCACATAATACACCCTCACCTGACTACAGACATGAAGCCGGTGAAGCCGCTGTTTTTTTTTTGCTCGTCATCGTCGTTGATCTTCATTTGGTGGAGCTGGGTTTGTACCACATCTTTCATATATATCTTGCAGTTAGTGTGTGTAATACAACTGGCTTTAGTGTAAGACAACCATTGTAACTTGTACTCAAACACCATGCCAAGGCTAAGTACACTGGCCAACTCTAGTCTTGTTACATATTACCGGCTTCCGTTTGCCTTCGTATCAAGACTGAACCTGGTTAAGTGTTACAACACTGAACGAATCTAATGTAACAAACAATCAGTACAATGCAGTTCGTGCCAGAGAAGTCGACCGCTTTTACACTGACGCACAATGCCGTCACTGTAAACAATGCAGCTACAATTTTCTCCACGTATGAACACTGTTTTCATTTCAAATTCACGATCGAAGAGTCATACATACTCCGACAAAACATGAAACCAGAGCAGAAACACATCCGAAGGACAGAACGCGTCAGCGCAAAAGAAGCGCCCAACCAATCAGCGTGTGCCATTTCTCGACCCCAACAAATAAGCAAAAATCGGCTACCCCAAAACTTGACTAAAGGCCAAGTAACAAGTGCCGAAAACGAGCAAAACGAGCATTGTGACCCACTGAATTGTTGTTGAATTGTGCCAAGTTTCATTACAAATCTATGACAGATTCTTTTTCTAGGGAATCACCTTAATAGTTTTAAAATATTGGTTCTAACAAAAAGGGATACTCATAAACAAACAAAGAAATTATAAAGGAAGTTTGCTTTGATCTCTTACCCTTTTAAGACCACTAAAGGAAGGGTAACATTCTCTGATTTTGCAGTAGTTTGCATACAAGACAGCTATTACACCACAGGCATCTGCCAGTCGGCCATAGCACCAAACCTCCACACCAAAGTTTAGCACACAGAATAGTTAACTACCAAGGCCAGAATCTTACAAGTTATAGACAGCTGCATTTTGCGATTTTTTCAAATGAACTACTGTGTCGGATTTGCAAGTGGCTCCCGAAATCTAAAATAAACACATGGTGACAATTAGTGCATAATTACATCCAGCTGGGACTCTTTAGTGTGACCACCCATACATATTTTTGCAGGAATGTCTGTAATCAGATGCAGAATACACTCTTTTGGGTGGTGTTATGCCAGGGAATGTTACATTTAACTTGAAATACAGTCTATCATATTTTAAAATATCACAAAGTTGATCTTTCACACCACTGACAAAATCGCTTGTTTGATTCGACAAGTTCATTTGCTAAATGACAGTTTACTCATTTCTCTTGATGTTGAGAATCATTTGAACTGAAAATTTGATAAATTTGGAGAGGTGGACATTTCAGACCAGAGAGGGGCATTTCAGCCTGGGCCAAAATGTCCAGGGGGACAGACAAAAAACAGCCTGTTACACCGGCAATCAAAATGGTAATGAATTTTCAGTCACATGGTGGATTTTGGTCTTGCAAACTTAGGCTACCGGAAAGGGGCTAATGATGATCTTACAAAGTCGAATAGAGGCCTTCAAGCTTCACTTTCCAGCAACATTTCAATTCATGATTTTTCAGGATGGTACGACAGAGGAGAAGGGGGTCTTCGTTTTTGGGTATTCAGTCTTCGTTTTATTGACACCCAGCAGTCTGGCACAGACTTTTTTATGTAACTGGCGAAGAGAAAGATTAAAATTGCAAACAAAGAAACAACAATATTCTTAGTGCAAGAGGAAGATTAAAATTGCAATCAAAGCAATAACAATATTTTTAGAGCAGCATCTAAAAAAACACTTTGTATACTGACCATATCCCAAACACGTGTATAATGATTAAGAATCTAACGTCGCTCATTGAGCTCTATATATTTCCCGAGAAGTCTCAACGTACCTGCATTTCATGTTTCTTTGTAAGGTTCGCATTTAAGCTACACTTAAGTCCATATTCCGATGACTTGCTTGTGTTGGGTACAACAGCTGATTCGTCCAGCTTAATGCAACGTTCTTCTTCCAGTAAAACTCACCTCCTTCAACATTGAAGATTCTAGTGAGTCCATTGAGTCCATATAGCTTTGGCCTCTTCCCCCAACCAAAATATATTGCCATCTTTCCTCACTCGTATGCAAGCCAATATGGAAGGTCTACAGGCGAAGAGATCAATTCTGGCCGGTTGTGCCGAAATCGTACCAACGGGAAGGACAGCCGCGCAAGACTGAAAACGAGTTTAGACCCGATCGCCTCACGACCGAGAATCGGACGATGTCGGTAAATCCAGGATGGCTGTCTTCTGTGTATTTCATCGAACGATGAAATGAACAAGCCTTATTGAGTTAAGTGAAATAACATCGCTTCCTTTCATCATAGTTTAGACGATTACTAGAAATACGATAATCGCAGATACCCCTCGCTCTGCTATTGATGGGACTTTTACTTTGATACTCCCAAGAAGAGTAGCCTTTGTTTTACCGAAATGTTGACTCAATCCTTTTTTCGAAGTCAAATGCTACACGCAAAGGAAGGAGAAAAAGAATGGTGTGCGTTATACTTTTGCGTTGAAAAAAAGAATTGATTGCGTGACGAAGTACGTATTTCCCACGGTCGGTCGGCACGACAAATTAATTTATACAGTCTGCCAAGCACATTCTCAAAATCTAATACTCAAATTTTGAAGTTGGTCGGCCGTCGCAGTACGGGAAAAAAGAAACACTGATTTTCCAATTTTGAATTCATAGGCAGTACAATTAAATAGGCTTCCTGTGCAATTTGTTTTTACTCTGGACTGCATGCACAAAGACTCAGGCATGCATGTTTAATGAGCTCGAATTGTTTTGTACGTGAACGCGCTCAAAACAACATGATTTCTTCCAGAATCAAAGCAAAACTTGAACGGTTTGCTTCAAATTATACTCGGGCTCCAGACCTAGTCATACTTCTAAGGGCTTGTGAACGATTCTCGCTGCAATCACCGCATGTCAAATTACAGTATTTGTTACAGTTTTAGTCTTGAAAGAAATAATAAGACATCTGACTAAATCATTCAAGACTCCAAGTTCCGATTGCTTTGAGCCAATACGGTAGCCGAAACTGGCGACAGAAGGCGTATTAAAACAATACTTCGTGGGAAAATGATCAGCATACAGATTTTAATACATTCTTGAAGTGATCTAGTTACAAGATACGGGTAGAATATATTTGTCACGGTGATTGTTCGCTTTCCACTGACTAACCTTTGTTGCTTGTCCTTTCTGAATAAGGATCTGAGTTTAACACAAGACGGCGTCTGAAGCTCCCGATTTGCTTCCAAGCGCTGTTCCCTTTGCGGAGCCGTTTCTTCGGCACGCTTCCGTTCATGATGCTGTCGGTTATCAAATGTTTGTCGTCTTTTCTCTAGACGTATTTGGCGCTGTTCGATTGTTTCACGATTTCACCTTGCCCGTGCTAGTTCCCTTCTCTTTTGAAGACGAGCTTCGCGAGACCGTGCTGTGTCAAATTTTCCAGTTTTTAAATTCAATTTCGTGAACGCAGTTACGTACAATTGTTCCTTCGTTCAAACCTTTGTTTGACCTCGCTTTGACGCTAATCGATAATTATTATTACGTCATTGCCTTAGAGGTCGCCCTATGACAGACTGACAGACTGACTGACGAACATTAAATTTCGAGATGGCGACTCGCTTGGAGTCTCCACACAAAGCGAATTTGCTGCATTAGGGCCGTGATTATTACCCTCACTTCGCTTCGCTTCGCTCGGGGATAATACATATTGAACCTCGTGGCGAACTAAACTGTAGAAAATGTGACGTGTCCTTCCCGCTGGTACGGTGTAAAATCGTGTCGTACCAACGGGAAGGACAGAGTGAAATAACTCGACTATTTTAGTCAAGGATCATTTTAAGTGAAGAGAAGTAAACTGTGGAAAATGTGATGTGTCCTTCCCGCTGGTACGGTGTAAAATCGTGTCGTACCAACGGGAAGGACAGAGTGAAATAACTCGACTATTTTAGTCAAGGATCATTTTAAGTGAAGAGAAGTAAACTGTGGAAAATGTGATGTGTCCTTCCCGCTGGTACGATGGAGTTCGCCGATCGTACCAGCGGGAAGGACAGCGGGAAATAACCAGACTATCTTTAACCGTATCTTCAGGCCTGGTTTATACGTCGCACAATCGTCGCATTTAATTCACACGAATTTAATTCATATTAACTTCGTCGATCAGACGACGTAAATGTCGCTCCGATTCATACGACGGATTTAATGCAGACGAATTTAAACCCCATGTGTGAATCCTCCTTCATTCTCAATGTTATCGGCTAAAATAACTCGTGTAGTTTATGCATTTCATTCGATGCGTCGTTGCTGCGACGTCTAAATCGAACACACATTTCAGACGTTGTATCCGTGTGGCCATGACGGATAATGCGTGTTGGACGAATTTGTGTTAATTTGTACATGACTGTGTGGATGTTTGTATGTTGTTGCTATTTTATGACAGAATTTCAGAGTCCTCTAAGCAATGCATGAAGCTGCACTGAAAAATTTGCTAAGAGAAACTAGAATTGAAGTTCTGGTGCCCAGATACAATACGATCACCGACATATCGCTGGACAGCGTAGAGATTCTCGAGGGTGCCTTTCCTTGGCATTATTATCAAGTGGCAGTTTACACTATATTGCTTTAATTATATATACGAGGTAATATTTGTTTTGTACTGTAAGGACTTTTTTCTTTCCGTTCATTAAAGGTGTTCCTGTTCGTGGTAAACTGATTAATCCTCGAGAAGATTGGCACGATCAAGCGGTGCATTAACTGGCAAAAAGTTGATAAACAATGAAATGTCAGGCTTCTTGGTTTTGTGTAGGGAGACTTAATACGGGCTTAAAAGCGAAGATACATCTCATAAACGAGGAGCAGACCGCAATCGGCACAATTGTGGGTTTGATAAAACAATGAAACTTGTTCTGTTACTTTGTCCAAATACTAAATGAAAGTTTACGCGAATTGTTTCTTTCTTTCTATTTTTTGCCAGATATTGTTGCGGCAACTAATGGTTCACACGAATCACGCAGGGTGACGCTACGTAAACGTCAAGCCCTCGGAAATCTTGAACCTAATAACTTCAGTACAGCTAAATGCTTAATAAATATGCTCATGAAGAACTCGAGGTGTGATCGCTCTTGCTGTCCTTGGAGCAAGTTCTTGAAGAATTTTGCGTATAAAAAGGTCACGCCTAGCTTGACGATATTACCCCAACACCCCCTACTATTTGCAAGAAGTAGTCAAAATATTGTTTTCTTCCCTTGGTGATATCAATAGGTTTAAAGCAATAAAATTTGCAAAAGGCACAGTGTTCTGACTGATTTTATGTTTATTATGATAACGCACATACACGAACGACCGTAAACTGTGTTCGAGAGGGACGGAGAGTAGGAAACCCCTAACATTACATCCAAAAGCATTAAAATCTGCATCACAAGAAATCTCAATGAAGTCTAGCCCCCTAGCCCCCGTCGGCTTGATATGATCGGCTATGTCCTCTTCCGTTGCGCTTGGAAAAGCTTTGATGATTCAGATGACACAGATAGACAAACAGACAGATAGAAAGACAGACAAACAGACAGACAGACAGAAAGACTAACCCCCACCTTTCAAGCAAAATCTGCTCGAGTAACGTCAATAATGCTTTGCAATTTGTGCTAGGTATGTATTAACATGTACAAGTAGGAGGCGAGCAGCCCAGGAACAGCGTCTAGCATTTTCTGTTAAGGAGTGGTGCACGGCACACTTTCAACAATTTGTAATTAATCTATATCAAATGGACCTCCCACTAGCAAACTCTGGGGCTGAATGAATTAGTTCTTTATGCTTCCATCAACATCACAGTCCCTCTGAAAATAAAAGGCAAAAGTGTCAAGAGAAATTATCTATACCCTATTTCAGACCCAACTACAAAAATGTATACCCTATTTCAGAACTATTTCAGAAATTTTTTTCATGTCCACAACAACCGATTTTTGTTAAAATCATACCATATCCCAGGCCAAAAAGACAAAATCGATACCCTATTTCAGAACAAAAAGGCAAATCTATACCCAATTCAGACTAAAACTGCTTGAAAATGATACCCCTTGGGGCAGCACATACATATATGGCTTATATATATATACATATGGAAGTAACCCCCCCCCCCCCCCCCCTTTTTTTTCTGGGTGCATCCCATAGTATTCTTAAAGTGCTTCCAAAGCTCTCTAGGGCTTTAACTGTTCTCAATAGACTCTTAAAAATGAAGACTTTGCTTTTTTGATGGATCTTGTTGCCAACTGGCCGGAACTGTCTGTTTTTTCCTTTGTACAGTTTACTCTTGTTTCAGTTCTTTGTATTCTACCATATGTTACTTCTTTTTGGGCTACTTAAGGCAATAGCTTTTTTATCAGTCTTCAGTCAGTCAATAAATCAATCAACCTTTTTGTGTATCTGTGAAGTGGGCCCAACAAATCTTCAGCAACCGGACATCTCACAAGTCTAGAGTCGAGTCATCAACATTTCTGGTCCTTCGAGCTGGATGGCAGAATTTGGAAATGAATGACTCTAATCAAGAGTTGGAAGGTTCACCAAGACCGAGAGAAGATTTAAACATCAAAGCAAATGAGTATGCAACAAGCACAAAGCAAGACGTTGTCGGCGGCGCAAGAACAAAAAAGCCCACAGCGAAAGGCATGACTTTTCAAGCCCACATTAAATGGCAAAACGTCAATCTGCCCAAAGGAAAATATCGCGTCAAATGAAGAAAATAGAACTGTTCACTAAAGACTATGACAACGTGCACATAGTTCAGAGTGGACTGAAGACTTTGCATGAAGTTCTTGAAGACCTGCAGAAAACACACGTCTTACGTGGTACTCTGACCACAAAGGAAGAAAAAGTCATTGCAAGGGACTAATACCAAGAGCACAAGATAATGGGTGATTTCATTGACAAAATCGGAAATTGGACTATCTTGGCAAAGCGCCAAATAGAGGAACAGCTCAATAACGGTTCAATTATCTCCAAACTGTCTAACCGTTCCAAGGCTTCTTTAAGAGCTTCATCTGTCTCTACGAGAGCCAGAGAAAGAGCCAAAGCAGCAGAATTAGTTGCCAGAGCCGCTATGCTAGAGAAAAAACAAGCTCTTCAAAATGAAACTGTAAGGCTTGAACTGCAGGAAGGGGTTGGAGTGGCTCAAGCTCGTGAGCGCGCATACGCTCAAGTGGAACAAGAACTGAACTTTAACGACGGGATGAATGAATATCTCGAACACAAAGTTACAGTCGCAGCAACCCACTTCTGCTTTATCAAAGGCTTTATCTGTCTCTCAACCAATTGAGCTACGGCCCCCAGTGAAGAGCGTGATTACAACCAGATTTTCACTGAAAGCAGACAAATTCCCTGTAACCGAACTTTTGAAGAACTGTACCCGGAAGGACAACCAAAGAAACTGATAAAGGGGTGTCTATTCATGGACCCCAAGAAGGGTTACCTGGAAGCAAAACAGCTGCTGGAAGAAAAGTACGGTGACACATAGAGGATCTCCAATGCTTACCTCAAGAAAGTAACTGAATGGCCGACCATCAAACTGGGAGATGACGTTGCCCTTGATCGGTATTCAACTTTCCTAACCCAATGCCTTAGCCATGATGTCACTCTCTTTCTTTACGATCTTGGACCACCCGCAAAAATCATCAAAACATGGTGAATAAGCTCCCAATGCAGCTGCAGGATCATTGGTGCAGTGAAACCAATGGATCAGCCAATAACGGGCCCAGTATCTGACACGGAAACTTGCAAGACGGAATGGACATGGCAAAGCTATCAATCCCCAGATGCTACAACAAGAGTGAAGGTCGCATGGTACAGCGCCAACGTCATGTGTTTGCTGATGCGTCTGAGACTGCCTTTAGCGCTGTAGCTTACCTAAGACTCCAGTCTGAAGACGGCATTCACCACTGCTCCTTTGTACTTGGAAAGGTGAAGTAGAGATTAGAGATTAGAGCTGCAAGCTGCGGTCCTGACAGTACGGATTGGCCAAACCACCCAGAGAGAGCTAGATATTTAGGCTAAGCAGATCACCTACTGGACAGATTTAACTACCATGCTCCAGTATACCAAGAGTGAGAAAGCCAGATTTCACACTTTTGTAGACAACGGGGTTGCTGAATTGAGAGAATGCTCGGATCCAAACAAGTGGAGGCATGCTCCTGGCTACCTAAACACTTCTGACGACTGTTCCAGGGGCTTATCTGCACAAGACCTAAGACAAGAAAGCCCATGGATCCAAGGACTGAGTTTCCTCTGGCAAGACGAAAGTCACTGGCCAGAACAAAAAATCTGCCGACCTCCTGATTACTATGACCCTGAAGTTGAAGTCGAGATGTGGTCCGCTTTCTCTTTTAAAGTGGACAACACCTTAATGGATCCAGAGAAAACCTCATGATTTAACCTACGTAGAGTGACCGCATGGATCAAGACATTCACTGCTAAATGCCAGAGAAAGCTGAAAAAGCAAGTGTCTAATCTCACTGCAGATATGAGGTGTCCTTCAAGGAGTTAGCCTCTGTTTTATCACTCATTTCTAAACCAGTAGGGCATGGCACCAGTGACACTCAGAAACGTCTTGGTGAAGTACTCAATATTGTCAAGAACATTCCATCATACGTAGCTTCAGAGTATATATACATGAAAACTCCCTGCGTTCCAGTTGGTATTCCAGGAATTCACTCTCCGCATCTAATGTTGTGTCACCTAGCCAAGTCTCTGTGAAGATCAATACATCCAGTTGGAGTAGTAGCATTGGAGCTTGCACAGATTGGATTAGTTCTTGGAATGCGTGCATATAAATGCCCTGTGGTAACTGCTAGGCCAAGTTTGCTGATGCAACCTTCAACAAGTTGCTGCTGTGCACTGAAGCAGCTCTTCTTGTAGTTTTGCAACAGGGTTTTGTTGCAATTCTTACTACGACCCATGTCAACAAAAGCAAAGACACGTTCTTACCTTAGTCCAAGAGGTGTAAAGTGATAGTCACACCAGGACAACAAGGAGACAGCAGCAGGGTGAGAGGCAGTAACACGCCAGGGCGACAACCTAACACGCCAGGGCGACAACCAAACACGCCAGGGCGACAACCTAACACGCCAGGGCAACAACCTAACACGCCAGGGCGACAACCAAACACGCCAGGGCGACAACCTAACACGCCAGGGCGACAAACTAACACGCCAGGGCGACAACCTAACACGCCAGGGCGACAACCTAACACGCCAGGGCGACAACCAAACACGCCAGGGCGACAACCTAACACGCCAGGGCGACAACCAAACACGCCAGGGCGACAACCTAACACGCCAGGGCGACAACCTAACACGCCAGGGCGACAACCTAACACGCCAGGGCGACAACCTAACACGCCAGGGCGACAACCTAACACGCCAGGGCGACAACCTAACACGCCAGGGCGACAACCTAACACACCAGGGCGACAACCAAACACGCCAGGGCGACAACCAAACACGCCAGGGCGACAACCTAACAAGCCAGGGCGACAACCTTACATGCCAGGGCGACAACAAGACACGCCAGGGCGACAACCAAACACGCCAGGGTGACAACCAAGCACGCCAGGATGACAACCAACTGCCAACTTGACAACCCGATACGCCCAGTGTGTATACATTACAAAGCCAAGGAAGCATCCTACACGGCATCGAAACGCAGAACGCAAAGGCGACAATCAGACACGCCAGGGCGACAACCCCCCGCAGCTACCCAACACGCCTTACGACGGCAGGCAGGCACGAAATGGGGGAAGTAGGCACAAGACGAGAGGCGGTCGCAGCTATGCGCCGAGGATCGAGACGGTAGGCCTGCCACATAATGACAGAACATATACCACAGCAAGACGTGCCATTCCTGCCCGCAGCAAGACAGCATAAAGGTTTCGAGAAGACAGAAGGTTATCAGTGCAAGACGGAAGGCGATCACTGCAAGACGGAAGGCGGTCGCAGCAAGACGGCAGGCGGTCGCAGCAAGACAGCAGGCGGTCGCAGCAAGACAGCAGGCGGTCGCAGCAAGACGGAAGGCGGTCGCAGCAAGACGGAAGGCGGTCGCGGCAAGACGGAAGGCGGACGCGGCAAGACGGAAGGCGGTCGCGGCAAGACGGAAGGCGGTCGCAGCAAGACGGCAGACGGTCGCAGCAAGACGGAAGGCGGTCGCAGCAAGACAGCAGGCGGTCGCAGCAAGACGGCAGGCGGTCGCAGCAAGACGGCAGGCGGTCGCAGCAAGACGGAAGGCGGTCGCAGCAAGACGGCAGGCGGTCGCAGCAAGACGGAAGACGGTCGCAGCAAGACGGAAGGCGGTCGCAGCAAGACGGCAGGCGGTCGCAGCAAGACGGAAGGCGGTCGCAGCAAGACGGCAGGCGGTCGCAGCAAGACGGCAGGCGGTCGCAGCAAGACGGAAGGCGGTCGCAGCAAGACGGCAGGCGGTCGCAGCAAGACGGAAGGCGGTCGCAGCAAGACGGAAGGCGGTCGCAGCAAGACGGAAGGTGGTTACACAAAGGCTCCACAATCTTCTTGACTGCTTCTTGCTTGTTCCTGACGAAAGGAGAAACACCCTATTTTATGACAGTGGTCGTGCTAAGAATGCCAATGACATCCCAGTTGCAGAATGGCCTGTACAAGAACTTGAGGAAGAGCTGCCTCAGTGCACATCAGAAACCTGTTGTAAGTCCTGTCTGGCAACTTGGCCTACAGTAATTGTAACCAAGTTTCTTTTCCTGTAAGCATTGGACACAGCTCAACCAATTCGCCAAGGAGTCTGACCTCTAGCACATCTTTGAAATGCACACGATGCTCGCCAAAGCAACCATCCCCACGGCAAGACAACCACCCTTTCACTGATGATGCAAGAAACACCAGTTCGAGACTCGATCCTCTTCCTGACCACCATCATCCTACTTGAGACTACATCCTGGATTAGTAAGCCAACTACAAAACCTATCAGATAAGAGAGGCCTTTTCTTCATCTTGGAGCATTCCCTAGCTTGCATATTCGAGTCCTGTAACACATGTGCTTTCCTCCAGAACTTCCCAACTGCCTTCAACCATCATCCAAGGACCCAGCCACCATCATAGGCATTTATTTTGTTGAAAATTGCATCAAATTGTATCTAGCTGTTGCCACAGCACGTTTGAACCCATAACCAAGGTACCTCTTTCTGTAAGTAAGACTTACAGAAAGAGGACAGACCTCACTTGAGCAGATCACCCCAACTGCTAAGCCGGGTGATGAGAGAGGCCAGCCAAAGCTGATGCAGGAGTTCTGATGTAGAGCTGATAAGCACTGCTGGTCCATCTCCCCAGGGCTTGAATGAGGTGATCCGGCACTCCACTGCGTGCTCCGATGTGAAAGCTATGGCTAGAGAAGTTGCCTGGTACACCTGCAGCTGCCAGGATTTGACAAAGCCAGTTGGTGAGTAAGGTGCAAGTCAGAGGCCACCCGTCCTGCAGCAAGAACAAGGGGCCTGGGGCAATACCTCTGAGAGCTAGATAAGCCAACATGGCCTGAACAGCGCAAAGAGGTGTACCAAGGCCAATGTGAATAAAGCAGCCAACGCGGAACGGATCAGTCTTGGACGCCTTAATCTTAACTTGCAAGCAGGAAGGGTTAGAGTGGGAGTTCACAGCAATATCTGATACCTCAAGGTGAATGGAGGACTGGAAACTGGCGAGGTTGGGGACTGGTGTGCAGTGTGGAGTACAGGCAGCCCAGAACATGCAGTGGTCAGGAAGAATCAGATTGAGGGAATTGGCAACAATCCACATAATGGAGTCAGTCACAGGTAAACGTTCATCGGCAGGAGAGCCTTGTTGACGCTTGATGCTACGAACCACCCTGGAGACGTAGACAGTTGGCTAGAGGATCGGGGAAGCCTTGTTCGATGTGTAGAGACCGTACAGCAGGAAGGTAGACCTTAATGGAGAAATGTTGGAGGGACTCGGCTAAGGAAGTTGCAAAAAGGCAGAGGGTCCACTCATCGGCTGGACAAGGAGAGCCACTGGTGTGAAGCCTGCCGGAATGAAGACAGAACTGGTGAAACCTGTCTTGGGCGGATGTATAAGTTTGGCGAGTAGAAGGGGCCAGACCTTCGTAAGAAAATTCCAGCACCGTTGCTCTAGTTGGGAGAAGTCAGATCCTTGAGAAGCTGATGCAGAATTGGAACTGGAAACGGGTGTGCCTCAGGAGCTAAACGCCGGAATTCCTGCCAATTAAAACGAGAAAGGGCATCAGCAATTGAGTTCCGCATGCCAGGAATGTGTCGGGCCGTGAAGAAGTTGAAACAGGCTGAGGCCATAAGCAGACTACACATTAGATGCATCAGCTGGGGGACCTTGGAAGTCCTAGAGTTGAGGACCGACACGACAGCTGTGTTGTCAGAATGGAACAAAATGTTCCTCTTAGCCCACCTTGGGCCCCACAGATGCGCTGCAATAACCACCGGGAAGAGTTCCTTGTAGGCAATAAACTCATGCCATTGGATGGGCAACCATGGACCAGAGAACCATTCTCCGCGGAAAAAGGCACCAAAGCCAAGGGAACTTGCTGTGTCAGAAGTGACCTCTAGATCTAAATCCGGGGTCAAGCCTGGATAGAGCCAGAAGCTGACGCCATTCCCCGAAGAGAGAAATTGAACCCACCACTGGAGGTCAAGGTGGAACTCCCAGTTCAACCGGATAGGATGATCAGGTTACCAGAAGCAGCAGAGCAGGTCAATCATGCGACGCAGGAAGGTTCAGCCAGGCCAGACCACTTTGGCCGCAAAATGGGGGTGGCCGATCAAGGATTCGAGTTACCATCTGTCACACCAGCAGCGAGGAACCCACGAGAAGAGTAAATCTTGAAGGGCAAGTAGCTTCTCAGCTGGTAGGCAAGCTATCTGGTTGACTGAGTCAAGTTCGATGCCCAAAACAACCATACAAGTTGTGGGTCTAACACACTTAGTGGGATGCAGTGGCAGGCCCAGCCGACGACAAACGTTTAAGGCAGTGTCGAGATTGTGAGCACACTGTAGAGAATTAGGAGGGCCCACGCTGATGAAATCATCCAAGTAGTGAACGAGATCGGACACCACGTAGGATCCATTCCACTAAGTACGCTACTGAGTTGAAGATGAACGGTGCTGAAGGCCAAACGGGAGCGTGAGATCGATGTAAAACTGGCCTTTCGATACTTCATTGGCCAGATAGGCATCGACGACGGCCGGATGTTGAAGGGCAGACAGCTTGTTACGTTTAGAGGAGCTAAGCGGAGAGGTTGCAAGGAAGCCCACCTTAAACCCATGCCTAAGCTCCTGGATTACGAAGGAAACTCGATCCTGGTCCGGGTGCTCACGCAGCTCCTGGGTGAAGAGGTCAGGGACGAGAGGGCTAACTAATTCAACTGGAGGAAGGGGAGGCCATGCTAGAAGGGGAAGTAAAAGTGAATTGGCAACCAGAACACGCACGCAGCAATGCAACCAAGCAACTCAAGCAAAACTTAATGGAACTAAGAAGTAACCAAGGCAACAGCAACAGCAAAACTAGTGACTAGCAAGAAAACAGAAAGAATTAAAGTCCCTTCTTGGGATGCTTGGAGAGCTCCTTGGAGTCTGGGCCAGGCAACAAACCATGTTTGGCGTCAGGCATGATGTCCAGATCGGGCGAATCAAAACAATCCTTGGCACGATGTAAGCCAGAACAAGAACTGCATTTGTGGGTGAAGCGGCAGGAAGAATAAGGCGCAGAGCAACAACCACGGTTCCATGACCTGCAGACAGCAAGCGACAAGTTGTTACCCCAAACTTTGCTAAGCTCCGCTAAGACGAGATACAGAACGGATCCAGGGCGAGGCACCCGCTGAATGGAAATTGAACAGCTGGACATCCATGCTTGACCAATCCTGCAGCTTCGTGGCGGCGGCATGCTGGCAAATGGCACAATCATAGGCCAACCAAACGCGACCGACAAATTGCCGGTAAGTACGGAGGATTAGAAGCTTGTAGCTCGTTAAATCACGCCAGCGATGTTGGAAGTGAGAAAACAAGGACCAAGGAAAAAACTGAGAACGCTTCAATCCAAGACACAATGCCCTTGATGCGCCGGCGTTGTCTCTTGGGAGTGGAGGTGAGAATGGCATGCCTATCAAACAGCAGTTGAGGCTCGGGTTCAACTTCTGACAAATTCACCTAGAGAAGGTCGCTGAAATCCACGAATTTGCCCGCCACAGTTTGTGCCACCAGCTTTGCAGGTACAGAAGAGAAACTGGGACCAACGACAAAGGGTTGTTGAAAAATGGGTGGGGCCAAACTAGGAACGTGAGCAGAGGTAGCCACGTGGAACGGGTTTTGGACGAACGAAGACACAGAGTTGGACAACACAGCAATAGACAGAATGGCAAGGGAGTAAGTGTTCCCAATGAGGGCACAGCAACTGACCTACCTTGAACAGAAGGGGCGGAGGAAGCTTGTAGATTGAGACACTCCGGCTCCGTTGGAGAGGCCACCCCACGCCAAACAAGATGGAGCAACAACAGGCACACGAACAGGTGTGATCGAACTCACGATTGGTAAAACAGATGCCAATTGCGACAAGGTCGCAGGTCCAGCGGGTGGCAAATTGGCAGCTAACGCAACACGAACTGCAGCCACCAGAGGTGATGAACTCCGGCGAAGGACTAGGATCAGAGCGTGGCAGCGAAGGAGGAGCTGCCACCAGAGAAGACAAAGTCGTGGTAGAGTCGAAGCACAAGACGCCATGGCCAAAGAGTAAGCACTATCAAGCTTATTACGAGTTTGACGCAACATTGCAAACTTAGAGCCAAGCAAGAGATCTGCGACGATCTGCAAGCAAACTGCAAATGCCACAAACCGCGCAAAGCCCCAGAATGCCACGGGGCACCCCCTGCTGCGGGGAGCGACTGCTGACCAGCAATTGTCTCGAGGTTAACTTTGCCTAAATTACATTTAGCCACATTTAAAAGTGCATCAGTTTCCAGTGGCCAAGAACAGTGCTACAAACCAAGTTTCAATAATATATTATCTACCTATTTAGGAAATTTTGGAGGGAATTTTGTCATTTTGGAAAGACTTCAGAAAAGTGCTCTCTCATAAGAGAGACTGACCCGGATCAACTGCTGTGACAAATTGCACAAGGTTCTAACAAATGGTCACACCGAAGATCTTCGAATAAGTGCCCCACTCTAATAGATGACCACCCCCACCCCCCCCCCCCCCCCCCCCTCTTGGCCAAAATTTTAAATAAGTGCCTCCTCTCCTTTACAGACTTTGTCGTTTTTGCACTGATGGTAAATTAGCACCATTGAAAATCAAAATCGATGTTTTATGCTTTAAAGTATGCCGCTATTAATAGATCTATACGAACTGCTTTGTTGTTCATAAGCAAATGATACGCATTGCAAAAGTAAATGACTAGGGAAGATTTAATAAGGCCTCCCCTCAAACAAGCTCGCCCTTTGGATAAGCATTCCTAACATAAATTTGCTGAGGCCCAGGATGCTTGTGGTATGACCGAATGGTAAAAAATCTAAAACACTTCACTTATCTTTCTTGAGCCATTTTTCATTTAGAAGTTGTGCCTCAGTAAGAACTGAAAAACAAAAAAAAGAAGAGAGTTGCACATAACTTCTGGTGGAAGGCCAGAGGGCACAACTTGCGCTACACTACATTTTGTGGCAGTGTCAATTGAGAACGTTTTAGAAAAACAACAGCAAAAAAGTTGACACCTGAAAAATAAAAACACAGGTAAAGCAATAATTCTTTGTCAACCAAACTGATTAGACATCATTGCTTTCAGCAGCCAATATCTGTATTGTTTGCACAACTTATCATTTGGGATTTTTCTGCATAATATCATAGCAGACCTGGAAATTTTGGCACTTTGGATTAAATCTATCTAATAAAAAAAGCAAGCTGTTCACACGTATGTGACAGACAGCAAATTAGGTTTTTGCCCAATATAGTGCAGCAAACACTAAGTATAAAATATAAAATATAAAATTCAAAAGTGCCCTCCATTTAAAAACGTTCATGTACACAAATTAATGTAAATAAAGTCTTTGAGAGAATAGGACTCACTGAGAACGTTTAGAGCACCTCTTTCAAAGACAAAGTAAATAACATCATACATGACTGTAGAATAACATATCAGAGCTTACAGTTTTCTGTTCAATACATTTCTACATTCATCTTCCACTTGAAGCCATCTCTAGCCAAATAATCCTTGTAAACTTTGAGTCAAGTCCATGTGCCATGCCTCTTTTCCACTGTCCTGAAAGCTGCGTGGTATGAAAGCTCTGCGAGAAAAGAGAGAAATGTATTAAATAACCTGGAATGTTTCAAAGACAGGCATAAAGCTAAGCGTAAGTTCGTTTCATTCATTTGTATGTCACAAGTTTCAACTTAGTAAGACTCACCAGAAAGCCTGACTTTCGCTCGCTCTGCCATTTTTGGTTTACAAATCTCTTCTCACAAACACATCCATCTTTGTTGGAGTCTTCTCACAAATGGCTTCTGTGCATGATGGAACGAAAGGTGTGAAAAATGCAGTCAAGCCAGTTTTGGCACACTTGTCAGTTGGATGCATGAACAAAGCAGCATGGGATGCATGAACAAAAAGTGCACGAGGTTGGGTGGGGTTTTTTGGGTTATAAGTAAACGGCCACTGCCATATAACTAAAAAATAGATACTAAAAAGTACATGTGCCTACTGCTCTAAAGCAGGGAGGTTACTGAGTAGGCATGAGAGCGAAACCTGATAACTTATATGTAAATTAGTGGAAAACAGTTTAAAACACACTAAAAAAAGTCGAAATATCATGGCTTTTGTGCCCCTTGTACAAACAAGTTTATTACTTCGCACTGTCCTGTTGTCACAGCCTGCAGATCATAAGGACATGACTCAATTGCTAATTTATCAAGGATTATGCCATCTTATGTTTTATTCATCATCGTCGGTATAGAGAAGCTTGTCAATATATAAGAGATAATATCATTTAAATATTATTTCAAAAGCAGCCTCTATATTGTGTTCAACGTGAGCAACTTCAAAATATGTAAACTAACATCAAGTCAATATGAGTATATTTATTTATAATTTGAATACCTGTGCAGTTGCGTCGCCGCCCGAGTCGCCGTCTGTACTCTTCACGTTGACATTGAGAATGGCAATCATCTTGTCCTTGTTGTTTAAATCATGTAGATCAGATATTTCTACATATTCGTTCCAATCGCTCTCGAATCTTTGAAAATATATTCGCCTATTTTGCGAAACGTCAAAATGAGCTTTTGTATATTGATTTAGGTCCTCAAGAGACTTGAAATGCTGGACTTCAACCACTTGGCGTCTGTCACCAAGCTGTAAAAGGATCTGCAACGCCAGATAAACATTCTGTGTTTTTATTTTGAATATATGCATTCCACATGGCTACTCGAGCAAACAAAATATTAAAATATGCACCTATTGCAAGAATGAAAACACAAATATGCAAACAATCACGTTCTTATTGCTGCAGTGCACCAAACTATGACTCGACAGAACACGGATGGTTTAATTTCAGGCCAATAACTCAAGGATTTTACCTTCCTCGTTTCCTCCGTCGCCATGTTGTGCCTAAATCGTACCAACGGGAAGGACAGCCGCGCAAGACTGAAAACGAGTTTAGACCCGATCGCCTCACGACCGAGAATCGGACGATGTCGGTAAATCCAAGATGGCTGTCTTCTGTGTATTTCATCGAACGATGAAATGAACAAGCCTTATCGAGTTAAGTGAAATAACATCGCTTCCTTTCATCATAGTTTAGACGATTATAATAATATTGAACCTCGTGGCGAACTAAACTGTAGAAAATGTGACGTGTCCTTCCCGCTGGTACGGTGTAATCGTGTCGTACCAACGGGAAGAACAGAGTGAAATAACTCGACTATTTTAGTCGAGGATCATTTTAAGTGAAGAGTAAGTGTATCTTCAATAAAATCAAGTGGCATCTCTTCCTTTGGTGGTGATTTAGACAACTGAGGCGAACTAAACTGTGGAAAATGTGATGTGTCCTTCCCGCTGGTACGATGGAGTTCGATCGTTCCAGCGGGAAATAACCAGACTATCTTTAACCGTATCTTCAGTCGAGGATATACAGAGTAAAATGTACCATCGGAAACTCAAGTGGAATTGCTTGACTGAATTATATTTGGCACAAAATGAGCCTCACAGTGAAGCAGAGTATAGTAAAGTGTGGGGGTGTCTAGAAAACTCAGACCTCAGACCTCAGATCTGGAAAACTCAGACCCCCAAAATACGCTAAATGATTCGACCATTCCTTCTCGTAATTACTTTAAACGGAAGCTGCTCGAGCGAGACATCAAACAATGCGGTATTTTTAGCCATTTCGCAAACATTCGGCAGGGTCTGAGTTTTCCAGATCTTGAAAACTCAGACCCCCCTAAAATACGCTAAACGATTCGACCATTCCTTCTCGTAATTACTTTAATCGGAAGCTGCTCGAGCGAGACACCAAACAATGCGGTATTTTTAGCCATTTCGCAAACATTCGGCAGGGTCTGAGTTTTCCAGATCTGGAAAACTCGACCCGCTGGTACGATCGAACTCCATCGTACCAGCGGGAAGGACACATCACAGTTTAGTTCGCCTCAGTTGTCTAAATCACCACCAAAGGAAGAGATGCCACTTGATTTTATTGAAGATGCACTTACTCTTTACTTAAAATGATCCTCGACTAAAATAGTCGAGTTATTTCACTCTGTCCTTCCCGTTGGTACGACACCATTACACCGTACCAGCGGGAAGGACACGTCACATTTTCTACAGTTTAGTTCGCCACGAGGTTCAATATGTATTATAATCGTCTAAACTATGATGAAAGGAAGCGATGTTATTTCACTTAACTCAATAAGGCTTGTTCATTTCATCGTTCGATCGCTGGTTCCACACGAACTGCTGCTCGATGTCGGACTTGATGTACAATATCTCGTCCAACGCGGCCTGTACATGGATCTGTGACAGCTGTGGGTTGCCTAATTTTACGGACTCGTTCTTCAGTTCCTCTATGGATTTGAATTTATCCAATACATATTCACCACTGAGCGAGAATACAGAAACCGAACAAACCGAACAGTGCCCCCAAGACCAGCCAAACCCTCCACACATCCCAACCAGAAAACGGAACGCCAGAACCCCGTGGAAACCTCTCAGGGTCATGTCTATTAACTGTTGTAGTTTGAGAAGCACTGATAAACGAGTCGAATTCCAGGCACTCATCGACAGCGAGAAACCTGACATCATATTTGGCAGTGAATCACACCTGGACAAATCGATCTGTAATGGAGAAGTTTTCCCTCGATGCTTTGAGATATTCCGCAAAGACCGCAAACTTGGAGCAGGAGGTGTGTTTATAGCTGTTCACGAAGACTATGTAGCCACTGAAATGCCAGATCTGGATTCTGAGAGTGAAGCTGTGTGGGCTAAACTCCAGATTCAAAACTCTAAAACACTATACCTGTGCTCCTTCTACAGACCTCCAAATAATGATGTAGCATCCCTTGATGCCTTGGACTCCTCATTGCGACAACTATCTGCTGGCAGCAACAGCACGATGCCACATTTACTTATGGCTGGTGACTTCAATCTACCTGACATTGAATGGAGCACTGAGACACTCAAATCTTCTCGTGTTTACAATGCTAGAGTGAGCTATAGAATGCTGGAGATAGCTAGAGACAATTATGTCTCGCAGGTCAATTTTCAACCAACCAGACATAAGAACATACTGGACCTGCTTTTTGTCACCAACCCAGACCTAATTAAGGAGATACACATCAGCCCAGGCATGAGCGACCATGACATTGTTATTGCTGACATTGACATCAAAGCAAAGATTAACAAGAAAACAACAAGGACAATACATCTCTATGGAAAAGCGAATTGGATAAACGTAAAGAATGACCTGCGTTCATTCAAACAAGAATTCCTGGCATCAGATCCTCTGGCCAACACAGTGGATGAGAACTGGGGGGCGCTTAAATCAGCAATTGCAACTGCCACGAAGGATCATGTGCCCCAGAAACAACTCAGTGGGCGGTGGAACCTACCGTACATGACGAGAGACCTCAAGAGAAAAATCCGAACAAAGGCCCGTCGATACAAGAAAGCGAAGAGATCGGGGAAAGTCGAAGACTGGAAAAAATTTAAGGACTTAAGGAGACACATAAAAAAAGAACTTGTCATAGCCCACGACAACTACATTGGGGAAATCCTTGATGTATCTGTACTACGGGAGAAACCGAAACGCTTCTGGACTTACATCAAAAGCATGAGAAAAGACAAAATTGGCATATCACAACTAAAATACAATGGCTCAACAGCATCCGATAGTAAGACAAAAGCTAAACTCCTTAGCGATCAGTATCAGCGAGTGTTCACTGAAGAAGACCTAACAACCTTACCTGACTTGCCGACAGATAATGTTACGGGTATGGAGGATATATTCATCACTACGGAAGGTATCCACAAGCTACTTAAAGAGCTGAATATACACAAGGCTATGGGACCAGACTTATTACCAACAAGAGTGTTAAAAGAAGCTGCCGATGAGATTGCGCCAATCCTGACATTGATATTTAATCAATCCTACAACACTGGTACCTTGCCACTTGACTGGCTCTCGGCAAATGTAACAGCCATATTTAAGAAGGGAAAGCGCTCTGACCCAGCCAATTACAGACCTGTATCTCTTACCTGCATCTCCTGTAAGATCATGGAGCACGTTGTGTATAGCCAGATCATGAAACATCTTGACCGCAACAACATTCTAGTGCACTACCAGCATGGCTTTCGTCAAGGCCACTCCTGTGAATCACAGCTGATCTGTGCAATTGATGACCTTGCCAGATCAATGAAGGCAAGGAACCAAATAGACTTGCTGATCCTAGACTTTTCAAAGGCATTTGATACTGTACCACATGAGCGTCTCCTACGGAAACTCAACCACTATGGACTTCCTAGACAATTACTGTCCTGGATTAGAACATGGCTGACTGAACGCCAACAACGAGTAATTGTGGATGGAGAATCTTCCGAATCGGTGCATGTACGCTCCGGAGTGCCTCAAGGAACTGTTCTGGGACCTTTGATGTTCTTATTATACATTAATGATATAGGGGTAGGATTATCGTCCAACATTAAATTATTCGCAGATGACTGCTTACTCTATAGAACAGTCAACTCCCAAGATGATGCCAAACAATTACAATCAGATCTCGACATCTTAGTAGAGTGGTCAAAAACTTGGCAAATGTTGTTTAATCCAGCTAAGTGCTACACCCTTAGAATATCTAGGCTTCACTCTGAAACTGTACATAACTACCACATATCAGGGACAGCACTAAAATCAGTTAGTGAGCATCCTTACCTAGGTGTGCACCTGTCAAACAGTTTAAGGTGGAACGCGCATATTGCTGAAATAACCAAGAAGGCAACCAAGCAGTTGAATTTTGTCAGGCGTAATCTATCCAAATGTTCCACCCAGGTGAAATCGATGGCATATAAAACACTAGTAAGGCCACACTTAGAGTATGCTTCAGCAGCATGGGACCCCTATACTAAGGGGAACATAGAACAAATTGAGGCAGTCCAACGCAGATCTGCACGTTTTGTAACCAACTGTTATGATAGGTATAACACTAGCATAACTAGTCTTATTAAGCATATAGGGTGGGAAAGCCTCGAAGTTCGGAGAAAAGTCAATCGTCTAGCAGTTTTTTATAAAGCCCTTAACAACCAAGTAGCTGTTCCACTACCAAAGGACCTTTTAACACCAGTAAGATCTACCAGACACCAACACTCCCGGTCCTTTATTCAGATGCCCACTGGTCCAGATTATTATAATTATAGTTTTTATCCCAGAACCGTAAGAGATTGGAATGCACTACCTGAATATGCAGTTCAAGCAATTAATGTAGAGAGTTTTAAAATGGCCATTGTACAACATTTTGGGAATTAGGATTAGGATTAGGATTTACAATTAAATATTTTAGGATTTTATTTCTCTTAGTACTTTTAACTTTTAATTGACTACTAGTTTTGCTAATTAGATAATTAGATATTTTGTATTTAGGTAATTAGATATTAATTAATTGATTTAGTTGACTGGTTGATTGGATAGAATGCTAGCCATCCTTTGACCTATTTGTTTTTTATCAATTTATTTGTATTGGAATTCTACGTGATGCTGTAAGGCTTTGTAGAAAATAAACATAGATCTAGATCTAGAAATACACAGAAGACAGGATTTACCGACATCGTCCGATTATCGGTCGTGGGGCGATCGGATCTAAACTCGTTTTCAGTCTTGCGCGGCTGTCCTTCCCGTTGGTACGATTTAGGCACTCTGGTGGAACCTTTAGAAAAATTAAATTGCAGTTAATCAACTTCACACGTAAAAGCAATTGCGGTATTGCAAGTGAACGATGGGCATTCAGTTCAATCTCCAACTGGTCTTTTGTTACTTACAGCTCAACCCGGCTGCGGCTCCTCATGTGTGTCCACTTAATAGAGTGTCTTACTGGGGAGTAGGCGCAGAAGTAGTTTAGTTCAGGACAGCCCGAGCCTTAAGTAGACAGTTCGTTGGTTATAGAATTTATTCTCATAGAGCGCTTTTCGGATCCAATTTTCCAATCGATGAGGTGAGCAAAAACACGTCGGACCAATTAGAAGAACGAGCAAAACCAAAACAAAAAGCAAGTGTAATTGCGATTGGTTTTAATATCCAATCAGCAGTGCGAGAACACACTATCGCGACGTGCTTTCGTGCGTGAGAATATCGCATCCAGCTTTTTCTTTTGCTCTTGATTGGCCAAGAATGTCTCTAAACCTCTCAGGACCAATCGGAAAGCGTAGCAAACGCAAAACCAAAGCAATGACATTTTTATTTTCGACAGTCATGCGAAAACAGCTCTATAAAAATAAGCACAACCATTTCACCTAAAACGCTCAACGAAGTCAACTTTCGATAAATAGTAAGGCTCGGTTCAGACGCCGCTCCTGACATGCGCCGAACCTAATAGTAATATATTCGAGCCTGGTTCGACATAGGAGCGACTGTTGATTCAAACGGCGAACTTTTCCTGCCGCACCAAATACACAATAGTGCTTATGTTTAAGGATACATGTTTTTAATTCAAAATAATTTAAAATAATTCATGCAATAGATACGGCACATGTGAAGAGCGGCGTCTGAATCAACGTCGCCCCCACGTCGGATTATGCGACAGCGTCAGTAGAACCTAATACCGCTGCCGTACCTAATTCAAATATGCCGAACCTAATTGATTCAGACGCCGCTCTTCTGCCGTACTTAATTCAAGCATTAGGTTCGGCGCGTGTCAGGAGCGGCGTCTGAACCGGGCCTAACAGACTTAATACAGACTTAGGCCCCGTCCACACTAATCCGGATAAATTTGAAAACGGATATTTATTTATCCGTTTTGGCCTCCCGTCCACACTAAGACGCGTTTTCGGTGACCGAAAACGGATATTTTCGAAAACGCTCTCCAGAGTGGATATTTTCGAAAACTCCGGTTTCATGGTGTAGTGTGGACGGCGAAAACGGAGCTTTTCGAAAACGCATGACGTTATGATGTCAGTGATCTCTGTGTGCATGCTCAATTCGAGCATTTAGCGTTTTTGGTCAGTCCAGCGTATTAGTGTGGACAGCGAAAACGATTCGAAAACGATAGTGTGGACGAAAACTTTCGATGCGTTTTTCGTATGAAAACTCCGTTTTCAAATTTATCCGGATTAGTGTGGACGGGGCCTTAATTACCAGTGAACAAAAAGGAACCGCGCGGTCTCCATGGAGACGGGTGGCAAAATGACGTAATTAGTTTATTTATGGTGTATTTAGTTTCGAGATTAAGGGCCTCGGACCTGCAAGTTTTCTATTCAGGTATGAAACGCGAAAATTCTATCTTGATATTACGACACAAGATCATAACGATATGACAATTAATGTAATGAATTATTTGCTATTTGGGATATAAGTTTGTGGCTTTACTTAATGGATAATCATCGTTTTGTTTAATTTTCTAATAACACCACTTATGTTGTAATTGTAGACGCTGAATTCAGAATTGAGGCTAGAAGGCAAACCCGCACAGCTGGGTGAGTTGGAAATTCAACGTGATAGAAATATGAAGTTGTCTAGTGGGGTTCAGCGTTACAAGAATCGTATAATTGTCTAAATTCCATTTCTTGCTGCCCAAACAATTAAGCAAGTGAAACTATATCACGCTTGATCTTTAGTCCACGTTATTGCTTTTTCGCCTTAAATCTATTTGTTCTTACAATAACGAAGAAAGATAATTGAAAAACTCTTTACATAACATTGTATTAGAGATATTTTGAGCTCTGACCGGACATTTTGTTGAAAAACAGGTGACCATATATTAGTTGTTCCGCTTGGTTAGGGGAAAGGAATGTTTCATTGAATAAACAAACACAAAAAATTAGTCTTATTGATCTAAGAAAGTCTTTGTAAATCGTTTCAATTTGTGTTTTTCAATGTCATTCTTAGTTAACCGAATACTGAAGATCGTCCACTCAAGTCAAAGATTTGATTGATATGTCCACATCACTTTTTGTTGTTAATTATATGAATCGAAACCTGTCAAGGATTCAGTCATGAATCGCGATTATACTTCTCGGTAAAAATATTTCTGTTTTCCTTTTGAGGAAATTTCTACTACAAAGCTAAAATGTTTTTACCACTTAGTCGACGTTTCTCGATCTCGCGCCCGCGCTACACTGACCCGCGGTCTCCTCGTCGTCAGCGCTGAGTTGCTGCCCAGGACCTTCGCGTTGTGCGTCTCAACTCTCTCCCATTTTGTTTTGTATTCAGTCTGTCCAAGACCACTATGCTGGCACAAGTTATTTGTGTTTTCCTGCTGACTCTGACAGAAACACAAGGAAGCATTCAAGGTGAGAATGCTGCCAGTGTAAACATGATTTCAACAACAACCGAGACTTAATTCTGCTAAGATCATGACATTCTTACCTCTCTTTTTAGCCCCGTGCCCAGGCCGCTGCGCAGCTCAGTGCGCTCCGTCATGCAGTCCACAGTGTTGTCAAGGTTACGGAGCACAGCAGACCTACCCATCATACCAAGCGCGCTCCTACTATCCACGAGCCCCTTACGTCCCTCCATACCCTCCTCGTCCCCAGCCCCAGCAGATGTACATACCCCCACCCCCACCCCTACCCCCTCAGTCTTATTTCCTCCGTCCCCCATCCCCTCCTGCTTATTTGCCTATGTCTTTCCCTCCCCCTCGCCCACCTCCTCCTCCGCCGCCACCATCATGTCCAGGCGCCTGCCCAAATAAATGCTTCCCGGCATGCGTCCGAAGCTGCTGTTCGCCTCCCCCACCTCCTCCCTGTCCGTGGTATTGTTCGGACTCGTGTTACCCACAATGCACCCCGACTTGTTGTAAACCTAAGCCTCCGCCAATGCCGCTGTACCTGAAAAGAAGCGAAAAGAGCGCGGTCGCGTGTGAGGAACACAAGCTGAAGCTCCAATGCCCAAACAAGTTCGACCGGATTGTCCTGTATAGCACGTTTTATGGCAGAAAGAAGGACAACATTTGTCACCATGATTTTATCCCATCCAAAGGTAAGGCGTAAACCAGTCAACCGACAGTTCGCGATAATTTGACATAGATTGTGGTCCCGACGCAAGCACAAGCACAAGCACAAGTACAAGATTCCTTATTTCACAGTGAAAACAGGCTGGATGTGCGCAAGCGAAATCATAAGAATCAAATCCACCAGAGATATATTAGACAGTTTGGAGAACTTTTGATAACTTGCCCATATTAAAAGTGACTGAAGTATCAATGAGAGCCTGCATTTTGAACTTGAGTCAGACATAATCCAAAATATATTTTTAGTGTAATCGTACTTTGAAGAACTGGACTAAGAGCATAATGTCTATTATATAACATTGCACTCATGAACATTGAACATATTTCAAAAGGTCACTGTGCAGATCAGGAAATGTTAGTGAACAAGAAAGTGTACGACCTCTGTGGTGGAGAAAACAAATGTTCGGTTTCTGCAACAAACAAGTTCCTCTCGGCCGGAAACAATACCCTCTGCCCTGGCTTGTACAAATACCTGAAAGTCGTCTACCGCTGTCATCAACACCCCAAGATATTCCCAGTAAGTTAACTGTGCTATTCTGTGTTCTGTTTTTAAAACAAAAAGAAGTCGAACTAAAATTTAGTAAAGATTTGTGAGAAGATATTATACGTTTCTAAAGTCGGCAATCTTGGGAGTCAGGCGACACCACTGCTATCGGTATCATTACCCTTAAATAACTTGAGCCACTGCCAATAAGTTATGTGTCTGACCTTTATATCAGTCCCACTTAACAGTTACACGACCAATGCTTCTAGAGGAATTAGTCGTTTGTAGTGGTCTTTGACTTTCTACGGAATGTTTGCAACCTCGGCTGCAATGAGCTGGCTACCGCTGTAGTTTTCGACTTTCGTATCTGCCAAATGTTATTTTTAGCAGTGTGCTATGAAGACTGCGCGATATTTAACAAAACGTATCTTTTTTTTCCAGGTGTGTCCGCTGCCCTGTCACAACCCATACCAGTGTTTCCCACATTGTACTCCAGACTGCTGCACACCCCCTCCTCCCCCACCAAAAACGTGTCCCGGTCTCTGCTCCAGATCCTGCGCACCACTGTGTTCCAGGTCTTGTTGTAACCCAGCTCCGCCACCCCCTCCCCCGCCCCCTCCCCCACAGTATTACAGGCCCCCATCCCCACCGATGTATATGCCACAGCCACAACCGATGTACATGCCTCCACCGCCACTGCCACCGCCACGGCCACCGGTCTACATGCCTTCCACGCGAGGATGCCCCGCACCATGCCCGACAAGCTGTGCCCCGACATGCTCTCCGAGCTGCTGTTCACCCCAGACTCCTCAGTACTATCCTGGCCGCGAGGTCACGGCTCCCGCACCACCATATCTCAAACTCTCTCCACCTACCTCTGCCAAAGCCCAGCAAAACCAGTTGCAGTTTCCTCGACCACAGCCGTACACCTTCTCCACTGGGTACAGTTCCTTCGGACAGACATGCCCAGGCCCCTGCAGTAACGCATGCGCACCAATCTGCTCCCGAAGCTGCTGTTACACAAGAAACAGAAACCGAAACTGGAGAAGAACATTTGGCATGATGGGATAGGTCACGTGTCCGGATGTTTAGACAACATTCAGACAACAGTCTGAAAGACACAAAATCAGAATCACATGTGAAGGAATCCTTTTTCTTTTACCCAAGTATAGTGCCTGTTGTTATCAAGAGCACGTCAGTTTTACGTATAAAGGCAAACTAAAGTTCAGAGCCCTGCGACTTAGGTTAACATATATACACTATGTTATTTAAGCATCTATGGAAATTCCAGCTAAAAACCGAGCGGAACAAATATCCACGATTGTTTTTCGATACGCATATGTGCAAAAGATACCTGTAGCTCCGACGAAGAAAAAGACAAAGCTTCTACAACAGGCGGCTGCACTTAAAAACCGTAAAAATCAAACCTGGCAAATCAATAGAATAAGAAGATCACGTGACAAACGTTTAGGCGTGTAGGCACTGCACTGATTTAAGTGTTTTCTTAAATAAATGGAGGAAAATCTTCACCATGACAATTTAGTTTATGCAAAGTTAAAGTGATGTTCGAAGGATATAGTTAACTCAGCCAAATGAATGTCTTTATATTTTAGATTCCTCTGATTAAAGGAAGATATAATCGGACTTTGAGCTATGTGGAGTTTCTTGTTATCCAGACTACAAATCTGTCTTTAACTTGCGTTCACCGCTTTCGCTGTCAACTCATTTTGTTCAAGACTGCACATTTTATGAACTCAAGGTAAAGCTAAAAGAAGCATGCAGTATAAGTATTTAGCTAAGCCACAACTAATTGCGATTGCCTTTGGTAAGTCGATGACCATTAATTTAATAATTATTAATGTTGAAAAGTTTTGTCCAATCTACACACCGCTTTGAATTTAGGGTCCGTTCAGACTCGATTTCCGTAAACCGGTGTAAGCCGAACAACCTCAAGTCGATCTCAGATTGATCTCATTTTAGCGAAATCCAAGTATGAACGGGCAATAGGCTGAGAATTTACAAGAAAATATACAGCATCTTTACCGTGGTTTTGGCAGATTCTAAAAAATATTATATTGTGATCATATTGTGCCCATATTTCAGATCAAAATGTTCCATTTTCCACACCTATTCCAGACCTGTCCCTCAAAATATCGTAGCATATATTTGTCGTCTCACACCCCATCCTACACCAAATAGACGAAATCTATACTCTACTTATTATAATTATTATAATTATAATTATTATTATTATTAATATTATTATTATACATATTGTGTTATTACTTCATTGTCTTGTATCACTCCGTTATTCAGTTTGTACTGCACTAGAGAATGAAATAAACATACTTATACTTATTCCAGACCAAAATGCTCAAAACGATACCCTTGGGAGTGGTAGATGCGTATATATATATATATATATATATATATATATATATATATATATATATATACAGTCATTCCCGAAAAGGTTGTCCAGTTGAATATATATTTAGGCAATTATATCTATCACGTGACCACTGAAAAACACCTTATAACTACAAAGAAATACGTTAAGTCAGTATGTTTATATAATTTTATGGTTGCTAGTCATTAGAATGGTAAAACCAAGAGCCTTTGAAGTGTTTGCAGTTTAAAACACGACAGTTTTAGGTGGTCACGTGACAGATATATTTGTATATTTATATATCTAGACTGGACAACCTTTTCGGGATTGACTGTATATATATATACCTGTGGCTTATGAATGGAGTTCGGTAACCCCATCCCCATTTCCACCAGGCGTCGCGGTAACAGTGTCGATCACACGCAGATTTGGTCGGCTCGTGTGACCGTATAAGAAAGGACCAGTTTTGACCTTCCCTGCACTGTCGCAGCGTCAAGTCCCATCGCGTAACATGTTGTGGGGACTTGCAACCTTGTGTGGCATGATCTATAACGTTTTCGAGTATTTTCACTCCTGCGTTCAAAATACAAATTCTCCCAAATATTGAAGAAATTGTACGAGTGATGAAGTGAGAATTGATAGTTCAATCAGCAGCCATCTTAGCAAGTTACCAAATTCTCCTTAATTATACAGTACTGTTTATCTCTGGCAAGACAACGAAAAAAGAAAACTGAAGTTGATCGCTCTCAGTTGTGAAATAATTGGGAGAACAACCATGATAAAAAAAGGATTATATTGAAAAGTTTAATTGTTATAAATCTACTCTTGACTATCAGTCTACATCAAATGGTTACTATTCGGATCTCTGACTCTCATTCTAGGCTTGAGCTGGTTAGTTGTATACATATAGGATATTACACAGCGGCTTGAAGATATGAATTTTATTTTCTCATGGTAAAATATTGTTTTTACCACGAGAAAATAAAATTCATATCTTCAAGCCGCCGTGTAATTTTCTTTTTATTATATTAGACACGAGTGTTTTACGAGAAATTGCACAAACAACCATGCAAAAGCGGGAAATGATGCTATCGATATCCTCACTAGTGAGGATATGGAAAATACGACACTCGGGCCCCGGATGTAAATTCATATGGATTTTACGCACGGTATATTTCCCAGTAAAACACTCGTGTCTATATAATAAATTGTCATATGTCAGTGATAGAGTGGTTTTCGAATGACTGACAAAAGTAATCACGTGATTGCTCTGCCTGTGCGTTTGCAATGCGTTTTGATAGTTTCAAAACATGTTTAGTACCATTCCTGACCAATCTAAAACAACAGCAATACCAGATTGCGATCTACTCACGCAAGCAAGTGGCAATGGCGTTTTCTTGCATTGCTGATTGGTTTCTTCTTCAAAGTAAAACCAAAGTGAAATGCAAATTACTTTGGCTGAAAGTGATGCTATCTGGTGCTGCAATTGCTTTGGTTTTGGTTTTACAAAAGTTATCCATCAACCACTCTATGCACTTCAGTTACTACAGCTTTCCTTGCACTGCAAGAACCACAAGCACAATTGCAGCTATAATCGCAATTAAAACGAAAATCAAAATTAAGCACATCCGGGTATTCTGCCACCACATTTTCCGACGCAAACGAGTTGAACTTCGGTGAAATGTCTGGGCCTGGGGACGAGGAAAAGCAGGGTGAACCAGGGTGCAGGAAGATGCAAGGCGAAATACACGTTCCTGGGGTCCCCTTAACCCTTTCACTCGCAAGAGTGATCAATTTGTTGAGATGAAAGCTGATCTATTATTACTATAATTAATTAATTCTTACTAGTCTTATATCACTTATTACTTCATGAACTATACATTGTCTTGCCTGAAAGTGAAAGGGTTAATTGGCCAATCAGCAGCTATTAAACAAAAAACTAGAAATGCTAAGTTCACAGTTCTACTCTTGATTCTCAGAAGTTCTTTCGCTTCGTGCTACGTTCATAAAACCCAAACACTTGCCCAGGAAACTCAAAACGTAGATCTGATACTCGGAGCTACACAATGGGGCGAGCCATCTTGGATCTCAAACTTAAAAACAATTTGGGTAAATGTTTTCAATATTCAACCAAACGCGCATGCATGCACATCTCGTGACGTGCGTGCACTCCCCTTTAAAATTTTACTTGTGATAACTAGTTTTAAAAATATATCCTTTTCATGGTATGCAAGAAGTATGCAATAGGAATATGCATTATATATAATTTATTATAATCAATAATAAGATTTTGTTGATACTCACACTATGATCCAACTCTTCTGTCTTTCCAATAAGCACATCAATTTTCTCACCTCTTTCAAGAACTTTTTCTAAAGAGAAATAGATTGCAGATGTTTAGGTTCCCATTGCATCTACCTGAAGAAGCTAAAGCTCGTGTTGCAATTAAATGTTTGGCTTTTTGTGATACCACTGACATAACAATCTTATCATTGTTCTAATCAACAGTAGATGCAATTTTTTCAATTCTGTTGTACAACTATTAATAGCAGATTATTTGAGCCAGTGTTATTGACTTACAAGACATACAATAAACCAGATATAGTGTGCAATACTTATATGATAATTTTATGATGTGTACCATGCAAATGATAAAGGGGTCACAGATGTTACAACAAGAATGTGGATCCATACCAATATTTTGTGTCATCACATCTTTCACCTCATCCACTTCTCGTCGGACTCTAGAAATCTGATCTGTTTCACCAAAGTTGGGATCTGAATACAAAGACTGTGAGACAGAAAAACAAACAGAAAATTAGAAAAAAACATTTTCAATTATTACAGTAGCCGACCTACTTTATAGGCCAACCAATCACAGGTTGAGACTATAATAGCTAAGATATTACCAACATCTTAGCAAAATCTTGCATGGTCTCGGAGGATCCTGCAAGTTCTCAGCAAGATATAAGAAGGATCAACTGATACCAATGGCAGGATCTTGGCAGGATCTTGGCAAGGGTTATTGCAATGAAGGCATTAAACTAGGATTTATGGTAACAGTGCTGAAAAGGATTGTGAAAATACCAGATCAATTCTGCATATTAACAAGTTCATACCATTTGGCTGGACAGCACTTGTTCAAAGTCTCTTTTGAACTCATAGGGGCGAGCTGTAAAGGCTCTCTGCTTTAGAGAACCACTGCTGAACTTTGTTTTTATCTGAAAGACAAACAGGTTGACATCTAAATCCTGTAAATTTAAGTATCTATTATTGATAATGAACTGTATAGATTAAAACAAATTATAAAGTAAGTCTGTTAATAAAAATAGATTGATTAAATTACATATGATCCATTTATGGTTTTTGATTTATAGTGGGAATACTGCATGCATGTTCATCATATTGACCTGTTCAAGAAATGCGTAAGGCTGTCTCTTCCCAAACTCTTCTTCTGTCATGCAGAGGTAGGTTAACCCATCCTCAACAATCACATGGAAGTGGTAGCTGAAGAGTAAAATTAATTCATGTCAGCATAGAGATATTAAAATGGGTAATACTGTCTTGACCTAAGGTTGAAAAAGCTTGTAATGTCATAAAAAAGTTTAAAGCTGACAGTATTAGCCAAAACATCAGCTGTTAGTATATACCACGCAAGTAAATAGTGCTTTTCGCGCACTCTGATTGGCTCCTCAATCTCGGAATATCAAGTACTATTCACCTCCCGGCGGCTTCCAGTAAAAACAAAATGGTGCGCGAACCCAGTTTTTGCCCACTTTTGTCGGAAATAAAATAGCTATTTGGGAGTTAGCTATTAAACTTGTGTGGTATATACTAAAACAATTATTCGCCTCAGTGTGGGCGAATAGCGGTGGATATTTACCTCGGTGAAATGGCTCAGTAAATATCCACTGCTATTCACCTCCACTTTGGGGAATAATATTGTTAAATATAAACCACTTTTGTTCTTTTCTTTTTTATTATACTTTATATCTATTTGCATGATCTGCAGAAGGCTTTTGCCACAACTTGGCACCACCACAACACTATTAGCATAATACACATCACTATTGATCTCCACCAAAACCCCAACCATGAGCTGCAACAAGACTGTCATCACACATCTATACACCTATACATCACCTGATCACCAATGTCCACTACCAACAACATTTTGCCCAACAAATTTGTAGACCTTGCTGCAACAGCGTGTTTTACAAGAAATTTCATGCTACCGAGACCTTATTTTTCTGGTTTGTTCCAAGAATTTCTTTTTTTGCAATTCCTTTATACCCGGTATACACTTTACAGCATAATTGCACGCTATGGTATAAACTAGCTCCAAACAAATCTTTCGACTATTAACCCTATTCTCGAGCCAAAATATGAAGAACAAAATGGTGAAAAGGGGGGATGTCTCGGTTCTATATTTCCCCGTGTTCGCCGCGTCTGTCAGTTTCTATATCTATAGCAACAGCTATGGGAAGAATTTCTTCGCATTTTTAGCATTCAAGTGTAAACAAGCAGTTTCTAACCTTTTGTTAAGCGTATATATAACTGACTGTTGAACAAATACGATCGAAAGAGCAGCTAGAACTTACTTGCCCGACACATAAGTACACTTGCTTTGGCGATCAGGTATTTTCTCCAAGATCGAAACAGCTACCTGATGAAAATTGCCAGTACTTTCTGTATAATCCACAAGGATTGTCCTCCCACAGGCCACAAGACTGTAAATGATTGGCATGATTTGTACAGAATGAAGTCGAAAGTGAAAAACGAAAATGACTCAGAGTTTATGTAATACATAACCCCCGTCGGAGAGGCGGAGAGGGAATGAAAACTACTTTTGGTTAGTGGTAAGGGGAGAGGGGTAAGTGGTAATTTTTTCTCTCCCCAGGCCGCGTTGGAAATAATAGAGAAAAGGGCACGTGTTTAACCACAGTACGTGGCCGGCAGCTGTACGTCACTGTTAGTAAACACAATCGCTGAAGATGTCGCTAAAAAACGCGCATATAGTGGAGTGGCAAATGGCAAAAAACTCTCTAACAGAGAGAAACAAACACATGTTCAACAACCCCTTGATCAGCGACGTGGATTTCCTGGTACAGGACGTGAAAAATGGAGAAATGCGCACAGTCCCTGCTCACAAGTACATCTTGTCCATCAGCAGCCCTGTTTTCTTTGTCATGTTTTACGGAGCAATGCCTGAAGCAAGCGACCCCGTCAAGATTCCAGACTGCGACTACGAAAGCTTTCTGGAACTCCTTCGCTTTATTTACTGTGATGAATTGAAGATGACTGAAAGTAACGTTTCCTTGTTACTGTACCTATCCAAGAAGTATCTGATTCCTTCGCTGTCGGCAAGATGTGTAGAATTTATGAGGGAAAATCTGAGCGCAAAGACCGTGTTCGCAATCCTACCGGGGGTGTACATTAGCGACGACACCACTCTGTTGGAAAAGTGTTGGGAGAAAGTGGACAAGAAAACCACTGAAGCTATCAATTCTGAAGCATTCCTGAACATCAGCAAAGAGCTTCTGTGTTGCGTTCTAAAGAGGGACACCCTGAACGCCAGCGAGGTTGATATTTTTCACGCAGTTGACAAGTGGTGTGAAAACCAGTGCAAGAACGACCAAGTGGAAGTCACCAAAGAGAAGAAAAGAAGCATATTGGGAGACGCAGTTAATCTTATTCGCTTTCCACTAATGACGCAGAGCGAGTTTGCATCGATGTCCAAAAGTAACCTCTTGAACACGGAAGATGTCTCAAATATTTTACTGTACTTCAACAACACTTTGGAGTCATCTCTAAAATTTTCGCAGACTCACAGACTTGTTGGATCCATTCGTGAAGGTACGTATAGTTCACATGCATATAAAGGAGGCGGGAAGATTATAACAGTATACAACACTAGATGGGTTTAAAATTAAATTATCAGGAAATTTACCCGTGAGAGAATATTCATGCCTGACTGCCTCTTCGTACGGTAATCCGTTATGTACTGTTCCGTGTTTTGTTTTACGAATGAAGGAGGCATAAATAATGGCTGGTGTCTGTCACGGTTTAGTTCACATGATTGAACTGTCGTTTGCTCTAAACTACGAGATTATTTCAATCTAACTAACTTTTTGGTTGGAGTCGTATCAAAACATTTTGTAATACAGGAAGCCGCAGTCGCAAAACATTTCGTGCTGTATGATCGACCCCCTGTGTGTGGTTTGTCCCGTTGGTTCCCGGAGGGGGGGTGCGTTGGTTGCACGTTCTGAGTCAGTGGTATGGCCGGGCCAGGGCGACCAAGAAATTCGTAGTCTGTTTCACGATTGTATCCGGCATACATAATAACTATTAAGGGTGTCAGTAAAAGTATCATCCAATTAAAGCAGGAAGGTTAAGAATGAAATACGCAAGACTATTTTCCCGTGTAGTACGACTCAAGAAGCATAAGGTATAGTTATCGCGAAGTTTAAAGTATGATTGCCTGTATTGAAATGTTTAAAAAGAGTACTTTGGTTTTCTAAAGCTGTGGTTAATCTCATTCTACTTTATAACTGAATAAACATCAATATACTTAACGTTGGATATGAAATGTTTTAAAAGAATGTTAAATATGAAGTACGCGAGAGAATGACTTGGCTTGAGACTGAAATACCGCACGACTAGAGACATATTTATTTAACTATGTAGTGTAAAAAACGGTTGACAAAGTTGAAAAGATACCGAAGCAATACATAATGAAACCCTAAATTGTGCGATTTACTAAGTGTCCAGGGAGATAACATAAGATCGAGTTCTCTATTTCAAAGGTTTAGTGTCGATTTTTATTTCATTAAACGAGACTGTCAGAGACTAATATTAATCAGAAATCACTGACAGCATCATGTTTATTGATTCTAACAAACGAACAAAAGCCTCGAATTAGTTATAATCTTCGTGGAGGCCATTTATTTATAGCTCCCGCAGGAGTCTCAGACAGTGTCATGTTGTTTTGAAAGCCACTCGACCGTATTACATGAATCTCACAGGTTGGCACAAGGGTTTCTCAGTTTATAGTATTTCAATCAGGTGAAAATAAACCAAATGAGTTCTATTTTCAAACAGCTCTCACGACATAACGATCTCTGTTGCCTGGTTTTCACAAGCACAACTAAGGTTCAAAATATTTGGATTTGCATCGAGCCTACTTTCACGTGAAATAAGGACTCCTGTGCTTGTGCTTACGTCGCTCCGTGACCAGGCTTATGTCAAACGACTCCGTCACCAAATCATCGGATTTGGGAACACGATCACTCTCTCGGCTTAGCGATTGCTCAGCTCACCCGAGCCAAAAATATCCGATACCTTTGGAAGCACTCCGGCGAACACCGAAAACGTGTTTGCATGGCCCTTAACTTGAGCTGTAGAGAAATCAGTTGCATGCAACAGGGAAAAACGAAGACGCGCACAAAAGTGATAAACGCAACCTCGTTCCCAGGATCATCCGCGAGAGAAGTGGATGGGCTGAATTAAGGTAAAGTAGTACGGGCAACATTTTCTTGCAACTTGTCGCGCAACAAAGTTGCGTAGCAAGTTGCGGCCTGTTGTTGCACGTATTACTACCTTCGCACACAACTTGTTCTGTAACAAAATTTTGTGTTGCGAGTTGCGGCGACATGTTGCAAAAAGTAGAAGCCGAGTCTACAAAATTTTGTTGGGTACGTAGGTACGTGCAACACAGGCCGCAACTTGCTACGCAACTTTGTTGCACGACGAGTTGCAAGAAAATGTTGCCCGTATTACTTCACCTTTAAGGTGCCTCCGGACTTTTATTCCTACAAAACTTTAAGAAAGCGTTGCAGCTATCATTCAGCAATAATATGACAGAAAGCAATAAAGAAATAATCAACCAGCTTGCAAAACAAAAAATAAAACAATAAATAGAAAATCGCGCCGTGGGGAGAGCTGTCCGGATCCCAAAGCCAGTTCGAGGGGCAACCCTTGCCTAACACCCGTCCACACTCAACGAACGGGGAGAGGTAATTCGGCCCCCAAGCCATGGTGAATTACCCCTAAATCCGAAGAGCGCTTAAATGCTAAGCCGACTTATTAATTATATGCACCGAATCAGCCTATATATAGTTTCAGGCAAGAGGCCATTCATCCATATGGGATGCGCCTTTTTATCGTCGTTCCTTGCTTTATGAATAATAATTGCACCGTCCTATTGTTATAACCGGTTTAGCTACTTCTATATCCCCGAACCACTTATCCGACTTTGAATTTGAGGTTCAATGTCAGTAAGGCCTGTTAAAGCAACCTTGGGGCTCGACGCATGCGCAACAGTACATTTGTTTTTTCTTAGTGAGACTGTGGCTAATCTCGTATCCAGACTCTTCCAGATTGGGCATTGGACATTCTTTTTAACAACTTTTCAGCTTCGGCTTCATGAGTTTCACCGACAGTATCGAGTTTTTATCGACAGCTATCGAAATCTATCAATTTCTCTTGATCACGCCCATTCGTTTGAATCCACGAGGAAACAGTCATTCTCCCTCCCTTCTCCTTGTATTTGCAATGGAAACCCCGGTACGTCTTCAAAGAATACTTTGATCGTGGGACTAACAAAGTGCCCCGGGACTGGGAAAATGTGTTCGTTATGTCGGAGGTTTATTATCGGAAACCCCGTTATAACGAATTTGTGCCAAACGACCAAAGCATTTGTTCTATCGGGGTGCGGTTAATTTATGCTTTAAAATTAACCAGTGTTACGTTGCACCATCCAGCATTTGGTCTTATTTTACAATACTACAGTATCTGGATTGGGCCCATGGCTTTGGGTGATTAATGCGTTAAATTAAAGCCTTTCTGTGTTGAGCTGATTCGCATTGCCAATCACCGTCGCGTGATGTTTTATCAGGGTAAATTGTAAGTTTGCTGCAAAAGCTGCAAAACAAAAAAAACAAAACAAAAAAATTCTTTCGTTATACCGGGCTTCCACTGTAGGCGTATATTGTTAGCACATTCATCTGATGAACAGTTGTAAATGCCAACATCATTTTCCATAAATTTCACACGTGCGAGGGGGGCTTTCTAGTGACAGGTACATCCATTACAACGTTATTCTCTTCTGTACCTCAGGTTAATATATCTCACTATCTCGTTGCCAAAGTTAGGGACATACGGAGGAAACACATCGCTGTCGTAGACACCATATACTGAGAACACCACAAAAAACTGAAGGCTAATATAAACAGCCGACAGACTTGCAGAGCCATCGATATTTCCAAAGCAACAATTGAATATACAACAAATGATAATGAAGTTAATGCCTTTTGCCGAAGCCGAAGCTGAAAAGTTATTAGTAAACGTCTCAAAAATAAAAAAAAATAAAAAAATGGTCCAATGCCCAATTAATCTGGAAGAGCCTGGATACGATGTTGACCACAGTCTCACCAAGAAAATCAAGTGTACTGTTGCGCATGCGCCGAGCCCCAAGGTTGCTTTAACAGGCCTTACTGACATTGAACCTCAAATTCAAAGTCGGATAAGTGGTTCGGGGATATAGAAGTAGCTAAACCGGTTATAACAATAGGACGGTGCAATTATTATTCATAAAGCAAGGAACGACGATAAAAAGGCGCATCCCATATGGATGAATGGCCTCTTGCCTGAAACTATATATAGCTGATTCGGTGCATATAATTAATAAGTCGGCTTAGCATTTAAGCGCTCTTCGGATTTAGGGGTAATTCACCATGGCTTGGGGGCCGAATTACCTCTCCCCGTTCGTTGAGTGTGGACGGGTGTTAGGCAAGGGTTGCCCCTCGAACTGGCTTGGGATCCGGACAGCTCTCCCCACGGCGCGATTTTTTATTTATTGTTTTATTTATTTATTTATTTATTTTTGCAAGCTGGTTGATTATTTCTTTATTGCTTTCTGTCATATTATTGCTGAATGATAGCTGCAACGCTTTCTTAAAGTCTTATAGGAATCGCATAAAAGCCAAAAAAGTTATGATCCAAAGTTTGTCATAGACGATTGCGCCCAATGAAACTCCGGAGGCACCTTAAAGGTGAAGTAATACGGGCAACATTTTCTTGCAACTCGTCGTGCAACAAAGTTGCGTAGCAAGTTGCGGCCTGTGTTGCACGTACCTACGTACCTACGTTGCGCGACAAGTTGCAAGAAAATGTTGCCCGTATTACTTCACCTTTTATGCACGCGCTGGCCACGCACGAACGCAGAAGGGCACGTTTAGCAACTCTCTCTAGAAGACTCAAGTTTTCCGCACTGTGTAAATGAAATATATCTGGTAAGAGGCATTTACGAGAAAAAGCGTTGATTCGGCTCATTTAGAGGACTCGTCAAATATTTGGATATCCGTTCGGCTGTCTTCAAGCAACAGATCAAAAGTCGGGAGTAGCAATCCTATTGCAACTCTTTGCGCATTAAATTCTTTCAAAACTGAAGGCAGAACTGAAATTTACGTGCACCCGATAGAATGTTGTGCAACTTAAACCAACGAGCTATTTTTGTAAACTCGTCATAATCCTGATTAAACACTACGAACAATCAGGAAGTAGAACATGCATCCGAAAAAGGGAACTTGGAACGGTTAATCCGCCTAATTGGTAGATAGACCATGGAAACTAGCACTGTTTGAATTTGTTCGCTCTCCGCCTGCTATTTCGTCACCGAACTCAGCCCAGGCTGCGGTTTGAAACTAAGGCAACCTTCTTATGTTCAAAGACAGTATACGCCTGGCCGGCAGCTGTGTGTCTGAAGATGCCAATCAAAACAACGCAGAAAGTGGAGTGGCAAATGGCAAAGAACTCTCTGACAGAGAGAAACAAACACATGTTCAACAACCCCTTGATCAGTGACATCAGTTTCTCGGTACAGGACGTGAAAAATGGAGAAATGCGTACAGTCCCTGCTCACAAGTACATCTTGTCCATCAGCAGCCCTGTTTTCTTTGTCATGTTTTACGGAGCAATGCCTGAGGCAAGCAACCCCATCAAGGTTCCAGATTGCGACTACGAAAGCTTTCTGGAACTCCTTCGCTTTATTTACTGTGATGAATTGAAGATGACTGAAAGCAACGTTTCCTTGTTACTGTACCTATCCAAGAAGTATCTGATTCCTTCGCTGTCGGCAAGATGTGTAGAATTTATGAGGGAAAATCTGAGCGCAAAGACCGTGTTCGCAATCCTACCGGGGGTGTACATTAGCGACGACACCACTCTGTTGGAAAAGTGTTGGGAGAAAGTGGACAAGAAAACCACTGAAGCCATCAATTCTGAAGCATTCCTGAACATCAGCAAAGAGCTTCTGTGTTGCGTTCTAAAGAGGGACACCCTGAACGCCAGCGAGGTTGATATTTTTCACGCAGTTGACAAGTGGTGTGAAAACCAGTGTAAGAAAGAACAAGTGCATATCACCGTAGAGAAGAAGAGGAGCATATTGGGAGACGCAGTTGATCTTATTCGCTTCCCACTAATGACGCAGAGCGAATTTACATCCCTGATGTCTAAAAACAGACTCTTGGCGACGGAAGATGTCTCAAATATTTTTCTTTACTTCGACAACGCTTTAGAGTCACCCGTAAAGTTTTCGCAGACACAACGTTGTGTTTGTTCTAGTTGTGAAGGTATGTATACCACATGCATTAAAAACGCATTCTGGCATACTGTTCTTTTGCCTTAAACAGAGACGTCCGAAATTTTCAGCCTAACTGCTTTCTCGTCGGAATAACTATTTACTATTGTTAGTTCTTAGTAACCATTTCTTGGAGGGGCATTTGTTTACATTCCCTAACAATGACTAAAGACTATTACGGTTACAATTTAGTAACCATTTCATGCCTGGAGGGGACATTGCTTAGATTTCAAAACAATGACCGATATAAGAAGCCCCGTTTCTGATTGTTTAATAAGATTGACTTCAAAAAATTCTCAAAACATTTCATCAATCAATCGTGGTGACAAACCAAGAGAAATAGTTAGACGCGAACTCTGACATCGCGTAAGTTGTTGACTTCCGCACTAAGCCGCTATAAATCACTTCCTTGTTTATGATTGTATTGTTTTCACAACTCGGTTTTGCATACGAACACTTTCGCAAGCTATAAATCATCCTACAGACGGCGTGAAGGATATGAAACAAAGAATCTAAAAAGAAATTTTTTTCTTTCATTCTTTCAATGAGTAATAGCCTGTTACACGACTAAATATACTGGCCGCAATAGACTTGGACAGGTATACTGTTTCATGATCAGAATATATATATGTGACACTGACTGTTTCTAACAAATTCCGCAGTCAGCAATAATTATATATTGTCATCACGTCTTTTGCGACCCTACAGTTTGGTGTTTTCCTACCACAATTGTATCTATTTAGGGGTTCCGCCTTGTCCATTCACAAAGTCAAAAAGAGCCACAATTGTGCACACAGTTTTATAGACAGAATAGACGAATTATATGCCGGCGATTCGGCGGTGCCTGAACTACCGGCTTGTGACATAAATGGAGGCCCGCAGATAAATAATGAAACGGAACACACCACCACGTTTCTTCTCATTCAGACTCCTGATTGCATAGTCGAAAGAGGTGCTTGGGCAAATTATATATATATGTTCCCTATATATGTTCCCTTTTATTATTTTCTCTAGTTCGGGTCTCCACTTTTGTCGCCAATTTTGGCCAGACAGATGTGCTGTAATGCAGTCTTTTTCTTGGCTACGATTACCCGACATCACGTAAGTAGTGGCAAAGTTCCGACTCAACTTGAAAAATGAAAAGACGGTTTTCACAAGATGCTGCGGTATTCTTCCATGTGTCAAAACTTGCGGCGGCTTCCGACCCTTTGGTTCTTTGTTCTGTTTTGTTTTAGATTTTTTCCTTCGGCGCTGCGGCGAGATTAGCAGGAATGCAGAAATACTACCGAAGACCATTTTTTCACTACTTTGTGTGTTGTTCAGCTCATCTTTGTAATTGATAGCGCCATAGAACTATTTTGTGCAAAGTTCGACCCAGGGGCGGGCCCATGGCACAGGACGCAGCCTTAACGGGTTTTGTCACCTCCAACGTCCGGCTAAAAAAGGCGTCCTGTCCGCTGGGTAGACCCTTGGACATAAATAGTTCTATTTAAAAAAAAAAAAAGAAAAAGGCGCTGTCAGTAGCAAAATGAACTGTAGTATTTCTGCAGTGCTGCAAAAGTGACTTTGATTTCTCACCGCTGCGTTCGAGGAAAAAAAAAAACAAAAAACAAAACAAAACGAAAACAATAGAACCGGAAGCCGCCGCAGTTTTGTTGGAAGAATTAACCGCGGCATCTTATGTGACAGTTATCACAGACCAATCGACCAACAACACCACAAAGTGAACGTCTTCTCAAGAACTTTGTCCCTGCTAACGTGATGCCTAAGAAACCAGGATGCACTGCAGCAGTCTGTGTGGCTGATATGCCTAACGCACCGAAACATAAAGGTATGTTCCCTTTCTCTCTTTTCTTTATTTCGGGTTTCCACTTTTGCCACAAGTCATAGTTTAGACGGCACCGCCAAATCGTCGGCATATAATTTCCGCTCAATTGATTTTCAATGGAAGTATGCTTAGTGCACTGTTGTATAAAAAATAACTTGAATTTATTGGTCAGGCTGGCGAGTATGTGACCGGTGCGTAGATTTAACAACAGTTATCATCAACATGATTCTCGCAGCTATTCTGGAAGAATCGTAACCTCTGACGACTTTTGATCCCGGTGTTTGGATAACCTAGAACACAGATTTTATTCAAGTGACGGCTCACCACTTCGCGGCTCAGACTCGTCGCTGCTTTACGACGACAGCTCAACATTTGGACTTAATTCCTCAAGATTAATAGGGTGCTAAGTAAAAATTTCAGACCCAAATGTGGAGTTAGATTCCTCCAAGATTTAACATATTAAGTGGTTAGAGCGAGGAATTGACCCTCAAAAGATTTGGATTTGATTCCTCTGGTTTTCACTTTGAAGTGTGCTTTTCGATAAATGTCCGCCGTAATAGCGTATTAATTAAGACGGTTGTTTTCCCTAAATAAATAAATGGTTTGTCGTAATTAACCCATTTTGCAGTTTCTCCGCAATTAACGGTTTCTGAATTTAAAACCATTAGGCCCATTCCGTTGAAGACCGGGTAATTCCAACATTTTTGTTTTTCTCAAACACGCAAAAAATAAAGCGTAACTATACCTGACTAAAGTTCTTGTTATCTCGTTTATTGTCCCCAGACTCATGGCAGCTTGCGTTTCACAACGACACCGATGGCAGTACGCTCGCAGGCTCGGAGGCCTCGCTTAAGGCCGCGGTGTCATCTGGGGCCAGGGTTCGAGTTTTTATCGAAGCCTTTCTGGACGGCGGTGTGACGACAACAATGAGCTACAGCACCCAAGCAGACAACATCTCCATCTATGGTGGTCACGTGTTCGCGCAACTCCTACAGAATGTCGGCAAGGCATCATGGGATGGTTTCCAAGACGACGCATATTGGTGGTGGATGATCGCATCCACAGAGGGTTCGGTCCATGCAGTCAGCTGTTACGTGGGCGCTAACACGCTCCGCACGGATAGCAATCCTCGCGCGCGAATCAAGTGGTTCGTGAAGCCTGGGCTTTCTCCCGCCGTTTATTCGAACGACAAGAAAGGTACGCCGCTGGCTGGGAATTTGGAAGATTTGCGGTCTCATGTCAAGAATGGGTGTGAGGTTACTGCGTTGAACAACAAAGTTTTCTCGTTTCCCGCGCAGACCGTTACGGTCCAAAGTGACACGGGCTACGTAGCCGGGCAAAATGTCGACCATGTTGGCCAAACGATGTTCCCAGGACAGCTGAGATTCCAAAGCCTTCCGTACTGGTGTTTCAGTATTGTGACAACGGAAGGCATGCGTGACCTGTCACGCTGGACGGTTGGCACTCACCAGTCACGTGGTCACACCGAGGACGAAGTGGCGACAGATTGGTTTGCAGACACTTGCTGGAAGCAAGTCTACGCGCATGACGCAAATGGTAACCAGATCGCGGGCTCTCGTGACGCTTTGGTGAAGGCAGTTGGAGCTGGTCAGCGTGTGCGTTTTCAGATCGTTGATCGCAATTTCTTTACTGTTGAAGCCGACAACGTGACGATTCGAAATGGTCACGTGACAGCTCAGGCCTTGAAGAATCTAAGCAAGGTAAATTCTTATTCTTTTTAGTGATCTGTAATAAATGATAATATTCCATAAAAACGAAGCTAGGTTGACGTTTACATTTACATGACTTTGATGGCAAAGCAGTGCACAATTACAACAAACAGGATATTACAGCAACATATGCAATCACAACACAAACATATGACGTCAATACTTGATATAGCTAAGCATTACTTCAATATTTACTAAATAGCGTACAACCTTGCACTACGCCATTACAGTATAAGATATCGATGGGTTATTGCACTGATTTTGTATTTATTTCTATATTTTTTTATTTATTCTTCATTTTTTGTTTAGGTAACCTTGTCTAAATTTGGAGATGACGTCAGTTGGGCGTGGCTCATGATTTCTACCTCGGGTGCTGCACGCGTCACTCGCTATGACGTGGGGGCTAAATATCACCGTGGAGACGACATCGGCAGTTTCAAAGTAAACTGGTTTGTGGATACAAGGTTCTGGCACCCAATCCTTTCGCATGACGCGAACGGTACCGTATTGGCGGGAAGCAGAGAGCAGCTCATCCGCGCTGTGAAAGATGGCGCCTCGGTCCGTTGTGTTCAGGAAAACTCAGCAATGGAGTTTTGTTTTCAAGCTCAGAATCTGGAAATCTCGCCGGACGAGCAACATGTAGCCGCTCAAAGTCTCAATCACATTGGCGCGAAAGCAATCCCTGGTACGGACGAAATGGAGCTTGAGTCGAATGCCTATTGGTTCTTCACCGTCGTCTCCACCACTGGAAAGAGGGACATCTCGCGGTGGACTGTGGGTAAACACGAGGATCGTGGTCACTCGTCAGACAAAGTGGCAACCAAGTGGTTTGTTAACCACTGATTGACGTCACCATGGATATGGGCATGCGTGTTTTGGCCACTATTGTGTTATCTGTGGTCATTATAGTTTGTTAGCCATTAACTGACATAACCGTGGATACAACAGACACCTGAGTATAATTTAGTATTGACGTGAATGAGCGATTGGTTAGTGTTCCTGTGGTTCATTAGAGAAACGGTTCCCTTTGTATAGTGCTATAACAGAAAAAGACCGTGTTCAGGTGTAACCAAGGTAGAATCGCTTTGAGCGCACTTGATTTCAGTTGCGCCATTTTAAGTCAAGTAGAATTAACTTGCTTTTGAAGGACAATATTTCAAAGTGACAAACATTGTCCTGATTGTATGGAGTAAACTATATGCCAAAAGTAAACGTTTAAGCAAACCTAAATAGTTACGCTGGATTATATTACCTTTATGTAGGGTTACCAGAGACATAGTGCGGTTTTTGATTCACTGTTGGATATAGCCGGTTTTCGGATGACCGTCGAAAGTAATCGTGTGATTGCTTTGGTTTTGCGTTTGCTTCGCTTTCCGATTGGTCGTAACAACTTTAACAACATCCATGACCAATCAAGAGCAAAAGCAAAACCTGGTTGCGATATTCTCTCGCACTGCTGATTGGTTTGTAAAACCAATCGCAATTACTTGGTTTTGGTCTTGCTCGGACTTCTAATTGGTCTGATGTGTTTTTGCCGACCTCATTGATTGGCTCTTTGATTGCTTTTTTTTTGGTTTTCGACAGTCATCCGAAAAGCGCTCTATAACTTGTGATTGCTTTGGTTTTACGTTTTTTGTTGCATATTTTATTGCAATGGCTTAAACAAGTTTGGCAGCATCTTGGGTCAAACAGAACCAAAATCAAAACAAAAAGTCGAAAGCAAGCGCTGCTGATTGATCTCTTCTTCGAAATAAAACCAGTAGCAAATTATTTACGCTTTTATAATTGGTCGAAAATGGCTACAGCCTCTGTGACTGGCTCTGTAATAACTAAAACCTCTCAAATTTAGATCAGCGCCTACTGTGTGGACAACAAGATGAAAAGAGTCAACACAAATTGATTGTCGATATGTATCATAATAAGAGTGTTAGTTAGCTATTTAACCATTTCCTTTCCAAGAGTGGTGAACTTCAATTTTCTCTCTCCAGAGCAGGATATCATACACTAAGGAGAACGTGGCTTTTGATAGCTTGTTCAGATGACAGCTGATTAAACTATAAGTTCTCACTACATCATCTGTACATTTTCTTCTTAAAAGGCTGGGAGAAGCTGGATTTTGAGATTGGAAGTAAGCAGCTGAAAGTTTAGGGTGGAAAAAAAAAGTAAACGAGATAAACGTCGACAGTATAACCTTTGTCATCGAATTCTGCACAGAGCCCCAAGAGAGTGAGTTCAACAAATAAACGAATGCACTGTAAACGTGAAGGACTCCAATTGTAGGAATGCTCTCGCTCACGAAACTGTCGATGTCATTTCTTTTTTAATAGAGGCAAGTATTCGCTATACAGTTTCAATAGGTTCGTTCGTATTCTTGTTGCAACGGAAGAATCGCCTACGCGACTTCCATACCCATCTGAGTCAAAAGGACAAGTTAGGAATTCAGTTTTACCGTTACGGTCATCGTCCGTCAACCTCGCGATTTCAGGACAAGATGATTTGACGAATGCAGGGAAAAGTGCGCACTAGCCCCAGGCTCCCACTATCAACGGCCGTACCTGCACTCACTCAGCCCAGACTCCCTAGGAATCAAAACAAAGGGCACGTGTACAATATGCAGCTGTATTTTATCATTTAAATTAATCCCTTTTAGAGAGGCAGATATGTCGGGAAAAAGCGCTCATGAAGTGGAATGGCAAATGGCAAAGAACTCTCTAGCAGAGAGGAACAAGTACATGTTCAACAACCCCTTGATCAGTGACATCAATTTCTCGGTACAGGACGTGAAGAGCGGAGAAATGCGTACAGTCCCTGCTCACAAGTACATTTTGTCTATCAGCAGCCCTGTTTTCTTTGTTATGTTTTACGGAGCAATGCCCGAAGCAAGTGATCCAATCAAGATCCCAGACTGCGACTTCGAAAGCTTTCTCGAACTCCTTCGCTTTGTTTATTGCGATGAAGTGAATTTAACAGAAAGTAATGTTTCTTTGATTCTATACCTATCCAAGAAGTATCTGATTCCTTCGCTGTCAGCAAAATGTGCTGTATTCATGCAGAACAACCTGAGCGCAAAGACCGTGTTCGCAGTCCTGCCGGGTGTTCACATTAGCGACGACACTAGTCTGTTAGAAAGATGTTGGGCGAAAGTGGACGAGAAGACCGCCGAAGCCATAAACTCTGAAGCATTTCTGAACATCAACAAAGAGCTTTTGTGCTGCGTTCTGAAGAGGGACACCCTGAACGCCAGCGAGGTTGATATTTTTAACGCAGTTGACAAGTGGTGTGAAAACCAGTGCAAGAAAGGACAAGTGGATATCACCGAGGAGAAGAAGAGGAGCATATTGGGAGACGCAGTTGATCTTATTCGCTTCCCACTAATGGCGCAGAGCGAGTTTGCATCCCTGATGTCTAAAAGCAGACTCTTGGCGACAGAAGACGTGTCTAATATTTTTCTTGACTTTAACCACGCTTTGGAGTCGCCTCTCAAATTTTCGCAGGTACACCGGCGCGCTTGGTACAGCTATAAAGGTACGTATATACATGTTGCCCCATAAGTTAAGGCAGCGGAGAGGGATTAAGATAGATATACTGTACCACATTAAAGTGGTTAAAAAGATTAGTTTGTAATCTCTGTAATATCCGTGAGAACCAGCACACTGTGCAAAGTTACCTTATTTTCTCATAGATAAATTATGCATTGTTTTTGTTTTCACGAGTGAAAGAACATGAACAATAATAGCTGTTGCCTGCCATGGCTTCTATTTACGTGTATTTGTTTTACCCTACTGCGGCTGTCCCGCTAAATATATTACTAAAGGCTCCAATAAAATGTCCGTCAACGTCGAGAAGTGATACACATCGGTCAAACGCGATCAGATGTGTCTTTAATATAAGCTCTCTGGGTAAAAGTACACGCAGACTATTCATAATATGAAAACAAAGGCTGGTGCCAATGAAAAGAATAGATTAGAGCCCAAGGGTCTTTATTACATGGTGCATTAACATATACAGTGTTTGTTCGCACTATTAGTCCGTCGTTTCATACAATACCCCACGAGGTAGTTTTTCTTGCAAGTTGTCTGGCAACGATGACGACAGCAATGTCAGACAAGTTCCAAAGTGCAAGTCACTGACACGTTGCAGCAAAACTACACAACGTTGTAGATTGTAGATTGTTAACCTTTTTCTGCAACTTGTCTCGAAATTTTCGTTGCGTTGCAATTTGCAAAGAGGAAATTGCCTCGTGTGACATGGCCTTTACCACTTTGTCGCGCAGTTCTCTTGAAAAAATAGTTTTATTTTCAGTTTACATTTTCTCGCATTTTCAATGATGAGCTTATCAGTAATAAATTATTAATTAGAATCTTTATGGTCCCGTATCCAGACTCGTGGCAACTCGTCTACCACAACGACACCGATGGCAGCACGCTCGCGGGCTCAAAGGCCTCGCTAATGGCCGCGGTATCATCTGGGGCCAGGGTTCGAGTTTTTATCGAAGCCTTTCTGGACGGCGGTGTGACGACAACAATGAGCTACAGCACCCAAGCAGACAACATCTCCATCTATGGTGGTCACGTGTTCGCGCAACTCCTACAAAATGTCGGCAAGGCATCATGGGATGGTTTCCAAGACGACGCATATTGGTGGTGGATGATCGTATCCACAGAGGGTTCGGTCCATGCAGTCAGCTGTTACGTAGACGCCAACACGCTCCGCGCGGATAGCAATCCTCGCGCGCGAATCAAGTGGTTCGTGAAGCCTGGGCTTTCTTCCGCCGTTTATTCGAACGACAAGAAAGGAACGCCGCTGGCTGGGAGTTTGGAGGATTTGCGGTCTCATGTCAAGAACGGTTGCGAGATTACTGCGTTGAATAACAAGTCCTTCATGTTTCCCGCGCAGACCGTTACGGTCCAAAGTGACACGGGCTACGTAGCCGGGCAAAATGTCGACCATGTTGGTCAAATTATGCGCTCGGGACAACTGAAATTTCAAAGCAATCCGTACTGGTGTTTCAGCATCGTGACAACGGAAGGAATGCGTGACACATCACGCTGGACAGTTGGCACTCACAAGTCACGCGGTCATATCGAGGACGCAGTAGCGACAGATTGGTTTGCAGACACTTGCTGGAAACAAGTCTATGCGCATGACGTGAATGGAAAACAGATGGCGGGTTCGCGTGACGATCTGGTAAAAGCGATTAGAGCTGGTCAGCGTGTGCGTTTTCAGATCGTTGATCGCAATTTCTTTACCGTCGAAGCCGACAACGTGACGATTCGAAACGGTCACGTGACAGCTCAGGCATTGAAGAATCTAAGCAAGGTGAACTTGTCCAGATTTCAAGACGACTTGTTTTGGCTGTGGATCATGATTTCCACTTTGGGTTGCGCTCGAATCACTCGTTATGACGTGGGTGATAAGAAGCATCGCGGAGACAGTATCAGTAATTTCAAAATCAACTGGTTCGTAGACACCAGGGCCTGGGACCCAGTCCTGTCACATGACGCGGACGGCACCGTTTTGGCGGGAAGCAGAGAGCAGCTCATCCGCGCTGTGAAAGATGGCGCCTCGGTCCGTTGTGTTCAGGAAAACTCAGCAATGGAGTTTTGTTTTCAGGCTCAGAATCTGGAAATCTCGCCGGACGAGCAACATGTAGCCGCTCAAACTCTCAATCACGTTAGCGCTAAAGAGGCCCCTGGTGCGGATGAAATGAAGTTTCAGTCGAACGCCTATTGGTTCTTCACTGTCGTGTCCACCACTGGAAAGAGGGACATCTCGCGGTGGACTGTGGGTAAACACGAGGACCGTGGTCACTCGTCAGACAAAGTGGCTACCAAGTGGTTTGTTAACCACTGATTGATGTCTCCATGGATGCAAGGATGCGTGTTTTGACCACCATTGAAGTGGCTTGTGTGATGTGTTCTGGAAGACTTGATCAGTTGTTCTAAAAGACTTTATCAGTCGAGTTCAGATCAAATGTCGCCAGATAATCGTACTCTTCAAGCAATCGCGCAGCTGAACATCGTTTTAAGAATTGTGCTTGTGGAGAACATGGGTTCATAGCTAGGGACGAACTGCCTTCTGGGAATCAGATGCTAAGTTTTGTATACTGCACGCCTAGTTTCTTTGTGAAAGAATAGGGTGTTGACATGAGAAGGGGTGTAAAGTGGGTTACTCGTGTGATAGAATGGGGTGTTGTACAGGTCCTCGAAAGTTTGAGGTCAATAAACGAATCTAGTATGTGAACGGAAAAGATTGCACCGAAGTTCCCTCGCAAAAAGTACGCAAAAACACGCTCAGACGGACACACAAATGTACAGGATAGATGCAATAATGCAAAACAAACAAACAAACAAACACATAACATAACGCACAAACAGACGTACACAGAACAAATGTACACGCACACGCACGGAAAGTAAAAGCCTGGTTTTCACGGTTGATGCAAGCACAAGAGATGTGTCAGGTGAAAACAACAGACGCAAGTACAAATACAAGAGATTTGTGTCCAGTAAAAACAAGGAACGCAAGCGCAAACATTAGAGATTTTCAAGTGAAAATAAGCGACGCAAGCACAAACGCCACAAGGTTTCTTTGTGAAAACCAGGCTTCAGCAGACACCAAGCACCAAGAGATAGTAGAAACCAAAAGCGTTCAGGGGAAGCTGCTGTTTTCAATGCGAACCCCTGGACAACTCAACTCGAAATAGTCTATATATTATTTTATTTGTGTTTTGAGCAATAAAGTGCCTTTCTCTAACTTCACAATCGCTGTGCACCTAGGATTACCCAGACTGCATTACGATCTCCGATGCTTGGTGAGGAAAAGTTAGTATTCACCTCAACCTCAATCTGAAACTCTTCGTATTGAAATCTTGCAAATGACAGTCTGTTTAGTGCGACTAAATTTTTTATTGTTTGGAGCTAAATTTCGTACAGTTTAACACTTTCACTGCCAAAAGCGAACTCGATACAACCAAGAAAACTTCCAACAACCAAATTAAACCTAAAGGTGTGACCCCTCAAACGAAAGTCCTCAATGGCTACATTCTAATGGTAGGGTTCACATTGTGGTTGAGCTGGATTCATCGGTTATTCGGACGAGAAACGAGGCAGCAAAAGACTTAAATGTCTTATCTGATTCAGACGCGCAGCTGTGTTGCAATTTGCATCAAGGACTTGAGTCCAGGCATGAAGGTGCTGATTTCCGAGAAGCTCCCGCTGGATATGAGTTTCGTGTGCTCCATCAGTCCACGAGGGTATTCCGCCACTTGACATGCTATCGGAAACAAGCAAAGAAGATTAATACGTCAGACAAAATGTCCTGGTAATCAAATTGTTTTGACGGTACCGATCAAAAGTATGAGCACACGATCTTCTTTTTCTAAGTAAAGCTGCATGGACAGTCAGTTTGTTTGACCGTCTCTTGTTTGCAAAGCGAAGCGTGGTCGTAAAATATAAACGAAGACGGAAAACCACCAATTCATCACAGAAAAAGCCAACTTGTTGTCACGCTACTTTGAGGAAAACGCGACACCAAACTGGTTTGTGGCAAGATTGACAATTGAAAGCGAACTGTTTTTAAACATCTGGGCCCGGCTGTTCAAAGCACGATTAGGCTAATCTTTGATCAAGTCTAAATTGTTTTCTCATTCGAAAATGGTCAGGTGTAATTCACTCACAACACGGTTTGAGCTTAGATAAACCTTGTACTTCAATCAGAGCCCTACTGGCTATGAGTTTGGGGAAAATAATTTGGTTAATCCTGAATTAGCTTAACCGCACTTTCAGCAACCGGCCCCACCCACAGACGGCTAAGACTGCTATAGTTTTGATGTTCCTACAACAGCTTCGGCTCTTCTCTTACCTCTTGCTACTTCATGCAGACCTTCCAGTATTGGAAGTGACAACTGTGGAGGCAAAGACAGGTTGAGAAAGTCGAATCTGTCTGAATTACATAATACTGTGATTCTCTCGATCCTTCATCTATTTACGTGGCAATGTTTGAGTAAATGACCCTCTTCTGATTTGGTAACGATAAATTTGTAGTTAATTCGTACTTCAACAAGAAGTGAATGAACGGATGAACACACACCTTTTGCTCTCTTAGTTTATCGTACAAGGCTTCCAAGCGCTTGTTGACGTCATCTAACTTGCGCTTTGTGTGCTGAAAAATCACAACAACAACACTATCAATTCTCTTGACTTCCTTCCTTCCATACTTCTCTTCCTTCCATCCTTCCCTTCCTTCCTTCTTTTCTCTTCCCTTCCCTTCCACTTCCTTCCCTCCTTCCATTCTGCCCTCTTCCCTCTCTTTTCTTCCCTTTCTGGTCTTTGTGATCTGGTAAGACGGATCCTGTTTGTTTATCATTCAACTTCCAATTTCTTTCTTTCCCTGTCATAACAGTCGTCATATAATATCCAGGGTACTCACAGGATTGTTGGCCGTGTTTCTACACCGAACCACCAGACCATCAAACGTCTCCTGCAGTACTACATGCTCGGCTGGGATGGGTCCCTTCATCACTTCACGGGCGGGCGCCTGCGGACACAAAATTGATTATTACAAAGTAATTTGTACTTGGGTTTACTTTGAAGAGAGAGCTTAGCATTACGAGAACGCCATCGCTTGCATGAGCAGATCTCAATTGGATTTTGCTTTTGTCCCTGATTGCCCTATAATGTAGCCACATATGTTTGGTCGAATCCAAAGGGGCAACAAAGGCAAACCAAAGCAATCACAGGGTTACTTTCAACAGTCCTCCAAAGCCCAACCAAAGCGCTACGACTACAATGACGTTTTGTGGGTGTGGTAGTGGGCAGTTAATAAGTACCTGTTGCTGAGCCGGGGGAGGAGGCTGCTGTCCAAAGCTGGGAGGTGCTCCTGGTGGGCCACCCCCCTGAGGCATCATACCTGGCATACCATATCCAGGGGGACCTGGTGGTGCACCTGTTAAAAAGAACAAGACACTGTCACATTCGCATGTCAACTGGTGTGATGTGCAACTCTTGAAAGTGATTGGTTTTATACATTTCTTGCCCTCCGCTCCCTTCTACGCTCTACAATACTTCCTGACCCTCCTTCCCTCCCTCTATTCTTTCTTTCCCCCCTTCCTCTTCCATCTAGCGGCCGACTGGTGACGTCGCTATACAACCATGGTTTGTAAAAACGATTAATAATCTCGAAGCGGAAAGACAAGAATCTTGCTTTCCGAAAACCCACTACAGCGCGAGGGGATATCTGCGATTATCGTTTTTCTAGAAACGTTATTTCTTGTAAAATGGCGTTGCATAAATGCGTACGCAGATGTTCGGATAAAACGCGTAGGCAGCTCTAAATTTACACAGAATGTTGCGTGAAATGTTTGTTAGGTGTTCTCTCACCTGATGGTGACGGCTGCTGCTGTTGTGGTTGCTGCTGTTGCTGATCAGGAACTCCAAATATCGGAGCAGTTATAGGAGGCGGAGGGGTGTAGGCAGACTGAAACATCAGAACAACACAAACAGACCTGCTCAGTGCACTGTCTTTCCATTTGTTTCAATAAACAACTTTCACATTAAACTCAGCAAAGCAGTGCCATGAGCCACGTGCAAACCACGTGCAAAAACCGCAGGGCCCGAACCCCCCGAAGCATCACTGAAGAGCGCCCTGAATACTAGCTGTCTCGAGTTTAATTTTGCCTAAATATCATTTCGTCTAATATCATGTGAAAGACGAAAGACTCAAGTCGACCGGAATTGGTTCGCTTCGGTAGCAAACGCAAAACCAAACCAATCATCACATACATTGCTCAGTAATGGTTCGCGCTGATTTGCGAGCATTGTTTGGCAAGAGCACAGAGACTACGACTCACCACCTGCTTCTTCCCTCGCATCATGTGCGTGTCTGTCCAGGCACCAGCCAGCGGCGGTGGCTCTGTTAACACAAATACACAGTTCAAATCGCTGCGTTGACCCACAAACTAGACACCTCCTCAGAAACACACAAGAGACACATGGTAGTTCAATCTAACAGTCAAAGATAAGTCTGACTCAACTCAAAGGAATATCTCCCAAACTAATGCCACATGAAACCTAAAGGTGTGCCCATTCAAATGAAAGATCTCAATGAGTACATTTTAATAGCAGTGTTCACTTCCAACTCCTGAACTGTCAAATGAAACCTAAAGATGTGACCACTCAAATGAAAGCTCTCAATGAGTACATTCTAATAGCAGTGTTCACTTCCAACTCCTGAACTGTCAAATGAAACCTGAATGTGTGACTACTCAAAGAGTACATTCCAGTACTATCGCTGTTGAGCGAGGATCACGTTTACATATTTCTTTTTTATGTTAGAAGCGTACATTTGGTCAACAACATTCATTCAACTGGAGCCATACCTGTGGGGCCAGGGCCTCCTGAAGATGGGGGCCCTGTTGGTGGGGGCCCGGTGGGCGGAGGCCCCGTTGGTGGGCGCCCAACCGGAGGGGGCACGTTGGGTGGAGGCCCGATAGGTGCGGACCCTGAAATGGGAGCACCAGGGCTCCCGGAGCCCCCGTATGAAGGCACAGACTGTGCCATCGGATTATACAGGTTCACGGGCGGCGGGGCTTGGGACTGCGGTGGAGGCATTGGACTGGTGTTCGTCCTCTGTGGTTGGTACAATGTTGGTGGTGGTGGCGGCATTGAGCTGGGATTGCCGGCAGGCTGTGGTTGGTACAACGATGTTGGTGGAGGGTTGGACCATGACGGCTGAGTCACGCTGGCCGTCGGTTGGGCAGGCACGTAGTAGGGTCCCTGGGGTTGGTTGTACGCGGGCTGCGGTGGCGGTGCAGCTGGTTGGGCTGCAGCCATTGGGTTATAGAAGTTAGCCTGCTTTGGTGGGGCCGTTGGCTGATAGGCAGCATTGATGGAAGGCTGCGAAACGAGAAAGGTCACATTTAAATCAGCCCCGTTTGAACGCATTTTCGCTTCACGTTTACATGGCCGAATTCGGTGCTAAAACGCGTTCATTTGCCAAAAGTAGCCTATGTTTCAGCTGCCATTCAGTTTGTTTCTAGGCTTCCGACTACTCCCGACAAGATACATAAGCCAGGAGCTTGAAAACGAGATGAGATGGCTTTTAAGACGCTCCGGTTATGTTTTCCCTATAAACGGCACGACTTTTTCACCGTTTTACTCCGACTCTTTTAAAGCGCACACTGTTTCAAAGGCTCTAATGTGAACGGTACAATACATAGCAATCCTCCGAACTGTTCAACAAGAAAATGTGTCAGAGGTGTGGTAAGAAAAACAAGTCCCAGTCAGAGAAGCAAAATATGAAAAAGCTAAGTTCTCCAAATCGTGCGACATACCTTTCGTGAGAGACTAGAGGAGAAAACCGATTTTGATCAAGCGTTTATTACCTGCTGCTGTTGCTGCTGCCTTTGCCCTGGTGGTTGTTGAGCTCCATAAGCCGGTTGCTGTATCTGGGGAAGAGAAAAAAAAATCATGTAGAGTCCCAATACCTCGCCTAAAGCCTTGTAATTGATCGTTAGCGATCTCCTATGTCTTCAAACGGTTTCTCGTAATGTTACACAACAAAACAGTCGTTGTGTTCTGACAATACAAGCTGCATGACGTCACAAGATTCAAGATGGCGGCGCCCCGGGTCTAGCAAACACGACGTACCTGCTTCTCTACAGGTTGAGCCAGCACGTCAAACCTGGGAAACGGGAATGGCGGTGGAGCAGTAGAAGTCGTGAGGTGGCTAGGATGCTGGGCGTGGAACAATCTGTCCTTCAGGACTCCCAGGTTCGCCTGCATATAATGGGAAAGAATCAGAGGCCAGTTGTTTTTAAACAGAGAGACCGATTGCATAAACAAAAACGTTGTCTAAATCCACAAGATCGCAATAAAGGCTGAACTTCGTCTCACATAAGTCGTTGGGCGAGCTTACAGCGCGGAACTCCGCGCTGATTGGCTGAAACTACTCACCTGGTCACTGCAGGCCATCAAATAACCCATAGCGGTCTGAAGAGATCCTTGAGATGCCAGGATGTCTGCATACTTACTGCGGAGGAACGAGCGGGAGTCATTATTTTCCAGCACCAGAACGAACGCACTTTTCCAAGGTTTACAACTTATATTGTGCAAATTTGTACTACACTACAAGGAAACGTACACGAAATGACTCTACGTTGGCCGGTGTGCACTCGACTTTCGTCGAAACGAAAACCAAAGTAATTACACCGCCAATGTGTTTAAGAAAACATTTTCAACCAATCAGAAGCCAAGTGGACTTTAATTTGAAAAGATACTCTCTCAATCTCAGGAGTGATCAACCACCTGTTTGCTTGCATAACCAAATTCGCTCTTGATTGGTCGACAATGCTGCCAAACATATTTGAACTACTAAAAAGCGCGGCAAACGCAAAGCCAATAACTGAGACATCCCCGTTCCCAGGCTCTTTTTCCTCGGGGTAGGGAAAAGAACCTGGGAACGAGGATGTAACTGAGACTTTGAACTGCACCTGAGCTTCTCAGCCAAAACAGTAGAACCGCTGTCAATCACTTGTCTTCTCTCCCTTTCAACAGCCTTCTTTAGGATCATCACTTTCTCAATGAGATTCTGGCGAAAACAAAACAACGATGAGATACGAAAGCATGCCCAAACTCCATGATTGGACTGTGCTAAGAACACGAAAAGTCGCTCTTAAAGAAATTGCGAAAACGACGCTGATAAAGTCTCGCACGAGAGCACAATGACAAAAAAACAGATCTTTCTGATCTCTGACTCATTGGTTTGTTTGTTTGATGAAAACAGAAGACAGAGAGGCGTCGGCTAATCTACATCCATTGTGAATGAATGAAGTGCAGCTGGTACATGTATACCACACCTGTAGATCAAGTGCAGACGGTTCCACTGGCATGCTCCTTGACCTGCAAGCGCAAATTAGTGAAGAAGTTGATACGTGTACTAAACAAAAAGTCGATCTAAGGATCAGAGCCCCCAAGTAACTTTACCGAGCGTTTATATGGAAAGTTGTCCCATACCGGGTCACCCTATCTCCAGGGCCAAGTTTGCGGTTTCTCATAGAAACGGGTCACTGTGATCATGAAGAATTGTACATGAATAGTTGTCGCGTTTAAGGTGACTCGGAGAAGACGGTGCCTCGGGACCCTGGGACAACGTTTTCACTTTTAATTCAGAGAAGTCTAACAGCAGAAGAAATACAGCAGGCCCAATACTCTTACCTACAACCGCACAAGAATGTAAGTTATCACAAACTAGAATAACTCTTCCATCCGACCCGTTTGAGGAGAAGATTAGTTCCTTTTGATCTAAAAGTGCTACTTAACCTACTTTTCGTTTGATTAATTACGTTCTTTCGTGTTGGGAACCAAATTCAGCCTTGGGTTTTCCAGATTTAAACAAAAACATTGAAAAGGCTGACAGGGCCCCTTTAACATCCGCAGTCTAAAACCCTGTACGATATCATCCAACTCACCAGCAGGCCACAAATTTCTCCACGTTCCCAGCACAGATGTAACAGACCATGGCGTTGGCGCAGAACTTGTCTCCTTCCTGCTCAAGTCTCTGACCCAACAGATCGCACAGGGCCGTGAACTCCTCGGGTTTCGCGTATGTGACCAGCGCCGCCAAAGCCTCGCGCCAGTTGTTCAGCACGCAACTCTCCACAATGTCTCGCCAGTCGCGGTTTATCACCACAGACATTAACTACAGGAATAGAGTGAGAGGAGGAAGTTAGCTAGATCTGCACTCTCATCAAGAGAATTACTAACTGTTAGATGAAACCTGTCGCCACTCAAACCATGAAAGATGTCGCCACTCAAAAGAAAGATCTCAATGAGTATATGTATTCTAATAGCAGTGTTCACTTTCAACTCCTGAACTGTTAAATGAAACCTGAAGGTGTGACCACCCAAATAAAAGTTTCTAAAGAGTTCTGTGCAATACTTTGTCATTGTCCCTTTGAACAACACTCAACAATTGTAAACTAAACTCTTTAACATGAAAAATAAATCATATAAGTTCACTGAAGTCAACAATTCTGCAATGCTTCTTACCCTTGCCACATTGCTCTTGCTCTTCTCAAAGTATCTCTTCTGTATTCTCGCCAGTAAATCCGGACCTCCCGCGATAGCCAACAGAAAAGCGTCCGCCTTGAGGAGAAAACTCGTGTGAATTTAAAGAAAACAAAGACAAACAAACAAGCAAACAACAACAAAAGAAAGAATTCGAGATACCTAATCGTGTGATCGCTTTGGTTTTGCGTTTGTTACGCTTTTGGATTAGTCCAAACAACTGATTGGTTCTTCTTTAAAGTAAAACCAAACTCAAATACTTTGGCTTCTGATTGATTGAAAGTGTTTCTTACAGCCTCTGTGATTGGCAGTGCAATTACCTTGGTCTTGCTTTTTGACAGTCATCCGAAAACCATAGTATAGATAAAACTTCGTTTCAATTCAACAAATAGCAGCGCTGAAATTGTACGCGGCTACCACTATAAACGTGCTCCTCCTTGTAAATCAGGTGCAGCCGTTTTGAACGTGAACTTACCATTCTGTCCGCACTGACACATACATCGACAGCAACTTCAAAGTTTCCAGTCAAAAGGGCTTGACTAATAAGACCATCAGTGTCTAGAAATTCAAAGCAAGAAGAGGTCAGCGAAATGTCCGACGAACAACACGTATAATGTACAACTCAGGGCCCGGTTTTTCAAAGCACGATTAGACCTAATCCTGGATTAGGTCTAAACTTTCTTGTCATTTATATGTCTGAAAATGTGAAGGTTTCGTCCACAACGATTTCCTTGATACGTTTTAATCTGGAACAAGCTTTTTAATCTATCTTCGAACAAAACCCTGCAGTCTATTGGCAGAGAGGTCGAGAGGAAGAATTTAGTTAATCCTGGATTAGCTTAATCGGTTTTCGAAGAACCGGGCCCTGATGTTCTAATGTTGGATTTGGGTCTAACTTTGGCTTGAGCTCGCTAAGATAGGATCGACCGGAGATCTTTACTGAGATACACTGTCGAACTGAAATTAGTCGGATGAGATCGATCAAAAAAAAACGTCGACTGTTCACACCCAGCTCGGTCTCAGATCGGTGTGATGTCCTAGTGTGGCGGACCCTTGATTTCAATGTTTTATGTGAAAACGAAACAGTTTCGCCCATAAGATATGAGAACATGTGCCCAGTCTTACCGTCATCAGTTGGTATTTCAAACGGAGGTGGACGAACAACTGCCTGTGGACCTCCTGAGGAAAAAAATAGAGATAGAGAAACAAGTCTGAGTTAATACAATGCATACAATTCTGAACAAACAGTTCAAGCTGTTGTCTCACAAGTGAGTACCAGACCGGATTCAGGGAACTCTACTGATCCCTGAACATAACACACTTCTCCTTGTCACATTCCACACTAATCCTGCGTTTTTGAGTCGCCCGTAAACACTAATTCGTTTTCATTAGAAAACGCAGATCTGTTTCCAAAAGTCTCCACTTTAGAAACCGTGGTTTTCAAAAACCTCCGGTTTTCAAGCCATCGTTTTAGTGTGGGACGGAAAGCAAAAAACGCATAAAAAAGTGTGCGTTTACAAACGAAACGGATTAGTGTTGACGTAGCCTAACAAATATTTGGAGTGGCAAGGCTTAGATAGTTGGGATTAATGATTTGATTGATATGTATACCAGAATCAGCTCCAGTATCAACAGTTAGAGGTCCCCCTGCTGCAATAGCATCGAAGGCCAAGGCGCCTTCAGTCAAACTACCACTCTCTGAAAGCGGCGTCTAAAAGAAAAAGATAGACAAGAGTTACTGTAAGCAGGTAGAACGCAAGTGCGCATCCTTTTCAAGGTTCTATCCAGGGTCAAATGACACTTCCAGGAATTGGTGAAAAAATATTCACTACTCTCAGAATGCAATGGTGTTTTGGAAACAATTTGTTTTGCTATTTTCAGTAATTTATATTGGTGAATCCTCAGGAGAAGCTTGTATGTGACGGTAACAAAATTCAACAAGCATGTTGAAGAATCCTGGTATTTCTTTGAAATTCATGGCAATTCGCGCAACAAACCTTTGATCCTGTGACAGAAGGAGTCGTTTGGCCGCTGGAGAATACACCATCCTTGGGCTGACGGATTTGTTCCTTAGGGGAGGGGAGAGGGAGAAAAGAAAGCATGTCATCAAAGTTAAAACAGTCATCTCCTAACCTGCCACACAGAATTGCGATCAAAACCACTGCGTTCTTGCTTTAAAAAGACAAAGGTGCATCTAGGTCATATTTCTTGGAAAAAACTAACAAGGCGAAAAGTAACACTGTTTGACAACCAAAACATTTTCCAAGAATACAATTTTTTTTCGGAGAATAAGAACTTTCCTTTTCCAAGAATGAAAATTGCAAGAAAAGGTTTCCTTTTCCGAGAATCTAAACAGACAGTGAAACTTATCGCACCTCTGCGCTGAGTAACTGCATCTTTTGAGCCAGTTCAGCAGCATCAACACCACCACTGCCAGATAAACCTTTTGATGTCACCACCTGATGAACAAGCAAACAAACAAACAAACAAACAACAATGCTTTACTACTGACTTGTGTAGAACCGTGCGGAGCATCTCCAAAAATGTTCAAAGAAAATGAAAAACGCATACAGTAAACATCTAGCACATGGTCTGGATGTCTGGATGTTACACTGAGGACACATTAGTACTTTAAATCCTACCTTGTTGGATAGTTCTGCTGGGTCATAACCCAGTAAACCCAGGAAATGTTTTCTGGGTTCTCTCTCAAAGTTGATCTGAAAAAAAGAAAAGCAAAGGGAAATATAAATATTCTGATAACAAATTGATTATAAAATAAAATAATGTCTAAGCACCTATCACAATTTACATAAGCAATTTCTGATACCTGTCGGCCCTTTTTCAGAATGAGTCTTTCTCTGTTTCGACTGCTCATTTAGCTAATTGAGGAAGGGGGGGGGGGGGGGGAGGGGGGAGGGGGGAGGGGTCTAAAGTTCCCATTTCCTGTACCCTTTACTCACATCCCCCATCCCACACTTATCTTCAGATTCCAGCACCCTACATTCACCAGAAGCAACCATGCCATATTAACGAAAGTTACATTTTTGGGACAAAGGTTTTGCACAGACACCCGTACCCCATTGCTAAGAAATTCTGCTTCACGCCTTCTTTTCTCCCGTATTCTGTGCTTACCTTCAAGAAACTCCAAAGTGTTCTCTCCAGCTCGTGGGTGCTTGTTTCATACTTTTTATTGCAGTACTCAATCAAGTTACCAGATACAAGTGCTCCTTCGAGCTCATTTGACCTGTTCACCAACTCTTGCTCTGTAGTGACTTGACTAATGTGCACCTGATAAATATAGCAAACACGTAGGTTAGATAAATTTAAAAACTCCAGCAAAATGTAAAATGTTTAGCTGAAGCATGGAAGCAAAGCTTCAAGTATTTGTTACTTGTATACTCCCATATACTGTATGTGCCACCACAAATGGTATTGAGTATTTTGGCAGGTAGGTCTTTTTGGTCTGAAAAGGTGTGATTTCAATACAAGACAACAAAATATGGGCTCAGAATTTTGGGAAAGACAGTAAAAAAAAGTATTGAAAATCAAAAATTTTGGGGGTCAGGGTTTTGAGAACCACATGGCAACTAATACTGAACTACTCATATTTCTCTGACGCACTGAAAATAGTCTTTTGTTTTCTTTACGATTTTACCTGAGTTGCAGGTGACTCCTTCGTGTGTTCAAATGATATCAGTTTCCCACCAAACTGGAGAAAAAATCAACCAGATTGTCACTTCAACATTCAGACTTAAATCATGTATTGTACAGTATTTAGTGTAGGCCCACTTGTCTTGGTAAACTACAGTATTAAAATGCAGTCAAACACCAACTAAAGCTAAACATAAACTATAGTCCAGTGTGCAGGCATAGAACTATTAATAGGGAGCTTAAGCCAACTAGGACGGTGACGGCAACACAAGGAACCAGGAAAAAAGTATATCCGTATTCCTTATGTCTTTGTAACTTTTACTATTTATAGGTTGCTCAAATTTGTTCCGTTTTTGCGAAGTTCTATTGCCTTTATAGTTTCTTACTAAGAAGAACGACTGTCGTAATTTTTCAAAATGATGTCCACGTCCTGACAACAACCTGAAAGAGAAGCATTTGAAGTCACATGCGAGAGCACGACGACCCCAAGATCATGTCAATTTCACATATTCACGTGCTCCTTTTGTTTTCTGCAATGAGTTTTATTGTTTCACTGATGTTGCCATCGTCCTCTCCCGTCCTGGTGTTTAAGTTCCCTAATGTAATCCAGGACTAGCATTTATCATGCTTTAAATATCAAAGCCCTATACTGTATATACCAGTACTGTACTGCATATGATGTAGTGCATACTTTGGGCTCTCTAAGAAGATCAAAGTGCTGCAGTAGGAGTTTCAATGACTTACACCAAATGTGGCCCCACAGGGTCTGCGCAGCCACTTTGGGGGTTTCTTTAGAGGGGCACTGGTGGCAACCTTCTGCTGCTGTTGAGCTTGTTGGTGGGCATGGGCTGCTGCGGCAAATGGGTCATCCATGTCAAAAGAACTACTGATCTGTAGACAACAATATCATTTGAAGAGGTTGTCAGGAAGAGGACACACAGTAAGTATACAACTTCTACTGTAAATCAGTAACTGAATGAGAATGAATAAATAGATGGATGGATGGATGGATGGATGGGGTGCCATTCTTTATCAGTTATTAGTCTTTGTAGTTGCAGTGGTTTTGCTGAGTTTGTCATAACCATTATCCACTTCTTGTATAAGCTCATTTTATGTAGAATATTTCTAGTCTAAGCTTGATTGTGTGGTGTGGTTTGAGCTACAAGAATGCACTGCAGTAGCTATAAACATTGTACAATAACAGCATTATTACTAATAAACCGATATGAGCATGAAAAATTCTGCTGTTACACTCATCATTACACATCCCAGTTAAATGTTGTACAAACCTTCTGCTGTTCCAATTCTTGTCCAGACACACTTCCTCCCATCAGGGAGAAGACGCTGACATGTCCATCAAAAGAGGATGTGCACACCATTGCCGGGTTCCTGGGACACCACGCCACATCAAATGTCCACTGGGATGTGATTGGCAGCTCATACACTATCTGTAGACAAGACGAGAAAATATTGTTTACTTGTAAACCACCAGTTACATTTATACAGCACCTTGAAATAATCTTGGGAGGTATTTACAATGTTAAAAAGAAAAACTAACACCAAGGTACAGGCTGTATATGTGTGTCACATCTTGTGAACTGAGCAGACTGTTGAGGAGCTATTAGACCAAAACAAAAAAAAAACAAAAAAAAAACTCGAAAATATTACAGTATTAGCCGGTACACAATGTCTTTACCTCTCCTTCTGACCCAATATTAGGATCCCAGCAATAGATGTGATTGTCCTGTGAACATCAAAGTATGCAAACATGTAAAATATAGTCAGCACTTCTACATGGATTGCATTTGAGCAGAGTAGAGCAGAGTATTTGGGCATCTGTGCTTGGGCCCAGGCTTACCTTGCCACAACTCAAGAGGAGGTCTGGGTCCTGGGGACACCAGGCTATTGACAGAATTCCCCTGGAAAAAACAATGTAGTAATAAAAGAATGTGAGCAGGGAGGTGAAACCCTTGTTAATAACAGAAATCTGTAGAATTCTTACCTTTCATGTCCCTTGAGAACTTTCATGGGGGAGGTTGCAAATCTGAGATCCCACATCTGGAGAAGAAATGTGCAAATGACTGATTAACACAGCAACTGCCACTGCATTGTACTGAGCATGCGAATTTGCTTTGGAGACACAGTCCAAGGCTTGGTGAAAGGCGTGTACCCTAGCTGGGGCTACCAGACAACTTGCTCACAAACAAAAACTGCTTGAACTATCTGTTCTATATAGTGAATCATGGCTATGGGGGCAAGCTGCCAAAATTGGTTTCATCCAAATTAGTAAATTGTCTCTTCTTGGCTATGTAAAATGGATAAACAGCCAATAAAACCTCCAGATACATGTACAATGTCCCCTTTCACACCACTGGAACAAGATGCAGTGGTTTTCATAAGCTCTCACAAAGACTTTTCTATTATTAACAAACTTACAGCACTGTAGCAACACCGTACCTGAATAACTGGGCATCTGTCATCCTCTGACGCTAAGATCATTTGAGTGGCCACATCAGGGTGCCATTCTACGGCCTTGCATCGGATCTGCAGAGCCAGGAGAAAGCGTCATTGACAACACTGTCAAATCACAGGTTTCTCACTAAATGTGTTGGTAATAAGTTGTCATGTAATATGCTGACAAAGTAGATTTCTTGGAGTCTTTACCATAGAGAAAATTTAAAAACATATGTTCTATCAAACCATTACAGTACAATAATTATAGTCAAGGAGCATCCTCATTGTACTACAACTAAAGCCCGGGTTAAACTTCAATCTTAGCATGTGCCAAACTCAATGCAAATGAGCAAAATCCACTGCTTGAGTTAATTTGTGTCAAGTTCAATGCATGCTAAGATCGACCTTTAACCCAGGCCTAAAATGCTCAGCGCCTGCCAGAAGAAACAATATAACTGACCAGATGAAAAAACATGTTTCACGTACCATGGCACTTTGGTCGCTAACTTTAATTATGGGCTCATTTTTGCGCAAGTCCCACACTACACAGCGGCCACCTGGTGATGCCGAGGCTAGGATGTGTTGCACTTGTCTATTCCAGGCCAAGCAACTGATGTTGTCTGGAGGTTGTGTCTTCGCACCCGGTGTGAGGGGGCTGTCAGGTTTATTCATGTCCCAGATGAAAATCTCCGAGTCGCTGGCTCCCGAGGCTAGCAGGTTTGTCTGAAATGGGTTGAAATCTAAAGCTTGGACAGCACCTGGGGGAGATAAGAAATTTGAGTTTAAATTTAAACTAAGAGTGATCTATATCATGCTAAAACCTGGATTATTAGTTTTGATTAATTTTTCACAACTTCAAATTGACTAATGGGAACATACACACAGTATACAGTAGCATTCCATCTCACCTGTGTGTTTATCTGTCTGAGAAAACACAAGGTCATCCTTTTCTCCACTGACAATCTTGTTTGCATTGTAGATGGTGATGATGCCATTATCAGTACCCCCAACCAGAAGCCCAGAGGATTCACCTCTTGATGTTCCCATCCCATACGGACCCCAGACCAACTTGTGGAATCTGCAAAGGCAATATGATTGCCATTTGACTGAACCACCACATCATGCCTCTTATTTCTTTTAGTAATTGTACTAGCATTTGAAGAACTGTACCTGTGTGCAGAGGGAATGGATCCTTTGAGGGGCATTTCCATGCCACTGTCAGATAAATTCAGGGAAAATACTTCTAGTGCTGCACTTGTGCTGTGGAAGAGAGGAACAACACCTGCTTATTAACATGTCACTGATAGAGCCATTTTTGGATGACTGTCGAAAACCAAAACCAAAGTAGTCACACAGGCCAATCACAGAGACTGAGGGAAAACAGTTCAGCCAATTGGAAGCCAAATTAATTCGCGTTTGGTCTTGTATTTGGTTTTGCTTTCCAATCAGCAGTGCAAGTACACGCCATCGCTTGCATGAGAAGTGTTTGGTTTTGGTTTTGGTTTTGTCTCTGATTGGCTGAGCATGCTGACAAACTCGTGTGGACCAATCCGAAAGCTAAGCAAACGCAAAACCAAAGCAATCACACAATTACTTTCGACAGTCATCGGAAAACCGCTCTATACTGTATTGTGATTTAGTACACTTGACTGGGTATAATGACTAACAATATTTGACAGCTAGCCCCTAGCTAAAGGTGCCATGAGTCACTAACCCAGGTGGACAAACAGAGAAATAATATGCTAACCTGACAGGAAATTCTGGTAGACCCACAAGCTAATGGAGATGGCTTCTGTTAAGCCCTGAGCCATATCAACATTAATACATTCTAAACATTCATATTATTTGGATTATCGCATTATTTGGGATATGATATGCAGCTATGTTATAACTAAGTAATACTGTCCTGTTTCATCAAGTCTATAGATTTTACCACAAAAAGTTACAGATTGAAATTGTACCTGAAGGTCGCATCCAGCTGCTGCGCAGCTGTCCCTGCAGCTAAATAGATGGGATACTGTGGAGCAGGGCTCCACGCAATGTTGGCTGTCCTATTCACTTCTTTTACCTTCATCTTACCTGCAAAAGGATTTGAATGAATGCACCATGTCAATAACTATACAAATTTGCTGTTAGAGGAAAATTTTTCTTGAGGTCTTTGTACAGATCAAGGCATTAAACCAAGGTGTGAATAGAGATGTGGGGGGAGGCAATTGTTCCTTTGCACAGACTGACCCAGCTTGGTTAATAAGGAACTTATTGTATGGACTCTATGGACTATTGATTGGACATAATAAATATCTTTTTAACCTCCCTTAGTCCATACTGTAAGTTATGGAACTTCTTGCTACAAGCTAAGGAAAACATACAGTGCAAACCTTACTCTAAAGACTGTCCACTCAGTTAATAAGAAGCTATTATTTATAATTATTATATGATAAGGTCGATGGTACATGTATATGTGCAAGCACTGTAATGCCAATTGCATTATAACTCAACATAGCATGTATGCACATTAAACTTGATTCTTCTTGCAACATGTTTGCCTTATCTTACTGATAACAAAAATAAAGAATGTGTATCCTTTGATTAATAATGGAAGCACTTGTGAATTTGAAAGAACAGCCTCAGAAGTGTGGAGAAACTGGGGAAAACTCAGTGGCATCAAGCTTCTATGCACTTCTCTTATGTTCTTCCAGTATGCATCTATGACTCAAAATAGCAAGCTAACACATGCATTCCCACCGCTAAAGTAGAGAATACCCGGCCACTGCTTTCCATAACAATACAGTCTATTGAATATCATTGCCTCGTTCTACAAAGAATTACATTAGAATTTCATTAGATTTTATAAGTGGACGGGTATTCTATATTTGCTCCCATTCCCACATCTATGTTTATAATCGTGATGTACTCGGATAAAATGGGGAGCAACTACAGAATAATTGTCTATTTCCAATGAGGAAAAAGACAAAAATATGTGTCATTGCTATTAGAATAAGATGCAGGGTATTCTGTAGTTTAGCCAGGCTATATACCCACGTTACCGTTTTGTTGCTAGAAGCACATGTACTCAAGAAGGTAGATATCGCAATCACAGTATAAACAAGAGGTTGAAATAAGAAAATAGTAAAATATGTGATCCATGTTCATAGGCACAAAATGACGCGAAAAGGAGGGAGAAATTCGCAGGGAAATCAACAGAACTGCTACTGCACTGTATAACGGGCTGTACACTGGTAAAATATTTTTAAAAATCTGTATCGTGCGCTAGTGACAACACGTCATTGTTACAGCACACTGATCGCACATATTCAGACGCAGTTGCGTCGACCACAGAGAACAACACATATCTAGCCGATGCATTCTGCACAGGGCTGGTTACAGTTGTTCAGGGATAATTTATATCATAATTTCGCCACATATAAATTTGATTGTGTTCACATGTACACGCCCGGCGAAAAACTATTACGTACACAACCGTCTGTGCTAGATTCACTTACTGTTTTTTAGAAAAGTATTTATCCTGGAAGATTAAATGTACCACAGCCACTTCTCTACGAGTCCACAGTTTTGTCTGATGATTTTCTTGTCGCACTAAAGTCGTAAACCGGTGAATTATCAGACGTGGAAATCCGACATCCGGAATATACAACGTGGCAAAACCTATTTTTGAGGTTTAGCCTCGCTATCATGGGCGACGCTGGCCAAGCAAACAAACGGCGCAATGAAGAGCTATACACCACGCATCCCAATATCATGTAAAACGTATATAGTGTCCTCTTATGTCTTCCTATGTATTCCTATATATTCCTATGTATTCCTATGTATTCCTATGTATCCCTACGTATTCCTATGTATTCCTATGTATTCCCGTGTATTCCTATGTATTCCTATGTATTCCTATGTTTCCCGTGTTTTCCCATGTATTAGTCCCATGTATTCCTATGTAGTCCTGTGTATTCCCTTGTATTCCTAGTGCTCGTACGGTCGGTTGTCTAAAATGTCGAGGATTGCACACAGACATTTTTGTCATAGCATTAGAGAGCCTTCTTCAATGTTTCATGCGATTCTGACGTTAGGCCAAAACACAATGGGCAATTTCCGACAAATGAAAAAATCTATAGCTTTCTTCTCCTGAATGGCTGCATGTTGTTGACAAATCATTTTACCACCACATACAAAGATTTCTCTACCAATGTTAATCAGTTATGGATTGGATTATAAACTTATGATATATGTCGCAAAAGAAACAGTGAAACTTTAAAAAGAAAAAAGAAAAAGAAAACTTAAAAAACCGAGTATTTAACCCGGCCCGATGACATCACACCGGTGGGTCGGGGGAGAGCTGCCCGGCCCCCAAGCCAGATCGAGGAGCAACTCGCCAACACCCGCGAAACTTCCAGACCGAACGGGGAAAGATAATCCGGCCCCCAAGCCGTGGTGAATTATCCCTTGCCCAGAAGAGTGCGATAGTGGTGTCAGCCTAACTTGTTAGTAATATGTATCCAATCACCAATATAGCCTCCGAGACACCAGGCCCTTCATCCGTATGGGATGTACCTTTGTAGCGTCGCTTCTTCTATTACGAATAATTGCAACGGCGGTTCATAATAACCATGCTTTAGCTCCCTTCACATCCCATAATCATTTAATATCCGAGTTTTGCGCTCAGAGTTTATATTTAATGCCGCGTCAATAGCGGCTTGCAAGCTGTGATGTCAGCGCATGCGCTACTGGGTTTTTGGGCTGATGGGCTGAACTTGTGTTTACTGCTATATAAACGTTTCAAGCAAGTCTACTTTGTACCCGAAAGGAGTATTTTGCGCAAAAAAAAAAATGCACAGGCTGCCATAGCTCCTTTTTATTTCTTTTTTTTTTTTTAATTGCCGCTGTTGACAATTCTTTTTACCACAACGCAGCAAGAATTTCTCTGCTAATTAATCGGTTTGGCCTGAAATTCACTAAGAAGAATTGACAAGCATAGATCTGTGCATTGAGTTATGGATTTGATTAGAAAGTAAGGATTTATGGAGATATAGCAAGAAAACAACGCAATTGGCTTGAAGCTCTTCTATTTAGAACACGTTAACTGTTGCTCGATGATCTGCTCGTACGGTCGGTTATCTAAAATGTCGAGGATTGCACACAGGCATTTTTGTCATAGCATTAGAGAGCCTTCTTCAATGTTTCATGCGATTCTGACGTTAGGCCAAAACACAATGGGCAATTTCCGACAAATGAAAAAATCTATAGCTTTCTTCTCCTGAATGGCTGCATGTTGTTGACAAATCATTTTACCACCACGTACAAAGATTTCTCTACCAATGTTAATCAGTTATGGATTGGATTATAAATTTATGATATATGTCGCAAAAGAAACAGTGAAACTTTAAAAAGAAAAAAGAAAAAGAAAACTTAAAAAACCGAGTATTTAACCCGGCCCGATGACAACACACCGGTGGGTCGGGGGAGAGCTGCCCGGCCCCCAAGCCAGATCGAGGAGCAACTCGCCAACACCCGCGAAACTTCCAGACCGAACGGGGAGAGATAATCCGGCCCCCAAGCCGTGGTGAATTATCCCTTGCCCAGAAGAGTGCGATAGTGGTGTCAGCCTAACTTGTTAGTAATATGTATCCAATCACCAATATAGCCTCCGAGACACCAGGCCCTTCATCCATATGGGATGTACCTTTCTATTGTCGCTTCTTCTATTACGAATAATTGCAACGGCGGCTCATATTAACCATGCTTTAGCTCCCTTCACATCCCATAATCATTTAATATCCGAGTTTTGCGCTCAGAGTTTATATTTAATGCCGCGTCAATAGCGGCTTGCAAGCTGTGATGTCAGCGCATGCGCTATTGGGTTTTTGGGCTGATGGGCTGAACTTGTGTTTATTGCTATATAAACGTTTCAAGCGAGTCTATTTTGTACCCGAAAGGAGTATTTTCCGCAAAGCATTTTACTCTGTATAGCCTCGACTGAAGATACGGTTAAAGATAGTCTGGTTATTTCCCGCTGTCCTTCCCGCTGGTACAATCGAACTCCATCGTACCAGCGGGAAGGACACATCACATTTTCCACAGTTTAGTTCGCCTCAGTTGTCTAAATCACCACCAAAGGAAGAGATGCCACTTGATTGTATTGAAGATACACTTACTCTTCACTTAAAATGATCCTCGACTAACAGGAAGCGATGTTATTTCACTTAACTTAATAAGGCTTGTTCATTTCATCGTTCGATAAAATACACAGAAGACAGCCATCTTGGATTTACCGACAACGTCCGATTCTCGGTCGTAAGTCGATCGGGTCTAAACTCGTTTTCAGTCTTGTGCGGCTGTCCTTCCCGTTGGTACGATTTAGGCACAACCCAATGACAGAGTGAGGGGGTATCTGCGATTATCGTATTTCTAGTCATGTAATATCGGAGTTTTGCGCTCAGAGTTTATATTTAATGCCGCGTCAATAGCGGCTTGCAAGCTGTGATGTCAGCGCATGCGCTACTGGGTTTTTGGGCTGATGGGCTGAACTTGTGTTTACTGCTATATAAACGTTTCAAGCGAGTCTGTTTTTGTGCCCAAAAGGAGTATTTTCCGCAAAAAAATGCACAGGCTGCCATAGCTCCTTTTAATTTCTTTTTTTTTTTTAATTGCCGCTGTTGATAATTCTTTTTACCACAGCGCAGCAAGAATTTCTCTGCTAATATTATTCGGTTTGGCCTGAAATTCACTAAGAAGAATTGACAAGCATAGATCTGTGCATTGAGTTATGGATTTGATTAGAAAGTAAGGATTTATGGAGATATAGCAAGAAAACAACGCAATTGGCTTGAAGCTCTTCTATTTAGAACACGTTAACTGTTGCTCGATGATCTGCTCGTACGGTCGGTTGTCTAAAATGTCGAAGATTGCACACAGACATTTTTGTCATAGCATTAGAGAGCCTTCTTCAATGTTTCATGCGATTCTGACGTTAGGCCAAAACACAATGGGCAATTTCCGACAAATGAAAAAATCTATAGCTTTCTTCTCCTGAATGGCTGCATGTTGTTGACAAATCATTTTACCACCACGTACAAAGATTTCTCTACCAATGTTAATCAGTTATGGATTGGATTATAAATTTATGATATATGTCGCAAAAGAAACAGTGAAACTTTAAAAAGAAAAAAGAAAAAGAAAACTTAAAAAACCGAGTATTTAACCCGGCCCGATGACAACACACCGGTGGGTCGGGGGAGAGCTGCCCGGCCCCCAAGCCAGATCGAGGAGCAACTCGCCAACACCCGCGAAACTTCCAGACCGAACGGGGAGAGATAATCCGGCCCCCAAGCCGTGGTGAATTATCCCTTGCCCAGAAGAGTGCGATAGTGGTGTCAGCCTAACTTGTTAGTAATATGTATCCAATCACCTATATAGCCTCCGAGACACCAGGCCCTTCATCCATATGGGATGTACCTTTCTATTGTCGTTTCTTCTATTACGAATAATTGCAACGGCGGCTCATATTAACCATGCTTTAGCTCCCTTCACATCCCATAATCATTTAATATCCGAGTTTTGCGCTCAGAGTTTATATTTAATGCCGCGTCAATAGCGGCTTGCAAGCTGTGATGTCAGCGCATGCGCTACTGGGTTTTTGGGCTGATGGGCTGAACTTGTGTTTACTGCTATATAAACGTTTCAAGCGAGTCTATTTTTGTACCCGAAAGGAGTATTTTCCGCAAGAAAAAATGCACAGGCTGCCATAGCTCCTTTTAATTTCTTTTTTTTTTAATTGCCGCTGTTGATAATTCTTTTTACCACAGCGCAGCAAGAATTTCTCTGCTAATATTATTCGGTTTGTCCTGAAATTCACTAAGAAGAATTGACAAGCATAGATCTGTGTACTGAGTTATGGATTTGATTAGAAAGTAAGGATTTATGGAGATATAGCAAGAAAACAACGCAATTGGCTTGAAGCTCTTCTATTTAGAACGCGTTAACTGTTGTTCGATGATCTGCTCGTACGGTCGGTTATCTAAAATGTCGAAGATTGCACACAGACATTTCTGTCATAGCATTAGAGAGCCTTCTTCAATGTTTCATGCGATTCTGACGTTAGGCCAAAACACAATGGGCAATTTCCGACAAATGAAAAAATCTATAGCTTTCTTCTCCTGAATGGCTGCATGTTGTTGACAAATCATTTTACCACCACGTACAAAGATTTCTCTGCCAATGTTAATCAGTTATGGATTGGATTATAAACTTATGATATATGTCGCAAAAGAAACAGTGAAACTTTAAAAAGAAAAAAGAAAAAGAAAACTTAAAAAACCGAGTATTTAACCCGGCCCGATGACAACACACCGGTGGGTCGGGGGAGAGCTGCCCGGCCCCCAAGCCAGATCGAGGAGCAACTCGTCAACACCCGCGAAACTTCCAGACCGAACGGGGAGAGATAATCCGGCCCCCAAGCCGTGGTGAATTATCCCTTGCCCAGAAGAGTGCGATAGTGGTGTCAGCCTAACTTGTTAGTAATATGTATCCAATCACCAATATAGCCTCCGAGACACCAGGCCCTTCATCCATATGGGATGTACCTTTGTATCGTCGCTTCTTCTATTACGAATAATTGCAACGGCGGTTCATAATAACCATGCTTTAGCTCCCTTCACATCCTATAATCATTTAATATCCGAGTTTTGCGTTCAGAGTTTATATTTAATGCCGCGTCAATAGCGGCTTGCAAGCTGTGATGTCAGCGCATGCGCTACTGGGTTTTTGGGCTGATGGGCTGAAATTGTGTTTACTATTATATAAACGTTTCAAGCGAGTCTATTTTTGTGCCTAAAAGGAGTATTTTCCGCAAAAGAAATGCACAGGCTGCCATAACTCTTTTATATTTTCTTTTTTTTTTTAATTGCCGCTATTGACAATTCTTTTTACCACAGCGCAGCAAGAATTTCTCTGCTAATATTAATCGGTTTGGCCTGAAATTCACTAAGAAGAATTGACAAGCATAGATCTGTGCATTGAGTTATGGATTTGATTAGAAAGTAAGGATTTATGGTGATATAGCAAGAAAACAACGCAATTGGCTTGAAGCTCTTCTATTTAGATTGCGTTAACTGTTGCTCGATGATCTGCTCGTACGGTCGGTTGTCTAAAATGTCGAAGATTGCACACAGACATTTTTGTCATAGCATTAGAGAGCCTTCTTCAATGTTTCATGCGATTCTGACATTAGGCCAAAACATAATGGGCAATTTCCGACAAATGAAAAAATCTATAGCTTTCTTCTTCTGAATGGCTGTTGTTGACAAATCATTTTACCACCACTTACAAAGATTTCTCTGCCAATATTCATCAGTTATGGATTGGATTATAAATTTATGATATATATCGGTCGGGGGAGAGCTGCCCGGCCCCCAAGCCAGATCGAGGAGCAAGTCGCCAACACCCGCGAAACTTCCAGACCGAACGGGGAGAGATAATCCGGCCCCAAAGCCGTGGTGAATTATCCCTTGCCCAGAAGAGTGCGATAGTGGTGTTAGCCTTACTTGTTTGTAGTATGTATCCAATCAGCGTGTTTTCCCGTGTTTTCCCATTTATTCCTATTTATTCCCCTGTATTCCCACAGAAACTAATATTCCAAAATCGGCCTTTCAGTTTAAGTTACAATAATCGCCCATGCATGTTCATATGCCCCGATTTTTACTGAGCGCACATCATCCCAGACAATGGAAGCAAGCAGACGGCATCACCAAGTTTGCTTTAGCCGTGCTTGCTCCTTCCAGGTGCGACCCCACTATAACCGAAGAGTTTCGCATGCAACTACGAATTTAAATGATATTTCTCGTGATTGTACTTTCATCCCTGTTCGATGTTTTATTTCCTCTGAACGCCCAGCAAATCCTTCAATTTTTCAAGTGACGAAAAGAAGTTTTCCAACTTGTCTTCCCTCTCACGTCTCGACTCTCTTCTCTTCCGTACCTCTCCAGAAGTCTTGGTCTGCGGGTGTTTGCTTGAACTTCCATTCTCATTCAAGACTTCAGCTTTTTTAGCCTCTCCGTTATGTTCAGAAGTATTCATATCAACTCTCCTTTCAGGTGCGACCCCACTATAGGCGTCCTGTTCAACTTCTTCGATTCTCTTTCCAGATCCTTCATCCAATTGAGACATGTGTAGACCAGTATGCTTTGCTGGCCGAGGAGCATGCTTTGCGCGTGGAGTCGCCCCATCCGCTGACCCAGTTGCTATTGCAATACCTTCTCGCACAAGCCCCAACTCGCTTGGACCGACCTTTTCAACAGCTTTCCTTGCGTAATCCGCAATTTCATTCAACTGAACATCTTTTCCTCCATGCACTAGCGACTTCACATTCTCCACAAAGCTCGCAGCGTCTTTAAGAACGGTTTTTGCTTCGCCTACAACTTTCTTGGCGTGCGTTACAATTTTTTCCATCTCATTTTTAACAACTGGGTTATGAAGTCGAAGACTCTTTAGCTTTTCAAGTGGCAGTAAAAGCCCACTGAACTTTTGCAGAGATAATCCAGATTTGTTTGCGGATCCGAGTCTCTTTGATTCATCTGTGATGTCTCGAGGTTTCCGTTGAGTATTTGGACTTTTAGCAATTTTTCTAACGCCCTGAGCTTCTTCCTTTGTCTTGCTATTTGGTCCCTCGTTTTGCGGGAAATTTAGCTCAGAACCACTTCCCAATGCTGATTCCCCAATTCCGGTGGATGATCCTTCTTTATCAACGGAATTAGCCGCGTGTTTCTCACTTGTTGCGGGTCGAACAAAATTCATTTTCTTGGCGCCCGCATCATCGCTCACATCCTTAGGGAGTTTGAACTTCAGCTTATATCCGGGCCATTGGCCTTTGGTGCTGAACTTGGGGTGTTTCACTGACACTACCGCCAGCACTGGACTGTTCATAGAAGTCATCTCCGCATTGTCATTGTCGACGAGCCAATCTTGCTTTGCTTTTCCCGCAGCCTTCACTTTTGCTTCGGGCAATTGGTAATGTAGATTTGTTCCAATGGCGCTCGCTTCGACATGGATCTCATAAGATTTCGCACCTCCTCGAAAACCATTTTTTTGCCCGTTTACGACGTAGGTTAGACAGAGTAGGACTGCCATCAACGTAGCGCAAAATCGCACGTTTTTCTGGGAGCAACCCGCCATTATTTTTTTGTTATTTTATCGGCTCTACTATTGCCCCTTACTCTTCTTGTGTTTGTTCTTTGATTATCTCTCTCGTAAAAATTACCGTACCATGATTGATCTCCTGTAGAGCGGAAGAATTACCGAGACAATTGCGATTAACTCTCGAAATGACTTTATACTTCCGAGTAATTTTCAGTGTCCTACCGGTGCACGAACAAAAGGTAAGACGTCACAATCTGACAGGTATACGCCGGCAGGTGACATTGATCAGGTGGAATAAGCGTGTATATTCAGGGTTACATGGTTCCACTTGTCAGATCTGTGTGTTTTCTTATTGTAAACTGATGAGATCAGTGAGGGTAAACTAAGTTTCGCCCGCGCAAACGAACACAATATGTTCGGCACAACATCACCCAACATTGTGCACTGGAATGCTTCATGCGGTTTGTAAAACGAGCAGCAATTGCGATGCATTTTCGCATTTTCCACTGTCTGTTTATTGGGCTCATAATTGCGAACTCCAACAACACTGTACGGTTTCGCAACCAAAGTTTTTGAGTAACACTGTTGGGCGATATGCTGCTTTCGTTTGCTCGGGCCTTTAGCCATGCGCGCTTGTTGGTACTGTGTTTGTGTCTGCCCTTAGTTCCGTTGAATTGGTCCATTAATCGTTCGTCGGCGCATGCGTGCTCCTGTGTGTGTATCCGTATGTGTCGACTAGTAATCATGAATTAGCTAATTCCGAGATGGTCTGTGTTAGATCATTAATTTTGCTAGAATACCTGCTCTGCGGGCTAAAATACATAACACTTTCAATGTCATGCATCTCTTTCCTAGTGTCCAAAAAAATCTTCAATCAGAAAAGCACAAACTTGACTGGTATGTGCAATATATGAATTTCATTTAACAGCGGTTCAGGAGTCGAAAGTGTTGGGTAAAACGGTTGCAAAAATATGAAACCAGCTCAACAATGAACACTACACTATTTAATGTATACTTCATTTGGTTCATTGGAAATATTAAAACACTGCTGTATAGAAGGTACTCATCAACAGCTTTCATTTGAGTGGTCACTGCACTTGAGTTAGGCCGGTTTCATTTAACAGTTCAGAAGTAAGTTTTCTTGGCAGAGTCAGTGTGCATTTGCCAGTGGAAGATGCTTCACAAGATATAAACCTAAAGGAAATAATTCAAATCATCAATGGAGTCTTCTGTGCTCGGTGTTCCAATTCCCTCGTCCTTGTCCAGTTCCCCCAGACTGCATGTCTCTGTTTCCTCTATATCCTCCAGCCCACTCTGCCTGCCAATCATAGACTGCGACCTCAACTGACGGGTCGGCGATGACCGAAACACTGGCGTCGAAGGGGTAGCGGGTGGGGCGAAGCATGGACAAGTGGCATAACTCCATCTCATAGGTGGAGGGGTGGGGGAAGACTTAAGGTAGTAAGTCTGAGTTCTTGAATCCGTCAGACGGCTGCCTATGGAGTAGAAGTGGTGTGTGCTTGTCAGCGGACTTTGCGAAGCGACAGTTATCAACCCTCGAGGGGCGTTTCGCACGTGAAACTGATTTCTCGTGTTTCCCGTTGTTGCCCTTCTCCCCGAGTCGAGCCCTGCGTATTTCCTTATGCAGCCAACTGGTTCTGCGTCCTTCTCCCACGTCCTAGACCTCAGCAGTGCCATTTCGCCAACAGTCGGCATTTCCCTGGCCTCGTTTGGATGAAACCCTTCGCGTGTTAACAAACGCTTCCAATCCAAACGCATTCTGGGATTGAAATTGAATTGTCTCCTCTCCACAAGCGCCAATAGTCTCGAGTAAGTTGAACCGTTGTGCGTATCAACTCTGGAAATGTTCAAGGGTGGCAGTTGGTGATTTCCCGAGTCTCTTTGCTCTGGAAGGTTTAACACAATACTCGACACTTCTCCGTTTTCGACTCCATTGTTTTGTGAAGGGCCTGAGCATGTACCACCAGTTTTATTAACGGTGCTAGACTTTCGAACACAACGTCTTATACTTTTTCGTCTTTCGGTGATGAGTTGGGCATTTGTTGTCATTTTTTGATTCTCTGCAGTTTCTTGGTCTTTTTCATGTGATTTATTTTGCTGAGGGTACGCTTGCCGACACTCACTCGTTGCCAGGGATCTCCTCGTTGTAAAGCTATTTCTCAGCAGCTTTCCCTGTGCAATGTGGGGTGTTTTTCCTTTAGTTGGAGTAATTTTCTGATTTCCTTGCGTGTTACACACTGGTAGAGTTCTCGACTCTATCTTTAGGGCTGGTTTGGTGGACTCTTTCACGGCAATTCCTTTCGTCGTTTCACCAATTTTTGGAAACTGACTCCCGGCCAGTGGTCGGGACCATTTCCTGGATCCTATCTGCCCTCTTGGTGTGCTTGTGTGAAAAAGCTGGTTGGGCCTCTCAACGAGTTCTCTCTTCATTTCTACAGAAAAACTTGCGCGACTTCTTGATTCATCAGTTCTTCGTCTTTGCTTTGCCACGACGCGGGTCGTGTGTGTAGCCCGTGCTTTCTTGACTATAGTTTCAAAACTGTTCGTACTGCCTCCCGTTACCTGCGTCACCGAATCCTGAAGGAAGATTCAGGAAAGTTCCATAGTGTTAAAATGTCAAATATTACCCTGAAAATTTACATGAACTGCATGCTTGTATTGAGTGTATACTTCCTCAGTCCATTTTGCTCAGCCAACGTTTTACACACGGACGGACGAGTTCCTGTTTGAAAACTATGCGTACTCGCCTCTCCCGTACACAACTAAAACGATCAAATTTGGTGGATTCGAAAACGCAGCCAAAAGTAGACCGTTTTCACTTCGTTTTTTTTTATGTTTTCACGTAAACAGCAAAAACGAGAGGTTAAAATGCATCCGTGTACTGAACACAGCCTCAGTTTACGGCTACGGCTTCAGAGCGCTGTTATGTAGCCCGTTTTCTAAAATATTTTAAGCACTGCTTGACACAGAACATACGGAAAGACATGAATAGAAGTGTGATATACTGTATATCCAAACGGACACTCGACAGACATGACTGAGCCATTACGGCCAAAAGCGATGAAAAGCAGCTTCACTGACAAAACGTGTGAAACTCTTCAGCAAAGCCTTCACTTCAGTCCTAATTGCCTCTGTCTGTCTGTCATTCTAGTCACGTTCGCCAAGCACCTGCTTTCGGCGTCGGGATGCCAAATGAACCTAATTAAGCCAAAGTCCATCCCTCTCTCCGGCTGTGTTATGCTTGTTTTACTAACTCAAAATCGAGCTGAGAAGCAATTGTCGATGATAACGCGGTGGAGATTTGGTTTGTGAGTAAGAGTAACTGACAAAATTGAACAACATTTTTTCTTCACTGATGTCTGATTTTATACCTCTGTGTTGATTAGTTCTCGTCGGCTTCCGTAAGTTAGCGCTGTGGTATTCGAACCATCTTCTTTAGTACCAAGCCAAATAATATATATATTTTATCTTAGTGAGAAACAAGGTCACTAGGGAGTCGTGTTATACTGGCCAGGTCTTTAAAAATGTGCATATCGTCCACCGTTTATAAGTACTTCGACAAGAAAGTAATCTCTTAATTAGTGAGTTTACAAAACACAGCAGCCCACAGCATATTGTTAATGTGTTTCTGCTCTGTTGTATTAGTTTCGTGTCGATTACATACCTTGTTTCAATGCGCCGTGCCGCTAGTGTTGTGCAGATTCATCGAGAGTTTAACTCCCAAATTCAACGGAATTGCATCTCATCTTTCTGTTTCACTCGTTGCCAAGCTTTTTTTTTTATTGTAAAATAACACGACGCTTTATTATTTTGCACTGATTAAAAAGATACCAGAGAGGTGCAATTACACTTAATTGATAACTTGGCCTGTGAGTGGTTGTAATTATCAAGCAGGATTTAATTAGACGAGCTCTAAATCCCAGTGGATTTCCTTAAGATGCCTTTAAATACATGATGCCATTATGGGTCTTAAACAATACAATAGAACGCTTTATTTGATGTTTCACGAACCCGTGCAAGTCGCTGGACGAGAGGGACTGAGTTAGAGCTAACTTAATTTGTCCCATAATACACTGCGGTCTCGCACTGGAAAGCGGCCATCTTGGAAGTGGGGTAGATTTGTATTTTCTCTAGAGAAATGATTTCTAGGTTGCGTCTGGCCGCTAGGCTCGGTGAGTAAAGCTGAACTAGTTGTATATTCTTGTATTTTAGTTCTATTAAACCAAGTTTTTGCCAGATTTGCCGGTTTGTGCCGACCAGACATCCACGTCACGTTGTCGTTTTCACTCATCCATGATGAAATGCAGTTCACAGCAGAATGCACTATTGATGTGCTTGTCTGCACTTAATGGACATCAAAAGAAGACTTTTCTAACAATGTAGTATTATATAGGATATTTGGCTTTGCCGTTTACTTATGATACTTAGCTTTGAATAGTTGATCATAAGGTTATTCTGCATTTTTCCAGGTGGAAGTAGTGCACAAATTCTTCGACATGCAAGGCCAAGGTCTGTTACAATGCCACAGCACTGTAAAATCTGCATGCAAACTCACCAGCTCATGTTACCCCCTCCCCCACTTCACATTGATCACCCCACCCCATCCCTCTTCTTCACAATTTTGTAAGTTATTTCATAACAGCTATTTCTTGTTCATACAATATTTCATTATTCATACAATAATATATGGTACATTACAACTTCATCATCACATGTTATGTAACTACAGTATGTGTATTCCTCACCCTAGCATTCCAGCAACTACCAGGCTGATGTGCCAGACACCACAGAAACAAGGTAAGCAAACTGTCCCTTTTTCTTGTGAATAGAAGTACTGTAGTCCACTGTCAACTTCAGTTTTCTTCTTCAGTATAAGATATATAAATATACAAATATGTATAAGAACTTGGTTTTTGATAGCTTGCTCAGATGATAGTATTCTTTCAAACTGCTTACCAGCATGTGTTGTATACAGTTGAAGCTCCCATAAGCGGACACCCTTAAGAAGCATAAGAAGTGTCTATGACAGGAGCTGGCTGTTTACGAGAATGATTCTTGTAAGCAGTCAGAGGCCTGGGTTAGGTGGAAGCTTATGGGAGCTTAAGACATGCAACACTTCACTTAAGTCTGTCAAGCCTTACTTACAATACTTTTAGAATAAAATCATTGTGGCAAAATAGTAGTCTACAGTGGTAGAAGTTGACTGATTGCAATGGAGTCATTTATATGAGATTGTTCTGTCGCGTGGTCACTTATGGGAGCAGCTTAAAAACAAAAGAGAAAGCCATATCTTACCCTCCAAGGTTTCAACAGCCCCTTACCGAACTGTATAAGATAACACATAGTTTGACTGAGAGTTCAAACAGATTTCGTAAAGGCTGTCTGCTTATGAGTAGGACCACTGAGGGACTGTATTATTTTGTGTCCTTACCTTTACAGATGAGGAACCAGAATTTGGACAGTTTTTCCGAGATGTTCATGGTTTGGTGAAGGCAAAGACAGGTGAAACAGGTAAGGCCAGAAAAATAATGCAACTAATCTGTTGCTTGCTATGTGTAAGACAAACCGTAATCAGAAAGCTGGACAACTGTTGGGTTGAATATTCAAACCCCACAGGTCACATCCAGTGAGTTGTACTACAACCAACATAATGTATACATATATAATTCAAACTCATATTACAGTCATGTTTGGATTTACAGTAGGATTACATTTTACTTAATTTTTTTTTGTTGATGCAGGGCCAAAACTTTTCCTTGGAGGGCTTGCAGCATACGTGTTATCAAAAGAAATACTCATAATTAACGAGGAGGTGAGATCTCATTGTTGTTATTTTGCTCACAGAGACACGAGAAAGAATCTGTGTTAACATCTTAATTCCTTGTGATGTGTGAAAATGAATGTACTAGTTTCTGACTCACACAGTATAAAGTCATACATTTATAAACTCATAAACATGCATTGTAAAATCAGCCTGTGAGATACTGTGGTTTATTACATAAACTCTGGTGTGATATAGATATTTCCGCCACTGAGAAATTTTCATATCTGAACACACATAAGGATATGATACATTTTACGTGTGTTATCAGCCAAGCAGTGATCTTGCATGTTTTTGCATTTTCTTAGTGGTGGAAATCTCTGTCATCACATCGGAGTTTATGAAATAAACAGAATAATACACAGATGCTTGGAGATATGAAATTTATCTTCTCGTGTTCATCTCGATATCTCACTCATTCGCTTCACTCACTCATAGTCGTGAGATATCGAGATGAACACTCGAAGATAAATTTTATATCTCCACGCGCCCATGTATTATTCTCTATTTAACATGGATGCCTTGTACTTATTGACAGACTGTCCTTGCGCTAGTGGTGGGTGGTACAGTTGTTGGAATTATGAAGTATGTGGGACACCAAGTGGCAGACTTGCTTGATGGGTACTCACAGGTAACAAGACACAGATGATTTTAGTCCAGTTTTAAGTACAAATTAGGAGCAAAGGATTCCACTCAAGACATCCTAGGTTGGGATTTGTGGTCTATTTTTGTCAGAAAGATGCCAGTACAAATGCTGCAATTTTTTTGGCTTGAAAGTTTGCTATGTAAACTATTATCAATACATTTTCAAAGCTGCTGTATGCATTGACTCTCTGCATGGAAGTATGGCAAAGAAACTGGTCACTCCACTATTTTTTTATACAAAACATTCTTGACATACAGAAGCTGTTTTGCAGACTTTCTGCATTATAGGAGTGTTATATAGTTTGTTTGTATTTTTTCCCCCACAGAATATTCTTGATACGTTTAATGAAGGACGGCAGAAGTCTGTAGAGAGCATAGAGCTGGCTATAGAGAACGAGAAGCAAGTGGAGGAGATGTTGACATGTCGGAAGGATATTGTTGAGATCATGAAGGTGAGAGGACACAATAATAATCATGTAAACTAAATCTTGTCTATGTCTGTGCCTTTCATTTTCCGTATTGAAGTTGATCACACAAAAGATTTAATGGGTTACAAACCAGTGCTCGACATTAATGGTTGCCCGCTATGCCTGGGGCAACCAAAAATTTTGATTGGGCAGGTAAATTCAGGGCTGGGCAACCAGAAATGAAGAAATGTCAATCTGCAGTCTGAAGGGCAACCAACCTAAAACCTTAATGTCAAGCACTGCAAATGCCTACTTATATGTGGCTTGGCTTCATGCTGATCAGACTATCCAATATTATATTTCTTATTGCACAACTGTAAATATTTTTGGGGGTAACTGGGTTGAAGGGCTAATTTTTTCTCCATCTGCGACTACAGGAGAACAATGCTATGTCCCTGGAGCTGGAATACAGAAACCGCTTACATGAAGTAGTGAGGGAGGTGAAGAGGCGACTGGTAAGCACTAAATAAGCATCAGAAAAACACACAGGAACTGAGTTCAAAGAGATAGATTTGTAATAGTAGTTTTGTGATTTTTAGGATTGGAAAGGAAATTACAGACTTACAAGCAGAAAAACAGTAGTTACAGTAAGCATAAAAAATGTTTGCCAGTTGGTGTTGACAGAAATTCCATAATATACAGGACTATCAAGCAGAGGTGGAAGCTTTTCAGAAACGAGTGGAACAAGAGCACATTGTGGACTGGGTGGAAAGAGAAGTTGTCAAGAGCATAACAGCACAGCAGGTATAAAACAGCATCTGTACTGTGTACAATATTATATAGAAATCACTTGCATTTTGTGTAGTGTTCAATTTAGTTGAATGGTAAAAATGGGTGTACAATGCAGTTTCTGTATTTATTTTGCTTCATTCTTGGTCAAACTTTAAGCTGATTTCTTCAGTATCTCACAGTTCCATGCCTCTTCACCCAGCTCAATCCTCATTCACGCATAATATTCTCTGAAACTGCATTGGTCCAGGAGGCAGTTCTTGACTGTTTGATTATTCTGTGATTTTCAGGAAAAAGACAGTTTGGACCAGTGCATTAAGGATTTGAAGGCCATGGCTTGAGTGAATGTTTAGTTGCTGTTACAGCATTCTCTTGTTCCTGCTTTGCTTCCAGCCACTCTATTTGTGCTGTGATATGATTGTCATCAGGAAAATGAATGTACTGTAATAAAGGTGTTTTTATGGAAAATGGAAGTTACCGTAGTGCCCTTTTTGGATAAACTCTACTTTAGCTAACAGGCCACAAAAATCAATGCAAATGGTACACTATTTTGCCATTAGGTACTTCAAAGTAGTGCATACCTTCATCCCAGCATTGCATCGGCAAGCCTTTCTAAAATGAGAACATGATTTAACTGTAGCCAAATTGTTTGTGAATTTTAGGGGTTTCCATTATTTTGTTTGTGACAGGAAGCACAGTTAGCAAACTGATCCAAAACAAAAATACAAAATTAGCCTTTGTAACATTATTTTTATTCACACTGACACCCAAACAATCAGTACAACACAACAGAAAAAATGGTTCAGTTTAAAGGTTGATATCCCAGACATTTTTCCCACACAGTTTCCCTAAAAAACAACCATTGATCGTACATGTAGTGGAATATAACCTGGACAAAGATTACGTGATGACTGAGAGATGAATTTGAACTTTGAGACAAATAGGATTCTATTAGTTTACTAAGGAACATGAGTTGCAAAATAAGCTGATGACCCAGAACTGATGATTTGCAGATTGAGAAATAGCTAGACTACAACTGATGTGCAATGAAGTACTTCACCCCATACAGACCCTCAAACACATTCATGGAATTACTGACAGACCATAATTGATGTGCGCCGTGCAGAATCAACAATATCAATGATTCGTGATGCAAGTGGCAGGTTTGCTGAACCATTTTCATCAATTGTAACGGCATTTTGAAGTTGGGTTTTCAGCGCTTCAGTGAGGTTTTCGTTGTGATACACAACAACCCATGGCTCCCCTTTCTTCACATATTGACCAACACGCAATTTCATCACCAACCCAACACCATGGTCAACAGGGCTTTCCTGTGTGTGTCGTCCTGCTCCAAGTTTGTTTGAGACTTCACCAATTATGAGGGCATCGATGCCAGTGATAACTCCTGTCTTCACTGTGACTAGCTCAGTTTTCTGTTTAGCAAGTGGAAGGTGTTTCAACACATCTCCACCTGGTGTGCAAAGTTTCTTTGCCATGTCTTCTTTCACTCCTTGAGCCACCATCATGTCTTGGAACTTCTTCAAGGCAGAACCACTTGCTATGGCCTCCCTGACTTGGTTTTTGCCATCATCTCTGGATGCAACCTTCCCTGTCATCTGCAGCAAGAGTCCACCTGAAGAAAATGGAAGATCATATAGGGTTTGATGCATGCTTACTGAAGGGTTTGCAAGACAGCTTGCTGATGAAAACAGACTGAAGGAGCAAAGGAGTTTTGTGAAAAATCCCAAGTCTGACATAAATCAGTCATGACAAAGTGCTGACAAAGATGATGTGGGGAGGGGGAAGGGAGAGGGGATTTACCTTCTTCACACACCAGCTCAAGCAAATCTTCAGGACCTTTGCCATTGAGACAGTTGATGGCCTCAGACACCTCGAGGGAATTGCCAACAGCAAACCCAACAGGAGCATCCATGTTGGTGAGGAGGGCCATGGCTTTGATCCCCAAACCATGACAGGAGTTGAGAATCAGTTGGGCCAGGGAAAAAGCCTTATCATAGGACCATCCCACTCTGCCACATTTCACATCCACAACCAGATATTTGATATTTTCTGTAATGCCATAAAACAGGTGTTAGACCCCACAGGAATTTAACACTTCATTGTATAATATTAAAAGGCACTTGATCACTTTCTATCCATTGCATACAAAGTTCTTTTGTGCAAGGTTGGACCAGGGGTAGATTGAGGAGAAATTTGGTTTCCAAAATGTGTCTTGGGTTACATAAGATGTCACCTGACTATAGAGGGGGTTAGGGGGCATGCTTCCCTAGAAAATAAAAGTGCTTCAGATCTCCAACTGCCATCTACAGAGGCTGGAAAATGGCTGAAAAATCTGAAGGGTTTCTGCAAACCGTCCAGATTCAGTCTACACTGCAAAGTTGTCCAAATCAAACTATCAATAAATTTCTTCTTCACCTGCTGCTTTCTTGCAGACTATAGAGCTTGCCACAAGAGGGATAGAGTAAACTGTTCCAGTCACATCACGGATGCTGTATAGCTTGGTGTCTGCTGGTGCCTGTGTCTCACTCTGATTTACAATGCAGCAGCCAACCTTTGACACAACTTCAAACATTTGTTTTGTGCTCAGGTTCACATTAAATTCAGGTATCGACTCCAGCTTGTCAAGGGTTCCATCTAAATGCGTTAGAAAAGACAGCCTGTCAAAAGAATGTCAAAAGTGTCTCGTTGGGGCAGGGTGTCAGGGGAGGGGAGGGGGCGTTATTGGGGTGCAATCCTAATCTGGCGTGGGTTCATTAGCCTGATTATCAGACGGTCGGAGATCGTTCGTTACTCTAAGGGAGAGTAATGCACAATCTCCAACCGTCTGATAATCAGGCTAGGGTTCCATGGGGTTGATGGGATACCTGTCATGTGCTTTTGACCAGATGCAAAGAATCGAGATTTTTTGAAGCTATTTGCAAATATGCAAATAGCTTCTATGTGGGCACCTCGGACAAACAGCCGTTCGGCCCATCTCATTAGGTCAATAAAATGTTCCCCCTCTAGGTGGCAAAAACTACTGAGGGGGGAAGGGCATGAAGTGTTATCCGTACTAGAAATACGATAATATACGTACGTATACGTATTGCCCACGGTCAGCACGTCAAATTAATTCATACAGTCTGCGAAGCACGTTCTTAAAATTTAATACTTAAATTTTGAAGTTGGTCGGCCGTCGTAGTACGGGAAAAAAGGAACACAGATTTTCCAATTTTGAATTCATAACCTGTACAATTAAATAGGCTTCCTGTGCGATTTGTTTTTACTCTGGACTGCAAGTGCTACTCGCAAAGAATGGTTGTTTGTTATACTTTTGCATTGAAGAGTCGATTGCGTGACGAAGTACGTATTGCCCACGGTCAGCACGTCAAATTAATTCATACAGTCTGCGAAGCACGTTCTTAAAATTTAATACTTAAATTTTGAAGTTGGTCGGCCGTCGTAGTACGGGAAAAAAGGAACACAGATTTTCCAATTTTGAATTCATAACCAGTACAATTAAATAGGCTTCCTGTGCGATTTGTTTTTACTCTGGACTGCATGCACCAGACTCAGGCATGCATATTTAATAGGCTCGAATTGTTTTCTATCTGAACCCGCTCAAAACAGCATGATTTCTCCCAGAATCAAAGCAAAACTTGAACGGTTTACTTCAAACTAGACTGGCCTTGCCAGTGAGCTCACGGCGTGAGTTGGGTCGAGACCAGAATGTAAAATGGAAAGTAGGGGACAAGAGCGGAACTCCCAAGAGAATCTAATTTCTCTTACATTGCGAATAAAACTACAGGGCCACACGTGATCGATCCGGCCTTTGTTATTGGTTAAGCAGTGATGGCGTCACGCTTGGGTTCCGAATGATGCGATACTACTGCATTAGCTTTGTGATTATTTCCCTCGCTTCGCTTGGGGATAAAAGCCGCCGTGGTGCAGCACCTGTGAGAAAGTTTGTCTTTTATTATCTACTTAACACAAGAATGTACAGAGAGATTTCCAGGAAAGGGTTTCCGTGCTAAATAATGTTATAACTTGGCAACAGAATGTCAGAAGCTAAATGTTACCTCTCCAGTGATAAAGCCTTCCGAATTCACAGAAGAGTCTGGGTGAAAAAGCATAAATGTATTGTGATTTTGTTGATGTGTACTTTCATAACCAATTTTAAAATCATGACGAATCCAGCTTTGAAGCATTAGAGACTGAGATTTGGACCTGCTCAGGTATACCATGAGGTCTTGTGTATGCACACGACGTAATCACAATCCCATAATCAATACAGTAAAGAGCAAAACTTTTTGACACGTACCCGTATGAGTTAAACCTCGGCCATAGATCATGGGTACCTTGAGACCACAAACGGCCAACGCTGGTGCAAGTACGAGGCTTACTTTATCTCCAACACCTCCAGTAGAATGCTTGTCCGCTAGACAAGTCGCCCAGTCTTCGGGCCATTCTATGGTCTCTCCGCTGGCTGCCATGACTTTTGTCCAGTTTAACCCCTCCTCACGCGTCATCCCTTTCAGATAGATAGCCATCAACATTGCGCCCATTTGCGCTTCGGAAATCTCGCCCTTGGAAACGACGTTTCGAATAAAGTACTCGATTTGATCTTTAGACAGCACATTGCCGTCACGTTTGAGGGCGATCAAGTCGGAAACGCAGTGCTCAGAAGACATTTGTGGAGACTCTGGAGACTAAACAAGCATGCAACACTACGTGACACGCAGCACTTCAACCACTTTGGGCTAAAAGCATCAAATTTGGCAGAAAGACAGATTAGTATGCCCATCAATTATGGATAAATGCCACCGCGAAAAATAATGGTTTCCGAGTAGGCTAAAGTGGCCAATTGGCGTGCCAAAATTGAAAATCGGGTCATCACGGATTTTGCCGAAATTCGTTCAAAATGATGTTTTTATAGATCAGCTCAATGTTACTGCTCTTTGCCGTTGATAGCAAATTGTTTAACATAATTTTACTAACAAAATCTAGACAACATATGAAATTTCAGTGCACTGTGAGAGCGGCATTTTTACAATTCGCCGATTCCAAAGCAAATCTAATATTTATATGAGTTTTTATCACTGAATAACATTTAGTAACACCGAAAAAACACTTAACAGGTCTCGGGAATTTAGTTTCATCGAAATAGAGCTCCTGGAGAAATTTTTGTTCTCAGCAAAACAGCTAGCAGCAAAGTAAACACTGGAGAGGTATTGCAGCATCGAAACCATTCAAGCTGCAGGGATAATTGTGAACTTTTGCGTGCTCAACGTGTTAAAAACGACTTTCATTTTTGGTAACGTAGGTTACATTTAAGGTATCTGATCATGATGGAGCTGTGTATCCAGCTCGTGTGAAAACGTCAACAACGCCTCGGTGAAAACATGACAAAATGGCTATTCATATGAACAAAAGAGCCGCTATCTGTTTTGTTTTGTTTAATTTTACTTTCTTCATCACTCGATACGGCCTTATTTTCATTGCTTGGCAATTTTGAATGCTGCGAAAGCTTGAGCCTGTTCATTCAGGGGGGAAATGGACTATCATGCGCGTGATCACTGGGGAAAAATATCATCGACTATCATGGAAAATTTGAACATGTTCAAATCGAATGATAGTTGATGATAGTCCATGATAGTGTATGATAATTCGTGTTCAAACGCGTGTGATAGTTTGAACTATCATCGACTATCATCACCGTTTGATCTGGCCTTTAACGCTGGGGCGCGCTATAAAAGGGGACCCCCCACGGGGAATAGATATTAATAATTATTAATAGTGATAATACTGATGTAAAAATAATACAAATTCTCGTATATAAAAAGAGTCACTGAAGTCACTTGAGATAATTTTTTATGACGTCACATGCAAACCAATATTTTGACGGTATTCAAACCCGAAATGCTAGTGCCAGCTGGTTTACAGGAGCAGACAAGCGCAAATGCAAACGCAAGTGCAAGCGACTGGTTCACACGGTAAAATTTGTGAAGCGAGCAAGTGGAAAAGTTTTCATTCTCTTACGCTTGCTTTACCGTGTGAACCAGCCACATGTGACAATAATGGAACAAAAGTCTCCCGTGGGCCAGGGCCGGAAAGATCTGCTCTACAGGAGTCGTGCAGCGGTCCCGATTGATACTTTCAAAGATGCCTGAATATCTGTGTCAACCTTTTTTTTCTAGATAGCATTTTTTTCTAACAGCAATAGAAACAAAAATTAAAGGCTACTGTGAAGCGGCGTTGAAACTGGTTCATACAGTAGTTTCATACGGAATTGAGACAGGCCGGGTGTGGTCCTTGTCTGGCTATTGGTTGCGGTTCCACTGGAGCCTTAACACCAGTGTAACAACAGTGTAAACAGCAAATGTCACTGTTTTTGCGATTCCACTGCAGCCTTAACACCAGTGTAAACAGCAATTGTCACTGTTATGAGTGGAACCGCAAAAGTTTTGCTCCCGCTGTTGGTGTTTGTCTCCCTGGTTACGCGGTGAATTCAAAGAGTTTTAACAGCGGTGTAAACGACGCTCAGGAGCATGGTTTATCGGTGTTTATAAAACCAAATTTTAATTGCAGCCAATAAGAAGCGGAGCATTTTGACAGCAGAATAAATTCCGTGCGGAATGCCCCAGCCATCTTCCCGCGTATTAAGCGGCACGTGCAGATCGATTTTTTCACAGCTACATGTTCGTTACACTTTAGTTTTCTCTCTCGTTTCCCGGAAAATGAATCCGCGAAACCAAGAGTGTTTTGGATTAAGAATGTTAAGGCTCCAGTGGAACCGTAACCATTGTTTTTACCACAAAAAAATAAAATCCATATCTTCAAGCCGCCGTGTAATTTTCTTTTTATTATATTGGACACGAGTGTTTTACGAGAAATTGCACAAACAACCGTGCAAAAGCGGGAAAATGCCAACGATACCCTCACTAGTGAGGATATGGAAAATACGCCACTCGGGTCCCGGATGTAGTTTCGTATGGATTTTACGCACGGTATATTTTCCAGTAGTAATCAGAGATTAGTCAGGTGCGTTCGACTTCTCTTTGCTTGGAGAGTTATGTTCTAAAATGCTTTCCCCTATAACGATCTCGAAAAGTTCGTGGGTTTCGTCTGAAACCGGAAGTGAGCAGCACGAAGACCGTGCGGTCCGGGTTCGAACCCCGGTCAAGCAATATTAAACCAAAACTTTTTCTTTCTTTCTTTTTCTTTTCTTTTCTTTTTCTTTTTCTTTTGTTTTAATTCTTTGAAGATATACGAAAATTGTAAGACATGGTCAAATGTGATTTATACCTTCGTCGGAAGAAATAAGTTGAGTTGCACACGAGAGTTTCACAATTCGACCATCCTGTGGCTTGCGATTGAATCACTGCGATACCTATGTCTCCACAAAGCCGTATATTTCTTCCAGATAAGTATCTGGCACATAAGTAAAGTGTCGGTTGCATATTGAGTATATTTTCATCAACGCAGAAACTGAAATACGGCAATCGCGAGTCGAGTTACATTTTTCTGTGGAATTCTTGCTGTCGTGCTGCCCTTATTATCCCAGATATTGGCTTCTTTCAGTAAAAGGTAGCTGTCTTTGCCTTTGATAGACCTCAGTGTGATCATTCAGAGTCACTCGTGCGACACAAAGCGCGACGGCAATCGCGAGTCGAGTTACATTTTTCTGTGGAATTCTTGCTGTCGTGCTGCCCTTATTATCCCAGATACTGGCTTCTTTCAGTGAAAAGTAGCTGTCTTTGCCTTTGATAGACCTCAGTGTGATCATTCAGAGCCACTCGTGCGACACAGAGCGCTTATAGTAATTATTCAAAATGGCGCAGATTTGGAACATCACCCAACGAAAAAATCTCGATTCTTCGGAAGGCACTATTTAACACCCACCAAAACCATGTGAGCCGAAATTGAAAATTTGCTGTCAGCGGTCATGACGTCAAGTCTAACCAACATGGCGGCCGAGGCGAGCTTGTCACGATCTGCGGTACTTTGCGGTGAATGATACTCTTATAGTGTTAACGTAAGTAAAGTCAATCTTAAGACAATTTTCACGCTGTTGTCATTACTTAGAGTATATTTTTATCGGATTGTTCTCCGTTCCTGTACAACCATGAACATGGTTCTGAAGGTCGTTATCTATTTACGTAACTACAGTAAAAAGTAAATAACATCCGCCAAAACCATGTGAGCTGAAAATTAAAAAAAAAAAGAGATGGCCTTCTGTTAATCTATGGAAGCACTGAATTTTACCGATTCACCTTTTGGCTGGAAATTGGCATCATGACTACAATTAGTTTATTTCCAGCGTAAGCTCGTGGTTTCGGTGGATGTTATTTACTCTTTACTCTGGTGAATGGTGTAAATAACATCCGCCAAAACCATGTAGCGTGCGCTAAAAATAAGTTGTTGTAATCATAATGCCGATTACTGGTCCATGTAAACTGGCAGTAAATAATAATACATATGGGGTGTTTTAGCAACTGGCCATCAAACTTCATCATTGTTGCTGCAAAATTTTAAACTTAAAGTCACTTTGCATTTTCTGTCACTGCCATTGACCGACAAAAATACACATCTTGACCACCTATTTGAAGCAAAAAGAACAGATTTTATAAATGGCATTGAGAACATTAATATCACAGATTTTGATGGCCATGTACTACATCATGACAAAACCTTCTATATGAATTATATAATTCCCAGTTCCAATTCTGTTTCAATCAGATAAGAAATCAATATAGTTCTGACTAAGTTAATTATTCTAAACAGAAATGTTAATGTGTGTGCCCTGCTCACACATGAATGCATGTTTGATCCCCTCTTGCCTTCCCCTCACTGACGAGTTCCATGATGATGTTTGTTCAGTGGATTGGGCTGTCATGCAGGTTCCAATGCTGAATAGAGGGGGGGGGGGGGGGGGGGGGGGGTGACAGACCTACACAACTCCAGTTGTGAATATATTTTTGGTGCCTTCATATTTTTGCTCTGACGAGCATGTCTTTAAGGGATTTGCCTCTCTTAAAAGATATTATAGGGGGTTCCATGAATATCGTTTTCAATAAAGGCTGGTTTTGTATTAGATGCCAGTGTTTCATTAAAATTTCTTTTAAGTTGTACACTGACGGCTGGTATTGTGTTACAAACAGCAAAATTCCTGTTGGTCGCTCTTGACTTAAGTTGAAGTGCAGACTGCCTTTCTGTAAAAGCCACATCAGAGATTCTTCTCTCTACTAGGTGGTTGGGGTTATGTTAGGTTTTTATGTATATCTTTGCTGGGCAATCATACTTCTTGGTGTCTTGCACCTGAAGAAGGCATGGTCACTTTGTTCATTTACCTGTTAGACAAAATTTTAATGTTACACATCTCAATACCAGTTATAGTTATTTCTAAATAAGATACCAGACTTCAGCAGTTCTAGAGAATATGTGCTATGCAAGTTGTGTAGACATAAGGCATTTTGCTTTATGATTTTGACTACTTTTCACTGTTTAGAATACTGTATTAATATTTGTTTTGATACTTTGTAAGGAATAAACACTGATGGTATGAAAGATGAGTGATGTTGCTTTAAAAAAATTGTCTAGTGTAAAATCATATATGATTTTATTTTCTGCAACAATTTACCTCTCTCTTTTGCCAGCTTTGCTTTTAAAATCTTGTTCCTATTTGGACCATGGTGGCACTCCAGGACTTTCTTCCCAATGATCATGAATGGGATCCCATCAAACTCTATACCAGGGCCATCTGTACTGACTTCCTTCCATAGAATTTTGTGTTTTTTGCCACCTTAATGATTATACAATTGTTACAGTCAGAGACCGGATCCTTAGGGACTGGTCATTATTTATGGGTTGGTCATGTGCATATTTTTAGTCAATATTATGCTGAGTAGTTAGTTATTGTTAAATTACACAGAGTTCAACTGTTATTGAAAATTAATAAACAAAGTGTGTGTGTGGGGGGGGTCATTGCTTTTTAATATGGACTTTGAGAGGAAGGGGGGACTTAGTGAATCTTGTCCTTTAATATTAATTTTTCCACACCCAGCCTATTTCATAAATAAGGAATGGTCCTTTACAATGTATATAATAAACTATTCCCCCGGCCTTATCAATGTGACAAAGAAACCTTTGAGCTGGCTATTTTAAAATGTCAATATAAACAAATTCTTGTTAGATAAAGCCAAACAGAGATTAGGGGTTTATTTTAGCACATCTCTGGTCATCTTGTATTTATACTTACACTTACTGTACATGCATGTTTCCCATTTATTTTTAGATTAAGCTTTTACATGTTCAGGCCACTTACCAGACATTCCGAAGTGTTTGCTTGCAGCATAACGAGAAGTAGTCGCTATCTCATACACTTTAATGAGTTCCAGTGCTTTCTCGAGCGTTGAAGTGTATAAACCATTGAAAGAATCGAAGGATCCATGAATTTACAGAAGGCCATTTTTTAAAATTTTCAGCTCACATGGTTTTGGCGGATGTTATTTACTTTTTACTGTAGTTACGTAAATAGATAACGACCTTCAGAACCATGTTCATGGTTGTGCAGGAACGGAGAACAACCCGATAAAAATATACTCTAGGTAATGAAAATTGTCTTAAGACTCACTTTATTTACCTACACTACAAGAGTATCATTCACTGCAAAGCGCTGCAAGCAAGTTCGTGACATTGCTCGCCTCTGCCGCCATGTTGCTTAACTTGACGTCATGACCGCTGACAGTAAATTATTTAATTTCGGCTCACAAAGCACGTGACACGTATCCCATCGACCCCATGGAACCCACACCAGTTGAGATTAGGGTTGCGTTCTCCTTCGTCGAACGCAAAAATTGTGCATGAAAATGGAGGTCCAAATGGGGGCCCAAAAAGGGGGGTCCAGGTTTTGTACCTGCCCCATCTTGACGGTCAATTAATATATTCATTAAAATCTTCCTTAGTTTAACGTCAAGCTGTCATGCATTTCCGTTGCCGCGCTCATTAGTGCAGGTCCACGAAGCAGTGCAGTGTAAGTGTCCCTTCACGTAGGAACAGCTTCGAGAGCACCCAACGAAGATATTACGTTAGTTTGCGCAAATGTATGGTTTTTGTCCAAAATATAGTTTATTTTCTGCTTTTTTTTTACGTTGCTGGCAAACACAGAGGTGTTCCACACTCCCAGGAAGGCAATTCAGAATATCCGTTTCCCAGCAGAGCGGTCCCAGAAAATCTCCCAGCCAGCAACTTGATGGTGTACCACTTTGTCAGAAAATGTCAGCACTTCAAACAAAAATGTAGCCTCGATTGCAGTCTCGTTTGTTCCCATACCACCAGCGAGACTGAAAACGGCTATCTCTCTCCCAGCAGTCCGATTTATTAATTTTTTTCCCAGCCAGCAAAAAAGCAGATAGATCTCATGCCAGCCAGGACAGGTTGCAGTGCGGAACACATATTTTGTGGAACAGCTCCGATGGGTGCTCCTCCAGCTTGCTCGACATCCTTCCTAACAGCCGCATCGGACAAGTTTGTGGAAAGGACATTCAAATGCCAGTCTTCAAGGCTGAATTCAGTGGTCAAACGCCCCACCCCCGGGGCAAAACATCCAGGAGAAAGGGATAAAATAGTCTGAGAAAATCAAGTGACTTATCTTTGTGGAACGCGCATACGAAATATTGTTTCTTTGAGCTAGTTATCCGATTCTTTGAAATATTTCTTTGAAGTAAATACGAGTGATTTGCACTATAAACTATAAACTTGCTGGGCAAAGAGAAATGAACTCTCGACAAGGAAATATTTTCTTATCGATTCATTACGGTATGTCGGTAGTAAATGCGCGGTGCTCTGACGGGCTGAGAGGTAAAGTCGCTAGGGCACTAATGTATTTGATTATTTATCCAGATATAAAACTAGTACGTTGATTGAAGTAACGCATTCAAAGTCTTTAGCGAGCTGTTTTTATTGAACGGCATCACACCCGGAGATCGATCATCTACGTACAGTTAATTGTCGACAAATGAACTTGTGCTTGCAGATTCGTTTCAACACAACACACCATGTGCACAGCTAACCAGTTTTTCCTAAAGTGGAGCGAAAGTTGGGGAACGTGTTCAAATTTCTCACTAGCCTGCGTAGCTGGCGGTCTCATTCGATACGGTTGAACAGTGTTCACGGGCGCCATTTTGTACCGATGGCAAATGGGAGACTGAGATCGAGTGACAAAATTGCGGGGCGGGGGAAGGGGGGCGGGGGGTGGGGGCGTGGGAAGACCTTTTCCCAAAAGGTCTTTTCCCCACGCCCCCACCCCCCTCCCCCTGCCCCGCACTTTTGTCACTCGACCTCAGTCTCCCATTTGCCATCAGTACAAAATGGCACCCGTGAACACTGTTCAACCGCATCGAATGAGACCGCCAGCTACGCAGGCTAATTTCTCACCTCTGTCTCCTTCTCCCCAGACAAAGGAGAGCGTCAAATGCCCCCGGGGCTGTTTAAGTGTCGAATTGATCGGCGCAAAAGCTTAGCTTAAAAACCTATCGTCCTGTAATGCAAATAGAAACTTCTTTGCCAGCAAGATTTGCACCGTGAAAAATGTATCCTCTCTCTCGCCTAGTCTTGAAAGACTTATGTCTCTTTTGGCATGCAAATAGAGACTATTGAACTTTACTATATTCCCAACCAAGGTCTTGTATCCTGCTCCTATATCCAACCTTTTTTTTTTTTTTTATCTTTCGTGCCAGTTTTAATAATGTTGACAAACATTTCCATAATATTTAACAATTATTCGCCAAAGTGGAGGTGAATAGTACTTGATATTCCGAGATTGAGGAGCCAATCAGAGTGCGCGAAAAGCACTATTCACTTGTGTGGTATATACTAAACAGGACTATATCAAGCAGAGGTGGAAGCTTTTCAGAAACGAGTGGAACAAGAGCACATTGTGGACTGGGTGGAAAGAGAAGTTGTCAAGAGCATAACACCAGACAAAGGTATATAACAGCATCTGTATCATGTACAGCATTATATATAGAAACCACTTTGTGTAGTGTTCATTCTTGGTCAAACTTCAAGCTGATTTCTTCAGTATCTTACAGTTCCTTGATGCCCATTCAACCAGCTCAATCCTGACATTTGCACATATTCTCTGAAATTGCATTGTTCCTGGAGGCAGTTCTTGACTGTTTGATTATTCTGTGATTTTCAGGAAAAAGACAGTCTGAACCAGTGCATTAAGGATTTGAAGGCCATGGCTTGAGTGAATGTTTAGTTGCTGTTACAGCATTCTCTTGTTCCTGCTTTGCTTCCAGCCACTCTATTTGTGCTGTGATATGATTGTCATCAGGAAAATGAATGTACTGTAATAAAGGTGTTTTTATGGAAAATGGAAATTACCATAGTGCACTTTTTGGATAAACTCTACTTTAGCTAACAGGCCACAAAAATCAATGCAAATGGTACATTATTTTGCCATTAGGTACTTCAAAGTAGTGCATATATACCTTCATCCCAGCATTGCATTGGTGAGCCTTTCTAAAATGAGAACATGATTTAACTGTAGCCAAATTGTTTGTGAATTTTAGGGGTTTCCATTTGTTTGTGACAGGAAGCACAGTTGGCAAACTGATCCAAAACAAAAATACAAAATTAGCCTTTGTAACATTATTTTTATTCACACTGACACCCAAACAATCAGTACAACACAACAGAAAAAATGGTTCAGTTTAAAGGTTGATATCCCAGACATTTTTCCCACACAGTTGCCCTAAAAAACAACCATTGATCGTACTTACATGTAGTGGAATATAACTTGGACAAAGATTACGTGATGACTGAGACATGAATTTGAACTTTGAGACAAATAGGATTCTATTAGTTTACTAAGGAACATGAGTTGCAAAATAAGCTGATGACCCAGAACTGATGATTTGCAGATTAAGAAATAGCTAGACTACAACTGATGTGCAATGAAGTACTTCACCCCATACAGACTCTCAAACACATTCATGGAATTACTGACAGACCATAATTGATGATCTCCGTCCAGAATCAACAATATCAATGATGCGTGATGCAAGAGGCAGGTTTGCTGAACCATTTTCATCAATTGTAATGGCATTTTGAAGTTGGGTTTTCAGCGCTTCAGTGAGGTTTCCGTTATGATACACAACAACCCATGGCTCCCCTTTCTTCACATATTGACCAACACGCGATTTCATCACCAACCCAACACCATGGTCAACAGGGCTTTCCTGTGTATGTCGTCCTGCTCCAAGCTTGTTTGAGACTTCGCCAATTATGAGGGCGTCGATGCCGGTGATAACTCCTGTCTTCACTGTGACTAGCTCAGTTTTCTGTTTAGCAAGTGGAAGGTGTTTCAACACATCTCCACCTGGTGTGCAAAGTTTCTTTGCCATGTCTTCCTTCACTCCCTGGGCCACCATCATGTCTTGGAACTTCTTCAAGGCAGAACCACTTGCTATGGCCTCCCTGATTTGGTTTTTGCCATCATCTTTGGATGCAACCTTCCCTGCCATCTGCAGCAAGAGTCCACCTGAAGAAAATGGAAGATCATATAGGGTTTTGATGCATGCTTACTGAAGGGTTTTCAAGAAAGTTTGCTGATAAAAAGTAGCTGAAAGACCAAAGGAGTTTTGTGAAAAATCCCAAGTCTGACATAAATCAGTCACGACAAAGTGCTGACAAAGATGATGTGGGGGGAGGGGGGATTTACCTTCTTCACACACCAACTCAAGCAAATCTTCAGGACCTTTGCCATTGAGACAGTTGATGGCCTCAGACACCTCAAGGGAATTGCCAACAGCAAACCCAACGGGAGCATCCATGTTGGTGAGGAGGGCCATGGCTTTGATCCCCAAACCATGACACGAGTTGAGAATCAGTTGGGCCAGGGAAAAAGCCTTATCACTGGACCATCCCGCTCTGCCACATTTCACATCCACAACCAGATATTTGATATTTTCTGGAATGCCATAAAACAGATATTAGCAAAACAGGAATTTTTCACTTCATTGTATAAACACTTGATCACTTTCCATCCATTGCACACAAAGTTGTTTTTGGGGTGGGTGATCAGTGAGTGGATCGAGGAGAAATTTAGTTTCCAAAATGTGCATTGCGTTGCATAAGATGCCACCTGACTATAGAGGGGGTTAGGGGCATGCTACCCTAGAAAAAAAAAGTGCTTCAGATCTCCAAATACCATTTATGAAGGCTGGAAAATGGCTGAAAAATCTGAAGGGTTTCTGTAATCTGCCCAGATTCACTATGTGATCACCATAAAGTTGTCCAAATCAAACTATCAATAAATTTCTTCTTCACCTGCTGCTTTCTTGGAGACAATAGAGCTTGCCACAAGAGGGATAGAGTAAACTGTTCCAGTCACATCACGGATGCTGTACAGCTTGGTGTCTGCTGGTGCCTGTGTCTCACTCTGATTCACAATGCAGCAGCCAACTTTAGACACAACTTCAAACACTTGCTTTTTGCTCAGGTTCACATTAAATCCAGGTATCGACTCCAGCTTGTCGAGGGTTCCACCTAAATGCGTTAGAAAAGACAGCCTGGTCAGAATGTCAAATGGTGTCTCAGGACGTGAGGCCGAGGGGAGGGGAGGGGAGGGGGCATTATTGGGGTGGGGCTGGTCTGAGGGGTTGGTTTTGCATCCCACAGTCAAATATATTTTACTGCAAAGCTAAAAAATGACCGTAATCATCATACATTGACAGTAATGGTGACATACAAGCTGCACAAAAGACTTCCGAGTTCACAAAAGGGTGACCGCATAAGTGTATTGTGCTTTTGTTGATGTGTATTTTCATAACCAATATTTAATTATGACGAACCCAGCTTTGAAAGCAAGAGACTGAGATTTGGTCCTGCTCAGGTATACCACAAAGTCTGGTGTATGCACACGACGTAATCACAATCCCATAATCAATACAGTAATAAGCAAGGCTTTCAACACGTACCCGTATGAGTTAAACCTCGGCCAGAGATCATGGGCACCTTGAGACCACAAACGGCCAACGCTGGTGCAAGTACGAGGCTCACTTTGTCTCCAACACCCCCTGTAGAATGCTTGTCCGCTAGACAAGACGCCCAGTCTTCGGGCCATTCTATGGTCTCTCCGCTGGCTGCCATGACTTTTGTCCAGTTTAACTCTTCCTCACGCGTCATCCCCTTCAGATAGATAGCCATCAACATTGCGCCCATTTGCGCTTCCGAAATCTCGCCCTTGGAAATGACGTTTCGAATAAAGTACTCGATTTGATCTTTAGACAGCACATCGCCGTCACGTTTGAGGGCGATTAAGTCGGAAACGCAGTGTTCAGAAGACATATTTGTGGAGATACTCTGGATACTTAATCATGCAACACAAGCGGACACGCGGCACTTCAACTGCTTTGCATCAACGCCGTATGTTAATCAGTTACAATCATTGTCAATAATAAACAGGTGCATTTGTCTGTATTCTTTCTGTGAACGGTTATAAGCTTCGAAGACAGTCCAAAGTTAACTTAGAGAAAGAGTATCCAGGCAAAAATTTTAAAAGCCAAACAGAAGACGGAGGTTATGTAATCCTCACCCCACTCCCCACGCTGCATAATTTGACACTGTCCGGCAATGTTGCTCCGTGCGTCGGATGAATTTTCGACTTGTGCCAGTCGAATACGCGACGAGCGGAGGTGGAAGATGGCTTAGTTAACTGCATGAACTCTCGAATTGTGGGTTTCTCTTGTCCAACAACAATCAAGAACAAGATGCGAAGCCATGATCTCATTTGATCGCTGGCCACATGTTCCCTTCGATAGTTGCCGGGGGCACTGGAGTTGTTGTTGCCAAACCACTTGGCGCAGAAACTTGTAGCTATAAGTCTACTGTCAGTTTCAAACCTAGGAAAGAAATCGATGCAAGAAACTCCGTTTTGAAGCACTATAATGATTCGTCGCCCGCTCCAACTTTGCCTCGAATCTCTCGGGAAGGCTCGTTTACGTCTATGGTGAGCAGTCGATCGACAAAGTCAAATTGGAGGGAAAAACGAAACAAACTAAAGGTACGCAGAGAGCTGAGTTTATTGCATACAAAACCTGCTCGAATCTTGTGTGTGGCAGAGATTGGGTATAATTTGATCATTTGTGGCATTTGTTTTCGTCTGATCACTTTTCCATCTTGTTTGCGGTTTCATTGTGTGGTAACCATGCAAGCTCAGCTGTTTATGGTTAGGCAATATAAAGCGCGTCTAAACTTTAGTCATACGTTTTTATCGTTCACAGGGGCGACAAGAAGAAAATCCGGAGAAAGGATTCCCAGATCTTTCTGGGTACGTCATGTTTGATTTGTTGACCTTTTGTTTGAACAATTATGGTTAAAGTAGCGCGTTTCGTTGGCACATAGGTATATCATTGTTTATGTTGTGAAGGTCAAACTCCAAGTATCTTTGATAACAACCCTTTGGATCCTGAAAATGCTCAACTGCAAAATCCTCTTTTGATTCTCTTAGGAGACAGATGTACTACGGTGTGGAAGGACGTTTTATCAATTTTTTGAAGTCTGAAGTGCACAATGTTGCGTGAAATTGGGAGGGGCTGATTGCAATATTGGGCTAAAACTCTGCATGCAAAATTGCAATTCATAAACTCTCAGTTTTTATAGCCTGAGGTTGAGTTCCATCTGCTTCTTTCTTAACATAGGCTAAGGTTTTCACTCCAATTTATTTACAGCTTCACTGCTCAAAACCCCCCATCTATCACCACCACAGAACTGGAACTGGATTGCAAAGCCAGGAATATGGAGTGTGGATTTCCTGTGCATGTACAAAATCCTCGTTTTTCGGTAAATCACCAATACTTTGAAACACCCCACAATCCATCGATAAGACGAGTGCTGTGTTGTGGATTCCAATATTGACTTCATTCATGTCACAAACAGGTGAACGGGTGGGCATCAACTGCAAGGCCACACTTCCCACAAACGAGAAATGCCCAAATGTAAGTCCACATAGAGACTAATACACCATACTCATAGAGCTCTTCACCCATACTTTCAATCCCTTACTAGTTAATATACTGTGCCATCCTGCATCTAAAGTAAATGACCCTTTTATATTCCATCCTGTAAAATGTTTAACTGTTAGTATAGGTAATCGTATGATTTTGAGTGCAATTTGGAATAAATTAGCATGAGTAAATTTTTCAAAGACGACAAAATTGCACGAGTGCTGCGCGAGTGCAATTTGTGCAACCTCGTTCCCAGGCTCTTTCGTCTCCCGGGCCACGCCCCCGAAGAAAGACCCTGGTTCAGGCTGGTCACGTGTCGGCCAGAATCTGGCCGGTTGCAAAAAAAGAAACCGAGGGAGGGGCCGTTAAGTCGAAAATTCGCTCTACTCTGTCCACTAGGGAACGAAACATTTTGGCCTCGCCGCTTTCGACACCAAATTTGCATAATGTTTGCTGAATCGCACGTGCGCCTGCAGCGTTCAGAAGTCGCGCTGCCCATAATACAATTTCTCTGCAGCTTGGCGACTAAAAGTATACCTAAACGTAAAGACATGCGGGCAACTTCAATGTGGAGTTCTAAAACGAAACTTTGCTTTTGGCTGCCAAAATACATTTTGAATTTCGCGATCTAATGCGACGCATGGCTGCGCACCAAGAATATTTAACTTCTTGCTTTGAAGATTATTCTTGGATTTTACTCAAATTGCACTCAAAATGAATGTTTATGTGATGGAAAATTCGTGAGGCAACATCTTGTTTTGCGTGGTATTCAAGCACAAGGAAAAACAAAATATGGTGGGCTTTGAAAAAGTTCTGCTCCATCTTTGCAAGACAAAACGGCTTCAGGATGCGTGAAGACGAGATCGTATTTCGCATCTTTCAGCGAAGACGAATCCGTGCTGCCAGAATCCAGCTGCAAGTCATCACTATTCGCTTTCTTTTTAACGTTGAGGATGGTGGCTTTAACTTTTCCATGCGTGCTCCTCCTTATCTGATCGCTGATTAGCGCGTTTAACGGCGAAACGACAACAACAACCGGGTGAATCGGGAGGGAGGTTGGCGATTTTTCACAGTTAATTTTGTCGAACAAAAGTTCTGGAAGGAGATGAAAAATTATAGACTTTCCGTATCCCGTTGGCAGCACAGCGACAGTATCTCTTCCAGAATAAATTGCTTCCAAGCACTTAACTTGTTTCGGCTTGAGAATTTTGTTCCAGTAGCTGCTATTAACAATAGCGTAGTGAAGACTGCTAAAGAACATGGCGGATGTGTCGTTTGTTCCAGCCTCGTTTAGATTTCGACAAACGCACAGCACGACAAATTCATTTGATAAAGGGACCCCTCCCAGCAATTTATTTTTGTTAGCGATGCACGTGACCAGCCTGAACCAGGGTCTTTCTTCGGGGGCGTGGCCCAGGAGACGAAAGAGCCTGGGAACGAGGTTGCAATTTGTGGTCTTTGAAAAATTTACGAGTGCTTATTTATTCCAAAATTGCACAAGAAATCATGATTGTGATTACTTGTTAATAACATGCATACAATAATTTACTGCGTGCAATTTTTTTTCAATGTCGTTACAATTCACAATTTTCTCAAGAACTTTGTTTTCTCGAAACAGAATCGGAATTGTCCTGAGCCAATGAAAACGCTTTCTGTTTTGATTGGCTTTGCCGCAAATACGCACGCCAACTATCGACAATCTTCAATTTCAAATTTCTGCACTGTTAATTTCACATTTCTGCACTGTTAATTAGACATTTTTGCACTGTTTGGGATAAATTGACGCACGTTCAGCCAATCAGAATGCAGAAATTATTGTATGCATGTTATTATGTACAGTACAGCACGAACAAGACCAATGCAAGGTATCACACTACTAAATTAATGATAGACAGGACAGATCGCAACACCAGGGAAATTCCCCTACTCTTCATGACAAGTTGTGAGGTCTTTTAAGTTCCTCATATTTTATGTGTGAAGGTTGAGAGACTTAATACCCCACCTTTGGTATACATACATACTATGCATCAACTTATTTTCAGTATCCCTCCCTCCCCTTACCCCTTAAGAAAAAAATAGAGAGAAACAGGACTTAATTGCTATTTCAGGATGCAAATGGCTCCTCCAAGCACCATTGCTTCACATAGGATAACAAGGAACACTTCTAAAGTTACATATCTGAGGGGGAAATGGCAAGTAAGTGTAAACCATCTGTACACCATCAAAGCAGTCTCCATATGACTGTTGCTGAGAGTTGGCCATGTGCATTAATGTGTTCCTGTTTGCTCCAGGTAAGAAATGCTAAGAATCCAAGGACTGAATTTGTTGGTGTGACTGAACAAGCCACCTTAAATGCGAGGTAGGGAAAGATGCTAAGAGAGGGGATAGAAGTAGAGGCATACAGTTCAAAAGACAGTTTCTGTCTGTCCTTTCTGTCCCAGACAGACATTTGGGAGATGGGGTAGAGGTAGACAGACAGACAGACCCAGAGATACACAGAGAGACAAACAGATAGAGGGACATGTATTGAAACTGTTCTGCCATTGTTTGCCTCACAGGTATAAAGGCCCTCTAATCAGAACTGCACCAGATCATAAGAACAAACCCCAACACACCCAAGCAAGGGATGTTGTAACCACTACAACTTCTCACCGGAGATGTTCCTGTCATCGTCATCGCGAAGACTCATCCGAGGAAATAAAGAGACCTCAATCAATATGGGTACAGTATTTATTCCCTTTTATATACTGCCCTCTCTAATTGGTCGACAATGGATTGGCCGTTCAACTGCCTGTTTTCAACTTGCAGGAGAGGTTAGCCGGCACGCCTCAAACAAGCAGTGACAATTTGTTCAAGACGGACGCGCGGTTAAGACCGACAGAAAGTTCCACACTGAAACGACAACAAGCGCATTCCAAGGGTAGGCATTTCAAACGTATCACATTAGAATTGGTTTAATCAATAAACGAGAAATAAACGAAACCGGCGCTCGATAGCTGCCTGACAGGTGAGGGACTCAATGACCACGGACAATCTGCACAAAATCTATCAACAATACAACGCATGCTTCCGACATGCTCGACCAACAACGTGCCAACAACTTTTGAACTACTGTACCGCCAACCCCTATACCGACAAACCAACGATACTTTCCAAATACTGTTACAGCCATGCATCTTAGACATGTATCCGTAGGCGTACGTGTTTCATCAGAGTAAGGTTCGTTTAGCGCTGTTTGAATAATGGTCCAAATTGTAAATTGTTTATTGAATTGGCGCCAGGTATCACAACAAACCTCAGGAAGAAGACCAAGAAAATCACATGTCTCGCGTCAGACAGCGCGTCCAGTACTCTCGATAAGCGGAAAAACAAGAGAGGCATTCAGTCGACCAGAAGCAAGAGCGATATCCAGATAAGACAGAAAACGATGGACGCTCCGACGAATACAGTGAGAAACGTCCTCGTTGAAGCCGCTCCTCATGGGCATGCGCATAGCGCACAGCCGGATGAACAAATGGAGGTGGATGACGTGAAGAGTGAGCGAAGCGGTCAAGGCCAAGTTTTTCACGAGAGGTAAGTGTTCCCTGTCGGGTTCCTACTATAATTCTTTCTTTCTTTCTTCTGTGTTTTCATCTCACTGTGGTTTGCTTCAATTCTTCAGAGTGGAGCGATTACATGAACACCTAGAAATCGAGACAATTGCTGGTAGTGTTCTCTCTTCCAGTCCTCACAGCCTCCAGAGGGCTCTTACTCCAAGACTTTTGCAGGTGACGGAATATGCCGCTCTTGTGTTCTATCCGTCGTCATCAGGTCAACTTCTAGTATAAGCGTGATCATCACCAGTATCATTAATATCAATATTACCACCATCGTAATTCCTATCATCACCATCGTCGTAATTACTATCATAATCATAACCATCATCATCGTCATCATCCGTGACCATCGGCGCACACCACCATCACCGAAGTTCACTACCATCATCACCACCATGATCATGATTATCACCGCAAGTCCACTATACCATCATTTTTACAATAATCATAACGCCATCACTATCTAGCTGAATCAACACATCATTATCATTATCATCGTCATCATCATCACCGCCACCACTATCACTATCATTGAGCTAAATCAACACCTTCCTTTATCCTTCTTGTTAATTTGTCAAGATATCTCTCTTTATCTTCTGCTCGATGATAGCTTGTTTCTTGTCAACATTCAGGTGAACCCAGATCAGCTCAAAGGTTCTAAAGACGCATCAGCGCTGGCCAAGGAGTTTCAAAAGCTCGATTGCGACTGTGATGGGTAAGCTGTCATTCTTTCACGTGTAAAGTAACGATTTACTTAGCTGATGGCACATATCGCTTCTCTTCAGTCACTTATCGTTCAAAGAGCTCACGACAAGCCTTCCACAAGATCTTTCAAAGAAACAGACTGCCTACATAAAGAAGGTGAAGCATTTTGTTTCGTATTATTATTCTTTGCTTGAATTGCGATGCAATTGATATATTCGCCGATTTGTGTTTGTGTGGTTTACGATTTGATGCAGTAGACCAGTTTACATTAGCGACGGCTTGTATTGGCCTATAAGTGAATTGTGTATCCCTTTTTATGCTGAACTTGACGCATTCATTGTGCTGATGTTATGTTCTTTGTTAAGATTTACGACAGGGCTTGTGAGAGCACCTTCTTTGGTTTAGAAGAATTCATGGCAGCCCATCAACTATGTTACTTTGTGAAACATGCGAGGTCAGAGTCATTAAAGAAAGGGAATGAACGACTAGAAAGAAAGACTAAGAGAACAAAAGAGAAAGGGGACGAGGGAAGGAAAAAGAAAGTCGCGCGCGAGAGAGAAAGGGGGGAACTAAACAAAGTACAAAGGAAGGAATGAGAGAGATGGAAAGAAGGAAGGAGGGATGGAGGAAGGGAAGAACGGAATATGCTGTCATGCATTTTCGTAGAATATTATTAAACGATTTACTTTAGTAAGTCTGTGTCGTATTTCTCCATCTTTTCTAGTCCTGCTCTCTCAGATGCGTACAGCAAGCTGGATTTTGTGGGCATCGAATCGTGGCTGCAAATCTACATGGTAGGCCTGATAGTCAGGTTACACAGTAACTATCTTAATACCATGAATAATATCTAAGAGGCGAGCGAGCGAGCTTATAGCGGCAGTGATTTATTTCCACAGGAGCTGTTCAGTGGTTACGACAAAACCCACAAGGGAGTAATAAGTGTGGAGTCTCTTCAGGTTTGCTATAAAAATGTTAAGCATCACGTACAAGACCCCTACCACCCCCCCACCCCCCCCCCCCACACACACACACAGACACAGACACAGACACACACAGACACACACATTTACTGTACGTTGTCAACCACATCTCGAATCAATGTGAGCAAATTCATTTTTTTCGTTCAATGGGAATTTGCATCTTCTATCGATCTTGTTTCTGTCGTAGAAATTGCTTGTAGCTGCAAGAACTGACAACGAGGCTGATTTGTCCGACATCCGGACGATACTGAACACCATGAGAAAGGTATCAAAATATAAACATTTGACTATAAAATATATGAGTTATGTAGTGAAAATTGATAGATCAGTCAGCTTTCATTTGAGCAAGCTAACAAAAACTGTGTGGTAAGTCTGGTGGCTGCGACTGAACCGAGAAAGTTGAAGTTTATCACTCAATGCAGCGCATTTTCCGTTAAAGAAAATTTGACGTGGAAATGTCTAACTACGTTTCGAGCATGAGCCTATGTAGAGGTATGTAAAAGTGTAATATTTAGGGCAGACTTATAATTTGATGTATCAGCAAGTATCTTTATCTGTAAGAGATTCCACAATGAAACTGCCCCAAAAATAAACATATGCTCTGGTCATTCTAGCTATTCCTGTTTCGGACAAGGACCAATCAAACGCGGCCTAAATTACAATTGCTATTTCGTTGCAGGGGCCGAGTGACAGTGTCTCTGGCGTGGAGGTGTTAGCTTACATTCCTTACTTCGTTGCTGCTTTCCCGAGCGAAGCCAGTCGGATAGCCTGACAAACATTGTACCAGAACACGCGAAATTTATATGAAAATTTGTACGTCAACTATTTTCTAGGAAAGATATGTTCTAGCCGCAAGTAACGTATACGGAAGTTCGTACTTCAACTTTGTACTAAGACAAAGACTTTCTAGACAAGAAATGCATTTGAAATTTGAAGTCAACCTTGTACTTAGGCTACAAGAAGTCTTACAACATATATGTTGCCTTGTCAACTTAGTCATACACAGGAGTGTTATAAATTATCTTTAATAGATACTGGAATTGTCACCGTTATCACAATCTTGGTGTTTTTCATATAAGCTTCATAAATACTCTGAATACTATACAATTTACATTTGGGAAAAAGATTATCCTTCCTAAACATTCATAAACAGCCAAATGTGTCAATTTATCTATTAAATATGTGCAAATTTGTGTCAATACATGCAATATATCATAGGTAGCGTATACAAAAATATGAGCATCTGATATGTACACTTAGACAGAGACACAACATGACATTTGACATAGATGTGTATCTAAACATCGACATCTGAGGTCAGCCATCTTTGTCTTCTTCAAGCAGGAATAAAGTGAAGACTTGCCTCTTTAGTTATAACAAATCACCGCTGCTGTTCTCTTGGTGCACTTACCAGACCCGCTGGTGTTATCTGTCCTCTCCCCACCGTCCCCTCCCTAACGCTGCATACCTTCGACTTGTGTTGGGCAGATGCTGGTGTTGTCTTCTGAGCATGTCCGCTCCCCACCCTCCCCTCCCTCGTCAGTCTGCGTTAGCCGGATCCGCTCGTGGCACCGCAATTAGCTCGTCAGCTTCTTCTCTCAATGCATCCGCCTTTTCACTCAAAAGCATCTGTATAAAAAAAAAAACATCGGCGAGCAGTTAAATTTCATCCGCTTTCTTGCCCGCATTTTTTCACCGCATTTTTCAAGTCTCGGATAATTGCTTCCAAGGTGCGTGTAAAGACCGTATAAACCAATCTGCGTCTGCAAAGCACAGTCAGGAATAGTAGGAAACCCAAATGCGTATGCGCTCCTCGCACCTTGCTTATCAAAATATGTCGGCCATGTTGAACTTACTTGTGCTGCTGCGACGATCTGTTGCGCCTGTTTACGCGGGAGATGTTCAATCTGCTGCACAAGAGTCTGTGGATCAACGCGCGCCAAGTCGCTCAGAGTCTTGTAGCCCGCCCTGAACAGTTGTCCTGCTCGAGCCTGCGGACAATATATAAGTAAGACCCCATCCTCATCGAGCCACCGATATACTGTCGAGATACTGTCGGGATACTGTCAATATACTGTCGGGCTACTGTCGAGACACTGTCGAAATACAGTCGGAATACTGTCGGAATACTGTCAAGATACTGTCGGGCTGCCGTGGAGACACTGTCGGGCTACCGTTGAAACACTGTCGAGATACTGTCGGAATAATGTCGGGATATTTTCAAGATACTGCCGGGATATTGTTGAGACACTATCGGGATACTGTCAAGATACTGCTGGTATATTGTCAAGATACTGTCGATATACTGTAGAGCTACTCTCTATCGAGCTGCTGTCGGGCTATTGCCGTGATTCTGTCGGGCCGATACCGAGATATTGTCGGCTCAAATACGAAGTTCAGCCAAAATTAAGTTTTCTGTCCCAATGCCGCACCTGTTTGACTCCAGGGACCTCCAACAGCGGAATGAGTTCAATCTTGGACATGAAGGTGAGTTTCTTCACCAGCGCCTCTAGCAGAAGCCTCATCCCCCAGAACTCGCTCAGCTCCTTCAAAGACAAGAAAATTTCACGTTATTAACGATTCAGTTAATATTGGCCTTCCACTAATCAAGCAATGAAATCCCTCTACTCACTGCAGAAAAATGCGTCAGGCATGACGCAAATATGCACGCTGACGACACCAGATTTTGTAGGAAACCGCGCGTGACCTCGAACAAGTTGGACACGTTCCAGACGGTGGACTCGTTCATGAGTTTGTAGAGCATCAGTGTGACGTAGAAACGTTTTATAGAAGCTGTGTTTGTATCATCCTAAATGTGTGTCAGATAAAAAAAAATTAAACAGGAAAACAAAATGGATTAAATAGACCAGCTCCAGGTACCAACGACCCAACGCGTCACGGTAAAAGATGATGTGACGAAACAACGTCATACGACGCGATATGATGTTGCGTGACAACACCATATCATATTGCGTGACAATACTACATGATAGCGTGACAACACGCGACCTTACGCGACAACACGACACAAAACAACGTGATATTTTCACACCGTTGCCAAAGTAGATGCGGAGAATACTGTAAATATTTGGAGGAAAACGAACCTTTCTAATTCTTCGGCAGGATACGCGACTACAAAGATACGCCTCGGTGACACCAATGAGGTCAGCGGCATGCTGCTCCGATTTACTTAAACTTTGCACCTGAAAAGAAGTCATCAAATAAAGGCCCATATTACCACAGTGCTTCGGGCTTTACATTTTGTTTTCATCCGGGAATCAGTGTAATTTGAGGAAAATTTTAACAAACAAAATCGAACAGAACAGAAACAAGGCTAAACAAATCCTGTTTAGATTTTAAGTGATTGCTTTGGTTTCGCGTTTGGTACACCTCTGGATTGGTTTGGCAGTATTCTCGGCTAGTCAGGAACAGAAAAAAAATTCGATTGCAATTTCCTCGCGCAAGCAAGCGAACGGCGACGGCGTTTTTCTTTCATTGCTGATTGGTTTCTGCTTCAAAGTAAAACCAAACGCAAACCACTTTGACTTCTGATTGACTAAAAGTGTTTTCTTACAGCCTTTAGATTGGCAGATAATTTACTTTGGATTTTACGAAAGAATAATTATGATAGTCATCCACTCAAAACTTTATCAAAAAAAAAAAAAAAAAAAAAACGCGGCGGTAAAAAGTCACCACCCAACTCACCAGTTTGAAGTAAGTCATCCAGTGAGGTTCAATGCTAGCCGCAGCATCCAGCGGCGTTACAACATAGAGCAGGTGCAGTTCGGTGACGAGCACCAAATGTTCTTGTGCTCGGTAAATTTCTTTGTAAATGAGTGGCGTAGCATCAACATCAACACACCCTGCAAGAAATGCAAGACACAGTCAAGCCAGACTCAAGACCGAAAGCTAGTCTCTGTAAGAACTGCATTGAAGTGCTAGTCACTAAGGGATTAAACGCGTACTGTCAATCTGAGATTGATTTTGATAAGCTTAACGCCGTAAAAGTGGTTTAAGCTTACGTTACGAGCGTTGACTCTTCAACGGAGCATGTGGAAGTACCAACGAAACAAGGCTGGCATGTGTCGTAAAGCACTTTACGCAGGCTGCGGACACTTCGAGTGTTATCTCTTCGTAAAAAAAAAATGTTACACTGTACAGTTGAAGCTCCCGTAATCGGACAACTCGGTAAGCAGAAAAAGTGTCCCTAACTGGAGCTGGCCGCTTACGAGAGTGTGTAAATACACAGTTTGACTGAGATAGAGTTTAAGCGGGGTTTCGTACAGGCGTCCGTAAGTAGAGCTATCCGCTTACGATAGTGTGTAAATACACAGTTTGACTGAGCTAGAGTTTAAGCGGGGTTTCGTACAGGCGTCCGTAAGTAGAGCTATCCGCTTACGAAAATGTGTAAATACACAGTTTGACTGAGATAGAGTTTAGACTTTAACTTGTTTACCTTTGAATGAAGCCTGTCCCAAAGCCGTGATCTCAATCTTGACTGTCGCTTCGCCATCTGCCTTACTACCTTTCTGTTTGACGAGTCTCAGCTCGATCAGTGACGTGACCGCCGCGTGGAGCAGACTCTCCAGGGTTGCTTGACTGGAATCACCAGAGCCAGCCGTGTGAGCTGAGGTCACCTGACCGCCAGTTTGTACAGCGAGGAAAGTCGTCTGGAAGAACTGAAGTATCTCAATCTTGGACGAGCACAGCTGTTGGAAAGGAGATATTAACCCCAATTTTTACTCCCAAGTTCAAAGTACAAATTCTCTCAACCATTAAAAAAGAAAATGTACGAGTGATGATGAGATGTGGAAATAGAGACCAAAAGGCGTAGCAGAGGAAAGCATTACCTTCAGACCCACAAGGGTTAGAATAAGGGCCCTCAGTCCCTTCCCTTCATCATATAACAAGCTGCTGTTACAACTTTCACAATGACTAGAGAACAAGTGACCAACCTGCGATGTAGAAACCAACCATGGCTTAAAAAAACCTAGAGCCAATAACCGATGGATAGTTTCTTCGATACATATTTTTAAAATAACACATCAGTTTCTCGCTTTGTGATTGTTTAATTTTCATCATTAATAAGAGGACAGATGCATAAGGCCGACACATAAGGACAGACGGGCGAAGCGCCTCGTGGATCCACAACTTTTTGACAATGCTGTTTCGCGTTTCATCGTCAATAAGAGGACGGACACAAAATACTGAAAATATACAGCAAATATTTGGGTCCTAATTCTGTTCCCCGTTAGGCCGTTACGTGCATGTTTGCAACAGTGTTAGGCCTTAATATTGTATGAAAGTGCGTTTTAACGTGTGGGAAAGCTGGCCCGACTTGTAAGATACGCTTTTAAATGTTTTAATAAATTGGTCCCTAGACAAGGTTTCCTGGATAGTTTCACATGCAACTCCTGTCTTGTGGAGTAATCATCTCCCAACGTACCCGCTTCTTGTCCGCCTCCTTCAAAATCAGAATGCTCTCTCCAGAGCTGTCAATCCCCGCTCTTCCGGCCCGCCCGGCCATTTGTTTGTACTGGCTCCGACTCAAAAGATCCCGGCCAACATACGGCGCCCTGACGATGACTCTAAAGAAAAAAAAGAAAACTTTACTATTGAGACTTAATCAAACTATCAATTTTCACTACATAATTCGCACATTTTCCTCTTGAATGGTTATAGTAGAGTTTATCAACTGACCTCTTAGCCGGAAGGTTAACTCCAGCAGCAAGCGTGGAAGTACAAGTTAAGAGACATAAAACACCCTGGCTGTACGAGTCTTCAATCAGTTTCCGCTCGTCTGTAGTCAGGCCGCTGTGATGATACGCCAGACCAAACGGTACAGTCTTCTCCAGAGTCGGGCAAACTCCGTTGGTCTGGTTGTAGAGCGCTTTCAGGAGTTCCCGGCGCTCAGAGGATTTCACCTCCTTCAGCTCCCTGTTTCAACAAAGGACTTCAAGTTACACGTTCAAAGTCAACCATTTTTTTACGTTAACGTTCCGAGTTGTATTCTTATTTTACTTGGGGGTATAGCTGCTTTTCATGGTTTACGCGTATAGTTCGCACAGGTCTAGGCCCCGTTTTATAAAGCTCGTTTATAGCTGATCCAGGATTAAATATATTTCTTCTCTCAACCTCAGCTCGGTTGTTTAGAGATCGATTAGGCTCAATCGAACTGTGAACAACCGGGCCCTGGTCAATAAAATGACAAATGGCCGGTCAAAAACCTTCAAAACTTTTTTCTAGTTTGAATAGTTGCACCAACCTTGGCATAAAACGGATAAGCATGAGCGCCAGGTTTTCACAGGTTTTCTTGGTCGGGCAGAACATCAAACAAGAGTGATGTGGGATAACCTCCATTACCAGCGGCACCAAGTGGTCCGGATCCTGCTGCACCAGGATTGCTTTATTCTTCCCCTAAAATCCAACAATACAAAAACGTTCATGTTTAGACATCGTCAGTTGTTTTGTTTCTCCGACAAGGGCGAAACGAACCACTGGAACGTCACTTCGTTACAGAGGTGTGGGGAGTGAGGTTAGAGCCGTTTTCGACAGACTGTCGAAAGTAATCGGGTTATTTTTCGGGGCTTTTCCTTGCAACTTCATAACTGCGAGGATTACTTTCACTATCAATGTTGGATGATGCTGGACTCGTTTGGTCGACGACGTATAGTCTAGGACGGCGACGTATTCTTAACTTGCTCAATCTGTGCGACCGGGGTTTGGAATTCTTCACAACAAGAAAATGTGCGGAAAATACTAAATCACACACTTATCACTTACCGCACTGTGGCGAACATGTCTGGTCAGTTGTCCATCCTCGTCTGTTTTAGCAGAGTCAGTGACGTCATAAACGGAAGTCCCAACCTTAACATATTCCCGCAACTCCACCTGGGAAGGCAAAACAAAAAAAAAAAAAAAAAAAAAAAAAAAAACAATCAAAAACGGAAATCGTCTTTGCGTCCACAGCGTATCACAAGCTTTTCTTGGCAAAGTCAGTGAGGCCATATTTTATTTGCGCGCACAACTTACGTTATTGAAAACGTACTGAACTAAACCTGAGTAACAAGTCTTAGTTTTGAGTTTCTTGGCTCCTAAGGTTTTACGAGTGTTGCACGAACTATGAATCTATTACACTTGAATTTGCTGTCGTTTCCACAATTTTGTACAATGACTGCTGACACAAAAATAGGGTGATCGCACGGACGAACGACGTTTCCCGCTGTGCCCTTTGTTTGTCAACGAGACCTTGTGCAAAATCCTTGTACAAAAAGAGTTACCCTGCACAAAAAATGTGAAAAAAAAAGGAAAGGAAAAAAAAAAAAAGGAAAACAAACAAACAAACAAAATGCAAAGCAAAGGTTTGTTACTGGTCACTGCAGCAGGTAAAGCACTCACGGGTCTGAAATTACTGGAATAGACTTCTGCCTGAAGAAATACTTGCAAATCGGCGATATTGCTTAACGTGGCACTCATTCCCACAATTTGGGTTGACTCTGCAAAAGAAAAGAAAATCGAGCGTTACAAGAATCTGTTGATATCTGAAAGACAAGAGCCAGCTATCCCGGCAAGTCGCAGCGAAACTACAGACTGTATAAATGTAGTTACAAGCAGATTAACTTACAGGTAACATAACTCCTGCTTTTGGACGAGTTGAAGTCCAACATGCAGATAGCTCAACGACAAGAAGCATTTGACCAATTTCCGGCTGTACGCACTTTAAAACACATTTTAATCCAAAACACTGTTGTAGTTTTATGTATTTGAGATCTGAATCTGGGTACGCTTTATCAAACTATACTCCGTTTAGTGCTATTAAAGTAACGACCGAAAGACAAAGGCAACTGAATATCTCGGAAAGGGCCCACGGTAAAAAACTAAGGGTCTGTTTTAGAACTTTATCGATTGCCAAGTATCTTGACCAATAAATCTGACAAAACGTCTTCATTTGACTCTGAAGATGACTTTCGCCTGATCGGGTATTCGAAAGGTCAGTCACGAACAATAGTCTTTCTAAAGACTACTCTTACCTGGACGATCATGCACAACCAACATACTATATTGACCACCAACACTTACTCGCCACGAAGAGAAGCTTGGATAGACACATCTCTAGGGTAGCTCCTCTTCCTCCGCCCTCTCCGAGCATGTGGAGCTGAAGACAAAAGACACGTCTTCTCGTCTAGACAAACGGTTCTATTATAGCTAGTAGAGCAGTAATACTGTACAAAATTCGAACTATTGCCCTGTAAGTGTCTTAGACCTACCCATACTAGTCCGTTTACTTTTGAAAACGCAACTTTCTATTTTTCGTTTTGGCCTTCCGTCAAGAAACGCAGCTTTTTGAAAACGCTCTTCAGCGTTGAGTTTTTTGAAAACGAGGATCAAACTAATTTTTCTTGCGCTCAAGCTTGTGCCAATCGTCTTCACCTGACGCATATATTTTTATGCTTGCAGCTTGGGACGCTCGTGAAAACCAGGATTACAAGCGAGTTAAAGAAGTTGAAATGAAGAGGAAGAGGAGGAGGGGAAGTGAAGAGGAGGGACATGCCATCGATTTACCTCATCCACAATGACCAGTCCAATGCTGCTGAGTCTATCTTCTTCAATCAAACTGTTCACCAATGCATTTGCCTGGAATATATGTCAACCCATTAAGCAGGGAAGAGGTAACACAAACGTCTCCTTTCTACACAAAGCCAACAATGCACAATTTTTTAGCATAGAGAAATGGCTAGGTGATTTTAGTGGTCAGTGATCTTTTAAAGCTCATTTTCACTAGCACATATTAAGAGGTTTTCCGCTGTAAATTCAAGCAATGCACGCAAAAAGTCTGTACCAGAAAAATCAGCACTATTTCTGTGATTTATTTTGATTTTCTAGTTTAACTATGTAAGATGATCGTGCATGAGTAACACCGAAAATATTCAAGAAGCGTAAGGGAAGATGTGAGTCAAAATAAAAATAATAATGAAATAGCTACCATTAGTATATACCACACAAGTGAATAGTGCTTTTTGTGCGCTCTGATTGGCTTCTCAATCTCGGAATATCAAGTACTATTCACCTCCCGGTGGCTTCCGGTAAAACAAAATGGCACGCGAACCCAATTTTTGCCCATTTTCGTCGGAAATAAAATAGCTATTTGGGAGTTGGCTATTAAACTTGTGTGGTATATACTAAAACAATTATAGTGAATCTGGTATATTATATTTTTATTGGTATCTGATGAAAAATGAAAAATTTCATATTTGGGTGCAGGTTGAAATGCTCAAAACTCTGAGGAACTATTCACAGCTGACACAAAGTTTACATACATGTACATATATACCTTTTCAATGGTGGCAATATACAGGGAGTGTTTCTTGTGACGTTTCCTCGGTGGAATCCTGCCCTTGCTGCTCGCATACTCTTCGACCAAGAATCCCAGCTCCACTGCAAATTCCGTGAGAGCTTTCACCTGCAGAGTACAAGAAAAGATGACATGTAGCATTCTGGTGGGGTGGGGTACGGCAGCATGCGGTAGCTTGCACACACAGAAGTAATGCATCACTAAGTAGGCCATTTCTGCGAGGCCTAGTACAAAACCTTTCTTATGAAATTAGTTTGATTTGAATGCAATTGGACATGCAAGTAAAAACTAAGTAGAGAAACACTGACCTTTTCCTGTACAATTGACACAAATGGCAAAATTAACAGAGCATCTTTGTCCTTGATGAGCAGCTCCTTTAAGATCAGAATTTCGGCCACAAGAGTTTTTCCCCCACTGGTTGGAAGGGAGTATATCAGGTTTTTACCAGCTTTTACGGCCTCCAAGCCAAGACAATCATGTTGCCAATCTGTTAAATAGAAAACGGTTATTCAATATGTGTTAAAGTACCCGGCCATACACAAAACCACATCATAGTAGTTAGGTCATCTCACGTTGGGATTATGTTGCTCGTCAAAGCTGCCATTCGTCACGTTTGTATCTGCAATTTTCTATGTGTGTTACATCAAAGGATGTTGTTTTGACGGTTTGGTCTTGAATAGGTATGGAGTTTGGGATAGGGAAAAAAATCTGTTCTTGTAGTCTGGATTAGTGTGGATTTTGATGCCTCCCCCTCAAGTATAAATAAAGCTTATCTTCTTATGCTCACCGTACAGTTCAGTAATCCCTCTATGTTGTGAGAGTAACTCTTTCACCTTCAATGGCAAGCCATAAAACATGTGATTTTCCCTGTCATTGCTTCCTGCACCTCTGCCAGACAGTTCTGGTTTGACAATACTCTGCTGGTCATGCACATTCAAGTTTTTTTCCACTTCAGTATGTTTTAGATTCCCTGGAGTTGCACGTATTAAACTTGAGTATCCATTCTGCTTTTCTGCTAAATCTCCTGGTATGTCCTGCTGTGCTGCTCTTGGTAGAGTTTTACTGTCACAAGATGCAGCAACTATATTGCTCAAATCAACAGCAGCCAGGATTTCATCGTCTTGTCCAAAGCTTGCGCATAAAATAGGTGACATGTCTACTCGGGGTGTGCTGCTGTTAGGTACTCCTAAATTCCGTGTGACACAGTCGCTTCGAAGAGGAGTACTACATGAAGTCACACTCGATTCTTTAAAGTCCATTTTCATGGAACCTGCTCTAGCGACCTTGTTACTTTTTTTAGAATCAGAATCGCAGTCAGAAGTCGACAAAGAACCCCTCCTTTCACGACGACACTTAGATTTTCTCTTAACATTTAAAGTGGATAAACCTGGGATTTCGGGTTTTGGCAAGAGGGCATTCTTGCAACGGCTTCGCGTCGAGCGAACACAAATTCCACCGTCGACTAGCGGAGAAGAGCCTTCTTTCTCTTCCGGTATGAGTTTTTGACGCTTGAACGTCAGCTTTTTCACTGGTACAGCCCGGGGATTCCCTTCGTGTTCCATCTGTTGACAGGCCGTGTTGACGTTCCCGTCGTGACTGTCGGTGTCCGAAGCCTGGTTGACTATAAATCGCAGGGTTTCATCAAGTCATTCACAAACAAAGGGTTGCATCCACTACCTTTTGGTCGGGGTTACCGTTTTCTCCATTTAGGAAACAATGGCTGCCTCTCTCACAAATATTTTCTTCACAACTTGGATGTCAGTTGAAACAGCGCGCTCTTGGCCGCCATCTTTAAACCAACCTGGCCCAGTCCCCTGGACGAGTCTCGGTGAAGCCGCGCATGGCTCTGGGACGAGGTAGCAGTTTGTTGTTGAGCACGGCTGGAGCATAATGATGTCGTACGCATGTGTACATGCGCGCAGCAGATGTCACTTAACTAATCATCCGGACAGTATCCAATCGAGTCTCAGGCACGATAGTATACTGCATTATTCGTTGGCAGCAAACACACCAAATCTGACAAAAAACAAAACGTCCGTGACGGCCTGCACTCTAAACTAGTACTCACCGACCTCCGTAGCAAGGTATAAAAAAAAAAAAAAAAAAAAAAATTGTGTTTACTGTCCAAAGTGAGAGGAGAACATTCAGCAAGCACAAGCGTTAAAGGTAAAATTTGTGAATTATGCCGGGTTTCATAGAGCTCTCAATGGATGAATGAATGCTTTACTTAAACACGATAGTATAAAGCAGCATGGCTGGTGGGATCGTGTATTTATATCAAACTAATCTGTAATAATGGGAGTTGGTTTATAGATCATTAGCTTGTGTCATGGCCCAGGGAACTCTATAGTAACTATAAGGTAATGTGGCCTTTTCGGGCTAACGTCTAATAAATGGTTTTAAAATATGCAAAATAATCATCAAAAATAATACTTGTTAAATTGTCTGGAAACGTCAATGAGCCAGAACGCAACAAACCGGATAAAATATGGACTGGATCAATGTGAGACGTGAGGGAATTCAAAACAACAAACGTCATAGCAGAGTAGACCGGAAAAAAAAAACACGTTTACGTGCGATGTACGCTGTATACTAATTTCTCATCTGTCCGACCCCTGTCTTCGAGTCTTCTACATAAACATATTTGGCGCGCTGTTGTTGCCGGAGTGCTCACAGTGCAAGGAAGAGGGGGCAAAGTGATATAAACGCTGTCACTCTAACGCCGTGGAACCCGGGTACTGACTTGGTTAAGCGGTTATTATGAATTTATCTTTACACGGGTATTTTAATTCAGTGTTGTGATATTGAGTTGTGTTTTTCGTTTTCTCCACTGTCTATTATAGGGTTCGTACACTGTTGGTTGCTGTGAGGTGGAACTCTAACTACGTTGATCCGTGTTTGACAAAATTACTCCAGGAATTAGTTTCTGTAAGGTGAGTAAATAGAATTATCGTCCGTTGGTTGGCGGTCCAGTCGGTTTGTATACGGTAACGAATCAGCGCTCGCTAAATGTAAGGTCTTCACAAAACAACAGCCTATTCAGACCAAAACATGATTGCTTCGTAAACAAGAAAATTGGAGCACAAACACTGCATAAAATTCTAATGTCACGTATCGTTTGGGTTACATAGTTACTTTTTGAAGATCAACATAGCAGCTAGGCTGTTATAGTTTGTATGAGTCTCTTGTGGTTGCATTTTCTATTTTTGTGGTGGCAATCTTGTGTACTTCTACAGGCACGATTGTTAATGGTTTTGGCCGACCATTGAATAAGGTTTTAACCAAAAAGTTCTGACTGTTTGTAATGTTTAAACCTAAATCCAATGGTTTTCAAAAGAGCAAAATCAAATCCTTGTCTTTATATCGCATACTAAACTCAGATTTATTGGTTTTCAAAAGAGCAAAATCAAAGACTCTTATATCGCATACTAAACTCAAATTTAATGGTTTTCAAAAGAAAAAAAATCGAAAACGTTTGTAATAGTTGTAATGGTTTTTCAGTTTTCAGCGTTCGTATACTGCTGGTGGTTTTGAACTGGAACCTTCACAAACCTAATCAGTTTCAGTGACAGGAAGATCTTCGCTATGACTACGTGAGTGTATAACTTATCACAATAACATAAGTGTTGTACGTCTATCACAGGGTTCATTTGATCTGCAACAGTATTTTCAGATCATATTCCAACGCACCCGGTTGTCCAACTTATCTTTTTTCATTTTCTGTTTTATTAGTGTACTACAGTAATCTCGAGCAGTGTAACAGAGCCGTAAAGGAATGACAAACACACCTGGATATCTACCAGGCACTATAGAAGAATGTCAGAGAAAAAAAGAAAAAATCTATGCACAGCATAATGAGATATGATATTGAAAATTCACTGATATTATTTATGTAAAAATATTTGTATGAATGCATTGACCATGTGTGAAAGTGATAAGATTGCCTTTAATAAGATATTTTATAAAATTAATATTTGGAAAGTCATGTTCATTATACTCTTGAACATTGCAACTACAACAATTGATAACAAATATACAACAGAACCGAACCGTGTTCTATATTATAGAGGCCTGGGACGGCACGAGAAGGCCATACGCCAACAGGAAACAGACCTGAAAATCGCAACACAAAGTGGAGACAAAGCAGGTCAAGGACGTGCTAATAGCAACCTTGGTATCTGCTATAAAAATATGGGGCAGTACGACAAGGCTATACATCATCATCAAGTAGCTCTGAACATAGCAACACAGATTGGATACAAAGCAGGCGAAGGACGTGAAAATTGCAACCTTGGTATCTGCTACAAGAATATGGGGCAGTACGACAAGGCTATACATCATCATCAAATAGACCTGGACATCGCAACACAGATTGGAGACAAGGCAGGCGAAGGACGCGCTAATGGCAGCCTTGGGGTCTGTTATTGCCTTTTGGGGCAGTACGATAAAGCTATACAATATAATCAAATACAACTGAAGATTGTGACAAAGATTGGAGACAAGGCAGGCAAAGGACTTGCTAATGGAAACCTTGGTGTCTGTTATCAGAAAATGGGAGAATACGACAAGGCCATGCATCATCATCAAATGCATCTGAACATCGCAACAGAGATTGAGGATGAAGCAGGCAAAGGACGCGCCAATTGCAACCTTGGTATTTGTTATCAGAATATGGGGCAGTACGAGAAGGCCATACATCACCACCAAAAACATTTAAACATCGTAAAACAAATTGGACACATGGCAAGCGAAGGTCGTGCGAATGGCAATCTTGGTAACTGTTATTTGGATATGGGTCAGTACGACAAGGCAATACATCATCATCAAATAGACCTGAACATCGCAATACGGATTGGAGACAAGGCAGGCAAAGGACGTGCTAATGGCAACCTTGGTGTCTGTTATAAGAATATGGGTCAGTACGACAAGGCCATACATCATCATAAAATATACCTAAGCATCGCAACACAGATTGGAGACAAGGCAGGCGAAGGACTTGCAAATGGCAACCTTGGTATCTGTTATAAGCGTATGGGTCAGTACGACAAGGCAATACATCATCATCAAATAGACCTGAACATCGCAACGCGGATTGGAGACAAGGCAGGCAAAGGACGAGCTAATGGGAACCTTGGTATCTGCTATACGAATATGGGTCAGTACGACAAGGCCATACAGCATTATCAAATGGATCTGAATGTTGCAACACAGATTGGAGACAAGGCAGGCGAAGGAAGGGCTAATTGCAATCTGGGTAACTGTTATCTGAATATGGGGCAGTGCGACAAGGCCATGCATCATCATCAAATGCACCTGAACATCGCAACACAGATTGGAGACAAGGCAGGCGAAGGACGTGCTAATGGGAACCTTGGCATCTGCTATGACATTATTGGGCAGTACGACAAGGCCATACATCATCATCAAATAAACTTAAACATCGCGACACAAATTGGAGACCATTCAGGCGCAGGGCTTGCTAATGGCAGCCTTGGTAACTGTTTTCGGAATATGGGGCAGTACGACAAGGCTATACATCATCATCAAATATACCTGAATATCGCAACACAGATTGGAGACAAAGCAGGTAAAGGAGGTGCTAATGGCAACCTTGGTCTTTGTTATCAGGATGCGGGGCAGTACGACAAGGCTCTACATCATCATCAAACACATCTGGACATCGCAAAACAAATTGGAGACAAAGCAGGAGAAGGGCGTGCTAATGGAAACCTTGGTGTCTGTTACTGGAACTTGTCGCAGCTCGACAAAGCAGAAACTAAGCTGGCCGAATGCGTTGCATTACAAGAGGAATTGTTTCATGACACACCAAAACTGGATGAATCAAAAGTATCCATCCTTGACACTTTTGTCTACTTCCTCAGCGCATATATTGTAGTCCTTATTTCAAGAGGCACGACCAACAAAGCGCTGCTTACTGCCGAGAACAAACGATCAAGAGCCTTAGCGGATCTTATGCTTTCTCGTCATCATCCTCGAAGTACTAAAGGTCCTAGTACGGCTGATGTTTTGGACTTTTCCACGTTGCTTGAAATAGTGAAGGCTGTTGGGACAACGGTCCTCTACTACGCGTTGCTTGGTTCCGAACTTTGCTTTTGGGTCATAAAGCCGAATGGCGACGTGACGTTTAGAAATCATTGTGTTAAAGGGAAGGAATTTTTAACGGGTAAATATGGCTCTAGTCGTATGAACTTGTACAAACTGATTAACAAAACTAGGGAGTTAATGAGATCAGGTTGCACACTCAAGTGCGAAGACCGTTCCCTATCGTTTCTGTACCCAGAAGGAACATTACAACAAAAAGAGAACCAGAGGAATGCAAGATTAGCGAAGATGCGTGCAGGTTTGTCAGTTTCACTCCCAGTAATGTCGCATGACAACTACACCTGTACCCCGAATGACCAAAGAACGACCGTAACAGCACAAAGATCGGGGGAGAATGACCCTGCAAAAGTCCAGGACAAGCCTGCGAAAGTACGGAACAATCTTATGGAGACCTACAACGAGCCTGCAAAGATCCAGGAAAATGTTACAGCGACCCATGAAGAGTCTCCAAAGAAACAAGAAAATCTTGCAGAGAGCCAAGATGAGCCTGCAAAGATACAAGACAATCTTGCAGAGAGCCAAGACGAGCCCGTACAAATCCAGGAAAACGAGCCTGCAAAGAGTCAGGAAAATGTTACAGAGGGCCAAGACGAGCCTACAAAGATCCAGGACAATCTACTTGCAAAGACCACAGACGAGCCTGTAAAAATCCAGGAAAATATTGCAGAGACCACATACGAGCCTGAAGAAATCCATGCCGAGAACAGACAACCGAATCTCTTCGACAGGCTTCAAGAAATGTATGATAACGTCCTGGGGCCCGTAAGAGAGTTTTTAGAAGAACCTCAAGTAGTGGTCGTACCTGATGGCTCCATCCCTTTGCTTCCATTTGCCTGCCTAGTCGATGAAGATGGATGCTTCGTAGCAGGTGAGCTGCAGATTAGACTGGTGCCATCACTAGCAATAGCAAAGATGATCAGTGAGTACCCAAAAGAACACCAAGGCGAGGCATGTCCTCTGATAATGGGAGATCCTGAAGTGTGCGAGTTTGAGGACGGCGGTTGGCACTATGAGAAAGCAAGCAGACTACCACATGCAAATGCAGAGGCCCGCATGATCGCCAATTTGCTTAATGTCCAACCTTTAACGGGTAAGAAAGCTACCAAAGAAAGCTTTCTTCAAAAAATTGAAAGTGCAAATTTGATCCACGTGGCAGCTCACGGAGATAGTAACAGAGGAGAGATCCTTCTCGCTCCGAGCCCTGACATCAAAAAGAAGACAATTTACAAGGAAGACTTCATGCTGACACTCTCCGACTTGGAACAGAAACGACTGAGGGCCCAGCTTGTTGTTCTAAGCTGCTGTCACAGCGGTCAAGGTGACGTCAGAGCTGAAGGAGTGGTCGGCATCGCTCGTGCATTCCTCGGAGCTGGAGCTCGTGCAGTTCTCGTGACGCTTTGGGCAATTAGTGATGAGGCCACTTTTTTCTTTATGGAAAATTTCTACAGACAGCTTGTTGGCGGAAAAAGCGCAAGCGAAGCACTCGACAAAGCAATGGAAGCCATGAGAGATGATGAAAAATTCAGATTTCCCCACTATTGGGCGCCGTTTGTTCTTGTGGGTGAAGATGTGACTCCATTCAGTGTTCAGTGAAGGTACGTAACAACGTTTACAGCTTGTATCACGTACATAACCTCACTAAAGTAACGGTCCAACCACTTACTGGTTTCACACAACGAAGTGTCACGATTGTACTACACAGACAAAAAGTAGTGTGATATATATGGGTTAGGGACCTGATATAATTTGTCGGCTGTGGTGGTGTATTTTTTGTAAGATCTGCTGATTGTACGCATTTACCCATCGTAACATCCCGATCAACGAGTAGCGTATGAATTCCAGATTTCATAGGACATTTAATAATGAGATATCACAAAAGTTTGACAATTTTTAATTCTCGTCCAAATGCTTCAAACTCTTACCCTCGCTTCAGTCATTAATGTCGAGTCTGAACTAATACTATTGAGTGTTTAGATTTGTTCGAACCTTAAGAAAAGTTTTTGTTGTTATCACTACATGCACCCATTGACTTTACCTTTTCTTATGCAGGCTGTAACTCACCCCATTCTGCTTGACCAGTGTGTTGAAGCCATCAAAGGCAAAAGACAAAAGCAAAGAGCTGTACCAAGTGAACGTGTGAATTAGTTTATATCTGCCATATTTAACCCTCTTACCCCTGAGCTTAGAATACAAATTCTCCTAACTACTCAAGAAGAAAATGTACGAGTGATGTAGTGAGAATTGCTGGGCCAATCAGCTTTCGTCTGAGTAAATTATCAGGCAGCAAATTCCCTAACCCATCATATAACTCTGGTGAGAGACTGACAGAAGAAAATTGAAGTTGACCACTCTCAGGAGTGAAAGGATTAAAGGAACGTCAGTATAAGTCAAAGAATGCATTTAATTTTTTCTTCGTCAAGTAAAGCCCCGAGGTTATTACACGGGAAGGAGTGCAATACGGCGGAGTATTTTGACAAGTCGGTTTTTATTTTTTCGAGCCTGCTTCAGGCGAGAAAAAATAAAACTGACGAGTAAAATTACAGCCGTATTGCACGACTTTTCGTGTAATAAATTGTTTATTATACGACAAGCGAAGCAGGGCAAACGTTTTCGCCGCGCGAAAAATGGAACAAAAAATGACGCGTTCGTAAACTTTGCTTGCGAAAATTGATCACGTAAGCTTATTAACCAGTTGATCTGGTTCCTGACGAGTGCAATACGCTCCCATCTTTGCACTCGTTTTGGGCCTTTATTTGCACTCGAAAATGTGAAGTCGTGTAATAGTAGTTAAAACTGTAGAAATCCAAATACCGGCAGTGCTTCTGAGATTTGAGATTAACTTACAATTTATATAAGTGAATTATATAGCCGGAGCAGCTTTAGAAAATAAAATGCCCTTTTTCTTTTCAATAATTGTGTGGCTAATGGTTTGGGCGCCGAGATCAACGTTTGAACAAAAACTCGTCACCAGCTATCTGAAGCATGAAACAGAGCTGTTGTGAAATAGGAATCAAAAATGAGAAGCGCATGAAAAAATGAACACTACAGTGAACTCTCTCTAAGGCGGAGTGACGCTGATTAACGTTAATTTAGTGCCCACCTTATTAGAGTTATAAACTACATTTAAAAACCTTGCACTTTTTCATGGAAACTTCGTCTTTAAATAGAACAAGGTTTCGCTAATATAGTAACTGGTTAGATTATTAGTATAAAGTGTATTAAATGTCGCGAGACAAATAGTAAAGCAGGTTTTGATTGGGCTCGTGTTTCCCACTGAGCGGTATTTTGTATTTCTCATTTCATTTCATCGCTGCATGCAGTCCTCTCTTGGTCAATCTTTATACAGATATCGCTTGAAATAAAGAAAGACAATCCCTATCTAGCAGTTTTTATTTCCTGTTCACAAAACCTTTACATGTGAGGATAAATAGGACATATTCGCTTTGAGCGCGATGAAGATATCATGCAGTTTTTAAAACTGAAGAAATATCCTGGTATTTCATCGATATATCTGTATTAACAAAATGCTATATTTTTTGCATTCCACAACCGTTAATAAAAACGAGTTAATGAAATGAAATAACTTAACAAGATTATATGAAAAAGCGTGTTCGGAAACTCAAGGTATAATCTGAAGTAAATATTACACTGACTACAAGCAGGCAAGGACAGGTAATAGTCTCCTTGGCAACATATTTTCATGGACTCTGTTCACCACACGTAGTTTCCAAACCAATGATTTGTGCTGGCGTTGTCGCTGCTCGAACAGCGAAAGCTAGGATTGTAGTGCTTGTAATACCCAAAGTTGTCTTCGTCGATCACAAATCCCGGGCTGCTTCCAAACTCACACATATTGACAGAACTATTGTGATGCAGCAATACAGAAGAAGATTGCCACCAGGCACTTGTACAGCCAATACAATCGTGGCCTCGGACATTCATATATATGACCTTCCCGCATTCGCCAAATCCGTTAAAAGTCAGCGGGTCAAACTCCGTGAATTCGGCGCGCATGTAATCGGTATACTCCAGACCGTACACGGGAAAACTGCAGGTCGCGCGCCAGTGGGTGGTGTTGGCTCTCAGATCTGTTATCCTCTTGAGTGACATCCTGTAGGCCTCCCAGTTCGGAGTATCTTCGTTCACTGGCGCGTCTTTGTAAAATGGTGCTGATCTGAACTCTTGCATCGCTCTGTTTGCGTGGCTTTGAGACATAACTAGGGTCCAGACCACACCTCCAGGCTGGGTGGGGAGTTCGCAGTGCACATCAAATGACTTCCCTGCACTATCTTCAATACGATAAGTTCCAGAATTTCGTTCACCATCCAGCCAATAGTCGACGCAGCTCGCAGGATACTTTACTATGGTAGACTTTGCTGTAGGAGACTGAGCCTAGATGAAATTCAGTCATAAAGCCAGTTTAATAAATAGCAGCTACAGACCCTCGTTCGCTCGTTTCTCCCGACCCCTCGTTCATTTTCATGTTGTACAATTATTCTAAAAACTGTTAAGCGCAGTATGCTACTCACCGGTTTCTTGAGGATAGCTTGAACAAACACAACCCCAGGTTTGTACTGTAAATCAGCATCCACCCTTTCTGCACTGTTAAGTTCACACAAACCTTGCTGTGCTCCGGACAAGTTGTAGTTGTAAGACTTGCACCGGTCGTGAGACAGACATCGATGAGCACAAGAAAACGAATCTTCTGTGTTGAAGGAGGCGAAGCTGTAACCGACCAACGCGTAGTCTTGTATTGCTGAACCGTACATTTCCTGGGAAGATTGTTGGAATGAAAATGGCAGCGAGAACAGCAGAAGAAAATACAGTTTTGTTTCGCACGTCATTGTTGACAGTGAAATCCGGAATCAGTCTTGCGCTGTACTTAACTTTTATACACGTCCTTTTAGGTTTTTTTTTAATTATAACTATAAAAAAAAATTGTATTGTCGTCAGTAAAGAGGGGGGTCTTGATTATTTTTGATAAAAATCCGTTTATAGCTGCTCCCCACATGACAATTTTGTCACGCCTTTAGCTGATAACAGATCATTTACAAATCGGGAGCTGTTGTTTAGATATGTTTATTTTCACTCCCAAGCTCAAAAAAGAGATTTTTTTAACCTTTTCAGAAGAAAATGTACAAGTGATGTAGTGGGTAGTGTGAATCATTCGATAGTTTAATCAGCGTTCATTTGAACAAGGCATCAAAAGCCAAGTTCTCCTTACTTTACGATATATTTCTGGTGAGAAACTGGAGGAGAAAATTGGAGCTGGCCACTTTGGGAGCGAGTGAAAGGTTTAAACGCTGCCTGAATACTTGTTATATAAATAACAGCTGCTATTTTATCTTCTTGTATCTTTTATCTCCCACAAACAGAAACTGGTCGTGCGTGGGTAGCTGTTCTTTCAAACGCATAATCTGTTCTATTTGAACTTTGTGCTAATTAACTCTGTGCCAAGTTCACCATCATCTCTTATCAGGAAAACGTATATGAAACCAAAACGTTTTCTTTCTTTCTTTCTTTCTTTTCTTTTCTTTTTTCTTTTTTTTTTTTAAATTTTAATTCTTTAAAGATATACGAAAATTGTAAGACATGGTCAAATGTGATTTATACCTTCGCACAGTTACTAGAGGGAGTCTCCTCCACTATGCTGTCGCCAATAAGCTTCTCTTTTCTAGATCCAAAAACTTTCGATTCGATTGTCGCTTCAGGGCGCGTTTGATTGGGTGATTCCGGAATAGGAATACTGATTGATAAAATATTTTGTTTTGCAGCTGAATTATGTCGAAATGTATCGGGAGCTGTTCGAAATGTCAGCGTGAAGGTTTTGAAAACAATCCCGAAATTCTTTTTCCCCAGAACAAGCAAAACAGACCATAGGCGCCAATTCAATTGCAAAGCAACGGCTGTAATTCAAAACAGCTCTTTATTTACAATGTAAAAACCTATATAAAATGAACAATAAATATATAGTCCTTGATATAAATTACACATTTGCAATCCTTTTCTATCTTTGTTTACCCATAAAACCTGTGTCTATGACAATATGGCCCGTTTCAAACGTCGAACTTTTCATGTGTCGAACTTAATGAAAAATTAGTATAAACGATGGAATTCGGTCATTTGCATTGAGTTCGGTTCGACCAATGTCCCGCACGGTCCTCATGAAAATGTTCGTGGGGATCTGGTACCCAGTGTCTTGGCATGACAAAGTGGAAAAGGACCTGAGCACTTCGCATCCTTCGTTTCTTTGCTTCACAGTCATAGAGTTAACTTTATCACGCCTTGAACTTCACTACTCGTCACATACCACATGAATATTCACGTCACAGACAGCACGAGTTTCCGCTGACCAACATGAACGGCCGTTCGTGACGTCAGGCTTGGTCGGGTCCACTCAACCTTCGTGAAAGCCTGGAACTAGGCTGATCATGGTGGTCTGGACCTCATACCACGTGTGCACCCACCTTCATCTTTAAGAGAAGATATTAGTCATCCTCGGTTGGAATATTCACGTCAATCCCGAATTGCTTGGATAACTGCCTCAGTTGGCGCTCATAAAGAACGTTTCTTTCCACCGCCTTCTGGTAGTTGTACTTCAAGTCCTCAATTTCTTCAAAGAAGGCTGGATCGAATGCTTCAAGTTCCTTCCGAAGCTGTAGAAGAAGAAAACGAAGAAGAAAGAAGAAAACAAGCAGAAGAAACAGAAACTTTATTTTATAGTGGAATTTCATCAATCTTACTGATTGCTTTCCACGAAAGCCGTTCTATACTATACACAATTTCAATATAAGCCTGGTTTTCACTAGAGCATAAGCATAAGCAAAAGCACAAGAGAACGACAGAGGTGAAATAAGCACAAGCATAAAAACTGCACCTACAGTGGTGATGAAGCAACCTAAACGATGCTTGAGGGTAAGATAACAACAAAAAGAATAGCGCAAAGAAAAGCACTTTGAAAAAAAAAAGATGGAATGCTTGACTCTACTGAGCGACTGTTTGGTCGTACTACTCGTAAAACCATCTCTTGCAATGGATCAATTCTAAATCTAATGCCACCAACATTACCCGTTGCACTATTGTCAGTTTCTTACCTTGAGAACCTCGTGAGATGACCTGTCTCTCTCCAGCTCCACAGTCTTCAGCTTCGTCCTGAGAGACAACCACGAAAAACACGAAATCTTTACGTTAGGTATGTAAGTTTTTTTCTATCAGTGCCGTGTGCACCAGTGTAACTGCGTCATCGTGTTTGAAGAATGGATGGACGACCAGAAAAGAAATGTGATGGAACTAACACGCCTAACAGCGATCAAGGTCAATTTTCTCCTTTCCCTTCATAAGAAGCTCGGAGAATTAAGATTAGAAGTTGGCAGCTGATAAGGTTGGGACACATTTCAACTCCTAATTTTCAGACAAGACGAAACGATGCATTACCTGAGTTCTACATCAGCAGCCATCATTTTGTCATACTTCCTTAGCTTATCCAAAACTTCGTCCGTTTCCTTCAAGATATAATAAAATCAGTGACATTGTGGAGACAAAATACGATATAGGGCCTCAATGACTGGATCAAATATCACATTGCCCGGTAATCAAGATGTAAATATATCTTTTCATATAGCATTTTCAGCGTAAGATATCGAGTATGATGAAAGTAGTTATTTTCAGACTAATGGCGCTGTCAAACTGACCAGGTTTCGTGGCAGTTCTCCCGCTTGACTCATTTGTCGCAGCTGTCTCATCTCGTGAATCATTTCTTCTTTCTCAGACTCCAATGTCGATACTCTGAGACTGTCAGGTAAAAGAAACCCAAAAGATTGAGAAAAACGCAAACTAACAACACAATAAGAGAAATTCTACCCTTTTACACATTGTGTAGAATGGGTTAAAATGTATGTAATTAACCCACTTTAAAACACACAAATTGAGTCAGCACTCGATTTTATGTGTCTGTCCTCTTATTGATGATGAAAATTAGCCAATAACAAAGCGAGAAACTGACGTGTTATTGTAAAATTGACATTTAGATGCTGCCTACCCATTTACAAATTGTGTAAATGAGTAGAGAGTGTGTAAAAAGAATTTACACATTATGTAAAGTACGTTTGTTTGTGTCTTACCGCGTTTGTTGAAATTGTTTCGTCAGATCGCTGTCTGTTTTGATGTTTGAGGGAAACCGTTCCAGAATGGCTACCTGTGAAAAAAAAAAAAAAAAAAAAAAAGCTCGATTGGGCTAAACCTGCACTGATTAGGTCTAAACTTCTGTGATATATTTATAAGCCTGAAGACGATTAGATTTTGCTCACAGCACGGCTTTGTCCAATTTCTTGTGAGCTGCATCAAGACTTTTAGTTAGTATTTGATCAAAATCCTACAGTTTGTTGGCCATAGTTTGATTAATCCTGGGTTAGCTTGATCAATCTTTGAATAACCAGGAACCAGGCCCAGACGAACAAATCTTCAACGCACCTTTTCCTCAAGCTCCTGCTGTTTCTTCAACAGCTCAGATTCGCGGTTGGCGGCTGCCTTCAAATAACTCTTAATGTCCTTTAGGAGGTTGGTCTGTAGGTACCCAAAAGTGATCACGTAATTCATACAGGGGAAAGAATGAATATATAAACTCTTCAGACCAAGAGCAGTAGTGCAAGGAACCATTCAGCATAAAGATTATGACCTATTGACACTCGCACCAATGCACACACAGCTCAAAACTAAGCAGCTTGCCGTACAGGACAGAAAATCACAAACAAAGTAGCGGATCTCAAAAGCCAGTGCAGTAAAATACAGCACGGCACTTGTAAAATAGCAGAGTAGTCAAGTGTGAAGTAAAGTTGACTCGAGCAGAGAGAAGGCAAGCAGAGCAGGGCACAGAGAAGAGAAGAGAAATATAACAATACAGTTCAGGCAAGTCAGTACAATAAAGCATAGCAGGGATAGTACATTGGAGTGGACTAGAGCAGAGTAGTGTAAAGTAGCGTAGGGTTGTCGAGTAAAACGAAGTACAGTACAGTACAAAAACAAGATCTAGAGTAGAGTAGAGTACAATTCAACAAAAGATGACAAAGAAGTAAAATGCTCCACACTAATATTCTGACCTTCTTCTCCAATTCGCCTTCCAGTTTCTGCATCTTCTCTTCGTACATTTTGGGCAGGACGGCAGATTTCCAGCTCTTACTGTCCATGCCGTCAAGTCTGGAGTCAGAACACTTTTGTTGCAACTAAAGAAGAAAAACAACAGACAAATGACTCATACAAAGTAAAATGAGACAAGAACTCCAAGAAACAGTCTCGATCCTCACTTGCTCAAGCTCCTGCACCAGTTCGGCGCATCGTTTTTCCAGATTACTGTTCGCTCCGCGGAGTTTCTCGCTTTCCTCCATTTCCTGGTGTAACGCAACCATGCAAGTCATGCATCAGACATATAATATTGATTTGGAGAAAGAGAAATCATATCCTAGACATGACCAGACCAAGCTTGAATTGGATAGAACATAGCAGATCAGACTAGACCACAAGGAGCCCGTAGTGGATATTCTAACGAAAACTCCACATTGACTCGAGTCCAGTCTGTCGAGTTTTCGGCCGTTACGGACCATTTTTTCGTTAAAATATCCAGCGTGGGCTCTCTCTGACTAGACTAGACTTTCCTGGACAAAACAAAACAAGACTTGACTGGACCAGACCAGACCAGACCAGACCAGACCAGATCATACAAGACTAGACTAGACCAGACAAAACCAGGATTGACCAAACCAGACCAAACTGAACTAGACTGGGCTAAAAAACTAGGCTTGACCAGTCTATACCAGACATTATAGCAATTCATAATTTTGGGCACTGCCCCAGGGATGCTCACAGATCAGTAATGTTCTAGTCACCTTCTTTAAATCTTTGCGCAATCTCTCATTCTCTGTCATCAGTTTGGCTGTGTTTTTTGAGCTTCCACTCACAGACCCAGACAAACTCCTGCTGCCTGTTCTTAACTTGTCCACCTCCATCTACAGGAAAGAAAAGGGACCGTATTAGGACATTGCTTGGGCCAATCCGATGTGTTGTTAACATACGGGGATGTGAAAAAATTCAACATTCCCACTACAAAGAAACAAGTGAACATAAATCAATGATAAAGCAGCCAAATAATGCCGAATGAAACCATGTCTTTTTTTTTTTTTTTTAGCCGCGCGTCGAGAATTTCATACTGTGGTTGAGAGAATTACGTCAAGTTACATGGCCTTGTCGGTGGACTAAATTGAAAGCGAGGGAGCTTTCTTTGTATCTTGAACAAATGTGACAAGTGTTTCAAGTTTCATAAATTAGACAGAACTGCCACCCTGGGAGTCCTATATAGGGTACACTGCAACCTCCCTGAGCGACGACCGCTCGTAAGCGACCAGTAGCCAAGTAAGGATTGGTTGTGGCTCAAACCTAAATTTCACTAATTCCCGTGCGCGACCACTTAAAGCCGAACAAAGGGTGGTCAATTACGGGAGGTTCTACTGTAATAGAGAAAAATCTTTATACCCCACCTCCCCCCATCAATATCGTTTCGGTAGTTATAGTAGTTTCAGAAACCTTGAGACGTTTGTTTTCTTTCAGCGTGTCCATGTACTGCGGCCCTCCGGCTCCAACACTCTTCTTTAGTTGTTCGTTTTCTCCTTGCAGTCGCTCAACCACGCGCCTCATTGCCGCGATCACTCGCTCCAGGTCCTCCACGGACTGCCCACCCATGCCCGTACCCAGGCTCTTCTAAGGGTTCAAAAAGGTTTAATGTGAATACGACGGGATTGTCAACCGAACACGGCTGTTGCTAATTAGAGCAGTCTTCACTCAATCCAAGTCAAGCAAACAAATGAACAAAAACGAGCATGTCAAAAGTAGTCTCACAGCTAAAACTCAGACTTTGTATGCCTAACAGGACGAAAATAGAAAGACATTTTATAAATCTGAAGATAACATATGTTTGTATTATAAAGACGATACTGTTTCTTCACCCCGCGAAGTTTCTAAACGCGACACTATCCACCATTTTTGTATTTGGAAGCATATCCCAGGATACCACGCGGCCCGAGGAAGGTCCGGCCGTCGTTCACAACAAAATGCAAGATAGTGTCACGATTAGTACCCTCGCAGGCCAAAGAAAGACTGAAGCGACAATGCTTCCCCAGACGATTCAATAGAGTAGCGTAGTCCATAAGTAATCTCGGCTGGAATCTAGCGTTTCTTCTTTTGAGAAGCAGTTTAGTCTCTCCACTTCCCCATTCGTCCGCACCTTTCTTTCTTTTTTTTTTTTTTTTTTTGTCCGTACCTTTCTCGCCTTTTCCCTCTTTTTGCTTGAATCCAATTCACCTTTGAGGATCTCAACGTATTCTTGCAGGTCTTCAACGCGTGCCTGAAGAGTGAAAAAGACAACTGTACTATTGAGACAAGACCTTTAAAACCTCGGAGAGAGTTCAGCCAAAGACCACAGATCAAAAGGTGCAAAACTTACCGAATTATTCTAAAGTTAGTTAAAACACATTCAAAACAGAATGATTCATCATAAACCTTTTCCTATTCCTCCCCTTCGCCCCAACAATGCAATTGATACAATTAATAATGATAAAATCCAAAACAAATCACCTTAAGACGGGGGTTTTCTTTCCTGGCTTGTTCATACTCAAACCTTAGCTCCATGTTCTCCTGGAAAAGATGAATAGAGGGCAAGACTTTTAGAACTGTGCACAAATTCTCCCAGCTATTCTCAAGGAACATGCTAGAGTAATTTAGTGAAAATTGATTGCTCGATCAGCTGTCATCTGAGTAAGCTATCGAATGCCAAATTTCTCATACTGTGTAAAATATCTCTGGTAAAAGACTGGAAGAGAAATTGAAGTTGATCACTCCCACGGGGTGAAGGAGTATGGCACTACTAAGATCTCGTTCTCTGTTCCTTGTAAACCTAACTTTCAGTTTGCAGACCTGGTTTGCCTCCAAGAGCTGTTTCTGTAGAGCCTGGTTCTTGCGGTGCATGTCTCTGTATGAATCGGCGTCCACTTGGCCTATTGCCCTCTGTGAAAATAACGGAATAACCGTGCAGACGATAATGTGAATCAGTGAACAAAGGTTCAAATAATTCATGATTCGATTAGCCAAACAGCGCATCGCATTTGGTCAGGTGGGTGTGTTTTGATACAGCGTCAAACACTGGTTCGAACATTTGATCAAATTTCCAACTCTGGGTATTAAACATTCTTAATTGTCATACATTCCTTTGAGAAGTTAAAAAAACGAGGGGTTCGAAAACACAAGAGAGTGAGTCAGTGATTGAGAGATGTGAATGAATGGTTAGATGAGTGGGATGAGATGTGAATGAGAAAATGGTATGGTTGATTGAGTGAACGAGACGTGAGTGCGAGCATGAATGTACAAGTGAATTCTTCTCGGACGAAGGGGTAACGCTCGAAACGTGAGTTCTGCGTTATACAGCAGACCACAGTAGGGTACATTAGAGGACAGAAAGTGAGTGAATGGAAGTCAAAGTCTATTATGAGGTCAATCTCGTTCTCAGGTTCTTTCATCTCCCGGCCCCTGAAAGAGCCTGGGAACGAGGCTGTTATGAAGTGTGTTGAGTGACACGTGATCGTACCTGGTCAACTATTCGCTGCTCTAATTGTTCCTCAAGAGACTCCACAGCTTCACGCAGTTGCTGATTGGTCAGTTCAAGCGCCTCTATCCGCCGGTCTCGACCCAGAACAAGTTGTCGCTTCAGATCCTGGTTCTAAAAAGTCAGATCATGGACGAAATAGACAAGATGAGGGTTAAATAAATCATTTCATGCTGGAACTTAACCAAATACGACTTCAAACTTTTGACACATACTGCATGTTCAGTTTTAAGTACAACAACAAGGCTACAACCAAATACAACTTCAAATAGACTTTTTGACACACACTGCATGTCCAGTTTTGAGCATAACAAGGCTACCGTACATGTATCAGACTCGGATCTCTTTGCTATCCTTAAATACCTCCTCTTCCAGCAAAAACACTTTTTGCTTCGCGTCTTGTAGAACTTCATCATTTCTCGCAGGTGCGAGACTTGTCGCAGACGATTTTGTACTACAAGAGATAAAAAATGAAACACACAAAGTTAGTGAGAAAAAAATAACAGGAAGTTGCTTTTATATCTTTGGCTGAAAATCTCCACATGCAATAGGATACTTCCACGTATATAAAGAATCGAACTAAGGGTTGATGTGTGAAACCTAGACGCCGTAAAAGAATCGGAGCTGACGTTTCGATCTCTAGCCCTTCGTCGAAGCAAGTCAGATTTCCACGACCGAGCCTTAATAAGTAAACATCTTACCCTTTTAACTTGTTCTGCAGTCCCGCTCTGTCCCTGTCTGACCTGTTCACGGCTTCTCTCAACATTGCGATGGTTTTCTCAGCTTTTTCCAACTCTTGGCTCTTGTCCGCTAACTTGGCTCTTAAGCTTTCCACCTTGTGTTGCCATTTTTTATTTTCCTCCCAACGGGCAACCTCTTCGCCTACACGACTGGCCTGTTAAAATTACGACAAACAAATAACTAAATTAATAAACAAAGAAACAATTAAAGAAGTAAACAAACAACAAATATGAACAAAAGAAAATAAGTAATGCATTTAATAGAGAAGTTTCCGGACGATTTTCCGACACCAAAACCACAATTATTAAAATTACAAAGCCCGTTCTAGATACTGTAAGAAAACATTTTAAACAAACCAGGAGTCAAGTAAATGCAATATTCTGCTCCTTGTGCTCCGATAACAAAAGACCCTCACCCTCTCCTCCTTGTTCTGGTTTACATCTTCCGCACCCTCCCCCTCTCCGTCCTGTTGCTTTCTTCGCAGCTGATCCTGCAAAGTCTTCACTTTGTGACGTAAATGTTCAACTTCAGACTCGTCACGAGAGGGCTGTGGAGAGAAGTCTGACTTAATTCTAACAATCCAATGTTCTGTAACAATCCTATCTTTACGACAAAATAAAAATCAAGCAAAAATCATTAACCGTATCAGTGTAAGTAAAGAAGGAAACCTTACGTTGATTCAGTTACGCTGACGCAGCCGGATTAACTGGATTAACTGGTTTCATAAACAAACCGGTTTCACAACATACAAAGCAGCCTTACAACAACAACAAAACTTCAGTTTCACAACAGACAAAAACCCGGCTTCAAATCAGACAAACCGGTTTCGTGACAGTCAAACCGGTTGTACTACAAACGAACCTTTTTTCTCGCTGCTCGAGCTTCTTCCTTGGCCTCTTGTAACTGATCTCTGGTGCTCTCCAGTTCTTTCAGTTCACTACCGAGTTTCAGCAGTACCGAGTCTTTTTTGCTCAAGTCCTGGTGAAGTCAATAAAACGTGCCTTTATTTACATTCATCTGTGGAATTTTCGAGGGGTTAATCTTTTCACTCCCAACAGGAGTCAATTGCAATTTTCTCCTCCAGTTTCTCCGGTCCGAGCGCGACCAATCAAAACACTTTGAAAATGAGGAATGTACATTCCAAATCAGGAAGTGTATCTATAAATTTATCCTGTCCTACCTGCTTCATTTTCTCTTTCTCTTCTCGTAGCGCAGCTTCTTTTTCTTTGTGCTTCTTCACCTCTGCCTTCATTCGATCCATCCGTTCCTGCAGCTCATCCACTCGGCCCTAGCAACAGGATATGAGCAACGTTGACAACGGCACGTGAACGATGTTATCTCTGGCCTTGAATTTCAGCCGCCCTACAGTTCGTACCAATTTTGGTACAATTTTCAAACATCACTCATAGTGTAAATCATTTGTTACACTTATACGATTACCTATTCTAATTCTCCTGAGAACCTAAAATCTCGTACGTCACTTCGTCCTACAGTACCTGCAGCCCGGCCGTTTCTTTGTCGACAATGTGTTGCACGTTTGCTTCTTGTTCAGCCTGCAGTGCGTGTACCTAAATTGAACAAAGGAATTAAGATCCAATGTTGAAACAAAAAATCTACAAAGTTTTTACATCAAAATGTCAGGAAAACAGCAAAAAGGAAAACAAAAAAATAACAAAAATAGGAGAAGAAACAATAACAAGGTAAGTGAAGGTAAATGTAAAGAAAAATAAGCGTGATTTACAACAGCAACAGAAACTAATAATAACCATAATAAAAATAACCTTAACAACAACAACCACAACAAAGACAACTGTAAACAACAACAGTTACTACAATGACCTACCTGTACGTTCTGTTCAGCTGCCGTTACCATATCTCCTCGCAGCTGTAACAAGGCCTGGCTCAGAGCCTGAAACAAAGAATGACAAAATCAAACCATGTCAGGCAAAAAGAAACTAACTCAAAGAACAAGTATTCACGTCAAGCTACACTATTGGCAAACAAACGGTTGTAACATGACCTACAACAAACGGTTGAAACATTTCCTTTTAACACTTGTGCAACATGTTGGCACAACATCGCCCAGCATTGTGGGTAAATGTTGTGCGATGTTGGCTGAGGGTGTTCAAACGATCACAACATGTTGGGCAATATTGTGTCTACAGTGATACCGCAGAGGAGTCTGGGATCGATAAAACTCGTTGCGGAACTGTCGCATGAAGCAGTCAGTGCGCACGCGAGCCCAACAATTTCTGTAACATGCTTTATCGATCATGACACAAAAGAAATGTTGGCAGATGTTGGGCAACAAATTTGATTTGCTTTCAGACTTCACGCAGCATGTGCCAACATAATGCGACATTGCCCAGTATGGTGTACAGACAAACGAAACACAATGTGCCCAACAATGTCGGGCGATGTTGTGCCAACATGTTGCGTTCGTTTGCACGGGGCCTTAATTCTCGCCTTTTGTTGTTTCTCCTTCAACGCCAGTTGATTTCGCAGCCTCTCCACCAGAGACTTCATTGTTCGGGTGGGCGCGCGCTCATTGGCTTCTTTAGCCGCCTCAAGCTCTTCCTTCAGTATCTCAATCTACCAATAAAAGCACAATACAAATTATAATTACCTCTTTTTTTGATACACTTAGAATATTTCCTGAGATAAAAAGGGTGGGGGTAAAAGAAAAAACCCGAAAATCTACAATTCAAACAGGCGTGATTAACTTGTACTTACCTCTTTGGCCTGTTCCATTATTCGGTTGTCTCGCTCTTGTTTCTCGTCGTTCAATTGCTGAACTGCTGCATTATGTTCTTCAGTTTTTCTAAATAAATAATAACTTCATATCATTATTTATGAACAGCAACAAACCAAATTACCCGAGACTAAAGTTGTGGCAACAACAACAACAACAACAACAACAACAACAACAACAACAACAACAACAACAACAACAACAACAACGACAACAACAACGACAACAACAACAAAACGTCCCAGAAACGGAGAGAAAAGTCACAGCAAAATAGCTAAATAACTAAATAATAAATAAATAAATGAAAAATAAAACGAAAAACAAAGCAGTAGCAAAAACAAGTCAAAAAACACTGCAAAAATCTGCAGCAACGGTGACGGAAGTAGCAACAACGCCCGGGCGTCCGCATAATCGCACGCACACAGATATGTACACACCAACCAAGCAAAAGTAGACAAAAAATCCACAGAAGCCACTACACACATACCTTGCCATCATCCTCTTGAATTCATTGACGCTTTCTTCGTGTGCTTTCTTCATCCTTGCGTTTTCGTCTCGCGCCTTTTTGTATTTCTCCGCCGCCACAGCAAGAGCGTTGTCCTGTTCAGCCACCGTCTCCTCCAGTTCACTCAGCCGACTCAGCTGTAATGTTATTAAAGAGTTAGTTTTGCGTTAACTTCACGCGCACTTAGAGCCGTTTTTGGATGACTGTCGAAAGTAATGCGCTTTCCAATTGGTCCAAACAAGTTTAGCAACATTCTTGGCCAATCAGAAGAAAAATCAAAACCTGATTGCGATATTGTCACGCAAACAAGCAAGTGGCGATGGCGATTTCCTCGCACTTCTGATTGGTTTCTTCTTCAAAGTAAAACCTTTTCGTAAAGTAGTCTGTTCCAGTCCCTCAGGTACTGATGCAAGGCGCAGAAAAAGGGAACGAAAGAAAACAAGGTGTCTTTTTCTCGCCCCAGTTCTTTTTTTTTTTTTTTTTTTTTTTTTTCTGCGCCGTGCTTTTCAGTATCTGAGAGCCTCAGGAACAGGTTATTCGTGAAGCAAATGCCTGGTCTGACCTGCTTGTGTGAGGGTATAGCAGGCCCTTCAGAGTAAAGAGATTCCTGAAACAGAACAAAAAAGTCGAGTATGAGACATATGTACAATAACAAGTACAAACATACTGTAAACTTTCCATCACATAAAAACACACCACACCCTTAGCCACCTTTATTAATACTTTTGTCGTTGGTGAAAACAAACAAAAAACAGGTCATTATCACAGTTATTCCTACAACGAACGAAGCAAGCGCAAGGAATGGAAAAGTTTCCACTCTTGTGCGCTTGTAACCATAATGGTATAATAATAATAATAATAATAATAATAATAATAATAATAATAATAATGGTATACTAACCATTTGTGTGGCTTTGAGTTTTCTGAATGATTCGTCTGACTCCAGGTGAAGTCGGTCTTGTAATAATTTGATTTCCGCTTTGTGCTGTTCAGCCTGCGCCTTTGCTTCCTAAAGAAATAAATTTCATTATCAAGAGAGCGAGCTCAAGCTAAACAGTCAAGTCTGGGAAGACCTAGATAACTAGAGAGTTACACACACACACACACACACACACACATGATGGCAGGTACATCAACGCACTCACCTCCCTTGCTTCTTTCAACATCTCCTGATACTTGACTAAGGAGTCGTCCTTCCTTGCCAGCATTTGCTGCAAAAAAATTGACGTATTCTTGTTGGCGGGCAAAATCTCGCGTCCTTATTTCATGCGAACATGTGCTTCCGCTAAGAGGATTAACGTGAAAAACAGACGACGCTATAAAGCATTCGTGATATCAGTGAAAATAGAAACTTCTCTCCCTCAAAAGGACATAATTGCTGGCGGGCTAAAAACTTTCACGTGTACATGGGGCGAAAAACAAAGCCGCTCTAACCACTTAGACAAATAGAATTGCAACTCTCCTAAGAGCGGACAAACTTCTAGCGAGACAAATCTAGCGCCCTTACTTCACGTGGACGGAAGATGAGAAGCAAATGCCGCTATAAATCGCTTGGACGACCAGACGTGCACTTTGCTCCAAGTGGACATACCTGTAAGCTAGACACTGTGGCTTGAGCCACTTTCAAGGCTCTCCTGCTCTCGTAGTCATCTTCACCTCCACTTGCCGCTTTCTTGGCCTCGGCTGTCAGTTCGTCTCTCTGTGTAAGCGGCAGCCTCAGCCTCAGCTCATTTATCACCTGACCGACGAAGAAAAGAGGAGAATTCCCAACAAATTACATACGGAACTAATAAACATGCTGCTCTACAAGCATGCTAAAATTCCGTAAGTTACGATAATGAGAACCCGTTTACACACGCTACAAGAATGGCACGGCACTCCCAAAAGCTAGCATCGTGCCATTTTTGTGCTATTATTCAGTATTGCTTATGCAATTCTCTCAGAGAAATTTGGGGTGTTTGACCGGTGCGTCTAAAATTGTAGGCAGTATGGCATCCTCATGAAAACTGATTTCTTTATAAGCGCTGAGGGAGGGGAGGAAGAGTGGGGGGGAGGGGGGCAGGGGGGGGGGGGGGGGGTTGGGGCTAAAATATAACTTCACCTTGTCTTTCTGTGTCAGTCTTTCTTCTGCTTGCTTCAACGCCTGATCTCCATCCTCAGTTTTCTGAAGGAACAAGAGTGTCCAATGAGCAGAAAAAAAACTTAACCCCAAAAAAACACTAGAAAATACAGAAGGTGTTACGTATCAAGTCCTATTATTAAGTTTCTTGGCTGGTTAAGTCTTGAGGTTTTACAAACATTACACTGAACCACAAAATCTACATTTGTGCAATGGCCACTGAGTCAAGAGTAAGGCGGCCGCACGGCCGACGCGCCTTTACCTTTCTCAACTGCTTATTCTCTTCTCGCGTCGCCACGATAACCCGGATGTGCTGCTTGATATTCGTTATCGCTACTTCCAACTGGTTGGCCACTGGCAGGTTAGGGTCTGGAATAGAGCCAGTGGCCTCTTCGAATTTAGCCGCAGCGCGCGCCATTTCCTCCTGCTGTCTCTCCATGCTGTCAATCATCCGCTCCAGCTCCACCTCCCTCTGTTCCCATAGCAACTGCCGCTCTTCATGCTCCTTTCCCAAGCGTACGTTTTCTTCCTCGAAATCTGAGATGGTTCTTTCGTGACTTTTAATAACATTCTCCAGGTACTTGGTTTTCTCCTGTGGATACGATTTTCCAGATCAGACAAGCCAAGATTAAAAGCATTACACAATTATTATACACGGGCAGATACTTTAAAACAGAATTTGTCGCCAAGCGCCAAGGAATCATCTGAAACTTCACAACCTTCAGCTGCGGATTTGCGAAGGCCCACGCGGAGCAATCCCAGAAATACGTAAAGAAAATGAAAATGTATATATATATATATATATATATATAATTATGTACAGTGAATATATTAAACTAGAGTTGAGCGCATGTTGTGGACGATTAGTGGCAAGCAATTTTGGGTCATGTCTTGAATTTGTGGAATTGATTTAGAATCTACCAGTGCCCAGGTTCTGCACGCCTCGTTTCAGTATATTAAACGTTGTCAAATGATACCTTACACAAAGTTTTGGACGTCTCAAAATGCGTGCGCGTGCCCAGGTAGTCGGACAAAATGGGTATGAAGCTCTAAAACTGCAATATTTACTTAAAAGTGTGCGTGAAATGCGACGTGTACTTACCTGTAGACGGTCCACCGTGCGGTTTAGCTTCAAATCTTGCAGCTTGATCTCACCCATCTTGGAGTGCCACTCGGTCACTTTCGCAGCTCCTCTGTTGTCCTTCAGCGTCACAATCAACTCCTGTAGATTCTCATGCTGAAGTTTAAGTTCCGCCAATTTGTCCTCGGCCAACTCTCGCTCGCTTCTAGCTTGACCCAACTCTTTCTCAAGCTTCATTTTGTCGTCTTGTAGAGACCTCATAGTGTCGGCAAACTTCTCTTGTTTCATGAGTGGCAGCGCACCACTGTATTGTCTTCGCAGCTCTTGAATGGTTCTCTTCAGGAACTTCGCCTTGTTCCTGGCTTCCACCTTGGAGTGGTACAGTGTTTGGTCTTTCTCGTCGAGTTTCTGCTCTAAGCGGAGGATGTGAGCCTGAAGTTTGGAGACTTTTTGCGACGCAGCCTCCAGTTTTCTGACAGCGGTTCCTTCACTGACTTGAAGCGCCACAATGTGATGGTGAAGTTTTCCTGGAAGATAAAGCGTCTTAAAATGTTGGCGGGACCCGAACTTATAGCTGCAATAGCTAATTCGGTTTCTGGACAGAAAATACATGGACAAGACACCAAACGATGTTTGCGTGCGGGGGTGGGGGACTAAAGATAACGAAAAGCAAAACATAAATGCGCGTAGCAGTAAGAAGTCTACGTTGATGAGAATAGTGTTTGTAATGGTTATGATTGTGATGATGATAAAGAGGTGATGATTACGATGGGGGAAATGATGATGAAGAAGTTGATAAAATAAAGGAGGAACAAAGTTAACTATAATCAAGAAATTACAATGACCACAACCATCCTGTCCGATAATACTGATGTTAGCTGTGACAGTGTGATGATAATGAGGTTCACGTACACAGAATAAGTTAATCACATGACAAACACGTCACGAGCGAATGAATGAAATTTTAAGAAGTTATTCTTGGAAAAACGAACCTTTGACAGTGTGATGGTGATGAGGTTCACGATACATAATTATGATAATTACACTTTCCACCCACCAATGATAGTCTTCTCATCACTCTCCATCTGCATGTCGTATAACTGCTTCCTCAGTGACGTCAGCTCCTTATCCTGAGACTCCTGCTGGCCCTTGATAGCCTCGGTCTGATGTGACGCCACCTCCGCCACTTCCTTCAGCCGAGAAACTTCCACCTTCAACTTGGACTCAGACTCCTCCAGAGAATTCATCTGTCGCTGTACGGCCTCGTGGGTCTCACGTGACACAGCGTCTAGTCACGTGCACAGAATAAGTTAATCACATGACATACACGTCACGAGCGAATGAAATTCTGGGATTTTTTTCTTGGAAAAACGAAATTCTTGTGATAAACGAATTTAACTCGAAACGGATGACGTTAAACCCAGTATGACAAGCGTGTATGTCAGTGTTGTTGAAAGTGATCTTCGCAGTTATAAATCAACTCCTAAAAGCAGTTACAAATACAGCCCCAAAAACTATGTTTGTACACTTTAGTTTTAATTAACTGACCTGACAGCTCATCTCTCAGCTGTCTTTCAATCCGCTGGGCTTCTAGGTTTAACTTGCTGATCTAAATATATATATCAAATAAATAAAAATTACATGTAAAACAAGTTCAAATATGATGATCCAGATCTAATAAAGATCACGTCCGTGATTAGCTTCTCACAAACCTCGGCAAACTTGAGTTCCAGCTCGGTGTTCCTTTGCTCCAGTTCTAACAAGACCTTCTGAAGCTGGTCGTACTTTCTGGTGGCGTGGTCCGCCCGCTCTCGCTCATTTAACTCCTGTGCAAGACAGAAAACAACGACAACCATTGTTGATTATAAACCCTTTGTTTCCCAAGCTTATAAATACTTGTAGTATTTTTAGCTTCCTTTGCAAATCGCATGGAAGTAAGCCTTCAGTTGAATGGTCGCATTTTGTGTTATTACCAACGTTTTAAGAACTTTTGACTAAGGCAGTCCCAAAATACACTATCAGGAAAGAGTAAGCAGCAAGAGAGATCAGAGGCAAATTTCTCCTTACAATGCACAGTCAGCGGTATTGAGCTGATTATGGAGAAAATAGCAGGTGATATCTTGCTTGCCTGAGCTCCTTTTCAACTCTCCGCATACATAGACAGTAGAAGAAGGGGAGTTTTCTTACATAAATACCTAGTACCTACTTTGCCTACCTGGACTACATACCTACATAATATATACAGAGTACACACCTTCATCTCTAGTGTGGCTAATTTCCTGGAAATGCTGTTTATCTCTTCTTGACGTGCAGGACTTGCTGCTTCAGTGCCATCTAGAAAATTTAAGTTAAGACAAAAACATTCATTAACTACAGTATTTTCATTACCACTGTTTTAAAGGTATAACTTTGTCTCACATGTCACATTCAACCTCAGTACAAAGTCCATGACCATGTGACCGACATAACCATGTGAGCTACTTTAATCACCTGACCTATTTCACCCACGTGACCTCCGTTCCTCACCTTTGTTGAGAACTTCAGTGAGCATTTGTTCCAGGGAGTGATTTCTTTCCTTCAACGAGCAAAGCTCTTTCTTCAACTCCGCTTCCTTTTCATTCAACTCTTTCACTTCCATCTGCAAAAGTAAAGAAACAAATTAATAGATTGATAAATTAAATAGTCAGTCAGTCGATTGATTGATTGATAAACTGATTGACGGATTGATTAATTGAATGATAACTTGATTGACTGACTGACTGACTGACTGATTGACTGGCTGATTGATGATTGACTAATTGACTGATTGTTTAATTAATTGCTGAGTGACTCATTGATTGATCGATTGACTTATTGATTGATTGCTGATTGCCTCGTTGGCTGATTGATTAATTAGATTGATTGAACGACTGAATGACTAATTTACTGACTGGATGATTGATTACCTGAGTATTTGATTGATACATTAATTGACAAACTGCTACGTGGGTTTCATTACCTCCAGATTTTCGACAATGGAGGAGCGTGCTACCAGGGTGTTTTCTCGTTGCAGCAGGTCTCTGTACTTGGCTGTGAGTTCGTTGTACTGTTTGTTGGCAGAATGTAGTTCAGAAGCCGGAACACTCTCGTCCAGTGCACGCTGGAGAACTGCCATCTTGTATGTGGCCATCTCCTGCACAACAACAACAACAAAATCAACATCAACGTCAATATCAAAATTGTACTATTATCGTTGCTATCATTCTCATCATCACCATCACCATCAATGTCCATGATTTAATTGCCAGAGTGAGCAACTTCAATTTCTCTTTCAGTTTCTCACAAGAGATAACTCATACAGTATGGGGTGCTTGGCTTTTGATACCTTGACCAGCCAAAAGCTGATTAACCTGTCAATTCTCACTACATCACGTAAACAGTTTCTTTTTACAAGGCTATGAGAGTCTGCATTTTGAGCTTGGCAGTAAAAGAAAATCGCCATCACCATCACCATCGTTTAGTCATCATCACTATCACAAATACCATCACTACACCGTCAGACAATATATAAGGCCTGGAACTCTTCTTCGAATAACTCCAGCAAAAAATCCACTTCATCAAACCTTGTGTCTCTGTAAGTACCCAATACGCTCCGTAACAGTCGTCTCCATGGCTACCACGTCATTCTTGAGCTTCTTGTTCTCCTTCCGTAAGGCAGCCTCGACCTCCTGCATGGCCGTGTAGCGCCTGGAGAGAGACTTCTCGTTCACGCGCAGCACGGTGATCTTCCTGGTCAATTCTCCCAAGCGTCTTTGCTGTTTGTCTGGGTCAGATGAAAGAGTGTCCAGCAGGCGCTGTGGACAGACAACAGGACTCAGACAGTGACACGATACTAGATTAAGGGTATGGTAACCACGCTCTAGTGTTGTTCTTAGCTATCTGCAAATATGAATTGACTATACAGTGCAGCGACTATACTATACAAAGCAGAAAGGAAAAGCCCAACACATTGCAGCATAGGACGACGTTACACGACACAACACGGCATAGCATAACATAGCACACACAGCATGGCACGGCACAGCACAGCACGGAACAGAAAAAAAAAAGCATGAGAAAACAAATACGTTTCAGCGTAACATTGCAGAACGGAAAACGCTACAACACCAGAAAACAAGATGGAGGAATAATTCGTAGCATGCTACATACACATAGGCTCGTTATCCAACCATACAATTGACTACTAAAATCTTTGTCATATAATCCAGTGACTATTGTATATCGTCATTGTGTGTGTACCTCAAATTCTTGGACTCTGCCCTTGTCCTGCTCTCTTGCAGTCTCCGCTGCTCTCTGTTCCTCTTGAAGTTTCGATTTCTCTTCTTCCCATTTTTCTTTCTCACTTAAGAAATCTGAGTACAACACGCCCTGTAGCAACAAAAATAAACAAACAAACAGAACTGTAACAACTGAAGAAAACGGCCCAAATATAATTCAAAGGAGACAACAAATGTTTCCAGCGACCTAAAGAATATCGCGCCGTCCGGTGGGCCTACCTTTTGGTGAGTTATGACTGAAAACTTCCTTTGGTACATTTCCAAATCTTTCTCCATTTTCAACACAAGGTCTTCTTTGAGAGACAACTCCTGCAGTTGAGCAAATAAATCAACGTTCGTGTACATTTATACAGGTATTTATACTAATTACCAAAGTAATGTTAAAGAAGAATCTATAAAAGTAGTCAAAAGAACCTGGGACCATTTCACAAACCTTTCGTCAAACAGAAATGACTTGTTCAAAACTGAGAAAATATAATTATGACTTAAAACACATATCGCAATATCGCGTAAGTCCGTATTCACGAACGGAAAAGGTTGTGAATAATTTTGTTGATACCGGAGTTTTGGAAATGTGCATTTCGATAGCAAAAACAAAAAAAAAAAAAAAAGAAAAAAAGAAGTGCATGTCTAACCTGAAGCGTCTGTACAAGATGTTCGTTGAGACTTGCGATTATTTCTGAAGAGGACGGTGTCATTCCTTCTGGCAGAGAGAGGGGCTGCAGTCTTACCACACCCTCACCTAACACAAAAAATAACAAGTTAACACAGTGGCACACAGAAAACCACTTACTAGGGGAACACTGATCACACTTCACGCAAAATCACGCGTAAATACTGCATTTTAGAGTTGTCTGTAAGCATTTTATCCGAAAATCTATGTACGTGTACACATTTCGAGACATCCAATACCCGTGTCGCCCAGTTGAGAGATTCACGAATGCTTCACATGTTACAAGCTATATTGTGCAGGCGCTTAACTTACCGATTTCTTTTAATACTTTGATTTCATTTTCCATCTCCTCCAACTAAAATAATTTGTGAGAGAGAAAAGGACATGGTCAATTCACCCCTGAGATAATATTACAAATTTCTCAGCAATTCAAGAAGAAAATCTATGAGTGATGCAACGAGAATCCATTGTTCAACCGGTGCTAGAGCGTTATCAGAGTTCTCCTTGTTCTCCATCCTGTTAGCTATAAACACGATCAGATACTGAAATCGAGGTTGGTCACTCCCTTCATCTGGACAAAAGGAAGACCAATAATGTTTCCGTTGTAGATTGTTCAGTACCTTAGCTTTCCTTCTATCCAGCTGCACCAAAGCTTTGGTGGTTTCCTCTCTCGCGCCGTGTAGCTCATGTCTTAGCTCCTCGTTACGACCCGTTAACTGTTCAATCTGCACATTAAAAGACAATGTCACTTAAATCTTTGTAATGCCAGTCAAAGTAACGGTCGCTCTTCATTAACAATACCTGCGCCTTGAGCTGAAGATTCGTGTCATATTGGCCAACAGCATTTCTTGACTCAATAATCTGTAGAAAAAAAAAAAAAAAAAAAAAAAAAAAAAAACGTGTATAAGCCGCAGCTTTTTGACCAAATTCTCGGCTTCAAACTCGGTGTGCGGCTTATCAGCTGAACCACATAACACGTAAATAAAACCGGTTCTAGTCGCCCGCTGAAGGCTCATTACGTTAAATCATACTTACAGCCATCAACTTTTCCAAAGCAGGAACTTGTACCAGTCCAGTAGTTTCACCTGAAGTTACAATAGAACTGGTTCGTGATGGATTACGAAACGACGAGTGTTGTATCTAGAACAACAGTTAACTTCCTAAACGCTCTGACCTGTTTCGTTGTTTTCTTTCAGCTGGGCAAGAATCTCTCTCATGCCGATCTCCAGCTGCTTATTTTCGTCTTTCAATTCCTAGAATAGCAATAAAAAAGGAATTTGAATTTTCTCTAAACTTAAGTTTGTTCTATCGCACGGCTTCTCACCTTGTTTTCAGTTTCGACTCGTTTCAGGTCGGTTTGATATTTATCAATTTGCTTCTCATTTTTAGCGACTTCACCTTCAAGGACTTTCTTCTGCAAAAAGGCAATAAAAGATACGATGCTTTAAAAAAATAAGAAATATTGAGCAGGTAAGAACAGTAACTGTATTTTATACGTATAGTATTGCGCAGAGGATGCGTAGCCAAGTTGAAATAACACTGCTTAGTATATACCACACAAGTGAATAGTGCTTTTTCGCGCGCTCTGATTGGCTCCTCAATCTCGGAATATCAAGTACTATTCACCTCCCGGCGGTTTCCGGTAAAACAAAACGGCGCGCGAATCCAATTTTTGCCCACTTTTGTCGGAAATAAAATAGCTATTTGGGAGTTGGCTATTAAACTTGTGTGGTATATACTAAAACAATTATTCTCCTCAGTGTCGGTGAATAGCGGTGGATATTTACCGAGCCGTTCGGCGAATAATTGTTAAATGCCCACATGTAATTTTCATCAATTTTACCTGGGCTCGAGTCACTTCAGTGTCAGAGTCAACAACAAACAGCTGTTTCCTTGGAGATCTTTCATCCGGGTCTTCATCTGCTGTCGCAAGGTCTTCAGCGGTGATTCCGAGCTCCACAGCTCTACAGTAGGATGGAATGGTCGGAAAAAAAGTCAAAGTTAAATTACGTTAATGGGCGTCGGACACACTTGTCTTGTGTTGGATTCACTTCTACCGTGTTGTCTTGTTCTGTTAGGTGGTTTAATCCTTTTTCTCCTAAGAGTGACCAACATCAGTTTTCTCTTTCATTCTTTCCCCAGAACATATCATATACAGTATGGAGAACTCAGTTACACAGCTACACCGTGTTTTGTCATGTTATGCAAAGTTATGATACATGACATGATGCTACTCTAAGCTTTGTATCAAAACACAAACGAAAGATTTTTAAACCTGGTGCCTCTGTGCATGGCTTGTTTTCTCAGCTGCTGCTTGAGTTTCAATCTCTCTTCCTCAAGACGTTCGACCTAAACAATGTCACAAGGAGCCAAACAAAGTGCGAACAGTAAATGACTGGTGATATCGACTGATTAGGATCAACAAGACTGGAACTTGTACAACAGCGTGAGTTGAAAAGAAAGCGACGGAAAAGACTGGGAGAAAATGGCAAAAAGGAAGTATTACAAAAACAGAGCAAAGGGAGGAGAGAAACACAAGAGATGGAGAGAGGAGAGGACCTGGAAAATGTAAGGACAAGGACAACAGGACAACAGAGGAAAACAAGGACAATGTTTTATGGAACAAGAATTTCAAGCATGCACATTTCAAAACTGATCTACTTTCAAGAGTTTTCAGAAGAGTTCCGTGACACTTCCATAGTACTTCTACACCAAAAAAACTATGCAAATAAAATTTAATGATACTACTATTTTCTAGCTCGACTCCACCTTATCTAAGGAAAACACACACTTTTTCCAGTAAAGAAAGAAGAAAATAACTAATCAAAACGTAAAAGAAATTGTTAACGAGAGGAGATAGGGAGTGAAAATTGTTGGAGCAAGTCTTATAGTGCTCGAACATACCTCCTTTGTGAGAACTCTGTTGAGAGCCGAAGCCTGCTCCGCCTTTACTTTCTTCTTGTACTTGATGTCTTCTATATCAACAGTTTCCTTGGGATCCATTCCTAGCCGCTCTCTCAATTCCTCATTTTCCATTTCTAAGTTATTCATTTTTAGCTCCGAACCATTCACTTGGTCTACCAAATCTTGAATGTCCCTACAGAACAAACACGTGTTAAACAAGTCGTTCTCTCGATTCCTCTACAAAGCATTTACCTGGACTTTACTAAGAGTGCGTTCCTTTGGGACTATTCCGAAATGATAATACATTTGTACATCAAGCGTTGCTTGTACATGCGGTAAAACACGCATGACACAGATGTATTCGGATTTTATCGACTTAATAAAGAGATACACTAATCGTAAAGCCACCATAAGCACGTTAAAGCAAGGGGTTTGTCAAAAATATTGATACAGCCTTAATATAACTGTACAGAGCCACACACACGTGAAATGAGCAGAAATTTGGATGTCGTGAATTTTATATTCGCATACAAGGTGTGGTATTTTCAATCATATTTCATGTAAACGTATTGTGACTAGCGATATTAATACTTCCTCAGATCTTTGGGTTTATCGTGCTCGCGCTAGTTAAATTCTAATACATGTCAACCCTCTCGTAAGCAACCTGGCTTGGTGCACGAAAAAGTGGTCGCTTACGAGACGTGGTCGCTAAGATGGAGTTAGAATGATCAACTTCAATTTTCTCTTTTCAGTCTCCCACCAGAGATATATCATACAGTATGGAGAATTTGGCATTTGATACCTTGCTCAAATGACAGCTGATTAAAACATAAATTCTCTTTTCATTACTCATACATTTCCTTATTTTATGGTTGGGAGAATTTGTATTTTGAGCTCAACGTACTGATCTCTGATACGAATCTGTGCCTTGTAATCCTTGATTTCTTGGACAGCTTCACTCAATCCGTATTCTCCCTACCGAGAAAAGGGATTTGCTTATTTATAAGATACAATCGTCGCCATATGAAAGAGTTCCCGAGACGATCAAAGTGGGTGAGCGAGTGAGAAAGTGAACGAGTCAATAATGAGTCAGATAAGGGAGACTGGAAGTGAATGAGTGAGTGTTGAAATCTTCACAGAAATATCGTGAGATAGCGTATGTCAAATCAAATTGGAAAATGTTAGAAATCAGGACTATTGATTCCTATTAGGTTTTACCTTCTCGTACTGCAGCATCCTGCCCATGAGGTCGTTAAGTTGTTTATCCTTCAGAGCTGCTGCCTGCTCAGCCTGGTAACACAATGGAAACAAAATCACAAATATGAAATAAAGCGGGAAGGAGAAAATTGGGTCGCTAAACAAGATGGGGGGATTAATACGAGTGCTCGAACAGACGTTACAGGCAAAAGTCCGACGACCTGCAAAAGATTCAGAGGACTTACAGAACTAAGCGAGAAGGAAAAAACAAAACTACAGAGGAGAAAACAAAACAGGAAATTCCACTCACCCTGAGCAATCGCTCCTTCTCCTGCATACCCATCAGCTGTTCCTGGTGCAGCGTGGAGCTCAGCTCCTGAATCTTCTTTTGCTGGTAAGCCGACGGCACGCCTGCGTGACAAAGTTGCGTGACCAGTGAAAACATGTCGCGCGATGTTCGTCAACTTCGTGTTGTCTACATGATTGCTGTGCTAGCATAAAGACGACAGGGTCGCAAGCAACAAGACTAATGCTGCTTTTACAAGTCAAGAAAGTATCGTACTCGTGCATGTTACATGAAGTACCTGCTGTTTGCAGACTGAGAACGTAAAAACTAAAATTACGGCGTCCTGGGTCATTCAAGCCAGTTTCAATTACCAAAGATTGGCAATTCATGTCGGTGCGTATTTCATACATGTTCCTCCCAAAAACATTGATTAACGGAGATTTAGAAAACAGTGTGTAGTGCAAGGGATCATACTGAACCTTTTTCAGCGTGAGCCTTCACTTCCTCCGCGTGTGTGGCGACACTGTGCATGTCTGTTGAGGCCTGGGAATATAACGACGAAACAAGACGTAATGTATGTGTATTTATGTATCTGAGCGTTTGTCTGTTTGCCTGTTTGTTTGCCCACAACATTTAAAAAATAACAATATCATTAGAAAGTGAAGGAATTTTAAACTACAAAGTAACTTACTTGTTCAAGCTGTTTCTTCAGAGACTCTATGTACTCGTCTTTCTCTACAAGGGCCTGTTTCAAACAAATAAACGTCTGAGTGAGACCTTGCGTTGAACACTAAAACATGCTCAGCTTTCTCACTCCTTCAAGTCTTTGTATATCGTTACAATGTGTAGAATGACACCGCGGAAATACGTTCTTGACGTCACTTCCGCTGGTCAGCGTTCGTCGCCATTACTATGTGGAGCAGTGCGCGCATGCTATGTATCTCGGTCTACGTCGAGGTAAAATTTCACATCGCGTACGAGGCACGTTTTTCTGGTGCATAACTTAGGACTATAGAAAATGCATTGACCTAACTTAAGGTTGAATATCGGGTACTGGTATTGAGATTCTTGGCCAAGTCTTGAGGTTTTATGAGCGTTACACTAAAATATAAAACCACAGTGTTGTGCAATGACCGCTGACTCAAAAATATCCTGACAGCACGGTCGAAAAACGTATTTCCGCGGTGTCACGTAGAATTGAGGAGAGATTATTACACTGGGCCTCGTTTGAAACTATAACAAAAGGCAACTCGGAAATGGCCTATTTTGTTTGGGAACTTGGAAATGACGTCATCGACAAGTCAGCCAATCAAAAGGGGGAAATTTTTAGCTAAGTACTGCTTCAAAAGAAATGGCAGCAACAAAAGTAAAAAGAATGAACTTAAAATGAATTTTCATTTGCTGATGAACCTACTTGTTGAAGCATCACCAGAGAGGTTTTGTCCGTGTCCATCTGAAGTCCGACGACCTGTTGTTTCAAGTCTTCGTTCACTGCCCTGCACTGTGCCAGTTCCATATCTTTCGCAGCCAACACAGCCTGAAGTAAAGGGCAAGACAGCTAGTTATTAAATAATCTTTCTAGCCCACAGAGGAGTATATGTTTTGCGCATTTTGGCCCTTCCACTTCCAAAGGCGAACTTGAATCAGTCTAAGAACTTCCAACTCCCGAACTATCAAATGAAACCTAAAGGTGTGACCGCTCAAATGAAAGCTCTCAATAAGTACATTCTAATAGCAGTGTTCACTTCCAACTTCTGAACTATCCAATGAAACCTAAAGGTGTGACCAATCAAATGAAAGCTCTCAATAAGTACATTCTAAAAGCAGTGTTCACTTCCAACTTCTGAACTATCTAATGAAACCTAAAGGTGTGACCAATCAAATGAAAGCTCTCAACGAGTGTTCATTTCCAACTCCTGAACTGTCAAGAAACCGAAATGTAGCCCCAAATGAAAACTCTGGGGGAGTATATTCTGATAGCAGAGCTCGTGTTGTTAAACGGAGTTCACGTTTCTGTTTGTTTGTTTGTTTATTTGATTGGACAGATGAACTTGGCAGTATAAGGAACACTTGCCTTCCACTCCTCAACTCTGGAGTTGACAGCAGCCATGATGTGATCATCAGTATCTGTCTTGGTAACCACCTGCACTCGTAAGTCCTGAACCTGCAGTGATAAACAGAAAACATGCAGAGATGAGTTCGTCTCTCCAGAAAGTAAACTGCACAACCCACAAACCGCTGACAAGTTTACCTGTGCCCTCAGTGCGTCGCGTTCTCTTCTAATTTCCTCGATGATAAGATCCGACTGTTGGAGAATGGTCTGTAGTAACAAAAACGAAAGGAAATAGCTTCAGTTAAATGTTCTTAACTCTTTGGTCCCCGCTTTTTCCTGTGCAAAACGTGTGATTTGTGTCAGGAGAATTGATAGTTTGACCGGCTTGAACACAAAGGTCATGTGCCATTTTCTCCATACTAAGCTGGACATCGTCACAGCCTTTCCTTGATTGGATTTCGACAGTTTCTCCGCTTCATGCGACGTTCAAATATGAATTTAGGGACAGATTAAAAGTTACAGTAAGTCAACTACATGTACGACATTAACAACGACAAATGTTTTCTACGCCTCCCGTACCTTCAGCTTGGTGTATTCGTCTGTCATTTTGTCCATTTCGGCGGCTGATTCGGACACTTCTCTCTGAACATTTGTTAATTGTTCGTTGAGGTTCTCGTTAGCTTCTTGAAGCATCTAGATGAAAAAAAAAAAAATAGTGTGACTACACTCATCTGACATACCACACTATGCATGACTCATAAGAAAATCTGACCAGTTTCCGACGAAGGCGCGATCTTTCGGAGGGGTCTGGAGGCATGCTCCCCCGGAAAAAATCGAAATTTGGCTGTCCAAATCGCCATTTCTGGAGGCTGGGAACTAAATTCCAAGAATCTGACCGTTTCCGTAAACCGGTGTAACCCGGTCTGGGTACTAAACTGATCTACTCTACGACACCACACTACAGTAAAGTACACCATTACTTCACTAAGCTACACCACAGTAAACTACACAGCGCAAAAAGCTTCGCACTACACTCTACTGCCACTATTCGACTGAACTATAAACCATACTAAACACGCGAAAAATAACAAAAAAACACTTCAACCACACTATAGTAAACTAAACCACACCACACCCTTATAAACTACACAAACCCAATTAACTTCACGTTACGCTATATACTGTTATGCTAAAATACTGCACAAAATAGAATACACTACATCACACCACACATGCGAACACTAGTGCCGGCGCTACCCCACATGACTTCACGTTATATTGCATCGTAAACCGTACTAGCATAAACTACAGAATTGTCTGAACTACATTACATATATCATTTTCTATGCACCTGTACTTCATCCAAGAGATCCGACATTTCCTTGTTCTTTTTAGAAATCTGGTTCTTCGCTTCTGTGTCATCACCTCTCCGCATAACCATGCTTTCTCTCTAGAGAAGTGAGTAAACAAATGAAAACATGGAAATGGAAGGAAGGGAAAAGATAGAAAGGACGGGAAAAAGAAATATGTGGAGCGGAAAGTAAAAGGGATGCACAAAAACGACCGGTCATTTTGGTGCATCCCTTCCAGTCAATACAAGGGATGCACCAAAACGACCGGTCATTTTGGTGCATCCCTTCCAGTCAATACAAGGGATGCACCAAAACGACCGGTCATTTTGGTGCATCCCTTCCAGTCAATACAAGGTAATTTTTCAAAACTGGAAATTATTAATGTCAAAAATTAACCATTAATGGGTTTTTTTGTAAGAATGTGAATTTAGCAAAACCCGCTAATAGTTGCAGTAATCCATTAATGGTTTTTCAGAAAACCACATTAATGTGTCACAACTGATATAAACATTCATGTGTTTTGAAAGCCATCCATGGATTTGGTTGGATTCCCAACATGTATTTCCAACAATTGCCATAAATGGTAATTTTTCAAAACTGGGAAATTATTAATGTCAAAAATTAACCATTAATGGGTTTTTTTGGAAGAATGTGAATTTAGCAAAACCCACTAATAGTTGTAGTAATCCATTAATGGTTTTTCAAAATTTTTTCCTGTGGAGGCGGGAGGGGCGTTCTTATTTTTGCCTTGTACACATCACGAATTATCAAGGCGAGCATAATGTTGACCTGTTTTTAAACTCTTTTATAAACGACTGTTGGCTTATTGCCATGGCGACAGTGCACTTACCTGTTGCTCAAACTGTCGCTGTAGGTCTCGCTGATCCATCTTACTCCTGTCCAGCTGCAAGGAAGACGGAGCTTCTCTTGTCAATCAGATTTTCACGCTTAAAACCAATAACATCAGGCAGACAGCCATTACCGTGACTACAATGCTTGAGCTAACTCCGCAGAACTTAGTTATCACTAGGAAACGTTTCTTTTTCTTTTTTATAGTTCTCTTCATAAAAAGCTCAAGGAAGTCTACCTTTGATAGTAGAAAAGGCGAACATGTATTTTAGAAAAGAAAAGTGGTTCGCGGAAACTAGAATATCTGTAAGTGTAGATGATAAAATAAACATACTGCCAGTAACACTAGTGAAACACTCACGTCCCGTTTGACGGCCTTATTTTCTCTTTCAAGTTCTTCCAGCTTGCTGCTCAGCTGTGGGCATAAGGTTTGAGAAAGATTAAATACTGTTGAAGCATGCCAATGGGAAAGTCAGCGGTAAAGGCATGTCTAACTCACGGAACCGACGAACCAACGAAACCTTAACCCTTACCCAGAGTTAGGGTTAGGGTTAAGGTAAGGATTAGGTTAGTGTTAGTGTTATGCTAAGGTCTAGGACTAGAATTAGGGTTATGTATGATTAGGGACAGGGTTCCGCTGGTTCTGCAGATTAGACATGCTGTGCGATGTTTAAAAGGGGTTTAAGCCTTGAGTCAACAGCAATAGCGGTAATAATATTGTATTACAATTTATAGATAGAAAAAGAAGACATTCTTTGCAGTGACTTGATATAGGAAATAATGTATTCTTGGCAAATCACTCAAAATGTTGGAAACTGCATCCCTGATAATCTAAATATTCAAATGTTTCTGAGGAACCCCCCCCCCCCCCCCAAAAAAAAACCATCACCTACTTGTTACCACATACAATACACAAAAATACAAACCTTGTCACTCTTGTCCTTTTCTTTGTAAAATGCCTCTTCTTTCTCATGTAGTTCATCTTCCAATGTCTATCAGAATTTACAAGAATACAAGTGTTACAGTTATCTAACAGCAGGACAATTAGCACATCTACATACATGTAGAAACTAAAAATGTCAATAAAGCAGGAGCATCCAAACCACTGAGTGAGCAGAGGGTTAATATAATTATATTATAATTTAAATTACCGTGATTCGGTTCTGACGTTGCTGAATCTCCCTCATGAAGTCATCTCCTCCTACACCAGCAAGTTTCTGCACCAGAAAAACAAAATGCAGACCGACATTGTTGGGGGATAGTCCCAAATTTTGTAGTTTTTAAGAAAAGGGGAGGTCAGGATACAGTACATGAACATACATGAGGTAAAGTACAATACTACATGCACGTACTAATACATGTACATGCATACAGTATTAATACAACACGGGAAAAACTCATGATACGAAAAGGACCGTATCAAAGCACCCAAAAGTCTTTGTTACATAGTACATGTACAGCTACTGTACTGCACATTGTGAAAGTGCAAGCTACAAGACTCAGTTAACAATATGAGAAATAATTTTTGAAATGCAGTTGCAACAGTGTGAACTTTAGCGTCTTACTCTGTACTGATCCAATTCTCTCTCCAAATGAGCAATTTCATCAAGGAGTCCTTGTTCTGAAACACAACAGAGAAGGTCGAATGTACAGTGTACTGGTTAGACTTGGAAAACTCCGTATTGTGCAAAAATGAAAATAATTACCATTTTCTCTGCCTCCTTTTCCCATTTCTTCTTCTGCTAACTCAGCTTGTAGAGATTTCACCTGAAAGTTTAAATAAAATATTTATTAAATATCTCACTCTGTAATCTGAAAAATATGTTTAAACACAGACGTACAGGGGGACTAAATCTGAAGACAATATTATGTAAAAGATCAGTATCAATTCCCCATGAGGGATTAATGGCATATGACAATATTGTGGCAGAAGCTGTGCTGTGATAATCATGGGGACTAAAATTAAGCTGAATCTGCCTTATAATTAGTCAAATCCATAAAGCTGGTAGAATAGCATAACTGCTCAAAGTGAACATGTTTTTGATGTGTGCAGTACATGGTGCTAATGATTATGATATGTTGTAACAGGAAATAAAGTGAGAAATATCCGGTATGAACAGACCTTCATCACAGCACGAACAACTTCAAACAGTTTGATCATCCGTTCCCCATCAGTGGCTTCTTCAGGGGCAATAGATGCCTGCGAGAAAGACAGTTCCATACATACTTAGAGGGTTAATTTAATGCAATCGAAAGCTGGATGTCCTGGTGGTGCAGTTGGCAGGACAGTTGGTTTTCACTGGAACTGGCTGCTAATGTTCTCTGATGAGGTTCAATCCCCCACATAACAATCCAGTAAAGAAAAAGAATCTGAATTCCTATTTCCCTTCCGTGCTACACCTATAAAACATCTATATACAGTAAGTTGTAGCTGTTGCCACATTATATTTCAAAGCTACATTCACAGTAGTTGTACAGTGTAGCTGGTATAGAACAGGTGATAAATAGTTTGTATATTGCAGCAATAACATACTGTAGTTTAGTACTTTAATTATATAATATAATCCGATCACCGTATCACCTAGTATAATACAATCTCAGTGAGAAGCAAAACATAAAGCAGTCTCAAGCTAATCACTGGAATAATGTCAAAGAAGCACAGCGTACAGCCAAAGAAGCGACCAAACTAGACTTAACAATTATTAGGTGTCTCGAGACGTCTAACGGCAAATAGATGTCTAATATTTAGACTCAGTTCTTTTACTTTACCGTTTCCAAGACATCATACATATTATCTGCCGCATCGAGGTCGTCTCGCAAAGCATCCACATCTGCTGCAAGTACTCTTCCCCAGTCTACAGGTGCCATTTTATCTGATGCTAAAGTCTCTCCTGGACTATTGGTATACTAATCTAATACGTGATATGTTAGGGTGTTTTAAAAAACACCGAATTTGAAATAGACAGCGCATTGTTGATTTCAGCCGCCATTTTTGAAAATGTTGTCACATAGTTTTCATACAAGACACATTTTGATTGGCTCGTTCTCAGAAGAAATTAACCAATCAAAATCAATTTGAGAACTACCGCGTTTTGCTCATAATTTGTGCTGTAGCTGTTTTTTTGGCCGTGACTGTAAATATTTGAGAAGATAAAGAACTCTTAAGGCAAGTCTTTTAGCTAGCTAGTGTAAACTGATTTGTAACCGGCTAAAAGTGAGCAGAGAACCATGAAGACTGGGAACTAGTTTTCATTCTTCTCTCGGTTGGGCCGACACTTGGGTGTATTTACGAGAAAATGTCTGCCGCTCCTCCGAAGAGTCCTCCAGGTTCTCCGCCTGCTACATTAAAAAGAGAGAGGGATTCAAAAAAAGGATGGCTAACGGGAACGCTAGCACGGGGGAAAAAGAAGTCGGAAGGTACGTTTCTCATTGATTCGCCTGAAGGGTCGAAATTGGGAACAGTTCGACAAATTGAAATGTTCTCGAGTGTCTGTCAAAATGTTGTTTTTGCCTATCTCTCATCAGTTGAGATCAGGTATTATCTTTTGTTGGCCTTCCTCACACACGTCTGGCCTATGGAAAGCGAAGTTAAATTCTAGTGATCGATTTGACGAAGGACACAGTTGAGTAAAACTTCAAATTCCACAGGAAATTCCATTACTCACACCTAACAGTCACGTTGTAAATATTGTCTTTCACGACGAACACAGCACACTATTTATTGGCATCGAATTCTGCCCAGTTATGAGTAGATGACCCGTCCTATGATCACAGTACATGCTGTAGTACTATATGTAATAATTAAATTTCACTGATATGTTTTTACGTGATGTTCAGCTGTTTTGTGTACTGAGGTGAACTTCAAAGTTATCCTTCTCCTGTGACAGGGTATCAAGCTTGCTCATGTTAGGTGTATGAAATAATCAATTTCCCCATTAGGTGAGATCAGTAGAGCTGGGCATAGTCTGCACCAATAGCACTGTAATATTGGGAACCGATCGTTCATTACGTCCCCCCCTTTTTTTGGGGGGGGGGGGAGGGTGGGGGGGGACGTAATAAACGATCGTTCTCTTAACACATGTAGCTGTTTATTGCTAGGCATAGTATTGACAGCTAGTCTCTTGTCGCAGCAAGCGTACTGGAGTCAGAAGGAAGAAATGCAATTGAAGCACCAACAACACCAGTTGATTTTTCACCAGACACCTTTCTTTTAGGTAAGGCCACTGCAAGATACTTACACATAATACCATATAGAAAATACTGTACAGCAAAATTAATATGTACATGTAATATATAATACTATTATTAGGAGAGTGTAATATTTTTTATCCTTCAGAATGCTTGACTTTCTATCACATGCACAATTTATAGTGATATCAATATTGTATTACGAATTACTGTATAGTCAGTTTCTGTAAGTTGTGCCAGCTCATTGAAGCTTTTCAGATCAATTTCTGGACATTTGTACAGTAATCGCTTTAAGATTCTAGAAATGACAGGGAAAATAACAATGCCTTAGCTGGACTGACTTGCTCAATGTTTTCAGATGAAAATGAGGAGCGATCCATGGTTGAACCAGCATCCCTTGAAAGTCCTAAAGTCAAAGAATTATCTGAGGTACTGTATTGTTTCCTTCTGTGAAAATACCACGACATTATAATGCTGTGCCTGTGTAGTAGTTTGTAAGAGAAATTTAATTATATTTCTTTCACCTACAAACTAATATTGCTTCATGATCACATAAAGAAATAATATAATACTACGTTATATTATGCAATGCTAATGTTATGCTACATTTGGTTAATATGTAAAATATATATACCTAGTGTTCCAGCTCTGTCATTAGGTTCTCCTGGATTGGATTAATGATGAGTTGTCAAGCCAGAGGATAGTTGTACGAGACATCTGTGAGGATCTTTATGATGGGCAGATTCTTGCAATTCTACTGGGTAGGAAATAGTGCTCAATCATACAATCATAATAATTTAACATAATCTTTCCTCATTATTTTACTGCATATACAATTATGTAGTCGTGCAATCAAAATGAACATTCAGACACATACTGTACTATCACAATAATTTATGGACATTTAGGATTCTGCATGGGAGCTGTTACCAGTCTCCCTTTTACAGTTCAGTTAATTTTATTTTGCATAATTTTATCAGGAATCAGTTTCATGCCAACTTTCTTTCTGGGCCCGACATGTAGAAAGTAAGACTGAATAACTCTGTATTCTTATTCAGAGAAGCTGGCTGAAATTAAGTTGGAGGAATTTCAGGAAGTAACGCAATCAGTTGAGAGCCAGGTAAGCTATATTGTGTGTGTCTGTCTGTCTCTACTCTCTGCTCCCTGCTCATCTGTCTGACTGTCTGCAACCAAATTTAACATTATGGCAAAATTTAAACTGACCTTTCCATTTGCACATCTTATTTCTGCAGAAAGCCAGGCTGGAGGTTTTGCTTGATCATGTGAATAAGCTTGTCAGAGTTCCTCGATACAGAGCAAAGTGGAGCACAGACAGTATGTATTAACTTTACTCCCTTACTCCCTATTAACTCTTTCACTCCTCAGCTCATAATGCAAATTCTCCCAACCATTCAAGAAGAAAATGTATGAGCGATGTACTGAGAATTGATAGGCCAATCAGCTTTCATCTAAGCAAACTATCAAGTAGCAAATTCTCCATACTGTATGATACATCTCTGGTGAAAGACTGAAGGAGAAAATTGAAGTTGATCACTCTCAGGAGCAAAAGGGTTAACTTACTCCCTCCCTGTAAATACCAACAACCTCATCTTGCCAATCTGCTCCTGACAAAGTACAGTTGTGAAAGGTTTGAGGAGAATATTGCTAGTCTGACTAACTTCAACACAAGCCACAGATCACCTAGATCATTTTCTCCATACTGAAGTAGTTGACTCAGCTATAGTGAAAGGAGAAGGGGAGAAGGTACATCTGATCAACCTTGGGGAAGCTTACCCAACAGTCCCAACAGCTTTGGTCCCCTCAAGAGATGAAGCTCTTTGGGAAGCTGAAAAAAAAATTAGTTGCTTTTTTCTTAGCTTTTGCAGTATGTCATAAACTATTCTAAGGTCAGTGTGAGTTCACAAGAGGTGAGGTGTGGAGGCAGGAGGCTGCTGCGTAAAGCAGGAGCATTGTCAGGACTGAGAAGTCAAGATCTTCACTGCCTAATAATGTTATTGTCTCCTGTGTTGATCAATTAAAGGGATTCACTCCAGAGATATTGTGGCCATCCTGCACCTCCTTGTAGCCTTAGCTCGTCACTTTGACTGTCCCAAGCAGCTTCCAGCTGGTGTCACAATCAACATCGTTACAGTTCAGGTAATTACATGAATTATGCTACTTACAGTGCTCAAAAAATTGCATTCTCTCTCGGGGTTTCCAAATGTGTGAGGGCACAAGCTCCAGAGTGGGTTCAGTGCATGCTCCCCAGAAAAAAAATGATTAGATTTGGTTATCCAAAATGCCATTTCGTGCTGAATCTGGAGGCTGAGCACTAACTTCCATAAACTGGTTTGAACCAGTTTGGAACCGCCCCTGACAGCAAATTTTTCAGCTCCCTCTCTCTCTACATATTTTTTCTCTGCCTTTTTGTCTGTGTTTTCCTACCTTCATGCAACTGTACCTTTGTCTCTCAACCCAGAAAAAAGGTGGTATACTCGTCCCTCAAAAGTCTGTGGAGGAAATCACTGGATCCATGGAAGGACTAAGGCAAGTTTACTGCAACATTTGGTTTTGAGTTTTTATTGTGGTCTTCAGACGACTGTTCAAGTCATTGAATTCATTTGATTGTTGTGGTTTTGGCATTTGCTGCACTTTTTGGGTTGGTATAAACAAGTTTTGCAGCATTTTTTACCCGAACAGAAACAAAAGCAAAACGTGATTGCAAACTGCTCATGCAGATGGTGTTTTTTTTTTTTCTTACAATGATCCCTTTTTCGAAGTAAAACCAATCGTAAAATATATTTTGGCTTCCGGTTGGCGTTTTTGGCTTTACGAAAGTAATCTGAAGACTGCTTTAGGCATTGAATTATGATCAACATTAGCATTAATGTATTTATGGTCTATATATTTTTCTTTATTTTCAGTTTTGATGATGGAAAGCCAGGTACTGTTCCGATTATCAATACTGTTGACTGTGCATAACCATTATACAGTATCCTGTGTTGTTTCCTCCTTGTCGACCTTGTTTTTGGTGTTTCTGCCGTTTTTGCTTGTGTTTCTTAGTGAAGCGGACAGCGAAACAAAGTAGGGGGTTTGTTGACTGCTTACTTTACAACGGACATTTCATTCTGTCCTTTACAGAGAGAGACGCTTTTGATGCACTATTCGACAATGCTCCAGAAAAACTCATCGTCGTCAAGAAAGTAAGTAAAAAAGAGGAAACGATTTGAATACTTACCCGTACGAATACAGCAGTTAGCGGAAAGGCGGAAGAGAACTTGTAACTGCTATTCACGTGCCTCGTGTACGAAGCCGGCACCAAATTACTGACTCAAGCCTTGGACTTTTCACTCGAACGTGAAAAGTAGTCATGTGAAACTGTTAATCAAGAGTTTTCGCAAAGATACAAATAAAAGTTATGATTTTTTTCTCTTTGGTGAATGCGGACTTGCGCGAGATAGTGTAAAAAAGTCAAACTTACGGTACGAACACATTTTTGTCCGTATATACATGTAGATGGTACTGCTGATAATGCTAGTGGTATTTTGTCTATCGTTTAGTCCTTGCAGGGCTTCGTGAACCGCCATCTCAACAAGTTGCACTTGGAAGTCTCAAACATTGATACCGAGGTGAGAAGCTATATTATCACTACTTACTGTAACTTGTCAATTGCCCGACGGGCTGGTAGTCTTATTTTTTCCAGGAAAGTTACGTGACACTGAGAAGAGTTCCAGTTATGTTCAGGGCGGGAGTTTCCTGAAACGGGCTACCTGCTAGCCCATGCCGCTAGTGAGGAAGAAGATATATTTTGTGGACCTTGAGCTGTGTAACCATTTCACCGCCAAAACAAAATAATCTACTCGACCCCTTCCAACTCCTGGGCTACGTTTTGTTTTGTTTGTTTCAGTTCCACGATGGGGTGTATCTGATCTTTCTTCTTGGTCTTCTGGAAGGCTTTTTTGTTCCGCTTTATCAGTTTCATATCACTCCTGCGGATACGGATCAAAAGGTGCGGTAGAGTCTGCTTATTGTCTCGTTCTTTGTGAAGAACAGGTTTTGTCACTGAAAAAATTTGTTTTAAACTTCGCAGTTGCACAATGCAGCGTTAGCAATCGAACTGATGCGGGACAGTGGGCTCAAGTTTCATACGAAGGCTGAGGGTGAGTATGAAATATGTTTAATGACGCAATAATATATCCAAAATATAAGCACAGTACACATACTTTTGCCCAACAACGACAAGGTTTTGCTTCTCAAGTCCGTTCACTTATGTCTTTTTTTTCTTTTTTTTATCTTTTTGGCAGATATCGTAAATCAAGACCTGAAGTCGACCCTTCGGATCCTGTACTGCCTCTTTCAGAAATACAAAAACAACAAATAGTCTTACTAATCAAAATTCTACTAACATGGCAAAGTACTGTGAAAATGGTACTTCCCGAGAGCTTTCATTTGAGTAGCCACATCAAGATTTATTTTTTATAGTTAATGAGATGACAGTTTTCTTGGTTGAGCGATAAAGTGGCAATGAAAGAGATTTTAAGAGTCAGGTCCGGGTTGTTCATCAAGCTAATCTAGGATTATCGTAATGATTTTAAGTTAGCGCCCTGCTTCCAATAATCGACCCGTCTCCAGTAAGTGTAAGGGATCCCAATCTCCATCATATATCTTGCTTTGTACGAATCTAAAACTCTCTGTAGGCCGGCACTATCTGCTTCAGTGAAGAACGCGGGAAGCTGAAGAACGGATTGTCCTTTTCCCCAACACTGTTTATTGGCCATTAGAGTAAAGTGTTATACAAACCTCGATAGCTCTAAAGTTACAAATCAACTGATTTCTATCTCAATCTAACGAAAAAGGTTTACGTTGCTCTCAAGTAGTAAGGCCCTTATGTAGTTAGCAAATTAGGCTGTCAATCATGACAAAATAGGCAAATAAAATGAGTACAAAATTATGTTCAATGGCATGTAACGCACTGGGCACTACTTTTAGCACTTCACATTTATCCTGTGTCGGAATAACCTATAAAAAATTTAGCAAATTGCGACCTTCTACTTACTGGTTTAAACATCCCTCACAACATCCTTAATCAAGCTCATAAAAAAAAGCTTCAAACAGTACGAACTACACTTGTCCTTCGGGCTTGTGCAGTTTTGTTGACCTTAAAAATTATACCAGAGCGTATATCCAAATTGCACTCGAAACTAAATATGTGATTACACTGCACTACTTACTGTAAGAAGAAGTTCTAAAATGCAATATGCGCTTCTGTAGAAGGATAGCGTCCATTTTATGCTTATCGGTATGCCAAATGACGCCACTGACACTCAGCAGAGTCTACAAGATGCTAACACCAGTAAAAGTTGTTATGACACGTTCCTATAATTCTAAACTAAGCATATAATTGAGTAAAAGTACTAAAATACGGTTTGGAAAGTACCTAAAGCTGTTTACGCAGGGGTTGTCGAAAACAACATACTGATCATATCGAAACTTCAACATAGTGAGCTTTCGTATTTTTAAGAAGGCAAATGCTCGGCCCCTGAGCATAACGTATCCTCCAAGCTTATCTACTGCACTGGTGCTCGTTGTGATCAGATGTCCCACCCCCATGCAACCCCCTTATCTTTTCATTGAAAGTACACTGGTCTAAACCAGAATTCTATGGCTTCTGATAAGCTGAAAGCGTTTTATTGCAGCCTTTGTAATTTTCATGCGGAAACACTCAATCAAATCATTTTGGTCTACTGTCAATTTTACAGATAAAAGAAGTCTTCATCTGCCATCACCCACGGGGGGAGGACTCCCATATAAAAAGGACGGGGATGCTTGTCGTACCGGTTAGGTGTCAAAATTCCCCCCCCCCCCCCCCCCCCCCCCCCCTCCCCCCTTCGGGCATCAGCTATAGCAATATTTTCAGTCTAACCAGATGAACGGCCATCGCGGATTTCTTCCAATTTAACCAGAAGTCCATAAGGCTCGATGCTGCCACGAACTTCTGTTGACCACTCTATTTCGCTATTGTTAAAGTGAGGGTCGATGCGGCTAGTGGCACCTATTGTCTCCGGTCCAACTTGATAGTTTCCAGGCTCAATGCATACCTGGAGCACAACTCTGACCTGGTAATTTTTGTTTGTTACTGCATCATGGTGCCTAAAATGATTATGAACGCGTATAGTCAGTACACATATAGTGGAACCTACACTTGTAGTCATTACGGTTACGCATCCAAACATAAGCTTTTGTTAAGTGAGCGATTTTCTAATTTGCTATACTTAAACCCGATATTTACAATCAACAGAGCTGGTAGGGTCAGTCCTTGGTCATTCAGCTGAAATCCTGATAAGACATATTTTTAATATATACTGCCACGGAACAGTACCGTAAATATCTCTCTCGGCGCTAAACTGGACAAACTAGTGTCAACCAAATATTGTGTGGCGATACAGAATACCTTTTGGAAGATATTGAGACTGAAAAAATGTCGTACGTAAGTAAACAGGAGCACGAACGATTTTGTCTGGGCCACCAAACGTGCAATGTTCATGACATCTGTCCTCTGGCATATATGCTGTACCTAGTGTTTGGTAACGTTTTTCTCACCGCGAGCTCACAGCTGATTTGCTGCTTTGAATTACCGAAACGTTTGCAAAATAACAGTAAAATAATATTTACTAATTTTTGAAAAATGTAGCTTCAGCCTAATATTTTACCTTACATTTTGCTATAGTTTGCTACGAATTGCACAAACGGGCTAATTCTCACCAAAAGTTGACATAGTGTAATATTCCCGCTAGCATTGTGAACGTGTTTCATGTTTTGATGAATGAAAATGGAACAGCACTGAATTATTTTCCCCCAAAAAAGTACTGTTTCTGTGATTTCCTTGTTAAACTGTCTAACAGAGACATGTATATTGGACTTGCCATTTTTTGGGTCAAATTGGCTGCTCGTATCGACTTGAGTGAAGGTGCCGTCTTGTTTTCTTGCTGATGTGTAAAACTAACACTTGAGGCATGCATTTGTTAATCTCCTCTTTGATCATTCTTCAATTAGTGTTGTAAAACTGTTTCAAGCCGACCCTAAAAAGGTCGGGAAATCTGAAAAAACTTTTATAACTTTACTACTTCGTCAGTCACACGTTCGTTGACCACAGATGTCCTTATTAGCTCATAACTCGTGTCCAAGAAACCAATCAAAAACCTAGAAATCCAACAACTGTGATTCAATTTTTTTATAACACCAGTTTTATGTTTTAATATTTTGTAGGACTTCTCTGAGTTTCGCAGGCAAGACGCCAGTTACGTTAAACGTGTCCAAGAAAGAACACTGTCAATATGCTGTCTGTATTAATTAGAATCGTTTGTTTGATGTCTTGATACATGTTACTGCCGCCTGGAGGCAAAGCCACCAATTCAATGCGCGAACCAGGTCACAGTCCAAATATTTAATAGCAGCCCAAAATGATCCCCCGATTCAGCTTGTGCGCAAGCTCGACGAGCTTGATAAATTAGCCGTACCAAATTCTTACACAGAGCCAAATTGAGGGTTCTGGGATATGTACAAGATAAATGCCCAAAACCGTTGGGTTTGATATGCGGGAACCACTTGTTTCTCAGATAATTTTGCGAGTTTCATTTCTGCATTTTAGCTAACTATGCAACTGACATCATTACCTTCAAGAAGAAGGTAAAAAACTCTTTAAATTATCTTAAATACGATATTTGTTTTTGTTGATTGTAATCCACACTCAAAATTGTAGTGGGAAAACTGGGCCCAAGCTAGGAGGCAGAGTCGCAAAAACAAAATGGAAATACGTCCATCAACGGTCTGGCTCAGTCGGTTACACATATACTAATTATTACCACTGTGTAGTGCCGCTCATGATCGTTCACCCTTGTCTCTTACCTGTATACTTTAGAGTAGATGCTGTTTCCAGCGTATTGGATACTGGGCGAAAGAAAGATCTGTTTGGTGTTGAACCCCTTGGGTTTCCACGTCTTATTGAAGTGGCCCTTTCCCTCGCAAACTCGGGTACGATTTCGTGTCATGTCACCTAGAGGCGAATAACCTTAATGTAATCGGTACTAATTTATCACAACCAAATAACACGAGTATAACAGAATCCTGAGAAAGTAAAGCAGAATCCCGTACGGCCCTCCACCGCCCATGGTTTCGCACCCAGCCCTACGCTGCTGCACATCGCGAAGCTTCCGAGGAACCCAGGGTGGCCATTTCGAGATGCATGACAGAAAGTTGCGATTATATCGCGTTCCACTGGTGTATTTAACTGTGTAGTTAACTGCAGTAAGGACAACTTGGTTTTTGATGCCTTACTCAAATGAAAGCTGATTGAGCTATCAATTCTCATTACGTCACTCCCATATCAATTTCGTCTTCAAAGGTTAACGTTGAGAGAATCTGGATTTTGAGCTTGGGAGAGAATTAAGGGAGTCTTGATTTAACGAACCTGGTATCAGTAGCAAGCCTTCCTGCAGAATTGCTTTGATGTTGTGAGGTTCTGTACCATGGAACGCTCTGTGCCATTTTTCAAAAATTTTCAAATCCGAAGTGCGAGGAGACACCCTTAAGAAAAGAGTTTAAAAAACAAGTTGAAGCTCCCGTAAGCCCTTTTCGGAATGCGCAGTTTTCTACCTTTTAGTTTTCTAACTTCCACCGGCATCATTCGTTTGAGAGACTCCACTTTATTCTGTGCCACTTTGTCCCACCCCCGGTAAGAAAACTAGTCCATTGTGATGAACAGCTAATAAGAATAAAGAGGGGTCAGTTGAGTCTCTCGAGCGTATGCTACCAGTGGAAGTTGTGGTAGAAAATTACGCTTTCCGAAAAGTAAAGACACGTAACAAATGATAAAAGGGTATGTATTTGTATTCGAATTTAGAAATTATTTTTAAGCTGAAGCAGAAATTCGGGAGTAATGAGCGATTTAGTGGCGCAGCGTGCTCACCTCAAGCTTGGGAGTGCGCAACCTCAGTTCCGCATTATAATATTATAAATACTAATTATACTATGAAACTAATTTTCTGATTAGAATGCGGTAATTGCACGGAATACTCGCCAGAAGTGCCCAGAATACACAAGACTTAGCGACTAACGAAAACACCGACACAGCGGAAATTTGTTTTTCCCCGTGCGGTCATCTTGCTTATGGGTCAGCAGTTATTGCACAAAACCGTGGACTCAAACAGTAAGTTAGATCAATGCATTTTCTATAACATAAGCTGTGCATAGGAAAAACGAGGTTTGCACACGATGCGAAATTTTACCTCGAATTATGAGAAGTTAGATAGCCATGGCGACGAACGCTGACCAGCGGAAATGACGTCAAGAACGTATTTACGAGGTGTCGATACCTTTATTAAAAGTTATTTCTGTACACTTTTAGCTTAGGAAACCTGTGCATAAAGTATCTCCTCAAAACCAGTGAACGTCAATCTGCAAATGTCAAACGGTGAAATTTGCCACGGTGATTGTTCGATTTTCACCGACTGTATTATCCTTTCGGAAAAAAACAAGTATCTATGTAAAATATTCTTTTTAAGGATGTAAATGCAAGAAGCCATTGCAGGGAAATATGCAAGGTGATATTTACGTTCTCCCAACTTTGCCTGTATTTGGCAGATTTCCATGAACTGTATAAGGCCATATTCAATTGAAACTTATCGCTACGTGTTGAAGCTTTTTGAGAGCCGTAATCCGTGAACTGTAATGAAAGTGGAATTATGATATTTTCTCGCTTTGTTGATATATACTGTAAACTGTATCGAAGATTAAATATAACCGGAATGTGATGCCCTCGCTGCTGAGAGTACAGCGTCAGTTATCATGCGACATATTAAATAGGTTTCTCTTGGTTTGTATTTCGATATTTTTCGGTTCAGTCGAGTGTTAACATGACGTTTCCTAACTGAGAAAAACCAGAACATATCATAAACTGCAAAAACACTCCCCCATTTTACGAGGTCCCGCTACTGTAATAAAACAAGGTGCAATCAGCCTACTTACTTTAGTCCAAAGCGGTACCATCCCAACGGTAACTTGTAAACCTTTGCTGGGATGCCTCGACGATAACAAGGTCCGTCTCCTCTATTTGTGTGACAATTTTGGCAGTAGCAAAAGTCATATTCTGAGTTGAAAAAGGAAGCTGTAATCAAATGGAGAGGGTAATTTAATTGTCAGTGGTACGCAATAGGCTACAATTCGCTCACGTAGGCATTCCTAAACGTTAATTATGAGACTTAGGGCCCGGTGGCATCAGGAAGTTTAGGTCGATAATAAGTCAGCATCGAGAGCAATACGACGGCTTCTTCAGTGTTTGGTAGCAACTTGCTGACATATATTTCTGGTGACAATTGCTGTTTGCACTTCAAATAATGCAAATATCGATATTAATGTCGTTAAAGTTACGAGTGCGACCAGAGACTTATACCTTAATTTCCTTTTTTTCTCTGACCAAACTGTGTATACTGAACTTGTTACAAACCAATGATCTGATTGATATACGTACATCATAGACAAAACTATTAATGAGCAAGTTTCCTGAACGTGGGGTGAAGTGAACAAATTGTGACACATCAGTTGAAAATTAAGGTTCTTCATATGCTGTTAAAAGATAACTTGTGGTGTGCCAAACACCCTGGTATATTTATTTTGTTTACTTACTCTTTTCACATTTGATTCTGAAAAACCGCTACGACCATTTATTGTCTACACTGTAAAACCATGAAAACCTTCGCACACGCCGGAACTCGCAACGGGAAACTAAACTTAGCATTATTGGGTAAAAAGACAACTCAAATTTCGGTGTGTACAAAACTCAGTTCAGGGCACTTTTTCACAACATCAGTTCTATGTCCAGCATAACCAAGATTTACATAAAGTTTCAGTCACATTATGATAAGTTGCCCTTACCAAGAATGGAAAAATTAGTTTTGGTACAGTTTCATTGCGCAAAAACAGGAACGGGCTTAATTTTGGCAAAATTCGGCAACTTCGACAAACGCAACGATCAATTTACGCTCCTGGATAAACTCGACAAAAACTTTACATTCTCACCGCAAACTGTGCCAGAAACTGGTCTAGGTAAGAGACATTATCTTAGTTCGCCTGAAAGCCGACGGTAATTGAAGACTGATATATAAGTTTTCTTTTTTCTATAAAAGTGTCTCTGCAACTCAGAGGTCAACAAGGAGCGATAAAATCTCGCCCAAACACGCTAAGCCTTAAACATCATTTATCCTGCCAGTATTCAAGCCTCACAGTTTCAACTTTAATAGTCTTATGACGTAGGACAAGTATAGTTCCACAAATTATTATTATTATTATTATTATTATTATTATTATTATTATTATTATTATTATTATTATTAATATTAATATTATTATTATTATTATTTATTTATTTATTTATTTTTTGACAGAGACTAATAAACCTTCTGAGATCCCAGAATAACCTCGTAAATAAGCGGTTGCACGCGGGTAACTGGCGAGAACGGTTGGCTTGAGCAGCCCACTCAGCATAGGTCATTAGCTGCAGCCATATCAGAAGCGTTATTTTACTCTTTGTACTGTTTAAATACCCTGCCAACAGACTTTCTTACTTATATTTAGTTTGTTCGCGACACTTACAATATTAACAAGACAAGACGATTCATCAGCCTGTGTGTATCGGCCAGGGTCAACAGGGTTTACCAGAAAATCTATAATAAAATATACAAGTTTTAGAGTATCGATGACACAAAATCTGCCATACTCTTACCTCCTATATTTAAGGATCTTACGTATTTCTCGCAGATCATCTGGTACCTACAGCTTATCGAAACTGAAAAAGAACAAATATGTGTATAGTAACATTACAACGAGGGAAGAGGAGGGGGGAAATGATCAATTCAATGCATTTCGAAACTAAGAATATCCCAGGAAAAAGGCAGAGTATTGTCTCATCAGTTTTGCATTTGATAATCTATTGTTCATTATTTCGTTTTCATATATACTTACCACGGCGACCGCTTTCATTTTTTAAAGCCAAACTGCTAATTGCTTTCATAGTTTTTTCAAAGTCCTCTTCATTCTGAGCAGGAAACGCGGAAATTTCGTTCCCCATACCGGAGAGTACGTTCCTGAAATAAAAAAGGTAACAAACGTCATGTTAACACTTTTATAAAAGTTTCAAGGTCCTCTTCATTCTGATTAGGACACGCGGAAATTTCGTTCTCCATACTGGAGTTTACCGCACAATAACAAATTCACAAATGAAGAAAGCGAGTGCAGGACCGGTTAATAATAAATTGTATCAAAATTTTAACAATATTGAAAGTAAAGTTTGGCCGGGAGTTTGGCTTTCGTCCGTGCAGGCCGTGTAACGACTTCAAGCATATAGTCACGAGCTCAATTATCCTACGTGCAATACATGCCAATGTGACATATGGCAAAAAGCTAAAACAATGGCAAAAAGAAACAAATTATCTTCTAATGCATGCAACCGAAGAGAATTTTCAATTCCACATAAACTAATCAAAATCTACTCTGGGATGTGATTGTACCGAGTGCCGTTCATACGCTTCAACATTTACTTCAAAGCATTACAGATGCCTCCTACGTAAAGAAAACTATATCCTTCTTCTTTTGACTTGCCAGTTACCCTGGTCCCAGAGGCTTTTTAATCCACCGAGCGGCGGAAATTGAGCCGCGCCGCGGCGAAAGGTGAGTCACAAAGCGACGAGCGGAAAGCCGGAGAAACCTAAACTGTAATTATACAGAAAGTTGAAAACAAATATATGTAATCAAGTCAACCCCAAACAGGAAATATCATTGCTCGACATTTACCGTTGCCCCGAGGCAAACCAAAACATTAATAATTGCTCGAAACCAATCGGCTGATCACAAAGTGCGAGCACTGGGTATGCACTGGTTTGATTGTGTCAAAACAGCACTTCTTAGAAGGTCAAAAAATACGGCCCGGTCATTGTTGGATACGTGTACTCATCACAAGCCTAAAATATTGCAACAGTCTTCTGTATTCATACTTTCGTGAGTAGCATCTCTTAGAGCCTGATTATGGGAGCCGGACTGGCCCGGTTCATGCAATTATACATGGAAAAATGTCAGCCCAGTCAGCAGGGATCCCGGTGGCTCAGAGCCGGGATCCCGGCCTTCCGCGCTGGCCCGGTTCTCATGTAATCGCGTAGTCGATTTTTCGTGTTTCACAGCCATGCCAGTATCTCGGCAAATCGCCCAAACCGGCCAGCCCGGCTCATATAATCAGGCCCTTAAATTCCCCGCTTTGTTTACGGAAATTTATCGTTCACGTTGAACTAGCTATTGAAATGGCTTTTACGTTCTCCTCTTTCTGATGGGTAAGCCTGCATGAAATAATAACGTTCACCACAAGATGTCGAAAACGCGTTAGTGCATTACTTACTTTTAGCAAAATTTCGTCAACAGCCTTGACTTTCACTTTCGACTTCCGTGCTAGGAGCCCGCAACTCATTGTGGGCTTGTGGGTAGTCCGTGTGTCATTATTGATTGAGATTCCTCCCAGGTGATTTTAATATCTATTGTTCCTGCCGCCATGCAAACTCTCCGGCTATTCCAACTGAAAATCACTATTTAGAACCCTCAAATTGAATCAGAAACTTTCTGGACGTTCTTATAATGCATCTCAAGCCGCAAAGAACAAAAACGGTAAAAGAAAAAGTCCGACGACTGTCTGATACTGCTCCGATGCTTCTTGGATCTCAAATTTTAGAAACATGATTTGACCAACCTGTGATGTCTGGAGTTACATTCTGCCATGGTAAGTTCAGTAGTCTTGACTAGGAAGGGATCGGAACGGGACTTTCTCAAAAACTAACCTGAGGAGGCTGGACACCAGCGAGGAGAATGGTCGGTATCAATTTTCAGCCGCGCGAAGGAATTTTTGGGAGAGGAATTTTTGCGCTCACCCCAATTTTCGCTTGATCAAAAATCGAAAGAGCGCAAGACGCAGACAGTTTACATTTGGTTAGAAAATGGCGATGAACGCTGACCAAGGGAAGTGATGTCATGCAACGTTTCTGTGGTACCAGTGACAACACAGCAAGCACGAAGTTGAGAAATCCGACTTTTATTACTTGTCACGCTTGTTTTTACGCATCATACTGGAGATACTGTGATACATGGAGAGTACTTTAGTTAATCAAACCACACAATGAATCAGTACGAACAAAAAGCAACCAATCTCTACATAACACCCACAAAGCTAAAGGAAACATGAAGTGCAAAGCTATGCCACACCACAAGTGCTTCTTACTGATCCAATAAACACCCACTGTTAACTGAAAATATGCGCCATTTTCGAGATCTGATTCCATTGCCTAAACGAATAAGGATGCTACGAATTACCGACCACAATCTAATCCTTTGTGTTATTAGGCGTGACGTCCATGCGAACCTTCCGTTACATTTTTGTTAAAGTAACATTTGTTGGTCTTGTCCATGTACCATCTGCTGGTCTTGGTCTTATAAGCTTGCGACAGAGTGAGGGGATTGCTGAACAGACAAAGATAAACCAGAATCAGACTGCTCTTACAATAAAGGCCAATTCACACTGGACGCGTCGCAACATGCCGTAACTGCACGTGACAACGCGACAAAATTAGATCCCGGTCATTCCTTCAATCCGATTCACACCGGGCACGGCGCGACATAGCGTCAACTCAGAGCGACGCTGTAAAAATAGAACAAGGGCTAATTTCAACGCGACAGCGTATGCAGTTACGGCGTGTCGCGACGCGTCCAGTGTGAATTGGCCTTTAGTCCCGCATATATGGCCACCCTAGATAAGTAAAATCTAACCACGGCACACCAAGAAATGATTGAACTACTTGTAAGAGCTAGTTTTTAGACTGGAGATAAAACGTATAAATCAACTAAAAGCTGATGTGTAAAACCCGCTAAATAACTGACGTTTCGAGCGTTAGCCCTTCGTCGAAGCGGTGCATGACGAAATGACCTCCTTTTTCGAGTCATTATACAAAGCTGAATTTAGGTGCTTTTTTCGTATTTCGTGCAACACTCGTAAAAACCCGAAGCCTAGGGCTCGTTACTCAAGTTGAAGTTAGTTTAAACATTTTTAAGCCCAACATCCCTTAAATTCCACTGGATTATTGACGCTAGTTCTCGAGGAAAGTTCCTTTTCGTTCCCAGGCTCTTTTCCCTATCCCGCCCAAGAGCCTGGGAGTGACTTGGCTAACGAAGTTCTCCCCACTGAACCGCATAACGCGACACAGGGTCTGGCCATGACTCGAACAAACAACAGGGGAAGAAACTAGGAAAAACGAAGACTAAGACAAAGGTGGCAAAGAGATGAAGAAAGAATAAGAAAGAAAGAGAAGCGAGAGATCACTTTTGCTTCATGACTTTATTCACGACTACCAGAGACACAAACAAGTAGAAAGACGGACATACAGATAGACGGTCTTTAAAAGTACGTCGTTCGCTTGTAATCAATATGATTGGTCGGTCCTATTCTTCGATAAGCTGATTGGTCGGTCATGGGGTCAGCCTTCTTGTGCACTTATTCATTCTATCATTTACCACAAAACTACACTACAAATTTAAATTTAAAAAAACTGCTTAGCAAGGCTTTGCAAGCATTGCGAGGCTTGGCCTCAAAAAGCAGCACATAAAAACAATCAATGGATTAAACTTCCCTAATAATCATCTACTCAAGCACTGAGGTAAAAGCTAAAATTCTGCAGTCCGTGAACACATTTGCCAAGCACCCTTTAGTTCTGAAAAATATCGAAGATAAAAAACAAATAATATTAGTGGGGCTTAGAGAACTATCAAGAAGCCAGAAACCAGCGAGGGTGATCTAGGTTTATACAACCAATGTACAAAGTCTGAACAGGGACTACAGTGAGCACGAGAGAAAGAGATGGATGGATTATAGATAGACGTATCAGAGATTAATATATCATTATTCTGTGTGAGCTCCGTAGGATTTGCCCGACTCGACAAAAGCAGAAGTCGAAATCCAAGTGCGGGAAAGATGGTAGGAAATTTGAACAAAGAGTCTTGTAAAGGGACACTGGCCCGTATAGGCATGACGATGTATAGAAATCAGAGTCTGGTGGCGGGAGAACGAAATCTCACTGTGTTGGGGGGAGAATTGGCAAGAAGAGTGTTGATGAAGGCAGGGGAATGAGTGAAGAGACTTTCAGGCACTTCACACGTCTACTCTCTTTCCTCTTGGGTGTAGTAAAAAGGATATAGTGCAGGTGGTATGTGTGTGTGTGTATAAGATCTAACCAAGGCCAAAGAAAAGTCGATAAAATGAGTTTCAGGAGTGCAACTGTTGTGCTTTTGACCAATACAGTACCAGGAAAAGAACAGGCAGGTTATGTAAAGGCACATGACGAAAATCGGCCACGACTGAACACATCTCACAAAAAAGATAGACAAAGAGTGTGTTGGTGTATAAATGGTTTTCTTTTATACGTAGGAGAACAATTGCGACAATTTCGAGCGAGTAACGGGCAGATGATATGAGGTGCACGAGAAACCTCCAGTCCGTTAGAATATGTGAAGAAGCCTGACAGGGAGGGTGTGCTGCACTGTAAAAGATCAAGAATGAAAGAAACTTGGACTAATTATCCCACTAACAATTATTAAGCTGTTAATTTTAGAATACTGCAAATGGTCTGTGGCGGGCTTTAGACAAACATTTGGCAACATTCTTAAAACAGAAGTAGGCATGGTGCTGTTGAATTATCATCTTTAGCTTTAAAAAGCCATTCACATTTAGGAAATTATTAAAGACTTTCAATTTGATCATCAACAGGACCTGCTTACAAAAAGCAAGACTGAAATTAGGTGATATCCATGAGTTATTGGTGCAGTGCTGTTTTGAGGTTAGAGAGACTTTAAGGTTCCAGCACGCATAGGTAAAGTTGGCTTTAGCATTAACCAGCTATAGCATTAGTTGAGAATTTAAGGCAAATATTTGGTGAGAGATTACGAATTTACTTGGCCGTGGCTTGCTTGTCTTCAGCGACCTCGCAACTTAATTAAGCTGAAAATACACATACGAGTGAAAGCGTATCCAAGTGTTGTGCGAAGTTCGTGCAGTCGAAGTTATGTTAACACTTTATCATGAAAACTCAAATACAAAAATGATGCTCTCAGCAAAACGCGAAATACTACTTCCAAGACGCATGAAAAAAGGAAGAAAAAAAAAAAAACGATGGGACATTCGCGACAAAAAAACTACTGTCTACTGTATGTTTATATTATACTCCTTTTTACTTACGTAATTTTGGAAGCTAGTTAGGTTTCTGGATGCTAAGACAAAGCATCGAGTGAAACGAAAGAATTAATTAAGCTTTTATCCACGCTAAACCGATTATGCGTAATTCGCTCGTGTATAAGATGCAGAATAGCAATGCATGTAACAAAAAAAAAAAAAAAAAAAAAGACAGAGACAGAGACAAAAAGGCAAAGGCATAGATAGCAATAGATAAGCAGATGCATGAAGACAGACGATCGTTTCAATAAATGGGTGAAGAAGCCCCCCTTTTTTAGTGTTGGACCTGGCCAGACCCTGTTTGCGCTTTACTGCGTTTAACTCGATTAAACCTGAACAAGTAGGAGTTGGGGTAGCAAACGGCGAGCAAAGCATGGTGGGATAGTGAGCCGCACGCAAAGCATCACTGAAAACACCGCTGATCAGGAACTGTCTCAAGTTGACCTTGCCTAAATTTCATTTTAGCCTCATCAAAACATGGCTCTTTATAGTACAAATCAGACCCTTCACCCTCCAGTTTGAAAAACTCACAGGTTAACACATCGAATGGTCCAAGAAAATCTGCCTCGAGCTGTGTGGATTACACAAGTTCGTTGTCGCCTCGCACTTTGCAGTGTTTTTCCAACGTTCAGATACGACGGCTTCGTTTTCTCCAGTTTCATCCCCTTTGCTTGCACGTGAATAGGTTTTCTCGATACTTTTTAAAAAATCTTTCACTCGGCCCAGGAGTTACCAACTTCAATTTCCTCTTTCCAGAAATATATCATGCAAGAGGGAGATCTTAACATTTAATAGCTGATTGAACTATCAATTCTCGCTAAATCATTTCATACTTTTCCTCTTGAATTGTTAGGAGAATTTGTATTATGAACTCCACACACGATTATTTACAAGCTCTCAGCTTTATTTTACAAGCCGCAGGCTTCAGTTTCAATTAATAATTAACATGCTTAAGTTTATATTGCATAGTTAATGAATCTTATAAATAGAATCTGACTTGATGGCAAAAACTTACAGCATGAACGACTTTCATTTGTAAATGTCCACCGAGTTCAGGTGTCAATTCAAAAATTGAACTGATACCAACAGCCAATTCAATAAAACGTTTACAAGTGCGACCAATTTTCCTGTAAGTTAGAACGTACTTTAGTTAAACACGATGGCAATCTGTATTCTTCCCTTTTTACAAATTTTCATCAGATAATGTCCATTTGGTGGTGTCATAATGTTTGGTCAAACTTGTAAACCACCCGTGTACATTTTCATTGCACTGGCCCCAGTACGTTTTATATTAGTTACAAAAAAGCGAACACTCTCCTACCTTGTACTTGAGCAGTTCTGCTGCAAGGCGGTTTCCAAAATCTGCATGAACCTTGCCAAAGTTTTTCACCTTTGGGGGATAAAGTGGGAACGGAATGATACAAGCTATCTAAAATTCTAAACTGACAGGGAAGGACATTCACAGGAAAGGGAAAAAATGGATAGAAAAGCAAAAATTGGGAAAACAGGGCCACAAAACGGGAAGATGGAGATAGAGAGATTGAGAAAATACCAGCGAAAAATTAGTAGAAAATAAGCACGACATTTATAACAGAGAAAATACAAGCGAAAATACAGAGACAAGAGTCAGAAAAAGACAAGCAAGAAAACGCAACACCATTTAAAAAGCGTGACAGGCAAAGCCGACAGAAAATACAAGCAAAACGTGGAGGGGAGGGGGACGCTAGAAACAAACAGAGAAAGCTAAAAAGCAAGAAACTGGGAAAAAGTGCGAAAGAGCAGAACGTGTCGAAAAGTGCAGCACAGCCAAGTGGGGAGGGGAGAGGTACGCTGAGAGAAAAAGACGACGTTCGTTTTCCTCTATAATTCCGTTAACTCCGTCATGTTTAAGAGAGAGGCACTCACTGTACGGTCCTGAAGGAACTGCTTGGCATCCTTCAAGTGGCCAGCGATATTCTGCACGAGCCTGGTCCTCTCATCAGCATTTAGCACTTTCTCCCAGAAGTTTGTCACCTGAAATGCAACCGACAAGTCAATTCATTTAAGCCTATGGGAATATTGTTGGTCTCAAGAATTGCTGGTGACTAAGCTTTGCTTGCGAAAATTGATCACGTAAGTTAATAAACCAGTTGATCTGGTTCCTGACGAGTGCAATACGTTCCCATGTTTGCACTCGTTTTGGCCCGTATTTGCACTCGAAAATGTGAAGTCGTGTAATAATGTATGATATATATCTCTGGTGAGAAACTGAAAGAAAACATTGAGGTTTACCACTCTTGGGAGTGAAAGAATTTCCATGTCTTTCTTAGATTGGTCTCAAGAATTGCTGGTGACTAACTGTTCTTTTACACAGTTTGTGGTATATAACCGGCTTGAACCTGGGAGTAAAAATAATTTTCATAACAAAGTTTTCGCACTTGGTATCGTTTTGAGACAAGAGGCGACAGGCATCTCGAAAATGTCCCAGTGTGATACCTCGTTGCCTTAGCTTCATAAATCGGAGGTGCTTTATACAGATTATGTGGTAATAAGCGGACTAGACAAACCTGGGAGAAGTTGTCCTCATCTCCTGTGTCGTACCTTGCGCATTCACCATTCACCTAGAAGAAATAATCGCAGAGTACCCTGTCAACAAGTTGCACTCGTCGGAATGTGGTCGGTATGTGGTCGGTACATGGTCGGTAAGTACTCGGTATCGTAGTCGGTATGTAGTACGCCAACGCCCGTGAAACTATTATCTGGTCTGATTCCGTTATGTTTCTGTTTTAATGAAGGCAAATTGCAAAACTCATGACTGCCACATACGGTCAGTTAAGAAGTCTGACCTGACGTTTAGACTGTTGGCCCTTCGTCGGAGCAAGTCCGCTAACAGATCAGTCATTTTGTTAGTCTGCTTGGCTCTTCTACCTGTGCCCAATTTCTCTCTCTCCACCTGTTGCACAAGTTGAGCTGGCCGGTATCTGGTCGTTTAAGTGGTCGGTAAGTGGTCGGTGTATGGTCGTTAAGTGGTCGTTAAGCGGTCGGTATCGTGCTCGGTATATATGCTTGTCCGTCACTCCGCTTGTGTACCTTCATCTGTTTTTCTCGCTGTCCGTTAGTATTTTGCTACACGTGTCTGTGTGTCTGTCTCAATATCTCGTTTTTTTTGACTGTCTGTTTCGGTTACCTGGGGTTTCGTGGGGCTGTACTTCACGGGATCATGAGTTGGCCCACTGAAGCTGTTAGGGAAGTAGTTGGGTGCTCCATCTGAAAAAGGAATTGAAAAAAAGAAAATTAATGGTAGATCACAAAGTTTGTTTTCTAATGGACGCTTGGAGATTGGTGACTCCCACATAAAAAGGACGGGAATGCTCGTCGGAAATTTTCGTTTTGATGGCTCTAAGAGGTACTAAAGTGGGCGCGCCTTGAGCTTATTTTGACCCCTGGAAGGCACCAATAAAAGTATACCAATACAATAAAAGTTCATTTGACTGAGACCACACCCCTAAACGGTACCATGTTACAGAAAAAAAGTGAGCGTTTGATGTTGAGCACTCTAAGTTGTACCAAAACCGGTGATTTTGACCTAAGAGGTACGACAAGCATCCCCGTCCTTTGTTATATAGGTGTCCCCCCCCCTCCCCCCCCCCCCGGGAGGGAATCGCACTCCACTATACTTTGGGCTTGTTTCAGGAAAGTCAAAAGGCCACTCTCTCCTGGAAAAGTGTGAAAGTTGAAAAATGCATGTCATAATTTCAAGCTTGCAGCTACAATACCTTGGTTTTCAATTGCCTGAGGCCCATCACGCTGGTAGTTGCGCACCTTAATTGCGTAAGGACAGTTGACAGGGAGCTGGAGATAGTTCAGGCCCAGACGATGGATGTGGGTATCATGGTAGGAGAACAGACGACCCTAGCAGAGTAAAAGAAAAAACGTTACCAACCACTTACCGACCAAACGTTTTATTTTACCGACCACATACCGACCACGTTACCGACCAAACGTTTTACTTTACCGACCACTAGCGACCAAATAAGAAATCTTACCAACCAAATACCGACCACCTTATCGACCACATTACCGACCACATACAACTATTTTCCCACACCCCAAACTCCCAAACCTGGGGTGCAACTTATAAACAAGCACTTATAGCGAGTGAATATTCTATTTCTTTCGTGACCTTCATCTATTTCATTCTGATAGTTCCTGTTTTAATTTGTAGTTGATTACACACAGGTACCTGCAACATCTTGTCTGGGGAAGCCTCGATGCCAGGAACCATGTTGGCGGGTGCAAAGGCAATCTGCTCCACCTCGGCAAAGTAGTTCTTGGGATTGCGGTCCAACACCATCTTTCCTACAGGAATCAGGGGGTAGTCCTTATGAGGCCACACCTGCAACAAAATATATTTGATCAACTCCCAGTTCTTTCAGACCTTTAATAGAGACTCTATACATAGAGGATATTACATGGCGGCGCGAAGATATGAATTTTATTTTTAAGCGGTAGAAACAATATTTTACGAACGAGCGCTTTGCGAGTGAGTAAAATATTGTTTTTGCCATGAGAAAATAAAATCCATATTTTCAAGCCGCCGTGTAATTTTCTTTTTATTATATTAGACACGAGTGTTTTACGAGAAATTGCACAAACAACCCTACAAAAGCGGGAAATGATGCCAACGATATGGAAAATACGCCACTGGGGTCCCAGATGTAGTTTCGTATGGATTTTACGCACGGTATATTTTCCAGTAAAACACTCGTGTCTATATAATAAAAAATAATATACTGTATTAAAGTGGGGAGAACTCAGCATTTAATAGCTATAGGTTGTTTCTCTGAGGAGCTGAAATAGTAGTTTAGAAAAACATATTTAGAAGAAAAACTTAAGTTGCTTTTGTGCTGTTGCAGACTTACTAGCTCATACCAATATTACTGACTTCTTCAATGGTGCAAGATTATTGAAAATAGCAGTAAATATATTTTGAATCTTACTCTTATAATAGACCAACAGTCACAAACAGAGTTGATTAAAATGGATAAAACTAACAAATCCTTATGTGCCTACTTACCTTGGTCAAGTCAAATGCATTCCATTTGAACTTCTCAACGTCACTCAAAGGCATAACTTGGATGAACATTGACCACGATGGCTGTCACATGAACAACAAAAGATGTATTTCTTTTAACTTGTGAGCATTCTAGACACCAAGCACCTACAGAACAATGATACTGACACCCCCCCCCCCCCCAAAAAAAAAGAAAGAAAAGAAAAGAAAGATGTGTAAACAAAAAAAAAAAAAAAAAAAAAAAAGGAGAAAAAAGAAAAAAAAAAAAAAAAAAATGTTAACAATGTACTTACAGGGTTTCCATTTGCAATGGCATTGTACAAGTCCCGGTTGCTGTAGTCAGGATCTGAACCTGCCAATTCACCTGCCTTGTCCACTGGCAAATTTTTGATTCCCTGGTCAGTCTATGAGAAATAACAATAATATCGCTGAATTGATTACCTGGTATTACAAAATGACAATATGTTCAGAAGCTGGAACAGGAAACAAACCAATGAATGGAACTCACACAACACCAACTACATGAGGTAAGCAAATGCATAAGGCTCACTTAAAACTGTTGCATGATTGACAACTCCAAGCCTCTTTCATGACGTAACCCTTTCACTCCCAAGAGTGACCAACTTCAATTTTCTCCTTCAGTTTCTCACTAGAAATATCTATCACACAGTAAGGAGAACTTGGCTTTTGATGGCTTGCTCAGATGGTAGCTGATTAAACTATGAATTCTCACTACATCACTGATATATTTTCTTCTTGAGAGGGTTGTGAGAATCTACATTTTGAGCTTGGAAGTGAAAGGGTTAAAGCTTGATTACAAAAGCTGGCCTGGCCCAGGTTGCCTAGAGGCTGTGACACACCAAAAATCAACTGTGTGATTACAGTAAGGCCCGGTTCAGACGCCGTTCCTGACATGCGCCGAACCTAATGCTTGAATTAAGTATGGCAGAAGAGCGGCATCTGAATCAATTAGGTTCGGCATATTTGAATTAGGTACGGCAGCGGTATTAGGTTCAACTGACGCTGTCGCATAATCCGACCTGGGAGCGACGTTGATTCAGACGCCGCTCTTCACATGTGCCATACCTATATCATGAATTATTTTAAATTATTTTGAATTAAAAACATGTATCCTTAAACATAAGCACTATTGTGTATTTGGTGCGGCAGGAAAAGTTCACCGTTTGAATCAACAGTCGCTCCTATGTTGAACCATGGTCGAATCTATTACTATTAGGTTCGGCGCATGTCAGGAGCGGCGTCTGAACCGGGCCTAAATGGGCCAGCCGGGTTGTGAGCTAGCAAAATCCCAGTTACAGAGGCCAGCCTATGCTTACTGAGCACAATTGCAAGTTGAGGTTAGCTCATATACTGTAATACAGCCCTTAAATACTATATAACAACATGATCACTTAACCTTCATGCAGTTTGACCTCTTGAAACTACCCGATATCTCTCCACAAAAAAAATATATTGATGTTTGACAACAGATTGAGAAAAGGAATTTAGTTAACCAGTTGATATTTATATACTAGCTGTTGGATTAACTTGACATTATATACACTTAATACTGTACAAAAATTGTCAGGTACCTTGAAGTGGAACTTGCAGTAGATGGGTTCCCCTTTGGCATTCACCATTTTGAAGGTGTGACTGCCGTATCCATTCATGTGCCTGTGACCATCTGGAATGCCGCGGTCACTGAACAAGAAGCAAACCTGGTGGGTTGTCTCGGGACGCAGGGAAATGAAATCCCAGAACATATCTGGATCCTGGAAAAAAAATTGAAGAGAGCATGTAAAGCAAAGCAATAGTACAGCAGGTTTTCATCATGTGCAGCCTAGCAAAAGAAATGAAAGACCAGTTTATCAAGCAATACAGACTGACATTTAGAAACTGACAGTGAATTTATATCAAATTGTTTATTTTTCTGATGTAAACTAAGGTGACACTCAAAACATTGTCAAATAATTCTTTGTTCCATATCATTCAAACAGACAAACAAACAAACAAACAAACAAACAAACAAACAAACAAGAAATTCATATTAAAAACAAACCAGCAACAAAACAACAATATAAAAACAAATGAACATTCAAAAATAAAAACCCACAAACTCACTCACCTTGAGATGGGTGGCAGGGTTCCTCTTCTGAGTGTGAATAAAGCTTGGGAACTACAAAACAAATCAATTCCTCCTTCAGTTTCTCAACAAAAAATAAACAGTATGGAGCAATGATGCTACAGAGACTTATTTTGTAACCCTTTGCCAGTAATACTCACACATTCTGGAATTGCTGATTTTTACTCACCAAAATGGGATCCCTGATGAAGAAGATTGGTGTGTTGTTTCCAACCAGATCCCAGTTGCCTTCCTCTGTGTAAAATTTCATGGCAAATCCTCGGGGATCACGGGCTGTGTCCGCACTGCCTGACTCTCCTCCTGGAATTAAAGAAACATACAAAACAATCAGCTTGTATTGCTGCACCCACTACCAGATTTCACTGGTGACTGGATTCCTTCCATGCCAACCGTGAGGCAGGGATTTCGTTGCACAATGCCTATGGGCTAATGGAAATGTTCTCATTATGTGGCATTCAACGTATTCAAAAATATCCATCACATCAGAATACATAAATATTTTTAGCAGTTCCTGTCTAGTCATTTTTTGTTATTAACAGTCCTTAAAGTGCACATAAGCCTTCAGAGGATACATTTTTATACGAAATTAGGAAGTAATCTAAGCAACTTATGCCCAAAAGAAAGCCTTTCCGAAGCATTCTTATATTTTTTTCACGCGTTTGAAATCGGAAATATAAAATTCAGACCGCGCAATGTAGGAGACTGGGACCTGTGACGTCAGAGGAGTGGCGCGTTTCGGCTCGGCACCTCTTCATAGCTCTTATTTATCAGGTTTGTGTATGTTTTTCTCGCTGCTTACCCGTGTCTTTGGACTCGTACGGCAATGGCGAGCTCTAGCAGCGATGAAGAAAGCGGTATATCTGATATCTGAACTATATTACATTGATTCCTCGTGTATACTGTACGATATCCACTATGAAGTCCAACCCGTGCGCTGACAAGAGCTACTTGCTGACCAAGAATGGCATGAAGCGTAACAGAAAGGAAAGGGAGGGAAAAGAACAAGAACCATAACACTGCAAGATCGCTTGGAAGAACATTTTGGAGCCAGTAGTTGGTAAGCGTAAAATATGTCCGAGTTTTGGATTTGTTTACGTGGTACATCTGTAATTGCTTCTCTGTGTTTTACTCATATTTTAGGTGTTCGTGTGGGAATTGCAATGTTGATGTGCTACGGCAGCATCGGCATTCACAAACATTGAGATGCGGATGCGGATGTCTCACGATAACTATCGCTCGAGATTTCGACTGAGAGCAGTTGCGTAATTCGTCACGGCAGTTGACCACGGTCACTTATATTTGACTTCGAGAGAGCGCGGCTCTTCTGAAAACTCCTGGAATGTACAAAAACAGTCATTCTAAACTTCCCTGTACGGACACACAATAAAGTATTACACTTTAACTGCGGTTTATGGCGCCCTTCTTCACCGTTTGGAGGATTTTGCTTTCGCCGCGGTGGATCAACAGGCGACTGTCAACAGTCAGAACGACTCCTTTCGGAGTTTGCCAAAAATTTCCAACTTCTGCGGCCGCCGTCTAACTTCGGCGATGTGGAAACCAAGTTGTTTGAGTAAATATGTGCCGCAAATCCGGCACACGGTCGACTATAGCCCTAGAAAAATCTAGCCGAAAAACCATCTTTCGCTCGGTTTCGAACATGAATTGCAGTGTCGCAGTGTTGACCTCATCGACATAAACCTCCGGCGAACGCGATGGTTTGCTCATTTGATATTCGATACCTACGATAGAAAAGGTAACAAACTTCCCACAGCTGAATATATTTTGGATTAAATATAATTACTTACTACCCGTCGACAAACTGTGGGACCCGACGATTACTCGGTCAATCTTTCCCCTTCTTATCAACTTCGTACTACAATACCGAGATTGTCCTTTACCAGGTCCAAGTCGAGATTGTCCAATTTGTTATTGTCAATTCCATGCAATGTCAAAATCATCTGGTTTGAAATAAGCTGAGCAGAACCGGAATTGATCGTCAGCTCCCATTTCACACGTTTGGCCTTGACAAACTGGACCATTTCTCTTTCGCTTCCTCGCTTCACCTCTTTGGTCATTCGGAAACTGAATCATATAAAATGCGAATCCTTGCTTATGATCTGGCTCCCAGGAGCAGCCTCCAACAACACATCTACAAGGCATTTCGGAGTAAAACCGGTGAAAACTCTGTTCGGACGAGTCGAGACGCCACTCCTCTGACGTCACAGCCCAGGCCCTTGATCAATCATCTTACGCGGACAAAATCTAAACCGGAAGTCAAAATGGCACTTTTTCGCATGTTTACCGGGCGAAAAAAAATATAAGAACGCTTCGGAAGGGCTTTCTTTTGGGCATAAGTTGCCTAGATTACTTCCTAATTTCGTATAAAAATGTATCCTCTGAAGGCTTATGTGCACTTTAAATTAGAGATATAGTACTTTCCCACAAACTCAAAGTGGAAGGCAGTATTTTTTCTGGAAAAGGTAAATATTGATGGTACAAATATAAAAGTAACACTAACCAACTGTAGAGAACCTCACAGCACATGGAGTTCTCTTGCCAACTTTCTCAAAAACCTTGGCCTTGCAGTACTTTGTGATGTCATGTGTAATCTCCAAGTAACCAAATGCTCCACCTCCCTTGGCATGCACTACTCGCTCTGGGATTCGCTCCCGGTCAAAATGTGTCATTATATCAAGGAACTGGGCATCCTGCATCAAGACAGGACCGTTTGGTCCCACTGACATTGTCGCATTGTGCTGGTCGATTGGACATCCAGCGCCTGTTGTACAGACTCCTGGGTCCTGAAAAAAAAAAAAAAAAAAAAAGAAAAACTGTTTTAGTTGTTCAAATCAAAATAGCAATTTGTTCCACTATAATGTTCATTCCTGATAGTGACCAGCAGCTTTAACTCTTTAACTTCCTAAGTTCATAAATGCAGATTCTCCTATGAGTAATGTAGTGAGAATTGATATGTTAAGTCTCACAACACACTCACACATTGTTGTTTGATTGATAGAGACAAGGAATGAAAGATGTGTTGAAATAACTCAAATTGAGTTTTCCGAGGGCTTACTACCCTGCTAGCCACCAGGGTTCGTACAAGGAGTGAAGCTCTCTGCAAACAACCATTATGATTTCTATTGAGGATAGAGGTATGCACAAGGTTATATCACTCCTTCGATGGCACAGACACAGCCATCACCCTGGTTTTTTGAAAAATGCATACTCCATGCACATGTTGTCCCTAAAATTGCATATGGCCAAAATCAAATAAAATTGGCCTCTATATCCATCTACAGGAAAAGAATGAAATACAATGGCAAAAGTGGCAAGTTTTCTAAATGTTCAGGTTTCAGTTTCAGTGCATAAAGAGCAAAAAGATGGCCTCAAAACCCACTCAACTGTGTAAAAAAGTAGCAAATTGTGTATGGAAAATTTTTCTACATAAAACACATTGGTTTTCTGTGAAACAGCAACCTCTGGGATGCACAATCAACCAGTGGATATGACTTGTTTGTGACATTGTGCAAGATGAGAAACTTTCATGGTCATCAATGACATCTCATTAAATAATCCAACAGTTGCATTTCCCTTGGAACCTCTGCCTGTAGCAGCTTAGGGGCTCACAATAAAATTTACAGTGTACACAAAAAAAAAATATTACTGATGACAAATACCCCAAACTGACCTCATATCAGGTCTTATTTCTGGACATTTAGTTCTAATTTTGCAAAGTCAAGTGTTAATCAGAGCACTTTGTTAGTTGATATTGGATATTAGGGAAATTAACTTCACAAATATACTTTATTTCCAAAGAAACACACCAAAGAAAACTTTATATTGGAAATTCCTGATCAGCTCATATCAAAGTAACATTATCTCTTTTGAGGAATGTTCTGGCTTAAGCAGTGCTGATTAGCACAATAATATACGTTCTATATATAAGACAAATTAACATACACAGTCTTGATGTTGGGTTTTGGGCAAGCACACTACAGCAATATCAGGGGTATTTCTTTATCAGGTTCCACAATCAAAAAATGTACTTGCTTGCAACAGTATTGATACAAATGGGACTTAAAGTTCTTACAACAAACACCAAGCAAATAAATTATGCTCACATGAATATATTACATAACAATGTGTCCATCCTAAGGTATATTAGCAAATATGATCATGGCATTTAGTGTGAACACATTAAACAATATTTCAGTGTATAGACAACCCAGTCGCTGTGATGTCTATTGCTGTACGTAATCGACCAAAAAATGGCAAACCAAACTACCAAACTGCCTGCCTTTGGGCTGTTTTATAAGTAAAATGTTTGTTTGCCAATAAGAAAATAAAAATTAGGGGGTTTTGTTCACTCGCCAGAGTTATTTCGGTCTCCCAGTTAAAGCCGAGTGTAAAATGTCATCCCACAGATGCATGTCTCAATTTTTTCAAGGGGAAAAAGAACAAAAAATAATCAGCTGAATATATATTTGTTACGCACATGACTTCAAGCCAATATAAACAACTTTTGCATTCCAATGTCGTCCCAATATATCTCGATTCTCAGAAAAGCAACGTGGGAAGTGCTTGAAAAATATTCTTTTCGATTCAAAAGAACTGATTTGCCTCTTTCGACATGAAAAGGAACAATCAGGACTCGAATAACTGTCAAGAATTGTAGCAATAACAACAGACAATTGTGACACAAATTTGTTGCGTGCACGCACGTAAACCAAAAATTGCGCATCTGTAAATGACTTGGCAAATGACTAAGCCAAATGCTGTTGAATGGAGAAAAGAAAGCCTTTCACTCAAGCAACAAGGGCAAGAAGAGAGAACTTCATTGAAACTGCGCTGAACGCCGTAAAGAAAGTACAGAACACATGTACAGAACACATGTACAAGTCAACACATTCTTTGTAGCGATCAGAATATCCACGTAGAGTTCACGTTAAGATTTATACATTGCAGCGCCGATGCAGAATCAAACTGTAAAGTGGGTCTTTACTTATTAACTTGTACAATAAATACATAACTAGCTAGCCAGTGTAATCGTATCCACACGCTGATCCAAAAGCTCGACGTTGTACCAGGGCGTACCGATCATCGGAAATGTGTTTCATTTTACACCTTATTACCACATTGCTGCCTTGCTTGAATTCAGCGGGATGCCAAACACTTGGTAAGCGAAAAGCCACCAGACCGCATCCAGGGCGAATCATCAGAAATTTTGCAAAGAACACAACAAGGAAACCAGTTCTTACCTTTTGGGCAGCTGCATAGTCACTCAGCTGTTCTGAAGCTTTGGTTCGGTTAGCCATTTTCTCCAAGTGATTGCAAAAACCTCTTCGACAAATGAGAACTTCAAGGCACACGTCCGCTTCTTTTTACTCCCCCAACAGGAAAGGAACAGTGTCACGTGACCACTGACCATATTTGGCGAACACAGGAACCCTTTCAAGTGCTGAGTCATGACGTGTGTGCAGTTGTAACGTGACGAGAATTTTAAGCGCAGAGGGAAATTTCAATAGGCATAATGCCCCCCCCCCCCCCCGAGGGACGCATTCAAAGGACAAGTCCAGACAGGCTGGCTTGCACGGTGAAGCTTGCAAGCGAAAGCGCAAGAGAAGGCGCTTGCGTTTGTGCAGCCAGTCGCCTGCGCGGTTCACCCGGCCGCAAAAAACGGCCACTTTGGAAAAATTGCTCCGTTTTTATATCGTCTGGTGTTCGTTTTGTAGCTGAACTCTTATGACTTTTGGATTGCGTGTCAGTTTCCCACAGAAACGACGGAAACGGATTTAATAAAACGGCATGTCTGGTGGGCCAATATTTTCAACCGGACAACCAATGCTTCCAAACTGCTGGTATCAGTATTCTTGCATAACGAGAAAAGAGGAAAAAAGGAATTGAAACACAAACGATAGCTAACTTCATTAGAAAAAAAAAAAAAATGGCAGGTAACAATTGTCATTTTGCGAAAGCAGTCTAGACTGAAATGTCATCGCGCTTGTTGCATATCGGAAAATAATCCAGTCCGCTGCACATAACCGACCGAAACTATTTCAAGTGACGGTGAGCAAAAGAAATCGGAAATGCAAAGGGACCCGTGAGTGACGGAAATTCACCAATACAAAGACTGCTTCATATCAGGGATTTACATGAATGCCATAAAAAAGACTGACAGAATCATATAAATAAACTTTATTTGTAGAATTGCGGAACAGCTGTAAATACTGCTACTGCTAGTTACTGTGTGACTTTTAAAACAATATGTCTCAGTTTTTACCAATTAATATGTTGAAACTGTGTCTAGAGGCAGCTGGAAGCTGCTCAGAGAGTGGCATACTCTATTTATGAAAGCTATAATTAGCAGACATTTCAGTCACAGGACCCGACTTGACTTGTCATCAAATTGTCTGGCTAGAGTATTTCTAGTCAAGCTCTGCACGCTTTGTTGGCACATGTATTTGCAAATAAGCTCTTTGCAACTGACCTGGTCACTTCAAGGTTTGAGTATAAAAAATATGTAGAAATGCAGAAATTTTACTAGGCTCGCAGCATGCCGTATAGATCAAATTTGGTAGCACCTGAATATTACGAAATCTTAAGAACATTTCAAAGAAAAAGTTAGTGGTAAGCAAGCCTTGCTCACCAGCAACGTTTCTCATACAAATCTTTAGTAGTAGTAGCAGTAGTTGTAGCAGTAGTAGTAGTAGTAGTACTTAATGCAATACAATGCTCGCGTATGGACTTAACGCCCTCTTGTTACGTAACAGAAACGGGGATGATCACTCAAAAGATCCGTGTTCTATTTGGATGACTTCCGTTCTCACTCTCTCAATATCATGACGCATGACGCATGACGCATGACGCTTTCCTGTGCGCAAGTCGACACGGCTCCAACTTTGAACTTGATTGGAAACTAATGTGGAAGATAAGATATTACGTCTACAAATAAGATATTACGTCTTCAATACTAGTCCTTCATAACGTAGCTTCCTGTGCAGACGTTCTGAGCTCGTCACACAGCTCAGAGCGTCTGCGCAGGAGGCCCGGGGTACTCAATAGGAATTTGGGTAGGGGGGTTCCGCTGACTCTATAAAACCCTGGCCCTATTCAAGACACAAAAATGGAAATTTTGCTACCCTGTCTAAGACAAAGAGCTCTAATTTGATACCCTGTTCAAGACTAAGTTTAGATAAGTTAGCCTGCGTTGCACGCGTTTTACTGGAGCATACGAAGAAATCGCGCGAAAATGGCGAGAGCAAAATTGTGGTTGAGGGGGGAGGGGAAGAGGAGAAAATATTCGGAAAATAACCCTGACGCGAAAATGTAAAATTTGATACTCTGTTTAAGACAGAAGACCCGTATCCTCCCCCCCCCCCCCCCCCCCCCCCCCCCCCCTGGGGCAGGAGGCTATTCATCACGGGGCACTCGGCACTCTTTTGAACACGCACACGCAAATACTTATACGAATTTATACAGACACACGCAATGTTGTGTTGATGCTACCATCAGGGTGAAGATTTCAAAGCTTTAAATACATTTCTTTAAACTTTAAACAAAGTCGAATACTCAACCACCCCCCCCCCCCCCCCCCCCCCCTTCGATTGGGGAGACGGGGTATAGAAGCGAGAGTGGGAACGAGACTTCAGCCTCACTCTCTTGGTACCGCCCTGAGCATGACACCACCACGTGGGCAGGTCAACACACCGCCAACTTTGAATTTGATTGGAACCTGGTGTACAAGAGAAAAGAAATAACTTTTTCACTCCTGAACTCACAATACATACTCTCCCACGTTATGTAAATAGCCAACTGGTTAGCCTTCGACCAGTTGGGATTTTTAACAGATTTTACGTTGAGTTTGAAACACGGCCCCACCAGCTCTGCTGAATTACTTACCGTGTATAAATAAAGACACTTTACTTTCTTTTTTTTTACCAAATTTCACAAGCTATTTTTATGGTACTGACGAATTCTGGTAAATAGAACTGTCGTAGTTAATTAAGAGAGCACCCTTGCCCTCCCCCCAGGATTTCAAAGGTTCGGCCACTCACCTCTCCCCAACCCCCTCACATATGACTGTACCTCTCTACCTCAAGTCCTCATTATCCAACCCATCTCCAGTCACATCAAAACGGTTGTCCAACGGTATCTGTTTGAATTACCTGAGTTTTCTCGGTGCATTCTAGTCGGTAATTCTTCAGGAGTCTCGACAAAGTCAGCTTTATCATCATCAATGCAAACCTCATACCGATGCAGTTTCGGGGACCGTGGCCAAATGGCAAGAAGGCGTATGGATGACGCTTCACTTTCTCAGCCTCTGAAAACCTGAATAAACCATTCTATGCAAGTCAGCTATTGTACGTTACAACTCCGCACTTTCAGAAAGTTACGACAACAGCTAAGTCTAACAGCGATAAAGAGTCACGAAAAGTAATAGAAAGTCCAGAAAAGGCTGAAAAAGGCTTAAAAAGGCAGGAAAAAGTTGAAAAAAAAAAACGAAAGGCCAGAAAAGGTCAGAAAAAGACAGAAAAACTCAGACAGTAAGTCAGGAAAAGTCAAAAAAAGTCAGAAACGATAAAAACATGTCAGGAAAAGTCAGTCAGAAAAAGCCTTGCACACCTTGTGGGATCAAACTTCTCGGGTTCTTTCCAGTGTTCTGGGTCATGATGAATAGCATACACAGGAAACATGACCGACATGTCCTTAGGGAAATGGAACCCATTGACAGTGCAGCTCTCTACAGAGTCCCTCTGGATGCTGAATGACAACAAAAACAACTACAACAACAGCAAACATGATTGTCACATTGGCCTCAACATTTTCCTGACCCTAACCCTAAACTTGGTACCTTGGAAATCCCTGAATAGCAGCGTAAATTATATTGAACTTGGCCCAGTCAGCCATGTTTCAAACTTCGTGCCTCTAAAATGGTGACACTGTAAAACAAAGTCAAACTTACAGTATACCAGGAGGATACATTCTGAGTGTCTCGTTGATCACCCAGTCCAGGTACTCCATTTTATGAAGTACGTCATACGATGGAGTTTTCTATAAAATAAAATAAATCTTGGTAAGGGAGTTACATTTGATGCAAAAACTTCAATCATCATCCCCATGGGGATGATGTTGCGTTTGATAGAATCTGGGTTGTAGTTGATATAGTTCTGGCTTAAGATCGCACTTTCTACTACAATATTAAACAATGCCGTATCTCTTACACTGGTGCTGTGTTCAGATAAAAGACGTTTGCGAGAAATCCGATGTCTCACGCTAATAAACGTTCTATTCGTGGAAAAGAATTGTATCCAGAGCTTGGGAGTAAAAAGGTTAGACTGAATGTTAAGTTCGACTAGGTCTTCAATGGGTGACCCACAATGGAGCCTTTACCTCGTCATCAGGCCACACCCTGTCGATCTCCTCTTTTAGTTTTTCCTGTACATCAGTGTTCGTGGCCAGACTGTGACAAGCGAAACCCATCACACTGCTCGAGGTCTCATAACCAGCCAGCAAGAAAAGCAGGCATTGGGGGGAAATGTCATCCTTTTCTAATTTTTTGCCGTTTTCACTAGCGTCGAGCATCAGCTGTAACATGTCACGTCGCTGAAAAACAATAATATAACAACAACAACAACAACAACAAAGAAAGAAAATGAGAACAGAAAATAGAAAAGCGGATCGTAAACTGCCCCGGATTCTCGTCCACTTTGTGTCGTCTTTTGAATCGTCTGCCCATTTTCTCTCACTTACGTAAATGTAATTTTCAGATGCACTTACACAGTAGTCGGACGTTGCCATTCTCTCTGTAATAACGTTTGATGCTATTGTGCCCATTTCATTAAAGGAAAATGGATCTGGAAGGAGTTTTACCAATTTGTCTCCAAACGGCAGCGCCACTGTGGATGTTATTGAAAAAGAACTTTTGAATTTAAAAACAAACAAAAAGAAAAGAAAAGAACAATACCAAACCAAACAGACATACAGAGAAAGAGCAAGTTCACTAAGCCAGAGACAAGAAAGAGAGACATACAAAGACCCACAGAAGACAGCAAAAAAAATCACAGTTCTCACCAAAACACTTACAATATCAAACATAATACACTTTACTTACACATCAAGCCTAGCACAATATTAGGCTCCATTGCTTTCCGGGCTTTTTCCGTAAGTGGATCATTGTCGTCCAATTGTGTCCGATCGGCTTTTACTCCAAAGGCCGCTGACAAGTTTACCTCCATGCTTAAAGCCTGAAGCCACCTGGCGTTGTACGATCAATTATAACAAACAAAATGTTGGTTTTACGTATAATTTATTTTGTCCTTTTTCTTTTTTTTTAATCTGTAGTAACTCTGAGCATGATAGTGTAGTTTTCATGGGGTTTTCATGGGAACATATTAAGCCATAAAAACGCCATCGATATTCTGATGGTTTTCGTGGGATTTGCATTGAAATTTCTTCATGGGATTTTCATGGGAAATTCATTGTTGTCATTATAAAAACAAATCCTCCTTTGTAATCCTTTTCCTGACACGCTTGTCCAGAAGCTGTTCCGCCTTCAGTACAGCATCAAGCTCACTGCATAACTGTATGAACTTGCCTGTGAAAGTCTACACTTTCTCCAGTTTTGGCAATCCTAGATACTTTCTTCAGCAAAGTGTCCACTGCATCATTCATGAAACACAACATCTAAGAAATACAACAGTGAATTTCCAGTTTCAGATTTAATGAACTTCTCTCTGTTTTGAAATAAAATTAAAAAACTGAGCCTTCTCTTTTCACTTACTTCCTTCATTTTACTTGCACTAAAGCTGGGGGACAAGGTGTTTCGAATGTCCCTCCATTTCTGGCCCCCAACCACAGTCAACATTCTGTCATATGGCTCTGGGATATCAACTGCTGGCTGTTGTAAAATACATGCAGTTCAATTAAGTACAGACATTCACTTTCAAGTACGTTTGCAATACATTTAATAATTGTACTTATGTTTGATAGGTTTATGAAACTCAGAGGACAACTGTACTGTAGCAGCTTAATTATGAATCTGAAAAACATTCATAAATCAGCATATATTATATATTGTAGCAAGATGTGGGCAAAAGTGTTAAAAATATATATTTCCATGTAAAGTTTTGCAGAGGAATATTTAACAGGTTGTTAACAGTTTTGTGAGAACTGCATGTGTAGTGACTCATAGTTATAATTTATAAATAATTTATGATATTGTGATTTTCTGTTACAAATTTGTTTCATTAAAATAATATTCCTTTACCCTTCTGTCTGGAAACTTGGCAAATTCCTTCACTGAGATTTGTTTGATCATTTCCACATCTGACACCATAATGAAAGGTGCACGGAATAAGTATGCCCTGAAACAAAGAAACCTTTTTTTCAGACTTTAGTCTTCCAAAATTTGTATACACAATAGCTATTTTTAGCTACTATTTCAACATCCCTGTTAAAAAAATAGCAACCTAATCTAAGACAAAAAGACAAAATCTTTTTTGTATAGTTAGCTGGCTGCCATAAAGAAAATTAATCAACATAACTTGTAATGGGCCTGACAATAACAAACAAAATGTTACAATCACAGTGGGTGGTCAAACTGCAGTAGCCAAATTACACTAGCAGCACACACTGGTAGACATTTCAATTTTACACTTTGATTTATAAATCTGGAAATACTCCTGCTGTTGCTACTGACAGCAACTCTATGTCTATAGCTATAATATTATCCCTTATGAAATCATGCCCACACAATGTAATATTTACAGTATATTAAAAATATTCTTACACTCCCTGGATTGATCAACTTCAATTTTCTCCTTTTGGTTTGTCACAGTACAGAGGCCTTGGGTTTTTAAGTAGGTTGTTGCTTAGATGAAAATTGATTAAAGAATTAGTTCTGTAACTATACATATCTCTTACATATTCTCCTTACAACTGTCTGGAGGAATCTGTATATTGACCTAATGGGTGTAAAAGGATTAATAATGATTGTGCAGCTATATTATTCCCAGATGTCCGTAATACATGTAAACTTACATACCCATATACTTTGCCATACTTCTTGCCCCACTCCATGTGCATATATGGTAGCCGATTAAACTGTGGGTATTGTGAAGAGAGATTATGTCAAATTAAAACAACATTAAGCTCCTGCACATGTTTGTTGATATGACAAAATACACTTGCAACACAGAGACTTTCATTATTGGAATGAAAAGGTCGATCCATTGCTACAGGCATCCCAATTTTATCATCAGTGATGCCTTCAATCACTGCACATTTAGAACACAATTCGAACATGTTTTTGGGTTCACTTAGTTCTAAGTTCTAACCATGACCTTGCAAGTTCTTGACAAGATATACCATGACCTTGCAAGTTCTTGCCAAGATAATACTGGATCTTGTAAGTTCTTGACAAGAACCTTGCAGGTTCTTGCCAAGATAATATTGGATCTTGTAAGATCTTGACAAGATATACCATGATCTTGCAGGTTCTTGCCAAGATAATAATGGATCTTGTAAGTTCTTGGCAAGATATACCATGATCTTGCAAGTTCTTGCCAAGATAATACCATGACCTCTAAGGTCTTGCCAAGATATACCATGATCTTGCAGGTTCTTGCCAAGATCTTGTCAAGATTTAGCAAGATCTTGCAAGATTCTCAATTAAGATCTTGCATCATCCTACAGGATCTTGCAGAGATCTTGTAGGATCTTGTTTAAGATCTTGGCAGGATCTTGGCAAGATCTTGCCAAGATTCTGGACATGGGCTGTTATACTGTCCACAGGTTTTGTGACTAATATGCATATAACCAGTACACAAGATCTGATCGAGACAGTGTACAACCTCAACAACTTTCAAACAAAATGCACTTTTAAAAATGAAGACTAATATTGTAAGTTGGAGTTGGTTTTTTGTATATTTGAATTTTAAAATGGGAGCTGTAATGCACCTTAATTCAGTCAGTATGGTGTTGATTGAATCATTCTCTTTAAAAATGACTTCAGTATACCGAAATCCCTGGAGTTAGTCCCCTGGGGCAAGGGGCATTTTTTTGGGGGGGGGGAGGGGGGGGGGGGGGAGTGTAGATATTGTGTGGGGCAGATCTCCACCTTTTTTGCCTATATAGACTTAAGTGGAGACAGACACCCAGAAGAGACTGTCAGTAAGTACCTCTTATCAGGCCTATAGTACGTGTACCCCAATAAAAGTGTCTAAGTATATAATATTGTTTGTTAATTTTTAACATTATACATAATATTTATAACTTACACTGAAAAGAGTTCGCAAGGAATTTCCAATGAAAGGTAGTGGTGTAGGTCCAGGTATTCCAAGCTTCTTAAACACCAGAAATGGTACAACTCCTTGCCTAAAACAAGAAATTACTTATTTTATACATAAGGATGTTACACAGGAAATGGGGAATGAGATCAAAAAGAAGCGGACAGAGCTAAGTCGCATAGGGTTAGGTTTAGGGTTTATTAGTTTTAGGGTTAGGATTAGTTGTTTTGATTTCTAACCATATAAACCTAAATATAAACCTTTATGATCCATCAAATATTTCCTCTCGCGCGTGATTGGTGGAATTGTGACACATGACCGAATAGCGTCCACTCACGAGCGGACATTTAGCGAATTATATAAACAATAAACTACTTTTGGCGAGGAAATATGCACAGATAATTATTTTTATTATTATTATTATTATTATTATTGTTTATATAACCATTAAACTAACCCTTTTAACCCTGCAAAATTTAGCTCTGTTGGCTTCTATGATCTCACTCCTACTCCCCCTCCCCCCCCCCCCCCCCCCCTCCCCATTCCTTATTCCCCGTTTGATTAACATCCCATGATATTTTAATAATTTATAGAGGGGGAATTCAAAGAAAATTACAGAGAAGTGTGGAGAATAGCGTTGCTTCAGAGTGCTAAATTATCTCCACTTTTCTCAAGCATGTCCTTTCAAATTTCTATGAAGGATCAAATAAAAGGCTGAAAGCTCCGATCAAGCTGTGATCATAATTTATTATTATATTCGATAATAACTGGCATGGACGGAGGGTTCGACGTTTAAACTTCCGTTTGAACACGAAATAGCATTATGCACTATCATTTATCACTAACTTAGCACCAAGTTAGTTGGTAGGCTGTTGTCAACGTACCAGTATGTGACGAGGCCCAGCAATCCAACGACAAGTGAGATCCAATGGACACTGACAAAGTCTGTTGCACACTGCACAAGGGACGTTAACATAGTGAATACACCACAAAAGAAAAACTTTTGACACTCTGCGTTGGAAAATAATCTTCTCTGTTCACCGGTGTACGTCAAAAAGCTTCCCCAAACCAAGCCTTGCTTGGCGGATGTGAAAATGAGAAATGTGAAACTGCGCCTTCATTGGCCGGCACCTTTCATTTTCCATTTCCGCGAACTCATGATAAAGAGGCTCTTCCCGCAGGGCCTGGGAACAAGCATGCAAGCCAGTGTTTGACTTCACTCCAGGGCCTGGGGTTAGCTTTCGATAAAAGCTCGGAAAATGTCGGTAAATCCGAAAAAGTCGCCAAATGACATTTCATACGTGCCAAAGCAGGTTAACCATGTATGCCGAACAGCTAAAAAGAAAAATTAAACGGGAGATTTGCTTGCATGCTTTGTGTTTTGGTTATAAGATTCCGCTGGACGGGCTCTGCCACATTAGCGGAACCGAAAACGAACAACACTTGGATCCCAACACTTGCTATAAACGCCACGAATATTGTGCTCTTCCACACAAAATTTCACTTGTTGGTAAGTACGACTAAGCCTTATCCCATCGGTTCCAATAGCGATCTTGCGAACACCTGATATTTCTCTTGTCACAAATCAAAAACGAAAAACCAGAATTACTGTTGCGCATGCGCTGCCATCATAGCTTGTATACATATAATTGACGCATTAAATATAAACTCTTAAGTGCAAAAGTCGGATATTAAGTGATTTTAGGATGTGAAAGGAACTAAAGCAGGGCTATTATGAGAGGACGTTGAAGTCAGTTCGAAATGGAAAAAGCGACAATACAAAGGTACATCCCATATGGATGAAGGTCCTGGTGTCTGAAAGGCTATATAGCTGACTGAATACATATTACTAATAAGTCGGCTGACATCTACTGCGCTCCTCCGGGCAAGGGATAATTCACTATGGCTTGGGGGCCGAATTATCTCTCCCCGTTCGGTCCGGAGGCTAGGCGTAGAAAGGATGTTGGCGGGTTGCTCCTCGATCTGGCTTGGGGGCTGGGCAACTCTCCCCCGACCACTGTGCGGTGTCATGGGGCCGGGTTCGATACCCGGTTTTTCTTTTTAACTTTTTTTTTGCGACCAAATCTCTCTTTTTTTTCCTTTTCGAAGTGCAAATCATTGTCTAAGAGTATTGCTTTGGTGTTTTTGGTTCCGGTGGAGTTTCCCGGGCAAGGAAAAAGCTGCGGAGGGGGAAGGGGGAGAATTTCGCAACGGACGAACGCATTTTGCAGCCGCAAACAATCAGCGGTAAAGAACACAGCCATGAATTTGTGGGATCAGTAAAACGGTGGCAGCAATTTTGAAATACTATAGGTTGGGGACTGACGCGGTACCGTCTGGCATGAAGGTTTCGCGGGAGTTTGATTTTGTGCACTGCCGAACTTTTGTGTTTTGCGAGAACAAATTTCCGCCAATTTGGATTTCAGACTTTAATGGTGGGAATATGTTTTTGCGGTTCTCGGTCAAGTTCCTGTCAAAGAAGGTCGTAAATTGTTTGAAGCCAATCTAATTGAAGTTCAGTAATCTTAATATGAAATGAATTTTCGCGGTTTACTTTTTATTTATTTATTTATTTATTCGCAAAAGGTTATTTCACGGGATCTAATTTTCGCACACAAGGTCCGAAATTACAGCCTCGATTTGAGAGTAAAACCGCTTGAAGCCCACTGAACAGGAAACACGCACCGAGAGAGGGTCCTGGGAACGAGACAGTTGCGCGGAAATGAGCAACAACAACACTTTATTTGTATGATCGATATCACATATATGTGAACTGCGGTCACTTACTCAAGAAAGATGGAAATTCAGGCAAACATTCGACACATTTGATGCGGCGACTAATGACCACTGGCTAGTTTAGTGCTCATAATAAAGAATACATTGATACAGAATACAAAAAGCTCTACCACAATAATTTGATCAAATTATTCATCACACAAGTTCATGACAAGCGCTAATATGAAAATAATCACTAAATAAGATCAACAAAGTTCGCCAATGCCCCTGACTGGAGAGGGTGGGTATGGAAAAAAGATACTCCTCACCCCCTTGCTAACGTCTAATGACTACTGGCAAGTTACTAATACAGGGAAGGCCACCATGGTGCTCATTACAAATATCAGAAAAAAACTACTAAAAAATAGACTACCACGAAAATTCGATCAAACATCACACAAGTTTATGACAAACTCTAACATAAAAATACAGTAAAACCTCGTTATCTCGAACTCTCAGTGGAACCGAGAAATAGTTCGAGATAACGGGGGATCGAGATAGCGGGGTTCTACTAAGGGGGAATTTCTATCAAGTTTATTTTTCAAGGGAAATCGATTTCTGTTCGAGATAGCGGGGAGTTCGAGATAACCGAGTTCGAGATGGCGAGGCTCTACTGCAATCACTGAGGTCAACAAAAAAGTGTTCTCATTCCCAGACTGTTCCCGCGGTTTGAAAGACGAGGTATGGAGGAAAGACTGGGAACAACACTTCAGCCTCACTCTCTTGGTACCGCCCTGAGCATGACACCACCACGTGGGCAGGTCAACACACCGCCAACTTTGAACTTGATTGGAACCTGGTGTACAAGAGAAAAGAAATAAATAACACACTGCGTCCTAACTGTCAGAAATTTGTCGCAGATTATTATGAGAGCAGTTGGCATTCTTCACTTCATTCACACCCACGCACGCGCACACACACGCGCACGCACACATCCACACGCACACGCACGCAGATTACAAACGTAATGCTTACTGCAGTATCTAAAAATGGAGACCAGCATCAAGGTAGAATGTATCAACCAAGACTATATGGTCGATTTGGACATATTGAACGCCGTAAAGAGCGTGTTGTCTGACGTTCAGGAGTTAGCTCTTCCTCAGAGAAATAGGCAAAGAGCTTAGAATCGAACCGTCAGCCAACACATTCCATATCAACATTAGCATTAAATCAAAACGGCGCTCCAAACGAAAACTATTTTATTATATACATACTGAGACATACTCACGAAAAAGCCATATCGTAAAATTTCGTACGCAAATGAGTTCTAGCCAATGAGAGGCCGCGAACGACGCTTTTCACACGTGAAAAAAATCGTTCGTCCAATCACAAGCTGCGAACAACGATTTTTCACTACTTTTAAAGGGTTTCCCGGTCCCATCATAAATGTCTCAGTATGTATATAATAAACAGAAAACATCATGGAAAGTGCTTTGTACAGTTTTTATTCACTCGTTGTTTCGTATCATAAAACTCACTCGCTCGCAAAGCCTCGCTCGTTCGTTTTATGATACTTCACAACTCGTGAATAAAAACCGTACGCGCGCACTTTCCATGAAGTAATCTCTATTGAATTACCTGAGTCTTGTCAGTGCGTTCCAGTCGGTACTTCTTCAGCAGCCTGGCCAAAGTCAGTTTCATCTCCAACAATGCAAATCTCATACCGATGCAGTTTCGGGGACCGTGACCAAAAGGCAAGAAGGCGTACGGATGGCGCTTCGCTTTCTCGGCCTCTGAGAACCTAAGCAGACCATTTTATTTATGTTAGATCTTCTGCGTTAGAAGCTTCCCAGTGGTTCACGTTAGTCATTACGTGCATCTACTTTCCTGTAGTCCAAATTTCATTGCTGTGTCATCGCCATCACCATCGGTAACAAGACACAATTTGTTCATCGACTGTTTGTGAAACCAGTCAACAATAACACAAACAACAACAAAGCTTTGCGTCACCTTGTCGGATCAAACTTCTCTGGTTCTTTCCAGTGCTCTGGGTCATGATGAATAGCATACACCGGATGCATGATCGACATGCCTTTGGAGAAATGGAAACCATTGATAGTGCAGCTCTCTGTACATTCTCTCTGGACGCTGAACAACGACAACAAAAACAACAAGATTGTCACAGAGGTTACAGAACATTTGAAAACTCCTTTGGGCCGATATTTTAGACAAAGGGTTAGACCTAGGATTTAGACCTAGGGTTGGTTTATCGCTAAATTGAAAATTAGATGGACTCGAGTCCGTAAACCAAGGTTCCAAAAGTTAAATTCCACGTTTTGGATCAGCATCGGTTTGTAAAGAGAACGTTCATCCGTGTTCCGATAGCATGGCTATTGTTTAAACCTTGTTTAGACCAGGACGTTCTTAACCGCGGTCCAAACCTTATACGATAAGCCCTTGACGGAAGTAGTGCGTGCTCCATCAATCACAAACAGAGGATATAAGAAACACTTTCAACCAAACAGAAAATCTAAATAGCAGTGAAAATAGCTCATTTTTCAAGGCACTTAACCCATTCAGCCATATTTCGAATTTCACATTTCAAAAATGGTGACATTGTAAAACAAAGTCAAACATACAGAAAGCCAGGAGGATACATTCTGAGCGTCTCGTTGATGACCCAGTCCAGGTACTCCATCTTGCTAATTACGTCATACGATGGAGCTTCCTATGAAACAAAGATACATGTAATGAAACTGTCATTTCTCACTACATCACTCACAAATTCTCTTCTCGAAAGGTTAGAAGAATATGCATTATGAACGAGGATTGTTATTTTCGACGAACAAGTCGGGAAACAGATAGTTTTCGATGGGGAAAATGCGACAATCTGAAACGGTTGAAACACGCCGTCTCACTCCCTCTTTTTCACCTTCGCCGTCTCTACCCCTCCCCCTTCCCCCAAACACTGTTATTCAGAAATCGTAATGTCAGTGAATTGCGATGAAATGTGATTTCCATTAACGATACAGACAACTACATTGCTAAGGGGCGCAACTTTAAGACACGGCAACACAAGACAAGACAAACAAAAAAGCCTTTGGCATTGAAGATAAGTTTTGTAGTTGTTTTGTTTTATTTGTTTTAGTTTTTGATGTGTTTCAATTAGCTTTGACGTAGTTTATAGAAACTGTCAAGTGAAACAAACGGACAAACCGCCCTCCATCAAGAACAACTGGTGACAGAATGAGAAATATTGTAAGTGAGCAAAAAACACTCCAGGTGCCGTGGCTGGGGTTAGAGTGAAAGGGGCATTGTCATGAGATGAGCATGCGCGCACGTTTTCGTCGAGTCTTGAAAACATTCGCCCAATGTTTTCAAGTTTGAAATCCAAGATGGCGTCCACAACGGCGGTGGATCTGCCGCTCGATCGCTCGATCGCAGGTGCACCTCATGACACTGCCCCTTTATTAAAGCCAGGGACTAAGTACTTTGCTTTTGATCCTTGCTTAATTGTGCTCTTCCTCATATTTGGGAAGAATCTGAATTATCAATATGAAGTGGAAGGATCACTACATGTCAACTGATACATAAGTCTTGTTAGGGCCTCAGTGGGTGACAAACATATATATCTGCTGTACCTCATCATCATGCCACACCCTGTCAATCTCCTCTTTCAGTTTGTCCTGTACATCAGTGTTCATGGCCAGACTGTAACAAGTGAAACCCAGGACACTGCTCGTGGTGTCATAACCAGCCAGCAAGAAAATCATACATTGGGGCGAAATGTCGTCCTTTTCCAACTTTTTGCCATTCTCGCTTGCGTCGAGCATCAGCTGTAACAAGTCACGGCGCTGATAAACAACAACAACAACAACAACAACAAAATAAGAACAGAAAATATAAAGGCAGATCGTGTACTGTGAGGATTGACCCGGATTCTCGTCCACTGCCCGGGGGCCCAGGTTCTTATCAACGCTAATGTAGCAAATACAATAAAGGCACAATTTCGCTCACCTGACTGTTTTGTGCGCTGTAATAATGTACTGAGAGACACGCAGCCAGCGGTCGTTCAAAGGCAGAGGCCCTTGATGAAATTGGAGACTCGCCACAGAAATCTGCAAACGCGCTACGGTAATCTGTGACGTTTCGCTTCAAACAGCGGGACACAACTTAGAGTTAAGAAAGCAAGAGAAAAGAATTCAACTTTTTGTCCCAATGTCAAACCACAACATCACACAGTCCTGTAGCGCGTTTGCAGATGTCTGTGGCGAGTCTCCAGTTTCATTAACAGCCGCTGCCTTTGAACGACCGCTGGCCGCACGTCTCTCGGCACAGCGCACAAAAGAACTGGTCACGTGAGCAAAATTGTGCCTTTATTGTATTCACTACGCCCATTTCCCCAGTGTATAAATGTGGTTTCATGATGCGCTTACACGATAGTTAGATGTTTTCATTCGCTCTGTGATAATGTTCGATGCTACTTCACCAATGTCATTAAACAAAAATGGATCTGGAAGGAGTTTCATCAATTTGTCTCCATAAGGCAGCAACACTGTGGATAATGCAATAGAGTTACATGTTAGTTAAATATTAACAATCAAACAGACAGGCAGAAAAAAGAGATGTTGATAGAGAACAGCAGACGAGACTCACTACTCTCACCAAAACACTAACTTGGATAAAGAATTGATACAATGTTTCTGTCAGATCTAATACTTTACTTACACATCAAGCCCAACAACCTATTTGGTCCCATTGCTTTTCGGGCTTTTTCCGTAAGTGGATCGTTCTCATTCACTTGTGTCTCGGCTTTCACTCCAAAGGCTGTTGACAATATCACCTCCATGGTCAAACCCTGAAGCCACCTGAAGTTGAACAGTGAAAGACAAAGAACAAACAAACAAACAAACAGATAAATAAACATATAAACAAACAAATAAATATATAAATATATAAACAAACAATATCACCTCCAAGGTCAAAGCCTGCAGCCACATGGAGTTAGACAGTGAAAGATAACGAACAAACAAACAAACAAATGAACAACGATATCACCTACAGGGTCAAAGTGTGAAGCCACATGGAGTTGGACAGTGAAAGATAACAATTAAACCATTCAGCAAGGAGATACGAGAAAGAAAGCTGCACTGTACTGCAGCAATTATCACTTAGCATTTTCTACTCTTAAGTTTTATTACATAATCTGTACATGATAAGAAGTAAGTGTAGAATGACTGAGTAAATTGCAGCAGCCAAGGAATTATCTTACTGGCAAATTTGATCAATTCTTAGGAAAACCTCTGCAAATGATCTGTCCAGAAATGGCTCACAAAAGATAAAACATACTAGATGCAAGATAAGTTTCTTAAATATTTTAACTAATCTGGTGTAGTATTGTATCAACCTGCCTGTGAAAGTCTACAATTTCTCCAGTTTTGGCAATCCCATCCACTTTCTTCAGCAAAGTGTCCACTGCTTCATTCATGAAAACCAACATCTAAAAGATAACAAACTTCCAGTCAGATACAAACAGACAGGCATTTGACACCTTCAGGGAATTTCTGAAACCGTTAGAACTCTGTGGGCAGGGTATCCTCATTTGAAGGTCCACACTCCTCTCCTTTAGCCTCCACCATGATCACTGTCTTTCTTTCTAACTCTTTCTTTGACACTTCTCTGTCGTAACTTTGTCAAGTTACTCTACAAATATGGTTGCAAATAGCTTTGTGTGTGCATATCGTGATCACCATGGTCAGGAAAAAACTTGACCCACCATAGTCGACTATGGTCAGGAAACGTTTCTGACCATGGTCAATCGTGATCAAGAAAGAACTCTGGCAGGAAAAAAACTATGTTCAGTTGATGGTTGACATTCACTTGGCTTTATATATTAAAATGGCTTTGCGATCTAACAGACAGCTTTATTTGACCACCAAAACTAAAAGTAAAATAATAATCAAAATAGTATATTAATCCCATAAACTTACTTCCTTCATTTTACTTGCACTGAAACTGGGGGAAAGTGTGTTTCGAATGTCCCTCCATTTCTGGCCATTAACCACAGACAACATCCTGTCATAAGGCTCTGGGATTTCAACCACTGACTATTATACACAGAAAAAATAAAAGTTTAAATTAATAAATAATGGGATTTTCAAGTTTTTGCAAACTCCAGTCTACCACCTTGTAACAAGAATTTCTTTGCAAATATTCTTCCGTTTGACCTGAAAATCATTGTGCAGAGTTGACATGCATAGTTCAGTGGACTGAATTATGGATTTTACATTCAATCAAAGATGTCACAGTGACAGGTCTGTTATACATGTTTCTATGGCAACAGAACTGTACATGTCAACTTTGCACACCAACATGTTTCATCAAATTACTTTACCTGTCTGTCTGAAAACTTGGTAAACTCCTTCACAGAGATTTGTTTGATCATTTCCACATCTGATACCATAATGAAAGGTGCACGGAAAAAGTAGGTCCTATAAAACAAAACAAAATGACTTTTTCTGACTTCAGTCACTCAAAATGTGTAGGTTTTAGCTGTTGCCCCATGTATAATAAAATTACTATTGTACATTACATCCCTGTCAAAATCATAGCCTATCCCAGAACAACCAGAAAATAACTATTGTCCTCAGATTCATGAATAACTTTACTAACGTGTCAGAAGTCCTTAAGCATCACTACTAAGACACTTCAAAACAATACCCTTTATTATACAGATAGCTTTACACATCCCCTGTATGCATCAAGTCATTCATAGACATCATAATGAATAAGCATGCAGGCCTATTCAAAGGATCATCATTCAGCTAAAAGTAAAGGCTTTAATATTATAATACCAATGTGCAGGAGTATCAAAGTAGTATCAGAGTAGTGTATCAGAGTAATCAGAATAGTGGAGTATCAAACTTGCATACCCATATAGTTTGCCATACTTCTTGCCCCACTCAATATGAAAATATGGCAACTGGTCAAACTGTTTATTGTGAAGAAAGATTATGTTAGTAGTATCATTCAGTAACAGGCTGTCTAAGAATCATTTTATTTTATATTAATTTTCAACCTACAGTAATGTATAGTCGAACCCCACTAATTCGAAGTCCCACGGGACATGAAAAAAAGTTCGAAATAGTGGGTTTCAAAATATCCAAAGGATCAAAAAACCAAGTTAATCTAAGGGGATTCAGCTTGACTTGAAATAACGGGGACTTCGATTTAACCGAGTTTGAAATAGTAGGGTTTGACTGTATTTGCAACTTACACTGAGAACAGATCGCAAGGAATTTCCAATGAAAGGTAGAGGCGTAGGTCCAGGTATTCCAAGCTTCTTAAACACCAGAAATGGTGCAATACCTTGCCTAAAACAAGAAATTGGATTACATCATACATGTATAGCTAAATACAGCATGCTAATATTTGGAGATTTGAAGTATAAAGACATAACCCTATAAACCCTAACCCTCCTACATTGTCATCAACCTACAACATGGCCGTTGTTAATACATTACTAGCCTATTCTTGATTATTCTTCGTTTTTCAGGGGTCACGCGACCGCAGCAACCTCCAAAATAACAGATTGTACCTCTTTTACTCCAGAACTGAAAAGAGCACTAGTATGGAATTTCCAGATGCCAATTTTGCTTTGATTTGATTTTTTCAGATTCGATGAGAGTTTGATTGCGGCCGCCATGTTGATGGACCAAGGTTGGTAAACAAATCAAAGGAGCAAAGGTACTTAAGTGGAACCCCTTTAATACGGCCACCATCAGGACGTAAAAGTCTGCCCGTATTAACGGGGTGGCATTTTTTAACGGGGTTTTCAGATAAGAAAATGACTGAGCGCTTGTCTCGCGGGACAAAAATAGCAGGGCTTGCCTGCATAATCGCAAACTACACATGCATGAATGCACCATTAGGTACGGAAAGGCTGATGTACTCATTGGATTCATTGTGTTACCGTACCAGTATATGAAAACGCACAGAAATCCGACAAGAAGCGCGATCCAATGGACACTGACGAAGTCTGTCGCATACTGCACAAGAGACGCTAATGGCGCCATGGTGAATATTTGATCGTGTTGGAGACTTCTTCCCCTGGTTCGAGAACTCAGTTTGCCTGAAGCACTGCTCTGAGCTCTCTGCAAACAAAGCCTTATTAGGCGACTGTCTGTGAAATAGTTGCACGCATGAGCGATGAGCAAAGATGCAAATTTCCACGGCCCTGGGTCCCTAAATGGCTAAACTCGTTCTCAGTCTTGCGCGGCTGTGCTTCCCGTGGGTGCAAAGGGGCGTGGTCTACTTGGCTGGCCCAGGAAACCTCCCAAACTATGCCTTTGCATCGTGTCACACTGGAAAGGTCCAGTGAAAGTGGGAAAGGAGTGGAGGGAGGAAGAACACGCAGTAATTCGAAGCGTCGACGGCAGGAGCTTATGAAAAATAGAGCCGATCCGAGCAAAGACGAGGGCGTGGACGGGTGGGGCGAAAAAATTCGACAGCCCGAAGCTCCGAGCACGCCAAACCAAGACAAAACTTGCAGGGGCGGGCCGTTCCTAGTACCGGAAGCTCGTTCGGTGGAACCTACCGCTCGGTTATCCATTAACTTTTGTCAACTTATTGAAGCTATTTTCTTTGTTTGACATACATGAGTCGCTCTTCCAATCATTGGGATGAATCAAACCAGTTCCTTTGTTTTAATAAACCGATTACGAGACAGGGCTGCCCCATGTGCACTTTGGTAAACTGCCGACTGTTCATGCTTGGTAACATAGGACTCGCGCATGCTCAATGGAGAATGTTAAGATTCGTAGGCAGAGCCGTCTCTGTTTCTACGTTTCGAGTGGGGAATATCATAGGGGGTTCTGTCGAAGGGTATCAGCGTGCAGAAAATATCAGCTTCACAGAAGTAAAGTTTTCGTATAGCGGGATAGATTATGCAAGAACTCAACAACATCCAAGTGAATCCTTTTGAGCGTCAAGTAAGTCATTTGCGTTAGTGCTGCACTTTGCTTTACAAATACCCCCTCAATATAAGACTCTGTGTATTGTTGCTTAAGTGCTTCCTATATTTCGAACGTCATCTGTTTTACACCTATTTAACAAAAGCCGGATTGCAGTTAGAGTTCTCGCAAAGTAAATTGATTTTTAATGAACACATACGACATTACAGGACATTTAACAAATAAACCAGCTTCAAGCGTGCTCCGTTCAGAAATAAAGCACGCAGCAAGTGACGAGAGCACGAAAGAAGTGTAGGGAGAAACGCGAGCCGAAGGCGAGCGTTTTTCCCCACTTCTTGAGTGCTCTCGGCACTTGCTAAGTGCTTTATTTCTGAACGGAGCACGCTTGAAGCTGGTTTATTTGTTTTATAACATAGAACTTCAAAACTTTCACAATAAAACTGTCTTTATTCATCAAAAATGTTGGAATGCTAACAGCGATGAAAAAATAGATTCTCCTAAACGGCTCGGCGGTCCGAATTGCCAAGTCAGTACAGTTTCGCTTCAATTTTTCAACCAGGCCATTTGTTCTATAAAATTAGACAACATCTCACAGTAAAGAACTATATTTCCTGTAGAACTTTGGACTACAAGTACATGAAATCATACAGTCGGCTAGTGCATAAAATGCAAATTTGAAGGGAATCAACAAATGCTCCAACGGCCGACTCGAAAATTGTGTGAATGAAAACTTACCGATTTCTTGACTCTACCTCGTAGTACAATCATTTGAAGTCCGTCCGAAAATTCTTCAATCATTTTTTTCAGTCACATCGTCGGAAATTCTTTCTCTTGCATCACTACAAACACGTCTGTTCGTCTGTCTTCGCCGTTCGTGTTCAGTGATTGCTCACGGCTGATCTTCTTCAACTGAACGATTTGCTCTCTCCTTCCTTGTTGAAGCATTGAACTTCATTCAAACAACCCACTGATGTAATTGTGATTCCCAAATATGCTGTACTTAGGGACAGTGCTTAAACCGAGTCGCTTTCCACGACGCTGACAAGAAACTTGCCGTTCTTCGACATAGATTTTCCCTCTCCAAACTGTTGAAGTGCTTTTTGATGAGGTCACGTTCTTTACCGATTCACGGTGAACCGTACTAGCCGGTGCCTTCACTTAAAGCCAAATTTTATCTCGAAGTTGGGCATTGGTGACTCCATTCTCACATTATTTTCTCTTTTTTGCCAGAGGATGACGTAAGCGTGGTTTATAACTTATAAACCACGGGTAAGTGTGGTTTATACTCTGGCAAACCACGGTTTTCGACCAATCAGCGTGCGGCTTGTATCGTGACTATGTTATAATACCTGAATAATGAATCATACTTAATATTACTATTCGCCTGAACATAATTACATCGACAAAAATTAATTGAACTATCATTAAGTTTAAGAACTCGCACGGAAGTCACATATTTCGCAGTTGGACATTCCGACCATGCAAATATAATAATCTTTGATACGAGATTAAGGAATGGAGGGCTCTATCAACTCTACAACTCCAGCTGCAACTCCATGTGGTCCGGATTTCTCTTTACCTACGTACAACCTAAGCTCACCAGAGAGGAACGGCTTGGCTTTCCTTGGCGTCTTAAACGCGTTGCTTGTTTGTCCGACTTTTGTCGCCAACTCCATCGTCCTCCTGGTCATCTGGAAGAAACCCATTGTGCGCTGCAACGCAGTCTACCTCCTCGACTTTCTCGCCGTCACTGACGTGTTGGTTGGTATCGTCGCTCAGCCTTTATTTGTCGCCTACACCGTTCAAGTTCTTCTCTACCGTACGCCCAGTTGTTTCGTCATGATGGCGTACGACTTCTCTTCTGTCCTGCTGTGCTTCTGGTCGGCCACGACGTCTCTCCTCGTAACTGTAGATCGTTGCGTCGCCGTCCTTTGTCCGTACAAGTACAGAACGCTTGTGACTGCCCCACGCCTCGTGTTCGGCGTCCTTTTCACTTGGTTGGCCTGGTCGCTGTACGTGTTCTCGCGATTTCTCGGTGTCAGTGGCCGAGTGTTCGCTTTGGTCCGAAGCAGCATGTTCCTTGTGTCAATCGTGGTGACCAGTGCGGTATACGTCAAGATGGTCCTTATTTCAAGAAAGAGTGGTAGACTTTTCGTGACCCAGGCAGATCCGAACGCGACCCAGCGCGCCGAGGTGAAGGAGAAGAAAGTTCTGAAGACTGCGCTGTTCGTGGTTGGAGCGTACCTTATTTGTTATCTGCCCCTCACAGCCCTCCTGCAGATGTTCTTCATTGTGAGGCCACCAAAGCAGACTCGTTTCATAACAGCCCATTGGTGCACGTCTCTAGTGTTCATCGACTCCCTGCTTAATCCCCTCATCTATTGGTGGAGAATTCCACGCATGCGCATGGTCCTGTTGGAGTTGATTAGAAGAACGCCGAAAGAGATCTCCCGCGATTCAGAGAAATGCCAGCGTGATTTCACCGAAATTTCTAAGGAAGGCTTGTAAAAACTGCCGAGTGAAGAAAATCACTCCAGGAGACTTTGCTAGTGAACACTCTGCTCATTAGAATGTATATACGTTGCAAGCCCTTTCATTTGAGCGGTTACATGCAGTTTCGTTTGACAGTTCAGGAGTTGGAACTGAGTTAAAACTGCTATTTAGAATATACTTATCGAGAGGTTTTCGTTTGAGTCGTCCTACCTAGTTTAAATCTTACTTCTGCACTTGACATGTATCAATGAGGGAATTTAATCATGCTTCCCGAGTCTTGTTTCAGAAGAACATTAGTCCTATACACTTCATAGAGAGACGCGATAGTTCGATCACCACAGGTTATATTCAAGTTTCTTTAATATAATGTAGTGGACACCGCAGAAATACGGTCTTGACGTCACTTCTGTTAGTCAGCGTTCGTGGCCGGCTCTGTAACTTCTTCTAACTCGTGTGCAAGCCTCGCGCATAATAAAATATAAAAATTGTGGTGTGTGGCGTTTCTGGACGTCTTGTTGTTCAAAAGAATAAAAGGGGCAAACGTTTGACTAGAGGAGGTTAAAAAAGGGTCACTATTCCGATGCTGGGCATATTACATGGCAGGGGATCGAAAGTCTGGGCGGAATCTCCCCGTACGAAATATCTACAACTGGTACACTTCCAGCTATTTCCCGGCACATTTTTTCAATTTATTTTATACCACGGAAGATGTCCAGTGAATCAAGCTATGAGACAAGCTCTATACTCTAAAGCTTGATTTGCATGACCGATCCACGTTATTTACAAAAGCAATTCTACGTCCAAAAACTGTCCATAATCCGGCTCAGCCCAGTTAGTAACTGATAATGGGGTGCTCCTACATGGAACAGTCTTGAGCGGCGTGCGTTCTATTCGACCGTCAGGGCCATTGATACAGTATTCCCATGAAACACATATAAAAACACCCAGTCAAAATGATACATTTATTTATTTATAACTTTGTACTTACACTTTTAGAGCCGTTTTCGGATGACTGTCGAAAACCAAAACCAAAGTAATCACAGAGACTGAGAGAAAACAGTTCAGCCAATTGGAAGCCAAAGTAATTTGCGTTTGGTCTTGCGTTTGGTTTTACTTTCCAATCAGCAGTGCGAGTACACGCCATCGCTTGCGTGAGAAGTGTTTGGTTTTGGTTTTGGTTTTGGTTTTGTCTCTGATTGGCTGAGCATGTTGACAAACTCGTGTGGACCAATCCGAAAGCGAAGCAAACGCAAAACCAAAGCAATCACACAATTACTTTCGACAGTCATCGGAAAACCGCTCTATAACGATTGGCTTTCTTTTGGTGTATAACTACCACTACACTGCTACTACTGCTGTTCGAGAGCACCCAACAAAGATATTTCTCAAAATACGTTAGTTTGCGCAAATGTATGGTTATTTGTCCAAAATATAGTTTATTTTCTGCTTTTTTTACGTCGCTGGCAAACACAGAGGTGTTCCACAATCCCAGGAATGCAATTCAGAATATCCGTTTCCCAGCAGAGCGGTCCAAGAAAATCTCCCAGCCAGCAACTTGATGGTGTACCACTTTGTCAGAAAATGTCAGCAATTCAAGCAAAAATGTAGCCTTGATTGCAGTCTCGCTTGTTCCCATGCCTCCAGCGAGACTGAAAACGGCTATCTCTCTCCCAGCAGTCCGATTTATTATCTTTTTTCCCAGCCAGCAAAAAAGCAGATAGATCTCATGCCAGCCAGGATAGGTTGCAGTGCGGAACACATATTTTGTGGAACAGCTCCGATGGGTGCTCCTCGCTGTTACTACCACTGCTACTTGTCTTCTACTAAATTATTACTACTAGACAACTACTACTGCTACTAACAGTTACTACTACCACTAGAGTGATTTCAATAAACCCGTGAAACAGATACTAGACTATTAGAGACTATTAGAGACTATTAGAGACACGTACATACTCCAAGTAGATGTCAGACTGTACGGCAATGGACTATGTTTATTTGCCACCTGAAATTCTTTTCAAAAACCCCTACACAAACTCACAGTAAACTAGACTCTTGCCCATCTAATGTTAGGAAACAATGTGGGCACTTGATTGGCGTGTTGAGCTGTGCGAGAGGAGCCTAGAATTGTCATTTTCCGCGAAATTTGCAAAACTAATGAGCCTGCATGCACTACTGGCATTTGGTCGGTGAAAGGACAAGAAATTGCCTTGAGATGACGTCGACTCGCATGTTTTTAGTGACGTTCCGTAGATATGCCTTCAACATATTTGTATCGACGCGGACATTAATACTTGCTAGCTGTCGGATCGCGGCCACTTCGGATATTCAATTTCCCAATATCATTTTGTTTCGAATCAAAGATATAGACAAATACCCTCTATTAGATACTAGTACACCCTCACTAATAAAAACTGTTTCACGGGTTTATTGAAATCACTCTACTACTGTGTTACTAGACTACTACCATTACTACTGAGTTACTACTACTATTACTTCTACTACCTACAAGTGTTGCTGTTGTTGTTGTTGTTACAGGTGCAGCTGCTATTGCTGCTCCGTTTGCTCTAATTGTTGCTTTTGGTACACTACAACTGTTTATTATATACTGAGACGTACTCACGAAAAAGCCATATCGTAAAATTTCGTACGCAAATGAGTTCTAGCCAATGAGAGGCCGCGAACGACGCTTTTCACACGTGAAAAAAATCGTTCGTCCAATCACAAGCTGCGAACGACGATTTTTCACTACTTTTAAAGGGTTTCCCGGTCCCATCATAAATGTCTCAGTATGTATATAATAAACAGAAAACATCATGGAAAGTGCTTTGTACAGTTTTTATTCACTCGTTGTTTCGTATCATAAAACTCACTCGCTCGCAAAGCCTCGCTCGTTCGTTTTATGATACTTCACAACTCGTGAATAAAAACCGTACGCGCGCACTTTCCATGAAGTAATCTCTATTGCCGTTGCTGCACTCTGCTGCTTCTACACTCACTACATTTACTTCTATAGTAATCATAACACTCACGCTGCTACCACTGCCAGTTCAACCTATACTTATGGGTCTATATCTACATGTACTTGCAATATTGTTACTTCACATACAGCGACACCAAGAAAATGTTTCCAAGGCAGTTATGTCATGGCCGATCAGTGCCATTGTCTGTTAATGTCTTTGTATTTGTCTTTATCTGTGTTGGGCGAGGCTTTGCAATCGGAAACCCATTCGGCTCTTCGATCAAGCTACAGGCACAGAGTTGCGAACACTTTGGACCTGAAGCGTGCTTATGTTCCTGTTAGTGGTTGGTTCGGTGCTTCGGATGTTAAGCAACTCCAACAATGCAACGCGCATGCTTGGAATTCTCCACCAATAGATGAGGGGATTGAGTAAGGAGTCGATGAACACCAGAGAGGTGCACCAGTGGGCTATTATAAAACGAATCTGCTTTGGTGGCCTCACAATGAAGAACATCTGCAGGACGGCTGTGAGGGGCAGATAACAAATAAGGTACGCTCCGACCACGAACAGTGCAGTCTTCAGGGCTTTTTTCTCCCGACCATCGGTACGCTGGACTTCCTGGACAGCAATGGCTTCTTCGTGTTTCCTAGAAATTAAGATCATTTTCACGTACGCCACACTGGTCACCACGATTGACACAAGGAACATGCTGCTTCGGACCAAAGGGAACATTCGGCCACTGGCACCGATAAATCGCGAGAACACGTACAGCGACCAGGCCAACCAAGTGAAAAGGACGCCGAACATGAGGCGGGAGGCGGTCACGAGCGTTGTGTACTTGTACGGACAAAGGACGGCGACACAACGATCTACAGTTACGAGGAGAGACGTCGTGGCCGACCAGAAGCACAGCAGGGCAGAAGAGAAGTCGTACGCCATCATGACGAAACAACTGGGCGTACGGTAGAGAAGAACTTGAACGGTGTAGGCGACAAATAAAGGCTGAGCGACGATACCAACCAACACGTCAGTGACGGCGAGAAAGCCGAGGAGGTAGACTGCGTTGCAGCGCACAATGGGTTTCTTCCAGATGACCAGGAGGACGATGGAGTTGGCGACAAAAGTCGGACAAACAAGCAACGCGTTTAAGACGCCAAGGAAAGCCAAGCCGCTTTTCTGTGCTGAATCGAGCACATACGTGGGCAATTTTGATAACTCTAAACACATGATTGTTGCCGGTTGAACAGATGCGTTCATTCTGAAAATCGCGACAAGGAGAGAATTCAAACCAGCGCAGTGTTGTGTCTCTACTAGTCTGAACTGCCCGTGTCAGCTTATATTATTTCACATCGGAAACTTATAAAAAGTCCACAATGATTAAAGTGAAGAACTCTTCTGTCATACGGTATTTCCTTTTCTTTTATCATTTAAATGTTCATTCCAAGTACCGCACAGATAACAAAGGAAAAGTAAAGAGAATGATGATAACCGTTTTTTTTTTCGGGCCACGAAAACACATGAATTTGGTAAACAGCGACTCCGACCACAAGTACTTACAAACAGGTTGCGAATGTCCGGGTTCCAATCTCGTTGAAAGTAGAGACTTAGAGTATTGTAACTGTACTGACTGTGGCTTAAACATATATATATATTGTTTTTCTTTTTTTTTTTGTCACAATATTGAAGCCAAGCTATTAACTGGCTTTGAATAATTTTTACAGGCTATTGTTTACGTTGTAAGTAATCATAATGGCCTGGCAAAACGAGGACACATTGCAGGTGACGGCAACATTGTGTCCTTCGATGTTTCCAGGGTAGCAAAACGTGCGGCAACATTGTTACGTTCCGCGTGGATACAACAAATGTTTCTGAAGTTTTTCAGAAACATTTTTTGTGTCAGCAACAAATGTTTCGCGCGCGTGGCAAAACGGGGCAACATTTGGGAAACATGCGCGCGCTAGCAATGTTGCCGCCAAAATGTGTCCTCGTTTTGCCAGTCCTTAAGAACAGTAGAAAGCGTCTAGATTGAATAGTTCGAAAATGAAGACAACAAGGCGAAAAAAGATACGATATACATTCACTAAAGGAAGCGAGACAAATCAGTCCACTAGTCGTGTTCGTGGCAACAACTATTTTGCGATTTTAAATTATTTTTCGATGTTGGGAGAATGATGATGTAATCCCTCGAGGGTTTTCCAAATAGATCCTGAGACTGTACCAAGAACATGAATTTACCTATGGTGCAGCAAATGCTGTGTGAGACCCGTTTTTACTGCCAGATTTACTCGAAAATTAAAACTAACCTTCCTGTGTGATAGAACGGCACTATTTGCATAATTACTACATGGTTTATTTTATTACTCACAAAATGATCTAATGGTGAACTTCACGCTCAAAATTCTTTCGAAATTACTTCCGTTCAAACTCATTCAAAATTGGTGCGAATGGAATCAAGTCAACAGTACTTCAGCGGATCCGAGCAGTCAAAATCTATAAATGACAGCACAGTAACCTCAATATCCGAGTCCTTGGCCCACGCAATATATTCTTGAGAAAACGACTAGCTATGACAGCTGCAAGTCACATCCTTTGAATGCAGCAACATCGCTCTTATGATGGACTAAATTGTGTGACGCGGGTGCCAACTATCGAGCTCTAACAGCTAGCCTTTATTCCAAAGTAAAGTGTATCTAATGGATTCACGAAATAACCATTCGCTATTCTTCTTTGTCTAAACGGGAAAAGCACCCCGGCTTTGCTCAATGAAACAACCTCCAACACCTTTTCCCGAAAATTTTCCCTAGTGCGAAGGGGTTGAGACAAATTCGACGACATTTACCACAAAAGCAAATTAGCATGGGATTTCGAAACATGGTCACGCGTTGTACGTTTATTTTACAGACGTAATCCGGGCATCTTTACTAAAAAGAAAACCGACTTTGCATGTAGGACTTGATTTATTAGTCAAGTCGTTCTTTTTTCGTGTCGCCAGTAGAGCGGCTATTTTGCTATAATTGAAATAAAAATTTAAATGATAAAGGACAGAAAATGTCACTATGCCTGTCCAAGTAATAAATCAATATCCATAACCTAGAATTGCAACTGCTGTTTCGTTCAGCGACCATCGAAGCTCTAGGCCGGCAAGTTATATCGGCCCATTTTTTTTTTTCTCTCAGAAAAACATCAATCGAATAACCCTCACACGTTAAGATATATGTTGTGAAAATAAAACATGGAAATGTAAAAACCATGAACTTCCAGTCTCAAACTGCTGTTATAATTAAAGTATCTTTGAAGCTCATTCATTTAAATGGTCACACCTTCAAATTCGCCACTGGAGAGTAGAAAAAGAAGTTTGTCCAGTGTTTGCATAGTAGAGTGAAATGTAAGAAAGGTGAAGCGTAAAGGGTAAAAAATGGTGAAGCGTTGGGAAACCTTTAATTGTTTTGTACTTGTGATCCGAACCCATCCGTTGCTACGCAATGACGCCTAAAATGCTGTTCGCATGTCGCACATTTGAACTACCGGTAATCACTCGTGTTGATACGTACAGCCAACTTTGTGCTAAAGACGACAAGAAATAGTTTATCTTAGAAGACCGGCCGTCGAAGCTCGATCGTTTCTCTTGGATAACAAACCGCATGGTTTGTTATCCAAGAAAACAACGTAAAAGCCCAACCTCGTTCCCAGGCTCTTTCATCCTCCGGGGCCGGGCCTAAACCTTCGCGCGCGCCCGCGATGCAATTATTCTGCGGTATCCTTCATGTAAGTCAATATATAGGGTTTTACATAATAAAGCAACTCCTCTGCGCCCTGTGACAAGTTTTGCATGTACTGGAGGAAATTTTTTTCGGAGTTGTTTTCAAAACCTTCACGCTGACATGTCGAACAGCTCCTGATACATCTCGACAAAATTTAGCTCCAATGCAAAATATTACATCAATCAGTATCCCTATTTCTATTCCGGAATAGACCCAATCGAACGCGCCCCAAGAATAATCAACTTCAAGTTCTCACCAGAAATATAAACAGTACTAGAAGAATTTGACTTTTGATACCTTGCTCAAATGAAAGCTGATTCGACTATCATTTCTCACTACATTACTCAAAACTTTTCTCAAGGTGATTCCCTAGTTTTGCATTGCGCATCTTTAGTGCGCATAACACTTTTGAGATGGTGGACATTGAGAACCACCGAAATTTCAAGATCAAAAGTTCTTTATACTCTTTACGCAAAAAAGTTATATTTTTCGTCATTCAATGTGGGAGCAGTCACCTTGAAAGTTGAAACTCGTCCCAGTCCCCTCTTGGAAAGAGATATTTTGAAGTGAAAATTTGCCTTTTCCCAAACAATTGCGCAAAAACGAGCATGGAGACCCCCCTTTTTTATTTCATGTATTTTAAGTAAATACGATTCTCAATAATATATCCCAATTTAAAGAACTTTCCATTTCACAATTTTGAAATATTTGTATTTGAATATTATTACACTGTGTTTATATAGCAAAGTAGTTGCATACTAAAGTCCTGTAGCATGAAAACGATCATGGTGACCTCTAATTTTTATTTTATTTTTTTAATGTACTAGAAGTAGTTAGTGTTTGTGCAAAGTTTTTAAAAAATTTCATTCCGATTTCTATTTCGATGGAATCTTCTTAAATGGTATTAAGCTCCTGCATTTTGACCTTGGGAGTGAAAGAGTTAAGAGATAGTCTTCGCTAGCTCATAAATAAAAGTTCCCCAATTTCAAGTCTACACGTGACAAAAAGTTGACTGTAGATATACCAGGACCTGCCTGGTGATTCAAATCCGTTAAGACAAAGTGTGATGCTGTCGTGCAAAGGGATATAATTATCTTTTATTGTTTAAAACCTGGAGTAAATTTCCGTTACATTGAATTTCATCCCCACAATGAAGGCAGTGAGAATTCAACTTCTCGAAAATAAAATTCATATCTTCACGCCGCCGTGTAATATCCTCTATATATCTTGCATACACTACACTGTGCGCCGATATTCGCACGTTACTAACCAACTATATATTGTACGTTTATATTTGACGTCTTTATTTGCCGTCCAATTCCAAGTTTTCATTTTTATGAGCAGAGAGATGTGATAATGCAAATTGGGCATGTTGATTCCATAAAAAAATACTGAGGTTCTGAAAGAGTTCCTCCAAATTCTACAACGGGCGAAACATCAAGTGTCATAGGTTTTCAGATTTAAACCAGTACGTCCTCTGAAAGAGTTTCACATGGCCGTGTTACCTGCATTCTGCGATGGGTCAAACATCAAGTGTCGTTAACGTAGGACTTGCATGTCTTCTGAAAGAACCATCCATGTATTCTGTTGATTCTGTGACAGGCCAAACATAAAGTGTGCAGTCATCAAGTTAGGACTTGTACGTCTTATGAAACAGTTCCTCGAGGTAATCTCCCGCTCTCACTGGTGGGTATTTGCCGGAGCCATCCAAAGGAACAATTTCCACATTTCGATCAGGATTCACGAACATCGCGATGGACCGACGAGGAATTTGGCGTTTGCCTTCACTTTCTGGTATCATAACGCGATGAACCTGTGAGAGAAAGAGGCCAGTACAAGTCACTCCTGAAATTCTAACACAATTAAAATCTCCCAACCATCCAAGAAGAAAGTGAATGAGTGATGTGGTGAGAATCTACAGTTTGATCAGACTGATTTCAGATAAGCCAAGCTGCATATATCAACAACCAAGTTCTCCTTAAGGTATGACGTATTTCTCCTGAGAACTGAAACAGAAAGGCGAATTTGATGAATATGACTAAAAAAAAAAAAAAACTTCCAACTCCTGAACTGTCACATAGAACCTAAAGGTGTGACCACTCAAATGAAAGCTCTTGAGTACATTCTGATAACATAGCAGTATTCTCTTCCATCTCCTGAATTGTCAAATGAAACCCAAAAGTGTGACCACTCAAATGAAAGCTCTCAATGAGTACATTCTAATAGCACTTTTCACTTTCAACTCCTGAACTGTCAAATGAAACCTAAAAGTGTGACCACTCAAATGAAAGCTCTCGGTGAGTACATTCTCACAGCAGTATTCAGAATGCTGTTCAGTGGAGTTCATGTTTTTAGAACCATAGGTTTGTTCACATATATACATACCGTGGAGATGAGTCTGTCTGAGGTCCATCTCTGCATCAAGTCAGCAATGTTCACCAAGATTGTTCCCTTGATGGGCGGGGCTGGTACAAACGTTCCATCCACAGTGGCTATCTGAAAGATACATAGTAAGGGAGAAAAACATTATACCAATATTAATCAAGTACAAACCACAATACCCACCATTTATTACACGACTTCACATTTTCGAGTGCAAATACGGGCCAAAACGAGTGCAAAGATGGGAGCGTATTGCACTCGTCAGGAACCAGATCAACTGGTTTATTAGCTTACGTGATCAGTTTTTGCAAGCAAAGTTCACGAACGCGTCATTTTTTGTTCCATTTTGCGTGCGGCGAGAATGTTTGCCCTGCTTCGTTTGTCGTGTAATAAACAATTTATTACACGAAAAGTCGTGCAATACGGCTGTATTTTTACTCGTCAGTTTTATTTTTTCTCGCCTGAAGCAGGCTCAAAAAAATAAAACCGACTCGTAAAAATACTCCGCCGTATTGCACTCCTTCCCGTGTAATAACCTCTTTGTACTATAACTGCAATAGAGGGCTTGCACTAGCCATGTTGGATGGCAGGAACAATATAATTATTCAATTCAACTGGGAAAGAAATGGAAAAATATTTCATTGTTCCTGTCATCCAGCATGGCCACCATGCAAACCCTCTAATAACACATACCCCAACATCTTAAACACATGCCAACCATATAAAACACCAACAGCATACATGTACCGTACATGTGCCGACCACTCACACACCAAACATACCATAGTGTATTACCAACTATGTACCAACAATAATACCATTATAATACGTCTGGTGTCCATGGAAACTATGATCTACAGGTTATCCTCACCTCTAAGCCACCGGCATCATCTTGTATCAGCAGTGTTATAGCTCCATAGTCTGTGTGCGCAGCACAGCGCAGCTGGCCAGGCTTGACTTGGTCCACATCAGGGATAACAGGATAAAAATTGAACCGCAGATGTGTTCCACCTTCAGCAGACCCCATGTGCTGGTTGAATTTTTCAAATGTGTTGGATTCCTGGGACAACAAGATAAACATAGGGTGGTTTCCATAGCAAAATCATAACTGAAGCATCACACATATGTCCATATACTGCATGGAAGTATAGATTTATGTAGTAATAATAATATATGATTGTAAGCTTGCTTTGGTTTTTGTACTTGTTACCAATTAGGGACTGACAGTAGGAAGAAACTTACGAGTTCAAGCCCCATTGCCATAACGGATAGTACACGCAGAGCCAATGCAGACATTTGCTGGTAAAAAGATTTTACAGTTTCTTTTAGCTTCGGAACCTCACTAGGCCAGTATTCCTGTAGAGAGTAAAAATACCAGCACATTATAAAGCTGCTACAGTAGCTACACATTTGAAGGGCTGAGCACAAAATAGGCCCAAGTGACTACATGAATTTAGGCTGTTTTAGCTGTGTAGTGGATGGACGGCTTCTAACTTTCAACATACTGTACAACTTAATTTTAATGCTGCTTGCTATAGTGCTTAACGGATATGTGCTGGTATACAGCAATGTACACATTGTAAAATTACGGTATCACAAAAAAAAAGTGCTGGACCAAATACTTACAAAATCCTCTTCTCCGATACTCCATAAGTCAAAAGACTCTTTCAAATCACCAGGCTTGCTGGGATCAGTGCTGAAAACCAAAATCATAGATGCTATGTATGGTCAAACCGAGATTGGCTCAAATTTCTCTCAGCTCTTCAGCTGCCTGGCATCATCAATCAGTTCTACAGAATTGTAACATGTAACCAGCAAAAAATAATCAAGATTTTCACTCAAAAAATGTTGCTCAGTCTGAGAAAGGTTAGGATTAGTTTGGTTGTTCAGGGAACAATAAGGAACACTACAGACTTGAAAAGGCATAATGCACACTAAAACCACCAAACATATTTCTGTAATATGAGCTAGCTGACCTTTCTTTTCCCACCATGTCCCAGCCATTTGGAACTGTCACATTCTTTTTGGAGTATTGAGCTTTTAGTTTCTCATCCAAGGCAAAGAACTGATCCATGATCTCCAGAACTCCATCAATCTAATAGGACACAAACACGATGATAAGCAGATGGTGTTCAATGCAATCAGTGGTTGAATCAAAGTGTGTCAAATCTGCTCAAGATGTTGTTGCAGGCAATTGGACGACCGCAAGGGGCAACTTTGAAGTAATTTGGTATTCTATAGTACTGTGATAATCATTGTTTACTAACATTTCTTTTGTGATTGTAATTTTGTCAATCGTGAAACAAAAGAACTCTTTGTAGCTACTAGATCTCTGGTTGGCACATTAATAACAAAAGGTGAAGTCAGCAAGATTTATTGCTATATAGTAGTCTGGATACACTTGACAACAAAAATACTTCACTTTGCCAAGCTTTTGTAGTATTGCTAATGTCACAGCTCCAGTACTAATTTCTATGCTGTGTCTAGTATGTACAAGCAGGATCATAATATTAGACACAACAACCCTGCAGTAGGTTTTATGGGTGACTTCTGGATGCATGACCTTTTAAAGCCTCACTTATCTCCCCTATTGAACAAGAGTTTTGGCAGGACTGACAACATTTGCCTCACTTAATCTCCCCAGCACTATGAGGTGCTGGATTGGACAAGAGTATTGGCAAGTGTAAATTAAGCTTGAAACAATCCTAAAAGCTTGGGGGAAGTTGCTGTGCAGACTTAACTGCACCATAGGAAGTGACCCCCAGATTTATTGAAGTTAAAAGCCACTCCAAAGGGAGGGAAGGTGGGAAATTGTTTTGAGACAGACTAACACTGAGAAAAAGGCTCCTTAGAATGTACAAGTACAATAGTTAACACTGCTTTTATATCCAGATGGATGTCTGTAAACTTGGTCAACTGGAAATCTTGTCACTCAGGGACTAGACATTACATAGTTAGATTTCCAGACTTGAATAGGGCATGCATGCAATAACAGCCCTTGGTTGACCTTGGGTGTCATGTTCCATTATTACTGCATGCTGTATTATAAAGCTCTAATGAAGAGGCCTAATGAAGCATACATTTTTTGAGCATCATTGTACAGTACAGCATACAATAAATGATATATACTGTATGACTTGTAAAAATATAATGAATGCAGTCTTTTTCTCTGTGGCATGAAGTTTAATTGTATTACACAATATTGTTGAGAATTATTTATTTTACTATGCATTATTGTTGGAAGCCCCATTTGTAAGAGTTTCTAGGATAAAACATTCAAACCTGTGAACAAAATAAGCTATACAGTAATATTTACAAAATAGTGATTGCTTTCAAGAAATTTAAAATATGTGAATTCAATTTTAACAGAAACTGCGGCAGGATTAATTCATGACAATCCTGTAATCATAACAGAACACAACAGTGCAAATTATAATGCACATGACATTCCAGTTTCTGAAATTCGACGAAGACCACAAACCTGATCTTGAAGAATTCCGTGATTCTTGAGGTACACAAAGCCTATTTTGCTGAAGGCGTCATAAATCTGTTTGGCCAAAGACTGAATTTCTTCTCCGCGAGCACAAGAATCAGTTGTTTCATAATGTTCGACACTCAAACAGCTGAGGTCCACAACTGGTATGTAGGATGCAGCATTTTTGTCCTGATCAGGCATTTCGCCACCCCTTTGACAAACGACCCAGCTAAAGGTTTTGACCCACCGATTTACCGAAGGATACAATTTCAGCCGACATAATCGCCGACATGCGTGTTGTACAACAGGCGTCGGAGCCTGGTGGTCAGTCAACAATATCAATGTAGCGTACCCAAGGGGGAGGGGTGGGGGTTTACGCTCTGAAAAACCATTACAGACCTGTTACCTAAATTTCACCCTATTTCGGCCCGGGACTAGGCGTTAATAACGAAACGTTGGGCTTAACTGAGCAAGCAAATTATTTTTTTGAAATTAGAGAAAAGAAACACAGCGGCCTCCAGAGTTAATAAGTCCTCAGTCGAAGCTCTGACACTCTCGTAATGTGCGAGTCAATTCCAACTGCGATCATGATTTTCAAAAAAGTCAAATGCCCGGGGGTTTGCCCGGGGGGGGGGGGGGGGGGGGACAATCTCATTAGAACGGTTTTTTGTTGCAATGTAATCGACTTCACACCACTGTATTGTTTTGTTCTAAATCAATATATATATACCAATAGATATAAATGTCCACTGTACCACCTAATCCGAAGGTCAAAATCAAAGTTGAAAATGGATCATCAGTGAAGATCAGTGAAAAGCTTTTTTCCAACCTCGTCAATAACTCGACTTGTCTTTTTACTAACCTGTTGTTGCATGATTCCGTGGTTCTTCAGGTAGGCAAAGCCAGTAGTGCTGAAGGCACTGTATAGTTGTTTCACTAGAGTTCGAACTTCTTCATCGACCGAACTGGACGACCCCAGGTATTCACCAAAGCTCATGGCACTGAAATCCACCAATGGGATCACCGACGTGGACGAATTGAAATACGAACACTCTTCTAGCTGCATTGAGGTTTCACCAAGAAGTTTCTCAGCACGAGAAAATGAAAGAAGAGAAAAAAGGAGAAGCAAAGTTCTGTGCCACTGATTTATCATTTTTTCGCTCTCTGCTGTCCGACGCGAGTTCAGCCTTTACCCGTTGAGCAGGGGCCGCTGTTATCGAGTGTGTGTTGTTTACCGCGAGGTGAACTGAAGTGGTGTATACGTGTTTTGTCGAACAGGGAGATGAAAACAGCTTTTTATATCTTATTGTTACGAAACGGCACACTATCGTGCATCAAGTTAGTATCATGCGCGTAAACGGATGTTTTCCGGCGCATTGGCGCGGATCATTAAATGCATTATTTGTTGACCAACTCCCACGGACGGAAACAATTACCAGTGTTCAGTAGCGCGAAGGCACGTACACTACTACCCTCCTACTTACAGAGGCGGAGTCCTTATTTCAATTCCATCACAGACAATGAACGAGGGTCTTTCATGTGCTGCATCGCACGCACTGCATCCCGGGATCGCATTGCGCTCTTAATTGAGCATAAATGCTTTGTGCGCCGTGTTTTATCTTTACATCCAGGAGCTCGCCTTTTTCAAAGCGCCAAACCTTCCATCCACTGCACAGTTAAAACAGTGACTTCAAAACGGAGGCTTTCAAAAACGAATTTGTGTAAACGTGTTCTAAGTGCACTTCCCGCTGGGACAAACAAAACGAGATTATTCTGAGATTCAATCCTTTCGTAAAATGATTAACATTAATTTAATCGTGTTCGACAAAAGTTGAATTATACAAAACATCACGTAAATTCTTCACGAGTATTCGAGTCAAACTTGAACTACGTAACTCTGCGAGTGGGTTTCGTTTCGATTCCCTAACCTAGTCAGTGTGTTCAATACTTGACTTGTATTCTTATTCTGGAGTAGTCCTATAATGCATCTTTTTCTCAGCAACTTGTCGCGCATTGAAAAATTGCACAGGGTACCACAGCAACTTGCCTCGTAATGTTTCATTTGTTGCGTGCAACGTTAAGGTGGTGTTACACGAGACGATTTTTAACGACGATTTTTAGCGACGATTTTTAATGCATGTTACACAAGACAACTTTTAGCGCAACATTGTTGCGGCAACGGCATGTTACACGAGACAATTTTTCGCGCAACATCCAGCTAGCGCCCAGGCTCCTTCTCCAAAAACATGACAGCCTTTACCAAAAGCAGAACTTTGTGCGAATGTTGTAATTAATTGATAGCTTTGAAGATTACCAGACGCGAACACGAAAAAGAATTGTTTGGACGAGGAAATGGATGAAGAGGAGAGAAGAAAAGGGGGTTTACCACCAGTTTTCCAGAGAATTAAACGTAAAAGATGAACTTTCGCTCGATATTTCCTGATGGCAAAAAACAAGTTCGCGGAGCTGGTCGGCCGAGCCGCCACATAAATACAGAGGTTTAACACAATAATGAGGGCGTCAATAAGTCCTGTGACGTCAATATTGCGCGAAAAATCGTCCGGCGCGCCATGTTACACTATGACGATTTTTCGCGCAACATTGTTGCGCCAAAAATCGTCGTTAAAAATCGTCTCGTGTAACATCACCTTTACACGAAGTAGAAATCAGTTCTACTGTAAGTTGCAACGATTACTGCAACTTTCAAGCGCGCGCCGTTGCACAGTTTAACACCACTCTAGCAACATGTTAAGTGTTCAATCCGCGGTGTTGACTCTCGAATTTAGCGCCAACTCTCCGGCTCGCCAACACGAGTTCACCCCAACCTTCCTGGGCATAAACCGAGATCGCGTTGCCATAGTGTAAACTAACCAGTCTCAATTCTGCACCTTCAACAATACATTTAACCATTGCGAAACAAGCTGCCGAGAAAACTGCACAATGTAACAGCGCCTTTAAAGTGCACATAAGCCCAAAAATAATATCTTCACAATCAATTCTACATAAGTAAATAGTTGACTATTAGATTATTTCTGTGTTTCAACATTGCGCCTATAAGTAAAAGAGGTTTATATTTCGAATATGGTAATGACGTGACGTCAAAGGAGTAATTCAATGTTATTTCTTTCACTTCGTGATTGGAACTGTTTCCAGATTCATACAAAGTATTTGGTAAAATCATTTACACAGAATTCAAATATAAAATGGACGTTGATAAAATGTCAATTATCTCTACCAACAAATTTTGTATAATAAATTGTTCCTTCTTTGACGTCACGTCATTACCATATTCAAAATAGAAACCTTTACAACTCAAAGGCGCAGCGTTAAAACGCAGACTTATTCTAATAGTCAACATATTTCCGTCATGTAGATTCGATTGTAAAGAATGATATCATTTTAGGGCTTATGTGCACTTTAATCATAATCTCTTCTCTGCACAGATCACGTGATGTGTGACGATATCAGTCTCCGCCCGGTATAAATGACGGTTCAGGGGTATGCTTCTCGTAGAAGTTGTTTAATGTAGTCACCAGTCCGCACTGGCGGATATTTGTTAGAGCCATCAAAGCACACGACCTCGACGTCTTCATCCGGGTCTGCGAAAAGTGCGATTGATCGACGTGGGATTTCGCGTCCAGTCTCTTCATCTGGGAGCATGACGCGGTGAACCTGTGACGTAGTACAAAGTTTTGAGATCTGAGGCGAACGTCACAAAGACGATGGCAATCAGCCACTTTCCTAGTCATACACAGTTCGCGAGTCTGAGATATTTTTGGAAGGCGGAAGTGAGAACTCGTTCTTTGGTCAGTATTGCAGTTATGTAGAAACAAAACATAGCTCAGCAGAAAAAAGTATTTGACAGACACTCGTACTGTGAAACAAAACAGTTTTCACTTCCAAGCCCTGAACTGCCTAAGAAAACCCAAAGGTGTGATCACTCAAATGAAAGCTCGTTGCACGATGATGCCCTGAAATGTTGTGGGCTTAAGTCGAATTCCTTGTGTAAGCCCGCGAGAGCAACAGGGAGTTTAAAGTTCCTTAGTGACTAACGTAGTGTGTGACCACGGTTCAAATGAAAACTCTCAATGCGCATATTCTAATAGCATTGTTCACTTCTGAGGAAAGTGAAACCTAAAAGTGTGACCCCTCAAATGAATACTCTCCAGAAGTACATCCTAATGACAGTGTTCACAGTTGTTGTCAAACAAAGGCATGTTTTAGAACACTACATTATGCTCACATGTACACGTACCGTGGAGACGAGTCTGTCTGAAGTCCATCTCTGCATTAAGTCAGCAATGTTCACCAGGATTGTTCCCTCGATTGGTGGGGCCGGCACAAATTTTCCGTCCACATTGGTCACCTAACATGACACAATCAAATGAGGTATCCTGTTGTTGACATTCAAAGGCTTTTGCACCCCACACCCTGAATTCTTTTGTGACGTTTCTACCCAAAAATATAGGATCTAAATTTTCTACCATTTTGACACACGCCCCTGCCATCTTAAACGTATCATGTGACAACTGACGGCAACTGCTGGCTGATGCGCAACTGCTGGCTTTAGTATTTGGTTCGGGAGCCAATCAAAAACGAGCGTGTAAAACTAAAAATAGAGTCACCTCCAGGCCTCCAGCGCCGTCTTGTATCAGCAAAGTAATGCCTCCGTAATCCGTGTGGGGTCCACAACGGTATTGTCCCCGCTTACTCTCTGCCACGTCCGTGACTTTGGGGTAGTAGTTAAAACGCATTTGGAAATTTCCCTTGGAGGTTCCCACGTGCTTGTTGAAATTGTCAAAAGTGTTCGCCTCCTGGAAGCAGAGTTTACTAATCAGCAGTGCGAGAAAGCTCTATTGCTTCTTGCTTGCTTGCCTGAGAAGTTCGTTATTCGGGAAATCGCAAAACTTGTTTTAACTAGTCCGAAAGGGTAGCAAATACAAGATTTGGCCAAAGCAACCAACACGACTACTTTCAACTTCTGCTTTGTCAGGTTTTTAACACTTCTCTAGTAGAGCGAAATATCATATGAGGCCGAGATCAACTTACCAGTCCCAATCCAATAGCCATAACAGACATGACGCGCATGGCAAGTGAGGATAGTTGCCGATAGAACGATATCACATTGGGCTTGAACTTAGGGATTTCAGTTGGCCAGACAGCCTGAGTAACAGACGGTGTTGAGTTAGATCCACGAGAATTTAAAGATGTCCAACACCGGTTAGGCCGCTTATCGCACGAATCTGTTGTATTAGCGTGTATCGAATTGATGACAAACAAACTTACAAAGTCGTCGTCTTCTACACTCCAAAAGTCAAACGACTCCTTCAGGTCACCAGGCTCATCTGGAGCTGAGCTGCAATAAATTAATTCACACATATCATTATTATTATTATTATTATTATTATTATTATTATTATTATTATTATTATTATTATTATTATTATTATTATTATTATTGTTGTTATTAAGCCCACCTGTTTAGGCTCACATCAAATTACACCAAACTTGTAATGAAAATGAAATCAGTGCAAACGCGAAGTTAGATCGTAGCTGAAGCGAGTCGGTTTAAATACTGACCCTTCAACGAAGTCCAGACTGGGATTGTGATTCCCGGTGGACCTGTGAAAGTGAAGCATTTATCAGTATTAGTATGATTAGGTTGTAATCCATTGCGATGAACACTAGCCCTGTGAGGACTGGTTTTTAAGCAGCGTCAAAGTAAGATCAACTCCACATAAATATATCAACCCGGAAAGGTGATGTAGACAGTGACAAGTCTTTCCGCTCCAAAGGCCTCAAAATACAGATTATCTCAACCTTTTAAGAAAAACGTGTATGTGAGTGATAGAGTAAGAAATGATAGCTAAATCAACTTTCATGAGCAAGGTATCAAAAGCCAAGTTCTCCAGACCATACTGTATAATTATCAATACGTACATTCTTTAACGGCCGGCTGAACTGTCCATTGTGAGCACTGAAATAAAATCTCTCAACGAGTACATTGGAATGCTGTTCATATTGTCAAAATAAGCATTTTGAAACGTCTTTTCAATTGACTTGGACCGTGAAACATGGCGGTGAAAGGATGTACAATGAAGTCTCGAGCCATAAAAGGAGTTAAGAGGGTGGACTACTTGATTGCAGCATTCTGACCTTTCCCTCCCTATTGCATCGTAACCGTTTGGGACCAAAATGTTCTTCTTGATGTACTTTATCTTTGTCTTTTCGCTGAGAGCAAAGAAACTGTCCATAAGACTGAAGGCAGAGTTAATCTGGAAAACAAACAGAACAACCCAACAGATTTAAAATCGTGATTCATAACACAATAGTTCCGGTTCCGAACAGAAACCGATCACTGGATCCGATGGTGCACCCAGATCCAAACTGACCTACACAAAAAGTGATACTAACAATTGACAAGTTCGAAACTTACCTGTTCCTGTGAGACACCGTGGTTTCTGATGTAGACAAACCCAACGGTGCTGAAAGCTTCGTAAATCTGCTTGGCCAGAGATTGAACTTCGTCGCTGCTCGCATTTGGAGCAATTTCTCGGTCGAGACTCATGGCGCTAAAGTCGACCAAGGGAATGTAGCTGTTACAAATGTCAAGCGACATTTCGTGCAGTTCTATTTTTTTGGCGCGCGCGTTATAACACTGCTGTAGTCAGTTGCAAAATGTTTGCACAAGACTTGTATAAATCTGCATATTAATTGGCCACTAATGTATTTCAACACTCTGAAGTGTCTTTGGATCTCTATTGTATTCATTGTGTCCTGGTTTGGTGTGGCTTGACTAAGTATAAATACCCATGGGAAATAATCTAACACAAATAGTTTTGAGGGTCCTTGAAAGGAGAAGCAAGAACAATCAATTTTATATGTATTCCGGCCATATGATCTCAGCACTTGTTGGAAAGATCTTCAGCTGATCGTGGAGATCATATGGAAATAAAGTACGCAGCGGTTCTAGCGATCGTGATTGGCCTACAATTCCTTCACTTCTATCTCTGCGATCAATTTGTTTTAAAACAAGAAAATTAAACAAAACAATAGGAACAACAAGGGACTCATCAATTTGACCGTAGTGTCAGAAATACAATTGTAAAATACACACCTTAAGTAACGTTACTTTGACTCTCCGTCACTTATATAGAGTTGTCATTCTTCCACACTTCACCCATAAGTTCAAATAATTCCACAGTCATGCGAGTCTTCTGTGATGAGGTCGTTTTGGTGCATCCCTTCTAGTGAGTACCACGATCTTTGTAAATACTCGAAGGGATGCATCAAATTGACCGTCGTGTCACTTAGCCTTCAACTACAGCGGAATCAAGGGCATAAAATTGAAATATACTCCTTAATTATCGATAATTTGACTCTCCGTCACTCTTACAGTTGTTATTCTTCCGGAATTTTTCTTGCAGGTTCAAATAATTCTACAGTCATGCGAACCCTGTGATGAGATCTCAGAAATCCTCCCCAGTCACCAAACGACACTAGCTTATTACCTTTGTGATTTGACTAACTCACGCTTCTTCGATGTACTATGCTCCACTCAAAGGCAATAAAATCGGTTCTATTTAGATTTTCAGCCAACAGCAATAACATAATGTTAAAGCTAAAGAACCGAGGACGAAGGTGGTAGTTCATGTACTAAGTTAACAGCGAGTCAAACATCGGATTGATGCAAGGTTCCTAAAAGGACACAAACTACTGCCGTATACACTGTATTTCCTCGAATAAGCGCTCATGTTCAAATATACGCCCATGTTCAAATAAGCGCCCCCCTCCCCTACGTTTAGCAATACTGTAGGTAACGCTAACGGTGTGATGATCATGAATTCTGCGTTTTCCTTCTTGTTGTCTGTTTTTTCTTATTGATTAACAGTTCAGTAAAGAAAAATATACGTCGCTGTTATGCAAACTTGTATCTTTTAATAAGCGCCCATGCTCGACTAAGCGCTCCCTCTTGATGAGCAAAATTTTAATTAAGTGCCCAGGGCGCTTGTTCGATGAAATACGGTATACACATATGGTTTAAATGTCTTACCTTTCTCTACAGTTCGTGTGGTTTGTTTGTATTTTTTCTATAAACCTGTTATCGGTAAAATGTGACAACATAAAAACACCTGATAGAGCACGACTACTATGACTAAACGTCAAAATTAGCCTAATGGAACTGTGGTCAATCATTAACTAGTTTAATGGTTAACTGATTGCTACTGTGTGTACCTGTTAGCCTCCGATCAGATTTCAAAGTTAGCCAATTGAAAATTGCAGTAAATAATTAACTGCTCTTGTTCAACGTAGAAACCAATTAAAACTAGTTCTCGCTGAAGTTCAATTCAGTTTCTATTGGTCTTGGGTTCTGTAACATCTCTGTGCTAATTATCTTGTGAGGTTAAGATTTCAAAGGTGAGAAACGTTTATTTATTACATGATATTTCTGGGAAAATAGTTTAAGCAGCAATTCTGTTTTCTTTTCTTTTCTTTTTAGTTTTTGACTGAATCATGCAGTCTTGTCAACCATTTTTACTGTGATAATGAAACAAAATTTTGCCTTATGTTTGCTTATGACGTGAATGTGTTTATTTTTGCATTTGGAAGTTATTTGCTTTGCTTGTCATTGCCTCTCAAATCACACTTCAGATAGTCGTTACACTGAAGTGGTATCAATCGTAACATAAAGCTAGCAGATTTAAAGGCAGGACACTAAATTTAAAGACGTTTAGCTACAAATACTGTACTTCAGGGGAGAGGCTATTGAAAATACTTAAGTTATAGTATTGAACGTCCCTAGTGTCAAAATGCAGTTCGCTCAAATTTAGGCTGCTCAAGAATACAGTTATTCAAAGCTGTTAAAGTCAGGCAGCCAATAAAATCAATTGAGTACCGCATCATGAAAAGCTAAGGATAAAACAGATCGAAATTTTCTATGTCATTAATTCTTAGCTCTTGAGAAACTTCATAACGGCAATGCTGTGAATAATTAATTGCTCTAAGTCCACTGCTCTCCGCTGATTATTCATTTTTAGAGTAGCCGCCGCGGGGTTTAGAACTGCTTCGCAGTAGAAAGGTTTTTTCAACAGTCTGCTTTTTGCACTGATGACGAAGCCGAAAAAAATAACAATAGTGTTTATTTGTCTATAAATTTGTGGTTTGGTCGTATTTATTCGATCGGTTGATATTATCGTGGAACTTTACATAGTGAATTTCAAAATTCCACTACATGCACCTTGTGCCAGTATAGATAATTGCTTCAGTTAAATTATTTAATTATCTTTGAAAAGCCCCAACGGGGAAAGATAATACACCCATTCGAAAAATGGCCGACCACTCGGACGGCCCGGAGCGAGTTGCACTAAAACGAGGCTATACGGTATTCGTTTCAGTTCAAATTCGTATTTCGGTTGTGTCATGCCTGAGTATTGCTGCGTTCCGAAGTGTACCCAGAGAGGCTATACCAATTCCCAAGGAGAAAAAGTTTCACTTTTCACTTTTCCGAAAGACAAAGTTCAGCGTACCCAATGGAAACATGCGATACGAAGAGATGAAGGGAAGCACTTCCGAATTACCGACACAACAAAGGTGTGTTCCGCTCATTTTAGACCAAGCGATCTGAAGAAGTCCCTGAATGGAAGAATTTCTGTTAGGGAACATGCAATCCCTTCCAAGTTCCAGTGGGCTTTGCAATCACCGAAGAAAAGGAAGGCTCCTGCAGTCAGAGTCCCGTTACCTACCAAACTGGCGGCGACTACTTCGAGGGTTGAAATTATGGAGGAACAAGGAGAGACAGAGACTGATGAGGAGCTGCACGAGAACGACACTCAGAGTGAAGTAAGGGAACAACAAGGAGAGACTGATGAGGATCTGCACGAAGACGACATCACTCATGGAAACGACGAAATTGCAAGACTTGAAGGAGAGCTTCGTGAAGCCAAACAAGCGGTGGAAAACCTACAAAAAGAAATCACTGAGTGTAACAAACAACGCGCACGTTTCGAACAACGATTGGCATACGGATTTAAAGTAAAAGTGTTCTTCATCGCTTGCAGCTAAAACGTCCTTTAGATACTCATCATCTAGAAATGTTTTGGCTTTTCTCATGCTTGTTGGTACGGAATGATCCTTGCCTCTTTGTGGATCGAGAGATTTCCCCGATTTAGAAATGTGAACATCGATTTCAGCGCGTGTAAACAATGGCATACACCTGAGGTTCGATGACCAGCCGTTCTTTGGATATCTCGCCGACCGGACAACTGCTGACTTTCTTCTGATGTCCACTTGACCACCTTGCCATTCCTTTCTTCTGGTGAAAATCTTATTCGGATCCGGGTCGATTATTTTCTTGTCGCGGCCGGACTTTATATATTCGTCCACCCTTTCGTATCAATAAAGATGTATTGATCAATGAATACCAGGTAAAACGCAACTTGCAAATACATTTTCAGCCATACACCAAGTTTATATCTTCGAAGAAAAATAGAAAAACTTAATTACGCACTCATCTTTTCACAATTTGCGCCTTTGTTTGGAGTCCTTTACAAGGATCGCCTCGGCATCGTAAGCAAAACCGAAGCTCATCCATCTTTAGCTGCGATGGTATTCTACCCGCAAGCGAGGAACCAGGAATATCGTCTTCGGTAAGGCAAACTGGAGAGATCATCTTTATATACTTGTACGATACGAACGTACTTACTTTCCGCGTGTACCGTATAGCCTCGTTTTAGTGCAACTCGCCCCGGGCCGTCCGAGTGGTCGGCCATTTTTCGAATGGGTGTATAAAGGATGTACCGAGTTCAAAAACAAACATCTTGTTCCAGGCTCTCATACTGAAGCAAAACGCAAAAGACTGGGGCGAGAAAGGGAGCTTCTCGTACTCAAATATTTTCTCCCGTCAAGCTTTTCGGTTTATAAGATGGAGAAGTCTTATCCTTGTTGTGTGAAATTAAAGTTTAAAGTGAAGTCAATAACTTTGATATTTTCCCAATAACTTATAGGGATAATGATGGAAGCTTCGTTTTCTCTCTTCTTCGTTGTCCTTGTCATCGCTCCAAGCGCGGTTCAGCCGACATCTGAAAGTGATGTCTGCAAACCTGTTCTTGAAATGCTTGATTTGATAAAGTCGACCATAGACTATGACAGGTTTTGCGAAGAAACACCATCCGGAGGAGATAAGCTTGCATGCCGCATTAATGGCCTCAAAAACTCTTTTGGCTTCCTGGTTTGCAAGAAACCGACGGTTGGACAAAACAAACCTTGTCGAGATTTCATCAATGGTGAACTGGGTAACTTGCGCAAACTCCAGCAAGCCAACATCAAGACAGTGGGGTTTTTTCCATACAGAATCGATGACGTGAGATGTGGACGCAGGCCTATGGTCACGACATGCAGTGGCTTCGTCGAAAAATGGGTAACTAAAGAAGAAGGAGAACATGAACATATTCGTCTCGCAATTGCTGGCGGGAAAGCGGAACTGGATCGGTTGATTCAAAATGTGATTGAATTGACCACACAAGCTGGCGGCTCCCTGGTCACGACAGCCGACGATATCTTTAGCATCCGGAATTACATGGTCACGGGGCTTAATGGCCGTTACCGACAAGTCTGTGATCTTCAGGGTTTTTTCCTAAAAGCTGGGGGGTTTCAAGTTAGCGATACAGAAGGAATCATAGAAAATCTTGCTCATGGCGATAGGTGCGGCATTAGTGATACAAGCGGCCAAAGGGAACCAACGACCAAAGAAGTCCTTGATGCTCTATTATATATGGGTAACCACTTTGGAAGTCATGCCCATAACTTTCCTCAAACTTTACATTAGTAAAAATACATAACATTATACATCGCTTGTATGTTTTTGTTGCATATGTTCTATCCTGTCATTAATAATACTGTATTAGTATTACTGTTAGAATTATTACTCCTTATTTGTGCCTATCCTCTCATATGACCGAAAACTAAATTATGATAAGTTATAGTTATGGTTATCAGGGGTAGCCAATATAATGAGGTACAAATATACTGTATTGCCGTTGTTGTTATCTAACAGTCTACACGACAAACTGAAGGTGCCGAGCTTAAGCACCAGGACGGGAGATTATAAGCTCAAATTCCACAGTCATGCGAGTCCTCTGTGATGAGGTCGTTTTGGTGCATCCCTTCTAGTAAGTACCACGATCTTTGTAAGTACTCGAAGGGATCAAATTGACCGTCGTGTCACTTAGCCTTCAACTACAGCGGAGTCGGGGGCATAAAATTGAAATATACTTCTTAATTATCGTTAATTTGTGACCCTCCGTCACTCTTATAGAGTTGTCATTCTTTCGGACTTCTTATAAGTTCAAATTCCACAGTCATGCGAGTCCTCTGTGATGAGGTCGTTTTGGCGCATCCCTTCTAGTGCGTACCACAATTTCTTAAGTACTCAAATGGATGCATCAAATTGACCGTAATGTTATTCAGCCGTAATCTGTAGGGGGGGTCGCGGGCAGAAAATTTAAATCATTCAACGTTAAATTGACGCTCTCGGGCAGCTGTTCGAGCCGATCCTTCGTGATTTAGCGTTTAGCGCCCTATTTTTTTGTTGGGCCGTCTTCTGAAAGAAGGTTTCCGTGTAATACCGGGCGCCAACCGAATGAACTCAAAATGATTTTGGAATTTTATTTCACCGGCACTCGACTTGCTGTTCTTTTTGGCTTCCTGGACCCGGCTATTTAGTTCCATTTATGGAGGCAATAAATTTTTGCAGCGAAGACATGAATCGTTCTTCGCCGACTCGCCTGTTGGTGATAATGAATGCTGATGGTGGCTCTACTCTTTAGAGACTTCAGCAGAACATTGCAAATCTCCCCTTCCTTTTGAGCCGTGCTCATAATTTTGGATGGCAAGGCGCGTACAGTCATGACACCAAGTTTTTTTACATACTCCATTTCAATGCAAAACGGAATGCATCCGGCCCATGACCGATTTTCTGAAATAAGAAAATTAATTTTGTTTTAGTTAAACTTGATAATTGTTGTGAAATTAATGCGTTTAGTTTTCTTGGTAGTCCAGATGTTTACAAGGTGTAGTTCCATATGTCCAGTCCAGATTTCAAAATTACAAATTCCTGGAGTCTGGGAACGAGACACTGCAAATTCAGTTGGTCCCGTGACGCGAGTCTCTCTTATGATCCTCCTCGGGCGAAACAAAATCCCCCTAAACAGCAATGAATGACGCCACAAACCACAGGTAAGGTATAATACTTTTATTTGCATGGATTCTGGTCAGATTCAGAAATTTCCGCCACTGAGAAATTTCGTATATCAACAGACGCATACGATATTTTTAATGCGTGACTGTTTTAATGCGTGAATTTGCATGTTTTCGCATTTCTAAGTGGCAAAAAATGTTTTTATTACACCAGAGTTTATGAAATGAACAGAATAATACATGGACGCTTGGAGATATGAAAATTATCTTCTCGTGTTTATTTCTTCGCTCAACGACGTATTATTGTCTGTATTATGTACCTATTCAGGGAAGTTTCGAGGGATTTTTTTCTTGGGGGGGGGGGGGGGGGATTTCAGAAGTGTGCTCTCTCATCAAGAGGGATAGCCTGCGAAGCAAGCGTTTCCGTAGGTTTCTGAGCGCATACTACAACTTTTTCGACTTTCGGCCGCGCGAAAATTGGGGCGAGGGTAAAAAGGACGCGAGGGGAGGGGGCGGGGAGGTTGAAGGAAACGCATCGCCTCCTACCCCCTCCCCCCAATTTTTGCGCTCGCTCCAAGTTTCGCGCGGCCAAAATCGAAAAAGTCGTCGTATGCGCTCAAAACCTACGGAAACGCTTTGCTACACAGGCTACAAGAGAGACTGACCGTGAGCAACTGCTGTGACGAACTACGCAAGGTTCTAAAACAAAGGGTCATATGACCAAAGTGGTAACGCTTTGTTGTTCTGTCAGGATGCCGGATATTGAAATCGTCTCAGGGATTCCACTGGTGGATTTCAGTGCTATGAATATCGAGCACGAAGATCAGCCAAATGTAAATGATGAAGCAGTTCAAAGCCTGGCAGCACAAGTAAATCAGGCATTCAGTACGATTGGCTTCGTCTACCTGAAAAATCACGGAATCCCTCAGGAACAGGTATACCATCCGTCACTGGCAATAAGTGAAAGATTACATAAGACGTATTTGTAAATTTTGCGTGAAATCAGTTGTTTTTTTTTTTTTTTTTTTTTTTTCACTATAGACTTTCCTCCAGCCTATGCAATATAAGCCTCTGGCTTTGGCTATTAATTTCAAATATGTACAAATCATAAAACAATAAAGGCAAATTATTAAAATTATTGTTATAAAAATGTGCATAATTATATTCTTTTCTCACATTTATTTCTGAATCACGTTATTTATTAGCTGCTAAAAACTGACCGTCTATAACACTGATAAACGGTGGATTCAACTGGATTCAACCGTTCGACTCTATATTTACACTTTGTTTACCTATGCTAGTTAGGCCGACAGTCGTCCTACAATTGGCTATTTTCTTTTGGATATTTTACTGAATTTATAGGCCATTTCCGGGAAAGCTGTGGCCATGCAAATTCCAAAGCTTCAGGTTCAGATCTGGCTGGTTAAATCATGTGAATCCAATATCACTAGAACTTCAGGTTTTATATGTGTAAGCACAGGCTGAGGTCAAGCCAATGGGCTGAGAGAGTGACTAAATAGGTACCCATGGAAAACTTAAATTAACAGGTTATGAACCATCAAATATTTCCTCTCGCACGTGATTGGTGGAATCATGACACATGAACAAATAACTTCCACTCACAAACAAAAATGTTATGAGCTGCTTTTGGACAACTGTTAAAAGTAATCATGTGGACTTGCTTTGGCGTTGTCCTTTGCTTTGCAGGTGAACAGTGTGCTGGGAGTTGTCGATGAATTCTTTGGTCTAGCCCCTGAAGTGAAGTCTCTGTATGCAAAAAAGAAAGGAGTTTCTCCAAATGGATGGGATGCTTTGGAAAGAGAATGGTGTAGTATGATTAGAGTTGGTTTCATTCATATTGTGCATACATGCAAATGGGTGTAATTTTGGTGGGTAACTCCCGTACAATAACATGCCATCCCAAACCGAGGTATCATTTTCAAGGGTTTTAGTCTGAAATTACCCTGGGTGCCTGAGGTTCCTCACTCTCTGAAGCTCCAAGCTGCGTGGCTGCGTAGGGATGGAGGTGAACCAGAAATCTCTGGCACCCAGGGTAGTCTAATATGCATGTAGGGTGTAGATTTTTTGTTTCTTTTGTCTGGAATAGGGTATTTGGTGCACAGTTTTGGGATACAGGTCTGAATTAGGATGACTCAAAAAATCACATACATGTATTTTGCCTAACCCTTGCTTAACCCTAACCCTAACCCTCCCCCCCCCCCCCCCCCTTCCTCCCCGAGGAAGATGATATTCTAAAAGTTAACAGCCAATAGTGCACACTGTATACATACTCTAGTATAGTCTTGTAAATTATTCGTAGGTTCTTTTACAATATTATATAATGTTGTCTTTGCAAAATTATTTGAACATGTGCCTTTTTCTCTCATTACAGTACCAACCTTGATAGACCAGCAGATTTAAAAGAGTCATTTGATGTTGGCGCTGTTGAAGATGAGAACTTTGTATGAAGTTTGCCTTTGTTTCACAATCTTGTCTGTTGTCTGTGTCTGAGTGTAATTTCTGTTTCTTGTATTTTTTTTTTTAATTATATTTATTTACCACTCAAACTCTATATTTCTCTTATAAATTATTTAGCCCAGTGAATTAACCTTTTGGGGTTAGGAGGCTGAAAGGCCATCGCCACCCCAGTAGCCTCTTCCAAGCTCCATGATATTGATGCCTGGAACAGGAGCTATTACGACAAGAGCTGCAGAATTTAGATTTCCTCATTTAGTTTAGTGGTTGGGATTGAGAGCTTTATGTTGAGTGGTCACACCTTTAGATTTCAGTTTGGAAAAAGTATAATAATGTTTGAGATAATAGTGATAATATTTTATTTTATGTAACAAAATACCTGTTTGTTATTTTTTTTTTTGGTTTTGCAGAATTGGCCAACAGAGGACTCTCCCAACTTCCAGCCCACAGTGACATCATTTTACAATCAACTGAAGTGCTTGAGTTTGAGGGTGTTGTCGGTTATGGCCATTGGCCTGGGCTTGGTATGGTGAAATGTTTTTTAACCTTCAGATGCTGCCAATTCAATAAACGCATGATACTGCACTTCTTACAATTTGGTATTTAATTGGACAAAAAGTTAGGTGATTACACATATTGTATTAAATGTATAGTGTTTGACCATACTATTGGATTGTATCTTTTCCTGGAGGGGGGGGGGGGGGGATGCTCATCTGTATTTTTCATTTTGTCCCCTAAGAGGTACTATAATGGGCATGGCTTGAGCTTATTTTGTCCCCTAAAAGGACCAAATTATGACATTTTAAAAATGATATCTATCAAATTATGTGACCATAGGCTTGTACACTGATAACAGTTTTGTCTGATGGCATAAAAATCCATTCATGGACACCTGATCCCTAAACAGTACTTCCTCACATAATGTCAGCATTTGATCTTGAGCACCCTAAGTGGTAATAAAACTCATGAATTCGAACCCTGAAAGGTATGACAAGCATCCCTCCTGGAAGTCCCCTCCCCCCACAGGAGTTCCCCCCCCCCCCCCCCCCCCCCATCTTTTTACACATCCGGAAGTAGTGGGTCCAACTTGTTTTACTGAATCCACAGGACTACAGGACTCTTAGATTAACCTGACTGGTGTGTTTTTTACCAACTTTGCCCTATATTTGACCCAGCTCTGTTTCCCCAGGAACCAGATGCATTTACATATGCCTATAAATGCATGGGAACATCCCAGGGCGGCACCCAACTCCGGTTCAACTTCTACCCAAGTGTTGGTGACAAAGTTCATGTAAAACCAGGCCAAATTCGCTGTGGAGAGCACACAGATTATGGAGGCATCACTTTACTCTTTCAGGATGATGCAGGAGGTTTAGAGGTGTGTACTTTTGTAATAGCTCTCAAGATCAAACACAACAGCCACGTAGCTTATAGTTTGAATTTCTGTATTTGAGCTCTCTCTAAGGAGGATACCCTTGGGACTAGCATTTAATGTCTGCCTTTATAGAGAGAGTTCGGCTACAGAGAAACAAGTGAAAATCGGCAAAGGACCAAATCTGCATGCTGTCTGCCTTAGAGAGGTGTCTTCTTAGAGAGAGTTGACTGTATAGAGTTTACAATTTGTCACGTCATCTGACGAAACCTTTCTTCACTTGACGCTGAAGATGACTTCCGATCAGGTAGTCGAAACGTCAGTCAACAACAACAGTGTTCCTGAAGACTAGACTCACCCGGATGATCACAACCGACGTACTAAAGAATGTCTGTGAACATCTTCAAAATATCACCGGATGATCACAACCAACGTACTAAGTCAACATCTGCAAAATATCAGTGATAAAGGATGAGCATATGTTTACTTGCTTTTTCCCGCCTTTCTGTAGGTTAAAAATGTTGATGGTAATTATGTTCCTGCACCCCCCATCCCGGGTACTGTGTTGGTAAACATTGCTGATCTCATGCAGAGATGGACCTCAGACAAATTGGTCTCAACGGTAGGTGTTCAGAGGTCTCCCTAGCTTGTTCCAAAATGAGTGCATCTCCTCCTCCGAGAGGTCCAAACAAGTGATATAACACTTGAATTCGTTCACAAGAGCTGATAGTTTTTCTTACAGCCTCTGTGATTGGTGGTGTAATTGCTTTGGTTTTGACCACCAAAGTGTCTTTAAATTGTTCCTTATTGGCCAAGAATGTTCCTAAACCTGTTTAGGGACCAATCGAAAGTAATCCGCAAAGCCAAATGAACTGTCACACAATTACTTGCGACACGGATTTTAAAGCTGTTGTTGTTGTTTTTGTTGAGTCTAATGTTCGTTTCGTTTCTTTTCCTTCATTTTCACTTAGGCCCACAGGGTGCTGATTCCAGAGGCTGAGATCAAACGAACCATTCCTCGGCGATCTCTGGTGTTTTTTGTGGATCCTGACTACGATAGCGTGATCACGTGCTTAGATGGTTCTAACAAATACCCTCCAGTTAAATCTGACGACTATATCAAAAAAATTCTCGCAGCCACATACAAATTTTGAAGTGCCTGCATCGCTAGCCGGAATAATGACCCAATCGTTTACGTCAAACACAACAGTTTCAGTCTGCATAATCACGATAAAAAACATGTCAGAACAAAAATTTTAGAATTTTAATTTTCTATTATAGCTAAGTTTGACTACAAGTGTTTGCCGCCACACACACATTTTGAAGTGGCTGCCTCGCTAGCCAGAATACAGACCCAGTCGTTTACTTCAAACGTTTAATGGAAGTCACTGTTATTTCGGAAACAATTTTAGCTGATGCGCCATCATGTTAGAAAAATAGATTGTTTTATAATTATGCCTTTGCAAAAAGTGGGTGTTTACACGGTGCAATTTCTTCACGTTCAAGAAATTGCTTCGTCGTGTTTATATGAAATGTATGATGTGGAATATAGGTATTGCATCGGGGCTTGCGGTGATTTTGTACGTCTTTGAAGACGCAAAAGTGGTTTCATACAAAATAAAAACCAAATATATGCATGTGTACAACTTGAAAGTTCTTAGAAACCAAGGACCGGTTGTTCAAAACACGCTGGTCTAAGGCCTAAACCCAGATTATAGCCTTCAACATGACAAGGGTTCGCTCACAAAATGACGTCCCCGATATATTTAGAGGTGGAGCAGGGAGAACAAAACAGCGTAAATTTCCAGCTACCCCCCCCCCCCTTACTACACAAAAATCACTCCCCCTTCCCCAGTATTAAGCATCCGAACTACTTTTGGAGAACTGAATACCCAAGGAGTTACGAAACGACGTACAATTACCTCCAATAATACCCCCCGTGTCAGGAAATGTTACGGAAGACCGTTATTAACAGCCTCACTTCCATGCGATAGTAACCCGAGTCTAAGTGACCATTAAACATGTTCAGTCTGACCTCGTTGGTTATCGTGGGGGTTCTTTCGTTCATTGTGCTGCTTATTCTATGGCTTGTGGTCGTATCGTCTCTTAAACAGCCCGTCACAGATGTGGAGAACGTTGGACAAAGCATCCCGGGTGATTTATCTACACGGAAACTGAAAGACGCCGGTAAAAAGGAGAAACGCGACATAAAGATACTGTGAAATCGTAAGAAACGCGACATAAAGATACTGTGACTTGATCAAGACGCCTGGCCGCCTTGGTTTCTGCTCTCGTGTTGGGGTGAGTGTTAACTGGTGATATAGTAAAGGATCTACACGAATTTAAGTTAACGATATCGCCATGCATATAGCGCAGTGAAATGCATGTTGATAGGACGGTGTGGCCGTTGCATGGCAATTTATTCAGCACTTGCGCCTGACAGGCCTGACGGAGGACTCAAGAGGCGTACGGAGCTGGTATTGATTTGGTACTGACGAGAACAATGAGCGAATGCCAATAGTCATGTGACTGGTCGGTGTTATTTCCGTCTGGTGTGGGACGAAAACACGAATACTCGAATGATTCAATTTTAGAGATGGCGAGAACAGATGAGGTGCTGATCGATTTTTCATCCAATATCTACACGCCATGTCTACTTAGTTAAACTTATACAAATTGGACCATGGCCATTATTCTGATCCTAGCCTGCAATGCAGGCGTTCCCGTTCGTTTTCAGGCAAAATTCTTTTGGGAGTAGGACTGGGGTGTAGCAAAAGCTGCGGAGAGGGAAGGGGATGCGGGAGTAAAATGGGGAGGGGGGAGGGGGAGGGAGTTCCCTCCCCCCACCCCCGCTCCCCTCCCCTCCGCAGCTTTTTCCTCGCCCCGATCCCATTCCGAACGAATTTTACCAGAAAACGAACCGGAACGCCTGCATGCAGGCTATTCTGATCCTCGTTTCTAGACTCTGGAACGAGGATGAAAAAGAAAGGATCCAGGTCTCGAACGCTACTACAACAGTATTTAGCCGTGGTATAGAATTAAATTGTGTTTTTATAACGTGTATCGCCGGAGGAGGAAATTGGAGGAACGCCTTGTAAGATACACTTGTAAATGTTTAATTGAATTGACCCCATCTTGCGGGTAACAATACGTAGGGAGCCAATATTGAGCTGGTAGCCTGTTTTTATCTGGCAGCACACCCAATGGATCGGAATATAAAGTCATAATGTTGGTTTATGTTATCATTATTGCCATTGCAAATGGGACTTGCCCGACAGGGTTAATTTTGATATCACGGAGGAAGCCATGGTTTCACTTTCAGGCACGACAAGAATTAAATCGAGTTGCGATACCATCAGTATCGACATTGGTAGACCAAGGTTAAACGTCGAACTCCACATGGGTCGAACCCAATGCAAATGAGCACAAACACAGGCTTTTGCTAATTTGAATTGAGTTCGCCCGTGTGAAGTTTGATGTTTTTAAACATAGTCTGGGCTTTTTTACTCCCACCCTGAAACACTGATATAAACATAAACATAAACTGATTATCTTTTACGGACGCTCAGCCCAATATATACTTTGGCATGGCCCTACATTTACTAAATCATCCATGAGAAAACACAACAACAAAGGTTGGTTGCATGCCCTTGAGGGCCATTGCCAAATTAGTGCACAGTTCCAACTGACAGCCTGCATATCTCACGCTATTATCAAGGGTTCGTTATCCTTGCATACTTTCCTGCAAAAGTACACCAGCTCTTTCTCGCTAATATTCAACATGGCATGTAGACTTTGTTGTCGAATACAGCGAAGCTGCAATTTCGCCCTCTCGCACTGTTTTTCCTCTTTCACTTTGGCAAGTCACAAAGACGACAACTTTCAATAGTGGCAATTAGCAGTCGACGCCACCCGCACGGCCTTCCTCGTCAGCCAATAGAACCTCAGTTCGCATATTGTTGTCTCTTACGTTTTCAGCGGCGTGTTGTTCTTGCCGTGTTTGCTGTAAAACTTCAAGCTCCAGGGCTTCCTCGTAACTCGGAGGCGGATTAATGACATCTTCGTCGATATTCGGATCGTCTGCAATCTCATTATTTTCCCGATTGTCAGCCGTGTTTGTGTCCGTTGCTGATGTTCCCGAATAAACACTCACAGTGACTTCGTATTTCGGCAGATCGTCTTGCAGCTCTGCGTCAACGAGACGAGGAGCGGCACTGTGAGCATCTGAACGCTGAATTAGCGCGGGAGTCGGAGTTTTCAAGAGTCCACATTGAGTGACGGTTGAAATTAAAATTTCTGACTTCCGTCTGTTCAGTTCGATCATTGCTTTTCGGTTCATGTAGAGACCGACGATAACAACCAGAGATCCGAACGGAAATAATGTGGCCGCACTCACTCTGTACTCGCGCGCTAACTTGTACTGTGCAGCGGACAGCGCGCAGTCTTTCTCCGCTCTATCATCGCATCTCGAAAGAGTCTGAAAGCCAAGGTAGGCGACGGCAAAAGAAGCGGTGATTGAAAGTAGACCGAACATCACACCAAGAACTGCCGCATTTCTTATCCATCTGTACGTTCGCTCTTCCGCCGCGGTTAGTGTTCTCGCATTCTGGCCTTGAGTGTCTGTGCTTATACCAGCTTCCGTCTCCATTGTAAACTGAAATTTAACTCCCAGTCAAAGGTCCCGACTAGTATAAAAGAAATTCTCGCCACAAAAGTACGTGCTGTATCGTGAGGCAGACCCTCTTTATACGTCGTGTTCCTGTTTGTTTTTGTATGACGTGCCTCGGCACAGCAGTTCGAGCTTCGTCGTGATTGGTTCGATGTCGTTGGGACCTGACATCCCGCAGTTCCGCTACACCACGCGTTTGGCAGGCCTTGAGCACGTGCAGGATACCAGTCTATTTTCAGTTCCTCAGTGAAGCAGGAAAATCGCAAAGTTGAGAGAAGAGATTCTTTATGTGACGAAGATGACTGAGTTGTTTTACACTGTTGTAAGAACGCCGAGGATCGCTAGCAAGGTCACAACTTTGGCTTATTTTCATATCAGGAATATTGAAAGTGATTGTATTGTCTGAAATCAGCAGAATCAATGATTGCTCAGGATATCCTGTAAAGCTACGTGCTATCCGGCGGATAAAGTTGATAATTGAGAGAATTTATTCTGTCGATTACTATTTTAAAAAGAAACATTCATGTACTCCCGGGGGGGGGGGGGGGGGGGGGCGTCTATATATTCAAATGAAAGAGTTATAATACCAGGAGGATATAATGCTTATATATATTATAATTGGACAGCCAACGTTTAACCGACAGATGGTTGATTAGTATTAGATGCATAATCATACTAGGTTCAGTTTCATCTCGTAGTTCTCGAGTTGTGTGACGCACGGACCAGCAAATAAGTGATGACAGTACTCAGCATTTAAAAATTTCGCTGAAAAAGATGAGAAAAGCTTAGTCGAACTCGTGAACTGTCAAATGAACTATCCTTCAAAGATGTCACTCTGTATTCAAATGAAAGAGCTCTGGATGAGTGCACTCTAATAGCACATTGAGACACAAGTTAACGTCTTTCTTTGGGTGCATTAATCACTTAGACACAACATCAAGCACTCGGAAAAAGGATTGCAGTTATTTTGTAAAACTATCAATATAACATCCGGTGTCTCTATTTTTCTATTGTAAACACTTGGGCCGACAGTTCCTGTCGCGACATCCAAAGTATTTTTTACAACAGAAAGAAAAGACACGATGCGCGAGTTTATGCCACTCATGGATGACGCAATTTGGTCGCACATTCAGGTTACATTTATACGGATGCTTTTTTCGTTTGCCAAACGATGTGATTTTCACCTCCCTTTTACAAGAAAACGTTTTCAAAACGCTCCACCTTCTGCTTTCGCGTGTAAACGGTAGCATAAACAAAGGTGAAAACCCTGAAACCGTATAAAATAGGTCGCGAAGTGAAATAGAGGCGCTTGAATGGTGCCGTAGTACGTAAAGGAAGACTTGGTTTCGTTTGTCAACAACGGCAGTAACCAAGACAGGTGTCCTTTATTTCTTAGTAAAAAGCTACCAAAGCGCTTCATTGACAGTCGACTAAATTCAATTTTATGCAAAATGCACGAGCGTCGGATACGATACCATACACGTCACATTTCCTGTATAGCTGACACGTATCGCAGTCAAAGAGGGAAGTGCTGAAATTGAGGTGTTTGAGATCAGTTTTACCAGAAAAAAAAAAAAAAAATGTTCCTGTATATACACGAGACTTGTTCGAAAACTCTTCTCATCCATTACTCATTCCGCGGGAACGATTACATGGGAAAAACTGCCGAACCGATTTGTGTGATACATTCGTGTCGGTTCAGCTCCCGGGAATTGAGGTCTATATAATAGTTCTTTCGTCGGTGTCGGCCTTGTGCGCAATGGTCCAAGAAACAGAAGCTCGTGACCCTTGGCCTTCAAATCGTCTGTGCAAAGAAGTGCAGTGAACTCCCGGTTTCTGCCGTTTCTCCAGTCATATTTTACTCTGACTGAAGCCTCTAAAACGCGGTACAGTTGGAACTGGTCCCGAGGAGGGAGTTCACTGTTGGGCCTTTCTTAGAAAACTCTATTCGGTCAACTAATTACTCTCGCTTCCTTCAGCGCGTTCTTCTTGTCTTTGCTGGGAAAATACGAGCTCCAGAGCTTCCTCGTAACTTGGAGGGGGGTTATCAACGTCTTCGTCGATATTCAGAGCGTTTGCAGCTTCACTATCTCCCCGATTGTCAGCCGTAATCGTGTACATTGCTAATGCGTTATCAAACTCGTTATTATAACCCTGATTGTCATGATCAGTGGTAATCGTGTCCGTTGCTGATGTACTGGGATGAGTATTGACCGCAACTTCGTACTTGGGTGGATCGTCATCAACGGAAAAAGGAGCAGCGAGTATATCTGGCCGGCGAATTGATGCAGGCGTCGGAGATTTCAATAGTCCACAATCAGTGATACTCGAAATCAAAATTTCAGTCGTTTGTCGCTTTGACCCGAGCTTTGCGGCTCTCTTACATGTGTACACAGCAACCAAAAGAGCGCAAGATCCAATAGTGAACATTGTGACTGAAGCCAGTTGAAAATGGGATCTTGTAGTCGACGACAGATGCCGATATAAAAGGAAGCCAACAACCAACGAAACGATGCACAAAACCAGCCCAAGGATCGGACTGCAAAATGCAACTACTTTTACGAACTTGAGCTTTCGTTCTTCGGATGCTGTTAATGTACTCCTTCTTCCCTCACTTGACTGACTTGAGCTGCCTTCAGTATTATTCATGATTCCGCAGTTCCTCAAATGTATACCAATAGCCCAACAGAATATAGTGTCTCTTTGCTCTCCGACCACAATTAAACCAGTGTTCTATCAAGTCTGTCTTACTCTTGGCCAGTTCAAATCGTGCACCTTTTCTCCGGACTTAACTGTGGAAGAATCCCTGTCACCGCGATTAGTCTGTGAGTTTAATACTTCTTTCAAACCGGATGTTGATAAATGCTGTGTTGTGCTTCTTGAATACGTCATCCACCGCGCGGAAATACATTCTTTGACGTCACCGTTGGTCAGAGGTCGTCGCTATCACCATAGTAGTCTGCTCGCAGCCGCTTTTGTGGTCGCAACACCTTGTGCTGGGGCTCAAGGTGTTGCGACCCACAAAAACGGCTGCGAGCAGACTATCGCTATAGTAACGAGACATAAAATTTCACATCGACGTACGGTAACGTTGGTTAACCCTTTGACTCCCAAGAGTGACAAACTTCAATTTGCTCCTTCAGTTTCTCACCAGAAACATATTAAACAGCAAGAAGAACTTGGCATTTGATACATTGCTCAGATAAAAACTGGTTAAACTATCAATTCTTACTATATTACTCATACATTTCTTCTTAAAAGGTTGGGAGAATCTGTATTTTGAGCTTAGGAGTAAATAAAAAATATATATAATTATATATATCGTTTATTTAAAGTCGAAGCATTAGGGAGTGGTTGCCCATTCTCCCGAGCCAGAGGCTCATGTCAGTAAGAAATTGAAAGGGATAATAAGCACAACGCATATTCATAACATATAAACTTTACACTGATTTACTAAGTTGCTTCATAACTGCGAACTAAAAAGGTCACTTTCACTGTCACTGAGTAACCGCATTATTTTATCATTATGTAACATAATTTAATTAACCATTCATGGCATACGAAACAATCTTTACTGTTGAATGCAATGAAGGGATTTCGCCGCCTGCACTTGTTTTCCTCTGGGACTTTGACTTCACAAAGTCGACTGTCCTTAGCGTGGTTAACAATCGGTCCCACCTTCACCGACTTCCTCTATAGGCAACAGAACCGCAGTTCCACCCCGATTATTCTTGTCTCTAAATTCTTCTGCATGTGGTGTTTTTTTCTGTAAAACTGCGAGCTCCAGGGCTTCTTCATAGCTTGGAGGCGGAGCGATGCCGATATATTCCAGTTTGTGCGGGATACCCAAAGTGTCTGTAACTTCAGTATTACCACTCTCTGCAGCCATTGCTGATGTATCGTGAGTGTACATATTCACAGCAACGTCGTACCCGGGAAGATCGTCTCGTATCTCTGCATCCACGGAAATAGGAACGGCGAGTACATCTGAACGGTGAATTGAAACGGGCGTCGGAGACTTTAACAGTCTCCGGTGCGTGACATTTGAAATCAAAACTGTTCTCTTTCGTCTGAGTTTTCGAAACGTACGTAGAGCGGCCATGAAAATGGAAAACCCAACTGCAAAGAGTACAGCCGCACTCACTCCAAAATGGAATTTTGTGGCCGGTGATAGGCAGTCATTCTTGCTTTCACAACCCGAAATTGCGAGGAACATCAAAACTAAAGCAGCCACGACTAAAAGCAAGCCAAATATCGCAACATAACTTGCTACGATTTTCATCCATGTCTCAGTACGCTCCTCACCTACGGTTAATGTTTTCCTATCTTGTTCACTTGAGACACCTTCAGGCGAGTTCATACTTTGAAGAGATTCAAGCAGCTGGAATATTCTGTGGGCAGTCCCGACTCAGTTCACCACACAACACATTCATGGCCTTGACTGTGTTCCTATTTATATTTTCTCGTGACGCATTCACTGCAAATTCAAATTTGTGTTCCTGATTATATTTTTCTCGCGACTGTTGGAGTTTAATTGGTCCTGCTGGTTTTCATTGGGCCTTACTCAGATCACCACACAACAAATTGATAGTCTTGTGTGGTTGTATTTCAGTGTTTAATGTATTTTTCTCGTGACTTTGTGGAGTTTGGTCGTATTGATCCCGATTCAGTTCACAGCACATTCGAATTTGTGTTGATAATACTTATTGTGTACCGTTTACGCCAGGAGCACGTATAGCTACGTATACGTGATCAACCGCCGTGATGAATTATATCTTGGATTAATTCCGTCCCTTTTCATTTCTAGGGAAAAAAACAAAATACAAAAATAGAAAAACAAAACAAAACAAAACAAAACAAAAAAACAAAAGAAAAAATAAATTGAGCAACCTAAGAATAGGCAAAGTTGCAAAGACAGGGAAAACAGAGATACTATTTTTTGTTTCCTCGCGTCACCAAGAACCACAGTTCTATCTCTCTTGACATTCTTCAGCGTGTTGTTCTTGCCGTGTTTGCTGTAAAACTACAAGCTCCAGGGCTTCCTCGTAACTTGGAGGCGGATTAACGACATCTTCGAGAATATTCGGAGCGTTATCAAACTCGTTAATATAACCCTGATTGTCGTGATCAGAGGTAACCGTTGCTGATGTTCCGGGATAAAAAGTCACTGCAACTTCGTACTCGGGTAGATCGTCTGTTAGCTCTGCACCACCTGGAACGGCGAGAACATCTGGAAACCGAATAAACGCGGGCGTCGGAGTTTTAAATAGTCCACTCTCAGTGATACTGGATAAACTTCTTCCTTTCGTCGTTCCAGCTCGCGCGATGCTTTCTTGTATGTGCACAGAGCAAAAACACTGACGCAAGATCCAACGGCGCACAGTGCAGATCCAGTCAATCGAAACGTGTCTCTTGATTCCGACGATATGCAGTTATTCGGCGCTTCACAGTCTGGTGAAGGCTTTCCGACACCAAGGTAGCCAAAGATGAAAGATGCGACAATCGAAAACAGCCCGAGCATCCCAGCGCGACTGGCCCTACATTTTACCAATTCGAGCTTTCGTTTCTCCGCTGCGGACAGTGTTCTCCACTGTCTTTGTTCATCTGAGTTGTCTTCGGTGTTTTCCATAAATATGAATAGCTCAATCGTTTTCCTGTTTACCAGCCCGGTTTTTTATAACGTCATCGGTGAACTCCCAATTTACTCTAGAGCCATTTTATCCGGATTCGAGACATTTGTTTCCGGGCTTACACGCGAAGGCACATCATTCATAACATATAAACTTTACACTGACTTACTAAGTTGCTTCATAACTACAAACTAAAGGTTACTTTCACTGTCACTGAGTATAATCGCATTATTTTATCATATATATATAACATAATTATAATTAACCATTCATGGCATACGAAACAATCTTTAAGCTGGTGTTACACTGGTCGATTTGCAACGACGATTTGCTCCAAATTCGCGCAACGGTGTTGCAAGTTTATGAATCGCTTTCAAAAACTTGCAACGCGTTGCAGCACTGCAAACATCGCGAAAAATTGTTCGCAATGGGGTGTTACACCTGAACAATTTTTAGCGCAACATCGTATCGTTGCAAATCGTCGTTGCAAATCGACCAGTGTAACACCACCTTTACTGTTGAATGCAATGAAGGGATTTCGCCGCCTGCACTTGTTTTCCTCTGGGACTTTGACTTCACAAAGTCGACTGTCCTTAGCGTGGTTAACAATCGGTCCCACCTTCACCGACTTCCTCTATAGGCAACAGAACCGCAGTTTCAGCCCGATTATTCTTGTCTCTAAATTCTTCTGCATGTGGTGTTTTTTTCTGTAAAACTGCGAGCTCCAGGGCTTCTTCATAGCTTGGAGGCGGAGCGATGCCGATATATTCCAGTTTGTGCGGGATACCCAAAGTGTCTGTAACTTCAGTATTACCACTCTCTGCAGCCATTGCTGATGTATCGTGAGTGTACATATTCACAGCAACGTCGTACCCGGGAGGATCGTCTCGTATCTCTGCATCCACGGAAATAGGAACGGCGAGTACATCTGAACGGTGAATTGAAACGGGCGTCGGAGACTTTAACAGTCCCCGGTACGTGACATTTGAAATCAAAACTGTTCTCTTTCGTTTGAGTTTTCGAAACGTACGTAGAGCGGCCATGAAAATGAAAAACCCAACTGCAAAGAGTATAGCCGCACTCACTCCAAAATGGAATTTTGTGGCCGGTGATACGCAGTCATTCTTGCTTTCACAACCCAAAATTGCGAGGAACATCAAAACTAAAGCAACCACGACTAAAAGCAAGCCAAATATTGCAACATGACTTGCTACGATTTTCATCCATGTCTCAGTACGCTCCTCAGCTGCGGTTAATGTGTTCCTATCTTGTTCACTTGAGACACCTTCAGGCGAGTTCATACTTTGAAGAGATTCAAGCAGCTGGAATATTCTGTGGGCAGTCCCGACTCAGTTCACCACACAACACATTCATGGCCTTGACTGTGTTCCTATTTATATTTTCTCGTGACGCATTCACTGCACATTGAAATTCGTGTTCCTGATTATATTTTTCTCGTGACTGTTGGACTGTTACATATTTGGTCCTGCTGGTTTTCATTGGGCCTTACTCAGATCACCACACAACAAATTGACAGTCTTGTGTGGTTGTATTTCAGTGTTTAATGTATTTTTCTCGTGACTTGTGGAGTTTGGTCGTATTGATACCAACTCAGTTCACAGCACATTCGAATTTGTGTTCCTGTTTACATTTTTCGCGACGTATTGTCGTATTTATTTTTATTGCTAATTCATCAGAGTAAATTAATAACTAAAAATTTCAAGTTTCAACTAGCAACTAGCAACTAGCAACTTTTTGACTCGTATCCTTCGCAAACCCAGAGATGTAACAAATACAGCGCAGCCTTCATAATTGACCACAGTATACCGTTCAATACCGACAGAACCAAAGTTCTATCTCTCTTGACATTCTTCAGCGTGTTGTTCTTGCCGTGTTTGCTGTAAAACTACAAGCTCCAGGGCTTCCTCGTAACTTGGAGGCGGATTAACGATATCCTCGTAGATATTCGGAGCGTTATCAAACTCGTTAATATAACCCTGATTGTCGTGATCAGAGGTAACCGTTGCTGATGTTCCGGGATGAAAACTCAGTGCAACTTCGTACTCGGGTAGATCGTCTGTTAGCTCTGCAACACCTGGAACGGCGAGAACATCTAAAAACCGAATAAACGCGGGCGTCGGAGTTTTAAATAGTCCACTCTCAGTGATAGTGGATATCACAGCTTCTTCCTTTCGTCGTTCAAGCTCGCGCGATGCTTTCTTGTATGTGTACAGAGCAAAAACACTGACGCAAAATCCAACAGCGCACAGTGCAGATCCAGTCAATCGAAACGTGTCTCTTGATTCCGACGATATGCAGTTATTCGGCGCTTCACAGTCTGGTGAAGGCTTTACGACACCAATTAAGGTCCGTAGCCAAAGATGAAAGATGCGACAATCGAAAACAGCCCGAGCATCCCAGCGCGACTGGCCCTACATTTTACCAATTCGAGCTTTCGTTTCTCCGCTGCGGACAGTGTTCTCCACTGTCTTTGTTCATCTGAGTTGTCTTCGGTGTTTGCCATAAATATGAATAGCTCAATCGTTTTCCTGTTTACCAGTCCGGTTTTTTATGACGTTATCGGTGAACTCCCAATTTACTCTAGAGCCACTTTATCCGGATTCGAGACATTTGTTTTCGCGGGCTTACACGCGAAGGCACATCGTTCATAACAAATAAACTTTACACTGACTTACTAAGTTGCTTCATAACTGCAAACTAAAGGTTACTTTCACTGTCACTGAGTATAATCACATTATTTTATCATATATATATATATATATATATATATATATATATATATATATATATATATATATATATATATATATATATATATATATATATATATATATATATATATATATATATATATATATATATATATATATATATATATATATATATATATATATATATATATATATATATATATATATATAACATAATTATAATTAACCATTCATGGCATACGAAACAATCTTTACTGTTGAATGCAATGAAGGGATTTCGCCGCCCGCTGCACTTGTTTTCCTCTGGGACTTTGACTTCACAAAGTCGACTGTCCTTAGCGTGGTTAACAATCGGTCCCACCTTCACCGACTTCCTCTATAGGCAACAGAACCGTAGTTTCAGCCCGATTATTCTTGTCTCTAAATTCTTCTGCATGTGGTGTTTTTTTCTGTAAAACTGTGAGCTCCAGGGCTTCTTCATAACTTGGAGGCGGAGCGATGCCGATATATTCCAGTTTGTGCGGGATACCCAGAGTGTCTGTAACTTCAGTATTACCACTTTCTGCAGCCATTGCTGATGTATCGTGAGTGTACATATTCACAGCAACGTCGTACCCGGGAGGATCGTCTCGTATCTCTGCATCCACGGAAATAGGAACGGCGAGTACATCTGAACGGTGAATTGAAACGGGCGTCGGAGACTTTAACAGTCCCCGGTACGTGACATTTGAAATCAAAACTGTTCTCTTTCGTCTGAGTTTTCGAAACGTACGTAGAGCGGCCATGAAAACGAAAAACCCAACTGCAAAGAGTATAGCCGCACTCACTCCAAAATGGAATTTTGTGGCCGGTGATACGCAGTCATTCTTGCTTTCACAACCCAAAATTGCGAGGAACATCAAAACTAAAGCAACCACGACTAAAAGCAAGCCAAATATCGCAACATGACTTGCTACGATTTTCATCCATGTCTCAGTACGCTCCTCAGCTGCGGTTAATGTGTTCCTATCTTGTTCACTTGAGGCACGTTCAGGCGAGTTCATACTTTGAAGAGATTCAAGCAGCTGGAATATTCTGTGGGCAGTCCCGACTCAGTTCACCACACAACACATTGATTTCATGGCCTTGACTGTGTTCCTATTTATATTTTCTCGTGACGCATTCACTGCACATTCAAATTTGTGTTCCTGATTATATTTTTCTCGTGACTGTTGGACTGTTACATATTTGGTCCTGCTGGTTTTCATTGGGCCTTACTCAGATCACCACACAACAAATTGACAGTCTTGTGTGGTTGTATTTCAGTGTTTAATGTATTTTTCTCGTGACTTGTGGAGTTTGGTCGTATTGATGCCAACTCAGTTCACAGCACATTCGAATTTGTGTTCCTGTTTACATTTTTCGCGACGTATTGTCTTATTTATTTTTATTGCTAATTCGTCAGAATAATTAATAACTAAAAATTTCAAGTTTCAACTTGCAACTCGCAACTAGCAATTAGCAACTATTTGTCTCGCATCCTTCGCAAACCCAGAGATGTAACAAATACAGCGCGGCCTTCATAATTGACCACAGTATACTGTTCAATACCGACAGAACCACAGTTCTATCTCTCTTGACATTCTTCAGCGTGTTGTTCTTGCCGTGTTTGCTGTAAAACTACAAGCTCCAGGGCTTCCTCGTAACTTGGAGGCGGATTAACGACATCTTCGTAGATATTCGGAGCGTTATCAAACTCGTTAATATAACCCTGATTGTCGTGATCAGAGGTAACCGTTGCTGATGTTCCGGGATAAAAAGTCACTGCAACTTCGTACTCGGGTAGATCGTCTGTTAGCTCTGCACCACCTGGAACGGCGAGAACATCTAAAAACCGAATAAACGCGGGCGTCGGAGTTTTAAATAGTCCACTCTCAGTGATACTGGATATTACAACTTCTTCCTTTCGTCGTTCCAGCTCGCGCGATGCTTTCTTGTATGTGTACAGAGCAAAAACGCTGACGCAAAATCCAACGGCGCACAGTGCAGATCCAGTCAATCGAAATGTGTCTCTCGAGTCCGACGATATGCAGTTATTCGGCGCTTCACAGTCTGGTGAAGGCTTTACGACACCAAGGTAGCCAAAGATGAAAGATGCGACAATCGAAAACAGCCCGAGCATCCCAGCGCGACTGGCCCTACGTTTTACCAATTCGAGCTTTCGTTTCTCCGCTGCGGACAATGTACTCCACTGTCTTTGTTCACTTGAGCTGTCTTCGGCCGTGTTTTCCATACTTCAATATATTTCATATGAAGAGCTTGGTCACCTCCCGACACAAGTAAATCCGGCTTCGAAATGACAAATCAGTCATTTTATTTAAGTCTTTGTTTGCCTTTCGTCGGGACGTGACTTGTTTTCAATTATACACCACAAATCAGTGCTGTATAAATCTGGTATAACTATGAATAGCTCAATCGTTTTCCTGTTTACCACCCCGGTTCTTTATGCCGTCATCGGTGATGTCGTTAAGGCCCCATTTACTTTAGAGCCACTTTATCCGGATTTGAGACATTTGTTTCCGAGCTTACACGTAAAGGCACGTTATAAAAGGGGACCCCCACGGGGATTTTAACATGAAGCCTCTCGCTTTTCTCGGCACGAACAGAACTGTAAACTAAATAAACGGTTTTATACAGCAAGGTTTACGTTTACCAGTCGCCAATTTTTATGTTGTATTTGTCAATAAAAGGCAGAAAAACAGATTAAGCGTGACAGCCTATTTTCAAATCGCGCGCCTTTATTCCCAGTCACCGTGGTTTTTGACCGACGCAATGATTTCGGTTTCCTGTTGCGCTGCAATGACTTGTAAGCAGGGCCTTTCTTGATATACTCCTTCGAGGGCAGCAATTTCTTGTTTGCGAGTATTTCCGAATAAATAAATTGCACTAGTTACAAAATGCAAACCATTTCACAGTTCGGTCAGTTAAGTATTGATTCAATTTATTGAACAAATAAATTGGCGAGGAGTTCGACTTGATTTGATTTCTGATAATTGTCGTGTGTTCTTGCTAGGAAAATTCACAAAGACTGTGCACAACATTGTTTTATAAGCGAAACTATTTTGTTTAAAATCGAAGCCTTATCAAAATCTTCCTTAGGAAGATCTCCATGTAGGCCTTTTATAGTGCATCTCCGTACTCACTTGTCATGTGAAGGTTTCGTCTACAACGACTTCCTTGATGCGTTTTAAGTTGGAACAACTTTTTTAATCCGCCTTCGAACAAAATCCTGCAGTTTATTGGCAGAGAGGTCGAGAGAAAGAATTCCGTTAATAGTCCTGGATTAGCTTCATCGGCTTTCGAAAAACCGGGCCCAGTCACTTTAGCAGTTATATAATAAAGCCGAGACTACTGTACTACATCAAAACGTCGGATAAATTACTCCAACATACGGCATCTATAAAACTAATTTCCGCCTCGGGATTTATGCCAGACGTGCTTGGGACGCAGCAACCTTGTTGTAGTAGCGGTTTTCATGATAATCGGCGATAAAATGAGAGTCCGGATCACAGCACTGATGGCAACATTGTCGGATCCTCGAGTAGAACAAGCACCAAATAAGGCTGAGAACCGTGGCCGTCACTATGCAGACTACACCAATTAGGAAGTAGAAAGGTACCCAAGACGCCGCCATCTTTTCCCGGATTAAATCATGCGATGCGAGTTGATTTTCGTTTGCATCCGGGAAATCTCGCTCCGATGCAAAGCCTTCTTGAACAAATGTAGACGCGTTCTTGTGCTCGCGATGTGACGCACTCTCGTGGTTGTTTTCTCTCGGCTTACTAACTGACAAGATAAAAAAGGGAGCTTCATGAAAAAATGGGACTGGCGACATATCAAGTCAACGAAACGTGACTAAACGCCGCAATATGTAGAGTTGGCTGAAGCGGTTTTAAACGTCAGTACTTCGTCAGTATTGTAAGGGCGAAGTTTTATCCAGCACACTCTTTATAGCGTCTAGCGTATCCACATTAACCTCACATTAAAACGGCCTTGACTTTGTAAAATAGTGAACATCATGTTGTCAAAGTTACGAACATGTAGCCGTTCTGATATTCGTTGTCATTTGCACATTCTACACCAGTTGTGCACGGTGAATATTTGACTTCTTTCCAAATGGGATACTTTAAAAGTTAAAACAGCCATCATGGACTCTGTAAAATAGCGAACATCGTTTTCAAAGTTACGAACAATCACGTAGTTCTGATATTAGCTCTCGTTACTTTGCATATTTTACACCAGCTGCGTACGTTGTTGAATTACTTCAAAAGTTAACTTCCACAAACCTTATAGAAACGTTGCCCCCTATTTCAGTTTTTCGGTGCTAAGCTCCAACACCCGTTTAATGCCTCCTTGTCACTGATACCAACGAAAAGGGTTTTTGTTTATTGCGAGGAATGGAAATGATCGTTGCCACGCTATTATCTCAGAGATGCAAAACACCTATTGACGTGGCAGTGATTGTGTTCCTGAGGAGTCCTTTTGTTTCTAATCACCCAAGTGCTTAATTTCTTTTCCTCTTTAGGCAGTATTGAGCTTGGCTGGTCAGCGAGGCGGAGAACTGGGACCGAGCGCGCAAACTCCCGAAATGTCCGCCGGAATCATAAGCAAAATATCTTTAGGTCACTAAGTTCGGATCGCATTTAACTTTGGCATGATTTTGTACAGGATAAAGCACATATATATCTCACAAGGACTATAACATTCCACTGGCAACAGTCAAAAGCAAACTATGGTTTAGACTAACTTTCGCATTTCTTTCCTTCGCTTTCAGAATTGCGTTCAATCTGATCAAGTCCCCTCTCCTCCCCCCCCCCCCCCCCCCCCCCTGTTGGTTGATATTTTTTAAATGAAGCGTTGACATTCTGTATACATCGGCAGGATACAAACTTTTAATTGATCCACACTTCTGTTGAGTTGGCATGTGCTCCTCATATTATAGAAATTATATAAACAATAAACTATTTTTGGCGAGGAAATATGCACGGATGTCCAAGGACATTATCTGTTCCGAGAAGCGAACAGTTGCCCGATAGCGAAGCTCAAGCCGGGCAACTGTGAGCTTCGAGGAACAGATAATGTCCAAGGACAATTATCCGTGCATATTTCCGAAGCCAAAAGTAGTTTATTGTCTTTATTATCCTTCAAATATTTCCCCTCGCAGCGAAAATAACGGCGCGGGGACTGTGAAGCTTTTTAGTGCTTTCTGGAACTGCTTTTTCGATCAATAAATTGATGTTCTCCTTAGTAGTCATCTTGTAATGATTTTTGTGACTAAATAAATAGAACTGTGTTTGGATATTGTCAATAAACAGCCTTAGTTCGCCAGACGGGGGTTATTCGCTGATAAGCTCACGAGCGGACGTTATTCGGTCACGTGTCACGATTCCACCAATCACGCGCGGGAGGAAATATTTGATAGGTCGTAAGAAGAATATATCCCACATTTGTTAGGATGTTTGGCTTGTTTTAATGATGGTATAAAATATATTTACATAGTTTATAAGACTGGGCTAGTTAGTTCTACAACAGCCCTCATTTGGAAAAATAATAAACCTCACTCATGCTTATTGGCAAACGTGAAATGAATGCCATATGCAAATAATTGTATATGATTATGAGTTTACACGAGATACAGAATATTATTTGTAAGACACATTCTTTACCTACTCTGACCTATAAAAGCTAAGACATAGTTTACCAGCGTGTAGTGTGGAGTCGTGTGTTGTGAGAGTTCGGATGTTGTAGGAAAATTAACCCTAATTACAAATCGTCATCTATGAATATCATTTTGAACCTCACCATTCTTGTTGCGGTTTCGGTAAAATTAACAAAACTGACTTCGGCGCGCACTTGGTTAGGCGAAGCCATCCAAAAATTGATTGAAAAACTAAACAAACAAACAAACAAACAAACAGAAACGGCCTGCTTCTCTGCTGAGCGGCAGAAGTCCGTGACTTCACAAATCGTCATGTAGTGTTTAAAAGCTACATGTAAACCCATAAAATTAATGAATACACACTGTCTTCACTTGCGGGGGCGATAATTATATTGTTTACTTCAAAATCTTTGTTTGTTCTTTCGTTGTTCGTCATTGTGGTCGCGTTGCCTCGTTGAGACTACCGTGTGCTAAAATAAATGCGCTAAGTTACCGAAACGGTTCGCAACAAACTCTGAATGTGCACCTTTCGGCATGAAAAAAGGATAGGTCTTCGCTATAAAAAGAAGTGGTCCCAATTCAAAAAATGCGTTCCGATTCGACCCCGTTGTCAGTATGTCCGCTCTGTGGTGGAATTAATCCGAAAACTCTGCCTTGCAAAGATAGACGTTTTTTCTGAGCTATTTACAAGTGGAAGCTTCAAGCAGCTATTCAGGCCACTCTAAAACGAGGTCAGTTTTAGTCGTATTAAACTGGGAAGTCATCTAGCAATAAGTTCAGAGTACGTGTTGCGAAGTAATAAATATTTACAAGGTGTACCCTCTCATTATTCCTTCGGGGAAACCGAAGTTCTGGTATCGTCCTCTATGGCCAATATGTCATAAGTCGAACTGGGGTTCTGTGGGTGGACCTGATCGACACGAATTTGTTCGGGTCTGGGATCCAAGCTATCCAAAAGTAACATTTCGTATTTGTCAGGCTTTTGTTGACTTGACAAGTCCTTTACACCTGGCTGTAAACGGAAGCTCTCTCTTTCCCTATAATATCGAGTAAGCTCACGGGTGAAATCCGGTTTGACTGGAGACACTCTGGGCTGCTTCAGAGCTTGTTTGTTCAAAACCCGGTCAACACTGTTTTCCCACTTCGGAATACTGTGCGTCGATGAGAAGTCGTATAAGTACTTCTGTAATATATACTCTTGCAGCAGTGACTCCTCCACTTCACTCTCTGTCGCATTTGCTGCTGGTTGAGAAAACTGTCCCGCGTTGTCTTTTGTGGACTTTTGTTCCACTGAAAGGGAAGGAAATTGAGGCTCCCACTCTCGATCTGATTTAACAAGGTCGTCTTCGTAGTCGGATGTATTCAACGCTGTGACGTTAAGAGACGGAAGGAACACAATTTTCTCCCTGTTTCCTTTGCCTTTAGGAATTCGATAAGTCTCATATCTGGGTTCTGTGCAAGTTTGGTTTCGGTTGTGCAACGAGTGGCCAACTTTTTCCGGTTGTGGATGACTTGCGCAACTAATGTTAGGAAAGTAAGCGACATTTTTCTTACTTTGGCGTGTGTCTCTGTGAGTTATACGAGTCTTAACATGCTCGTATTTCTTGCCGATCTCTCTCTCTTTCCTTTTTAGTTCACTTATTTTAATCTTTATAAGCCTTTCACTCTCAATCTGTTGTCGTCTTTGTCTTGCCATCTCTTGCCGGTGTCTTTCTTTCATGCGTGATGCTTCGTGCTGGTAGCTCTGGTGCAATGCTTTACGAACGGCGACAACACCGGGATCTGCGGCGAATAGTCCATCAGTTCGCTGACGATAATTATCCAACAGAAACTTGTAGTGGTTGTAAGTCATGTTTGTCTGATCTCAGCGTGTCTTCTTGGATGTTACCTTTTTTCCAAGTCAATACAGTCTTCTAACGGCCTAGTCCCACCGCTATCCAACATTTGTTTATGGTAATTGAACACAATAGTCGCGTCAAGACTAATTCCACCTTGTTTCAGCGCACGGAAGCAGCAGCAGCCTCTAGTACTTGTCTCCGTGGCAATACCATTTAAGCCATTTTTCAATCATTCGAAATGATTCACGGTTTATGGTTGCAGGCGTGCAAACTATGTTCAAATATCAGTGCAAACTAAGAACTCAAGGATCCAGTGTTTTCCTTTCGCATTTCGTGACAGGTGTTTTTGACCCACATTGTGCAGTGACGTCATTTGGTGGGTTTACAAACAGGGTATCGGTTTGGCGGCCAATGTAAACACAGCTGAGTAACCCCAATCCCCGTCAAGACTGTCGTATCGACCATGTTGGATTACTGATGGAGTTTGTTGTTTTCACCATTTAGTTTGCAAAGAAAAAATCGTACAGTCGGTATCGAAACTGGAACACACATCGATCGCTCTTTCACTGCAGAAGATACCAGTGTGGACGGATCCGAATTTTTCGACCACCTGACGCGTACATCGCCCAGATTTGGGCGACACATCCGGGACCTTTTAGGCCGCCGGCGCTAAATTTCAAAGCTAATCAGGCAAAACACGCATCAAACAATAAGGAAAAAAATTTTTTTTTTCCTTTTTATGAAGTCCATTTACATTTCTTATGATATGGCAATTGCGATAACTAACTAAATGAATATAAAACCTATATTTACTGACCTTCCAGAAAACCTTCGCGGTTATACACCGAGCGAGAATGCTTGACGGTAGCTGTGCATCATTCCACATGATTATCCTCCCTTCACTGTCTTCCTTCGCGGTACTACGTCTGTTGCCTGAACGCTGAAAGTTTAAATATGCAATAACTATCAGGTATCAACTCTTCCTTCCTCAATTGGCATCAGATACAGTAACGTACGGCGTTTTTCTTGATTTTCTCTTCAATATGATATTGGCCGGCAGACATACGTATAAGCTTGGAGCAGGTAAAACAAATAACTCGCATTATGTTGGAATTTCTTTTTATTCTAGAGCAGGTATTCGAAATTGGCTGTCTCAGGTGATTGCGTGGTTTGTTTATTCTCCGTGTGGTTTCTGAATTAATAATTATCTAGCAGAAAAAAGACGAGAATCTCGCATCCCGAAAACCGATCGAAGAGTTGATCAAAATTCTGGAGGCGGACCACGACTGATTTCTTCCAGGCGTCCCTAGCGAGCAGAACAATATTGTTATCATAAATTATCATAATGATTAACAAGGAAACGTAATAATTAACGCCGACCGGTTGCCAACGAGAAACTATTCCGAATGCCTCAACAAATAAGCTAATAAAAGACGTGCGAGATTCCATTATTTCACGTCTGTGGACCCGGCATCATGAAAGGGTTACGACTGAATGGGGCCCGGTGAAATAACTAAACGTGCTGTCTTCTGTGTCGTTATCAACGGATGGTTTAATTTGCAAGTCTCTCGGCGCGGCGACAGCCATGCTGATGACTGGAGAGTCGAGTGGTTCCTTCGTCAAGCATCGTGTGATGAGTACAATCGAGTTTGAGCAACAGCTTGACTACTTATGTCAGTGGATCGAAGTTTGGGATAATCAGGAGGTAAGAGCTACATTTGCTTCGAGCGAGCATCTGTTTTGTTATGAGCCAACACATACGTCCGTAAACATGCAGCCTTGATAAATAATTTGTCAAGTGGGAACACGCGAGGGTTAATATTAAGCTATACATATCACATCTTGCGGTACTAACCGAGGTGGTTTCTACAATTTCGCTCTCTGTTGATAAATGCGGTGAAGTTTTTGTAAACAATGTTACTGTGTTTGAGAGTGGGCACTGAGGCATTTCTCGAAATCGGTTTCGTCAGCTAATCTGTTTGTTCAGTGCATAGAAAGCATACCAGCAAAGCTTAGTGCAATTAATGTGATGGATTTTTCTACTTTTCTACATACGACATGTAGCTTTGATCTGCTAATACTAACAGTGTGCATACTTTGTAACATTACCCTAAAATGAAAGCCATATATACATTAGGCAAACATTTTCTTCGAATGGTTATATAAAGCTTTGAAGTATACCAGCCCCGCTTATTTCTCTATCATTTTACCAGAGTTATATATTCAAACTTTACCTGCACCTCAGTACTATATGTTAACCCTTTGATTCCCAAGAGTGATCAACTTCGATTTTCTCCTTCAGTTTCTCACAGAAATATACTACATACAGAAAGGAGAACTTGGCTTTTGATAACTTGCTCAGATGAAAGCTGATTGAAATATCAATATTCTTGCTACATCACTCATACAGTTTCTTCTTAAAAGGTTGGGAGAATCTGCATTTTGAGCTTGGGAGTGAAAGGGTTCAATAGTATACACATCTCTAATGAAGCCATAAAATAAGCTTTTACTTAATATACAAACTGCACTCATCATGATTGTAATTTTGACAATCCCAATTTTATTATTATTATTATTACTCTAGGCTTGAATACAACACTCTTCTTAGTGTCAGGTACATCAAATTTGCTGGTGTGTGCACAGTGCATATTCCTTTTTCCATTGTATGTGTGTAGTAGCTGAGACAAATATCTCAATTGTTATTATTTTAATAATAATAATAAATTATTATTATTAATTATATCATCATGATTAAATTATATTATTGTTGTCGTCATCATCATAATTTATCAGAGAACAAACTTGAAGGGACCAAAACATGTTTAATGTTCTCACTGAAGCGGCGCTACATCACAGAGATGAACTCCGTTGACTGAATATCTAATTAGTTGAAGTATGTCCTTAGGGACAACTGCGCCAGTTAGTTACACCCGATAACTCCAACACACGACCCTGGGAAACAATCGGCTTTAATCCACGGCACAGACGGCCGAGAAGATAACAGTAACAGAACAACAAAACGCACGTGAGCAAAGATGGCCGCCAGGAAGAAAGTGCGCGCATAACATAACAGTACCGCTGACCGGTACTGGCGCAACTATTCTCTTTGTTTTGTTCTTTTGTTCTTTTGTTCTTTTCTACGATAAACACTATCTAAAAAAACAAACGCGGAAGAATATATTAAAAAGAACCTAAACCAAACGGAGTACTTGGTAAGGGTAGCATGACCAGATGTCAAGTCAGTCAGTTATTCAAGTATCAGTCAGGTAATCATCGTAACGGGCTGGGCGTCGGCGTTGGCGTGTGGACCGTCGGGGTGAGGAAGAGTTGTCTCCGCTGGTAGTGGGGGCTGCAGAATAATCTGGGAGAGGGAGGACTGTAGTGGACTCGCTGGTAGCAAGAGCTAGGTCTTCAAGTTGCGGAATGTCTTGTGATGCCGGGGTTGATAACATGTCTGGTATGTGGGGTGGCGGAGGTGGACGGAGGTGTTTTGAGCCTGGTGTGTCTTCTTCATCTGTGGAGGAGTCGTCGCCTTGGGGTATTCCTGGGTGTCGGCACGTTTCTGGGAGTCTAGCAGGTACCTTGTAACACTCCGACATTTTCACACGGTACGACGTGTTGCGCAACTGGGAGCCAACGAACTTCTTTATGCTGCAAAATGATCCGTCGACGGATACGACAAGGTAACGGTTTCGGGCGGAGGACTTGTTCCGGTCCAAGTGGAGGTAGATCAAGTCTCCGACTTCGATCAGCGTGGTAGTGCGGGTTTGGGCTAGAGGAGCTTTGGAGCGCTCGCTATGTGGGTGGTTAATGGTGCGTTGTTCGTGCTGAGCGGCAATAAGGTCTTGGTCATTCATTGGGAGTTGGTTATTGGAGAACTGGTCACGCTGTGTCCACATTTCCCTGGCTGACAGTCCACGTGAGCGGATCCTGGAATTCAGGTTGGCTGTCGCTACGTCTAGTGCGAGGGGTGCAACTGCTCCACCCACTGGGTCTTGCCGTAGCAATTCACTCTCCAGCTCTTGGACCGCCTTTTCAGCAACAGGATTTTTGTTGCGATTCTTTGCGTTTCCCAGCTCGAGTGTAATCCTGTGGTGATGTAAGAGTCGGTCGTTTACGAGGGCTTTAAATCCGGGTGCGGGATCGGTGCGAATAACGGCAAGTGGTCCATCTAGGGGTCGCATTTGGATGCACAGACGGAGGAGGGCATCACGTAGTGTGTCATGACGTTCATCGTTCAGCAGTAGTGTAGCGGTATAGGTTGTTACACATTCTCTGACCACTAAGATGAGCTGTCGAGAACGTTTAATAACATCAGCGGCGAATGACACGCCAACGGCGTCTGGTGGGGGGCACGATGACTGCTCAATGCGTACGTGAGGACTCTGTCGTAAGGCGGCGCAGGGGTGACAACCAAGGGTTACGCGGTCTATGGTTTTGTCCATATCTAGGGCGTAGAGGTAGCGTTTGACGACCAGCTTTAGTTGGTGGCTAGAAGGATGATTGAGCTGTATGTGGAGTGCCGTCAGGAGTCCATCCAGGACGTTGCGAGGGACGATGATACACTCGCGTGTTGGGGTCAAAGGCTCGTTGCGTTGGACGACTAGCAGTCCGTCTCTAGCGATTGTCGCGACGTTCAGGTACCTTTTGACATCCTTGATGTTGGTAAGTTTCTTGGATGGTCTGGCTCCTTGGATAAGGTGAGCGTGTGTACGACGCAGGTCAGAGCACTCAGACTGTATTGTTAGCCAGGCGGCGCGGCTTGTGAAGGGGAGTCTTACATTGCCTTGTAGGATTTCCTGAATAGATGAGCGTCGAACGACAGACTCTGCGGTGCGCTTCACAAAGGAGCATACTTGACAGACCTCGTCTTCGCAAACAGGAGCGTTACGGCTTGCGAAGTCGGAGGGTAAGATGGCGGACCCGGAGACGTGTCGAACTGAAGCTTGGTAGCGGCTGACAGTCGATAAGAAAGTGGACACACGGGGACTGGCAGAGAATTCGCCACGGCACAACTTCTCAAATGCTTGGACACAGGGTTTGCTATCGGTGAGGATGCAGGCCTTCTTGTGGGATTGGACGATGTACGGGCTGAAATGTTTTGTGGCGATAGCGATGGAGAGGGCTTCGACTTCACAGGGAAGCCAAGAGGTTTGGGATCCACGTAGCTTTGCGCTAAAAAAACCAGCGAGGTAGAGTTTGTCTTCTCGGGTTACGTAGAGAGTTGCGCCGATGCCTGGTTTCCTAACGGCGCCGTCGGTCACTATCCACAGTTGGTCTTCAGGTCTAGGTAGGGTGATTGTACGAGCGGTGGAGAGAGCACGCTGTGCGTGTTGGAATGAGATACGGAGGGTGTCATTCCAGTCGATGGTTTCTTGTGACTGGCGTCCGGCTACTGCGTCGTTGAGTGAAGTAAGTAGTGAAGAGCACCCTGGGAGAACGCGGGAGAGGACCTTAAAGGCACCGATGAAGGATCTCATACGGCCCACTGTGTTGGGCTCGGGGCAGGACGCGAGAGTTGAGACGCGGTGTGGGCTAGCCTGGAGAGTACCAGAGCTCCAGATCCACCCCAGTATTGTTGTGACCTTGGGGTTGATGACAGTTTTCGAAGCAGACAGGCGCAGGTCACATTTGTGGAGTGCTTGGAGGACTCTCTTCCAGTTGTGGAGTAGTTCAGTTGGGGTGTCCCCCCCACAGTATAGGTCATCCGCGATCTTGGCTATCACGCCCTCTTGTAACAGAGGGCCTAGTACACGGCACATAATCTCCTCCAAGCCTGTTTCTGAGCCGGGCATGCCCATTGCGGAGCGTACGTATACCCGTACTCCTTTGAATGGTGTGGCGACTCCGCAGTATTTCATGGAGTCGCGTGCTAGTGGGATCTGGTAGAAAGCGCTTGTGAGGTCCGTGGCGATAACGTGTTTCCACTGTGCAATATGCCGTAGGGTTGAGTCTACATCTGGCATTAGGGACAGTTGGGGCTTACTATACCGGCCCACGTCGGCAAATGCTGTTACGAGGCGGGAACCACCACTGGGTTTCTTCACCAGAAAGGATGGGTTGAGGTACTCCACTGAGATGCCTACGTCTTCAGGATGCTTGAATACGCCTAAATCTTCTAGTTGGTCAAATTTATCCTGGAGTTCTACGAGTTTGCCGCGGGCATATTGGGGTAGTCGACCCTTGCGCTGAGGTGGTTCTACGGGGCCCATGTTGACTTTGGCTTCAAACGGTCCTTCTGCTCCATTGTATCCTTGAAAGTCCGGGTTAAAGACGTGGTCATAGTCGTCAAGGAGTGTACTGAACTTAGATCTGATGTCTTGCGGAAGGAGGTTATCGGGATCAAGGCGCACATTGGAGGAATGTTTCGTTGCGGCCGGGGGGACGGGTGATCTTGGTGTTGGGTTAGTCGAGGGCTTTTGGGAGGCTGATGGGCTGACGGTTGGTGTAAAGACAGGACATACTTGACAGAAGTGTTCATTGCGCTTTAGAGAGTGTGGCTCAGAGGAGAGGTTCGGGATGCGTATCTTCCCTGCTACACTGGAGATTATGCTCGGAGTAGGCCATAGTTGGGAGGCCGTTAACCTTCGCGCACTTGGGGCATCGGAACGTGGCTCTAGGGCATACTCGGAGTCGGAGGGGGCCTCGCTTGGTAACTGGACTTCAATAAACTCGCCGGGCCAGATGGTGGTGGACTCAGCGGGCGCACGAATTACCATTGCACGGCGTGCCGCTGTGCCTACTTCTTGTGGTGTGTGAGATCCGTACACGTAGGTGGTGCCATCGCCGAGGGTGACTTGGCGTTTGGCGGGTCGAATAGCTACGTCATTTGCCTCCATGAAGGGGGTGCCCGCTAGTACATCAACGTCGAGGTTTTCCACAACTAAGCCTTCGAACACGAATTCACGGTTGTCGCGGGTGAATGATAATCGTGTTTCGCCAACAACATGGAGAGGGGAGGAGCCGTCGGCTTGGTGGGCGGACTGAGCGCTGGGTGTTATGCAGGAGCCGAGGCGTTGTACAACAGAATGGCGGATCATGTTGCCGGTCGCGCCGCTGTCGACTGTTATGCGGACAGGGTGGTGGTCATAGAAGGTGTCGAGGTAGGGTGATTGGCGGGTCTGGATACGGTGGATACGGTAGGCGGCAGGCTCCGGCTCGGGTTCGGGGTCGCCAGTGTGCACGACGGGGTCAGTTGTGTGGGTGGTGTAGTCTTCATCAGGCTGGTCATCGAGGATTCCAACGATCTGCCTGGCTTTGGCGATGTATCGTCGATCATGATCTGGCAGGAAACTACACTTGCTGAGGAAATGGTTGTCGGGGCGACCTGCTTGTTTGCAGAGGGGACAGGACTTTATTTGTCTATGAGGCTTGGGAGTAGCTCTGTATGGGGGCCTAGTACCACTAGTGGGCCTGCGATAATTGCTGGCTGATGCACGCATTACCTTGGCGTCATCAGAGGTTCGGATTTCGTCGAGTAGAGATGTAAGGGCTTGGGATATCTCAGGCTTGATAGAAGCTAGAGTGCGGGACCTTAGCTCAGTTCCGTATCTTTGTTTCACCAGATTTGGTAACTCTGGGTGGATAAGTTTGAGCCAGGTGAGGACGACAAAATTCTCTAATGTCGGGGTCAGCTCTTCGTCTTCTGTGGCAACGTCGCCGTGGTGTGAGAGGCTGTTTCCACGGAGCAATACATCTTCTACAAAAGCCGTGAGTCTCTGGAAAAGGTCCTCGGGACGTTCGTCGGGTTCCAGGTGAATTGCAGCAAAATCGATGAAATGGGCTCCCGTAACTTGGAAACCGAAGTGTTGTCTGATGGTGTTCCAAATAAATTGTATAGAGGTGGAGTTTTTCACCAGTGTGTTTCTCGAAATTATGGGGCAGTAGTTAGCGATCTGGCCCAGCATGAGCTCGAGGGAGTTGACTTTCTGTCGGGCCGTCAGGCGTTTGGCGAGTGGTACATCCTCTCCGTCACTTGTGAAGCCCCGCAAGGGCTGTGACTTGGTTTTCTTTCCCCATGTAGCGTCGTCGGATAAAAATGGAGCGAAATGGTTATCGAGAGACAGTGTATACAGTAGATTTTGTTTCCAGTTTTCAAAACTGTTTACCGTTTCGGTCTTTGAAAGGCACCACTGTTTCGGTGCACGGTGAGTATTAGCCATGATTGAAGGGTTTCAGGGTTGGGTCGTGCTTATCCGGCGAGATTCTTCGCTGTTTGGACTTACGGTATCTGGGGATGAGTAGGTTTGTCTCGATCCGTTCGGTTTTATGACGATGTTCGTCGGCCAAAGCTGGACGTAGGTTCGAATCCAAGCTGCCACCACGCCAGTTAGTTACACCCGATAACTCCAACACACGACCCTGGGAAACAATCGGCTTTAATCCACGGCACAGACGGCCGAGAAGATAACAGTAACAGAACAACAAAACGCACGTGAGCAAAGATGGCCGCCAGGAAGAAAGTGCGCGCATAACATAACAGTACCGCTGACCGGTACTGGCGCTGCTTGTTCTAATTACATTATTTTTATAACAAATATGAACTTAATACAGCCAGATCATTCATATACCGGTACTTTACTTCGTGTACCTTGTATTTCAGAGGTGTGATCTGATTGAATTGCTATTGCCACAGTGTGATCATGAGCAGATTAGTTTTCTGTGGACGGTAAGTCATTGTTAGTAGTGATCGCAATACAGTATACATGTAGTATACTGATAAAAATATATCACATTGCACATTCATACTGCCCAAATAATTTAGTGCATATACACAATAAATGCATTGTATAACTATACTGTTTATGGCTATACTTTTTAAAGAAATATATAATGCTCTCCTGAGTAATGTAGCTTCATCTACATGCAGGAAGTTAGGGAAATGAAAAGGCCATTTCTTTAATAAAACAATTAGTCAAAAAAATACATGAAAAATGGAATAGCATCACTTCAGCATGTACATAATATACCATCATCTAACTTGGTTTTTTAGCCAATCATGTTGAGCATACCATTATAATATTATTTTATAGGATGGTAATATTATTAGACATTGACATCAATATTATACAGTATACCTGACTGAAAAAGTTATTTTGGTTTATGATTGAAGCAACTTGAGCATGCAGTTGCAAAAAGATTAAAATAGTGTATTATAATATACAGAAACTCAGTGACAATGAACAATGTTCATATCTGATTAATTGGTCTGCAGGTTGTTGAGCCTACTCTGCACAGAGACTTCATGTACAGCTCACTGAATGCATTCCCAAGAAGTTCGTTTAGTCCTGTGTCTACCCCATTGTGTAGTGAAGTCCACAAAAAGTTGGGTAAACCAAGATACAGGGTAGGTATATGTTAATGTCATGAATGATCTGTAGTCTTAGGGCTCAAAAAATATTCTTTCTCAATTGCCTGCAAATACAGGTACCCAGTCAAATCAGCAGCTTAAAAACTCCCTGACGTGACTGTCCCAGTGTTTGCAGGCTAAACTTCCTCACTAATAGTCCAGATTCATGGAACTCTAGGCTTGAACGTACAACACTCTTCTCAGTGTCAGATACATTAATCAAGCTTGCTAGAGTGTGGGCACAATGTATATTCCTTTTTCCATTTGTATAGTAAATGTTAGTAACTGAAACAAACCTCTTTTACTTTCTCAGGCTTGGAAACTTCACCGCATAGAGAGTGCTATTCTTCATGATGAGGTAGGGAACATAGACTTGTTAATTTGCACATAATAAGGTATACAAGGTCCCAATTAGCAACATAATCAGGCACTACAGAAAGAACAAAATTTGCATTCTGTCACTTTGTTAAGTTTGTTGTGTTTTTCCAGGATGAAGTTCGAGCCTGGACATCAGCTAGTGTCCTGCCAATTGTCAAGGATCTCCCAATTTCTATGTCACTCTCAAGACAGACACAAACAAGGTCAGCAGACTGTAAACTAACCAAAAGCATGAGTTTTATCCGGGGGGCAGTTTGTCATCATGTACATTGTACAGTACAAAAAAAAAAAGAAAAAAGGTCACCCCTTAGAGCAAATTTACTTTGAATTTTATAGTTGGTTTAGAAGTGTTTTCTTTCTATAAATTGAAAATTTGTGCACAATTTTCAGATCTCCACAAGTTGACAAATATGAATCAAAGGGATCATGGAAATGCAAATCGACCTATTTTGGGATCAAGTTGCCAGGAATTGCTGGGCCCTCAAGGAAACTTCCAGCTAGAACATTTGTGAGTACTGGATGTAAATCTGCTCCACCCTCCTGTACAACAAAGACGTCCTCACATTATGCTGTCAGGAGACACATGCAGAATGAATACAAAAGGGCAGTGCTGGGCAATTGTGAAGACAGTGAAGACAAACGTTCATGGTTAGTTTATGGTCACCTAATGAAATGTTCTTGAAATGATATTGTTTCTGCACTAGAATTTTGCTAATGAAACAGTATTTCTGATATTGACAATAAAAAATAGTAATAAATATGTTTGATAATTATCATGGTAATTTTTATGTTAATAATAATTTTGAGTTCACAATTTGAAGGAGGGATACATATAGATCTTTATGTTCTAAATCTAAGACACCAAAACTTACTAAACATTACTGAATTTATTTACATTGAAATGCATGGAGGTGTAGTAACTGTGACTGCAATGTACTCTCCTCCTTTTGATTGTCTTGCTTTTTTATTCCAGGAAAAGACTATACAAGTCTAAGTCTTGTCCCAATATTACACGTTCAACATGTCAAGACCAGTACATATACAGAAAACATGTAAGTCACCATAGTTACGCTGTGCAGCTTAACAGAAAAAACCGCGATCTCTAAAAAAATGTCGAGAACTCACCATGCATGGGATCATTAATGGGAGCAACTGCAGAATACCAGCTGCCACTTCAGGAATTTTGATATATTCTTTTGCATTAATAATCTCCACAGCACCGCAGCAAATCTTACCAAAACAATGTCCAACCCTCCTTAATTCACAATTTACCCGAAAATGCGCAGTGCCTTGTACATTGGTTCGAAGGACAATGGAACGGTAAGTGCCGGCGAATATTCTCAGCTTTACTGCGATTTATTAGTTCGTACACTCTTCAAACATGTCAGTAAAGTCGTTAAACTTACCCTGAAACACTCCATGCAGGCTTTCGGGGATAGTTCAACTGCTTGATACACATTTGACTGACCTTCAAGTGTCGGGTCTCACAGCTGTTTTCATACAATACGTCGCATGGCGCGAAACTGGCAGGAAATGACGAAACAATGCATCGCGCGCGTTACCCAATATGCTATGCGCATGACAGGGTTGTACGTCACTCTGAGCCCGCGTTGCATTGAAATGAACAAGGCAAGTGTCTTTCAAGGTAGTTTTTCTTTTTTTCAGAGAAGGAACAAAAAAACTCAGCCGAAAGGAAAACAGTAAAAAAAAAAAAAAAAAAACAAAAACAAAACAAAAAACAAAAAAAACAAAACCTTGGAAAGGCTTGGTTTCCATGAATTTCCTTTAAAGTTCGGTGCAAAGATAGAGGACAGTTTATTATAATGACTGTTTAGGTTGCATGTTTATTTTTCAATAAATTATGCGTTTTTAATTACGTTCAGTTTTTCCTCTGTTCACTGCCCATTTTATTTTCTGTCTGTTTTAGGATGGCAAAGAAATCAGTTTCTTCAGATGTTTCTGAAGGTGCTAGAACCTTCGCAGCTTTACTGCCTTTCTGGACTTCTCACTGTAAGTTTTTTTGGCCACAAGAAAGAAAATGAAAATAATAATAAAAAGATAAAAATATAGAAGAAAACTGTGGGAAAACCAAAGTACTTACGTGTGAACATGTTTATTTTTGTGTGCCCAGGTCAGACAGTACAGAGATTTTATCACAATGCTGCCACAACATTTGGCGATAAAAATCCTCTCATATTTGATTCCGAAGGAGTTGCTTGTCGTTCCTCAGGTACGGCGTAATTAATAACAAATGGATTAGCCTAATCTAGATTAGGCTAATCCTGGGCTAGGTCTAAATGTTGTCTAAATGTTGTCCAAAATCAAGGGGATTCGGCTCAGTTGACTTCGAAATAACGGGGACTTCGAATTAACCGAGTTCGAAATACCGGGTTCAAATGTACTATACTCATACAAGCCAGTGTCCTCAAACTACGACAATTTTGCCCTCTTTTTCATAGGTCAGTAAACAGTGGCGCCGAATGGCGTCAAAGGATGAATTATGGCAAGCCAAGTGCATGGAGACGTACGTAGGTAAGCTTTTTCCGATGGGACTTTTTGCTTTAATTACACTTGATGATGATTGAGTTTATTTGCCAGTATTCCGTTTGGGATCGCGTTGTGGCTCTGTTGGATTTTGTCGATGCTCTACCATATAGATGTGGTTATAGATAGACCAATGTGGAGTCCCCTATTACATTCCACTGGCGAGCAGTCGTTCACTGGTTTTAATGTAATTGGCAGGTGTTCCGCTAAGAACTCCAACGATATGGAAAGATATTTTTAAGGACAACGTGAACCTTAAGCGAAACTGGGCAAATGGGCGATGCCGTGTGACTGACATCTCCGGACATACGCATAAGTAAGTAGCCTTGATTTTCTATGGAGCCGTTTACGGATGACTGTCGTGTGAATTTTTATGGTTTTGCGGTTCCTGTGCTGCCATCGGCAGTCACCTTGCCCGCAATGCATAAGCAATACGAGGTCTCGCCCATCAAAATCTACCAACACTATACGTAATTCTGCGTTGCAGCGTTCTGAGTGTTTGTGCCCACAAGAACAGAATAGCAAGTGGTAGTTTGGACCGAACTATCAAGTAAGTTATTTTGCCCTCGCTCCTATTGATATTAACATAGACTGCCCCGGCACTTATAGCTTGGGGGCTCTTGCTGAAAATATTCTACTTCCATTGAGACTGTGGCCGTTTTGGCCAATCCGATGTCTTTATTACAGACGGGGACTATCTTAAAAAGCAAAAGCTGTTTTTGTCCTGTCTGAACAAACAGAGCGCCCCTCTGGAGGCCATTCCATTTTTAAACATGAAGGCATTTTCTTTACAGGATTTGGGACGCTGACACAGGAGCTCTCATACAGACCCTTCAGGGCCACTCGGTGAGCCACTAAACGCCCATTTCTTATTATCTAAGAAGTGAGCTTTTCCTCGGAAATTGTTTGTTTGAAATCATGGAAGGACTCACATCTTTGCGCAACAACTGAGCATTCTGTTACTTTACTCCACAGAGAGGCGTCTGGAGTCTGCGCTTTCTGTCCAGTTCTGTGCTGATCAGCGGATCATACGACAAGAGCATAAGGGTACAGCGGTTGTTTTGTGACGTCACACTGACGATGTTATTATTGGATAAGAAATACAGAATAGCGTCTGGAAATACGTCATGCCCGATTGACACGACATATACATTTTAAAGTGCTTTGAACAACTGGGCCCAGATGTACAACACATATGCACCCTTTATTAGTTACTTATCGTTTTCTTGTTTCTTCCTCACTTTCTTTCAGCTTTGGAGTCTTCGGACTAACGCGTGTGTCAGGTAAGACTTGCGCGGTTGGTGTCTCGGTTCCTTTATAGCCACTGTTTCTTCATCACCTTTGTTTCCCCTTCTCCTGTTGTATCTCCTCCCTGTCCTTATCAGTCTTTTATTGTCTGATGCATTTTCTTCCTTTTCTTTTTTCTCTTTTGCTTCATTTTCTTCATTTTCGTCTTTAGTCATCGTCTTCTTTATAGGTTTGGATCCTCCTTCTTCTTCTTCTCTGTCAGTTTCTCATGAATTCGTTTTGTGCTCGCAGAATACTAATCAGCCATGAAGGTCCTGTCTGGGCGATAGAAAGGAAAGGCGACCTCCTCATAAGTGGCTCGGGGGATAGAACGGTGAGGATACGTAAACCAAAATAGGTGGACGAGATAAAATTAGTAAGATATAGAGACGTTCTCCTTTGTTTACAGCGTGGTGAAGTTGAAGAGGCGTCTTCTAATGTAATCGGTTTGATCGGCTTAATCCGCAGAAAATAGAGCTCGACTATATAAGCGAAGCGCTCAGTTTGGAGAAGCGACAATATCCAGCTCAGGAGCGGATTCGGCTAAAGTTACGGTGGTCTACTGCGCTCAAGTTTGACGGCTATCTGATCTTCTGACGAAGAAATAACTGTTCAGTCCGCGCTGTTCAGTTCCTTTGTCGAGTGTCTCTTCATAAACGTTCCTTCTTTGCTATTTGGCAGGCGAAGGTCTGGAACATTCGTCAGTGCAAGCTTCTCGTCACCTTGTTTGGCCATACGGGTTGCGTCTTCTGTGTGGATTTAGACGACGACTGCAGGAGAGCCTTTACTGGTTCTGGTGACAGGGTAAATTTGAGACTTCACCAACACTATATTGAGTGCTCAAGGAAATTTTCCCACCCAGTTATATACACTTTTATAACCAATCCCAGTGAAGAAACATCGAGGTCTTTTGAGGCCGCTTACATCTTTCTGAAAATCCAAGATGGCCGCCACGACATTACAGTACATGAAAACCAAGAACCGTGCAATTTGATACGTTTTCTTTCCTTTGCTTTCGAAGTTTCTTGTTCTCTGTTTTTCGTTTTTCGCTGTTTTTTGTTTGTTTTACCCTTTCTCAATATTTCTCTGCTTTCTCGATGTATCTCGAACTTTCTGTTTTCCCCCCTCAGACTGCACGAGTATGGGACACAAGAACAGGGATGTGTCTTGCATCTTTCAACATTGGACAATATTCAGGAACGGCAGTTACGGCAGTGAGTTACGACCAGGTAGGCTTAGTGACCGCTCACAGGCTTAGTGACCGCTCATTGACTCTGATCTTTCTCACTCTCAGTGTTGGTTTGTATTTCTTTTGTTTTCGGATGACTTTCAAAACCAAAGCCATTGTAGTTACACCGCCAATCACAGAGACTGTAAGAAACAGTTTCAACCAATCAGAAGCCATAATAATTTGCGTTTTAAAGACGAAACCAATCTCATCAGTGCGAAGAAACGCCATCCCCACTTGCTTGCTTGCGTGAGCAGATCGCACGGGGGAGGGGGTAGGGGTTGGTTTTGTTTCTGGTTGGCCGAGATTGCAGCAATCTAAAAGCATGGCAACAAACGCATAACCAAAGCAATCACATGATTACTTTTGACAGTACAGTAGTCATTAAGAGTCTTAAAACCGCTGTACGACTCATATGAATTGTGAATTAATGATTTCTGGTGCGTTGTTTAGTAATGTGAAGAAATGTCCCGTCTTGCAGGACCACTTAGCTGTGGGGTCTGGTCATTTGGTTTCGTTTTGGAGTCTCACGAGTGGAACTTGCCTCAAAGTATTCAAGGGACATAAAGACAGGTAAAGTCTAGCACCTTTTGCGCACATATTTCACCGAGAAAGTATTTGTTTGTGAGCAGTTGCTAGGGGTCGACTCACCAACAGACACATGCATGTAAAAGTAAACAGCCAATAAAATGTAGACAAAGAGAAAAAAGAAATAAAAAAGACACGATAATTTTGCGAAGTGACTTTTTCTCTGACAAAGTTCAGAACGGGAGATACGTGATACTGAATTACAAACTTTCACGAGGTAGTTTGCGACCTAGCATCAACATTTCTACCCAAATCAGCTTTCATCCCGAACAAACTATCAAAATGTCGTTCTCAGTGCTGTGCGATACGAAGGGACTCCTGGCGATATATGTCTCGGCTGCTGCACTCGGGTGATATTGAAAATAAAATAAAACTCCTTATATTTTTTTAGGATCGAGTCCGTGCAGTTGAGGTTCCACATGGTAAACGGGAGAAAAGAAGGCGGCCTTATCGTGAGCGCTGGAAGAGATGGGCTGATCAAATACTGGGACATTGAAGTGTGAGTAGAGCTACGTTACCGACCTCGTTATTGACCAAATAACTACCGCTTACCGACCTGCCAGTTGCACTGCTATGTTAGACCCACTGACGGCCACCATGAGGTCACATGTGCAAGCCGCCATATTGTTTTTTATCCAACATGGCAACCATGACGTCACACAAAAATCAAGAGCAGGGTGTTGTCTCGCCCCTTAAATTTATTGGTGTTTCCTTTTGTGTTTTAGGCATTCCTGTATCCAGACGTTAAGAGGACACAAGGACAACGTGAACTGCATCGCGTTTGATGACACCAGAATTATCAGCGCCTCGTTTGACAATCAGATTCGAATTTGGGATTTCAATTTGTGAGAGCTTTATGACAAGAGTGGATAAAGATGGTCGGTTGCTAGTGGATCATGTTCTATGTAAAATGGGATCATATTTAAGAGTAAGCAAATGTTTCTTTCTAAGATTGCTGAATTGAAAACAAGGCAATTGCAACTCACAAAAAAAAAAAAAAAAAAAAAAAAAAAGAAGTCGCCGTGCCATCACTGTGTACAATCATTTGTAGTTAGGTGTTCAAGTGAGAAATGTTTACGGTAGTGGGATAATTTAAAGGTTATATTTTATGAGTTAGTTTGTTTCTTACCCCAGAGTTTTCTTAGAAATCTCAAGCAAAAAATAAAAAATATATAAACACCTTGACCTGCTGTTTTTTTCGCACTGTATTGTGGGTGTCCCTGCCCGATACTGCTGACCGGAGCAACTCGTCATTAAAGTGAGGCTAAACAGCAAGTCTCTTCGGTGCCACAATTTAAAATTTAGAATCTATTCGCCATTTCCCCTCATATTTTGCATCGCACTGAGGGCCGGTACAGAATTTTATTTCTGACGAACAAGGGACAGTGCCAGGGTAGAGAAATGTCTATTCAACTCAAGGCTGCATCGAAAGTCACGCTATGGTGAACCGCCAAAGAACCTCGGTCAGTAACCTCACCGACTTCAGTTCCTTTCTCAAACCGGCCATTCAAGTCAATCTAGAGAAAGGAGAAAGTCTCTGGAAGAGCTCTGTTAAAAGTGAACCGCTGCATTTGGGTCGACGTGACTGAACATAACGCTTTGGAACGTTTAGATTACAATCACTGATCGACATTGCTGGAGGCTTCCTCGAGACTGTAATACTGTTCACTCATCGCGGTACATGGATCAACATTCCAGAGGAGACAAATGGTTCCTAACAATCCTGAAAATCACCGCCGATATCATCTTCATCTTTCTCCGTGCAGTGACTCTGACGATAGTGGATATTGTTTACATCTTTTTCGGACTGCTTCAGCGATTCGTAACGGATGTCTGGATGACAATACTGCTAATAATCATCGCGCTCATCAAGGGAATCTTTCGCGCGGTTTTAGACGTCGTCTATCGCATCTACCGTGCCGTAAGTCCACCCGTGTACGAAAAGATTTCTGTCTTAATTCACCAAAGACCTCGAGCAGTGATGAAAGCCACATTGTTTGCTCTCGTTGTAACAATAATCGTTTTATGCATACTTTACGTGGTTTACTTTAATTGAAATGCAAAATTGGAGACAGCGCGGAAAATTCGTTCTTGACGTCACTTCCGCTGGTCAGCGTTCGTCGCCATGGCTATCTAACTTCTAACTCGAGGTCAAATTTCACATAGTGTGCAAGTCTCGTTTTTCTTGTGCACAACTGATGCGTTCAAGAAGAAAATGTATGAACGATGAAGTGAGAATGGATCGTACAATCACGTGAGCAAGCTATTAACAGCCACGTTCTCCACTCTGTGCGATAGGGAACTTTAAGCAAACTCGGACGGCAACGTGAGAAACCAGGAAAAGAGTGCCGGATTTTTTCTATATATCTTTGTAACTTTGCCTATTCTATTGCTTTCATCGTTCCTTACTAAGAAGAACGACTGTCGTAATTTCTCAAGATGTCGATCAGGTCCTTACAACAGCCTAGAAAAGAAACATTTGAAGTCGCACGCGAGAGCACGACGACCCCGAGATAATGTCAATTTCACATAATCACATGCTCCTTTTGTCTTCTGCAATGAGTTTTATTGATTCACTGACGTTACCCCCATCCACTCCCGTCCTAATGCTTAAACTCTCTGATGTACGTCGGGTGAATAACTGAAAGAGAGTTGCATCATTCAGGAGTGAAAGCCAAACCCTCGTCACCCCAATAATTACAAAACTCACGCATTGTCAGATCACAAAACGGCGACCAAAAAAAAAAAAAAAAAAAAAACAACACCACTTTAGTGTTCGACATCTTTCTTACCCACGCCGAAAAAAATGTTCCAGGAAATTGTCCCAAAAATTGGATGCAATCGATGACCCGCATTCTGTCATGGAAACATTCTCACACTCATTGTGCTTCGAGTAACAAAGTCATGCAGCTCTGTCCTCGCGAGGGCGGCTACTCGCACCAGACACATGACCTGCACCGACAAAAGCTAGACAACACCAACTTCCCTCAATGTGTTGTCACAGCACCTGCCAAACTTTGTTCCGACAGTGTATGCACGTTTGAGTGTGCAACGAGCCGCAAACAATCACTACCACAGGTAGGGCATCAGCCGGAATGGCAGACGTTCAAGCCGGTCACAAACCGCAATTTTTTCTGTGTCAGACCATTTCATTGGGTGTTTCACGGAGTGGCATGAGCCACGCAAGTCGCGCGTACCGTACGAGCCAGAAAGTCTCTGGTTGTTCCATCGGAATGGAAGCTTTGGAATGGAGGCCACTGGTTTAGAATTCAGGCGATTCCCTTGATCAGAGAAGCTTCCAGCGTAATGTTGAACTCCACCAGAGCTCTGAGGATATCCACCAAGAACTGCATGTGGCTGGTGTCACGGAAAAACGACACAGGGTCGTACATGTTTGTGGTGGCGGAGCACAAGGACAGGATCTCAAACCAGTCGTGCAGGAGATGGTCCCTCGCACCCAGACACACGAACAATTGGAACTGAAGAATAAAGAGCAGACAGCATGAGGCGAATGACTGAAAAGTAATTCTGAAGATTTACGTTCCGAGTCTCGAGTGCTCTTTGCACAAGAACTGGTACGAGCTTCAAAACGAGGCTGTGCTGGCATAACAGAGATGACACAGCGTGTTCAGAGTTTCGTAAACGGAACTGCTGTGGCGTTTAGCACAGAGTGATAGTGAATAAATGGCATTATCTCAGGGTGTCCCATTACTTTTGGTCAGGATTGCAGGCTTGGCCAGTTAAAGATTACCTTCTCGTCCTTGCCGATGGTTTGCGACGAGTTGTTGATCCGAGTTATGATGGTCGACAGAGTCTTGTGCGCTCCCTTCAAGTGCGGCTTCTCAACAATCTCACCATCATCCGCCGCAATAAACTGCTGCGCTTTCTCTGAAAACCGACACGAACCAAGGACACTAAGTATTTTTCTTTCTCAGACATGAACGTTAGAAAGCAAGGAAGGGAGGAAAGTGAAGGATAGAAGAAAAGAGAACAAAGGACGACGAGAGAAGAAAATGAAGGACGAATAAATAAATAAACAATATATATATATATATATATATATATATATAGCAAAAATAGAAAAAAATAAAATAAAATAAAGGAAATTAGATAAAACCAAATAGAAATAAGGAAGAAATGGATAGAAGAAAAAGAAATGGAAGAAAACAGAAGAAGGAATGAGGAAGGAAGGATGACTAAAAGGAAAGGACGGGACAAACAAAGAAAAGTCAATGGGAAAGAAAGGAGGGTAGAAAGAAACGGGTGGATAGAAGAAAGGAAAATATAAAGGTAGAGGAAAAGACAAAAAGGAAGTTAAGTAGGAATAAAGAAAGAACACCAATTAGGAGGCAGATTAGGACATGCAGTAACAACGCTTCTGAGGACTTGTCTTACCTAGGATGTCCCAGATGAAGAAGCTGTTCCGAAAGAGACGCGTGGACTTGAACCCACACTGGAACACCTGACAGGGAAGAGTAAAGAAAAAGATGAAGTGACAAAAACTCGAGCCCTGAATATCAGGTTTGTGTGTGGGGAAAAAACAAACAAACAAACAAACAAACAAACAAACAACAACAACAACAACAAAACAATAGCACTGGCGACTAAAGGGGGCATTAAGGTGGGCTTGGTATGAGTCAGAAAAGCGACTACACAAAACAATGACAGTTTCTTGACTGATATAATGCATATATGTGATAAACTCATATATATGAACTGCGGATAGGAATGAATCACGTGAATTTTTGATCATCGCAGTGAGTGAAGCAACTTAAGCAGTTGCAATGAGCCCGGAAAAAAAAAAAAAAAAAAAAATCCGAGCTTCAACGGGAATCGAACCCATGACCTTCACGATACCGGTGTGATGCTCTACCACTGAGCTATGAAGCCGTATGGGAGCTGGTTTTTTTTCCGGGCTCATTGCAACTGCTTAAGTTGCTTCACTCACTGCGATGATCAAAAATTCACGTGATTCAGTTTCTTGACTGTCAATTTAGTGCGCCACCTGTATCCGCAAGTGAATCTATCATTTTCTCTTTTGATTGTATTACTATATTAGAAAAGGTATTCCATTCGTATCTATATATGATATAACTTTATGAATGTGTTTTCTATTTGAATTGGACATTACCTGTTCCAATGCTTGACACAATCCTCCTTCACCACATAACAAGAAAGTCAGGTTCCCCCGCTGAAAACGAGATCACGCGTTGTTAGAGCTTGTCGCCGTTACGCATATACTGACCACGCACAACAAACGTACAATGCAAACACATTATCCATTTAAATACAACATGAACACTGATAGTATAGAATGTACTCAATGAGAGTAGTCGCACTTTTAGATTTCATTTGGTTTCCCCTTTCTTATGTTTGACAGTAAGTAAGCAAGTAAGTAAGTAAGTAAGTAATGTCTTTATTAAACGAGGGTAAACACATAGTAAGTGATTAAAACACTAACAAACTTGTGGTTTAAACATAAGCAAGTGGCTAACTCATGGTTTCACACAGTGTATAAATTCTCACCTCTTTCTCGGGTTTGTAGAAATGCTTCACAATCTTGTTTACAGCGTCCGCGACTCTTTCGCGCGTTTCTGGGACACGGATTTCTGCGAAGAGAACAACACGTTAGAGTCGCGGTTTACCGTTTACCATTTCAAATTCTGAGTTGCTTTACCGCTCTACTCTTTTCAGCTCAATTATGTACTTGGCTGTTGAACTATTTTTGGCCCGCTCTTAATTTGATAATGTTCATTTGCTCGCACGACGAAAGTGAATTTATTAAAAACCAAAGACCGCCTTACTTTCTCGATTCTTCCTGGACAACACAGGAGACCTTCTCTGAGGTGAGGAGCGACAAACATCGGCCAGAGATGTGTCTGCAGTGGAAACGACAAGTATGAGAGGTGCAAGCTCAAGAGCAAATTACAGAGACAAATGTTTTCGTCGTGACTTAGATACAGTAGAATCGGAAATGTCGGATATCCGCGGAGAGGTCTGCGCCACCTGAGCGTAGACCGCTGACTCGAAAATAAGGTGATCGCAGGGTCGATGAAAGGCTCAACCGGAACCGGAAGTGCCCCGATGGGAAACGCCTGTTACGCTGCCTGGGGAGGTCCATGTGAAAGGAAATCTCAAATTTCGCATGAGCGCAGATAGTTTTAGTTTCAAGCACCAATGAGGGCTAGACTACGAAAAATCGTCTTGGCATTTCAGAGGGGTTCTAAAACTTGTACCCAATAAGTTGTGATTTAGAATTTCTCACAAGAAATATATCATGCACACAGTAAGGAGAGCTATATCACTCACACAGTTTCATCTTGAAAGCCCGGGGGGGGGGGGGGGGGGGGGAGGGGTACTCAATAACAATTTGGGTAGGGGGGTTCCGCTGACTCTATAAAACCCTGACCCTATTCAAGACACAAAACTGGAAATTTTGCTACCCTGTCTAAGACAAAGTGCTCTAATTTGATACCCTGTTCAAGACTTAGTTTAGATAAGTTAGCCTGCGTTGCACGCGTTTCCACTGGAGCATACGAAGAAATCGCGCGAAAATGGCGCTTGAGTGCTCTCCAAACTTCCCAAGTGCATCCATAACTCGATATACGCACAGCTAAAAGCATGAACCAATTCTTTTATAACATAGCGACAACAACTTGGGCGAAAAACAAATTTTAATTTCTGATTGAATGCAAAATTGTCTTTTGATGGAAAACAAACACGCCACAGCTTACATCTCTGTCATAATTCGATGACAGTCGATGAAAAAGATGTTGTTTAATCGAGGAAAACACTGAGAGTGCTGTTTTTCTGGCGTGGTGTAAGGAGCAGCCTGTGGTGTCTTTGGAATTGGTGACAATTTAAATGTTTTGAACGGTACACTGAGTTGTTGAAGATTTAAAATGTACCCAGGAAATTCACGTCGCCGCTTTAAAACAACTGAGATTCGCCTTGAACAAAGGCAGACAATGCGGGTCTGGAAATGCAAAGTGATCAGTCAAACATTGTGAACAGTCCCACCATCTACGAAAGAGATAAAAATGTTTGCCGAGCGGACTTGTTTGTTGTTCGAGCAGCCAGCAAACTGTACTGTAAACACTGCAAGTATGGCGGCTTTCGGAAGGAATGAACGCCGTTTCATTTCAAAGCAGTTGGGGGCTTGATGGATATTTATCTTTGCTGTGATGGATTTCACCTTCCATGAGACTTAAGCCGCCAAGAAATAGGTAGGTTTTGATTTATACAATTTTCTGTGCCGACCGTTGAAATACAGAATTTTTCAGACATCATTTCCTTTGGATGCCGGTGACTCCATGTAGTACAAACTTCTTTGGGAAAATAAAGCTATTTTATTCTGAGTTGTAAAGCGCCTGTTAATTTTTAAACGAGGAAAGCTAGAAAAAGTCGAAAGGAAGCGGCATTTGCTCACGTCATATTATTGAGCACGGCCGGGCGTGTACAATTTAACAAATTGACGTCAGCTTTTTGTGTCTGTCAAAAAGTTGTGGATCCACAACTTTTTGACAATGTTATGACGCGTTTCATGATCAATAAGAGGACAGACACAAAAAACTGACATCAATTTGTTTTTTACAATAACAAACCTCAAGCGACGACGCGGGGAAAACACACAAGAATTAAGAAATATATAACGCGTCACCGTGTAATAGCCTCATCTAAACACGCGGGAAGTTGGGAGAACACTTTCCGGCGCTACTCGAGTGTTCTCCCAACTTCCCGCGTGTTTAGATGAGGCTATATTACACGGGAAGACGTTATACATTTCTTTTATAAAATAATTAGTCAAGTGAAAAACATCGCATATCGCGTCAGCGTGTAATATACTCTCATCTAACAAGGTTATTTAGCCAGTCAGGGCGCGCGTAGTATTATAGTTATTTTATAAAACTGGATTTTGTTCGATTTGACCGAAATGTTGTCAACAACTTTTCCCGCTTTCTAATTGATCGAGGTTAAAATTCAAGATATTTCATTGGCCAAAAAGTGACAGTTTGACGTGAGCATTTCGCGCGTGCAAAATAAAATTTTGTCAAAGAAGTTGGAAAGAAATGAAACTAGACGCTTTTCTGCTGCGGTTTTCTCGACAATTTCAAGACAAAGCTCAAGGAAATTCGCCTCTGAACACTTCTTGTTCTCTACTTCAAATGCCGAATGTCGGTTTTGCAAGAATTGAGGTAAAATTGAAGCTGAATTCACCTCCTTCGTCCAAATCACTGTCGTCAGCACTCGATTTTATGTGTCCGTACTCTTATTGATAATAAAAATTAGCCAATCATATAGCGAGAAACTGACGTGTTCTTGTAAAAAAAGGTTATGGAGCACGATCTTCGACCAATCAGAAAGTGGCTTATATCGTGACTATGTTATAAATAGCGCTTTCGTCAGAGAATACAAGTGGGCCGCCGGTTGAACTTACCGCGTGATCTGATATCAGCGCGGAATAAGACCATAAACACAGAAGCCATAAGTAAGAAAAGGCTGCGAGCGAAGCAAATGAAGATGGTACAAGAAGCCGAACACACAAACCAAGTATTTAGTGTGTAAAAGATCAAATATTTTATATATTTTTAAGATCAAGAAATACATGTTTCATATATATCAAATTAACATTTTTTCCAAAGGCCATCTGGCTATCATACATGTTGGAAGGCATATTAAACTAAACAAAAATAGCAAAAAATTAATCACCTTTTCTTGCAAAAAATATATCTCTTTTTGCTCTGCTTTTAATACTTCCTTCTTTGCGTTACATCGTGACGAGAAATGTACCGCAATGTCCAGCACTGCGGGATTGACGCAACAAACATTGATCTATATCTTTAAATACAGTTTCCTCTCAAATCTAATAGACTTCCGTTCTTACGCAGGAGCAGGTGGATGCTCCTAAGAACCGAAACGAAAGTCAAAATAAGCGACGAATTTACGCCGCTAAAAAAGGCAAAGTTCTCTTTCTGCTCTGGTTAACGCAGTGAGAAGTCGAGGCGGTAAACGTGGCTATTTACAAATAAAATCCCACTTTCCAGTGTTTCAATCTTTCCGCGGGGGCGTTCACAGGCTTTTTCGTTTTTTCTTCCTGCTGGTTTCAAAGTTCGCGAGGGCAATTTGCGCCAGCAGCGCAGTAAACACGCCGTCGACATTGACATCAAATTTCGCTGACGCATCTGCGAAAACACAGTTTCTTTCCCTGACAAAGCCCGACGCGAGTTCGTGTGAGACTCGGCGCTCGTCGGAGCCCGTCGTCAGATCGCACTTGTTCCCGACGAAGATCATGGGAACGTCCTGCCGTGCCTTCACTTCGTAAATCTCTTTCTGTAGTTGAAATGCTTTTTCTAGCGAGTCCTTGTCGTGAACGGAATACACGAGGACGAAAGCATCGCCCTGTTGAATTGTTAACCGGCGCATGGCGGGGAAATCGTAAAATCCGGCCGTGTCTTGTATCTCTAGAAATGCGCTGAAGCCCTTGTGAAGGTCGAAAGATCTCTCGTATAAATTATGAACGGTGGGGATGTACTTCTCGGGGAAATGGCCGTCTACGAAACGCGAGACAAGTGACGTCTTGCCAACGCTGCCAGCACCGAGGACGACAACTCGGAAAAATGCTCGAGGCAGGGGAATCGTATCAGTAGAATGTCTGCTGCATCGCCTCCGACTTTGGTTTGTGGCTTTCGCCTCTCCGCAGGACTTAAAGAACCGTGAAAGTTTGGATTTCGCGAGCATGGCTTGTTAACTCTTCACGCGGGGTCTCTGATAACTGAACGACGGCTCCCATTTGCCCTTTTTATGCATTTTTATGCAGTAATAAAAATGCGGCGTTGGTAGATTAAATTTGGAACGCTGGGGGATTACATTAGCGGTTAATGACGTGTGGTACTCCTCTGGATCTGTGGGAAGTTCTGGACTTGTAACGAGGAAGTTCTGGACTTGTAACGAGGAAGTCGTGGCAGGTGTTACAAGTAGATTTTTATGTTTTAAAATTATACCCGCCATTCAACTTTAATTGGTGACCAGCAGCTTGATTTTTGTCAATTTGTTTTAGGCCAAACGACCACAATACTTCTTTTTGATGAAAACGTCCTCCTACTATCCAATTCTGTAAATAGGTAAGCCGCACGCACAGGATGGGCTGAATTAGCGCTAAATAATTAAAAGCTTCAAGCAAGAGGAAAACTAGGAGTGAATTAAAATAAATAGTTCACTAGAAAAGTACAAGTGAATACCGACAACCGAGACTAAAGAACGAGCAAATAAAGGGGAAGAAAAAGGAATAAAACAACAAAAGACATAAACATAAAACACATAGTTTGCCAAGAGAAGTGATGTTATGAACTAAATGTTTGGTGCTGTTCATGTAAGTTCAGTACTTGGGTGACACAAAAATAACATATTCCTGTAGAACTGTCAGACTAAACCGCATGGTATACATAGAGGATATTACACGGCGGCGCGAAGATATGAATTTTATTTTCTCGTGGTAAAAACAATATTTTACGAACGAGCGCTTCGCGAGTGAGTAAAATATTGTTTTTACCACGAGAAAATAAAATCCATATCTCAAGCCGCCGTGTAATTTCCTTTTTATTATATTAGACATGAGTGTTTTACGAGAAATTGTACAAACAACCGTGCAAAAGCGGGAAATGATGCCAAGGATATCCTCACTAGTGAGGATATGGAAAATACGCCACTCGGGTCCCCGATGTAATTTCGTATAGATTTTACGCACGGTATATTTTCCAGTGAAACACTCGTGTCTATATAATAAATTACGTTAGATTACAAATCGAAAACGCAAACTATGCTGCCACTAACTAAATTCTGCAGCCGCTGCTAAAAATAATCTGACACATCCTAGAAATAAAAACTGCGCGTGATTAAACTACTACGCAATTTGTGTAGGGATCGACGCCCACAATGGACGAGAAGCTTCAGGCTATAACAAAACGTGTTCTTTATTGACACAATCAATCACGGGATAGTCTGGAGTGCTCAGGTGACAAGGAAGTGGCTCTAATCATGCGATCAGGATCGCGGGCGCCGAAACACAGACGCAGATGGTAACAGCTGGAATTGATAGGTGCATTACGAATACGGGTCTCAAATGCGCAGCTGCACTAGCAGTATAGGCCATGGACTGAATCGGACTACAGTTGTGTGTCGGGGAACTGCTCTCGTGCTTGCGAAATACACTTGTAAATGTTTGTTGAATTGGCCCCTGACTACCGGAAGTGATGTCAAACACTTTTTTAACCCTTTCACTCCCAAGAGTGATCAACTTCAATTTTCCCTTTTCAGTCTCCCACCAGAGTTATATCATAAAGTATGAAGAATTTGGCATTTGATATCTTGCTCAAATGCCAGCTGATTAAAACAAATTCTCTTTTCATCACTCATACATTTTATTTTATGGTTAGGATAATTTATTTTGAGCTTGGGAGTTAAAGGTTTACCTTCATCTGAGCACTTGGGACGCAGCAGCTCGGCAACCAGGAGTCTCTCGATGCTGCCGTCGTCCACACTCCTGGAGAGCCACCGACCACACGAGAACCTGCGAGCATATTATTTCAGAGTCAACTTGACGCTGATGAAGTAGCGCTATGATATCCCATGAAGCCTCTCGGTCTCGTTCTTACGCCCTCAAAAGTGAGCAACGTATTCATCCTCGTTCCCAGGCTCTTCTCCCTTTCCCCTGGGAACGAGGATGCAACGTACTTCGAAAAAAGTGAATATCTGGTGAGATATTGCAAGAGATGATTGAATTTGATCATAGCCAGAAATTGACCCCTTTCATCCCCAGGAATGATCAACTTCAATTTTCTCTTTTCCTTCGCTCGCACGAGATATTAGCATTAATACAGTATTAACCCTTTCACTCCTGAGAGTGATCAACTTCATATTTCTCATTAAGTTTCTCTCCAGAGATATATGACACAGTATGGAGAATATGCCTCTTGATAGTTCACTCAGACGAAAGTTTATTGGCGTATTAATTCTCACTACATCACTCATACTTTTTTTTCTTGGATACTTAGGAGAATTTGTATTCTGAGCGCAGGAGTGAAAGGGTTAAGGAGAACAAGGCCCTGAATAGTCTGCGAACAGCCTGGACCTTGAACATACCAAGAGCCAACCTCGTTCCGAGGCTCTTTCATCTCCCGACGAGAGAGGGACCCTGGGAACGAGGTTGAACAAGAGCGACAGCAGAAAACCGGACACAATACCGACACAGCAGTAACACAGTGACAGTAATAAAAGCAACAAACAAACAAACAACAACAACAACAACAACAACAACAACAACAACAAAAATCAACAAATAAACATCTACACAGAAGCAGGGCAGAGATAGGTAGATAGCCATACAAAGTATACAGGAACTTGTTTAGAATTTGTTTTAGAACGCACACCTGTAGATATGACTAGTGACTTCATTCTTGACGATAATCTGTTCGATGAACCAACCAGGACTATAACCTGAGCAGAAACAAGACAGATTGAACACTCTTGGTGGGAAAAGATATACACTTGGTCATACGAAATAAGTAGATTTTCACTGTCTTGTCTCACATGCAGTGCCTTCAAAGCTGATCAAGAGCTTCTTTGAAATGATGAACTTCTCTATCCCTTCTCTATCCCTTTATCTAACTAAAAGCCCCAAGCACTTGCTTAGCTATAAAAAGTAAACGTTATTCCCAGCAATTAAGAAAATGTGTAAGAGATGTGGGAAGAATTAATACTTCAATCAGCTTTCATCTTAGCAAGCTATCAAAAGTCAACTTCTCCATACTGTAATTACATATCTTTGGTGAGAAATTGAAGGAGAAAATTGAAGTTGATCACTCGACACTAACCATTGTTATCGTGTCCTATCCTCAGTGTTGTCAACACTCCAAGGTTTGTGTGCTGTAACCAAAACAAAACACAGACAAGACATTCAACGTACAGAAACACCTTAAGGCCTGGCAAAACGAGGACACATTGTGGCGGCAACATTGCTAGCGCGCGCATGTTTCCCAAATGTTGCCCCGTTTTGCCACGAGCGAAACATTTGTTGCGGACACAAATTTGTGTCCTGGACACAAAAAATGTTTCTGGAAAACTTCAGAAACATTTGTTGTGTCCACGCGGAACGCAACAATGTTGCCGCACGTTTTGCCACCCTGGAAACATCGAAGGACACAATGTTGCCGCCACAATGTGTCCTCGTTTTGCCAGGCCATTAGCTTGACACCGCGGAAACACGTTCTTGACGTCACTTCCGTTTGTCAGCGTTCGTCGCTAATAGTACAGGGCCCGGTTGTTCAAAGAGTGTATAGCGCTATTCGCCGGATAAGTCGCTATCCAGTGGATAGAATTAACCATTAAGCTTAATTCAGTCGAGAGGATAAGGATTTATCCTGTGGATAGCGCTATCCACTCTTTGAATAACCGGGCCCTGTACTGTATATCTAAAACAATCGAACTAAAGGAAACCTGACCTGAAACCTGAACTCGTTCTCGTTCTTTGGTAAGTTTATCACTCCAGTATTGGCGACCTCTCCAGATACAGTCATCCAGGCGTTGGCCGTTGTGGTGCTGCCGCCCAGTTGCTTGCCTGTCTTGATCACTACCTTGTAGTTAATGGCTAAAAGAAACAAATTAAAGCCGTGATGCCGTTGTGACTTCACCCACCCTGCTTCAATACATTTGATCATCCATATCATTTTTATGTTGCACAAGTAAAGATATCGCGCGCAATGAAGATATTAGTTCTTAGAACTGGAAAAATCCTGGTATTTTATCAGGCAGCGTGGCCGAGTGGTTAGGGCGCCGGACTTGAAATCCGGAGGTCCCAGGCTCAAGTCCCGCTCTGAGCACTAACTGAATTTGTAACACGGTAGCCCCGCGTTCAAATCCTCGGCCACGTTATGTAAATAGCCAACTGGTTAGCCTTCGACCAGTTGGGATTTTTAACAGATTTACGTTGAGTTTAAAACACGGCCCGACCAGCTCTGCTGAATTACTTACCGTGTATAAATAAAGACACTTTACTTTTACTTTTACTTTACTTACTTCATCGGCATCTATAAAATGAAATGTGTTATTTCACCTGTCGAAACAAAGCAATTTGTGAAGCAGAAGAAATCAACAGCAGTGAGGGAGAGGAGGTGGTACATGAACTGTTCCTTCTCTTCTTCTGCCCTCAGGAAGGCGTAGTGCTTATACTTCTGCCTGCAATACAGCAAAAGCGAACATTTTAAAGATCATCAGTCATGGTACTTCGATGTATAAGCTATAAGCCATATGTGTCGCCCCAAAGGGTATCGTTTTCAAACATTTATTCTGAAATAGGGTGTACAACTATATCTTTGGTCGGTAATAGGGTGTAGTAGACTTTTCTCATTTTGATATTTGGTATTAAATAAGGTGCAAATTTTTGAGGTGCAGGTCTGAAATAAGGCAAAAATATTGGTATACAGGTCTGAAAAGGGGGGGGGGGGAACATGAAATAGGGTCGAAAGTCGTATATTTTGGTCTTGAATAATAGATGACAGAACCGGGTGGGACTCAACCCAAAAAAAAAACCCTCCCCCCCTGAATACATCCGCTTCACATTGGGCCTCCGGGGGACGGATCATCGCCAGAGACTCCATTACCAGAGGTGCGCGAAGTGAAGCGACTGTATCCGCAGGCCCGCAGAACTTGGCTAACCAATCAGATCCGAGGCTTGGCTCTCTCCGCCAATAATCCCCGAACGAAGTGAGGGAAATACTCACGACACTAATGCAGTAATATTATACCGCCTACTTGGGGACTCCAAGCCTGTCGCCATCTCGAAATTTAACGTTGTCTGTCTGTCAGTCTGTCTGGCGTACGACTTTAGGCGCGGTTACCCCGCTAACCAATAAAAAGGGCCGGATCGATCACGTGTGCCCTGTTGTTTTACTCGGAATAACTTAGAGAAATTAGATTTGAACGAAGCATTTAGATTTGAACGAAGTAACAATATATTGTAGCTGCGTTCACGAAGATGGAAAACTTAACTGAAAAACTTGAAACACAACAGTCTCGCGAAGTTCGTCTTCAAATGAGAAGGGAACAGGCACGAGCAAGGCGAACAACAGCGCATGAATACCGATCGAAAGCGACATGAACGGAAACGGGTAACGTAGACAACTCCGCAAAGAGAACAGCGCTTGAACGCAAATTGGAAACTTCAGGAGAAAAAGCGGGCCGAAGAGAAGACTCCGCAAATTAAGACAACAGCGCATGAATGCCGACCAAAAGCGACATGAACAGAAGCGGGTAACACAGACAACTCCGCAAAGGGAACAGCGCTTGAAAGCAAATCGGGAGCTTCAGACGCCGTTTTGTGTTAAACTCAGATACTTATTTAGAAAGGACAAGCAACAAAGGTTAGTCAGTGGAAATCGAACAATCACCGTGACAAATATATATTTTGTAACTCGATCACTTCAAGAATGTATTAAAATCTGTATGCTGATCATTTTCTCTCGAAGTATTGTTTTACTACGCTTCTGTCGCCAGTTTCGGCTACCGTATTTGCTCAGAGCAATCGGAACTTGGAGTCTTGAATGATTTAGTCAGATGTCTTATTTTTCTGTAATCTGACACGCGGTGATTGCAGCGAGAATCGTTCACAAGCCCTTAGAAGTATTACTGGGTCTGAAGCCCGTGTATAATTTGAAGTAAACTGTTCAAGTTTTGCTTTGATTCTGGGAGAAATTTTGCTGTTTTGAGTGGGTTCACATACAAAACAATTCGAGCCTATTAAATATGCATGCCTGAGTCTGGTGCATGCGGTAGTAAAAACAAATCGCAGAGGAAGCCTATTTAATTGTACTGCCTATGAATTCAAAATTGGAAAATCAGTGTTCCTTTTTTCCCGTACTACGACGGCCGACCAACTTCAAACTTTGAGTATTAAATTTCGAGAACGTGCTTGGCAGACTGTATGAATTAATTTGACGTGCCGACCGTGGGAAATACGTACTTCGTCACGCAATCGATTCTTTTTTCAACGCAAAAGTATAACACACACCATTCTTTTTCTCCTTCCTTTGCGTGTAGCACTTGAGTTCGAAGAAAAGATTGAGTCAACATTTTGGTAAAACAAAGGCTACTCTTCTTGAGAGTTACCAAAGTAAAAGTCCCATCAATGGCAGAGTGAGGGGGTATATGCGATTATCGTATTTCTAGTATAATAACGAGGATTATGAGGTGATAAAGGAAGGCAGTCGTCACTTACATGAGAATCGTCGTGTCAGACAGCAACTGCTTCAAGTGCTTTGAAAGAAGCTTCTTCTCTAAAGCCAGTCTATAGTGAAGCAAAAAGGCGAGAACGGTTTCAATAACAACTTTTTACTACTCATGACTCAAACAGACACTTACAGTGCTACTGAAACGAAAACAGGAAGCAGTATTTTACATTGTATATTGCTTCTTCACTCATTCTTTGGTCATGTGAAGCCAAAGCATGCTTACGAAACATGCACTTTAAAGCATTGGTCGTACATAATATTCATAGGAAACTATGACACTACACGCTGTGATTGGTTTAAAAAACCGTCTCATGATGTTAACAACAAAGACATGGACCGTTTAGTTATTTTATAAAATGCCAATATAACCGTTAGTTAAGCGTGGCACGCTTTCCATGTCTTGGGATGCTGGAAAACACTATGGACTGGTGCATATACAGACGGATAGATACATATGGGAAGGGGGGGGGGGGGGGGGGGGTGAGCACAAAGACAGACTGAAGTAGCCACAAACACCACTTGCTGAAATGCATATATATCCCCGTACCCTATCCTAACTTCTCAATTTCTTCTCGTGGTGTTATTGAACTTGGACGCTTACTCAAACCATTCTTATCCAAGCTATCTATAACATATTTGTATTAATACCTTGTCCAAGCGCGAGCATGGCCGATGTCACTTTGGATTTCCGTCATCTGCTGCACGTGTCTGTACAGAAGGAAACACGCTTGAGTAAAAAAACTAAAACTAAGTAAACTAAGCTTAAAAATCTGTGGGGGGAGGGGGTAAGAACATGTATCCGATTACTTGCACAGTCGGCAACTGATCCAGTTATAAACTGTCCTTATGTCACTCATATTGTCGCTTTATAAATGGTTTGGAGAACTTAGATCTAATCACCTGCACAGTAGCTGATCTAACCATAAATTCTCTTTTTGTTACCCATACTGTCTTTTTATGAACGCTGAGGAGAACTCCCCCATGACTTGCCTCATATCGGCCACCAGAGAACTCGCGGCAGACGGGCTGTTCGTGACTCCCGAGTTTACAGACAGTAAAGGAACACAAGCCTCAGGAGTGGTGTTGGATCTCCTCCTGGCCTGCTGGACTCTCTGCTGACTGATAGCGTCGGCACTCCGACTCCCTTAAAGAAATATACCGCCATTGTCAAATTCTCCCATCTACTCAAGAAGACATTGTACGAGTGCTGCAGTAAGAATTGAAGGTTCAATCAGATTTCATCTGAACGAAATACAGTATCTTTCTCTTCACATCACGGCTAAACCTACCAGTCACAGCAGGACTACTACTTTTTTTTTTAATCCGTAACGTGCATCACCACCCTTGCTGCCAAATCCCGTCCAAACGGACTCGGCACTTCTAAGGCCCCGTTTACACTTGAAAACTATTTCGGATACAAAGTTCTCACTTTCAATTCCGGAATCGTTTTCTCTCTGGATTCACTAAAAATGACAACGGATTCACAAAGACTAGTGTAAACGCTTTCACGAATCCGCAAACAAATGTCTCTAATCCGGATAAATTCGCTCTAGTGTAAACGGGGCCTAAGCCAGTTCTTGACTTTGTCCGGGCCCTAGGCAAGCAGAGTCGCCAGAGCATAGCGTTTCGTGCAACACATTAAACTTTGCTGTTCAAGCAAAGCAAGAACTTGCAAAGAACCAACCTGCAATTGGAGACAAACTGTTGGGGTCGGATATGTCCTCTTCCTCCTCTTCACAGACTTTCTGGAAAGCCAACAGGTGCGTCCACAAAGCTGACTTTCCCTGGAATACAAGAAGAGGCCAATCGCAAAAGCTGTAAGAAAAACTCTCAACCAATCAGAAACCAAAGTAATTGCACCGCCAATCACAGATGCTGTAAGAAGCAATTTCAACCAATCAGAAACCAATCGTAATTGGTATTATTCTTTAAAGAGACCAATCAGTGCGAGTAAATGCCATCGCCAATATTGCTTGCTTACGCAAGAAAATCGTTATACGAGGTGGCTTTTTTTTTTTTTTTTTTTTTTTTCAATATTGCTAAACTTGCTTGGACCAATCCGGAAACGTAGCAAATGTAAAACCCAAACAACTGCACGTTTACTTTCGACAGGAATCCGAAAACGGCTAACTTGTTACTTGGTTACTTTATGTACTGTATATCTTGGTCGACCGCAATGATTCGACCACAGGGAGCAGAGGAGTTCGCTTGCTGTTCATTATATAAAACCCTATATATTGACTTACATGAAAGATACCGTAGGACGTCGCGCGCCCGCGATGAAATTGTCTTGTGGTATCCTTCATATAGGTCAATATATAGGGTTTTACATGATGGTAAGCAAGTGAACTCCTCTGCTTCCTGTGATTTAACGAGGTCAGAATCGTCTGAACAGGCTGAATTTTGCCTCCAAATGTGCCACGTTTAGGAACGATATGTAATTGCTTTTGCGGATCAAAGGATCATAGGATTTTTTTTCATCTTGGGTGCCAACAATTCAAGGAGGTCAGAGTTTGCAGTCATCTGGTAAGGCTGAATTTTGTCCCCAAATGTGCCAAATTTAGAAGCTCCGATATGCAACAAACAAACAAACCCACCTGCTTTGCTAGGAGACCGTGGCCCCAGATCCTCTCCAGCAGGTCACACAGGCTGGCAATTTGCGTGTTCTCCTCAATTCCTGAGACGCTGGCGTCCGAGTGTCCAAGATCAACAGCTTCTTGACCCATCTTCTGAACCAAAATTCTCTTGGTCTAACACGCAAAAATACTAATTTCACCCTCAGTACTTTCAACATAAAAATAGTTTGTCAATCCCTCTCCATTTCCCTTCAAGATAGCGTAAGTGCCGAAGCAGCCTGTCAGATACTGGAGAAGGGCGCGGAGGACTGGGGTGGGGACGAGGAAGTCCCAGTCCTTCGCGCCCTTTTCCAGTTTCTGAGAGCCTGGAACAGGTTAACGCCAAACTAGCGAGCGCGGAAGGGTGATCTTGGAGGGAAAAGGAGAGACTGCTTGCAGACTAACTTGCAAGCCTTCAAACTAAGTAACGTACCTTTTGCCGACACTCTTTGAGCAGTTTCTGAATGAAGCCACTCTGGGCGGACTCCACGTCCATGTCGCCAAACTGGCTTTGCGTCGTCTTCTCTTTCTCCTGTATGAATTTCTAGGAAAAGGTTCAAAGAAACAGCCGGATGTGACGTAATTCAACCCTGTTTTGCTGACGAATAACTTGACTCAACCTAGAAATCTGCGAACTCCCGAAGATCAACTGTCAAATGAAACCTAAAGGTGTGACCACTCAAATGAAAGCTCTGCATGGGCACATTCTAACAGCAGTGTTCGCGTTGTTGTCGAGTAGAGTTCATGTTACACTTTCATTTGTGCGCGCCATGTTGATAAACTAAAAGGTCATTGCCCAGTTGATTTTTTGTTCCGTTTCAAAATGAGATCTACAGCAAACAAGTTACGGACAAAATACCCTTATAATAAATAAACACATTGTACAGGTACAGTGAACACGACTGCAATGTGTAGCCCATCCCCCAAACAACCATGCAACACAAACTTCAACCGGAAGTCGATTTACATTACAAACCTTCACGGTGGAAGCCATTTTGTCTCTCATCTTCTTCCCTTCCTACAACAGCGACATTTAAACTCCTTCAGAACATTTAAAACAAATTGCTGACTACCTCACCGCAGATGAGAATCGACAACAATGGACACACAGACGATGAACGCAACCGTCATCACCTCCAGATCAGACATAAAAACATCCTTCCCGCTGTAGAACTTTGATCTAACATAAGTCACACAGTGAAAATGATGTGCTTGATTTTCAGCAATTTGGAGCATTTCTAAACCCTATGTCCCTCTCTTTCAGATGTCGTTTGTTGGTATGCTACTCGTGTGTCTCGTGACAACGTACACACTAATAAAGGTCAAATAAACATTCCATTCATGTTTGGTAGGTCTAAATATGTACACTCAGGAATTCGCCACAAAAAGCTTTATCTTCTCGGTTCTGAAAACCCTTATCTATTTCAGACCAAAACATACGATTTTTCGCCCCTATTGTTCAGACCTGTATACCAAAAGTTTCGCCATATACCGGGCCCTGGCTACTGATGACGACGTCTCTTTGAGTAGAAAAAGGTTCAAAATCTGTACTAAATGTAATCAAATATGAATTTTTATTTTTTTTTCTGGCTAAGATTAAGTGTGGTTTGAGTTGCTTAGACATTTAAATTGCACCCTAAGGCAGAAGCTCTGAGATAGACGTAAACAGAGGCTGGCTTCCAAATCTGCCTCGGCAATTACCTTTGAAGTGTTCAACAGAAGATGTTCAGAATGCTGCTGTTTTCTTCCTCTTTTTTTCCAGTTGATGGGTGCATGACGTCCACTGAGGAACAAAAATGCAAAAAACTGTAAATCACTCATACATTACCCACATTTAACCCTTTCATTCTCAAGAATGATCAACTTCTATGTTCCCCTCCAATCTCTCACCGAAGATTATAATGATTACAGTATGGAAATTTTGTCCCCTCATGCAGAATTTCCACAAACCTTTTGCCATATGGTCCTTCCAGTAAAACCTTGGCATACAAGTTCTGGAAATAACCACTCTGTTGTTCTGTGAAGACAGGAAGATCTCAATCAGTGTTATTTCTCAGGATCCAGATACATAGATTTTTGAAGACTTTAACAATTAGTTATAATAAATATTGGTAATGAGTTTAAATATCAACTTTGCATATAAAATGGTCACATGACTATACCTTTATTCAAGAGAGGTATATCCAGGCTGTGAGGTACGGTGGCCATGTGATCAACCGAGTTTGATCTCCGTAGGAGGACTTGAACTGCAGGGTAAAGAGAAACAAAGCATTCTTACTGCACCATCCTGCAGTGCTTGTATGTTGAAAATATTCTTGATCAACTTCACTTATGTCATTATCAGTTCCTCACCAGAAATAAATCATGCACACAGAAGGGAAAATGTACATAGTTTTTGTTATTTTTATTTGATTACACCACCCATATATTTTGTTTTGAGTTATTCAAATTTGAAAATGTCCCATCTGTGGGGTAAGAGGCAGTTGTGTATGCCATACTCTTGGTCTTGCCATTGGATGGTATCAGGAGCTGTTGGAGTTAGTTAGTTGAGGGTCTCCTTCAGGTCTTTGTGCAATTGCCCTATCGGATGGACGTCACCAAGTTACGTCTAAGGTTGCTACTTTCAGAGGGTCGCAAATTTCGGAATTTACTAGTAACCATGAAATTTATCACTACTTTTGGGGGTCACTACTTTCGAGGGGTTGTTATTTTCAGAACTTTACGGTATATGCACAGTATGTCACTACTGATTGACTATTACAGACAACAAATCAACAACATAAAATTCAAAACTCATCCAAAATTTAACTCACTTGCATTCTTAGTTGTTATGCACCTCTCATAAGAAGGAGAACGAACAACTCCCAGTTTTGTCTTCATACTGTCGACTCGTTGGTCAAACACAGCCAGCCATGGCTCAGCTTCCTCCCAGTTAGACACAATTTTTGAGTCCACAAAACTTGCAAACATCTGCGTCTCGGTCATCGCAGAGAGAAATGGCAAGAACTGAGCAGGCTGATCGGAGAGAAATGCGGCTTTGTCGAAGTTCTGCATTTGCTCTCTGTTCGAAATCCACTGTTCCATGTCTTGATTGGGTTGAATGACGAAGGACTCGTACTCAAGAAAGAGCTGAGTGAAGCGATTGACAAAGATTTCTCTGATGGCAGCATTGAGTTCATTCTCATGCTGTTGTTTCCTGGAGATCTCCCGAGCACAGTCTCCAAAGATAAACATGTCCACTTGATTGTTGTATTGCTGCAGCTGAGAATCGGACACCGACTTTTCTAAGTTTGACGCAACTGTAGAGATTGGTGCCATGATTCCAGTCCTTTCAGCAATAGCTGCAATTGCCTGCAACCGCGGGTTTTTGTCTAAGGATGTTGCTGACTTAGACATCTGAGCGGCCAGTGAGGTACGTCTTGGCTTTACCCTAGCAACTGGCTTGTCCTTGGCAACCAAATTTGATTGAGACACCCGCCGTCTCTCTTTTCTCTTCAACTCCAGGACGGGTGAACGTGAGCCGCGTGGTGAGTCACACTGGCTACCACCATTAGCCGTGACACTATTGTCGTCTGATGAAAATTCCAGAGAGTTTTCCAAACTGCTGCATCCACTGAGTGGACGACTGCAAGGGCTTCTTGGAAGTGGAATGTTGAATTTCTCAATGATCTCATTCAGTTCATCTATAAGTTCCTTTCTGTAGGGGAACTCAGGCAGATCTTCAGGGCAGGTCACTGTACAATCATCAATATTCACTAAACAGAGGGATGCCTAGTAGGAAATAATCATGCTCAGAATAACATAAACCAGTATTCACAAAACTTGCACATCATTTCAGAATGAAAATGTCTGTTATTAAGTATGACTAACACATACATGTTATGCAAGATTAGATGTAGTGATGTGTAGTCATTGCTCTGATGCAAAAGTCAAACTTGTAAACAAACATTACTTTGTTCATACTGTATCCAAGGTTTGTTTCAATTTTCTTTACAATACAATAGATGTTTAGAGAATCTCTTTATGACAAATTACACAACATATAATTATAATATATTGCACAAGATGTCTCCAATGCAGCCAAGAATGCATCGAGCGAAAGAGGTCCAAGTGGCTGCATAGGAGACTAGCTACCAGGCATTGCGTCTCACCTCAGAGGGCAAAATAAGGTTTTTCCTGTCCTCTTCACAGCTGCAGTGGAGTCCCATGATAAACGGGACAGGAGCATCCAGAAAGTGACTGAGCGAGGCAGGCAAGATTGGTACATAAACATGTTGCCAAACAAAGGGAAAAATCAGGGCAGTCACACACTCTGCTACCAACATGAAATGTGTGAAATCTGTGGGGAAAGAAAAAATGTTGGGATCACCTGCCATTTTTTTAAATGCTCAACTATTGTGTACAATACTAGAAAGTTTTTTTGGATGACTGTTGAAAACCAAAAGCAAATTGGTATTAAGTTAAAGAGGTATAAAAAATATTAATAGGAAACGCGGCCTTTCAACAAACCAGCTGGAGCCAAAAGTATAATTTACATTTGGTTAAATTATTTACTTTGAAGAAGAAACCAATTTTTATTAGTAGAAGGATCACAAATTATTGTGTTGTGCTTTCATTCTTAGTTGGCAAAGAATGTATGTACCGTAGCTTCTAAACTAATATCATTTGGACCAATCTGAAGAATGTACAGTGTGCTCTATCAAAATAATGCAAAACCAATCACTCAACAGTCATCCATAAAACTGCTCCGAAATTGCATCAAAAGGTTGGTCAAAGGCAAACCTTTACTGCTCCAGACATACAGCTCACCTTTACTGAGTAGCAAAATCTGATGTTCCAGCAAAATACATGTAAACAACTGTACAGCATTCTCAACACCAAGCAATGAGAAAAAGTCCTTGAGAGAGTAATCAAATAAGGGTAGTTCATTGACACTTGGCCGCTGGCAGGTAATGCTTTTCTCTGCACAGAAAAACCTCATAGTCCGACCAGGTGGAGGAAGAGGAACTTCAAACAACAAGTTGTAGACATATGATTCAAGAGGCAATGGCAGACGGTGCTCCGACTGCACCACAGCTTGGTAGAGCTGTCTGAGGTAAGCCTTGCACGCATAAATGAAAGGTAGTGGAGTGATAATACAAATGCACTTGGAAACCATCAGCACATCTTTGTTGACATTGAAAGTACGCTTGTTTGTAATCTCAGTTTCCAGACTCGGGCTTAACAAGTCTTCTTTTGTGGACACTTCTCCTGGGCTGTTTGACTCCGCAAAGATCAACGGTGAATGAGCCCTTGATTTGCGTCTTTGCGTTGCGAGGTTTATTTCTGCATCGTGCATGGTTTGTAGCATCTGCATTGCTGTACATATTTGTTTGTCTTCAACCACCTCATAAAACGTCAGGCAGCAACCGTATGTACGTGTACCATCTTCTCTTGTGATGAGAAAGGAGTGAGTATACATTCTGTGGGGCTCCGATTGTTTCTTGAACCCCAAGCCTTGCGGCAGGCACAGCTAAAAGAAGACCAAAAATATTACAAATTTGTAATACCATTTAATGGTAGATCTGCCAACTCTCCAGCTCCTTCAGTGACATACTTTAATTAACTTACCACAAAACTCAAATCAATCAATCAATCTCCCATGCACATTTTAGTAACAGTGTAATCAGGCCCTTCTTTCCCTCCCTGGTGGTGAAAAACACAAAAATGACCTGGCTGTAGAGCCTGGTCACTGCCAATTATTTTTTTTTGTGTTTTTTTGTGTTTTCGTGTTCTTTTTTTTTTTTTTTTTTGCCACCCGAGAGGGATAGGAGGGCCTGATTGCAGGTTAGCACATTTGTTCCTCAGGCTACACAAACTCCAGCCAAACCTTCCTTAAGATCCCTCTCCCACCCAAAGATTTGTGCAGGAACATTTGGTATCTCTGCTTTTTCCTTTGCCTGGTCTTGCCTCTGGTTTGTAAAACCATAAGGGGTATGGTGAAAATTTGCGTAGGCATGTACAGGTATTTACAAGTTGGTTTTTTAACTTACCATGTTAACAGCATGTGCATCAAAAGGGTTCCACTCCACATTACTGGGGAAGTGAGCCAATACTTTGGCCTTGTAGGATCTCTCAAGGGGTGAGATGTGCAGGGCATTTCCTGTAGACATGACAAGAAATCTATGTGAAAAATGTCTCCAGCTTTATCAGGAAAACAAACATACCAAGGATAATTTATTCTATAAAAGCCCAAGCAAAATAAATATCCAATATCTACAATTTATATATACTCAACTACTCCCTAGGGAGTGTGACCTCAAGGAACCCTCTGGCATTTGCACAATAGCATAAACCAACCCCTATCCAAGACAATATTTCATAACAAAATTAACTTAACAGTGTCTCTTATTTACAAAAATAGGATCCAATAAAAGTGATCCAATTCCCTGGGTCATCAGATATCTACCAATAAGTGCATTTAGTAACCATCACATCTTACTTTGCTGAAAAATATTGTTGGTTCAGCATCACATTGTACAGTGATGGTGTAAAGTAGTGACAAGTGCTGAAATATCACCTTTTCTATATTGGACAGTACACAAGTTATTTAATTTAATCAATTGAATAATTTATGTTACCATGGATAACGAGACACCTGCATTGAATATATTCGACTGCTAACATGATTGTCTATAATGATAATGTGCTATTCTTTCTAAATAATTTAGAAAGAATTTAAGGTCAGACATGCACTGATAAGAAATTAAACTACAGATTATATATCGAACTAAATCTCAGGCTGTACTTATAAAAGCTCTTGTTTATAAAAGACGGATGACCTTCTAACAAAGATGAAAATGCATAATCACACGCATGAAGACTGGCGCGTTTCTTTCTGCTACTATTACGAAAATCTTAAAACTTAAACGTGTGATTTCTAATTGCTCTGAAAGTCACGTGCTATATGCTGTCAGAACCAAACCCTGGACGATTAACTGGTACCACCAGCCGGTTGCGAGACACCCTCAAAAAATTATTTTTACGCTCCGAGAATAAAAATCAAGCAAAATACCTGTTATTTGGTCGGGTTCAAGACCAGTTACTGTGTCTAAACCACATACTGCGAAGTAGTCCGCGAATCTCTGCCCTGAACTCTGAGAAGACATCCTTCATGCTGAAATTCAACAACCCTCGAGAGATCCTTCGCCATCGGTGAAATATTGTTTGCCCCAGGCTCCTGCTTTTATCAACCAGCTGAGGGGGGAGGGGGTGGTAGTATGATTATCCTAATCCGTCCGACCTGTGATACTACACTTTATAAGCTTAGTTTCCAACTGTCCTTTGCCACAGAAGCCTCTGGCTTCGGCTTGTCACTTCTTATCATGAACGTTGTGAAGACCATTAATGGAAATAAAAAATAAATAAAAATATATGTAAATGTGCTGAGCCTGCAAAACGTAAGCGGCTATGTGAGTTGCGTGCAAAGCATCATGGGAAAAACTTTTGCGGACGACAGACAGCGTGCAAAATGGTGAGTGTTTAGAAACCTTTCGGTATAAGGCTTCCAACGTCTCAAGAAGCCAGTAGTAACATCAGCGGCCTATTTTTCGTTGCAGGCTTCAGGAGGTTATCCTCCGTCTTCCACGACAGCGCCTGGGTTTCCACAAACGAACCCGCCATTGATGATGCCGACTGGATTCGGGGTAAGTTCAAAACAAAATATACAAGATGTCCTTTGAAATGGTACATGCATCAGCATGGCCACTGGAGCTTCCAGGTTATGTGCTGCTGTAGAACTTGTTGGATAATTAAGCATGCAAAATACCCTATTTAATAGCAACACTTCAAATATATATGTCCACCTTTTGAACTTTATGAGTCATATTCCAACCGCGATTATCCAAACCAATGCAACATCTTGTCGATAGTCAAATGATGATCGCAGTTGGATTTGAGTCGTACATTAGATCACCTGGGCCCAGTTGTTTTATAACGCAAACTCGGTTCTAGTTGAATAAAATACGTCAGGAGCATTGTTTGGCTGACATGGCTTCCGGCAGTATTTGAGTAGTGTTTGTTCCGCTGGACGCAGCTCCCAACGACATGTGAGAAGTACAGTGTAAATTGACTGCAGAATGCAGTGGCAGTGTTTTTAAATAGCTAGTAGGAGTTAACAGGTTTCATTTACTTTAGCCGGAGGCTGTCCATGCAAGCAGAAGTATACTGTAAGCTGACCCAGGGGGACTCCCGTATCAAAAATGACGGGGATGCTTGTCATACCTCTTAGGGGTCAAAATCACAGGTTTTGGTACTGCTTAGGGTGCTTAGCATCAACTGCTGACATTTTTATGTGACGTGGTACCATTTAGGGGTCAGGTGTCAATTGAATGAACTTTTATTGTATGGGTCACAGCACTGGGGCCATGGCACTGTAAACAGCAAATTGGCTCTTCTTTTCAGCTACAAACTACCGTTTCAGATTTGGTACCTTTTAGGGGTCAAAGTGAGCTTGATCCATGTCCTTTTCAGGACTGGACCTTCTAGTAATCAAAATGTGGGAGTCCTCCCCCCCTCCCTCTCAGGGTTGGATCAAACCGGGTTCATGTAAATAGTAAAGTTGTTAAACCTTTGGTGGTAAATTCCACTCACACATTACAAAATCTACTCTTTCCCATCCACTATCAAAGAACAACCATACAAGACCCCATTGAGCTTGGACAAATCTTAACCCTTGAACACTCTTTTTGACATGCCATGTTGTTTCATCTAGATGCCAGGGATGCCTGTCCCTCCACCTGGTTTTGCACCAGTGGGTTTTCAGCCAGTTCCCATGGCACCAGGGCAGCCGATGGTATATGGCCAGGTAGCTGGTATGGCAGGGGCTCCGTTCCCTGGACAAGTGCCGCAGCAGCCCATGTACCAACCTATGATGTATCCTGGGCAACCTGCTATGATGGGTGAGTTGATAATACCATAATGAAAAAAGCACAAAATCTGGTGTGAACACTGTTACAGTATTAAAATAAAATAACCCCGTTAATAGGGCCACCATCAGGACATACAATCTGCCCATATTAACAGGGTGGCTGTATTAACAGGGTTTTCAGGAAAAAAAAATTGCTTGGCATTTGTTTGTTTGGGACAAGAAAAAGTGGCCGTAATAATGAGGTATCTGTAAAAATGGGGTGGCCATAAGGTGGAGTTTCAACCCTGTACCTACTCATTGAGAGCTTTCATTTCTTCTGACAGTCCAGGAGTCAGAAAATGAACATTACTATTAGAATGTACTCATTGAGGACTTTCATTTGAGTGGTCACTCATTTTGGTTGACACTTCAAGAGTTGGAAATTTTTTAGGTTTTCAAAACCAACAATACCTGTTTATTCCAATCCAGAAGATTAAAGTACACTGTATTATTTATACCATTGTATGATATACAGTATGTAGTGACCATGTATTAAGGTTTGTTTTTAACCATTTCAGTTGGTTCACCTGCTGTTAGTCAGCAGATGATTGGAACCCCTAATTCTCCATCAGTGAGCCAACAAATACAAACCAAAGAACAGGAACCTAAACTAACAAGTACCCAGGCTGCAGAGAAACCAGCAGAGCAACAAACACCACAACCAAAAGAGGCGAAAAAGGCACCCAAGAAGCCAAAGACACCCAAGGTAGGCATCTGTACTACACAGCTGTACCTGTTAGGCATTTCGGAGTTGTACAGATTTATTCAACATTAATCAAATTGAAAAACAAAAACAAAAACAAAGAAATGGTCACAAGAAAGAGTGCATCCAGCTCAGTAACTATTCCAGGTTTCAGTGAGATTGGCCTATCAGAAACCAATTGGCAAGCTTTTAAATAATGTCAAATTCAGAGACTTCAGTAACATACCCCATTTCATACTAAAGTCTTGTATTTTTCTAATGGGCAAATCATGTGTAAACTTGAAATATTAAATACTAAGTTGGATTTGCTCTTTCTTGTGACAGGATTATTATTTATTATTTTGATTAATTTTGCACAACTCTAAAATAGTTAATATCTATATTGTGTATGACTGGTTTGTGGGTTTTGTTTGTGTGTTTTATGAACCAACTAAGAAAGATGTGGGAAAGCTTCCCCAATCTGACCTATTTATCCTTGATGGGTTGTTGTTTTGCAGAAGAAAAGTCCATGGACTGAACACAAAGCCCCTGATGGGAGAACCTACTTTTACAACTCGGAAACCAAGGTGTCAACCTGGCAGAAGCCAGCAGAACTCAAGACTCCTTCAGAGGTATGGGAGAAGTATTAAAATAATAAGCTTGCTGTACATGTACAGTGCAGTGACTGTCGACAGTCAATTAGGTAGCCCTTTCTTCATTGCAAAGAACCATGCATGTTAACTGTGTGCACCAATTTTCAGGTTACACTGATGAACGTTTTGCAGACTACACTGCATACATATTACTGTACCCATGTAATGTGACACCATTTTATAGGAACAAGAAGCACAATTTCAAGTTCTTAGCCCTACTGAAAATAAAATTAGAGGCACTCTTACAACATTGAGTTTAGTTATGTATGGAGAAATTTGAATTTCAAAAGACATACAATATATCTCAGTTTTTTTTGTTTTTTTTTTTTTTTTCTACTTTTTTGTTGGTCTCCAGATTCTTGTTGACTCCTGTCCATGGAAGGAACACAAGTCAGATACTGGCAGAGTTTACTTCCACAACCAGGAAACCAAGGAGTCCACTTGGACCATCCCCAAGGAACTGGCTGAGCTGAAAGGTGACTTGTTAGATGTTTAAGACTAGCCTCACATATTTATTACTAATCGTAACCCTTGCACATACTGTTGTGTTACAGCGCTGCACATACCATGCCCAAATGTGTGTTATGCTACATGTGTCATGTGTTGTATTTGTATGCTGTGTGGTATTATTGTATAATAGCAACTCATAGTTCAAAGCTACATTTGTTATTTGTTTTAATTTTCTTTTCTTTGTCTTTTTAGAGAAAATAAAGAAGGAGCTTGAGGAGCAGTAAGTATTTTTAGTATTTGTTGGAGTTAAAATATATTTTGATAGAATCCTTAATTACCAGGGCCCGGTTGTTCGAAGCGCGGATAGCACTATCCACTGGATGAATACTTATCCAGTTGACTGAGTTACGCTTAATGGTTAATACTATCCGCTGGATAGCGATTCATCAGACGCACAGCGCTATCCACTCTTTGAACAAGCAGGCCCAGATAAATTGCTATCCAGATTAAGCCTAATTCAGTCAACAGGATAAAGATTTATTCAGTGGATAGCGCTATCCGCGATTTGAACAACCGGGCCCAGTCCTGTAATTTAATTTTTGAGGTCATTACTCAAATTCTACCAGCCATGTATCAAGAAGTTCTGTATGGAGTACTTTGTATAAATTAATAACTCATTCAGATGACATAGTACAGTATAAGCAAGCTGCCAATACTAATTAATTATTTTTCTCACTGCATCACTCATACATTTCTTAATTTTTTGATTAGTTGGGAGAGTTTTGTGTTTTGTAATGTTAACAACTTTCATTTTATTGTCAAACAGAGAGGAAGAGTCAGATGATTCAGAAGAGGAGGAGAAGAACGAAGGCAAAACAAGTGAGAGTGCTAGTGGAGATGACTTCCCAAAAGCCAGGTGAGTACAGCTGCCAAGAAACTGTTGTCTTCAAGTAATAAGGCTACATTCACATGGATGTGTTGCCATTTGAAAATGGTGCATTTTGGCTTCCTGACTGTTGCAGTTTCACGTAACTGAAACAGAAACTGGTTAGAGAATTTTGTAAGCAAATTATTTAATGTTGACAGTGTATTCAAATCAATGTGATTTTCATCTCCAACTTCAATCAATTTTGTTTAGACAGGAGGCAGTCAAAATGCAGTGAAACAACCTCATACTGTACACAATACGTACCATATTATGCAAGTCATTTGGCTGTTCCACTGAGGTTTCATTTTGCACATTGAATAATGTTGTTCATTTTACTGTACTTTTGACATTATTCTGTTTTATTGAATTGTTTGATTGCATTAAACAAACTGTTGAATTCTTGAATTGCCTTCTGGATCAGTGTCTTTGTAAGATACAGACAAAGCAGTATTCTTTGATGCACATGTTTAAAATATTAATTTCTACAGTCCTGTGAAAGCTGTTGAAGCCCCCACAACAACAGCAACAGTGGAAAAGAAAGAATACATCTATGAAACCAAAGAAGAGGCCAAACAAGCATTCAAAGAGCTTCTAAAAGAAAAGGTACATGTTACTGTAAGAGATCATATTATATGCACAGTTCAGTTCAGTTGTACCCTGGTTCCAGAGGTTCCTCGCTTGCCAACAAAGAGTGGCGAAGGCTCGTTGGAGAGCGGCAAAGGTGAACACTGGCAAGGGAACCTCTGGCCGCACAAAGTAGCAGCTCACTTCCATGCCAGATCTTCTTGATCGCCATTATGTTTGTCAATCAGAACTGGTAAAAGCAGTTTGAAAGAACCAATCAAAACTTAAAAACAAGAGTGCTTACTGTACACATGTAGTGACAAACAGTTAATTAGGATTTTTATCAGTCACCCTCTTGTGATACAGCAGTTGGCCCTATAATATAATATTACTGAGCACTTTTTGTGTGTCTGTTTCACAGGAGGTGTCTCCTAACGCTACATGGGACGTAGCCATGAGGATGATCGTAAATGATGTTAGATATGGGGCACTGAAGAAGATGAATGAGAAGAAACAAGCTTTCAACGAGTACAAAACACAGAGAGCCAACGAGGAAAAGGTGTGGGAACACAGGCTTATCAATGAGTAAAACGTACATGGCATACTGCACAATGCAACAGAACTAGTCAATTCTGAAGGTTGATATGGATTTGCTTGTCTAAGATGATGTTTTAAGTCTGCAAGCACCCACATTTAAGGTACACCTATGCAGTATACTGTTACAACACATAAACTGATTGCTGTCAAGAACTTGGAATGACAATCATGGATCACTACATAGTGACTGCTGTGTTCCATTGGAAAAAAAATCTTTTATGAACTTTATGTTTTTTCCTTGGCTGTTGTAGGAAGAGCAAAGACAAAAAGCTAAAAAAGCTAGAGAGGATCTGCGTGAATTCTTGGAAAATCACAGGAAGATGCATTCCAAGATTTGGTGGCGACGAGCGTGCGAGATGTTTGAGAAGGACCCGACGTGGGAAGCAGTTCACGAGAGAGACAGAAAGGACGTGTTTGATGACGTGATCTTTTTCTTGGGCAAGAAGGAGAAGGAGGAAGAGAAGGAGCTGAGGAATAGAAACCGAAAGTTGATGACCCAGGTTTACAACAACATGGCCAGTATCACATACAGGACAACTTGGGCTGAGGTGAGTTTCACACTTTAGATGTCCCATTACAAACACACATACTGATACAGTACTATCTTCATGTACTTGACTATACTGTACATATACAATCCTGGTCAAAAGTTTTGGGACACTTAGCCTTTTATATGAAAATTATGACACTCTGACATTTTCCCGCCTCTCTCTCCCCATGCAATGTTGAGTCAGTGTGCTCAAGGTGCACTCCCTAAATATGTAACGAAAGTTTCGAAAAGTGAGCCACTTGGTTGTCGAACAGAGAGCGACGGTGAAGCATGTGGTTTAAATATTGACAGTCACCAACAACAGTCTGTCGGAGACTATCACACTAGACCAACAACTGACACCTCTTGGTTTGAACTATTTGCAAATGTACTGATATTCTTTCAAACCCTTCTATTTTATTCTGACAGATGCTTCAGATGCTGAAAGAACATCCCACATACAAAGATGACAGTGAGTTGAGAGGTAAGGCATAGTCATTTCCCCCAAAAATTTATTCATTTCCACTTAAAATTTATTTTCTTCAAGTTTGTTGGCTTTCAGTGCTATATTATTATTGTATTATAACACTATCAAAGTTCTTTTAATATCGAACTTTTGAGGACACATTATTTTCAGTAGTAGATCTCTTTAGAGTGATTCAGATCAGTGCAATTTTTAACAAATTGTAGATGTGGACAAAGAGGACATGCTGATCGCATTTGAAGAGCACATCAGACAACTGGAACAAGAACAAGACGAGGAGAAACAGAGAGAGAAAAACAGAGTCAAACGCCAGCAGAGGAAGAACCGGGAGGGTTTCCTGGTGAGTTTTTGTTTGTTTATATTTCTGACCAGGCAATGAGAGAGTCATCCTCGGAGACCCAGTGGCCGGGGACAGACATAGAGCAGCGGATGCCCACCCTGGGTCTATGAGGATGTCAGAAAATCTGATCTTCTTAACTCGCTGATTCGTTAATCCAATCAATTAGTTCAGTCATTTAAGCAAAGTACTAAAACAAACGAACCTCTGATGATTAAAGTTGAGCAGTTGCAACTACAGTTGGCTGAGTCATGAACAACTGGCATCTTAGACAAGTAGTTATTTAGAACTGTTTTTGCTTTAGATATGTTTCAAGTATAGTTAGAGAGGTTTTCGGATGACTGTCAAAGCAAGTACAACCTTCCGCCAATCACAGAGGATGTAAGAAACACTTTCAACCAATGACAAGCCAAAGAATTTTGCATTTGCATTTAGAAACGGATCTATATGACTGAGTCCTGGACAATCTGGGTTTAGACAAACAGAAATGTAGTGTCTGAATTATGACAGTGGGTGGGATGGCAGAAAGGGAGCATGGGCTGCGGCAGCAGCTTTGCGGTTTAATAATCTGTAAGTTTTGTCCTTTTCCCCAGGTGTTACTCAATGAACTTCAAAAGAAGAGCAAGCTCCACTCCATGTCTCAGTGGGTTCACTTGTATCCCACCATCAGTTCTGATGTGCGCTTTGCAAACATGCTGGGACAGCCTGGTAAGTCCAGTCAACAACAACAACAACAACAACAGTTTATTTGAGTACTGCTTGTGATAAAGGTAAACACACATTATCATAACAGCTGGGAATTTTGAAAAAGTGGCCAATTCAATAAAACAGTCATGTACAGTACTGTACAGTGTACTTAAAAAGCTGGATCAATTTCTGCAGACGTTAAAACACGCTTTAGCCCAATACGATGGCCATATGCGGTTGCAATTTTACGTATTTGAGAGCAGTGTTCATAGTTTTTGCAGAGTTTCATCGGGTTAAGTCCGTCTAATGGTCCAACTTGTAAAATGCGCGTGACTGTAATGGCCCAAAGGACGTCTGTAGAATCCCAGAAGCCACGACGGCTCACACTCGTGACACTCGATTACAGAAGTTTTCCGCGCCTATAGTTCCCCGGATGTGACGACCGCTGTACAGTCACGTGTCCGTATTGCAGATACACTACAACGCCTTACTCAGACTAATTATTTTCAAGTTAGGTAACTTTCATTGGTTTCCTTTGAAGAATTTATTATCCCGTTTACTGTTCCAGGTTCCACTCCTCTGGATTTGTTCAAGTTTTACGTGGAAGACCTTAAAGCGCGGTTTAGCGACGAAAAGAAAATCATCAAAGAAATCCTAAAGGTGAGCGAGTGATTTACTGGCATAAAAGCTGGTGGATTTACGGCGACTACATGTACAGACACTGCATACACAGCTGCCGACCTAACGTAGAAGAAAGAAAGAAAGTAAGATGAGATAAATGGAGGGAGGGAGAGAAAGAAAGGAGGGGGTAGGGGAAAAGAGTAGGTCAGCTGATTGAAAGTCTGTCTACTAATGTGCATGTGTTTGTGTGTTTCTCTTTCTTCCACCTGACCAAGGTTGTTTTAGGCGGCCATTAACCAGATATCATTATAAGTGTAATTGTAAACATGTCTTTTTCAAGAGATAAATAAAAGGTTGTTGTTGTTGTTGTTGTTGTTCCTTTCGTAGGATCGGAACGTGTCCGTTGATCTGAATTCTGAATTCAGCGAGTTCAGTGATGTCGTTAATTCAGATTCACGCAGCGGCACTCTGGACCCCGGGAACATCAAAATGACTTTCAACCACGTGAGTGGCCAGTTTATTTTATCGAATTATTTACTTTCCACTTTAGAGCGCTTTTCGGATGACCGTGCGTAATTTCTGTTCTCGATAGTTAATAGAAAAGGCCGAGGCAAGAGAAAAGGAAAGGATGAAGAAAGAGGAAAGGGAGGTGAGCACTTCCTAGAAACTAAAACCCATATTTTATTTCATGGAAATGTAGATCAGGCTTTACGATCATTTTGATATTTAGGCGCTGTTTTATGGGGAGGTGAGCACTTCCTAGGAGCTAAAACCCATATATTATTTAGGTGTTGCTTTTATGCGGAGGCGAGCACTTCCTAGAAACTAAAACCCATATTTTATTTCATGGAAATGTAGATCAGGCTTTACGATCATTTTGATATTTAGGCGCTGCTTTATGGGGAGGTGAGCACTTCCTAGGAGCTAAAACCCATATATTATTTAGGTGTTGCTTTTATGCGGAGGCGAGCACTTCCTAGAAACTAAAACCCATATTTTTTTTCATGGAAATGTAGATCAGGCTTTACGATCATTTTGATATTTAGGCGCTGTTTTATGGGGAGGTGAGCACTTCCTAGGAACTAAAACCCATATATTATTTAGGTGTTGCTTTTATGCGGAGGCGAGCACTTCCTAGAAACTAAAACCCATATTTTATTTCATGGAAATGTAGATCAGACTTTACGATCATTTTGATATTTAGGCGCTGTTTTATGGGGAGGTGAGCACTTCCTAGAAACTAAAACCCATATTTAGGTGTCGCTTTTTTGGGGAGATAAGCACTTCCTAGAAACTAAAACCCATATATTATTTAGGTGTTACTTTTATGGGGAGGTGAGCACTTCCTAGAAACTAAAACCCATACTTTGTTTCATGGAAAAGTAGATCAGGCTTTAAGATCCTTTTGATATTTAGGTGTCGCTTTATAGAGATGTTAGCACTCACACGCGATGGTGACTTTTCTGCAGCAAAGAAGAAGAGAGAGCGCCTTCAAACAGATATTAAAGATGACAAGCCCTGCAATTGATGTCACTTCAACGTGGGACGATGTGAGTTGACATCGAGTAACTCTACTGTACTTCCGTTTGTTTCTGGTAGCAATTTTGTTGTCGTTTCCCGTTGCTCTTTTTCTTTTCTTGTTCTTTGTTTCTTGGTGTTGGTGCACGTGTGTGTCCACAGAATGTGTAGTTTTGCCATCAATCGAAAGGCAGGTCCCCATTTAGCAGTGTTGTCGTTGTCCTTGCCACATTTCTACTACACTCCTGTAGGTCCGTGAAAGATTGGTTGACGAGGCAGCGTTTGGATCGGTCACTGTCGAGTCAGAACGCATCCGACTGTTCAAGGAATACGTCTCTTCGTTGGAGGTTAGACAAGTTAGACGCTTCATGAGAATTCAAAACTGCGTCAGCGTTCATCTGAGCCAGTTATCTTGAATATGTATGTCTTCATAAGGGCGATATAACTCTGGTGAGAGACTGACGGAGAATAGTGTTGTTGATCACTCTTTAATTTGAGCTTTGTGTGGTTTTCTTCTTGCAGTTGTGTACACATCACCATGTTTCCAAATCACACAAGAAAAACAAAAAGAACAAAAAACACCGCAAGCGTTCCAGGTCCAAGTCGGCAAGCGGGGTGAGTATAGACACCGCGGAAATACGTTCTCCGGCAGTGCGGTCACCTTGCTTTTGATACAGCGGTTACTGCAAAAAAAAAAAAAAAATTCAGGTGCAGATTTTGTAGTTAAATGTAGCGCGAGACTTAGCCAAGAAACTCAATACTAGGACTCGATACTCAAATATAGGCTAGTTCAATTTATTTTCTATAACATAAGTTGTGCACAAGAAAAACAAGGCTTGCACACGATGTGAAATTTACCTCCAATTATGAGAAGTTAGATAGCCATGGCGAGGAACGACAACCAGCGAAAGTGACGTCAAAACGTATTTCCGTGTTGTCGTGAGAATATCAGCCGACGCGTATTTTTGTACTGTACATTGTGTCTCCTCCTGTCTGCTCTGACGTGGAGATGGGGAAAATTTAGACCCCGTCCTCACTATTTACATTGAGTTAAACATTTATCCTGGTCCTTTGATCGTGAACAGTTATTGAACGCCGTTGTTTCTGCAGGAGTCATCTCACTCAGACGAAGAGTACAGCAAAGAGAAGTCATCACACAAGAAGAAGAGACACAAGAAATCCAGATCCAAGTCACCCGAGTCGTCCGGCTCAGAGTCAGGTAAGTTGTAATGGGATGGTTAGCAGCTGAAACCCAGGGCTCCGTTCTAATTCTATCACAGTCAATTTTTTTGGTCTGAATTTATTTGAGTGTACTTCACTCAACAAAAACGCGAGCACTGCTAGAATGTACACATTGAGAGAGGGAGCTTTCATTTTAGTGGTCACACCTTTATAGCTTATATTCCACAGTTCAGAATTTGGAATTAATCACTACCATTAGAGCGGTTTTCGGATGACTGTCGAAAGTAATCGTGTGATTACTTTGGTTTTGCGTTTGCTACGCTTCCGATTGGTCCAAACAAGTTTGGCAGCATTCTCAACCAATCAGGAACAAAACCAAAGCCAAAACCAAACACTTCTCACGCAAGCGATGGCGTGTACTCGCATTGCTGATTGGAAAGTAAAACCAAACGCTAAACCAAACGTGAATTACTTTGGCTTCTGGTTGGCTGAACTGTTTTCTCTCAGTCTCTGTGATTGGCCTGTGTGATTACTTTGGTTTTGGTTTTCGACAGTCATCCGAAAACGGCTCTAGTTTCAGTACTCATTGAGTTTTCATTTGAGTGGTCACATTTTTGTAAGTGATCACCGAGTTATGGTTAGCCATAACAAGCCCCAAGGTTTTATTCGCATTTTCAGACTTAGTATCAAATAGTTTAGTCTTAATCTAGATTTAGCGTAGTGCGATGTTTTGAACAATCATGCCCAGGTAATGTAATAGAATGAAATGAGAAATTAAAGTGAATCATGAGCTCAAGGAGCCAAGCGTTGATTTTATGAAGCTCTCTTTTTCAGAACCAGAAAGATCAGTCAGTGTGAAAAAGAAGAAACACAAGAAGGTCAGGATTGGTTTGGAGCTGCAGTTTACTGTAATTTGTGGTCAGAAGGGCAAGCGTTAAACAGACTAGTTTCTCGTGGTTACTCGCGCAACCCAACTTTTGGGTTTTTAATCTTCATTTTTTTTTTTTCATGGGAACTGTGTTCGGACTCGATGTAAATGCACGCGTATGGTTATCTTGAATTTCGAAGGCATCATTCTAGCACGAGAGTTTGCCAAACGATATATTAGTACAATTAAGTTGTTTATTTCCAGTTGGCAATTCCGAAGGCTTTCGATGTAGTTAATGCATCCAACCTCGATAAAGTGCAGTTGTTAACGGGATGTTGAGAGGATTTGATCTGGTTCGTGAAAACGCACCCTGTACTTATTTTCCTGTTCAGTGTCTTGGAGAATATGACTGTAATAACTTGTATTTGCTTTTTGTCTTTGTAGAAGTCCAAGAAAAAGCGTCACCATTCGGTAAGTTGCTTTAGTTTGTAAATGTTGGAACCGCCAGCCTTTTTGCACACAATTTTGTAGTGTGAATCTGTTAAGTTGGTAATTTTTATCTTTCTTTCAGCCATCATCAGAGTCTGAACCTGAAAAGCGCCCAAAAGAGAGAGACAGAGAAGAGAAAGAACGTGACCGTGACCGTGACCGTGAGAAAGAACGAGACCGCGAGCGTGACCGTGACAAAGAGCGTGATCGTGGCCGTGAACGTGACCGTGACCGTGACCGTGATCGTTACGAACGTGACCGTGACCAAGATGTGGAATCTGATCGCGACCGAGAGAGAGAGCCAGACAAAGGCCGAGAAAGAGTGAAAGAGAAAGAGAAGAGCAAAGACAGAGACGAGGAGAAGTCAAAAGATAAAGGGAAAAGCAAAGATAAGGTGGAGACATCTCCGTGATCAGAAGCTAATTTCTCCTTTCATCACACAGTCAACTATTTGTAACTCAGTATGGAGAAGATAGCAGGGCTTTAAGCTGATCAGACGATCACTTCTCACAAAGCTACTCTTTACTACTCTTTACGGCATACTTCTTGTTGAGGGCAGGTTCGGAGACTTTGGGCCTTGATCTACAATTGAGACCGTTTTTTCCGCCACTCTCCATGTCCTCTCCTTTGGGTGATAAATTTGAGCGTCTCGCCACTCTTATTTGGAAATTTTAAGATTTACTCAAATTAAAATTATTCGTTGCATCAGTTTGTTTTCTGCATGCGGCATTTGAATCAGCATGATGCCAATCACTGGCAGTCTAGAAATCTGTCAGCTAAACACATGGGAAAGATCATGTTCAAACCCTGTATCGGACTGATCGGTATTGGACAAGCTATTTGAGAGTTTTTATGATTAACGGTCGGCATATCAAAAAGTAATATATTTGAATCAGAAGTTGAAATTTATTTTCTGCATGAGCTTGTTTCTCGTTCACTTTTGTAAAAACCTTAACAAATTTAAGCAAAGTTTAAAATGAACCTGTTTAGTTTCTGTGGATGAAGGATAGTCGTTGGTATTTGTTTTTTCTCGTTCACAAAAAGCATATTTTATTTTTGAAAGAAAGAAGAAAAAGTATTTATTTAAGATTTATAGCTGGAAGCCAGACTGTTTAATAAGCCTTTTTGTTCGCAAGGCTGTAACCAGATACAGTTTGTTATTAAACGCAAAAATCTTTCGCATTAGTGTGCGTCACTTTCCTGATTAATAGTTCAGTCTTGTTTATCAGACGTCAACGTTTTAGTTTAAAAGAGATAATAGAGGGAAAACGGTTTAAATCAACTGTCTTTTGCTCGACTGTGTAGCTTGCAGCAAACCAAGCCAGAACGTTTTTCACTTTTTCTTGTTGGTACAAGAGCTCACCTGCTCCTATATATATTTATGTATTTATTTATGCTCTTCCAGAAACTAATCTTTCTTTTAGAAGCGGAATTGTTGCGAAATTTTCTTGAGGATGCAAAATTGTTCTAATTTTTAGCCTTTTTTTCTTTTTTGGATTTAAAAATCTCATTTACCAGCTATTTACCACTTGTGAACAAGAACTGTTCAGCACGCTGACAACACCCTGGGAAAATAAATCAGCGAAACAACTTACAAGTTAGCCAAACCGGTGATGATTTAGTTTTCCTCCGAACAATCCCCTAGATTTACTTAGGGCTATATAGGACACCTGATTCAGACTTTCCTGTCAACGATATCACAGCATCCGTCAACTCCCCCCTTCCCCCTAGTTATGTTCAAGATTTCTCTTTGCAGAGAGTAATTTCTGTTTCACTTTTTTTTTTTTTTTTTTTGCAGAGCGGATGGGACACCACGTCAAGTGAAAGCGAATCAGAGCTGGAAAAACGTCGCCGGGCGTTACTTCAACAACTGGGAGCGGAAGCGGTGGAGTGACCTCCTCTCCCCTCCCCTCCCTCGAGGAGAACAGGTGCCTGTGGGGAACACTTGTTCCAAGCTCGATTAGGCTAAAGGGAATCCAGTAAATTCCTTCTGTCTAAATTTGTAAACTGAGTTAATAATCAATTAACCCTTTCACTTCCAAGCTCAAAATGCAGATTCTTTCAACTTTTTAAGAGTAAAATGTAGTGGGAATTGATCTTAGCAAGGTATCTAAAGCCAAGTTCTTGTATCGTATGTTTCTAGTGAGGAACTGAGGAGAACATTGAAGTGGATCACTCTTGTGGGTGAAAGGATTAACCTTTTCACTCCCAAGTTCAAAGTGTAGATTCTCCCTACCTTTTAAGAGGAAAATGTATGAGTGATACAGTGAGAATTGATAGTTTAGTCAGATATCATCTGAGCAAGGTATCAAAAGCCAAGTTCTCCTCACTGTATCGTATATTTGTGCTGCCAAAACTGAAGGAGAAAATTGAACTTGATCACTCTTGGGAGTGAAAGGATTAAGCATCTAGAACACAACGACGAACAGTATACATCGCTTAGAAGCCTGGTAGCAACTTACCGTCTGCGACAAAGCGCCATTTGTACTTGACAAGCTGAAAATGTCGACACTATTTTCGCCTAAAATCATTAGTGCGACGCAGCCTTATTGCATATTTGGTCATGATTTTCGTACTTCGAACGACATGGCCGTCTTTGAATAAGACACTAAAGTGAATGGGGCTTCACTCTCAAGCTTAAAATGCAGATTCTCCCAACCTTGTAAAAAGAAAATGTGCGAGTGATGTGTTGAGAACTGATAGTTTAATCAGCTTTCATCAGAGCAAGTTATCAAAAGCCAATATCTCCATACTGTATGATATATCTGGTGAGAAACTGAACAACAAAATTCAAGTTGATCAGAATGAAAGGGCGACTAGGTGACTAGCCCCTTAAAACTGACTATAGCCAATTCTGTCTTTTTTTTCTTCTTCTTCTTCTTTTTCTTCTTCTTCTTCTTTTGTAACAACCCATTTCGCCCGCGCGGGAGTTTTTTCTATATGTTCTACGTGTTGCTTCCATCTTTGCGATCTTCGCTGTGGATAGAAGCATTTTATTTATAGTTTGACGATCCATCACACTGTAGTTATATGTCGAAGTCGCTAGTTATTGTGTAGTCGAAGGTTTTATATATTTTCCAGCACAGTACACTGGTCACGTAAAAGCATTAGTCATTTCTTCCCTGTCCCATATCGTGTTTGAAAAATAAATAAACAAATAAATTTACCGAGTCAGTACCACGGTTTGTTGATGTGTTGTGGAGTACAATATACCAAACGCTCTCAAGACTTCGTATTGCCTAACAAAGAGAAGGATGCGACATACCGTCTGGTCCGTTCAAATTTTTGAATTGTCTTCGTCGTGGACGTTACCCGTTTATACAGTAGAACCCTGTTATTTCGAACTCTCAAGGGAAGCGAAAAATAGTTCGAGATAGCGGGGTTTTACTAAGGGAAGTTTGTGCCAAGTTCAATTCCGACGGAAATCGCGTTCTGTTCGAGATAGCGATGTGATAAAATGGTATCCTTTCGTACAATATTCACTTATACGTTTGCCAAGTGTTGCGCTAACTCTGCGAGGACAGTCCGAGTGTAGCGATTTTTTTGTCATGGCTTCAACCCGCTTAATACGGACACCCGTTAATGCGGACAACGGACACTTTCTTGTCCAACCAACAAATTCTCATAGAAAGTTAACCTCGCTAATACCGGCCACTACATTGTCAACTGTGAGCTGTAATAAGCTTTATCTTTACTGAAGGTAAAAAAAAAATAAATAAATCACTACTTAATTTCTCAATGTATTTAGCACTTGCCGTACTAATTGGGAAGGCTTGAAATGTAGAAACAAAATATCCTAAACTGAAACGCAAATTCGTTAAAAATCCCAACTGGTCGGAAGCTAACTAGTTGGCTATTTACACAGTATGGCCGAGGAGTTGAACTCAGGGCTACCGTGTTGCAAATTCAGCTAGTGGTCAGAGCGGGACTTGAACCCGGGACCCTAACCACTCGGCCACACTGTCTCCACAAAGAAAACTTTCCGATGACAGCATGTCGATGTTCACAGTGCAGTAGACAGACACTTCAATAAGATAAGATAAAGTCCAGACGCCAATTTCTGTCTATTATTGCACATGAGTTAATTCAAAGTATTGTTATTGATTATGTAATGTTTAAATGAACGACTTTTGAGTGTTTCCACGGACATAGTCCGCCGAATAACGGCTTTGTGTCAGTTAGAGATGTTTACTATGACGATGCTAATGTTTTATTTCTTTAGTATTTTGTTCCAATAAAAGTTGTATTTTTGACTTAATTAACACCCGGATAACATGACCCGCTTAATACGGACACCCCGTTAATACGGACACTTTCTATGGTCCCCTCTGTGTCCGTATTAACGGGCTTCGACTGTACAAGGTAGTGTAGCGGTGAAATACGAGAATTTGATTCGTTATCTGGACGGTTTTGCTACCGCACATTTCTAATATCTAGCATGTCGTTAGGCAGGGAGATCCACTCTCTCCTTATCTTTTTATTATAACCGTATTAGAGACTTTGGCTTCAACAATAAGGTCAAACAATGATATTCGAGGTATTATGGTAGATGACCAAGAAATCAAATTAGGGCTTTTTGCTGATGATTTGACGGGTTTTTTGAAGAATGATAAACCCCTTATAAGGTTCCTTGAACTTGTATCGCTTTTTGGTAAGTGTTCTGGCCTCGCTACAAACTATGATAAGTCGGAAATATTATTGCTGTCTTTATCTGGAAAAAATGTTTTATCAAGTAATGCCGATTCAAAAAGCATCTATAAAGAAATTCGAAGCAGAAACATTGTTTAACCCACTGCTCAAAAGAAATTTTTTGAATAATTTAAGAACGACACTTTAAAATGGAAAGAAATTTGTAGCTTACCCTATCAAGTAGCCCTTGACACTAAATCGCGCAAGTTTCAATATAAACTGTTACACAGATTTCTACTCACCAACGATTTTTTAAACAAAATTGGCATTGTTTCATCACCATTATCAGTGTTCTTTGTGCGATGTGGTGGAGGAATCCCTTGAACATCTTTTTGCTTCTTTCCCTAGAACTGAGAGATTTTGGGCTGAAGTTATTAAATGGTGTAGCGATCTGGGTGTGGTTATTAACCACCTTTCAGATTAAGACATATTATTTGGTAAAAAGGTACATGACAGACAATTTATTTATTAATCATATTTTGCTTGTTGGAAAACAGTACATTTATAATTGCAGACGCACAAAGTAATCTTAAGTCTTAGAGTATTTTTGGCAAGACTTATAGAAAGGTTTATGAATTAGATACTATCGCAGCCAAATCACGAAATAAAATGGCCTTCCATTTACGGAAATGGGGCAAGTACTATTGACTTTTGGCACACAACCTCTTCTAAGTTATTTTATTTATTTATTTGTTTTATTTATTCGCTATATCGGCATTGTCTTTGCACTAGTGATAGTTGTGTGTTGTGTGTGTGTGTCTCATATGTGTGTATTATCTCAAAGCCTGCTTGTGATTATGTAAAGCTTGTCTGTAAGAAAAAGTTGAAATGAATATTGGCTAAAATACAAAAAAAAATGCGCTTGTACAGACAAGAAAGCGCAAAAAACTCCCAGCTTTTTCTTCTTTATTATATATTTCATTTTAACTTTACTTAAAGCTAGCCTGCATGTCCTCTTTTTGCGCCTGTCACGCAGGTTACTTAGAGCTAATCATTATCAGCTATTCTGACCTAAGCTAGTTTACTCGATACATACGATATCTTAACGGTGGGAAAATTTGCATGTCTTTATTCTAGCTGAAGCAATTTCAGTTTTAGTGGGTATTCTTCTTCTACATTCCGATACCTCTGGAGTGATAGCCATGCATATATGTCTAAAAAGATTTCCCGCTTCTGATTGTTTTCACTCGAATTGACTAAATTTCTCGCTTCTGATTATCAAGAAAATATTTTCTGGCCAATCAGAAACTGGAAATCAAATGCTTACAGGGCTTCTCCCGTTGTAAGGGACGGACCATTAGAAATAACCGGAAGGGGAGGGGGTGAAAAATGTTTGGTGCATGAATTTTTTTTAAAAGCCCGCTGCCGGAATTTTTTCTGGAGCATATGACTTATTGTTTTTAGGTATCACCGCTTGCAGGATTTTTTTAAGGCAATTTTCCCTTTTTTTGGGGGGGGGGGGGGGGGGAATTGTCATCCTACCTCCGGTTATTTCTAATGGTCCGTCCCTAAACTTTGCATGCGTTGATTTTTCCAGGAAAGGTTTCATTCCGTTCAGCTGACGGGTCTCCAGGGACGGAAAATATCGAGGGTAGTGATATTTCGTTTGAAATCATGAGCTATTATGTTCACAATGAATTTCTTAGGCGTGATATTATGATGGCGTGACTAAACATTTAGCGTAGTTTGAGTCGCTAAATGGATATTTTCTAAACTAGTTCAGCAGTTACAAAATACTAGAATTTCCCAACTTCAAACAAAATTTAAAGGACATGCGCACAAAACTTCTGTTAAAAGTTACAAAATATTACAACAACAGTTGCAAGAGGTAGAGCGAGGCCTGGGCGGAGGTACTGCTCTACGCGGAGTGGGTGCTCTTCCCGGAAGCCCTCGCTCCATCCTTTGCAGACGATCTTGGTTACAACAACTGTTGTAAGAAGTAGGGCGAGGCCTGGGCGGAGGTACTGCTCTACGCGAAGTGGGTGCTCTTCCCGGCAGCCCTCGCACCATTCTTTGCAGACGATCTTGGTATGATCGGATGGGTGAAAGGTAGTTGTTTTCCATCCATGATCTCGTAAAGAACATGATTTTAGCAACTTTCTTCCTTTCTCCCCCAATGATAATGTTGTTTGTAACGGCCAGCATGTGCGACACTGCACTCAGCTCAAAGAATTGGTTAGAACGTCCCCCGCAGTCTTCACTGGGAAAAAACACTTTCCCTATCAGCTCATCTGGGCTGAGGAGTATGACGAGTGCCAACAGAGCGTCGGTTTCTTCATCGCTCAGTGAATAGTAATTCTGGTAGTTCCTTAACCGGCTCAAAACAGGATTGTCTAGCTGAATAACCGAGGCCACACAGCCAAGGTAGTACATCAATTTGGCTTTCGGATTCTGTGGTACCGAAGCGTCTATTGTAGTATCTCTTATGCCAACCCTTTCTCCGACAAATGCTGCCATTTTGCAATGCGCTTTGATCAGTTGTAGTCTGAAAAATAAAGATAATTCGTTCTTCAGTTTTAGTCAGCCTTGCGTGGTGGTTTGTTTGACACTAGTCACTTCGGTAGAACCTTGAAGGAAATCGAGAAGTCGAGGTACGCATTTTCTAGCCTGTGAGCGCTCTTAAGGCCCCGGAAAAAGGGCCGGGAGTGGCGTAAAGCGTTTGCCTCCAAAAAAATTTTTCACCGGTTACCCTTTCTCATCAAAATGTGATGGACAACGGGCGCTTTCCGTCGACACGTAAATGGGACTTCCTCCGGTCCGATGGGAAATGTTTTGGGAAATGGATTCAACATCCGGACGTCCGAAACTTCTTTTTTTTTTTTTTTGTCCGAAAGTCCCGCTTTTATATTAGGAGGTAAAGTACAGTTTGGGTTGGCTGCGGAACAGTTACAACAAAGAGAAACGTTTATTTGAGAGAAATTTATAGGAAATATTTGCCTGCAAATAGGATTTTTATGTCCTCTTTCGGATATTAATAATTGCTACCTATTGTCTAGGAGCATATGAGTTAATTAGCTAACCTATGAGGTGGTCACCCGGAAACCGAATACACTTGCTCCAATAAAAAACACCAGAAACGCAATGTTCCAAAATAACGCAACCAATGACGATAAATTTAAACAATCGTTAATGCGTCAACAAGCCTTAACGTATCAATTATGTTTAAAACTCTTCGTTTTCTCATGGTGTGCGTAACGTCTGTTGTCTTCCTTATGAGCAAATAAACTTGTGCAAGACTTGCAACCTGTGTGCTGAATGCAGGAAGTATTTTCAGTACTAGAAATGGTCCCTTTAAAATTCGAGATTCGAGGATGGTTTTCCTCCAGGAGATCCCGAGATTGCGAGATGCTTTATCATTAATAATTCAAGCCTGAAGCTAAATCCTGCAAAGACCCGTAAATTTTGAAGACATTTCCCCACCCTTCAAGACTTTCAATTAACTTTGCTCATCATTTACGTCTTCAATTATATAGAAAGTTTAAGACTAAAGAACTAACATTTTTATCGGTAAGAAAGGTATACATACCGTCAAGAACGCAAGATGTGAAAGAAAATCCAAAACGCGTACTATACCAGAGTTAGCCAGCAAGATAGTAAACACGGAAGTGTTAACGGAAGTCGGATTAGTAAAGCGAAAGAGAAATTAGGGAACCTGAAGTCGAGGTTAAAGTTGTGACATTCCTGAGTCACGTATCTCGCCAAGTTTCATTGGCCGAGTCGGGCTCTCATCATCCCAAGGTTCTTTGATCCGCAGGTCTGGACATGATAACAATCTATACCTGGCACGATTTAGGAGGTTAAGAATTTAGTATATAGAATATAAGGCCTTCTTTAAGAGTTTTTAATATGCTTAAGCAAAGTTTAAATGTTTCATTATTTCATTAGAATTTGTACCTTCATAAACGATGCTCCCTCTGGTGAAATCATTATTTAATGGTCAAAACCATATGATGAATCACCCTAGTGAAATCATTATTCAATGGTCAGAATTATTTTAAGTCTCTCAAAATGATACACTCTTGCTACGAAATCATTACTTAATGGTCAAAACCATTAATCACTGTACATACCTAAACAATAAGGCCCTTTGGTGAAATCACTACTTAATGGAAAACTGAAACTGAAAACTGTGTTAATATGCAGCACTGAAGGCATCATTTACTCGTATTATATCGTTGTTAAAAGTAAGCTGGAAGGGTTTCTATCTGGCAAAGTTTCGTATTGAGAAAATAGCGAAAAGAACGGATCCAGAGAGCGATATTAGTCGGGAAGACCTCACTGATAAAGGTCCAGGCCGAAACGTGTGAAGACTATGAAATTTTGTCCGCATTTTGAAAAACATTCAGACCCGTGAAAGTAGCCGATGAGCACCTTTCTCGGCTCGTGATGGGTGACGTTTTCCGTGGAAAAGCAACGAGTATTTAAAAACATCGAGATTATGTGTTATGCTGCCTAGGTATTAAAGAACATGTTAAAATTATCTGTACAATCTTCTATGTCTTTTTTGTCCCAAAATGAAAGAAAATTGTTTATTATTATCTGAAAGTCTTTTAGGAAGCATTCACTTGGAACAGTTTCCACGGCCTTTCCTTTCTGGGTCTTCTAAAGTAATTAAGTTTTTCTTTTTAACTTTTCATCCATTCAGTAAGCTTAATTTGCTCAACAACTGTTGAAAGAAAAGCATGATGTTGAAAACCGTGTAGTTTTGCGGAGTGTTTGTGTTTATTAAAAGGGCTTTTCCTTCTAAGTAAAGGGTTGTATATAAAAATGAAATAAGTCGTTTCTTGATGTCCCTGAAAATTTGTATTTTTTTTTTGTTAGCGGTACCACTTGACTCATTTAGCACAAATGACCACATGATTATTGCTCGCGGAGGCCTGGGGCCCAACGCGAGCTTAAAAACGCAAATTTTAATTTTTAATTTTTTTTCTTCTTTTTGTCGGTCGAGAATCAGCACACGGTGATTGGTTCATATTATCACGTGCTAAGCGATGACGTAATTGACTTCGCTAAACAACTCGAGATGTGGCTAGTGAATTGCTCGTTCCTTGTGTGTAAAAGTTAACTGCATCCCATCCAAACTCAACACCATTTGGCTCTGTGGAACATTGTAATGATAATTTATAGTTTAATCAGGTTTCATTTGAGCAAGGTGTCAACAGCCAAGTTCTCTATAACTGAGTCTCGGTCCTACGTCCAAGAGAGATGTTTCTCACCAGATTGATAAAAAAAAGCAAACTGAATTTTATCAAAGAAACGATTTGGGAGACGGGGAGGGTAGTTTTGGAAAACTGTGCGTACCTCTGGAAAATTGCTGGCTACGCTCCTGAGTTACGGAAAGTTTTCGGAAAATCCGTTTGGAAAGTAAATGGAACAAGACTTTTCGGTTAGTTCCAGTGGAAAATCTCCCAAACTGAATTTACCAGTCCTGATTTTATAACCATTTGCCCAAACCGTGAACCAACTTGTTTGCCCTTGCCTAATCAGCCAATTCTCTTTCAGAAATCAAACCTTAAAAAAAACAGGTTCAGAAAACTATGATGTAAACAAACTTTAATGTTTGGTAATTCTAAACATTTCTTGGCTAAACCTGGATAAATACAATATAACATACTTCTGAAGCAATTGTAGACTATGAGTATTTTCTGACAGGTCCTTTCAGTCTACACCAAAATACAAAGCTTTACAGTTATCTGTTTTACCAGTTTAATCTCCAGAACCTAATAACCTAATTATAGTAAACAACCCTGATAGAACATGTGAGAGAGAATAGGCATATTATCCTCGAGCTTCTTCGTGTGTTTAGCTGTATTAGCATTTAATTGCATTTTGGTTCATTAAGGTGCATATGGCTTAAAAAAAAGGATATGGTCAAGTAGAAGTGGCGATTCTTTGCCTCGGTACTGTGTCACGCAATCTGAAAGCGTCCTCCAGTCACCGCTTCTTGACACTTTGTTTTGAAAGCACGTCGTTCCTTTTTTCCTGTAATGTTATATTTCTGTTGGAATGTATTCGGTAGTGCACCCGCTCAGAAAGTTTCTTTTGGTCGCAGGATGCAATCAGTGCTCGATCCTGAATGAAACCGGTGTTCATCGTCTCTACAAAAATAGCAGTGTTCACGATCGAAGCGGTCGACGGATCCTGCTCAGAATACTTCGGCACCGTTTCTTTTTCAAGTTTAACTATTTTCTTCGCAAGTCGTTTTGATTATAAAATGAACAAAAGCTGGCACCAGCCCCAAATAACGCCACACAGTGCACCATCTTCACTCTGTTTCTCTTTGCGTCTGGATCGCTTTGGGCAACTATGACGTCACACCGAATGATTTCTGACCTCGTGCCGACAAAACCGAAAGTATGCCATCTTGTTTCCGATAAAAAAAGCAAAATAGAAACCGTTGTAGCTCCGTAAATAAAACTCACTTTTCCATAAAACTTTGGAATTAAGCGTTTTACATAAAAGTCTTTCAGATGAGCGAAAGTCGTTTTGGGCTTTGCATTTGTCCTTTAAAGCATTTAGCACTTCCGGAGAAACTAAATGTTCTCTTACCCAGTTCGCGTTTGGGTTTAGGCAAGAGCAAGTCATGCCTCTGTCTCGTGCTGTAATTGTGGACTTCACAATTTCTATGAAAATAATGGCTCAGATACTCCGGCACCAAGATGTGTAGGCACAAATAAACAAGGATGCACTTGTGGACTAATCGTCTTGTGGTTAAGCTTGCCATTTCAGAAGCGTTTGTCGACGCAAAGAGCGTTTTAAGATTATACGTGTTGCTCGGTTTTGCAGGCGTTGAAGTTCCTGGCTACATCCTTCCGACAAATTCACCCCACGCAGTGTCGGAATAGTCATAGAGTGGTTGAATCAGTGTATTGTAAACACACGTTTCCGCATTCTTTGGGTTCGTGTTTGCATGACAGTTACAGATATGATTTGATGTACCATCGTAAGATTGTTGGTCCTGACTCTTAAGTTACTTACCGAAACTTCAAGCAACCAGCATCAATTAATGTCTTTAGTCTTGCTTTGCGTTGTTGTTTGGGGTTTGCGTGCTGTATACTTTTACTTGGTCCAATCAGAGGCAACATATTGTACTGACTTAATGACTATTATGTTGATGCACTAGGAAACTGTTTATTTGTCTGCTTCCTTTAGGCCCCTGTCAAACGGTCACAACATTCGTCTACATTCTCTCAACATTGTTGAGAGATGTTAAGAACGTACCGTGTCAAACGGTCTCAAAATTTTTAGAACAAAAGAAATGTTGAGAAGACGATGTCTCAACAATGTTGGGAGGGGGTATCAAACGGCCATGTTGTGACTGTTTGACAGGGCTTAAAGGTTTTCACGCATCACATAAAAATAGCAGCATAATAGTGTAGTTCATAAGAGCTTCTGGAATAACGCCTTAAGGTGATTCCATTGAAAATAAAGTTGTGGTCAGATATTATGCTAATCAGCGGCACCTTGACTCGCAAGAATAATACTGCAATAAAATAGGTTGTTACAGAGTCACTATGGGCTCCTTTGATATGTCTCAATTTGCGACCAAACTTTTTTTTTCTTTTCGAAGTGCAAATCATTGTCTAAGATTATTTTGCACTTAGTTTACAGTCAAATGTGCCAACTTCGACATAAAGTTCACAATAAAGTTGCGTCATCCCGTCATTAAATTGTGTTTTTTTTTTTCCTTTTACCGGCACAGTAGTCCCATATACAGTAACCTGGCAGCTTATCGTTTATTCCCAAACTCATTTCGTTTACTACCAGGTAACAAGGATTGCTCTTCAAACATTCACTAGTTTGGCCGGAACTGGGGAGAGATGCATAGTTCTGTGCAGTGAATTATGAATTTGATTATAAAGTTACTAACAGAACCCCTGTACAGGGAAGTTTATTTCGTTTTTGCTAGGGGTCAGATAGTGGTAAACACAAGCCAAGCCCGGTCATGAGAAGTTAGTACTTGGATGGGTGACTGTCAAGGAAATGGCTCGGTATCAAATAATTCCTTTTTTCATTGTTTTATTTATTCTTGCAACCACTCACGTAACTAGCCTTGCAGACGAGAAACCGAAACCCAAATTTTGTATCATGCAAATCTTTATGGTGTATCGGCGAAGCTGAAGTTGCCTTGGTCAAAATTTTGCATCATTTGTCAAACTGCTGACTTTTTAGCTGGGTAATTATTATTAGAACTTGCATGAAAATGTAAATTTTCAACACTGAATTGGAAAGATTCCCGGTATGAAACTGCAGAAATCTTAATTTTGTGGGTTTCGAACTTCATCATGTTATATTTTATAAACGGAGTTTTATGCAAATAATAATAATAATAATAATAATAATAATAATAATAATAATAATAATAATAATAATAATAATAATAATAATAATAATAATAATAATAATAATAATAATAATAACGGCATACACAGCAGCACTTCCACAGAGTGGCTCTTCGTCTGCTGGATTCAGGTTATTATACCTTAGCACTCGAGGGTGGTCACTGCCAGAGATTTGGTTGCGTCCTCAGTGGTTCTTTTTCGTCCCCGTGGTTCTTTTATCCAGAGTATGCAAATGTAATTGATAACAACAAATTATCCTAGTCCCATGGCCTTCGTTACATAACGGGATTCCACTGTTTCCGTTAAATTCTTCTCTACCTTTTTAGTGAAAAACCATAAACGCTATAGATGCAAAGTATAGCTCTTGAGTTTGGAAATAAAAACGTTTCGTCAATAAAATGACACGTGACAGGGGTGCTCTTAAGACGTGATATTTTAATTCATTGGACACAAGTTTATTTTCATTACTTTAGCCTCGTTTATAGGTATCACAAGCATACACCTAAGTGACTGCACAAATAAACTTTGCATGACGATGAATGTGATCATATCAACTGGAAGTAAACTTTCTCTATATATATACTATGTACATGTTTCTCTTACACTGTACCAAAGCATTCCTCGCGGAAATACTTTCATTAACCAGGGCCAAGTTGTTCAGAGTGGACAGGATAGCGCTTTATCCGCTGAATAGTACTGTTCACTCTTTGAACAACTAGGCCCAGGAGTGTACAAGATATGACATAATTACTGAGCTAGTATTCTTGAAATTACACTTCCTACCAATTTATCTCCGGTCCGAATACGACCAAAATTAACCACTGCTGAATAAAAAAAGAAAACACGTGCGAAGAACGCAAGACTGTGCAGCTCGCTTCGGCTGCCTGCACAGGGCGCAGGGGAATTCGCTTGCTTACCATTGTGTAAAAAGAGGTTATTACACGGGAAGGAGTGCAATACGGCGAAGTATTTTTACGAGTCGGTTTTATTTTTTCGAGCCTGCTTCAGGCGAGAAAAAATAAAACTGACGAGTAAAAATACAGCCGTATTGCACAACTTTTCGTGTAATAAATTGTTTATTATACACGACAAACGAAGCAGGACAAACGTTCTCGCCGCGCACAAAATGGAACAAAAAAATGACGCGATCGTAAACTTTGCTTGCGAAAACTGATCACGTAAGCTAATAAACCAGTTGATCTGGTTCCTGACGAGTGCAATACGCTCCCATCTTTGCACTCGTTTTGGCCCGTATTTGCACTCGAAAATGTGAAGTCGTGTAATAAAGGGTTATATATTGACCTATACATGAATGATACTGCAAGACGATTTCATTACGGGCGCGCGAAGGCATAATATAGCGAACTCCTCTGCGCCCTGTGTTGCCTGATTTCATTTCAGTGTTGATTTTAGTCGTACGCGGGTGGAGACCGACGTTCGCGGGAAACGATTCTAAAGATAACTCAAAGAGCGCACATCAAAAACTGTAGCCGGTTCTTCCTTAGACTTAGTAAGAACAAAGATGCACGTTCGGGGTGAAAATCTTCAGCAGCAACCACACTATTTTACTTGAAACAAACGGGTCAAATCCGCTGTGGAACTTGTTTCAAATTTCTTCCGCTCTTCCACTGTGGCGGACAGAGCCAGCCCATAATGACACAACAGGGTGCGTATTTAACAATGCTCGAGTATCTGTTTTAATGCCCTTTATGCATTATTTCCGAAGTTAATCCTTTCATTGTCACATGCGAACGAAATTGACTGCACCTAGAAAAACCTTCAGACTTGACGGGCGTTTCACTCAAATTGAATCATTCAGTGAATACATTCTCATAAAAAAAGTCTCTGAACTGTCGAACGCAAAAGTGAAAACTATCATTGAGTAGACTGTGCTTAGTGTTCACTTTCAACTCCTGAACCGTCAAATGAAACCTATAAGGTGTGGTCACTCCAATGAAATCTCTCAGTGAATACATTCTTTTAACAATTTAGTATAGTCCATTTGGACAGCAAGAAACATTAGGGCTGCACTGATATTCATTGCATACATTGTCAGAACTTTACGGTACAGGAAAAACGCTAAATTTATATACAGATACCCCTTACTTTCAGCGGGACATTTAAGCGAAATCGCAAATTTGTTATTGCGTTTGGAAGCCAAGCGTTTGTTCGTAGCACAGCGATTAAAAAAATTGGAAACTTACAAACCAGTCTGCTATGCTTGACCACACGGTTCACACTAAGGCCCGTTTAGGACGCCGGGCCATTGCTATGTCGAACTCAGTGCAAACGAGCAAAATTCATTGGGTTCTGCACATGAAAAGTTCGACGTTGGAAACGGGCCTTTCTGATATTCCAATAAAAAAAAAAAGGGGAAAGGGGGGGGGGGGGGGGTAGCAAAACCGATACACATACTGTAGTGTTCTGTTGGAAAACAACAGTAAAATTCCGTAGATAGCCCCCAGGGATCCTGGTTATATGAATATTTTCCTAGGCTGGTGTATTATTTGAGGGAATTTTGTCAAATAAGTCCACCTCATGACATTGTCCCATCAACTGCTAACAATTGCATAAGGTGCATAATATTGGCACATATTTACACATCAGGGCCCGGTTTTTTCGAAAGCCGATTAAGCTAATCCAGGATTAACGAAATTCTTTCTGATGACCTCTCTGTCGATAAAATGCAGGGTTTTGTTCAAATATGGATCAAAAAGCTTGTTTTAGCTGAAAACATATCAAGGAAATCGTTGCAGGACAAAACCTTCACATTTTCAGGCTTATAAATGACAAGAAAGTTTACACCTAATCCAGGATTAGCCTAATCGTGCTTTGAAAAACCGGGCCCAGTTGCGTGTACCTTGTGTTTCATGGGCGGGGAATCCCAACAGGCAGAACTTGTACGCTGGTAGAACCGCTTCCGCCTGTGCTTGAATATATCTTCTAAGTTTGGAGGAGAAATACTGCCGAATATCGCGTCTACATCTGCAGAAGATATCTGCTGGTTCAGCAAAGACGCCCACAGTGCATTTTTCTGCGCCCAAGCCGGAATTGCCTTTCTCGGGGCGTCCTCGTCATCGGTCGAATCGTCGGAACATAGGTCGGTGATGTCGTAATTTTCTTTAGACGCGGCTTTTCTCACCTTCGGAGGTGGTGGAGGCGTCATTTCGTAAGATTCGACCATAGCAACGGCCTTTCGGGATTCCTCGGCTGCTTTTCGTTGCTTCTCGGCGATTTCCTGTCGTTTGATTTCCTCTTGCCGCTTTCGTTCCGCTTCACGTGCTTCCTTGAGCCTTTTCTCGTTTTCTTGTCGTTCTTTCTCAAGCCGTTGCTGCTCTTCCTTCTCTTGGATGAGCTTGGTGATTCGGGCGCGTTCTTTCTTTAGCTTCTCCTCTGCTTCTTTCGCCTTTCGCTCCATTTTTTCTTCCCGCTCGCGTTCCTCCCTCTCGCGTGCCCTTTTCTCCTTCTCCTCGGCGTACTTCTTCGCTTTCTCTTCCCGTTCCCGTTCCTCCTTTTCACGTACTTTCTTCTCCTTCTCCTCGATCTCCTTCAATTTTCGAAGCTTCTCCAATTCACGTTCTCGGTCTAACTCCTTCTCTCTTAACTCCTGTTGTCGCTTCGCCTCGGTAATTTTCCTCTGTCGCTCTTGCTCTTCGAAGTCAAGCTTCATTTGCACGAGTTCTCGTTGTCTCCTCGCTTCTTCTTCCTGCTCAAGTAGTCTCTGTTTTCTGTTCTCTTCCTCCTGCTTTCTTCTCGCATCAAGCTCCGCCTTCTTCTGTTGTCTCAGCTTCTTTTTTGCTTCCTCTTCTTTCTCTCGTCGTTTCTTCGCCTTCTCGTCTGCGCATTTTTTCTGCTGGAACTTCTCTTGCATCTTCCGTTTTCTCTCTGCCTCCAGTTTGGCTTTTTCAGCCCGCAAATCGGCCACTCTTTTTTCCCTCTCTTCCCTTTTCCTGGAACGAAACGAATGATTTACAAATCAAGGAAAATAAAATACTTTTCAAAATCATCTAAACTTAGGAACTGTAGTGTAATCCTAATTCAAAGATAAAGATTTCGTCGATACGGATCATTTTAGTCACTATGGGTTTCAAGAAGTATTTAGCACACTCTTGTACAAGTATACTTGATAGCAACCGCTGAGCACGAGTTTCGAAGTGTCACTCTTCGCGCCGTGTTTTATCAGAAGAACCACATGTACCGCGTTCCAATAAAACACAAAGCACCGGCATGCAAAGAATTATGGACTATTTAATCACGAATTTGGACGGTGATTGGCCGAGCGAAACGATATCGAATCACATGGTCAAAACATCTTTTAATACCTCTTTTTTTCCTCTGCTTCCTTTTGCTTCTGCATGTCCAGTTGTTCTTTTCTCTCCTTCTCCTTTTCTTGTTTCTTCTTCAAAGCCATCGCACGCTTTTCCTTTTCTTCCTGGAATTTACAGACGGAAGAGATTGATTAACTTTGACACAATTCTCTTTTTTTTTTTTACTTTCTCAAGATATGTTGTACAGTGAGGAGAATCTGGCGCTTGGATATCGTACAGGAAAGAGGACGTCGTGGAAGATGATAGAGTTTACAACATTTGCTGCGAGAAACTGTGCGTACCTCAGGGTTGACTTTCTTGGGCGTGTCTCGCCTGATGAAAGAGTGAATGGTGGCCAGGTTGTTGGGTTTATCCTCCTAAAAATGAACAAAGCACAGACAACTTTATTGCGATCCCCAAATTCCACGAAACTTCCTCAGAATAAAATACATCAAATTATTACACGACTTCACATTTTCGAGTGCAAATACGGGCCAATACGAGTGCAAAGATGGGAGCGTATTGCACTCGTCAGGAACCAGATCAACTGGTTTATTAGCTTACGTGATCAGTTTTCGCAAGCAAAGTTTACGATCGCGTCATTTTTTTGTTCCATTTTGCGCGCGGCGAGAATGTTTGCCCTGCTTCGTTTGTCGTGTAATAAATTTATTACACGAAAAATCGTGCAATACGGCTGTATTTTTATTTTTATTTTTCGTCAGTTTTATTTTTTCTCGCCTGAAGCAGGCTCGAAAAAATAAAACCGACTCGTAAAAATACTCCGCCGTATTGCACTCCTTCTCGTGTAATAACCTCTTTGTATGCTGAGTTGGAGGTCCCTCGCAGTATATTTCAGTTGTGTATCAAGGGGGCGAGCTGTCGACATATTTAACAGCCCTCCCTCCCCCCCCCCCCAAAAAAATATAAATAAATAAATAAAAAAACAAAAACAAAAAATGCACCATTGTCCAAATGTTGGACAATCCCGAACACCTCCCCCCCCAATCGTCAAGTGGACATTAAGTGGGGAGGGGCTTAAAACGTACAATCGTACATGCATTACAGTTCAGTCTGTACCTTGTTTGGTCCAGTGGCAGCAGTCTGGTTCTCAGGCAAATTAAACTCTTTGGCCTCATCACTCTCAAGTCCAGAGGCAGCAATCTGGTTCTCAGGCATGTTAAACTCTTTAGCCTTATCACTCTCAACTTCCTCTGCAGAGTTTGGTTCAGAACCACTAGATGACATCTTTCTTTCCAAACCAGGTGACACATGGGCACCCACACTGTAATTAGATAAAAGAAAACAATAAAAATGAACCAACAGGCAGTACTTGCGAGAACCAGTTTTAGATTGTACCAATGTACAAGTACAGAGGCTTATAAAGTTCTACAGTACATACTCTTCTACAAGGAAAAAGGAAACAGAATACAATCCATGTAGTTTGTAACAATCAAATCTTGCAATCACATTTAAAATTGGAAGAATTTGAATGTAAATGTATAACCACCATACCCTTTGCTCTCAACTGCTTCCCCAAGCTCTTCTTCTGCGACATGGAAGATATCCTCATCTTCATTGTTATCCCCCTCCTGCGACGCAGCATACCCCTGTCCATCAACGTCATCTGAATCCTTTGCATCAGAGTCTGAGCCACTTCCCCCAACTGGTCTCCGTTCATCAGCAGACGAGAAGTGTGACACAGGAAGTCCTAGTTTAGGATTAGAATTTCCTGCTTGACTTTTCTCTTCGCCATCCGATCCATCCTGCAAGGCACTAAACAGGTTCTGCTTCACCTCACTCCAGGCTGGCGCTTGGTCAGAATCGCTCGACTCTTCCGGGCTACTACTGCTATGTTTCTCAGATGCATGTCTTTTACTTGCTGGTGGAAGGAGAGGTGACCGAGTTAGTGTCAGAGTAACAGAGCTTTTCACCAAACTGTGTGTTTTCTTGACAGACTTGCTTGGTATTTTGCTGGACCTCATGCTCCTTGTATTATGCTTATTACTCTCTGGTTGAGGTTCCTTTGTTAACTGAACAGTCAAAGGGACAGTGGTTTTGTCAGTGTCAAACTTGGAATCCTCTGTGTCATCTTCACTGTTCCCTTGTTTCACTTCTTTGGGGCATGCAAGTTCTTCGGTTGTCGAGGACACATAATCATTCATTTCTTCAACTGGCATTGTTTTGGAGACTCTTTCCAACTTTTCAGTTGAGCTGACATTCAAATCACTTTCATCGTCCACTTGTTTCTTCCTTTTCTTTGCATCCTTGGTTGATGACACAGCTATCTCGCTTCTTTCGACGATATCTCTCTCATTCTTTTGCAGTGTTGGTTCTGACTCCTTTATAGGTTCAGTTGAACTTGTGACCTTCACGTCTTCACCACACACGGTTCCGGTTTGGTCTGCCTGATTTGACATCACAGCTGATGGCCTGCAGGCTTTCTTGGAAGAAGGGACAGATTGCCTGGACATTTCTGGTGTTTCAGGAACAAAATTAAGTCCTTCATTGTTGTTCATCTTCATACCGTCAGGTGAGCACTTTTTGGAGGATTCCTGAACCTCCAAATTGCCAGAGTCAGAAATCTCTTCTTTGGTGATCTGTTCTTTGGACTTATTTTTGTCTACAGAAATACAGATCAGGGACTTTTGACTGGTTTGGTCTGCCTGGTTAGGTGCCACTGGTTCCAGCTCAATGGTCAATGATGGCCTGCAAGCTTTCTTGGAAGAAGGGACAGACTGGCTAAGCACTTCTGGAGTTTCGGGAACAGATACATTCCTCTCAGTGCTCTTCCTCTTTCGCTTAGCTGATGTTTTGTATTTTTTGGAAGATTCCTGGACCTCCAAACTTGTGTCTTGAAATTCTGGCTCATCAGTAGTCCCAGAATCAGAAACCACTTCTGTAGTATCAATCTGTTCTTTGGGCATTATATGTTTGGTTTCAGAAGAGACTAGATCATCTGTTACTGTAGTAACTGCAGGTGACTTGGGGACATTTGACAAGTTTTTCTTCTGCTTACTTCTTGTTACTCTCTTCGGCTGACTGGCTTCTGCTGTGCAAGTGTTTTGTAGAGCAACATTTGCTTCTACAAGAACCGCCTTTCTTGAACTTCTGGTAGTTCTCATCTGTGGCTCATCAGTTGACTTGCAGATCAGAGTTTGTCTATCAGCATCACTGTTAGTTACCTCTGTTGCTGCCTTTGACAAAGCTTTCCTTTTGCTTCTTGTTATTCTTTGGCTGCCCCCTCCTTCTGTGCAAGCAACTTTCTCTTCCAATGTCTGATTTTTTGAGCTCCTGGTGCTTCTCTTTGGCTGCTGCTGCTGCTGGGATGTATGGCTCCTTGTCCTTTTTTTCCCAGCTTTCAATCTTGTCTCCTTGCCTGTCTCATCAACAGCACTGCTTGCATCTAGGACCTTATTTTCAAAGATGGCTTGAAGTGGCAATGGACACACAGGTTCATCAATCTCTGTGTTTCTGCATTCCTGTTCATTGACCTCTTCAGTTGATGATGGGTCGGTATTCTCATCCTGTTGAGTGATATTCACTCTGGCTGTCTGTCCTCTCTTCTTCACATATGGGGTCTTGGGCAATAGGTCTGTACTTTCTCTCCTGAATGACAAATGGTGAAAAGAAATATTTCAGTATTTACTTTAATTTATCCCATTCATGTATGAATGAGTATCACCTTTTAAGATGTAAACTTACTCCTACAGCGTCATCAGAGGGGGGGGGGTTGGAAGGGGAGTCATAATGAGGACTTGACACTCCTGATGGCCACTGTTAAAGCACTGTATATGGGGATTGAGATGATTTGATAATTGACCCTTTAATATCCACAGGGTAGGGAACCTGACCAAACATTTTACAAATTAAGTAAATCCTTGGGCTTCCCTGGTTCAAATTTACAGTATACTAAGATTGCCTATTCAATTAGTACAAGTATTTCTACCCAGCAGACCAGTTTCTCACAGTCATAAAGGATTTAGCTGCATTTCAAGCCAGTATTAAAGTATAGTACATGCATGCAATTGTACGTATACATCCTAAATAATATATTGACTATGCGTTCCAAGTTTTGCAGCACTCTTGACCAATTGGGAACAACATGCAGCCAATCTCGATCCGTTGGAAGTTGTTTTCTTTCGATCTTTGTAAAGATATGGTTTTGGTTTGATGGTAGTTTGCAATGACTTTCGACATTGAAGTAGAAATTGCCAATCAAAGCACACACACACACACATACTATCAACTAGCTATTAAAAGCGACAGTAATTTACGGTTGCTTTTACTTTATGATCGAGAGATCAATCAGCATGATCGTACACTACTGCATAAAAACCGCCATCGTCACCATGCGATCACTTACCTTCCGAAGCGAACTTTCGCTTCTTGAAGGACGTCTTCTAGAAACTTAAAATGACTGTCTATTTCTGCTACAAATATCTTGATTGCCTCTGAAGTCTGTTCATAAAAAGAGAAGCCAAGTGGCACACGCTCGGACGTCCTCTCGGGCGCTCTCGCCATTGCGACAGTCTCAGTGGTTGGGTGCGTGCTGTAAATGCTGCTTGCACACAAATATCACACAGTTTTACCAATCTTGTAGAAGAGGAAGCACAAAAACAATACGAAGATTCATTTCTCTCCGCCTTTTTTTCGGGCTCTATAAAGCAGCATGATCGCAGTGGCCGTCAAACCGAAACAGTTTTTTGAATTTGTGCCGAATTTTTGTCTGCACCAATCAGAGCCCTTAAAGCTGTCGGACTTGCGTCGTCTGGCGATCGGTCAAACTCCGGAGCACTTAATATATTATTATCATAATCCTATGATTACGGGATTACAGGATTGAAGTACCTTTCTGAAACTTGATAAAGATGTTCTCGTGGAACAAGGTAATTTTTTGGAAAAACAGTACTCGTGTGCAGGCTTCTTAACTTAACATGCTCGTTTGTCGTCGGTTGACAGTCGGAATAATAGATTCAACGCCGTTGGAAAGAGCATGCGCAGAGCGTTGTTGACAAAATCACTCTTATTGAATATTCATTTAATTTGATTCGCCGACTTGTTTTTCCCTTTATTTCTTTATCAGAGTCGTCGGATCTACGTTTGAGCATTTTTAATGGGCCGTCACTACCAGCCTTAATGCTCCGGGAGGGAATATTATATTCTTGAAAGGAAACGCTTGTAAGAATATCTTGGCAGGCACGCCACCTGCGGACTTCGAGAAAAAGAAAAGCGCGTTGAAAGATGCCAGGAATCGTAGTCTTTCGGAGACGCTGGATGGTAGCAAGTGATGACTTTGTTATCCCGTTTGGACTAGCCTTCACGTTAAGGGTTGTCTGGTAAGTGATTACTACGACGGGAAATTTTTACCACTTCTGTAAAGTTTCTACGAGGCGAAGTGCGAAAACTCTGTTCAAAAACATGCTCGCTGCACGAAGTCGAACGGTTCGTTCAAGCGCTCAACATCAATAAATAAACCAAGCTTAGCTTTGTTTACTAGTCGCTTAAATCGGTCTTACTCTGCAGCTGAAAATTGTCAGACCAAGCGTAAAATCTCTTTGTTTATAACTTGAGATTTCATGGTTCAGTTGCATTGCTAGCCGACTCGGAAGCGGTCTTTCCGAGCTGTCAACGACAGGAACGTACACGGGTTGTAATACTACTGTTACGTTGAGCTTAAAACCCTTGTGGAACGGACTCGCAAGTCGATGTAAATCTGTAAACAGGTGGACATCAAAACGTTGAGAAAGTTGCGTGGACCGGCTTGCAAATTTAGCTTGACCAAAGTCAAAGAAAGCTGGCGACGCGAGTCGATCCATAAGTTAATTGGTGGCCGTGCAGTTGCTATTCCGTTGCCCAAGTTTGTATTTATTTGCGTTCTGCTCGGTTATTTTGCTGTTTCAAATATTTTTGGAAAGCACTTATTCACAGCGACGCACAGCAGTACTTTTTTTTGTCGTGATGTTTGTTGACGATCATGTGCGGAAGCACCGGCTCACGCCTCATTTGTGTAATAATTTTAATGTCTGAAAGTGAAGTGCTGAGGATCTGGGGTTTTATTGAGTATGTGAAAGTTTTTACTTCACAGATCGACACTGAAAAAGAAAATCGGAACTTTCTTAAATTTCTTCAATTTGTTACGAGAATATTCTTGAGAAATATTCATGTGTAGCGGCGTTCTTGTGGCTTGTCAATTTCTTATCACATTTTACTAATACATTAGTTGCGCACCTGGCTGGTGTTTTGCAAGACATTTATTAATACTACATTCAAAGATGAATCCACACAAGTCATAATTCAAAATTTTCAATTACTGCTGAGGCTATAGTGTGTAATACAGGTATCATGACAGTTCTTCTATTTATACTGTATTTTATACGAGTATTATTAACTGTTATTCAAGTTTGTATGGCATCCTGAAATAGATACTAAATCCTTGCCAGTGACAATATGTTTTCTACACCTTAATTGAATATTGAACTCAATGGCACCCAAATTGTAGACAGCAGACCCAGCTTTAATGTTAAATCCAATATCGACTTTGATGGTATTGAATATTAGAGCCGTTTTCAGATGACTGCCGAAAACCAAAACCAAAGTAATCACACAGGCCAATCACAGAGACTGAGAGAAAACAGTTTAGCCAATCAGAAACCAAAAGTAATTCACGTTTGGTCTTGTGTTTGGTTTTACTTTCCAATCAGTAATGCGAGTACACGCCATCGCTTGTGTGAGAAGTGTTTGGTTTTGGTTTTGGTTTTGTTCCTGATTGGTTGAGAAGGCTGCCAAACTTGTGTGGACCAATCCGAAAGCGTAGCAAACGCAAAATCAAAGCAATCACACAATTACTTTCGACAGTCATCCGAAAACTGCTCACATGCAAATATGTTTAGAGATTGCACTGGATGCTTTTGTAGGACATGTCTAGTTATAACAAGTACAATCCTGTAGTGTGTTACAGTATTTTTGTTATAATTTTAATTTATTTTATAATTTGTCACTTCCATTGATGATCGACTCATAAAAATGTACTGTATGAGGAAACTGTTGACCTGCAGCCCACTTGATGACAACAATGCTTTTATTTTACTGACTTGTCTAACAGCCTCAACAAAACCAGACGCCAAATTGAGTTTAGACTCAACTTTGCATTTGATTTGTACATCAGCCATGCAGTGTATACTATTAGAGACAGGAGAAGACATCAGCAACATCGATGAAACAATAAAACTCATTGCAGAAGACAAAAGCTGCATGTGAATATGTGAAATTGACATGATCTCGGGGTCGTTGTGCTCTAACATGTGACTCCAAATGTTTCTTTTTTAGGCTGTTGTAGGACGTGGACAACATTTTGAGAAATTATGACAGTCATTCTTCTTAGTAAAAGATGATGAAAGCAATAATATTATTAGAACTTTGGCAAAAATGGAACAAATTTGAGCAACTTATTTTAAGAATAGGCAAAGTTTCAAGGATATACAGAATATGGAGACACTTTTTTCCTTGTTCCTCGCATTGTCATCGCTGTTCTAGTTTGCTCAAGCTCCCTTATATCAAGATGGATTCACTCATAGGTTAGCCTGCGTCGCGACCGAACTTAAAACACTGGTATAGTCTGTCGGACTATGTGTTTAGTTTGGATCCATGTGACGCAGGCTACTTATTCGTCAGCCTTGGCTTGACTTGTTTTTGGATGCAGCCAAATGGTAAAAATTTAAGATCAACTTGGGTGGAAATTTTAGAGCTTGCTCTAATTCAAGCCAAGACATTGGTGGCCAAACGATACCCACATAAAAAATTTGGGTTGAGTTGGCTCGGCTTGGGAGTCTGTTTGGCCATGTACTGCTGGGCTTAAAGACCTGATACCAGTGTTTAATTTGGATGCAGCACAGACTTAATATAAAAATTAGTTCATTCCCAATATATAGTTAGTATTTTGTATTATTCGGACTTTATTTTGTAATGTTACTCTTTGACTTTACATGTACTGAATGAAACCCAATTTAATTATTATCTCCTCTATGCTCATGGAATTTTTTCTTATAGAATGAAATAATTCAGTCCTCTGATAGCTCAAGACTTTACCAAGTTTTTCTTTCAGTTTTGAATCAATTTGACCTCATGCTCTTCCCAAGGAACTTAGGATGATTAATTATTGAGGGGATTCAGTAGTGCCAACATGAATATTGTAATCATTCTAAGTGTTATGATGAAGAATAATCTTTCTGGTTCAAGATGCAGTGGCTATTCTTTTTCCCAAGCACATCAAACATTCCAAATAGCATTTAAAATAATGTTTTGTGGCTGTTTGTTATCAAAGTATCAACAAGGTTTCTTTTTTCTTTTCCATGACATTAATATGGAATTAGAATTATTTTGACACAGTTGATTGTCAACAGAGAAAAATATTCTGTGAAAAGAATTTGTTAGCATCCATGGTCTCATGGAAGAGTTTAACATATTTGTAAATTCTCAGCTTTCACATTTTATTCATAGTTTCTTCAGCAAAATTCAGTCATTTGACTTTAATTTCATTGTTCTTGATGGCAATAATTGAGCAGCTGGAAATCCTGAGGTTTAATAAGCTTAATTTATTAATGACCTGCTGAGACATAATTATTGTCAGGGTTGTGTGAATATTTTTGGAGATGACAGGTTGTTATTGTTATCAGATTTATCATGCTTGATATGCATGTGTTATCTTCACCATTTCCGTACATGTTAAAACAATCCATGTTAAACAGTAGATTATGATAAGGCAATAAAAAGTGACAAAGAGGTAATTTTAAAAGTGTTAAGAATAGGTAAGTTTTGAGTATCTTCCAATCTAAATGTACTGTACACAGTTTTTTAGCCAGCCAAATAAACAAGAGGGCGGTTAATGTGCATATCATTAATATTCATAAAATCAGTGTACAGTGGGGTTCAAGAGAAATTTGCAAGTCTAGCCCAAGAGAATTCCATAACTCACTCGCCCAGATACTACTTGTACAGCTTATTCTGAGCAAGTTTTCAGGAAATCTACTAGTCTGACGCGAAAGTTTGACCACGCCCGGAATGCTATCACAGTGTCTATACACAGCCATAGACAGGACACAAAAACAGCTGTTTCTGATAATTGTCTAGATAATAAATATAAATCAATCCATATACTCATTTAGAGGTTGCTGGGTCGTTTTAAAACAGACACAGCGCATACAGTATATAGAGGATATTACACGGCGGCGCGAAGATATGAATTTTATTTTCGAAGCGCCTCGTGAGTCCACAACATTTTGACCATGTGATGACGTAAATCGTGGTAAATAAGAGTCCACACCACGGCAAACCAGTGGAAATTTATTAATTTTACCACGAGAAAATAAAATAAAATCCATATCTTCAAGCCGCCGTGTAATTTTCTTTTTATTATATTATATATTAGTATAGTAATTTTCTTTTTATTATATTAGACACGAGTGTTTTACGAGAAATTGCACAAACAACCGTGCAAAAGCGGGAAATGATGCCAATGATATCCTCACTAGTGAGGATATGGAAAATACGCCACTCGGGTCCCGGATGTAGTTTCGTATGGATTTTACGCACGGTATATTTTCCAGTAAAACACTCGTGTCTATATAATAAAAGGGTGTAGAGGGGTGGCCGCCAGGTTTGACAAATAGCTTTAATTAACAATTTAATAAATTTCCACTGGTTTGCCGTGGTGTGGACTCTTATTTACCACGATTTACGTCATCACATGGTCAAAATGTTGTGGACTCACGAGGCGCTTCGCCGAGTGAGTCCACAACAAATTTTGACCATGTGATGACGTAAATCGTGGTAAATAAGAGTCCACACCACGGCAAACCAGTGGAAATTTGTTTTTTACCAAAATATTTAGAAATATACAAGAAAGTTTTGTTGTATTTCGTTGCAAAGCGTGACACGCTGGCGTCAGCTAGCGTCATATCGTTGTCTGGACTTTTATTTACCACGGTTAATCGACCAATCAGAGTGCGAGAAACTAGTGTGTTGTGGTAAAAATTATTATTCGCCGAAGTGGAGGTGAATAGCGGTGGATATTTACCGAGCCCTTTTGGCGAGGTAAATATCCACCGCTATTCACCGATACTGAGGAGAATAATTGTTTTAGTATATACCACACAAGTTTAATAGCCAACTCCCAAATAGCTATTTTATTTCCGACGAAAGTGGGCAAAAATTGGGTTCGCGCGCCATTTTGTTTCACCGGAAACCGCCGGGAGGTGAATTGTACTTGATATTCCGAGATTGAGGAGCCAATCAGAGCGCGCGAAAAGCACTATTTACTTGTGTGGTATATACTAAATAGGTATATTTTCCAGTAAAACACTCGTGTCTATATAATAAAAAGGTATATCAGCACTCTTGTACTGTATTACCCATTTTATTTTATTTTTAGCATTAAACAAAGTTTAGATGAGGAGAATCGGCGCGAAAATTAGTGATTTGGATTGTGTCCAATATACTAAAGAAATGACGCTATTAGGCAGTAAGATTAAAGAAAAGTCAAACTCTATTTCGAAAGATGCATGCAAAAGGGAAAATGTCCGGATTCTCCTATATTGTTATTATACATTATTATCAATGAATGTTTCAATTACTTCGCGAACATTTGGATACAATTGTGAATTCAAAGTGACCAAAGTGAATATAATATTTTTGAAAATGGCGAAAATATGCACCTCCCAAAATCGCGAAATTAACGTGTCGCCGAAAATTTCATGTAATAAAAGAAGATATTCAGGAATATCTCCTTGCCCAAATTGTCAGAGGTCCCATAAGTTTGAAGACGCAATCTGATAGGACTCTCACTGCTTGCAGGATGATCACGCTGTCGATATCTGTTGGCATATATCATGGCTTTATGCACGAGCACCTGTATGGAACAAAGGAACACCATATCTGTGAACAAACGTTGGATTACTTCATCGGCGGCTACCTGGCCTTGCTGTTCGCCACAAACATAATGGAACTCTCAATCGCTTGGATGAGCAGCAAGGGCTCAATAATGGACACGGAGCCCAGAAATCTCGTTCCACAACTTCTCTACGTACGTCTGATGTTGACGATAATCGAACTCGTTTGGCTCTCGGTCGGTATTAAGTGGATTTTTCTTGATATGACGAACTGTGGAGTAACCTCCGAAGTCTACATTGCTAGGGCCATAGTTGTTTTCAACTGGATTTTCTTGTTTGTGGTCGGGATTATTGTTTATTGTAGCTTTGATTCTGCCGGGAGAAGTTGGTTTCACCTACAGCGTGAGCGACAGGCTGGATATGATTTGGAGAGCACGGACGGTCACAGTATGAACATTATGAAGAAGTACGAAGAGAAATGGGTGGACCGGTTTAAGTTGTTCTGTTGTTGCGCTGGATACAAGGGTGAAGATAATGTGTTATCATCTATTGGCAGGTGGGTGTATTTTTTTACGGCTTGGTTATTAACCAAGGTTACAGGTTACTAACTCGCATAGTTGAAACATTTTCATCCCGGTTAACCGGGCTGGAGTGTTCATATGAGAAACGGGCCAGCCCGGTTAACCGAGATCCCGGTTGCAAAGACCGAGATCTCGGTAACCGGGCTGGCCCGCTCTCTCATATGAACACATCGGAATTATAACAAAGGAAATAGTGGGAGGGTGAGATCTCGGTAACCGGGCTCATATGAAGAGGCCCTAAAACGCGGGGAAAAGGGGAATGAGATCAAAGGAATGAGCTAAATCTTGTAGGGTTAGGTTTAGGGCTACTTTTATGGTGGGCAGTGAACTCTGTCTATAGACAGACACCCTCGGGACCTGGTCTGATCTAGGTGTCCGTCTTATAGAGAGTTTACTGTAGATACAGACAAATAAGTGAAATTCGGCCTGCCGGGACCAACAAACACTGTCCCGCTAACATAGGCGTCCGTTTTATACTGGTGTTCGACTTAAGGACATTAACTGTAGCTAGGATTAGTTGTTTTGATGTGCAACCACAAACCTTGTAGCCCAACCTAACCTACAAGATTTAGTTATGCATTCGCTGTGTTAGTAATTTCCTGTGTTATAATCTTTTGGTATCTAGACATGCAGGTGCTCTTTCACTTTCCTGCGTGCTTCTCTAAGTCAGTACAGCATACTGACACGTGATTTATTTCTTTAATACCATCCTCGCGGCATTAAACCAATCAGATTGTATCTCACTGTGTATCAGCCTCACCACGATATCTGTATCTTATATTTACTATACTCATGGAATAACTTAAAGTAACGTAATTTTCTTTTGCAGCACACTGTCGGGATATTTTCAAGACCTGGATATTGTGCCTTCAGACTTTGCTGCAGGGCTAGTTCTTCTCAGAAAACACCAAAAGAGGGTGGAAGAGCAGAACCTGATGAGATATATAGAGCAGCTAACAATGGAAGATAATCCACAGGACGTAAGTGAACCGACGTTCTTTTGACCCTTTCACTCCCAAGTTCAGAATACAAATTCTCTCAACCACTCAAGAAGAAAACGTTTTTTGCTGTTGCGAGAATTGACAAGCTCTCCTTTATCATATGTATTTCTGGTGAGCCGAAAATCGAAGTTGATAATGTTTAGGCACTGCGCATGTACAGTACAAATCAGAATAGTTCGGATTCGCCACCAAAGTTTTGGACTTTGTGTTTCTTCTTCCGTCGTTCGACCACCCTCTTGGATCAACTCGGGAGTTCACTTTGGTTGAGCCAAAATGTGCACCCAAGTCGACTAGGGTGTTCGAATTACGGCTCTTAACGAGTCGTAAAAGTGAATTGTCAATTTGTACGGATCGTGCGAATCGTGCAATTGCGTTATATCGACGCAAGCTTTTCGCCGTTTGGCCCGCACCAAACACAAGTCGACCAGCATCGACGCAAGTTGACCACTTCAGATTTTGTTGTGGTTAAATGGAATGATTTTCTTGTGACTTGCTCGACCTTGCAAATCCGTATGCAAGTTCTGATTTTCAGGAAACGTGGGTCGACTTGGCTGTCTGTTTAGCCAGGATTTAAAAGGTCTGTGGTGTATCTATTGTCGAAGGTTTGCTTTGGTCCACTATCGGTCTTTTGAGGTTTATGTTATCGGGGTCTTCTAATGCTCCCATTGACCTTCATTTTCTCATTTCGCCAGAAAGATATACTTACGAAGAAAAGGGCTTTACGATATCAGAGGACTAACACTGCCAGGGCATTACGGATGGATGACAAGGTACTGTCAGCAAGTTTATAAACTGCGCGACGAGGTGTTTACTGCGTTTTAGATGTTTACTAGTAGGAGGCACTGACGTGGTTAAACGGAGCCTACTGTTGTAGTATCATCCTCCGCCTCCATTAAGGCCCGTGCGAACGGACATGTTGGCACAGCATTGCCCAACATTGTGCACTGAATGCTTCAGGCGACGGTAAGAGCAGCAATTTAGCAATTGCGATGCATTTTTGTGTTTTCCATCGTCTATTTTCATCGGGCTTATAATTGCGGACTCCAACAACACTGTACGGCTTCGCAAAGAGTTTTCAGGTAACGCTGTTGGGCTATGTTGTGGCAACATGTTTCATTTGTTTGCACAGATTTTTAGCGTTAGTTTTTTCCCTCTTCTCCTTCTCCGTCTTTTTTTTTTTTCTCTTCTCCTTTTCCTTCTGCTTCGTTTTCCCTCTTGTTCTTGCTGTCTTGTTGTTGTTGTTCTCCTCCTCTTCGTGTCTAATGCTGAGGCTCTCTCACCGCGCCTCAGACTCATGCTGTTTGTTTTGAGAACCTATTAATGTATCCGTGCTTTGTTTGTTTGCAGCAAGAGATGCTTATTTTCAAGGACGTTGTGCACTACATGAACTACGCATTAGCGGCTTACGGCTGGCCTCTTTACATGAAGAATAATCTGGGGAGTGGGTGTTGTCAATTAGCGAGCAGTTTCAGGTATGTACCGTGACTCAAGGCTATTAGATCAATTTTCCTAGCTTACGTATGCATTTAACTTTTTGCCTGCCAACAACTTTCACAGACAGGTAGTTTGCCTGTACTTCTACCAGAAACAAGTTTATTTGTACATTGGAAAACATATCATAAATTAATAGATTTTGGGAACAATAACGTGCAGTGATGTTTGAAATATCAAGTACTGTATGTTAACTTTGGATGTAAAGTTTTCTGTCTCCTTCTCCTTGTCGTTGTTTTTGTTTTTGTTGTTGTTGTTGTTTTTATTGTTCGTCGTCGTTGTCATCTTCTGTTTCTTTCTTCTGCGTCGTGGTCGTCTTCTCCCGTTCTTCTGGTCGTTCTTCTTCTCCTTCTCCTTGTCATTCTTGTTCTCGATGTTGTCGTTCGTCTTCTTCTTCTTCTTCCTCTTCTGCTTCTTACATGTAGTTCCGTTGCTCTTGCTTGACGTTTGCTTATCATTATTTTGCTTCGCCAGTTCAGTGTCTCTGTACACTTTTCTCGTCTTCTTCACCTTTGTCCACACGCTTTCTTGCACTTTATTGTTTCTTTTGCTAGCTCTTGACTCTTTTCTCTGGGCGTTACAGGTGCTGCTACGAGCATCGTAACCCTGACCGTAGAATGAGCAAAGCAGTCGACGTGGAAAGTGACAACTGTTGTCGTTGTAATTTCTCGGCTCTCAAGCGAATTGCGAGTCTTCGCAACTGTGATGTCACGTACGTCAGTTATCACAACAAGGTAGATCAGTGAACTTGTTTTACAGTCAGAGATACGCTTAGCTTTGCCGTTACCTCCTAAAAGAAAGCTGTACGGGGAGACTCTCCTAAACCCCCTACCTTTTATATCCAGCAAAACGTACCACATATTGAATTCTGCGTCTGCCTGGATCTATTTAACATATGTTCAATCAACTAAAGCCTCGTTTTCATGAGGGCTGCAAGGACAAGGTTCTTGTTTCACAGTGAAGACAAGCTCGACGCAAGCGCGCGCAAGCACATATATTTTGATCCTTGTGCTTGCGTTTGCGTTTATGCTAGCTTTACTCGTGTGAACCAGCTTTTATGTTTGTGCTTGCGCCGCTCGTGAAAAGCAGGATTTTAAAACGTTGATGTGGGAAAGCTGCCGACTTTCGAGAGTAAACCACTTGCTCAGACGAAGAGTTGACGCTCGCAACGTCAGCTTAAAACTTTTTAACGACGTTTAGCTTTTCCACACTGAGTTTTAGCTTCTATATTTATCATGCGTACCTCATATATTTTTGGTAAGGAAGACTTCAACAGACTCGTATACTAACATTTGGAAAGAACACCCAGCTATTATATATGTGACAAGTTGTTCGTTCTGTGCTTTGTTTTGTTGTTTTGTTTTTTCTTTTCTTTTCTTTTCTTTTTTCTTTTTTTTTTTTTTTTTTGACTTTGCATTTTGAAAACTCGTGACTGTTTATGTCTTCTTCCTCTATCGCTTCATGAATTCTAGTATTTTTTCGTTCGTTTCTAGTTGTACCAGTCTCCATTTTTTGTCTCTCTTGATCATGAGAAGAAGGCAGTTGTGGTGACAGTCAGAGGAACACTTTCACTGCAAGTAAGTTTGAAACCTTGCTACTGATCTCAGTGTGTGAACGTGCAGATTCTCCTAACCATTCAAGAGGATAATGTATGAGTGACGTAGTGAGAATTGATAGTTCAATCATCTGTTATCTGAACAAGTTGATCGAAAGCCAATACTGTATGATATTCTTTGGTGAGACACTGAAGCAGCACATTGAAGCTGACCACTTTTGGGAGTGCAAGGATTTCATCAACTTCATGTTTTCGTGTTCGTGTTTCTTCCGTTAGGATATGTTAACAGACTCCTCGGTTGAGCCGGAGAGAATTTCCCTGGCCGACGGAGATCCCACTTGGTTTGGGCACAAGGTATAGAAGGGTTAGAACGCTAGAGTGCTTTCTTGGTTAGTAATTTTAAAAACCTCTCAAGGACTGCAAGAAATAGACTAAGCTGTGAATAGGTTTAAACAAACACTAGGAAACTAGATGTTGGTGAAACTCGTTTTTTATTTTTATTTTTTATTTTTATTTATTTATTTATTTATTTATTCATTTATTTATTTATTTATTTAATTTATTTATTTTTTAATACTCAGCTCTTATGGTTCTTTGGGTTTTTATATTTTATGTTTTCTCTTTTTGTAGTTTATTCTATTATTTTGTGCTTCTAGGGTATGATTAGGACGGCGTTGTACATTAAATCAAAGCTTGAAAAGGGAATCCTGGAAACAGCTTTTAACGCCGATCCAGTAAGTTGATCAAACGAGTCTTCTTGTTAAGTATGAGCTTATAGCATGGAAACTGCATGGCACAAGCTTCGAATCAACGTTAGGTTGTCAGAGTGGTTTTTAGTTGAATGTCTAGAGTAATCGTGTGATCGGGTGGGTGCGTGAGTGAGTTAGTGAGTGAGTGGTGTCTTCATTTAAATAAAGTGACGCATTACATGTAATAGACAATGCTAACAAACTTGTGGATCTTGTGCTGATTCCTATTTCGAGTTTCGGAACCCTAAGAAAGGCGGATCAGGGATTTCGGCGCGCAAAGCACTGTGGTTAAGAGAGCCCCTTCAAAATATTTGCACTGAATCCAGAAATAGCGCGTAATCGTGCTTCGAACAGCAGAGGTACTGAGTGACGAAATCCCGAGCATAAAGAACGACACCACCGTGGGGTATTTCTGGTTCAAACAGTTTTGTTTGCTGCAGGAACGGGGAACAGAGTCGTATCGGCTTATTCTTGTGGGTCACTCGCTCGGTGCGGGTACAGTGTCCATTCTGGCCATCCTGCTCAAGTCAAGATATCCGGACCTCTTCTGTTACGCGTATTCTCCGCCAGGTGCCAATCTCAGGTAAGTCGCAGGCGCGGAATTCCTCGAATTACTAATGACTTATTTGAGCTATATTGCGTAAATGAGACGAGCGGTGCATGCATGAAGGCAGTGCTTTCCTATAATTCAGGGGAACGAAAGATTCCTGGAAGAACGATAACCGTACGATGAAGTTATGAAGAAGTCCAGCTGAAGAATGAAGCAGTGCTTTCCCAGAACTTTAAACCGATGAAGGGGGTACGATAAAATGGTCACGAGCAACAAATTGTAGTTTCCCAGAAAAACCTTTAACAGTTGTTGCACTTGTCTTCTCTTTTAGCCTGTCCGCGGCGAAGTACGCGCGAGATTTTACCATCTCCGTCGTTGTTGGTAAAGACATGATCCCCAGGTATACTATACCAACAACGTGAACACTGCCATTAGAACATACTCATCGAGAGCTTTCATTTGAGTAATTACTCCTTTAGGTTTCATTTGACAGTTCAGGAGCTGGAAGTGAACACTATTTTTTAAAATGTGCTTAAAGTAGAACCCCGCTATATCTCGATATCTCCAGGGAAGCGAGAAATAGTTCAGGATAGCGGAGAAACGAGGTAGGGGGTTGCTACAAAAGGAAAATTCAACCAAGTTCATTTCCAAGGGAGATTGAATTCTGTTCGAGATAGCAGGAAGTTCGAGATAACCGAGTTCGAGATAGCAGGGTTCTAGTGTATTTTGAGCTTTCATTCGAATGGTGACACCTTTAGATCTTATTATTATTATTTTTTTTTTTTGGTTTTGCGCGAAAGGGTTAGAAACTCTGCTTAGCAACAAAGTACCTTTGTCTGAGTAGTCACACTTTTAGATTTTCTTTGACAGTTTACTACGTAGTTTTCAATGTTGAGTCAAACTCGCCCTCGTGTTTTGTTGTTCCGCAGGGGAGTGGTGCAGATCATTAACACGGACTTTTTTTCCTGTCTCATTCAGGTTGAGTCTGTACACTTTGGAAGACCTGCGAGACAAGGTTCTGGCCATCATATCCAATTCGAACATAGCCAAGGTGCGTTGTTCATGTACGTTTTCTTTATTATAAAGCCTAGATTATATGTTATATGAGTTTGTATTGCTAGTTTGCTATACTTGTCTATGTACTTCAGTGTGTAAACCTCTATTACCCTATTCACTTTGTAACCTACGCCGTTAGCAAATAAAGTTCGTATCAGGGAACATGCGCCTGGTAACTCATTATGGCTTCCTCCATTAATCGTAACGTATTAGCAATATTGTATTTGTAAAATGTACCCTAAAATAAGTGGAATAAAAACCTTTGAACCCTTTGTGTTTCTCTGTTGTCTTATCATGTGGAGATAGGAGGCTATTTCGCGTGCTGTTGTTAAAGCCTGTTCCGTTGTGCTTTTTCTGTAACTTGTGTCTGCGCATTTATTTATTTATTATTTATTTTTGTAGTGGAAGATCTTGCGTGGGTGTGCGTGTCGTTGCGCGTTCCTGTGCTGTTACAGCTGCAAGTGCGTTGACTGTGACGCTCAGATGAGCGAGGAAGAAGAAGAATACTTGGACACGGAAAGGCTGAACCTGCTCGGCAATTCGCGCCAATCTGAAACACCCAAGTTTTATCCTCCTGGAAGAGTGTTACATATCGTCAAGACGCTGTCTCCACCGGGGTAAGCAGCAACCATCTCTATATTAGTTTGTCTTTGTCGCATTAGTGACACCGAGGAAATGTATGTTTTTCGGCCGTGCGGTCACCTTATTTTTTGTGTCAGCGGTTATAGAGTGGTAAAGTGTGACGTCATCATTTTGCAAACTTTTCCATTCAAACCTCAAAACCACATCATGCGATATACACAGCTGCTGAAAGAACGTGTGCAAAATTTCAAATCGCTGGCCCCACTGAAAGCGAAGATAGAGAAGTTTAAAGTTCGAGATAGTCTTAACTAAACTCTCTTATTTAGCGTTGGTTCCAAATAAGAGGGTTTAGTATGAAGCAATTTGAACTTCAAAAGCCTATATCTCAGCTGTTTAATGCACTAAAGAGCCAATTTTTTCTGTGTGAATTTTTTTTAGATAGGCCATTCCGAAGAATTGCGCAAAGTCCATTATTTCCAAAAAAAATATTTTTATGACGTCATCACTTTACCACTCTATTGCACAAAACTGCCGATGTAACTGATCATATGAACTAACAAACTAGTTGACTGAAGACTAACCAGTGCTCGTGAAAACACGGCTATTGACTCACTTGCCCACTCACTTATACAATAGCATGACGTACTGGACTCTTTTTAACCTGTAGTAGCATCCGGGAACTTCACTGAATATTGTAGATTCTCGCTGTCGGAAACGTGTCTAGGCGTCACAAAATAGGAACTAAAAGCAAATAAATAGCAACAGGGAGCATAGACCAGACTAGACCTTGTCATCCCACTTTACTCCGGGCGCATTTGTCTCCAAACATCCAGTCACGCGTTGCCGGGCGCGTTCTTGCGTGGAAATCACGTGTGTCTAATTTGGTCCTCGTTCCCAGGCTCTCTTCCTACCTCGTTCCCCGGTAGGGAACAGAGCATGGGAACGAACAAGAGCCGAGCTTGCATTGCTCGAATTTTTGTTTGGTGCACATTTTTGTCAACATGAGACCATCGACAAACCGTTTTTCACGTTCGGTTTCGGTTTTTGTGTGTGCAAATCCTGTGGAACTGGCTGGCGTGATAAAATCAGCTTGTTTGAAGATGGAAGGACGCCGAGTCTATAGTTTGGATATGGTGTTGACTTAAACTTTCAGTGGAGAATTAGTAGTTGACCCAATATAATTGAATAGCTGAGATACGACGGATTCTTATCGCGCCGGTTTCTGTGGCTCCAAACGCTGATGTTTTTTTCCAAATCTACTCTGAACAAAGTGCGCAGGTGAATCAACTATCGCATGATTGAAGGGTGAAACATAAATGTTGTTACTAGCATGCTCGGGTTATAATTGCTATAAATAGCACGATTTGTTGTGGTTGATATATCACACTGGGATATTTAATATCCCGAATTCCTTGCGGTTCCTTAGCCAACGAACCGGGGTTGTTATTCCTGCTTGAGCGAAGTTTGATGAGCGAGAAGACGTCAAGGAATATTACCAGATCCATGAAAGTCATCTTAAGGGTTAGTTTATGTATAGCAGTGGGATATTGCATCGCCATATTTTATAACAGATCTCGATTGACCACTGCGATAATCGTTTTAAACGGAGACTTTAAACTCTGCAGCAAATCAAAGCCACACGCTCAACAGACCGGATGGTTTCTGTGTTACTTACGTTGCGGGTTTATAAGCTTGTGAGAGAGTTTTACCGTTATACTCTTTCACATCGACCGCGAAGAATGAGTTCTAACAGACGTAATTCTCCAGCCTTGAAAACAGGGTCCTTGGTCATTCGAAACTGTGGCGTTTTTTTGCATGTTATTCAAAACCAACGACAGCTCTAAGAATCGAGAAATTTCGACTTTGCTTTGGTTTTCATTTGACAATCGTTGTATGCTATTACTGGTGTGTTTATTTTGTAGTGTCCTCGTACACGTTGCGAAAAAAGCTTGGGTTTTCGATGCCCTTAACAGTCAAAACCTCAGTCATACATTGGCCTGAGTAAACGAAATTTTGCTCCGTAATGTCAATGATTTGACAGTTGGTGCAGATAATTGCTGAAATCACCGTTCCAGTGCTCAACATTAAGGTTTTAGGTTGGTTGCCCTTCAGACTGTAGATTGACTTCAAGCAACAGAAATGTTCATAATTTCTAGTTGCCCGGCCCAGAATTTACCTGCCCGACCAAACGTTTTGGTTGCCCCGGGCAAGCGGGCACCGTTAATGTCAAGCGCTGCCGTTCGATTCTTTGTGTGTAATGGAGAGAGAAAGTTTTGGCGTTCTTTAATTAACCGCATCTCCTATTATCCGCGGCACTGCGGTTGCCCGGAACATTAATAAGGATCAGTCCATTACTAATTATTGGTGTATTATTTTTGGCCCTCTAGTCGGCCTATAAATTCTCCCAATCTTCCATGGAAAAATGCCTTAGTGTTGGGAGAATTGATAGTCTTATCAGCTTGATATCACGTGCTGTGTTTTCTATATTGAACTGCTTATAGTTGACTATGCATAGAAAGGAGAACTCTGGCTTTGATCATTCTGGAAACGTCCACTCCCAAGTTGATATGCAGTGAAAATTGATAGTTTAACCAGCTTTCATCTGAGCAAGCTCAAGTTCTATTAAAGAATGAAAGTTATCAAAAGCCAAGTTCTCCTTAGTATATGATGTATTTCTGGTGAGAAACTGAAGGAGAAAATTGAAGTTGATTATTTTGAGTATTACGATAACCGGAAACAATTGAACTTGTGTTAAGTTAATTTGCTAGTGATTGTCAAATTTTTCCCACTTCCTGGAAGATATTGATGCCAGTCGTGTAACACCAGGAATTACAACTTGCAATATTCTCCTAGACACAAGAGGACTAATGTTCCTGATTATAGACACATTATTTCACATTTTGAACCAGCAAAGCGAACAAAAAAACTATCAAATCTTCCTCACGCTCCTTGACTGTTTCTTGGCGCTTGAAAAGTCGTAAATGTCAACGTAATTTTCGTTAAAATCACAAGTGCTCTCTTTACAGATGCCTCGGTCAGCGAGGGGCCATGTTTGAGCCGGTGTGGGCCGACCTAGAAGACTTCCAGACGCTCCAGATTTCAGGGCTGATGTGGGCGGACCATATGCCGGATTTTGTTCTCAAAGCTTTGAAGAAGTGCCTTCCCAGCCAGGCGCAGGAGGAAGCTGTGTTAAATGCACCCCAGGTGCCCAATTCCGTCACGCAAGGGGTGCCTGCCGCTGATTGGATGTCTATGAATCACGTGACGACTCGTGAGGCCAATGAAAGTGAGTGGTCACGTTGTTTTGCTGTCGATTTGCTACGAAGTTGAGCATTTGTAGCGCCGATCTCAATCGCTGACCCGCGGTTTTCATTTGCTGCGATGGCCAACATCGCTGTTGTCACTGCATGTTATGCTTCTATGGAATCGTTACAATCTATGAACCGTGCCCGGACAACATTGTAGCCTCTTTCACTGTACGCGTTGCCACCACAAACTTCGTGTCCATCAGGGTATGTGTTTGAAGTGCCTGCGGACATCCGTTGAACAACGCGTTGTTCGCCGTTGGGGTGGGAGGTCATTTGAAAACCCTTGCAAATTGCCAGACAAAACAAAACAAGCACGAACTTTTTTTTCTGGTGAATTAAAGAAAACACACCTCGTCCAACATTTAAGCTGTCAGAAAGTGTTCATCGAGAGCTCTCGTTTGAGTGGTCACATCTTTAGTGTTCCAGTCATTAGACAGTTCAGGAGTTGAAAGTGATCACTGATACTTTAGAACGCACTTAATGAAAGTTTTTATTATAGCGGTCACACCTTAGGGTTCAGAAGTTGGACGTGAACACTGTATTTTTCGTTGGCAGTGAAAGGCCTGAGACACCAAACAGAACAGATACGAATCTGATTCGAAGATTTACGCCGGTCTTGCTTAACATTTGTTTGTATTTCGTGTTTCGTGTATTGGTTCGGCAAGAACACTGGCGACTGAATGGCTTAGGGTATTAGTGGGCACCATATTAATAGAAACACTTCAAGAGAAATAACGTTTTTCGGGAAACTAAAATAAAGATGTCGAAGGTGTATTCGCGTGATAGACTATTAAGAAATAACGAGTCTAAAAGACGCAGATTGGCGCTTTTTTTTGTCACAGAAGTATATCCGTTTATTTTCCCACATAAATATGGCTAATTTTACTCGAGTGCGAAAGCCAATACACAGAACATTTTAGCGAGATCAACGCTTTATAGGGGGCCGATTTTGCTCGGACATTTGAAAATAAATAAAAAGTTAAAAGAACGCTTTTCCTTTCAATCCTAATTTGTATCAACCGCTCAAGGGTTCTCGCTGCGTAATTGATCTGTTCAGTGCTAGACACTGAGAGGATAAAGTTCAGCTTAATCTTCCGGGCTTTTAGGTCCCTTTGGTGACATCGTATTATTGTATGTCAACCAAGGAAGCGAAAGCAATGCCAAGAAGGGAAATAACAGCGAACTCTTGATGAAGTGTCGTTTTGCTGACAGCGTTTCTTGTATTTGGGCGTGTATGCGGTGAATCAGATTGCAGCCCAGGAAGTGAAAGCACTGTGACGGAAGGAAGGAAGTGAAGCGAGTCCCGGCCTGCAAGAGCAGTTTGGGTTCCGCCCAGTGAAACTATTCAAACTGTCAAATTTTACTCATGACAGAATATCGCTTGTTTTGATATTGGATATGATTTGGTGCCTCTGGCTTCCTTTGGGCATTTTGATTTGAGCACCTGACTAACCCCGGCCGGGTCTGAGGAGCGCGTATATATCGTTACACTCCGTTCAACAGTCGTTTTGATCTTAGTGTTTATTTCTCTCCCTTGATGTTTATTTGAATGAAATGATCTCACTAGAATGCTCTGTCGTGGTTATGTCTCATCTAGTCAACTCAAGACAAGCGCAGAACATTCCAGTGGATTCGGACTGGAACAACTTGTCTGAACCAGGTATGTGGTTTCAACTTTTCACACGCAATCCGCACACGTTTATTAATGCCCTGTGCTTTGTTTATCCTGAGCCACTACAAACAAGTTATCCCGTACGTTTTAACAATGGTTGTTTTCTATAAACGCAAATCACGATTCTGGAATCTTCCGTGATAGGCAATTGAAATATTTGCAGCGTTGCTAGAAGTCCAGCTTCACTAATAATTCAAAATGCAAGAAAAAACTCAACAATATTTCTCGGTTTTAGTTACACAACCCGACCAGGCATGTGATTTTTGTAGTTGTATCACAAGCAAACAACCCTCTGGAGCCACGCGCCTTGAATCCTGAGATTCATTTAAGCCAAAAACAATATTGCAGCCTTCGTACACTGATTGCGGTCGATTGATGGTGTTTATTACTCTTAATAGCAAGACTGTAACATGTTTTTATTGCTTGGTAAATTGTTATCAAAAGAGGCGGAAACCGTACGCGGTACAGATTACGTACGAAATACACTTTTCTGCCGCCTTCCTTTCACACCGGCGCGGCATTTCGGCACGGGATCTGAGCCAAACACCTGGCTTGTGGTAACGCCCTCAGCTCTCGAGAGGGGATTAACAAGGGATGATTTCATGGGGATCGGCCGAGTATCCGATAAGAGAGATATTGACTAAAAGAGATCATGGATTGCCGTTTCCTGCTCATTTCTTCGCACCCGTCTGCCAGGAAGGCTTTTACATCGGCTACATATTTTCTTCGGGGTGTTATAGGTTAACGGAGTATTCGGTTCACTGATTTGATCATCTGCTGCATATTCCCACGGCAATCAAGAGCCCAATATTTGCAAAGTTAAAATCAAATTGCGATGGCCACAACGAATATTTGAGATTTCTTTAATTTTCGTTTTTTGTCTGAAGTCAGAAAATTCAGCTCCAGTGTCCTCTCTCACTGAGAGAGTCTGTTATTTCGGGTTACTGACTTGTGAATTGATGTAGTGATTTAATTATTTAGTAATGGTAAATGTAGTAATTACTGACTTGTGAATTTGATGTATTATTTTTATCTTTAGTGTAATTATTATTATCACCATCATTCATTCACTCTTTCAGCTTACGTGTCTTGTCGCATTCGTTTATCAGACTTGAGGTCTCGCTTCAAGCTCTCAGTACTGAAGCACCATCTTTTTCTCGCCCCAGTCCATCGCGCCTTTTTTCCGCGCCTTGCTTTCAGTTATCTGAAAGCCTGGAACGGGCTAATTTTTTTGTTGTTCATGTTTCATTTTTCGTTTTGCTTTTCCATCGTCCAGTCGTCTTCACCTTTTCGCCCGCGTTTCTCTTTGCCTACAACACAATCAAAGAACGTTCTTCTTGATTTAATCAACTTAATTTATTGGCCGTAGATTAATTTTGTATTTGATATCCAATAAAATGCAGTTGGGGAAAAACTAAATCAATTATTACCTAATTAATATTTACGTTTTAATGTTATAAGTCATATTAAGCCTTTTAAATAACGTAAACGCTAAACTTGCTAACAAAAAAGAAATACATGAGTGCGCAGTTGTAAAGAACTAGTGGATCACCCCCCTTCTCTGGAACTGTCCGGGTGGTCTGACTCTCTATTGTGAAAAGTTTTTCGGGGGGGGGGGGGGTTGAAACACTAGCGCACGATTAGTTCTTTTTCCTTAAAAGTACAGGTGATAAATATTCGATAATTTCGAGGCTTCTTTATATTTGGGATGGGATTGGGGGGGGGGGGGGGTGGGGTTGTTGTTGTGCGATGGGTCAGGTGGGGAACCAAGGTCATAAGAGAGGGGATGATCCAATGGAATTTTTGACACCTTCGTTCTTAGTATATCATTCAGTCATTCCCATACGTGCTCAAAATCATCAGCATGTTCAAACCACACTGTTGATCGATTGGTCATTTCACCCAGTCGTTTAAGCTGGTGTTACACTGGTCGGTTTGCAACGGGAGCTTCATTGTTAAGGTTGAATGCTCAAGTGTTGTTGTCACGTGACTCTCGCTTGTTTCTCTTTGTTAAACGTGTAGAAGTCGTGCCTGTTGTTGATATCCAAAGTGTCGACAGCTTTCAAGTCGACGTAGCTTCGGTGTAGTGAAGGTAACGTAAATTATTGTTACGCAAACGCATAAAGAACTAAACAATGAATTAATCAGAACAAGAAGACCAACAAAATTTAAATTTCTCCTTCTCTTCTCCTTCTATTTTATATTCTTCTGTATCTTGATCCTGTTTTCTTCTTTGTCTTCTTCTTCTTCGTCGTCGTCTTCTTCTCTTCCTTTTTTCCCTTGTTCATCTTCTCCTTCTTCTTCATTATTATCTTCTTCTACTGCTTCTACTTCGCTTCTTTCATTCTCTTCTTTTTTTCCCTTGTTCATCTTCTCCTTCTTCATTATTATCTTCTTCTACTGCTGCTACTTCGCTTCTTTCATTCTCTTTCTTTTCTTCGGCCTTCTACTTCTCTTACAGCTACTCCTTTATCCACCGCCTTCTTTCTGCCATACTGTAGTCTTTCACGTTTTTCTGGCTTTACCCTATCCCTGTTTTCTTTCCTTCTTTGAGTTTTGTTTTCTTTAGTATATTGCTCCTTTACCAATAAAGTTCACTCGGTCCTAACTACAGAGTAGCCTCAAAGTCTAAATTAAACCACATAAGCATTTTAAAATGTAGGAATTAAGCAAAATGTTTACAGAGTCAGAGAGCAAAATACCCAAAACAAGTGTTAGTATTTTGAAAATTTTCGTTTCTGTGAGATTTTGTGTGGCAGTCAGACAAGCCGTTCACCATGCATCCAAAAGAATTTTAGGGCGCGTTCGATTGGGTTTTTTCCGGAATAGGAATAGCTAAAAGGACCCAAAGTTTTGCTTGTTCCGAGGGAGATTTTGTTCGAGCGAGCCCTTTATAGACCGGGCATAAGAAAAGGTGGAGAAAGAACTGGACCTAACCGGCGTGCCAACAATCTCAACCCATGGTGCTTTGCGCGCGCGCGGTCTTAATCGTAAACTGAAATTCAACTCAAAACGATGTTTTTCATCGCGAAAGGATTTGTATCTAGATTGGATGTTTAGCGTTCAATTTTAAAAGGACAATTTCCCGGAAGTATAGTTACAGATCTGAATTCAACAACGTGAAATTTGTGCGATCCCAGTAACCCAAGCGCCTCATTTTCGTGATCTTTTAAGCGGAAACCGCTGACAGGTGCAGTATCAGCCATTGTGTTTTGTCTAATAGGACACTTAGTTTGGTAGGGATCGTAGTCCTATTCATAATCCGTAGTTTCGTCAATTTAGCATTCCCTTGCCGACTTGTGTGTTTGTTGCAGAATTCGAAAAGGCTCCTCAAACTCCGACAGTTTTGGTCCGGAACACTTCAGGTGTGGCCCCTCTCGCGCGGCCTGAAAGTGGACTTGACGATCCAGACCTGGATGAGTCTTCGTATCGTGTGTCCAGGAGTTGGGCAGATTTCACTTTATCAACTGTACAGCAAAGCTTAGAATCTTTAAACACCCCTCGCCTCTCGGCGAGTACCGAGAACTTTTCGAGTCGGAACTCGGTAAACACTTCTAGGAATTCTTCCCTTTCGGCACTTCCCATTGGCCTTCCGCCTCCGAAACCTCCCCGAACGTTTGCGACGGAGCTTTCCGAAGGTCGGCCGATTGTAAGAATTACAGCACCGCCGAAACCACCAAGAACTTTTGACTACGACAGAAGAGCAACTTGTAATTATTCTTCGTTAGACTGGAATTTCCCGCGGCAGAATGGTGGCGCCGCTCACATCTCTTCTCAGATTTCTTGGGATGGCAACTACACCGCTCACACTTGTTCTCAGAATTCTCGCAACCACAGCCACTCTGCTCACACTTCTCAGAAATCTTGGGACGAAAATTGCGTCGATCTCACATCTTTCTGCGAGAGCTGCGAAGCCGAATGCGAGCATACTTCTGAAAGCGAAGCCCTACCTCCGTACAGCTCTCATAAAAGATACAGACGCTTAGACGACACTCCTGAAATACGCGAAGATTGCAAGAAATTTCAAGCCATATCCCAGAGTGCCGATTCACGGGAAAGTGTTTCGGCCATCTTGGACGCGGCGCGACTCTCGTTTTCTGATTCTATAGTGTACGTTAGTCCTGAGGAGAGTCTGCTGCTCGGTTCTGTGAAACCGAGGCGTGGGCGCCGCAGAGGGAAAACCGCACCAGCGGATACCAAGAGTACTCCATCGCTGAACAAGAGTCTGTTGGAAACTACGCTATAACCCCTGCATGTAGTCACGGCTGAGTCCGTTGGATCTTCTCAGGTGTGATGTTTTTGTTTTGTGTTTGTGTTTTTGTTTGTTCGTTTGTTGTTTTGTTTTGTTTTGTTTTGTTTTTTTTTTTCAATTAGAAAGCTATAATCCTTAACTTGTCATCTCAATGGGTACATACATTTTGGAAAGTTTTAGTAGTTTTAGGATGAAATTCAGAAAACGTTTTCGGTTTTATAGACTTCAGTATTGGATTTTGAAATAATGTTTTATTTTTTACAATATTTGAAACGGTTGTTAGCTTCTCAAAGAAATTCCAGTTTCAAACGTCTTAAATTTACTCACATGCACTTATTTTGGTGGAAATACACAATTCTCTTCAAAAGACACAAACACTTGCTTACGCATGACTGCAAATTCCTATACTAATGTGTAGAAATATCTGAGATTTTATCCTATACTGTTAAAACTTATGTAATAATTGAGATGATTGGCTATTTTTGCTAATTTAACCTGAGAAGAGCCAATTCACTCAGCAAAACATTTTACAAGTAAAATGTTACAAACTAGCCTCTTATTTAAAGTTTGTGAAATTTTGCAGATACACCTCAACTGCGCACAATTTTGATGTTTAATCACAGTTGAGCGGTTATAGAGCGTTTTTCGGATGACTTTCGGAAATCAAAATCAAGCTAATTACACCGCCAATTGAAGAGGCTGTAACGAAACACTTTCAACCAATCAGTATCCAAAGTACTTTACGTTGGTTTTAATGTAAAGAAGAAGCCAGCAGGGCCAGAAAACGCTATCTTTCCTTGTTGGCTTGCGCGAGAAGATCGCAATCGGGTTTTGGTTTTGTTCCTGATTGGCCGAGGAAGCTGCAAACTTGCCAGGAACAATCCAAAAGCGTAGCAAATGCAAAACCAAAGTAATGACACGAGTAGTCTTTCGACAGTCATCCGTAAACCATTCTACACTCGAGTTTGCTTGTTGGGTCTAACTTATATAATGTTCTGTAAATATTTTATTTAGTTAACTGTCTGGGTTCAGTTGTTTAAATGCGAAGTTCGGTCTGAGTTTTATCTTGAGCCTGAAAGTGATTAATCTTAAATTTTCTCCTTCAGTTTCTCACCTTGTACAGTATTCTTTTTACTAAACTCTTGTGGAATTTTAGGTTAAACCCTTTCACTCCTGAAAGCGATCAACTTCATTTTCTATCTTAATCTCTTACCAGAATTTCATGGTACAGTATGTAGAATTTGTAGTTTTGAGATTAAGACAAATCGGACTTTGTACAACGGACTCAGGTTGTGATCTTTAAATGAGTTTCAAAAATAAAATATTCCTTGTCCCAAAATAACTAAACTGCTCACGAGGAACCGGGAGGAAGCTAGGCTCAGTCCCCAGCCGTGGGGTGTTTCAGATGCCGCGTTCCTCCCCCATCGCGGGCGCCGAAACACCCGACAGTTGAAGCTACCACAGTTTTCCTTTCTTCTAATGCTTGTGTTGCTTTTTTGGGCGTGTGAACCTGGACGACAACTAAATTGGTTGGACACCTTTTAGGGTGGACTGTAACACCTCACCTATCGATTTATGCAAAACTGCGCAAGAGATATAGACTTACAACTTATATAGATAGCAAATTTATTTATTAATGTCATCAGTCAAAGGCGTGCGATGGCTGCGCGCTGCAGGTTGTCTGCAGTTTGAAACCGTCTGTGACTAGCACAAAACACAATAGAAGTACAGTCGGCCCCGCTATTTCGAAGTCGCACGGGACATGAAAAAAGTTCGAAATAGCGGGGTTTCGAAATAGCCGATAGTAAATGACTGAAAAAATAAATCCAAGGGGATTCGGCTCGACTTCGAAATAACGGGGACTTCGAATTAACCGAGTTCGAAATAGCGAGGTTCGACTGTAGTGAATCGCACGTCTTTGTCCTTCTTGCATTGTTGTAAATATTTGTTCATTATAATGTATGCAAACACCAGTCGACCGTTCTGGTCTACACATTAAATGTGAGGAACTTTTCGCGGCTACTTCCTTGTATTTAGAAGTGTTTTTGCAGCGCAATCCCTGAAGACAAAGAATTTCTTCCACCTTTTTTTGCGAATGACTTCCACTTATAAAACTGAAACAGGAAATGGTAGCAAGAGCATTCATAATACATCACACACACCAAAAAAAAAAAAAAAAAAAAAAAAAAACAGTTCGGCCATAACCATCGCACCAAAATTACCATTCCGCCTCTTCTTTGTAATTGCTCTTGTAGTGAAAAAGACAGTTTTGTTATAGTTACCATGCTTTGTAACAACCTCCTCGATATCAAAAGTACCTTTAAGAGCACTTTTAAGTTTAAGTTATTCAAACACTATTTTAACTCTTACTAAGGCCCAATTCAGACGTCGCTCTTTTCATGCGCCGAACTCAATGCAAATTAGCTCGAACGATGGCATTTGTTCATTTGCATTCAGTTCGGCGCATGAAAAGAGCGACGTCTGAACTGGGCCTAAGTTCCAATTATATAGAGGGTTTGCGCGGTCACGTGATCCACATGGCAACCGTAACTATGCCGCCATGTTGGATGGCAGGTTTCATGTAAACATTAGGAACGCGAGGCTGCTTTTATGCAATGGGAAAGTTTTGTTGCGTGGTTGGTTGCGGAAAGCGCTCAGAGCGAGATGGAAACGTATCTCTTTTTAAAGTTCCTAACATCGTAAGTTATCAGGGCGAACAAGCACGCGAATTATCGAAAAAGCGCAGAGAAAAATGGTTAGCGAATATCCGACGAGACGCGGTGCAGAAAGCAGAGGTCAAGAAGGCATTCGTTTGCTCACTTCACTTCCATCAAGGTAATTAGAAAACAAATTTGCTTTAATACGTTTTGTTTGTTCTTCAAAAAGTTGTAGCTCAGTAACTCAGGGCTTCTTCTTGTATTCCAGGCAGACCATCCGAACGTTTTGACCAAAGCCATCCAGATTGGGCGCCATCGAAGGCCATGGGGCATTCTTCAAGCTCCGTGTCAAGCTCTGGAAAGCCTACAGCCGTCGATCGGCAAAATCGTGTGATTGAAAGAGAAAAGAAAAGGCGAAGGTGTCTCGCAGAAAAATTTGAAAAAGCTGCCGAGTCTGCGGGTTTTATTAATACAAAAGACAACTTTAAAGAGAACACTGAGCCAAAACAAGAAGAGAACTGTGCGCCTGAACGGAAAAGTAGCTCAGTTCAGACTGAAACTGACCTCACGATGTTTGCTTTTGGCAAATTAGAAGAAGAAAACACGATTTTGAAAAGCTCGACCGAATCCCTAACGAAGGCCAGTTTCGGAAACGACGACGAGAAGGTGCGGTTTTACACTGGACTCACTACCATGTCTGTACTTATGGCCCTATTTAACCTGATTAGTCCAGGACTGCCCCTACGAGCATCTTTGCCCAAGTTTCAGCAACTTCTGATGACTCTTATGCGACTTCGGCTGAACTTATCTGTTCAGGACTTGGGTTACAGATTTGGTGTTCACTCATCTACAGTGTCCAGGATTTTCCAGAGTTGTATACAGACAATGTATACTTCAATGAGCTTTCTTGTTCGCTGGCCAGAAAGGGAGGAACTGAGGCTTTCATTGCCTTTGAGTTTTAAAGAGAAGTTTTCATCTTGAACAGTGAACAGCCTGACAGCAAAGTGGACAGCGAACAGCCGTGCTTATGTATTTTGTCTGTTGAACCTGACTTCTTCACGGCTAATTAGTTAATCTAAGAATGTCCATATTAACTCAAAAGCATAAATCCTTTTTTTTTTTATCGCGTGCGTCATGCTGCTGATAATCTGATATGCCCGCGGGCACCGTTTATTATGGTTTTTGTTTGCGATTCAAAATTCTATAGTTCTGTGGTTTTCGCCGACAGCCGAAATATTTTGCAGGATGTTAAAAGCCTTTTCCTTCTTTTAAAATTATTATTGCTCTCGTCACATTCTTTAGTATAAGAAGAACTTCGTTTAACCTGCGCAACAACTCAGCGACCGTCATAAACACAGCAGGTGCTATTTCGCATAAATTTGGCTAAATTTGACTCCACAAACTACGCCTTGGCTGGTTGATTTCACTATCTCATGAAAACCTTTCCGTGTAATCAATGTCATATTTTTATAATATCTATCATATTTATTGAGCGGCTTAGATCCGCGAGCAACAGGAAGTCGTGACTACAGTATATCGGCCCGGTCGCACAAGGGAACTCAGCATCGAGAACAATACGACGGTTTCTTCAATGTTTGGTAGCAACTTGCTGACATATATTTCTGGTTACAAGTGCTGTTTGCACTTCAAATGATGCCAATTTTGATATTTATGTCGTTAAAGTTACGAGTACGACCCTGAGTCTAAACGTGCCGTAATTTTAACTTGTTTACTCTTAGTAAACGGGTGCAAATTACCATATTATTTACACACTTGTTTCTTTACGAATCCCTTTGAGCCCGGCCAACTCTTCATTTTCCTTCTCTTTCTGTACTCGCTGACTCAGTTGTCGCCTGGGGCGATTTCTCATAACGAACACAGCCTCCGTCGAGGCCTCAACAGCGCGACAACACGCGACCATTTTTATAAACAGACGGCTGATTTTTAGCGAGCCGAATATGAACGGGTTGATAAGACTGTTCAAATACATAACCACGTTGCTGAAAGTCACGATCTCAACAAAGTATCTATTCTCTTTGCCACTTCCAAAATCATGCCACAGCCAGCTGACATGGGTCGGTAGCATACAAACTGCAAACGCCACGACGGCAAGAACGAAAATCTTGACGATTTTTAAGTTTCTTTGTATCCGCTCCATGGTCATCTCTCCCGTGAGAAGCAAACAATTCGAGGGTGATGATAATCTTTTTATGTCTTTATAGAGCACGCGAACCACGCAAGTGTATAGGACCGTTATTACAAGCAGTGGAATCACGTACAAAAATACAAACACGCTAAGCGTGAATAGTTCCTTGTAGATTGGACTCGACCAGTCTTCGGAGCAGTCCGACCCGACCATTCGTAGGCTCAAAGAGTATGGCAGCGTGATTAGGACGGACAAGAGCCATATCGCCGCGATTACAACTTGGCCCTTCTTGACGCTTATTTTGTCTTTCATTGGCGTGACCACTAGACGATATCGGTCCCAGCTCATGAACAGCAAAGTCATAACCGAGACGTACAATAACATGGACTGAAATGGGTAGATAAGGTGACACAAATCGTCACCAAAGGGAAAGCGTTTGGTTAGCATCTGGACCAGGTCTAGTGGTATACTAATAACACACACCCCAAAATCTGTGATCGACAGATTGAGGATGAGAAAGTCGTTGAGCTGGCGTTTCTTGTGGCGTAAAACGGCTTGAAAAACTAAACAGTTGCCCAGGAACCCGACGACGGCTATGGGAACAAGGAACAAGAACGCCACCGAAAGGAAAATACTTTCCTCCATATTATCACGATCCTTCTCTTACTGACAAAATGTTTTGTGCTTGGCTGAGTTCAAATAGGAAGTCAGCATAATTACTGCCTGCGGATGTCAAGTGCTAACAAACCTCTCTAACCAATAATGACGCGGCATTAATGAATCTTCCGCCGAAGCTTTGAAAGAGCTATAGCTCGTCCAAATAGAACCTGCGTATTGCCAATCAAAACATTCGGCCACATTTTATAAAGTACTACAAAATTCACTAAAATTACTCAGTGAATTTGACGAGAAGCGCGGTGGTACATTAGTAGTATAATTCAACAAAAAAACGTTTAAACATCATTACGGTCAGTGCCGGACACGGAGTCCCAGCCCAACGGAAAGGAAAACTGACTGAATTTCGTCATTATTCTGAATGGCTGAGTCAATTGGACAGTAACCGGCGATCTTTTAATATATGGCCGCTGATGATATTTGATTACACTGTGCTGGCAGCTGTTCTTATTGTCTCAGGCAGGTATTTACACAAAAGAAAAAAGAATTGCGGGATAAAAAAGAAGTTCTTTCTCTTTTATTTCATTATTTCATTCATTCCTACTTCGAAAAGTTAAAAAGACCCGCAGAATATTTTTATTACTGCAGTACTTGTTCATTGGGAGACATAATCAAATGGAGCAATATTAATTTTAAAGAGTTGAGTCGGCGGATACTGCATTCAAAAGTCTGCTTCTCGAGGACCCATTCAAACACTCAAAGGGAATTAATAATTGGAGTATTTGTAGCCGGAGTACTGTATTCATCGAGAGCTTTCTTTTGAGTGGTCAGAGCTTTAGGTTTTATTTGACGATTCCGGGATTGGAAGTGACTGCTGCTATTAGAATGTACTTTCTACTCAAAGAGAACTTTTATTTAAGTGGTCACACCTTTACGTTTTATTTGGCAATTGAGAGGTTGTAAGTAAGCACGTCCCGTGATTAGAAATATACTCAATCAGGAGAACTGGTCACACCTTTATAAATTGGTTTTATTTGAGGAACACTGCTATAAGAGTGCATTGAGAAGATTTCGTTTGACAGTTGACTGTGGGGGGCATTAAAGAGCTTTGATATTAGGTTTGACAACTCAGGATCAGAGTTGGTAGCAATCACTACGATTCAGAATGTACCCAAGCAGAGCATTAGGGTGTTTTTTTTTTAACAGTTCCACATAAGTTGCCGATGAAGTTGCATAGGTCACGTATGACGTATTTATTGTCAATGTGTACCACTGCAGTGCAAGCTTCGCTACCAGACTGTGCCCTGGGTGGCAGCTCGGGCTGCGTGGACCGCGAAAGACTAGGGATGAAAGCGAGAGACCTCTGGCAACCCACGGTACGTAGGCTTTAGCGTGGTCCAGAAACTCTCCTTGACGTTTGGCAGATACGGGCAGGCATGGCTGAAGTGATTCACTTGAAATGGCACCATGCGTTTGTATTCTTGTTTCAGGCGACGCTGTCCTTAGCAGATGTAGTCACAGATGCGTGGACATGCAGTATCTATTATAACCAAGGCAAGTACACACGCTTTGGGCTCGGGGTTTCGTTGATTGTCGTGCCGATGATAGTGACATGCATCTGGTCAATTGTTGCGAGCACAACTCGGATATTAGACGAAGACGCAAGCGGACCTGAAAACGAGGAGGCAGGGACTTTTTTTTTTCGAGGAATTCTACTGAATATCTGCTTGAGTTGTTTCTGCTTCGGACCGACTCTTCATAGCCTCGAGTTATTTTTCTTCTGCACGAGAAACTTCCAAAGGCTGTGGAAATCCGAGACAGGATTCCAAGTGACGAAGGATCAAGGCAGCTTATATTATCTGTACATCCACAACATGAACATGAAAATGGTTGAAGGACTTCTGGAATCGGTACCCCAGCTAACGCTACAAATTTACGTCATGCTGAAACAAACGCAAGATAACCAAGATATCGAGACGATACAAATTGTCTCCGCGTCTATCTCCTTCTTGTCTCTGACATGGATGGTCACTTCGAATGAGGAGCTGAGAGAATATTCTGGTTTCGATTGTAAATTCTTACACACGCTCGCCCTGTTTGTGTGTAACCTTGGACTTGTCGCGGGTCGAAGCACTGCCATCATTTTCTTTGCTTGGGCGTTTCGTTGGTGGCTTGCGTCCGTCATATGCGCTCACTGGCTGATTATCGTGCTCTTGGGACTTTTCCTTTGGACTTCTAAGCGTCGTCAAGATATTGTTTGCTTTTGCTTTGCCTATTCCGTCTTCTACATATTTGTTTTCCGCTCATACATGTTGAAGAAGATACGAGGGGGCGTGCCGCTAGGATCATATGAATACTTTGCTACTATGTTGTGGCATTTTCTCTTTGCAGCCGAAAACGTTTTGATGATCATGTTGTATTATGGAGACGACCGATGGTTGAAGACCTATGTGATGATCCTGGTCTTTGTCGGAACTTTCTTAGGGATTTTTATTAAGTTCCTGATGTGGTACTTCTGTTTTAGAGGTCACCTAACCGACGGCTTGTCTGAAAGAACCAGGCCTGTCACTATTATTCTAAGAGACGAAAAGGCTAAAATCAAAACCCTTCCAACTACACTCTAACTCTTAATCCCCACTTACTGTAGCCAAGGTCATCGCTTATTCATAAGCGTTTTGTTCAAGCTGTTTCTGAGCTCGCAAACACCAACATTTTTTTACTGCCTTGCTCTTTTGACCTTCCAAATGAATGCCAGACAATATTGTTTACCAAGCTTTTGTGGTATGCAATGCTTGTCAGTGGATATACGATCCTTTGAAGATAATGTGTGTAAGATTCCGTATACGTTTGCAAGAAAATCGTTTAGTGTGGACCATATTGCTTTTACGGCAGCCGGAACCTTTTAATAGTAATACAGTAGTCGAGTGCCTGCAACAAGGGAAGATAAAGTAAGTCACTTTCTTATGTACAGAATCCGTGGTGATTGTGGTATGTTTGTTACTTTAAAGTTTATTAGTGCAGTAGTCTGCTTAAAAGTTTATTGCAGTAATAACAACGAATAAGTCATGCATCATAGCTACTGAATAAAAAGCAATAAAAAGCAGCCAAGTACTGTCATGAAATGCACTGTTAACACATGGTATCCGATTATTATATAAGTGTTACGCTTTCTAAAGATCGATTGATTGATCTATTGAAGAAAAAAATCGGGGCTCTGATTAATTTGCATTTAATTTAAGTGGGTCTGAAGTCGCGGTTGAACGGGTCCGTGCAAACGGACGCCATATGTTGGCGCAACTGAGAAATGTCAGGTGTTCGCAAGATCACTGTTTAAACCGAGAGGATAAGGCTTAATAGTACTTACCAACGAGTAAAACCTTGCGTGGAAGAGCACAATATTCGTGGCGTTTATATCAAGTGTTGTTCGTTTTCGATTCCGCGGCTAATGTGGCGAGCCCGTCCAGCGGAAACTTAACCAAAACAAAAAGCAAGCAGCCAAATCTGCCGTTTAGTTTTTTCTAGCTCTTCAGCATACAGGGTTAGCCTTTTCGCTTTTACCGACATTTTCCGAGCTTTTATCGAAAGCTAACCCCAGCCCCTGAAATGAAGTCAAACACTGTTTGTCGAAGTCGGCACACGTGACTGTAAACTATTTCCAGGATGCTCTTGGACGCATTTCAAAAACGGAAAACGAGAATGAAAGACGTTTTGATTACAAAATAAATAAAAAAAAAAAAAAAAAAAAAAATAGGATAAATAGACTAAATTGGAAAATGGAAAAGGAATTATTTGATACCGAGTCATTTCCCTGACAGTGACTTCCTTGGAAAAAATTGGTATTGCTGCAAGGTTCCGACTGCCGTAAAAGCAATATGGTCCACACTAAACGATTTTCTTGCACTGGGCTTAGCTTGTGATTACCGTTATCTGACCCCTAGCAAAAACGAAACAAACTTCCCCGTACAGGGGTTCTGCTAGAAACTTTATAATCAAATCCATAATTCAATGCACAGAACTATGCATGTCAACTATCCACAGTGATTTTCGGACCAAACTAGTTAATGTTTGACAAACAATCCTTGTTACCTGGTAGTAAACGAAATGGGTTTGGGAATAAACGATAAGCTGTCAGCTTACTGTATATTGGAATACTGGGGCCGGTGAAAGAAAAAACGGGATTTTGATGACGGGATGACGCTACTTTATCACAAACTCTTTGTCGAAGTTGGCACATTTGACTGTAAACTAAGTCCAAAGTACTCCTAGATAAAGATTTGCACTTCGAAAAGGAATAATAATAATAATAATAATAATAATAAAATGTTTGGTCGCAAAAAGTTAAAAAGAAAAAACCGGGTATTAAACCCGGCCCCATGACACCGCACAGTGGTCGGGGGAGAGCTGCCCGGCCCCCAAGCCAGATCGAGGAGCAACCCGCCAACACCCGTCTACGCCTAGCCTCCGGACCGAACGGGGAGAGATAATTCGGCCCCCAAGCCATAGTGAATTATCCCTTGCCCGGAAGAGCGCAGTAGATGTCAGCCGACTTATTAGTAATATGTATCGAGTCAGCTATATAGCCTTTCAGACACCAGGCCTTTCACACATGTGGGATGTACCTTTGTATCGTCCCTTTTTCCATTTCGAATAAGTTCAACGTCCTCTCATAATAACCATGCTTTAGTTTCTTTCACATCCCCAAATCATCTAATATCCGACTTTTGCCCCCAAGAGTTTTTATTTAATGCAATTATAGGTATGCAAGCTATGATGGCAGCGCATGCGCAACAGTACTTCTGATTTGTGATGATTTATGCAAACGCTAATGACAATTTTCACAGGGACAGCCAGCAGTCGTGCATTGTTCGCGATATTATAGGTCGTCCCTCTTTACTGTAAAGACCAAGTTTCACTCAGCCGAGAAAACGTCCAGTCCAGTTTGGCTCAGTGAGTATAAAGAGCTTATAACACGGGCAGGAGTGCAATACGGCAGAGTATTTTTACGAGTCGGTTTTATTTTTTCGAGCCTGCTTCAGGCGAGAAAAAATAAAACTGAAGAGTAAAAATACAGCCGTATTACACGACTTTTTGTGTAATAAATTGTTTATTATACGACAAACGAAGCAGGGCAAACGTTCCCGCCGCGCGCAAAATGGAACAAAAAATGTCCATCTCGTAAACTTTGCTTGCGAAAATTGATCACGTAAGCTAATAAACAAGTTGATCTGGTTCCTGACGAGTGCAATACGCTCCCATCTTTGCACTCGTTTTGCCTTTATTTGCACTCGAAAATGTGAAGTCGTGTAATAAATTCTAATACAGTGTTGCGCGTCTTCCATGTCGTGCAAATGTCAAATGCGACGCAGGGCAGGTAAACTGACACGACAGTAGCCGAAAAAATTAAAAGTGGGCTCTAGATAGAAATTTGGATTGTGCCTTTGCACTTTGACTTAGCAACTGCGCGCTTAAGCTAATTATAAAATTACAAAAAAATTTCATGTCTTTAAGGTTGGTTTTCACTGGCGCTGCACAGATGAGCAGAGGGCCCGGTTAGCTCAGTCGGTAGAGCATCAGACTTTTAATCTGAGGGTCAAGGGTTCAAGTCCCTTATCGGGCGGCTGCATTATTTTTATTACTTCGCAAACCGTTTCTATAATCAGATGTCATCTTCAGGGTTTCTCCCCTTGATTAAAAAACCAACTAGAATTACTAGATCTACAGCAACTCTGATTGACAATATATTTGTTAATTGTCTACAACACTTGGAACCAATAACAGGCATCTTATTTAGTGATATTTCTGATCATTTGCCAATTTTCTGTATCGATAAAAAGAACTGTGATAAGCCTAATTCAATCAAATCACCTCCAGAAACATATTATTCAAGGATAATATCTGATTCTGCAATACAAGCCTTTCATTCTGAGTTAACAAGCTGGGATTGGAATGTTATTCTGTCAGAGAATGATGTTAAAAAAGCATACCAATCTTTTTTTGGAGTCTTTAAAGAATCATACAATAAACATTTTCCTCTAAGAAAACGGAAAACTTTTTCTAAAATAAAGCAGAAAAGTCCATGGATTACAAAGGGAATTCTAAAATCTATAAATACTAAAAATAAATTATATAAAAAATTTCTGAATTTACCCAATATCATAAATGAGATGAAATACAAAAAGTACCGAAATAAACTTAATCATACAATAAGATTGGCAAAAAAGAAATATTATTGTAACAAACTTAATAGTGTGGGTAATAATATCCGTGGAACCTGGAAGATTATCAACGAGATAATCAACAACAAAAAATCAAAGGCTAAATTTCCGGATTCCTTCAACTATGATAATAAAGAAGTAAATGATCACCTAGAAATTGCAAATAAATTCAATGAATACTTCGTAAATGTTGGGCCTAACCTTGCAAAGAAATTTAAAACACATGGAAAGCAGTACAAACAATTCTTAACTGGAGATTATGTCAATTCTATGCTACTAAGGGAAACTAATGAAGATGAAATTCAAAAAATTATAGACCAAATGAAAAACAAGAGTAGTTGTGGAATTGATGGTATTAATACCAAAGTAGTCAAAAGCGTTTCTGCAATCATAAGTCGGCCCCTGAGTTACATAGTAAATCGCTCTTTCGAAACTGGAGAAATTCCAGATGATTTAAAAATCTCCTTGGTGACACCAGTACACAAATCTTCTGATAAGAGGGAATTTAATAATTACCGACCAATTTCAGTTTTACCCTGTTTTTCGAAAATCTTAGAAAAAATTATGTACCAAAGGCTCAGCAATTATGTAGAAATTAACAGCATTCTTTGTAATCAGCAATATGGATTCCGTACAAACAAATCAACAAGTTATGCCATTATTGAATTAGTAGATAAAATAACTAAGGCAATTGAAAAAGATGAATATACTATAGGAGTATTCCTTGATTTATCGAAAGCCTTTGATACGGTTAACCACAGTATTCTTTTAGACAAGCTATGCTTCTATGGTATCAGAGGGACTTGCAACACGTGGTTTAAAAACTACTTGATTAATAGAAGACAGATTGTCAAATTTAACAACTCCAAATCTCAAGAAAAGATTATAACATGTGGTGTTCCACAAGGATCCGTTCTCGGACCACTCCTTTTTCTACTTTACATAAACGACATCATAAACTCCAGTAAACATCTTTTTTACATACTTTTTGCTGATGATACTAACATTTACTGCTCTGGAAAAGACCTAAAAGATCTCGAAACTAAACTTAATGAAGAATTAATAAGTGTTCAAGAGTGGATGAATTTAAATCAATTAACGTTAAATATCAAAAAAACCAATTTTATAATATTTAGATCAACCAAAAAATCACTTAAAGCAGAGGTAAATATACGTTTTTCAGACCAGGAAATAAAAAGAGTCAATCAAACAAAATTTTTAGGAATCTTTATAGATGAAAATTTAACATGGAAAGGCCACATAAATTACATTACGAATAAAATCTCAAAAACAATTGGAATTATCTGCAAGCTTCGACTTTTTATTAGCCAGAGACTTTTAAGAAACATTTATTACAGTCTAATCTATCCACACCTATATTATGCCAACATTGTATGGGCAAATAATTACCATTCACGTCTTGACAAACTGTTAAAATTGCAAAAAAAATTGATACGAATAATGACATTTTCCAAATATAATGCACCCTCTTTACCTCTATTTCACAAATTCAAAATACTCAATATCCATCAAATAAATGATTTTCTGACAGCTTGCTTTACGTTTAAACTCATCAACAAGTTTCTTCCGACCTATTTTAGCTCTTTTTATGTTCAAAATTTAAACATACATCAACATAATACTAGAAGGGCAAAAAAATTACACCAAAAATATAATAGAACTAACTATGGTAATTTTTCTACACGAAATAAGTTAATATCGATCTGGAACTCGACACCCAGCAATATTCAAGAATCTTCTTCCTTCACAATATTTAAAAATAACATGAAATCGCACATTCTAAATATCCAAGTAACATAGAGATTTATTCTTATGATTATTATTAGCTTATTACTATCTACAAATACAAATATTTTTAGCTTCACGTTTGTTATTTCTTACTTGTTCGTGGCGAAGTAGCTTATCTTTATTAGTATGATTATTTCATCAACCAAAAAATATATACATAGAATAGAATATTTTGTTGGTAATTCTGCCAACTGATCACCTATAAAGATAATCTCAAAGTATTACATAAAGGGGGACTACTCTGTAAAAGCCTGTTAGGGTTTAATTTAGTCCTCCTACCATTGTATCGATTAAATATACCAATGTACAGTAATTAATTTGTTATGACAAAAATGGTGAATAAACAAACAAAACAAAAATATTAAGTTACGGATAGACTTTTCTTACTTTATTTTTTTTTTTTTTTTTTTTTTTTTTGCGACTCGGACGGTCTAGTTCAGGTTCAAAGATTCGGTAATGAAGAATTTGAAATTCTCCCATTTTGAGCGCCACACTAAGTTTTATAATTTTCACCCTTTGCCGCCGGTAAACAGAAGCTAAGCCCGGTCATGCGGGGTTGGTACTTAGATGTGTGACCATCAGGGAAAAGACTCAGAGACTCAGTATCCAATAATTCCTTTTCAAGAGCAAGAGCATCCTGGGGCCAATTCAATAAACATTTACACGTGTATTTTACAAGTTGGACCATTATTCAAACACCACTAAACGGACTCTACTCCAGCAAAGTCTTTTCAATATTACAGATACAGGTCCCCAGTGCACAACCACAACAGTATTTGGCCATTGTGTTGGATTAAAGTGTGTTTTAACGTGTGGAGAAATTGGTCTGACTTGTAAAATACTTGTAAATGCTTTATTGAATTGGCCCCTGGAAATAGTTTGCAGCCACGTGTGCCGACTTCGACAAACAGTGTTTGACTTTATTCCAAAGCCTGGGGTTAGCTTTCGATAAATTGGAAAATGTCAATAAAACCGAAAAAGTCGCCCCTTGTATGCCGAAGAGCTAAAAATTAAAAAAATAAGAATAAAAATAAATAAATAAATAAAAATTAAACGGCAGATTTGCTTGCATGCTTTGTGTTTTGGCTATAAGTTTCCGCTGGACGGGCTCTGCCACATTAGCGGAACCGAAAACGAGCAACACTTGATATAAACGCCACAAATAATGTGCTCTTTATACAAAATTTCATTCGTTGGTAAGTACGATTAAACCTTATCACTTCGGTTCAAATAGGAATCTTGCGAACACCTGATATTTCTCTTGTCACAGCCAAAATCAAAGACAAAAAAATCAGAAGTACTGTTGCGCATGCGCTGCCATCATAGCTTGCATACCTTTAATTGACGCATTAAATATTAACTCTTGAGTGCAAAAGTCGGATATTAAGTGGTTTTAGGATGTGAAAGGAACTAAAGCAGGGTTATTATGAGGGCACGTTGACTGTTATTCGAAATGGAAAAAACGACGATACAAAGGTACATCCCATATGGATGAAGGGCCTGGCGTCTCAAAGGTTATATAGCTGACTAGATACATATTATTAATAAGTCGGCTGACATCTACTGCGCTCTTCCGGGCAAGGGATAATTCACTATGGCTTGGGGGCCGAATTATCTCTCCCCGTTCGGTCTGGAAAGTAGGCGTAGACGGATGTTGGCGGGTTGCTCCTCGATCTGGCTTGGGGGCCGGGCAACTCTCCCCCGACCACTGTGCGGTGTCATGGGGCCGGGTTTAATACCCGGTTTTTTCTTTTTAACTTTTTGCAACTAAGTATCCTTTTCTTTTCCTTTTCGAAGTGCAAATTATTGTCTAAGAGTATTTTGGACTTAGTTTACAGTCAAATGTGCCAACTTCAACATAGAGTTTGTGATAAAGTTGCGTCATCCCGTCAGCAAAATCTCGTTCTTTAAGCTCGCGTTCACCACGAAGTGGTGAAAAGCGCAGATTTATGTGATAAGTCCACCTGGAATGTGTCCTGTGTCCCGGTGGTGTCAAGAATGGATTCCAAATATGGAAGTTCTGTTCCAAATTTGGGCAGTATCGAATTTCGGACAACGCAACAAAATCGGCAACGTGTTTTTGCGGTGGCAGTTTTAAGGTCGGCGTCCCACGAAGTGGGCAGCACGATCTTATCAGTCAAGACTGCGTCAGTCAGTCGATCCGTCATGCTATGTCAACAGTTGACTTTCAAATTTTGGCATCGGCGTATACGTATAAAGACTTTTTGAGTTATTTTGATTGTTAGCATTGTATTCCTGGATTGCAAATAGATCTGTTTCATTTCAGAACTATTATCACATAGGTTTTGGTAAAGTTTTGGTTGATTGACAAGCGTAAGTCAAAGTTGAAAGACCCGTGACAGCTCGGAGCGACTTCAACTTCTCGAAATATTTCTATCGTTTGATTATACTTGCTTTACTTCGCTTGTTGATCACCAGCAATGAAAAATACTGTACACAACTGGAAGAAGAATAATTTGAAAATGAATTTGACCAAAATCGCAAGTATATGTCAACAAGTGTAACAGAGTTCACTTAAATTTATTCAACTTGAAACTCAGCCAAAAGAAGAAAGGCGTGTTTTTTTTTGTTTTTTTGTTTTTTGTTTTTTTTTTTTTACGCACGTAATTAGTTTGGATGCAGCCCGGGCAGGGCCTTTGATGAGTATGTAGATGTCAAAGATAAGCTGTGCATGTTATGAGTAATGAAGTCACGAATAGATTTCTTTTTTGCTATTGTATAGTCCTATTGTAGATCCCAGGTTCTCTCGTTCGATGCGGTGTGCGGCGCGGACCGAGACGTCACTGTCATGCGCAGAAGTCTGAGTTTGCCAAGAAGAAGCAGAATGAAAAAGAAGGGATTTATTTAGCTTGAGGCCGCTCAGAATGAGCTTTACACAAAGCGATATTGAGCTGGAGGACGGTGAGATAAACGACCTTGAAGATGGAGAGATCGAAGACGACGAAATTTTGCCCAAGCAACGAAGAAGCCCGGTTGGAAACATGCCACCACAGGACAGAGGAAATCGAACTTTCCCTTTGGACGAACCCAGATATCCTCGCAGGAGAGACGAAGAAAGGGTGGTGGGTCATATTTATGAGCAGCCTAGCTATCGGCAACACCTACCAATACCATCAATTCCAAGACAGGCAGATCGTTTTGTGAATTTTAGAGGACGAGGGAGAGGATTTATGAATCCGAGAGGGCGAGGGAGGCCGAGTTTTCCCGACAGAGGGCGAGGTACGTTTGGAAGGGAGAGAATGCAGCGTGGAGTACCACGAAGACGTATCCTTTTCCGTAGTTGTGTTGACAGTGAAATTATGCAATTAGCTGATCTCTGTATAAAGAACTCACTTGTGACGTCAGAAGCAAGAAACTCAGCAATGACTTTGAACTAACATACAGTAGACAACATTTATTTTGGAAAAACGTAGTCTTAGTAAACAAGTGTACGGTTCACTTGGGTTCTTACACCTTGGCTTAATATTCCACAGAGGTCAGGAATTAAATGAAATGGTCTCATTTTCAAATAGCCATTCACATAGCCCCTGCACATACTGTATTAAGTTTGTCTAATAAAAAGTTCTGCATTTTAAGGCCTATAAAGAGCGATCTTAACCAGCAATACTGTGCATGTGCTATCTCATGTACACACCAACCCAGAGTACATCATCCTAAGTTCTGTAATATAAACTGATTTCCTTGACAAGTGCCTTACTCCAGCTGCTCCACCAAGAATTCGATCACCGTCCCCACCCAAGAAGCCTCAGGGCACTGAATATGAAGAAAAAGAAGACTTTGAAATGCTTCTGGAGAGACACAAATTGATTCAACAACAGCTAGAGTCCCTGGAGAGACAGGAAAGGGCTGCCCTTGAATCTGACATTGATGATTCTTTTATTGACATTCCAGTTGGAGATGATGAGCTGGTGCCTGTTTCTGGTTCTGGTGGCGAACTAGATGCTCAACCTGGTGGAGGAAAAGAGCTTACAGATGACTTTATTAATCAGATAGACCAGACTTTGAGTATGATAAGAAAAATTAGTGCCGATGAGGCACAGGACCAAATTGCCAAGGAACAGCAAGAAAGTAAACCATTCGAACCTTTCAAAATTAAGCCACGATACCCTACCATTCCTTCTCTTCAAGAACGCAGTAAAATTGATATACAAACTAGAAAAGGTGACCAGCATACCCAACTGGATCCAAGAGGGAGTGATAATTTGCAAGCTGAACCAGAGCAGGATAAAAATGAAGGAGATCACCGCAAGAGTAGCAATAACACTACTGCAGAGAGAGGAACTGATCAGGAACAAAGAATGCGGAGAAGACGGCACAGGAGATCCGGCAGATCAAAGAAAGTCGTCAGCAAACAACAAAGTCAAAAACAGTTACCATCAGCAAATAAACCTGCATCACCAGTTGATGCCCATAGTGAACTTGATGCAAGACTGGTAGCTCTTGCATCTATGGAGGTGCCAAGTGAAGTGATTTCCAGAAGAAAGGAACCAGAGAGGTGGGTGCCATGTTCTTACCTTGATATACAATCAACTCTCTTTAAGGCAGACACCCTAAACTTACCTTACCCTAAACTACTGTACACTAAATTTGCTGAAAAGTTTGTAAACATTCGGTGTCCCCTTTGAGAGATTTTTTGAACCAAAATTTTGATAAAAAGGGTCTGCTGTCTGCCTTAGAGAGGTGTTTGCCTCAGAAAGAGTTCAGTTAAAGAGAAACAAATGGAGTTCGACAGGGATTAAGATTGCTGTCTGCCTTAGAGAGAGTTGACTGTACACTGTGCTGTAAAATTTCTCAGCTGTTCAAGAATAGCATATACTGTATTGTAGGAGATTGCCAGTGAGAATTGATACATGTGTTGTGGTTTGGTGAGACTATGCAGCACATGAATATGTGCACAAAATTGTTTAGACACTTGTGAAAACCCATTCATTTGCAATTTATGTTCTTCGCTCTCAGTTAAATCGTGTGCAAGAAATTGCGCTCCTTTTCAATGTTGATTTTGTTGATTATGTAACAGATTTGGGAACTCAAATAACATTGAAATAGGAGGGAGGGGAAAGGGGGGGGGGGGGGGGGGGGGGACTGGTGGTTAAGAAATGAAGCAGCCAGGTCCAAAATTAATAAAAGTGCATAAATGAATAGGTTGGTTGAAGCTAAAATTTAGAGTTAAATTGTTGAGGGAAGCTGTATTTTGAGCTTGAGAGCAAATGGTTAAATGTTGATGTGCTGCAAAACTTTGGTTCTCAGGAAAGTTGAGATAGTGGATAAACAGAAGAAAAGAAGAGAAAAGGTGAGGGAATGGCAGCAGAGAAAGGACCAAAGATATCACCAGAAAGCTGAGCAAGGCGGCAAGATATCCGGTCGGAAGGGAGTTGCCAGCCTGGACGAGTACAAACATGACGACTACTTGGAGATGCCTATGGATGTTGAGAGTGATTCAGCTGGTGTGTGTGGTTTCCATTCTGATATAATAGGGCATATATACGAGAGAAAAGAAGCCACGGCTTACATAGGACATGAACAGACCCATTTATATGAGTATGGCTTCCACAAGATGCGAACTGCTCGTATTTAACAATTATTCGCCGAAGTGGAGATGAATAGTGGTGGATATTTACCGAGCTGTTTCGGCGAGGTAAATATCCACCGCTATTCACCGACACTGAGGCGAATAATTGTTTTAGTATATACCACACAAGTTTAATAGCCAACTCCCAAATAGCTTATTATACAGGTGGTCATGTGGTCTGGTTCAACCAATGAACTACTACACTTCCTCATATTTCATACACATACAGACCTCCCCACATAAAACAGAGTACAAAGTGTGGGAGAATCTAAAGTTTCGATTTTAGAGTTGAGACCATGTAATTCACATGTTTCGGACTTCTACAGATGGACCAGCGTTGCCGCTGATAGAAGAACCAGCTGAAGGGTATCCTCCACCTCCACCGCCAAGGGAAGCAGGTAAGAGAGAGAGAGAGAGAGAGAGAGAGAGAGAGAGAGATAACTGTATCCGATATATATCAATTCCATTCAGTAGGGCAGCATCAGAAAATGCTATCACCATTTGTTTGCTTGCATGAGAAGATTGCAAATGGTTTTGCTGTTTGCTCTTTGTTCCTGATTGGCCAAGAATCCTGCCAAACTTGTTTGGACTGAATCCATGAGGTGTAGCAAACACAAAACCAAAGCAATATCACATGGTTACTGCATGTTGTACATTTATGTGAACATATTAAGTGTAGTGTATACAGTACCATTAAATAATATCTGGTGCATGGTTTGAATTTTCTTTGGGTATACTTTCACCGAATTCAAGAAATGTCATTATAAATTTACCTCATCAAGTTATACAACAAAACTTTTTTATATCAACAGCTCTTAGCTATGCATTCATGACAGAGCAAGGAATTCATGAAACACAGCTGGTAAGTACAGTACAACTAAATGTAATGCGTGAGCATTAGGTGCTAGCAAGTATTGAGTTGAGTTCGTTAATCGAATGTAATGCGCGAGCATTAGGTGTTCACGTGTGTTAGTTTAGTCCGTTTGTTATCTGTTAAGTGTTAGTGTATGTAGTAAAGTCTGTTAAAGTGGCGACTGATAGTGAATCGGTTAGCGTGTGTCTAGTATAAAAGGGATCACAAGCCGTTGTGGTACGAGTTTTGTACGGGAGTTTGTACGAGAGTTTCGTATGATTCATTTTGTATGAGTCGACGTACTGTTGAGAGGTTAATACAGTTGGACGTTGTTGAAGCTCTGTTTCCTGTGTTTGTGGACCCTGGGTACGTTACAATATTACATTGTACTCTGTACATGTCTTTTTCAAGTGCTTTGCTAACAGATATAATTGAGTTTCATTTTGCCTTACAGGGACATGAGTCAAATTTGCCAGCCTATCCAGTTCAGGTAAATTTTAATCTAACCTTGAATGCTTTTTTATATTTAGTGCTCATTCATCTGATACTTTTTTCCCCTTTGTTTGTCAGATGATGCAAGGCGGTTATGACCCATATATGCCTGACCCTCAGGTAAGTCATACATATACTGTAGTTTAAACAAACAAACAAAATAATACAAACAAAAATAAAACAACAAACAGGTGAACTATGCGTGCACTGCAAGTCTCCCGCAGAGCTAAAGAACTTAGTGCTTTTTACAAGACTTTTTGTTGCATTCAACTCTGTTGAATAAACTAAAAGATTCACTAAACTATGTTCTTGATCATGGGAAGCAGGATATTTCAGATTCTTGCAGGAGATTTCAAATTTATATGGAAGATTGACATGAGTTTGCAGATGAGTGGGAAATGAAGCGCTCATGCAGGAGATTCCCACGTAAAGCAAGATAGTTAGACTTGGTGGGCCTGAGTAATAGCCATTGCTTGTTTTTTCTTTGTAGACATATCCTGGTTGGATGAATGCTGGTCCTCTACCAGTTTCTTTTCAAGACAGCCGTCAAGGTACAGTATTAAACGTTTATATATACAATAAATGTTGTTTTGCCTTGAGAAACAAGACAAGCTTAAGCTACTTTTCACTTGACAGTAGGCCATTTCTGAGATGCCTGTTCCTTCTGTTTTAAAATGAGGCCCAGTGGAAAACAAATTTTGTTCATTGTTAAATTTTGTTCATTATAGTTCCTTTTATCGAAATTTAAGATCTCCTAACTAATACTGCATATTTTTTCTCTGTTTTGCTCTCTTTACCTTTGCATAGTTTTTGTTGGACCAGAGTCTGTTTCACCAAGTAAACAAACAACTGAAGGGGTTCCAGCGAAACCTGAGTCAGACAATGACGAGGATGATGATGAAGTCAAGCTGCGTCAGCTTCTGCTCAAATCAATGATGGCCAAAAAGAAGAAAGCAGGACAAGTAAGACATCGTATTACCTCACTGCTGCTTGCCCCTTTTTGAAATAGTGAACATTTTACACAAAAATGCTGTATTTATATATTTCATTAGTTCCCAACACATTTTACCCAAATATCTGCATACTGTATATACTGTACATTCTGAAACGTCCTTTACGTACTTGAAGACGTGGGAGCAGGAAGGGCCCATGCAGATTTCTTACTTGCTGTGTATTGAGCAAGTGCACATTACATGTATCTGCTTATTTTCTGCCTAAACTATGGAACTCACGCAGTAAATAGAGATTACTTCATGGAAAGTGCGCGCGTACGGTTCTTATTCACGAGTTGTGAAGTATCATAAAATGAACGAGCGAGGCTTTGCGAGCGAGTGAGTTTTATGATATGAAACAACGAGTGAATAAAAACTGTACAAAGCACTTTCCATGATGTTTTCTGTTTATTATATACATACTGAGACATTTATGATGGGACCGGGAAACCCTTTAAAAGTAGTGAAAAATCATCGTTCGCAGCTTGTGATTGGACGAACGATTTTTTTCACGTGTGAAAAGCGTCGTTCGCGGCCTCTCATTGGCTAGAACTCATTTGCGTACGAAATTTTACGATATGGCTTTTTCGTGAGTATGTCTCAGTATGTATATAATAAGTAACAATATTGCAAGGAGGACAGAAAAAAAAAAAAATACTGCTTCTTGTTGGACTCAAACAGATGGCCATAACAAAGAGAGATTGATAGATTCCGATAGTTTCTATAGCTTCCGATAGAAACTACTTCATTAGTATTTTAGGTGGGAAAAAAAAAAGCGGATAACACATGCATTTGATGAGTAGTAGTGAGTAAAAATCTACATAGGCCATTCTTGCTCTCAGGTATTTACTTGTTTGTTCTTCCACAGGGTATGATACTCACCCAGCTTTAAGATTCAAAAAACAGTTCAAAGTTGCTCACAAACAAAAATCAGTTATGCCAGATTTTACATGAAGTTGTCAAGTCACTGCACATTTTGGGGAGTGCATTGTATAATTCATTGTTTGTTTGTTCTGATACAGAATCAAGATTCCAAACCCGTCAGTACTTCTGCTCAGAGTACCCCACGCAGTCAATCCCCTGTGACAGCCACGGCAGGAAACGATTCTACAAAGCCCACCAAGGGTCCGGGTAAACCAATCCAGAAGGTATGCCTCAGCATTAACCCTTTCACTCCTGAGCTCAAAATACAAATTCCCCTAACCATTCAAGAAGAAAATGTATGAGTGATGCAGTGAGAATTGATAGTTTAATCAGATATCATTGAGCAAGGTATCAAAAGCCAAGTTCTCCTTACTGTATGATATATTTGTGCTGCCAAAACTGAAGGAGAAAATTGAACTTGATCACTCTTGGGAGTGAAAGGGTTAACTACTGACTGTAATATTGCTGGTCCAACTCAAGTATTGGGTCTGAGGTTGTAGACCAGATGTTGTAGGCCTAAGGTTGTAGGTCTGAGGTTGTAGACCAGACGTTGTAGACCAGACGTTGTAGGCCTAAGGTTGTAGGTGTGAGGTTGAAGGCCAGACGTTGTAGGCCAGACCATAATATTTAATTTACTGATGTGTGTATGTGTTTTATTTGCAGGTCATGTTTGCTCCACCGAAACATGATGAAGTGGTAATTAACCTTGGTGAAGACTCTGATTCTGAGAACTCTGATGAAGAGAAGCCAAAAACTGCCACCACTGGTTCCACAAGCACCAGCGGCAAGGGCCAGTTGTCAGGAGGTCTGTTTGGTGGTCTAGAAATGATGATCAAGGAAACCAGGAAGTCAGTTGAGGTACAGAACACAGTATGCTTTCTTTCCACTCTTCCACGTGCAAGGTCAATAGGCAAATTCTCATAAACAATCAAGGAGACATATACATGTACATGTATGAGTGATGTAGGGAGAATCAGTAGTTTAATCAGTTTTTATCTGAGCAAGCTCTCAAGAGCTTAGTGTTTGGAATTATGAATTATGTACAAATATCTGGTCATCTTTAATATGGCAACTGTCTTCATGTGGGGACTGGTTTATTTTGGCGAATATCCAAAGACGTTTTCTGCTACCTGATGGTTTTGTCTCGGACGACCAGATCAGAAAACTAGTCATCCAATCTTTAGATGAGCACTAATATCGAGCACTGTTAAACTGTTGTTTCCTTGCCTTTCAGGCTTCTAGGGTTACGCCAGCCAATAAAGAAGAAACCAAGATTCCTCCAGAACCAAAGACCCCGGATGCTATGCAGCACATGCCGGAAGATAGGAAGGAAGAGTACAGACGACTGAAGGAACAACTGGCACTACATGAGAAGAAAAAAAGGCAACCACTCTCCACTGTTAACCAGGACAAAGGTACAGTACAAAGAGGTTGTTATTACACGGGAAGGGGTGCAGTACGGCGGAGTGTTTTTACGAGATAAAAGTACAGTCGTATTGCACGACTTCTCGTGTAGTAAACTGTTTATTATACGACGAATTCTCGCCGCGCGCAAAATGGAACAAAAAATGACGCGTTCGTGAACTTTGCTTCACGTAATCACGTAAGCTAATAAACCAGTTGGTCTGGTTCCTGACGAGTGCAATACGCTCCCATCTTTGCACTCGTTTTGGCCTGTATTTGCACTCGAGAATGTGAAGTCGTGTAATAAATTAGAATATCCGTTGTCCCAATCTTCCAGACAACCAGTGAAAAAGTGTTGATCAAGAAGATGTAACCAAAAGCATTGAATTGGCTGAAAGGGCCTCTTTAAAGGTAAATCGTTAGTTGATGTTTCAAGACGTTTTCGTTGTAGATGATGCAGATAAGGAGCAGACACCTGAAGCAAACCACTTGACAGTTCTGCAAAATCAAGTGAGGGAATGTGAAGTCGCGATGATCAAACACAGGTAAGGCAAATCAACATGACCAGGACTTGATACTTTACTATATGTATTTTGTGTTCAATGTATTTCCTAGTAACAAACTGTACACGTAAGTTGTGCGCAAGAAAAACGGAGCTTGAACGCAAGAGGAAATTCCGCGGGTCGTTTGCAGAATCCGCGAGTTCCGGGGGTTGCGCAGTCTTTCACGCGGGTGGCACCATACCTCGAGTTAGACCGAGACAGTTTAATACTGTATATTGGAATGGCGACGGACAGTGGCCAACGGAAGTGACACTAAAAACGTATTTCCGTGGTGTTGGGCTAGCAAAATTTAACTCCCGGCCAGCACGAAGCCTTTGTTTCGTGCCCAGCAATGGGCGAGTAGACAAGTTACACAATACGCATTTAAAGAACGGCATCTGCAGGTGATACTAAGAGGAGTGTTATTGTATGTTCAGGGCTGGAGTCAGGCTTGTCTTTCCTGGCTAGTGAGGTTGAAGAATTTTTTTTTGAGTCTTTTGCAAAGACTTTTTCTTCCTATGGTCAATCCAGTTCTTTTTCTGTGTCAGGAAAATACTTGAGCAGGATGAGCTCCTCCTATCGACAGTGCTCAAAAGACTGACTGAAAAGACGTCCATGCTGGAAACACAGGAGGCCCAAGTCAAGAAGCTGAAGCAACAGCTGCAGGCGGCACAAGGGGTCACTATAGCGAACAGAGTGTTGATCAAGAAACTTAAAGAACAGGTATTCTGGTAGAAAACGTGCCCTAAATGGTCAGGAGTGACCACTGAGCTGAGTATATCGTGTTGATTCCTTATCAACTTTGTTTGTTTTATTTAAGTCTAAGACGATCAAAGAACGAGTGGTGAAAAAGCTGCCAGTTGCTGGCGAGGTAGAAGAAGAGCTGCTGAGATCAAAGACTTTACTCTCGATTGCCAACAAAACCGGCACAACACAGTCTGAGAAAGAGCGAGGAAGCGAGGGTGGTGGGAATGAAAACAGAGTTGTTTTCAGCCCTGCTACGGTTCAAGAGATGGCGACTTCGCTTGAGGCGAAACTGAAGAAGCTCAACGAAATTACCAAGTCCGAGAAAAGTAGCTTGAATAAGAGGAAATTGGAAGATGCAGACAAAGAGGTGGGTTGTGGCTTTCCGTGTCTCTCTGTCGGGTTCTTAATACAAATTCTCCCAACCTTTCAAGAAGAAAACGTATGAGCGATGTAGTAAGAATTGATAGGCCAATCAGCTTTCATCTGAGCAAACTATCAAGTGTCAAATTCTCCATACTGTGTGATATATCTCTGGTGAGAGACTGAAGGAGAAAATTGAAGTTGATCACTCAGGAGTGAAAGGGTTAACCTCTTCTCGTTCTTCCTGGGCTCGAACTATTTGCCTTGTGAAATAGACGTTTAAATGATTTTTTTTGAAGCAGCTCCTGATCGTAACTGATTTTTTTGCGGATCAACAGGAAGTCAAGAAATCAAGAACAGATAAAGCCTCCCAAGGTAGCTCCGCCTCCTCCACACCAAAAAAGTCAGCAGTAACAGAACGCATCGCAGCAGAGAAGGCGCGACTAAAAAAGCTTGAGCAACAGCTGACGGAGAAGCTAAAACAGTTCGGCAAAGAAACCCAAAGCAAAGAATCGAGTTACGAAGACGGTAAACAAGACGCCGGACAGATTGATAACAACAACACCGTCACGAGTAGAGGGGAAAACGTGGATAAAGCGAACGCGCATGTTTCTGAGACAAAAAGTGCGAAGGTGCAAGAATCTCACGAGAAAATGGAGGTTTGCGTGAGTGAGGCCGATAATGTTGATGGGAGCGGCATCAAAGCAGGTGGAGCAGAGCTGGATGTTAACACTAAACAGAGGGATTATGTTAAAATGCTTCAGGTGAGGTTTTAGTAGGGTTCTTCCTGGGTGTAAGCTCAACTTTGAAATGTTGAGTTGGTGGGGGGGGGGGGGGGGGGGGGGGGGGGGGTGGGGGTATTTAGTGTTTTTGTTCTGGAATAGGTTAGAGTTCGTTTGTTTTGGTCACAGGTTTCCCGAGCTTTTAAGAACTTTGACGTCCTGTTTGTGCATGCATTCAAAGATTAAGGTATCCAAGACCGTGGATTGGGGTCGGTTTATAAAGATCACGTTTAGCCGTGGTCCGATAAGCATGGCTATTGTTTAAACCTTGTTTATACCAGGACTTGTTTAAATTTTCGGCCCAAAGGGTTCCACACGTTACTGACCGAAATCTCCACGAACGTTCAAGGCGTTTTACTGTCGTTTTTTTTTTTCTCAGAGCGATAAGGAGAAGAAGGGCCCACCTTTTCCTCACTCCATTCTTCGGGTTCCTCTTGCGGTTCACCACCTGTCTGCAGGCTGTGTCTGGCTTCAGCCGACTAAACAGCTAGAGGCGCTGGAGTCAGCGGATCTCACGTGGGCAGATTTACTCGAAGGAGTCCATGGGAATGCCCTGAAGAGTCTCTCGGACGCCACGGCTGAGGATGAGATGCGGTCGTACCGAAGTCCACTACTGTATTTCAAGTCCTACAGGTAAGCGTACTCAATCCTCGTCCACAATGCTTTGCGGTCGCTCAATTTTTGTTTTCATTCGGGAACAGTCATTTTACGAGAAAAGCGAAATAAGCACTGCTGATTATAACTTTGAAAAATGCTACCAGTGCATCGGGTTTTGACACCAAGTTCAAGCTCTTTGAAGCAGTGTTGAAACTGTCAAGTGAAAGCTCCAGGTGTGACCACTCAAGAAGCTTTCAATGAGTACATTCTAATAGCAGTGTTCACTTCCAACTCCTGAACTGTTAAATGAAACCTCAAGGTGTGACCACTCAAATGAAAGTTCTCAATGAGTACATTCTAATAGCAGGTTCTTGTCGATTGGAATTCATGCGTTTGAATTTTTTTGTCCCTAGGCTTAGTTCCTACTTCAGACTGCGAGAAGAGCTGTCCCTCAGCTCTCTGTCCTACAGTAACAAAGTCCATCCTATGTGTCCACTCTGCAAGTTTGACTTGAACGGAGTGTGCAATGACGAGCAGTGTCGTCTGCAACACTTTAGCCAGTGTAAACCCACCAAGGACGAGATCCTGCAGGACGTCGCTGCATACGACCCTCACCTGTTCCAGAATGGCCGGGACCCGGAAAAAATCAAAGAACGCGTAGTGTCCTTTACAAACTCTTTTGCAAAGCAGTATCAAGACAAAATGACTTGGGATGAGCTCTGTCTGTTGCTTGTTAATCGTGTTAAGGAGAGCAGAAAGCTTAAAGGACCGTTTAGCATTTGCCACAAAGCTCGGCCATGGAGACCTGAACAGTCAGTGAAGGAGTTTCGTGAACCAGAACAGGACGAAACGGAAGACAGAGGAAGAGGTGTGGTGTTTTCAAGCAAGCAGAACAAGCGTTCTCTGTCTAGATTACCAGGATATTCACACGGAGAGGAAAGGTGAGGGGTTTTAGTTTTATTTTATCGTTGCTCCATCAGCTAGGCCCAGGTCAAGAAATTATTTGCGCGGTGTCGTAGAGTTCATGTCCAAAACCTTCACTTCCAAGCTCAAAATGCAGATTTTCTCAACTAAATGTAGGAGTGATTTGGTGAGAATAATAGTTTAATCGGCTTTCGTTTTGCAAACTAGCAAAAGCCAGTTCTCCATACCTGTATGATACATCTTTTGTTAGAACGTGAAGGAGAAAACTGAAGTTGATCACTGTTGTAGTGAAAGGGGTAAACCTTCTGTCGAAGTTCCACACCATAAGTGAATCATTCGCCACTCATTCTGTTTTCTCCACCAGCCAAGAAGTCAGGTATTTCTCAGAAGAGTATAACAGCGTTAAGGCTCTAGAAGAGGCCTTGCAAGAATCTCCCGACAATGTGACCTTGTGGATTAAGCTGGCCAGGCGGAAACTGCACTGCAAAGAAACTGAAGGCGACAAGACGGACGAGGAGCTGTCCAACATAGTGCAGGCACTCAATTCCCTGTCCACAGGACTTGAAGCAAACCCAAACTCTGAGGTGAGTTCGAGCTTCCTTCTTCTGTTAAGTTTAATCCCACGAAGAGCCCCCCCAACTATCTTCCGTATAAGTTTTTTTTTTTTTTTTTTGGAAAGGTGACGTGCATGAGTCACATGGTTCTCAAATAAAAGTTGTCTTGTCTTAAAGTGCGGAGGGATTGGTGTGTGTGTGTGTGTGTGTGTGTGTGTGTGTGGGGGGGGGGGGGGGAGGGGGGGGTATTTGGGTGACTGATATAATTGAAGACAACTTTTTCGCAAGCCGAACTATCGAAAACCCCTTTAACATTCTCACTTCTGAAAAACGATACTTTTCTTCCAGGAACTTTGGGTGGAGTACTTAGAACTGTTTTCTACGCAGTCGACGTACGAGGAATTGAAAGACGTGTGTGAACAAGCGGTCACGTACTCGTCCACGTACCACGTGTGGAGAAAATATCTGGATCTCTCGGTCACGTACGCGGAGAAGAGAGCCATCTGCATCCGTGTTCTGGCTTTCTTCTCGGAAAATCCTTACACAAACGACGAAGCACTAAACTCCCATCGTTTGCTAGACACGCTGCTTTTTCTCGTTCAGTTGGACTCTTATTCGGGGCGTCACAAGACGGCGCTTTCCGACCTGCAGGGCGCGTTAGGGAGGAAGAAACACTACAGCGTGGGGGATGTGGGCGATTTGACGTCGCTTTTGACGCCTTCAGACTTGTGCTTTGCGTGGTTGTCTTATATTCATGTGTTTGAGTTCCATCGCTTGCCCGCTTCTTGGTTTGACCCTGCGTGCAGTAGGCCCTCATCGATAGTCTGCAAGGACGAGTTTATTTTTTCGTGGCAACCTGGAGAAGGTACCAGAGCTCCTGATGATAAACTTTTGGGGATGTTTCAAGGTAGGATGTGTAAAAAAAAAAAAAAGAAAAAGAAAAAGAAAAAATTGTAAGTTCTATGTTTAACGTAGAAATACTCTTAGCTACTCTCAGCTAGTTTTCAGGTATACCACGAACAGGGTCACTTTCTTTTACCACGTTGAATTGTTACGTTGGGTGGGGGGAGAAAAACGAGGCCTGCACACGATGAGAAATTTTACCTCGAATGATGAGAAGTCAGATAGCCATGACGACGAACGCCGACTAACGGGAGTGACGTCAAGAACGTGTTTCCGCGGTGTTTATCGGATGTGATCATTGGCTTGATATCACATCAGTTGATTTAACACCACTCGCAACTGGTAACTAGATCGTCTATCATTTATATAGATGCCCTGAAAGTTTGCCGCAAACGGACCAAGGTTCCTGCCGATCGCTTGACTGTGTGCATGCCGCTGTACAAGAACCTGATTGCACTAGAAAGGGCACACAGCAGGGTGGCCTCCGCCAAGGGCATCTGCCAGCACCTTCTGCGAGAGGCCCCCAGGCGAAACGAATTGTGGTTGTGTTTAGCTGCACTCGCTGAAGTCACGGAGATGGAACCGGCCCAGGTGTACGCCAAGGGGCTTTGGAGCTGTGGCGGGCATGCAGAGATTGCGTACAGTTTTGCTCGCTTTCATCTTAGCCAGGTGAGGCCGTACAATAGGACAATAGGACTTTTGTTTCACATTTATAGGGAATTCGTTTTTCGACCGTTCGGTCTGCTTAATTTTGTCAGTGGTTCTTGTACAAAACTGTATTTAAGTGCAGATTTTGTAGTACAGTGTAATTTAACCCTTTCACTCCCAAGAGTGACCAACTTCGATTTTCTCCTTCAGTTTCTCACCAGAAACATATATGATACAGTAGGGAGAACTTGGCTTTTGATAGTTTGATAAGATGAAAGGTGATTAAATTATCAATTCTCACTACATCACTCATACATTTTCTTTTTAAAAGGTTGGGAGAATCTGCATTTTGAGCTTGGAGTGAAAGGGTTAACACCATCGGAAATCTTAATCGACTTTTCATGACTTTAAGTGTGTCGCTATTAGAACTTTAGAATTATACGGACGGCTTTGTACAATAAACCAACATGTTGTTTACGGGCAGATGTTACGCATTGCAAAGACAGATGACCAGGGAAAAATTAAATAAGCGCCACCCCTCCCCCTTCACTCGAATAAGCACCCCTGCCTTATCCTAAATTTGAAATAAGCATCTCGGGCGCTTATTTGAAGATTTACGGTACACAGATTTTATTAAATTTATCCCTTACAAAGCCAGAGCAAAACTGTGTACAGTGGTTGTATGAAGTGGAACAAAATGATTTATTCCCTCGTCTATCCGGGTCTAAACTTCCACAAACAAAATACACTTCTCTTTTCAGAGCAACGGTGCCAAGGCTGTCAGTGAACTTGTAAAATGTGCGGATTCCAAGTTTACAGCCAACCCGGACGAAGAAATCGCGAGCCTGCCAGATCCGCTGGCTTTGTACAGAAAGCTGCTATCACAGCCCCTGCCGTACGACTACAAGTGTCCACCACTAGCGCAGGGTGTTGTACCCAAGAACCTGGGCACGGAAGAGATGTATCTGTGGCTGTGCTACTGGTAATGGCCTGGCAAAACGAGGACACATTGTGGCGGCAACATTGTGTCCTTCGATGTTTCCAGGGTGGCAAAACGTGCGGCAACATTGTTGCGTTCCGCGTGGACACAACAAATGTTTCTGAAGTTTTTCAGAAACATTTTTAGTGTCCGCAACAAATGTTTCGCGCGTGGCAAAACGGGGCAACGTTTGGGAAACATGCGCGTGCTAGCAATGTTGCCGCCACAATGTGTCCTCGTTTTGCCAGGCCTTAACTCTTTTTTTAACCCTTTCGTTCCCAAGATTCGAACATCAATTTTCCCAGCCACACAAGAAGGGAATGTGCGAGTATTGTAGTGAGATATGATATTTCAATCAGTTGACGCAAGAACAAGAGTCCTTCTTTCTCCGTGGAACGAACGCAAAATATTTTGATCCTTGCGTCGAGCTTGTTTTCACTGTGAAGTAAGGGTCTTGTACTTGCGTTTGCGCTTGTGTCGCTTTTGAAAACAGACTTAAGTGAGCAAGCTATTAAAAGTCAAGGTCTCCCTACTGTATGAAAGATGTATTTATAGCGAAAAAGTGAAACAGAACATTAAAGGTGGGAGTGAAAGGTTGAACGTTACAGCTGGCACAAAATAGTGTTCTCGCCATTATGTAAGACTATATATACTGTAGCTAAATGAAGGATACCGCAGTACGAGTTCACCGCGCATCAGGTGACCGTGTGAATATTTTTGCTTTATGATCCCACAGTTTGCTTCTGGAGCTTTCTCCCAACTCTGCTGACGCAACCGTGGATTCTGTATATGAGACAGTACTCCACAGCATGTTGAATCAGAAGGAGCGCCAGCTTATATGGTTAGAATACTTGTCATATCAGCGCTCCAGTGTCGTGCAAGCTGAAGCGAGTTGCCTTGCGTCCAGAGTGAAAGTCATGGAGGAACTGGTGAACCGTTGTTTGATATCTGAGAGCAGCAGCAGCTCCTTGCCCTACTCCACTGCGGTTTTTTGGCATGACTACACTTTTCACAATCAGGTGAGGGCATTTCAAACAAAATATGTTGCTTTGACTGATCTTATTTACCCAGTAAGGTTGGTTAATTTACTCCATGAAGTGGTGTACGATTAATAATGGCGTTATAAATTAATTGATGAATGAATAAGACTTTATTCTGTTTGCTTCCGTTTAGGTGAGTGATGGAGTAAAGCGAGGGTATTTGTGAAGAGAGTGAGTGAGCGAGTTAGGGTGTGAGTTAATGTGTGAGTGAGTGATAGAGCGAATGTGGTCTGTTAATGTTCTGGGCCGGATCCGGAAGAAATTTTCACCGGTTTCCAAATGTGTGAGCCCAGCTTTTAGGGAGATGTAGGGCCATGTTCCCCCGGAAATACAGTTTTGATATTTGGCCTCTAAAACGCCATGCACTTCCTGAGGCTGAGAACTCAAACCAAATTTTCCGATTTCCGTAAACTAGACTGGCTTCGCTCACTCGTGAGATATCGAGATGAACACGAGAAGATAAATTTCAAATCTCCGCGCGCGCGTGTATTATTCTCTATGTATGCACTGTGTACATGTGCGATTGTAGAAGTAGTGCCAGCATGGCTTAGCCAGAGCTGTGCTTCTTATGCCTTGTTATTTTACTTCTGTGTCTTTTTCCACAGGTTATAAGTCTTTACCTGAGTTGTTTACCAAAATCAGTGTGGTCAGCAGCTTTTGACAAGCTTCTGTCCAGTTTTCCTAACAACGTGAACCTTGCTTTGCGGTAAGTTATGATAGTTTCCCAATCACAAGCAAAGCGCTGAAAGATATCAGCGAATATTGTAATCCTAAATTTCATGTTCAAACCCATTTTGCGCACCGGTCTTACATATTTCTGCCAACAAAGTATACATTTTCTGAAAGCTGAAAGCTTAACAAACATATATTTAGGTTATATCAACGAATATTGTAATTCTAAATTTCATGCTCAAACCCATTTTGCGCACTGGTCTTACATATTTCTGCCAACAAAGTATACATTTTCTGAAAGCTTAACAAATATATATTTAGGTTATATCAACGAATATTGTAATTCTAAATTTCATGTTCAAACCCATTTTGCGCAATGGTCTTACATATTTCTGCCAACAAAGTATACATTTTCTGAAAGCTTAACAAACATATATTTAGGTTAAAGCTTGTGGGTTTTTTCATCTTCCGCTAATCAGTGATCAGTGGTGATTTATTTGCTTCACAGGGCAAGTCAGCACGAACTGGACATGAAACAGATCGAGAAGGCCAAACGCATCTGTTTAGATTTCCTGGCTGAGAACCCCAGCAATATTACAATGTGGAAAGTGTACCATTAACCGCGATACTTTTTGTGCCATCTAATTGGCTGGTTCTTCATTCATCCATCCATCCATTCATTTCTTCATCCATTCATTCATTCAGTTTTTCAATCAGTTTTTCAATCAATTTTCAGTCATACCACAACTTGATTTAAATGACCCATTTTCGTGCTTGTTATTGTTTGTTTGTTTGTTTGTTTGTTTGTTTGTTTTTTTCTCGTCTATTTCTTTCTTGTTTACACTGGTTTAGGTTGATTGCTATTCAGTTGCAACGAGGATGCGTCAAAGAGGTACTGTACCTTAGTAAATAAACCTCCATTTGTAGTAAATAGTTCCCCTTTTTCAACAGGAATCGCAGTTGCCGACAGCTTTGTACAGTTTGTTGGAGTTGTGTCTTCATAACCTTTGTGCCGTTTTCACTGATTTGTGAATTTCAGGCGACCATTTGAAATTCATCCTTACCTTTTCAGGCCTCTTCTTTCGCGATCTTTAGTGTATTTTGTTCTGATGTTCCAGGGTAACACTTAATTTAGTTGAGGTCTTACTCTGTAAATTATCGTGTTGCATGAGTAGTCGTTGGGTTGTGCAGTATTTAGTGTTATGTCTTGTTGTGTGATGTGCTATTATAGAGTAAAGGAAGTGCTATGCAAGACTGCTATAACGTGCTGTGAATTGCAACACTGTTTGCTGTTATAAGAACTTATATATGCTAGGGGTGTAGCGTTGTGTTATGAAGTTAAGTGCTCTGTAGCGTGATGTAGTGTGGTGTCAGAGCTCTGGCGTGGTCCGGTGTATGTAGCGTTGTGTTATGCAGGGATGTGCTGCATTGAAATATTGTATGTTCACTATAATTTGTTGTGTATATTGCAGTCTGTAGTGTGAAGTGCTAGACTACGGTAGTATGAAGTTATGTGTACTTTATTGTAGTGTGGTGTAGTATTGTTCAGTGAATTACTAGACTATTATAAAGTGGTGTGTAATTGTATTGTAGTGTGGTACAGTGTTGTTCAGTGAAGTGCTAGACTATTGTGAAGTGATGTGTAAGTGTTTATTGTAGTGTGGTGTAGTGTTCAGTGAGGTGTTGGACTATTATGAAGTAATATTTAAGTATCTCTTGTAGTATGGTACAGTGTTGTTCAGTGAATTGTTAGACTAGTATGAAGTGGTATGTACTTTAAGTGTCTATTGTAGTGTGGTGCAGTGTTGAGGCGTATTGTCTCTTGTTGTAGGCACGGAAGCTGTACCAGCAGGCTACGGAGGCTCTCCCATTTGCTGCTACCTTGTGGAAAGATGTAACGTTATTTGTACACTTCACTGCCTTTTGTTCTTGATATATATATATATATATATATATATATATATATATATATATATATATATATATATATATATATATATATATATATATATATATATATATATATATATATATATATATATATATATATATTAGACAACTTTCAAAGAAAGAGCAATTTTAGAGATGGGTGACTAAACAGTTTTATCAAGGACGAGACTGTGTTACACTTTATTTGATTGGCCTCGTCACAGGTTGCATATATTACAGACACTCGAAGATACTACTTATTAAGAATGATAAATAACAAAGGTGCAAAGTACTACCAGCTAAGGTTGAGTTGGCCTGGACTTAAACTTTAAGGAGACTACAATCCGTTGCAAAATGGTTGAGATACTCACAAAGAAATAAGTTATCCGCATGTTTTCCCACCACTTTAAATCAAGTGATGTTCACTTTCCCTACCCCCATTCATTGTCGATCATGTGACATTGTGTGGCAGGTTTGGAGCTTGAAAAACATTGAAATAGGAGTGGGGTGAGTGAGGGGGAGGAGAGTGAGAAGCCAAAAAAAAAAAAAAAAAAAAATAGAGACGTGTTAGAGCTTGGGTGTCTCAGCAACTTTTGCACGGGTTTTTAGCTTTCGCTCACAGTGACAGGGAGACCACAATAACAGTTTTGGATGGGGATTGAATCCCTCTGTGAATTTTTCTCTTTTTTTTTTCTTGATAGTTTGCCATGTTTGAACTTTCGAGGGGTGATGACACTGCTGCTGTCAAAGAAATTGAAAAGAAATGTCAAGACATTGGCGTCGACATCGCCGAGTTCCTGGCCACGCTGACTGGAAAGTGAGCCCACGGATGTTACAATGTACAGTGTACCACCACGGACGTTACAATGTCCTTCGATTCAGGAAACAAACTTCACAAATGTCGACTTCTTCACGTAAATATTTGGTCTGTGACAACCGACAAACTTTTCAAAAGAGCTTTTTTGAAACGGTAAATCTTTCGAACGGACTACAATCGAAGCTCTGTTTATGAAAGACGGAGTTTTTCAATATGCAGGGAATTCTAGGAAATTTTTTTAAGGATAAGATCGATTCTTAGACGAACTGCAAATCCATCCGTTGTCGATTAGAATGGAGAGTATAACTTAATATATTTGGTTTTTCTGCTAACAGTTCATTTTGGGCGGCCGGTGGAAGTGGCTTCGAGGCCAGTCTAACTGAATTTCGGGCACAACTATAAATATATCTGAACGCCAGCTGCCGTTGTCGTTTCAAAAGCCTGAAGCTTTCAATGATCCGATTGCAAACATGGGAGCCGCTGGTTAACAATTGTATTTTCGTCGAACAAACAGTGATTGGGTTTAAAACTGTTTTAAAGCTGTTTCAAACTAAGGCATGGTCCTTGTGAAAATGAGTTTGATTTGCCTTGCTTTGAAACACGCAACAGGCATTTCGGAAATGATCTATTGTTTAACGAAGAAATTTATGCTGATCAGCTGCTGACATGTTTGCACTCGGTGTTCTTTGACTAACAGGTGCAAAAAATGGCTGTAATTTGTTCAAGTTCATGTTGGTATTCGTTGAGTTTCTCAGAATATCGTTTCAAACAGATTCATTACGTTTTTGTAATGATCAACCGTATTTGAATAAGCCATATTTTTATACGCGAATAGTATGAATATTAAAAATGCTGCTGGACTGCCGACCTTCGTGGCTGTTCTTACAATGTTTCTTGGAAGTATGTTGCGTGACCAGCTCAACCTTTCGTGACCAACTCAACCTTGCGTGACGAGACCTGATCAGCAATATAAAGGTAACGAATATCCTGTTTTAAAGTTGTCTTGCCTTACCTGATGCTGTTTGTTTTAGAATGATTGCGTTATTTTTGTGTTTGTGTTTTGTCGTGCGTGACTTCTGACGTGGCAGAAATGCGTTTTCTGCGTGTTTTGTTGTTGTTTTTGTTTTTGTACCCTTTGCTTGCTCTGTTTAACTTGACAGCAACAAAAGGAAGCAAATTTGGAGTGACAGATGCATAGAAAAACCAGGACTGGGAACGAAGTAAATTGAACTCAAGATGAACGTATCACCGTAAAAGGTGAAGGACTTCTCAAGCGAGATGAACAAAAATATGAATCACTGTCGTGAGTCACGACATATCAGGACGTATGTCACGCGTGCTCAGTATGCAAGCATTGTGTGACCAGTTACTTACGAAAATGCTTGCCATTAAAATCGAATTTTTCTGTAAGTAAATTGCAAGCACCCGTTTTGGGCTGAGTGACAGCAGAGTTTATAAGAAATTCTAAGAGCAGGTTATTGGAGGGGGAGGGGGGGGGGGGTCATTGGTGCGCTGAGACGCAAATTTGACTCATTTAGAAACCCAAATTCTCAAAATTGTCCAATAAAACAAAATTGGTAGTTTGTTTACTTTGCTTTGTTTTAAGGTGGTTGGTGATGTTCATTTTTCACTGTTTTTACTTTTGTTGCTGTGGTGTGGGGTGCTTGCTTGATGTGTTTTGTTGGACTTGTACAAAGTGCTCTAACTCTCATTAAACAGTGGTGACAAATAAAATCGCCTGTTTTTTGTGTACCATGACACGATTCCATTAGCCTCCCATTTCCCTCTTTTTTTTTTTTTTTTCGTGTTTCCTGTCTTGTTCCTCCCGCTCCGTGCAGTCCCTTTCTCCTTTCTTATTTTTCAATAACAGGACATGCCATTAAGTCACCACCTCCCCCCCCCCCCCCCCCCCCTCAATTCAGTGATGCTTAATCAATGTGCAGTCAAGAAACAAACAAACAAACAAACAAACAAACAAGTGGCAACTAGTAAGACTGTCCCCCTCTGTAATATATTGATGTCTGGTATGGCTGGTCGCAAACAGCAATCCACCCTACTTCCCTCCCTGGTATCAACAGTCCCGTTACTTTAAAGGAAGAAGTCGTTCTGCGGTGTAAACTCAGTTTAATCAATTAAGTATAAATATTGATAGCTTCAAATCGGCTGATATTTAAATATCCGCCCCTGCACTCACAATTTGAAGTCACTGGCTGTGTTCGGATGACTCAAAACTAATCGTGTAATTTATTAGGTTTTGCGTTTGCTACGTCGCTTTAGGATTGGTTGAAACAAGTTTTGGCCAATCGGAAGCAAAAACAAACCTACCAAACGCAAATTATTTTGGCTTCTGATTGGTTGACTGGTGTTTTCTTACAGCTTTCGTGATTGGCCATGTAATTACTTCGAAAGTCGTCCAAAAACCTCTATGAATAATTCAAATTGTTACTATAAAAAAGAAACAGCAAAACAAAAAACGTTCTAACGGAGTTGATTTAATTCGGTACAAAATATCAGAACGACTGAATTTGAAAGTTTGCACACACCACGCCTGGCATGTTTTATTATAAAATTATCTTTTTGTATCAGAGACAGTTCTCCAGTCAAACAATGCACAACTCGCCGCTTTTCTTTCCATAAGACCCTCTGCACCCTCAAGATTTCCTTTATCCAAAACGCTAATACACATATGAACTTCAGCATAGTCTTTCTTCTTCGCCCAAAGTAACGAGTTCGTTACTTAAATACCTGTCATTTCCGGATAAATAATTTCAGGTTAAAATGGTCGCTATTTTTGAGAGGTCAAACCAGCACGGGGGAGTCGTTGGCGAGAACTCGTCTAATAAGATACCTCCAGGCCTTCAACTCTACAAATAAGACCTTAAAATTATGTAATGACCGTAAGACGGGTCTTCCGTTGGTAAAAATGATCTTTCGTTTCTTGAAACTATGACCTTTAACAATACATTGCCTACCAATCTTTGACCCTATACTGGCATTATTTGAGACTGATCCTTATCTCTGGTAAAATTACTTTCAGCATCAATTAGAAATGACTTTTTAAACTTTATATCAATATGACTTTTGACCTGAGGGATAATTAGCTTCATGTGACCTTTGCCTTTTACGGTCTCTTCTTTCTTGTCCAGTAGTGTCTTTGCTGTTTGAGAAACATTAACTCCAATCCGGTTTTAAGCTCGGAGTCTGACGGTAAATACTGATCCTCGACAAGTTCGTCTTCAAAATCCGCCTCCGTTAGCTCGTCGTCTGTTGTGTAGCTTCGCTGGGAAGATCCCGTGTACATTGCATCGTCCAGCGAGTCTATTCTATCCTGCCTCGACTTCATGTGTCGGAGCACGAAAATTCCCAGGATGCTCCCGAGTAGCACGATCCCAAGGACCACCCCTGCTGTTGTCACGACAACCGATGTTGTACTGTCTCTTTCAGGGACCTGTGACAAATAATACTTTAAGCAAAATAATACTTTTTACTGCCCGTATGAACGCCAATTAAATCTCTCTGCTGAGCTTGGTTTTGTTTCAACATGATTGCATTATTAGCCATTCAAATTAATAAAAAGTAGTTCTTCACTCTATCTCAGCGTAAAAATTATTTATTGGCATAAAACTGGTTGGCGTTTATGAGTAAAGGCTTTTTCATCATACAAGTGCAATCAGCAAAGCGGATGAGGTTTGGTGAAACACAAATCGGCATTTATATCAACTTTCAGAAACTCACAAGAACCTCACCTGTGTACATTATACAGGCTTTCGGCCCTTGTATACAGTATACTGGCTAGTAAATAACTAAAACAACTTTTTCCGACCTTTGCAAACATTCTCATCCCCTTGATAGACAAATACCACTAACCCTTATTGTCTTGATGATGGTTTTTGTTCTCTCATTCTTGTTTGTTTCCTTGTTGTGGCGCGAAGTGCTGGCCAAGAAAGCATCCATCATCTTTTCGGAGTTTCGGAGTTTCTCGAGTTCTTCTAGTTTGTCGACTTTTTTCTCGAGACCCTTGTTTAAACGGTGTGTTTTCTTCGTCTGTGCTACATGATGATGATGAGGTGATTTTGCTGGAACTGTGAAGAAGAATGACATAAATAAACAACCACCTCCCTCCGCAACACCATAAACGTTAACCGTCTGCAGAATTTTAGATTTCAATCCCCTTGAGAAGTACCTGAGAGAACCTGGGTACAAGATCTGTCCATTTATTGAGTGCTACATGACCCATTATTTGAACATCTTTGGGCGTCATTTTGAAATATATTGGATTACATGAGTTACGGTCGGTTATTTCGTTGTACATCGCTACAAAAAGATGACTGGCATGACGTGTAGCTGCAGAGGATGCTCTTAAGCAAATATGGGGAAAATCTAAAGATGGATATGAGATTTCGGACGTTGTGATGCGGAGGACGAATATTTGCAGTTAGGATGGGCAAGAGAACAAGAAGCAGTTCAGGTAAATCAGGAAATTCCGAGAGTTTTTCTGAGGGAAAAAATTTGAAATGAACTTCCAGAAGATCTGCCATGACAGTCGTGCGGCTTAACAAATCGCAAACTGTTTTCCGTTGCGATGTCGTCTGTTAAACCCTCTGGACATTTCTGGTGGTTGTTATATGTGTAGAGTTTGCTCTGCTTCTCTAACATTCCTCTCTTTGAAATCTCGCTTACTTACTTGCAGATACAATTTGATTCTCTGGTGTATAGTAGCAAAGGAATATCATGTGATCTTTCTCTCCTCTGTGTATTCCATATGGATATTGCCCACCCTCATAGTCCACATTTCCACGATCTTCGTCGTCAAATTTGATGAATTCTTGCACTGCTTTCATTCCATGGACCTGTCCAATTACCAGGAAAAACAAACACCTCAGCAAAAAAATAATTGATCTTTCTTATTCTAGCCTTCATGTATTACAAACATGCTTAAAGTCTTGCATTGTGGCTGCACTGCCCAGTGCTGCTGTGCTTTGATGTGCTGTACAGTGAGATGGGATCAGGTTACTCTATGTTGAACTGTGCTACCACTGTATTCTGTGTTGTGCTGTGTGGTACTGTGCTGTGTAGTATGATCTGAAATACAATTTAAGTTTCTGAAATATAATTTACTTAACCCACTGGTGTGTGTTATTTCTTGTGCTTCGTTTTGGGCCGGGAAATATCACTGTGCCCAAATTGACCCAAAAGTAACACACATCAGAAACACACACCAGTGGGAAAGTAAACACTTTTATTGTATTTCAGCACTTTTAGTACATATTCAGGTCATTCCTAATTCCCCATACAAACACTCTTATAACTTTGGCGACCTGTGGTACTGTGTTGACTGTTGTGCTGTAATATGATCTGTTGTGCTTTGTTAATTAATGTGATAGATTTTACTGTGCTGTACTGTGTGATACTGTTTTATTATATTGTGCTGTACTGAGCTAACTGTTGTGCTGTGCTATGTAGCACTGTGCTGTGTGCTTTATGGTACTGTATTCTACTGTGTTGTGTTGTTGTGTTATACTGTGCTTTGCTGTGCTGTATTGTATCTTTGTGTGTTTCGTATTGTGCTGTGCTTACCTTCTGGCAGGCAATTGAATTGTGAGCGAATAGGAAGAAAGGTTTGTCTTTGGGCAAGTGGATGGGTTTGCTAGATGATCCTGTCGTGCTACAGCAGAAAAACATCTTGGTGTCTTCTGTGTAAAGACCGTCTGGTTTTACTCCACCATCGTCGTTCTGATTGTCTTTATTTTCGTCGTCCCATATGACGAAGCCTTCTTCCAGGGCTCCAGGACACCGTTCACCTTTCTTGTATATGCAGTATTGACCTTCGGGCCAGCTAAAAGGGGATTTTGGAGAGAAAATGAACAAGAGATTTTCGGCAAGTTCAGTTGTTATTAGTTTCTCCAGATTATTAATTTTTTCCCTCTGTCTTCCTTTATCCATTTTCCCTTCCTATTTTGCTTCCGCTATTTTGCTCCCATTGTCGGCCACTTTCCGTCCTTTCTTTTCTTCGTCCTTGCTCCTCTCTTGTTTTCTTTTTTCTTTTTCCTTTCCTACTTCTCTTTCTGTCCCCCTCATTTCTTTCCCCCTCTCTGCCTCCCTTCTTCTTTTCCCCTTACGACCTCCCTTCCTTTCCGGATTTCTTCACAAGCCAGTTGTGATCTCTTGCGAATAGCAGTGTGCTATATGTCAAGAAGAAAAAACTCTTATTCGCCACAGTTTCGTACCTTACGTGTCCAATATCCTCTGTTTTCATGCAGAACTCGTGCCGGATACCATCATCACCGAAACTTCCCGCCAAATGAAAACTGTCAGAGTGCTGGTTTTCTGTCCCATCATCCTCAGTGTCGTGAAAGCGGAACCCAGACTTCCACTCGAACCCTCTGGACGATGGGCAGCCCGTGAGGGCCTTGGGGAGACCATACGTCCCAGCAGGCCAGGCGAGTTCTGTGGACAATACAGTACGTTCTAAGTAAATGAGGGAGAAGACGGGCTGACAGATAGACAGACAGACAGACAGACTAAGGCATAGATATAGAAGATGATAATATTGTAGATTTGGACAAAAAATACTCAGACAAGTTTTATTGCAGTAGCAATAGAAAAAAATCCAAAAGTGCAACTTTTGTGCAGATGGACATTAAAGCAAATACACAAGAGGTGCCAGTCAGTTATCACTGCCATCAGTGTACAATACCGCTTGAAATTATCTTAATACAAGACGCGTCCGTCCCGCGGTCAATAGACGCGTTTCTTGGTTAGCGCTCGAGGTTTTACGAGCGTTACACTGAACTAGAAAATCCGCACTTGAATAGACAGTTTTGTGCAATACCGCCAGGCGAAAAGCAGTTTCCGCGGTGTTACCTCGTTGAGGACTCACTTCGGACGCGAAAAAAACGCATCTAATTTAGTAGTTAAATTAATTATAGTAGTTCTCTGTATTCACCTTCTTCGGTTTCTTTTGCATTTGTTCTGCTGTGCTTGGGAACCTCTCTGCTGTGGTGCACTTCTGCAGGCTTTACGTAATGTAAAGTTACATCTCGCTTCGTTTCGTCAGTGCGATTTTTTCGAATGGACTTCGTTCCGCTGATAGTTGGATTGCGGAAAATCGGCGGTTCTTCGCTCTCCTCGGATCGCTTGCTTTCAACTTTACCAATCACCCGGATGCGAGGACTCACGATTTTCTTCACGTAGAACACAGCAGCTGGATATGAACAAAAAAAAAAGGCTGTGAAGAACCGTTATAATAATTATTGAATTGAACTTGCCTCGGGGAACACGGGAGTATCGGGAGTTTGAGTTATCAAGGGTGAATTTGTCCACAAAGTATCGACAGATTCAGTTTGAGCTAGCGAAAGGTTCAATTCAAGTTATCCGATTCCACTATGGGTATCTTTCTTGTTGCTGTTTATTGAAGGTACCTTTAGTAACAACATTACCCACTGAATAGTATATATGAGAGAGACTATTTTAGCTGCAGTGTTAATCTTTCATTCCTGACCTCAGAATAAATATTTTCTCATTAATACTATTCAAAGTAAAAATGTATGAGTCCTGTAGGCTTTATTTTTTTAATAACTGTTTTATTATTTACTCAGTGCGTCAAGAAATAATTGAATCCGCTTGATCAGTCAAATGAGAAACAATGTTAGGACAACAATTAAATGTGGATAGCTAATTTCTCGGTTAATGTATGTTTATGTTTTAAGTTTGATAATTTAATTTAATTTAATTTAATTTAATTTAATTTAATTGTAGAATTGTAATGAATGTTACGTTTTGCTTGATGCTTTGCTTTGCGACACGGAACAACTTTCTGATATGCATGAATAGAACGCAGGTCATATGCGTCAATTGTGTGAAAATTTCATAACTTTGAAATCCATTTCTAGTTGATAACGTAAGCTTGAATTCGTGAGGAAATATCAGCTAAATGCTATGAAATGTTGCAGTAATTTGAAGTTTGAAGATTTTAATATTTCTCGAGAAATCGTTTGCTTAAATAGGGGTACAGTATTCTCAGCAAACTTGTCTCTCGCAAAGCTAACGCGATGTTTGCGAGACAATTTAAGTTGGGTTGTTACACTGCGCTAAGCTAACTCAACAACTAATAACGGCTAATTGAATGTTGCTGAATTCGTTGAAACAGTTGAACTGACTTCTATTTTGTACACAACAACGATGTACGCAACAAACTTTTGCAAGACAAGTTCTTGAGATGAATTGCACTGTAATGGTTTTTGTAAAAGAAGGTCATATAAAGTTGAGAGTTATTGATAGACAAGGGAAATGCGCTTGTTAGCAAAGTAGTATCATGCACGTTTAAAAATTACGTACCTTGGTCGTGAAGTGCAATGAGCGACAACTCAAATAACAGAGCTAAAATGATCTTCATAGGAAGAGAGTGCATTTTTCAAACTTCATCCCATGGTGTTTATAAAGCACTGCAAGTGAATAATGTCAAAAGTCAGAACAACAGGCCAGGCTGAGTCAGGGTACGGAGGGTGCAATACACAGAATATTGAAAATTACGAGTTAACCATTTCACTGCAGCTATGTTTCTCAGTCCCTGAAAATTTAAAGTTTAAAAAAATCCATTCAAAAATATTAACCCTCTCACTCCCAAGCTCAAGTGCAGATTCTACCAGCATGTACTAGCTAATTATATAATCAACAGTAACACGCCCCTTTTGCAGCGCCCAGAATGCTTCGTTTGTGTAATAAAAATATTTCTTACGGGCTGAAAGTAGAGTTCGTCAGAGCTCAAAGGAGGGCGGGGCATAGGACATCGCTTGCGTGGAGTTGTATTCTCAGTGACTGAAGTTAGACACAGATGGACTCGGAAAGAACAGGGATAAAACCCAGCATTTTGTAAAAGAAAGGGAGACGAGCATGGCCTTTTTACCTCCAAAAGCATTTTGACTCAACCTATAAAATTATAAGCCCAGCGTTCAGAGGGCTGAGCGGAGTATTTATAAGTTTACCTTGGGCAGAGAAACACAGCATTTAAGTGTTGAACGCGAAGAATTTTTCAGTGCCACAGTTCTGTTTTGCTTGTCATGCAATCCGCTATATTCGTAACTGACAACACTTATCAACCAAACGGCACCCGAGCTATACGAAGGGTGGGGTCCTACCGATTTCCTATCCCAAATTTCCTTAATAATTTCATTTCCAGCTTTTACAAAAATATTCCACTATCTGAAATATTGTTCATTAGTTGCTTTGGCCGTGAGACGATTTGCATAAAGCATAACAGGTTCTGTACAGTAGACTGCTTGTACTCTAGCTTGCTTAGTTTACTAGTTTACTGAAGCGCTGGAAATCAAAACCTTGCCTGAAAACAGACGAAATCACCGATGTGTTTAGTGCGAAGTTCAGAATTTCGGCCGTTATATTCCACATAATAGTTATAGCACGTGAATGTTCACTGAGAATTCCATGACAGGCCAGTTAAATGAATCAGAAGTGAATGTATTTCCGTCTATGATATTGTTGAAGTTTGAATCACAGGATCGCAAAGGAAATTAATTTCAGACTCGAAGCATCTCCGAAACGCCTTTCGTTGGTTAGAAACTGAAGTCTACAGCTCTTTTCTTTAGAGCCTGTGTACACGAAAGAACAATGCGCTTTCACAACAATTGAAACGTTTTACGATGGCCACTAAAGACGATGATCACATCGACTCCAACAATCACATTTTGCTACCTTCCCGAGCTTTCCCGGCGAAAGTTTCATTCTAAAAAGCAACTTTGTAACCATATGAAAGAGAAATCATAATCTTACCTTGCGGAGTCAGGAAACAGCCGCCATTTTCCCTTTGAAGGCGTTTTGTCCATAAATAATAAAAACGCTCCCTCGAGTTAGATAATAACCCGCTCCATTGGAGCAGGTCGCACGTGATTGATTGCGCAGCAAGCGGCAACTGTTCCGATAAGCTGAGTATGTGCGGGGCTGCTCACAAGATTAAATCAAACAAGTTCATCCCGCCGCAAGAATTTAGATTTTCATTAAACGAGACATAAAAACGAAAAGGTGCCTTTTGACCTGATTTTTCACTTGAGTTACACGCTCAGAAATTGATGTGGAACCATTTTCAGAGCGCGCAGAATGTGTCGCAGATGAAGTTTCCATTTTTTTTAAATTTAAGGTCGGGATCTATGTTTGCCTGTTAACCAAATAATGTACTCCTTGCTGTCGAATGTGCTTCGATTATTTTGTCTTCTGGTAAATTTGCAGTACGGTTGTGCAGCCTTTCCTTCCCAGACCGCTTCCGAGATCTGATTTACTCTTGTCATTGAAACGTTGCTGAATTCAATTTACTTAAAGTAACCATTCCCCGCGTTTATCTCTCAGTCTGAAGAAAACTTTAAACGCCTAAAAATTGTATCTCCTGTCAATAATAATAATAATAATAATAATAATAATAATAATAATAGTAACAATAATAATAATAATAATAATAATAATAATAATAATAATAATAATACTAATACTACTAATAATAATACTAGAATGTGCTTACTGAAAGCTTTCGCTAATTTAAGTTTTGGCTTTCTTCTGAAACATGTGAAAGAGCCCGGTCGCACTAGGAAGTTTAGTCGATAATAACCCGGCAACGAGAGCAATACGACAGTTTCTTTAATGTTTGGTAGCAACTTGCTGACATATATTTCTGTTAACAAGCGCTTTTTGCACTTCAAATGATGCAAATGTAAATATTAATGTCGTTCAAGTTGAGAGTGCGACCGGAGTCAAACTCACTACACGACTCACCCATGGCTACAAGCTTGACTAAACCCAATTCTACTGTAAATTAACCTGTAATAACTGTTTTACACGCATAAGAGCACTCTATTTGCTCGAAATGCTAATTATGACTTCTCAGAGATGTTTTTGTATATATCTTCAGGTGGTTCTCAGACAAAGGAACACGAGTGGTGACGTCACATAGTGTTAACTCTGCCCTCTTATGACATACAGGTACTCGTGTCGATTCACTGGTCCGCAATTTCTGCAGTCATTTCGCTAAAGTGTCAACAGCTTCTAGTACTCTGGGTCCTTGGCCTGGTATTTTTTAGCAAGGCGACAACGCAAGATTCTACAAAGGCGGCCATTTCTAAGCTGCTTGTCTCCGCTTATTGAAGTCGAAAGAGAACATCAATCGAAGGTCAGAAAGTATTCTGTTGTTTAGGCGTTCCTCCGCTTACTGCAAGGTCGGTTATTGAGAGAAATTAATCACTTACGTTCTACCCTTTGACAGATTTTATAAACTTGATATTTATACAGGTGAGGATTGTTCTTAGGCCATTCAAAATTATTACGATTTGACGGCAGTTCTATTGAAACTGCTACAAAAAAATCTCCGAATTTAGGGTCGATAAACCAAAAGACTTGTAATCCAAGATCGGTGACCGAATGTGTGATATAAGCGAACTTAAAACTGTAAAGAGATTTGGATTCGCGGTAATAAATCGGACATTAATTTTGCTTTGTGTAAACAATTACTGTATCAAGCAGTTTAGCTGGTCAGCACTTGTGGAAACAGGTTTGCTTGTCAATTCGCTCGGAGGCGAACTGCTTGGGCAGTATCTTTTATTCTTTCTCCTGCATTGGTAGCTGGTTGTCTGTGAACGGACTTGTTTACATTTACTGGAGTAGACAGTGTCAATTCAAATAGTAAGAACTTCTATTGTGGGTAATACAACAAGCGTATAATTTCTAAATCAAAACAATGTTCTAAAAAGTCATTCTATGTGTTGAAATTAGAACAGATTGCTGCATTGCTATAAAGGTCGAGAACATATAACAACGATAATGGTCAAGTAATGGTGATGATGATAATGATGATAGTGGTGAAGACAGTGACGCATGATGATCGTGATGCGATGGTGATAATGATGATGATGATGATGATGATGATGATGATGATGATGATGATGATGATGATGATGATGATGATGATGATGATGATGATGATGATGATGATGATGATGATGATGATGATGATGATGATGATGATGATGATGATGATGATGATGATGATGATGATGATGATGATGATGATGATGATGATGATGATGATGATGATGATGATGATGATGATAATGATGATGATGATGATGATGATGATGATGATGATGATGATAAATATGATGGCGATTTCATTCCTGTTTCAGGAAAATGTTCTAAGACTGAAGTGCTCACTTAATTCGAGCTTTCGACATGGATCTTGTGGTGTATTTGCTGGTAGCTTTAGTTACCCGATACTCTGACGGGGTCAGCGGTAAGCACGCCTTGCTCGAACGTTTTAGGTGGTGTTACACTGGTCGATTTGCAACGACAATTTGCAACGATGCGATGTTTCGCTAAAAGTCGTTGAGGTGCAACACCCCATTATGAACGATTTTTCACGATGTTTGCAGTGCTGCAACACCGTTGCGTGAAAATGGAGCAAATCGGCGTTGCAAATCGACCAGTGTAACACCAGCTTTATGGGCCGCCTCAATGAGTACATTCCGAAACAGTGCTTGCGTTATTGTTATTGGTATTGTTGAACACAGTTCACATTTTTTCTCACTTTGATTTCGACAGAAAAACTTGAAAGCCAGGGTTAAGTTCATGACCAGTCTAATTTGTTGTATTCAGGGAAGAACGACTGGCCAGTGGGAAAGTATGCCTTGCCTCAGCCAAAATCAGGATGTCCGAAAAACTGGGTCAAAGCGAGATTATTTCCAGGTGTCGACAACGACGAGATTTTCTACGAAGATTTCCACCTTGCTGGGAAAGTCAACAACGAAGGTTAGATAATCTCAGTGGAAAGATTGGTCTATTGACAGATAAATAGATATATTTTAACGTATTTTTAACCACGTACAAACATGAGGAATTCCTGCCAACAGTAGTTCGACAGTGATCCCGGAGCATTTTCGATGCAGAAATATCCCGCGACGTTTGAAACACTGTTATGCTAAAGGTTTTTGATCCCGATTATTTGTATGTGTCTATAAATTAAAGTACTTAGTATATTTCTGTAATTTTTGTCTGTTCTGAGCATTGTACCCTGGTCTTCGTGCGTTTGTCTAAGTCGGATTACGTCATCAGGTATAGAACAGGACTTCTGCGTAAAGAAAGAGCCCGGAGGGAGTACCCGCTGGCCGGCGGGAAGGTACTGCGTTCTCAAGAGGACTGTGTGCCCCCTGGGCCTCACAGAAGGGTAAAGTCTTAAAGTTTGTGTAATGTATTACTTATAACTCCTGAACTGTCAAATAGAACTTGAAAATGTGACCAAAAGCTCTTGATGAGTACATCCTACTCGTAATGTTTACTTCAGTGTTTGGGCACTCGAATTTTTTATCCTCTACGACACATCCACGCAACGTGTTTCGAGTGACCAAACGTGTTTCTCGCTGTTACTCGCACGTGGGACTGGGTACCTTCTAAAAATAACTTTGGGAGGGATTATCTTGGAATAAGACCTCTTCGGGGATTACCTCTTATACCTTTATACTCTCTTGGTATACTAAAACTATGTGGCTACTCTTTTTCTGCAGCTATTTCAGATCAGTAAACGTGAACAGTTCGAGTGTAAGTGAAGTGGTCGCTGATGAGAATCTCAAGACCCGAAACACTGGATTCTGTTGCAGTACGAAAGGTATGTGTACTGTTGATGGTACGGTCGACTTGATTGGCTAGAAAAGTCTGTCAGCCATTTTCTTTTGTTTTGCTTTGCAACTTAGTATACGCGCGCCAGCTGTTGGCCATTTTCGATTTCAAATCTCTGCACTCTTAATTTCACATTTCTGTACTCTCGATTTTAAATTTTTGCACTGTGTGGGATAAATTGACATGCTTTCAGCCATTCAGAATGCAGCAATTTTTGTATTTCCACGGTGTTTCTTTTGTCGTTTCTCCAGGTAATCCACTCTCTCCTATAAAGCTTCCTACAGAGAAGCCTTTTTACTTGTACGCTCACAGCAGCACGGGTTGTCAGAAAGTCGAGGGAGCGCTAGTGAGGGACGAGACTGTTGTATTCAAAGCTCAAGATGGCAATAAGAAGTTCCAGGTAGCTGGAACCGTTCCTTTTGGTTTGAACTACGACAAAGGAATTAGACTGGCTTACTGTTATTACACTCCAGGTAAGCTCATTTTGCGCTGGTTAGAAATATTCTCAAGGGGAGATGATTAGCGGTGTACTAACTTTGTTTGTAGTTTTCGAGTCGAGACAAGTCACTCGAAAACCGTTCTAATACATAAAATCTTATTTGTTACTGTAAAGGGGTAATGAAAAAAGTCGATAAAGTACCTTTGTGATTTACAATAGCATAATTACCTGTGGAATGTCTTATTCTTAAATTGAGTGTTTTTTGATAGATGTGCGTTTTTTTCTAAATTTAATTTCGCAGGAGGAATGATGGTTTCATCGCAAAACGATAACGACTCTGAAGTAGAGAAAACGTTATTTACAGGGGTAAGTACTTGTAAATTTAATTATTTTGCTTCCAAGCACAGACTCTCTTAACCATTCAAAATGAAATGTATGAGTGATGTAGTGAGAATTGATACTTCAGTCAGGTTTCATCTGAATAAGCTCATTAGAAAGCAAATTCTCCATACTGTATAATATATCTCTGGTGAGAAACTGAAGGAAAGTATTGAAGCTAGTTACTTCTGGGCATCAATCCTCTCATGATATCTAGCCGTGTTTGCTGGCTGTCACCAAAGTTAACCTTTTCACTCCCAAGCTAAAAATGCCGATCCTTTTCAACCTTTTAAGAAGAAATTGTTTGAATATGACAAGTGAGCAAGTTCTTCACACTTAATTACGAATTTCCGGTAAGAAACTGAAAGAGTTCGGAGAATGTTTCATAAGTTCCGTTCTATCTTTTCTGCTTCAGTCCCAGTTCGACAATAAGGCCCAGTCCTCTGGTATGGCAGTGGCAATCGGTATTGGCATCGCAGGCGCAATGATAGGGACAGCGGCTATTGCCTTCGTCACTAAAAGACTAATGACGAAAACATCCGACGAAGATTACGAAAATGAGCCGAAGCCGGACGAAGACTGACGACTTAGCGAATTTCGTGCATTGTTATTATATAGTACCGTAACTGGTTCTTTAATTTTGTAATCAGTAAATTTATCTGGGTAGACGCATTAAATGTGTTAGAAGAATACAATTGTGAAAGGTGAGGCGTTTCGATCTACAGAATCGGAGGAATTTCTTTATATTACAATAATATAAGCTGCTGAAAATAACTTACTGTGTATAAATAAAATATATTGGTTATAGTTCAAGCCAGTGAATACGGGAAATTGTAAAGCAACGCTGATCTCCTTCCGGAACTCTTTGAATGGCGTTTGTCAGCTCGTGGGCACAAGTAAAGGGATGGCCATCAAGATCTTCAAGGAAGTGGTGAAAACTTTTCAATTACAAATACTATTGTGTTGGTACAAGAATTGTTTCGTTTTGCCGTGATCATTACTCGCGAGTTTACAGCGGAAACCCTCTTAAAAGTTTATTCTTAGTTTTTCAAATAGAGGGGTTTCTGTTGTATTAAAAATCACTTACAAGAAATTCTGCCAACTTTGTGAAACAGACTAAACATGCAATGTCGTACCCATAATACATTTCGGTGCTATAGTGGGAAAGACGCCATGTTTGGGCGACGTCACACGCATGTGAACGACGGTGTTTGACAACTTTTTCTCGACTCGTGGTTGTTTTGTGCTTTGAAGCACGTCCCTCGTGTTCCATTGCATCATTTCGATGCTACAAGTTATTGGTGGGTATTCTGTAAGCTGGCAGGTGTTACCGTTTTTTGTTGATCTTTCGTACAATTTTGATTCGCAGATTTTCAACAAAAAGAGGAACAACATCGCAAGGAACAGTTCGACTACAAGCAAAATTTAAAAACAAACTAATCGTGTGTTTCGATAACTAAAAGCTTTGAATAGAGTCCCATTGTTAGAGGAAAACCAGTTTTCCTTCGATGTACGAATATTTGTTGCAAGAGGAGACAGTATAGTCGCGCACTTTCTCACTACAAATTTGAAGAGGGGTACGTGCCGTTTATTCCACCGACAGCCGAAGACATCTAAATCAGGTAATTGCACTCGATACATATAAAAAGCCTATTGTGTCTCGAGTTTGTTTTGAACAAAGACGCGGTAAGTTGTTCCAAATCGGATTGTCTACTTATCAAGGGGCTCGTATTTGCCATTCACTATTTTGCATATCATCATTATTTAATACACTAATACTATAGTGTATTCTGCTCTTAACGACTTGATCTCAATAAGGGATAGTTAGGTCATGATTCGTTAGCTTCACTGCTCTGTTTCCTGTGTGTCACGTTTGCCAGCAAAAAGCATTTAGGGTTGACGCTTGATTGCAGTGTCTTCTTCTGGCAATAACAGATTGGATGTATTTTTAAAAATGACTGAGGCATTGCTGTTGTTCCAGTGACATGTTTAATGGTCGAGGTGAGGGAGAAAGTTTAGTTTACTGGATTAATGCTCGTCTCCTTGAAATACATTGATTGTCTGCTACGGCGCAACGAGTAATGATCGATATGGATAATGATCATGATAAACTCCGGGAAGAACGACAACCGACGATTTGAGTCATTCCTGTCAAAGCAAACGAGAAACCTGTGCAAACCAGTCGGCCGAGTAATCTAGTTTGTATTTCTGCTCTGTTGAAAGGATAACGCTCAAAAAGTCGACTAACTGTCCCTTCTTCACATCCACAAAGTACCTAAAAGTAACATGATAAAATAGAATAGCGTTAAAAGTAATACACTAAGTAGTTTTCAGCTTGCAGTTGGCGGGACGTAAATTTACTTCCTGCAATAGTGTAAGTTTTGATGATTTTTGTTTCGTCAATATTAAGTTTGACTGAACCCAGGAAATTCCAACTATTGAACTGTCTTGATATGAAACCTCTTGAACGCTAAATCGTCACCTCTGCTTCAGTTCTACACGTGGGCATCTCTTGCAGTAATTTGGTTGGTATAGTCTAGGTATAGTTGATTTTGGGAAACCAGAAGTATAAATTCCATGTAAGGTTTACCTTACTTGAACACTTTTCTTGCAGACGTCAGCAATGTAGATTACCTTATACCTGAATGATCTGTGTGGGTTGTACGAGATGAAAACGGTCATTTGGTGTTCTGTGTTCGTGGTACTACTGCTTCCTTATGGAATAGTAGGTAAGACAATTTTCCGAAATATTGATTACATACAGATACACATAGATACAGATAAACAAATAAGTACATACATACTTACGAAGTCATGCGTACAGTACATTACTTTATTATATACATACTGAGACATACTCACGAAAAAGCCATATCGTAAAATTTCGTACGCAAATGAGTTCTAGCCAATGAGAGGCCGCGAACGACGCTTTTCACACGTGAAAAAAATCGTCCGTCCAATCACAAGCTGCGAACGACGATTTTTCACTACTTTTAAAGGTTTTCCCGGTCCCATCATAAATGTCTCAGTATGTATATAATAGACAGAAAACATCATGGAAAGTGCTTTGTACAGTTTTTATTCACTCGTTGTTTCGTATCATAAAACTCACTCGCTCGCAAAGCCTCGCTCGTTCGTTTTATGATACTTCACAACTCGTGAATAAAAACCGTACGCGCGCACTTTCCATGAAGTAATCTCTATTTATTATATACATACTGAGACATACTCACGAAAAAGCCATATCGTAAAATTTCGTACGCAAATGAGTTCTAGCCAATGAGAGGCCGCGAACGACGCTTTTCACACGTGAAAAAAATCGTTCGTCCAATCACAAGCTGCGAACGACGATTTTTCACTACTTTTAAAGGGTTTCCCGGTCCCATCATAAATGTCTCAGTATGTATATAATAAACAGAAAACATCATGGAAAGTGCTTTGTACAGTTTTTATTCACTCGTTGTTTCGTATCATAAAACTCACTCGCTCGCAAAGCCTCGCTCGTTCGTTTTATGATACTTCACAACTCGTGAATAAAAACCGTACGCGCGCACTTTCCATGAAGTAATCTCTATTTATTCATGCGTACATACATACATACATACATGCGTAGTCACATAAAACTACACAGTAGTACCGAAAGGTTTACCCCCTTTGAACTAGTCCACTACTTGTATGTACTAAATGTATACATGGATGTTTATATACATATATATCATTGATCTAAATACATAAGATACTGGCAGGCCAACATGTAACCTCACGTTACACAAAAGTATCTTTTTTGTGGAAACAAATTAAAGTAGAAATTAAAGTAAATTGTACGTACATCTTAATTAATTTACAGGAGAGCCGGGGGGGACGTCGTCTCTTTTAGATGAGGACCAGCGGGAAAGTCAAAGGGTAAGCTGATTTAGTAACTTTGGATTAATAAATCACGTACTGGCGAGAAAGTTTGTAGTTAGTACAGGTAATCACATGTTTTCAACTGCAATTTGGAATAAATCAGCTCGAGTAAATTTTTCAAAGACCACATAATTACACGAGCGCCGCGCGAGTGCAATTTGTGCTCTTAAAAGCTTACGAGTGCTTACTTATTCCAATATTTTGCGAGAAATCATGTAATTATTTGTTAATAACCTGAATACAATAATTTTCGTCAAACCTGACAGCCATTTTGTTTCGTTTGGTTCAGCTGAAAATTATTTTCAATTTCAAAATTCTGCACTCTTAATTTCACATTTTTGCAATGTTTGGGAAAAAAATTGACATGCTCTGCGCCAATCAAAGTGCAGAAATTATTTTATGCATGTTCTTAGGTAAGAAACAGGAGGTACCCATCTTAAAATAAATAACCAAATCAACTTTCAATTTTGACTTTAGCACTGTTTTCTCTTGTAGTCTAAAATCCCAAGGCACCACCACTCTGGGCGTCACAAACGACACAGCAAACTAATAATAGCTGAGCGAGAGAGGTACAGTTCTGTGTTGGCTATAGGAGTTGGTTGTGGAGTTGCTGGAGGATGGATTTGTCTGGCGACACTGGTGTATGTCGTTCGTTATCTAAGAGCCAAGCAAAAAGCAGATAAAAGGAACGCTGTAGATGAGTTGCTGTGAAAGCTGATCTACTTTCAAACTTTGGTCCAATATATTAGGATTAAAAATGACTTTGTAAACTCAACATTTGGCAATATCCCCATGGAGAGGCCTGGCTAACCTCAAATTGCTCTTTTTGTTCTCTTATCAGAGATATTCCATAGAGTGATGCGAGTTTGACATTTGTTTACTAGCTAAACTGATTGAGCGACCAGGGAATTTGCGCTACATCAGTTACACATTTTAATCCTTCTTCAATGATGAAGATAAGCCGGTATAATGAGTTCAGAAGATAAGGGGCCAACCTGTCATGTATTAACTTTTAAAACAAAACTCAAAGCTTGAAGAATATTGTACTCTGAAACAGAGAACACAAAGATGTGGCGTCATGAACGACCAATAGAACTGAGTGACGTCACTTGGCATCGACTACTAGCATGCCCTTTTCTCCAATCGGCTAATTTTAATATAAAGATTTGTGTTGAAATATTCTTCACAGTATAGGAATCGACAAGTTATCATTACATCAAACGCTCTGGTACTTGTAGTGAGTACATGGAAAGTTTCTGTACAACTCCAAAAAAAAATTTCAATACATAAACTATTATAGTGTTGTAAATAGGTCAAGTTTCTAATTCGTTTTGACTTTATCTGTACTCAAATTTATTCAAAGTTAGAAATTTAGGCCTGTTTCAAACTTTGAAGTTCACAATCATGCGTCGAATACAATTTAAATTAGCTGAAACAATAGATTTGGTCGGTTTCATTGTATTCGACGCATGTGAAGTGCGACGTTTAAAACAGGCCTTAGTGTCATTAGCTTGTGGAAAAAATATAAATCTGAATTGAGTAAAACTCTTAAGGACGGGTGATATTAGCGGGGGTATAAGTTTGTTGAGCGAAAGAACGCTGGAACATTCAAATAACGTGAAATAGATAAAATTTTGTTCATGCACGTGTCCTATAAAGCAAACATTGGTCACATGGCATCTTGCGTATATATATATATATATAAATAAAGTCGAGCTTGATAGAGCTCAACACTGAATGCTATAGTCTCTTTGTGAACTACTTATAGTGTACGTCGGCATAGCGTTTTAAGCTTCAGCCTTTCGTCAGAGCAAAAAGAAGACGACTGAGAAATGTTTGTTTTGAAAATTAAATGTATCAAAGTGCTCTGGCCCACTTGGAACTGGGACTCGCCTCATGGTTTTAATAATAAGTCTCATATCGAACTTTAAATGCTATATATATTTAATATATATGAAATAAATAGCCCTTGAAAGACTTGAGATGGAAAACTGTGATATGATTTGGCTTATTACACCTGAAACAGTCATCCGGCTCTGGTGACCTCGGTTCCCAATCTCTTGCCTGCGCCTGCGCGTGTGTCGCAAGTGAGCTTGCGCAAATGAAATGAATATGTAATAGCGTAAAGACATGGATTAATTCGGTGACTTCATCGATCCATTTTATGTGGGAGCGACACTAGAGATATCTCTGGGCTGGTAAGTTTGGATTAAATTGTAAATATAGGCTTCTAATCTGTCAATTCTGGCGTTCCTTTTTGTCCAAAGCTTCGATTTCTGGTGGCATAAAGTTAAACAAAAGCGGAGAAACCGAATGAAATTTTGGTTTGACGGCACCAAACCGGCGAGATAAAATTTTAGCAAATGACCTGTTGACAGATTAAAGATCGTGTCTCAGTGATTGAATTCGTTTGCTTTAAGGTTGTTGTATTTGTTAGGTTCATTTTTGAGGCGCAGAAAGCTCAACGTACTAACTGAAATTTCGAAACGATAACATGACAATAGCTAGTGAAAACAAACACTTGTTTACAACGCTTCGCTGACTCTCGATCCGTGAAAAAGGTAATTATTTTAAAACCATAAAAGTCTGAGTTGGCTATTGACCTCATCTAAAGATCTGAGTGTTGAACAAGGCACAGGGTAGACTTTAGTGGAAACCTGTCGTTATCAGTAAACTGAAGGCAGGTAAATTTTCTACCTTTCTTTCACGGGTGATACTTTATGTGTTGTCTTTAGCTGGCCCGCATTTTTTAAAATGAGAAGCGCGAGGCTTTGAGAAAGAAAGAGTAGTGCACGCCTTAGAATTCTTAGAAATTTTTATTGGAAGCTTCTTTTATGTATGTGATTGACGTCTTTTGTTTTCTGCCATCAAAGGGCGAAAACGAAGTGCTAGCCAACTAAAAGGGTAACGAGTACTCGGGACAGGTTAAACGGTAGTTGAAGCGATACATTATTGTCATAAAAGATTGATTATTCTGCTTACAGATAAATCTAGCTTTTTCTACGTTTTACTTCGGTTTTTAATATATAAAAAGTACTTACTTTGTGTACTAGGACTGTTTATCGTGTTCTTAGTGGCCGAGCTTTTGTATCTGCATAACAAGGTCTAAAGAGATTGAATTAACACTATGGTACAACTGGGTAGTGTAATTACTATTAGATTTCCTATTTAACTTTAGAACAGTCAGATCACAACAAACCGTCTAACTGATCTACACTTGAAACCATTGCTAAATTTTCACCGCCGTAAAGGTGGAGTTTAATTAAGCCGACATTTTCCGATCCTTGACCTTTCGCCTGAGCATGTCGGAAAAAGAAGGGTACCCTTAGGCTGCTTAGGTTGCCGTACATGAGTACATTGCACGTATCATATCTACGACTCAAAATGCAGATTGAGCAAAGTATCGAAAACCAGGTTCTCCATAATGTATGCCATATATCTGGTGAAAAACTGAGGAGAAAATGGAAATTGATCACTCTTGAGAGTGAAAGGGTTAACACTACTATCGGGAGCCATTATTTGTCTCAGCTTATGGCTACTTTTCTGTTTCAGGGAAATAATATCATGACACTTTTGTTAAAACAGCGGTTGGTGCTAATCATCGTTACCACAATTACACACGTCTACACATCAGGTATTTTTAACATTAACTTTATTAACTTCGCCAATATCATTTTCAATAATTTTGAATAAAAATGTTTAAAGTATGTATGGACCGGAGGTTTATGTTGCAAAGAAGCATGACGTCACCCTCAGCAGCAACGTTTTGTTTGAGTGGTCACACCTTCATGTTTCATTTGACAGTCCAGATCATACTGATTGAAAGCTTTCATTTGACAGTTCAGGAATTAGAAGTGAACACTTCATTAGAATGTACTGAAATTGGGAGCTTTTATTTGGCTGTGGTTACACCTTCATTGTCAGATCAAGGTTACCGGCTACAGCCCTTTTGTAGTAGCGTGCTGGAGGCATAATAACTACTCGAATCAGACAGTTGTCATTTTGTTTACTAAGTGATATAAAGGAATGCTATTTTTCAGTGGCTGACATCGACCTGTTCAAGCCGCAAGAAAACGAATGCGAAAAGAGTTCAATAAACTACAACTTGACCCTGAGTAAGGGGACAAAGGCGGGAAAGTTTTACAAGATTGACGACGTAGACAAAATGGCGGACTGCATCAGCCACTGCTGTGGCGCGAAAAAGTGCGACGTTGCGTTTATGGTGAATAAGAATTGCTATCTGGTTGGATGTCACAGTTTAGAGTCCTGCGATGTAAAGAAGTCGGACAATCCCAAGTTCAATACCTTACTGTCTGTTGTTTCAAAATCAGCGGCGGCTCCTGTAAAAAGTAAGTCAAACAGCACGTGACCAATACACCCCATCTGAGTCTGGACACTCAATTTTGTTTGACCGTCGGTCAAAATTTTGTCCATCGATAACCGTCCGTAAACATTTTGGGGGCCTGAATGGTCACTTACGATGTGTGCCGATGGACAAAAGTCCGTCCATCGGTCCATTGGGCTCCGTCGGTCAGCAGTCTGGACGCTATAGGCGTGTTACTTAGAATGTTTTTACTAATTATCAATGTCTTTAGCGGTCTATCTGACACCATCAGACCGTCAGTTTGTCTGTTGGTAGATTTTGACCTTGGCTGTATGTCTAGCACGGTTCTAAGACAATTTGCCGTCTTCACAGATAAAGGAAAAGGTGAACCAGCAATTGAAGGAAACCTTCAGGGAGTTGTACCTGGGAAGGAAACCAAAGACCCATTTGTGGTGGATAACAGCGATGACATGACCACATTAAGCGCTTTTGGAGTGAGTAATACGAGCTGTTTTGTATAAGTTTAAAACCTCTATGCTATAATCTTATCTTTCTGACTTCTATTGCAGCTAGCAAAGGCTACAATCATGATCAAATTGTTGGAATGATTGCAAATTTACCCTCCTCCCCGTCCAGTTCAGTGCGCGGTAAATTGAGTATTGTTGGTTGTGAGTCAACACTGAATATTAGAGGAGAGGAGAAGGGAGCTCAACAGAGAAATAAGAGCCCCTTATAGGCTTTAATTTACGGTTGTGTTGAGCCTATTTTCATTGTGAGATTCGGATTCTTGTGCGCGTGCGTATGCTTAAAGCGTAGCTCGTGAAACTTTAAACTTATATTTATAATTGTACTGACCATGGGTTTGAATCCATATCTATCCGTGCAACTGCAAAAAATGTACAGCAAACTGATCATTCAACTTGCACTAATTGTGACTTTTTTGTATTTAAAAGACCGGTACAGTGAAACGTACCAAGCGATCTTCAGACATCTTGGATCTGGTGGTCGCTGTAGGGTGCGGTACGGTCGCAGCGGCTGTAGGGGTTGCCGGCGTCATCGTCATGACAAGAAGACTGGTGGAGAAAAAGCGTTCGGCTTCGGGGGAACCGTAAAACTTTGTACAAGATAGTTTTTGTGAAACAATGTTAGGCAATGGAAAGCTGGTATTTGAGAACTAGTTTTAGCTTGCGTCGACGTGGAGATGAAAAGTATCAGTAATCAACTAATACTTGATGTGGCACTGCACTAAACTCAACGTTCACGTAAAAAGAAGTTTAAGCTGATGTTTCGAGCAGCAATAGCTCTTCCTTGGAGCAAGTGATTAATTTATGCAGACTTGCTCCAAGCAATTATAATTGGTCTGATGGGCTTAAAAGAATAAATTTCTGTTACAGTGTATAAATTTTACACATCGACTTCTAGTTGATTGACAAAGTGTTAGAGGGTTTGGGGAGCAGGCACGACGTGTTAAACATGGTGACCGCGGCGTGCAGGCGTTCTCGGATGAGTATGTAAGGAGGTACACCGTCAATCACAGATTTAGGTTGTAAAGCCCTGGCCAAACGAGGTGCAAGTCAACGCAAGTCGATGCAAGTTTTCAAACTTGCGCGGACTTGCGTTTCGTTTGGCCACCAACTTGCACGGACTTGCATCGACTTGCAGTGACTTGCATGGAATTTGAACATGTTCAAATTTTCATGCAAGTCGACGCAAGTTTTTCACCTAAAACAGCGAACAGCGCGTTAGCAAAGACAAGTCTAAATCAAAAAATCAAAAGTAAAAGCCTCCTCATTAAGTTCCAGCTCAAGAGAGACTTTTTACTCGGTTTCTGACTCAGAACCGTCTAAAAAAGAAAAAGTTTTTACAAAACTTGCATGAGCTTGCATCGACTTGCGTCTCGTTTGGCCACCTTTTGCAAGTCGATGCAAATTTTTTTGTCATGTCGAACTTGCATCGACTTGAATCTCGTTTGGCCAGGGCTTAAGGGAACATTTCCCACCAATCGGAATCCAAAGTAACCCGCGAGTTGCTAGCAGCAATAAAAATTATTAAAATTGTAACAAAAAATTATTTGAAAGCCGCCTGTAAAATATAAACGGGTCTAAAATCTCCGGATTCGCTGCACCTGGCCTCAAGACGAAAAAGTAGTAATTTTTCGTTTTAAATAGACTGCCTGACCGAAATATTTTTAGGAAAGTTAACACGGCCTAGGAAGAGCGGTGTTTTTGAATACTTTGATCAGCTAATGTATTAGTTTTTCTAAAATTGGTCCGCCCCATACGCTCCCTTGTAAAATTGAGCACACAACTGACTAAATTTGGCAATTTCTTGGCCAACGCGAATTGTGTCCTGGTGTACCTGTTTTTTATTAGGACGTGGAAATATCCCTAACATATATAGGTCAAGCGTTTTATCTGAGTCATTGTATTTGGAAGTTCAATATCAAAACATAAGTAATTGAAAGGCAATTGAGCTAATATTGAAGGCTGAAGAGTATACTGTCTTGAACTACACCTTCAAACTGTCTGAACGTATTGATGTATTTCCGCTCTGCTTTCAAGCAAAATTCAGCGACTAAATGGGATAAACCACAACATCCCCTTTGGCTAAGATACTTGGTCCGTAATCAGTGTCGATCAGTGATTTGGCCCTCAATTCAGTAAATATCGTTGACGGACGTGACCAAACGTTTTTGTTTTAATTTTTGTGACGAGCCGCACGCCTTGACAACGGCCTTTCGGTAGGGACAATTTGTCCCCACCGCCCGTGGAGTGCGGTCTGCTTGGTATGAATGACAGAGGTGTAAACTCCAAACCATTGTACAGTCGGTGTGCCGATAATAACTTTGTCCTGAATTAGAAAGTGTAATTTTAGCCTGCAATTGTGCTCTGGGCTGCCTTTCTCACTCTATAACAGAAGTCGCGCTTATGTGGCGAAACTTATCAGTCGCCATCTAATGAAAGAGCTTGACGTCCAGCAAAAAAAAAAAAAGATCTTATTAGTTTTCCGCCAGTCACAAACAATGTCATTGATTTGACTTTACTTCCGTGCAATATTTCCTCACAAAGATTCGTGTCGAAACACGCACTTCCTGAGAACATTACAATAACAAAGATTCTGTCGGGTCAGGTAGTCGCCGAAACATTCAATGAATGGTTTCTATGTACCGCAATCAAAAAGCTATAATATGTCCGTTCAATCAAAGCCTGTTAAAGTCAGCGAGCTCTTTCCTGTTATTTCACGTTATCGCGTTTTGCGACTGAATCAGCTGCTGGCGGACAATGTGCCGAATCGAAAATCAATTTTTCTAAATCCGAATTTCAAATTAGATGCTGAAGCCGTTATCAAAATCTTACAAAAGACTGTTTCAAGGTTACAGTGAAAAATGTCCCGCGGTATTATTCCAATAATAGTCGATTCAATCAGGCTCATCCACATCAGGCAACTCTCAACTGTCATGAAATCAGCATGATAACATCCAGTCCCTGTTTTAGAAATAAAATTACATTCGCGGGGCATTACTATTTTACGCGGGAAGGACAAGAGGCAGGATTGAGAGGGCTAGCGAATCGCTTGTGTAGTGGTATAATCGGTTGAGGGTAAGCTATCGCTATTTCAGTTAATCCGCGAGATTTATTCGAGCCAATTTCCCGTGTGTACGTTATGGCCACATATTTGGTTTTGTGGCCGGATCTTGCTATATAATTGTTTAGCTGCAAATTTCAGGATGGATTGGGTAGATATATTAGTTAGATTTATGTTTCTTGAAGTATGGCTCATAGCTTTAAAAATTATATGTTGAAGTGATTGTGGCTCTTTTTGTGTGACGGCCAGATCCGTTCAATCGGTGGTTTTGAGCGAACCATATTACTGTATGTTTGGACATTGCAGGCAGCTTTATGGAATGTATTTTACTCATTGCGGCAAATGGAATGGTTCAAAGCTAAATATTTAAGCTTTGTTAGGAGAACACAAGACAAAACTCCGGGCAGACTCACACAGAAAGTACAAGAGCATTAACTTGTACGTGGTCGTTTGGGTCTTTGATCAATTACAGGGCGAAGTATTTATAGTTTGATTGAAGTTTTTGTCGGGAACTCTACTGGTGTTTTCAGTGTGGTGTTTGGGGGTTTTGAGTTGAACCGCAACCTTGTGCGAAAACAAGAAAACATCTTGGCTTTCAACCGGCTACTATTACTGCGAAATACTATAATTTCGGATATATATTTTACGACTTCGGTTATTACCTGACCCGGCAGAATCTTAGGTGCTGTAATGTTCTGAGGAAGTGTGTGTTTCGGCATGAATCTTTGTGAAGGAACATTGTATGGAAGTGAAGTCAAATTTAGGTAAAATAGCTTGTAGCCGTCCAGTTTCAGCAGTCTTCTTGTCGTTGCGATTGTAACTCAAACAAAACAAGTAAGATATCGCCTGTGCAAAGTAAACATCTCGGCTTTTTTTGGACCAAATTTCAGCCATTTGGGATCTTTCTATTACTACCTGACCAGACAGAATCTTAGTTGCTGCAATGTTCCCAGGAAGTGGATGTTTTGACACGAATCTTTGTGAGGGAATATTGCACGGAGGTGAAGTCGAAATCAGGTAAAACCGTTTTTGTAGTGATTGGCTTTTTTCCAAGACTGATAAACGCTTCAATCTTGCGTATCAGCTTATTTTGGTAGGATAAAAAGTTGTCAATTTTATTACTCGGCGACGGACGGTTACTTTAAATTTGCGCAATAGTCTATGTATCAGCCCATTTGTCGAAGAAAAAATGACAAACTTTGACGGAAGAGACTCAAAAAATACAGCAAAACGGCCCCAAAGCTCAGTGAATTCTTGATATCCGGCTTTCACAAAGCAGCTCAGCAGACTGGCGTTTTCCCACGGGAAATATTCTCACCTCAAGGATTGAGGCGCTTGCGTGTTGTTTTGCTTACACCTTTGTTCGCCGCAGTTAATTGGAATTAAAACAACTTGGTTAGCAACGGGTACTTACGGCTCAACCCGGCTGCGGCTCCTCATACTAGCGGTCGCTGCTAAAATGACGCAAAACAGTTGCCAGCGTCATTAATTTAAACCTACAATAGAAAATCATAAAACAATAGATAATGTTGAATTTTCGGTCGTGTGAAATTTTAACGAGGACACTAATCACTATAAACTGTCTTTACCGCAGATAAGCAAAGGAAAGCTGTACAAATGTGAACGTTAAACTAACCAATCACGAGTCAACTAAAGCCACGGGAAAACGATATCATAACCGCCAGCGCCGACCATTTTCTACAGACAACCGATCAGATAACGTACTTGTAAAAGGCCGCAAAAAAACCACTTCTCTTTTTTACTTGAAATCATTGACGTTCTTGCAGCAATGCGAGGAAATTAAATTCGTAACGGTTCTGTACATAAATTGAAAGACAAATCATTTCATGAAAATTGACGATGCTTCCTGTGACAAGAATCATCACTCGCTGTGTGGTAAGTGTGCAGAAATGAATATTCAATTCTTAAGAAACGTACGTATATATTATACCACCCAAGAACTTCTACCCTGTTTAAGATGTATTTGGCTCTTGTGTGAGAAATTTGTTTGGAAAGACTATAAGTACATATTATAAAATTAAACCTAACACAATCTTTTTTTTTGCAATAGAATTGAGTTTATCCTGCGCCACTAAGCGGTAAACGTAAATATACTTAATATTGTGGGGGTAGATGTAGAACAGGTCAATCTTGTTCGCTGAAGTTTCAAATTATAGGTCCGGTCGCACTTGGAAATTTAGGCAATAATAACTCAGCGTAGAGAGCAATACGGCGGCTCCTTCAATGTTTGGTAGCAACTTGCTGACACATGTTTGTGGTGACAAGCTGTTTGCACTTCAAATGACGAAAATGCCGATATTAATGTCGCCAAAGTTACGAGTGCGACCGGAACGTTAGCCCTCCGCTGAACACCAGAGAACACAACGTACCGCATCGGATCTAGTGTGGGAGCAGAATAGGCTTGGATAAATTATGCTCGTCAATTGGCAAATTATGCTTGCCGGCAGTGCTCGTAAAATTATGAATTATGCTCAAAATTATGCTCGGGGAACAAAATTATGCTCGAATTATGCTCGGTACTAGCCTCGCCTCAGTCTATTGCCGCGCATGGTTTCGCCCCTAGCCCTACGCGGCCGCGTATCCCGAGTTCCGAGAATCTGAGAGCGAGGTTACCCGGCGAAGGTAGTAGCTGACTTTAGATTTCAGAGCGTGTGATGCGGACGCGTTTTAGCGAACGTTGGGCGAATCACAATATATTTGTTTTGATTTATTTTCAATTTTGTTTATACTTTTTTTTTTAACTGTATGATAATCGGGAGTGTCAATTGGGAGTGGAAATTGCGAGTGGTAATTGTGAGTGGTAATAATTACAATTATTGTGAGTGATAATTGACACTCCCGATTATCATTCCCTATTTCCACTCCCTATTACCACTCCCGACTGGCACTTCCGATTGGCACTCCCGATTATCACTCCGAGTTTAGTGCGGGAGCAGGAGCGGTAACCGCTACGGGTCTACTTCTGTTGAATTTTGACTCAAAGTTGACACTTTCGTGTTCCTTTTAACCCACAGATCACCATCAATATTTTGGCAGGTACGAACATATATTGTATGATTAAAATGCACATCGAATTTGATGTTTAAACGGCCGAAATTTCAATGTAATATTTCACCCACTTACTATAATGATTATGTCATAACCACACTTAAGAAACGTTTTTGGTTTTCTATCCGTCTGACGTTCAAATAAATATTTTTAGGTTTATCAACCATATTTCGGTATGCTATTTTTTGTTCTGTCAGATTCATACTGCGAGTCGTCTGATAAATTGTGACGTGCTTTGGCCTCTTGTACGATAGTATCAAGCGTACAACTTCTGCCCTGACTCACTGAATATCTTGCGGCATTCGTCTCTGCAAGTTGGCTGTGCGTTCTTGATGCCAGCTTTTCCTGCTGCATAGTAGTGAAACTACAGACTTTAACAATTTTGGCCGAATTTAAATGCGAAATTTTTACTGAAGTATATTGGCATTCTTGCCTGGGTGAAAGTCTGCATTTTAGAAATTTCCTCTGAATGGGGTTGCACAGTAGTGAAACGCTCAGCATTATACAATTCTCAGCTATAAGAGCTTACTATGAAGAGAAATTTTATTGTCTATATCTGCGCCGAAATTGGACCATTTTGATCGTGGATTCTTTCCTGGTGTGCATCGTTAAGAAACCGGAGCTTTCTATAAAGCACTTCGCATTAGACGCGCTGAGAGATTATGAAAAAGTATGCAAATATTATGCAAAAATTATGGAAGTGATCAACTGGACTCATGCGCTTTTTTCTTGTTTAGTTACCATGGTGACAGCTGACAAATACACGATGTGCCTGGTGTATGAAATACTCCAAGACAATACGCGAAATACGCTGTACAAAACAAACGAAGGCACAAACGTTGTGTCGGATTCTGACATCGATGATTCCAAATGGTTCTTGTTGATGGATTCTCGTGGAAAACCTCAGCAGGTAAAGTTGTGGTCCTATGGCGAAGTGCCATGTCATACTATATGCCACACTGTACCTGGCACCAGTTTATATCACACCACACATACACTACACCACACAACATCATGTTACGCAACACCATGCGATAGTATAAAAGCCGAAAAACACAGAACAGCGGAGTGCAAGACATTTTTATACACTCAATGGAAACTGAACCCACGCAGTACATTAATTAAAGGGAGTATTCAATTTTGATGCTCCAGAACTTGAACGAAACCCCTGGTTTTTCAGTTTAGCGTCATCTGACGCAAAAACGTTTTCTTTTTTTTGTTAAAGCTTCCATCACAGCCTCCTTCCAGGGGACATTGTGGCACTGTGGCACCGGGATGGTTGATGGGAAGACATCCAGCTCGGGAAGAGGGGCCTGTTGAACGCAAAGTCTGCTTTGCTCAAATTAACGACTGCTGCATAGCGCGATTAAAGGTTCAAGTAAGACGCTGTTATGGACACTATGTGTACAAGTTCCAGAAGACAACCTTGCCTTTCAAGGCGCGATACTGCCAAGAAGATGACTCCGTGGGTAAGATTTATGGTCTACAACTACAATACTATTACTACTACTACTACTACTACACAACTACACAACTACTTCCTATTACTTTCTACTACTGTTTTCATACAATAATCAAAACAGTCTCCTATTTTCCCATACTAAAGGTCACTGCGTGTTTGCTTTTCGCAGACGAACGGACGATGATGTATAAGTACATGTCACCTAGAAATTCTGCCTTACAGGGTCACGTGATCACTTCATTCCGTGACGTCAGCACCAAGACACATTGCTATATTCATTGTCTGCTCACTAGAGAATGTCTTTCGTTCAACTACTCAAGACGAACGAAACGATGCGAAGTGAACAGCATAAGAGAGAACGAAACTAATATGTTTGTGAAGAGGGAAGGCTTTAGGTATTACGAAATACTCGCTCTTGACTGACCACAATATTTTTTGCTTGGTCTAAAAATTCAAAACTCTCGAAACTTTCAGGAAACCTTCTTAGGACTGTAACGAGACTTTTTGCAACACATTAGCCTTGCTTTTATTTCAGCTCTGTCCCGGAAACGTTTCCTGAAAATTTCATGCGATTCTGAAGGGTTCCTGAAAGTTCGGAGAGCTTTCAATTTTAGCCCCAAAATGGCCAAATTTGAAGAAACTGTAAGGTTACAGCCCATGCTTTTGGGCGGTTTTGGCCAAATTTTCAAAACTCTCAAAACTTTCAGGAAACCTTCCTGGGACTAAAACTAGACATTTTGCAATACATTTGCCTTATTTTATTTCAGCCGTTGATGAGATATAGCAGCAAAACCACGTAAAACTAGACGCTCCTTTGTTGAAAAGATATTTTAGTCGTAAGATTTGCTTAAATGTTTACGCGGCATGCTGGATAAAACATCATTATTATATGACAAAACCGTCGTTATTGTCTGGAAACGTTTCTTGAATATTTCATGCGATTCTGAAGGGTTCCTGAAAGTTTGGAGAGTTTTTAATTTTAGCCCCAAAATGGCCAACTTTCAAAGAAATGGTAACGCTACAGCCCATAATTTTGGCCGATTTTAACCAAAAATTAAAAACCCTCGAAACTTTCAGTAAACCTTTCTGGGACTATGACGAGACTTTTTTTAATACATTTGCTTTATTTTTTTCAGTTGTTGATCACATATATCAGCAAAATCAGGTAGCAAAGATACATTTGCCAAATGTGACATCAAATGTGCGTCGCACTGAGTTAATACATGCGTCAAAGCAATGATAAAAACATAACACAAAACTCTGAAGAAAGGGAACTTTTATTACAAACTCTCTTGGTTTTGCCACGAAGGCTTCCAAAACATTCAAAATGATCAAAAGTATCAACTGCATTTTAGTCTAAAATACTATAGCAACTAAGCAAAACGTTGCCAGTTCTACTATCCAATGCTTGAGAGCTTCGTATAGACTTAAATGTATCTTATGACAACGAGTAAACGGCTTATACTGTACCTTATGACAATGAGTAAAACAAAAAACGATAGCAGCAGGCCAGACACATGACCGGCTGGTCGGGCTCGATTGCTTGATTCATGTCAGTCTTGGATAACCAAGACTAAACCCGGCCACACAATAACAAGCAAACTGAACCAAGACACGATTACTAAGCATACGAACTGCGAATACGAGCAAAAATAAGATAGAAAATTCCGTGTAGACCGATTCCAATGTGTTGGCGCTACTTTGCCTAAAATAATAAATCAGAAAAATGCAAGATTGCGTCAGCTCGCCTCCCCATAGACAGACAGACAGACAGACAAGTTTATAAGAGCGCCTTGTTACGGGTGATGTACATAGGCAGTATACTCTCTAATATAAAATGTATCCTCTCTAATATAAAATCCTCCCCATACAAAATGTATTCAAGTGCCCCCCCCCCCGCCGAATCGCCTCCTTTGCATAGTCTAGGGTGAAAAGATATTCTGATTTCGGTTAAAAGTTGCCATTTCTTAAGGCTGGAGAAGAAGTTAAAGAAGAAGAAGAAGAAGAAGAAGAAGAAGAAAAACCATGCGTAAAAGATTACTCACCGTTAGCTTCTGCATTTCTGCCTCGACACGCTCTCCAAAATGTTTATCCACCTGGCTCAGCTGTTCAACCTTCCACAACATAAAAAGAAGAAGGTTTTGGGCCGTGTGTTAAGTGACTAATAGAAACAAACTGTTTTCGCATCAAAGTTTAATCAGAAAGCTAATTGTTCCAGCTCAAAATTTATCAATTAATGGGCGTTGTGAGCAAAATCTTCCAATTTCAAGTTAAGATGGAAAAAATAATAACCCCTCCTTTAAGATCGCAGCAAACCCAGGTTTATTCTAATTGTGCTTTAAACAAAAGGGTCCAATACTCACGACGCCCTTTTGAATCATGCGATGAGTATTCTTCAGGTCGCTGGCAATGTTCTGAACAAGTCTCTGTTGCTCGTCTGGCTTTAGTTCTGAAATCCAGAAATCCACCACCTGTGACAGTAAACGACGGGGAGTTAAGAGCCACAAGTAAGCTCATTATTATTAAGATCTGACGTGTTCATCGAATAGTCTCTGTGTTGGGAGACTCTATGTGGAAAGATGACCGAAACAAAAATCTCATTACATGGTTGTTGTTTCTTGTTATTAATAATGATAATGATAATGAATAATGATGATGATGATGATGATGATGATGATGATGATGATAACAAAGTGATGACGATGATGACGATGCTGTAACGGAAGGAGAACAAACCTGGTTGTAGCATTCGTCTGGGTTCTTCACTTCTTTCGCTTTCTTCACTCCCTCAAATGAAATGTAAATACATCATCTGGTTTTGCCTAAAATAGCCAAGCAGCTAGAAAAACTAACTAGAACGACGGCGGAAACATGACAAAGTAATGGAACGTTAATTATCATAATGCATTTAAAACCCTCCCTTTTTATGGTTGTTTTATGTTTATGGTACAAATGCTATACTAAACAGATTTGCCTATGTTCTGTAAATCACTTTATAAAATAACTATGATACTACGCGTGCCCTGATTGGCTAAAGAACCGTGTAATATATAGAGGATATTACACGGCGGCGCGAAGATATGAATTTTATTTTCGAGTGGTAAAAACAATATTTTACGAACGAGCGCTTCGCGAGTAATTTTATTTTTATTATATTAGACACAAGTGTTTTACGAGAAATTGCACAAAAAACCGTGCAAAAGCGGGAAATGATGCCAATGATATCCTCACTAGTGAGGATATGGAAAATATGCCACTCGGGTCCCGGATGTAGTTTCGTATGGATTTTACGCACGGTATATATTTTCCAGTAAAACACTCGTGTCTATATAATAAGAGGCTATATTACACAGTTACGCGTTATATATTTCTTAAAAATGTATATTTTTACTTCAAATTGCACATTTTTAATGTCACAATACTCAAATCTGCACACCTACTCTTTAAGTTCAACTTAAACATTCTTTATTGGAAGTCTCAAACATATTTATAGAAATATGTAATGAAAATAGTGTGAAATAAAGGAAAGTCTTAAAGTCTTAAGTCAAACTTTGGTCTTTATTGTCTCTCACTGAGCAAAACCGGCCGCAGAAAAAAGAGAGAGACGGGAAACAAAGATTATTAAATGACACAAACAAGTTTAACGTTTACTCACATGTTCTTCCTCTAGAGACACACCGTGGCCTGCAAAGAATTTGATTTGAGTGGCATTCAACTGAAGTAGCTAAATTTTGTTAGTCCTCTTGCAAAATTGTTTGAGAAAATACGGTGTATCAAGAGACACTCCAGTTTGCATCAAAACTTGTACACAACCCAGTGATCACTTTTACAACGAATTTGAGCCCTTACCCCCTCCCCCCACCCCCATGTTAAGCCGTACCCACAGGCTGGAAATACGAAGTCCAACATGGCCGCCAATTCTTGATTATCAAACTTACACGGTATGCATAGATTTTTGGGTTATGTGTTCTGACTGGCTGAGAGAACAGTATCCGATCACGTGGGTCAGTAGCATTGAGTGAGTAGAAGGAACAGAAACAGTGAAAAAACTAGAGTACTTACCACTACCACTACCGCCAAGATCATTATGAGGTGAATACATGCCACCAATATCAGTCTTTTTGCTGAAGTAACTGCACATCTGCATCTACAGGTATAGATATATGAAATAAGTACTTTTGATCGTAGTAGCAGCATACTTAGCCCTTTTTTCTTTTAGGTATGGTGTGTCAATAAGAAGTTGATGCGGAAAATCTTAGCACCATAGAAGTAGAGTGTTTAAGTGCTAGCTCACGTTTTGGGCGTTAGTCATCTTTTAGTCAAGTTTATGCAGTTAGAGACCTCACACGGGAACTTTCTTGAGTTGAGCTCATATAAAACGAATTTGTATTTCTCTGGTAGACCGAAAACAAAGCAAAATAACAACAATAACAACAACAACAACAACAAAACATTGGCCTGGCTTAGAGGGTCCATTTAACAAAGTGTCACAAACAGGGTCTAACGAATAAACAGTCCATGGAAGAATGATACAGGTTTGTTTGTTTTACAGCTCTGAAACACGGTTCTGTGAGTCATTTTTACGTCCTTTTTTGTTTGATCGAGATCACTTGTTAAAACTACATGTACCGCAAACTTCCGTAAATAAGCCCCTCCAAAAATAAGCTCCCCACACTTTAAACGCAAAATTCCTTCACTTAGCCCTAACAAATATATGCCCAGACACTTATATCAGCGGTCCGTATGATCAAAACAGATGTGTACATACTGTTAGCAAACCCCCCTTTATTTGGAAACACAAAATTAACTCCAATATTATGCCCTCCAAAAAATCAGCCCAAGAAAATATTTTTGAACCAATATAAGCCCAGGGCTTATTAACTGATTTTTTGTGGTGTGCTAATTAGTGATGAAAAGCAATGTAATATATTGATTAAATACCATATACGTTTCGTCCACACAAGGTTCCATGAAAGGCATTCCGCCGTGTCGCGGTGAAATAGCAAAATCAAAATCCACTATCGCAGGTTTGTACACTACTAACTTTCCAACCTCGATCAAAGGAAATTTTTTCTCTGGCCACACCTAAAGTGTTAGAGATATATGAGAATAATAATAATAATAATAATAATAATAATAATAATAATAATAATAATAATAATAATAATAATAATAATAATAATAATAATAATAATCTAACTATCTAACTATTTTTGATTTGGTTTTCGACAGTAATCCGAAAACATTTCCAAGACGCATGATTTCGGGTTTTTGTACATTATCCGCGGTGTGAGCCTACCTTGGTCACGTCCTGAGCAATCCATCGGTACTCATGTTCAGCTTGGTAAGACGTCATCACTTGGATGTTCAGTGTCCATGAAGGCTGACGAAAACAAACAAGCAAGCAGATAAACAAACAAAAACAGAAAATCTATGGGTTCATGCCAGTAGCAGGTGTTTTCTGACCTGATTTTACTCTGAAGGAAAAGGTATGTTTCATCAGGTATGTTCGAGGCACAAAGTGCTGTAAACCAAAATTTAATAGCAATTTTTTTCTTTCAATAAATGATGATATGACATATATATTTATTTATTACACGACTTCAGATTTTCGAGTGCAAATACGGGCCAAAACGAGTGCAAAGATGGGAGCGTATTGCACTCGTCAGGAACCAGATCAACTGGTTTATTAGCTTACGTGATCAGTTTTCGTAAGCAAAGTTTACGAACGCGTCATTTTTTGTTCCATTTTGCGCGCGGCGAGAATGTTTGCCCTGCTTCGTTTGTCGTGTAATCAACAATTTATTACACGAAAAGTCGTGCAATACGGCTGTATTTTTACTCGTCAGTTTTATTTGTTCTCGCCTGAAGCAGGCTCGAAAAAATAAAACCGACTCGTAAAAATACTCCGCCGTATTGCACTCCTTCCCGTGTAATAACCTCTTTGTATACAATCGCTCAAAATATTCTTTTCTAATTAAATTATTGGGACAACGTGTGTATATAAGCTTCTTAGTTCATCACGAGCGCTGTATAAAGGGTTATTAAAAGCGGAGTATGAGTCTGTTTTATTTTTTTCACGTCAGCTTCAGCCGTATACGCTTTTTCGTACAATATATTGTTAATTACACGACAAACAAAGCAGGTTCAAACGCTCTAGCCGCGCGCAAAAGGATGCATCGCGCAGAATGGGGCGACACATCCGGGACCTTGTTGGGTCGCCGGCGCTAAATTTGAAAGCTAATCAGTCGACCGTGCGTTCGTAAACTTTGCTTGCGAAAATTGATCACGTAAGTTAATAAACTAGTTGATCTGGTTCCTGAGGAGTGCAATACGCTCCCATCTTTGCACTCATTTGGTCTTAATTTGCAATCGAAAATGTGAAGTCGTGTAATAAACTCACGTATTCCACTTCCTCGTGTGCAGCGTCCTGAAGAGTCTTTGTCAGGTCTCTTCTGCTATAATCTGGATCTGCCCACGCAAGCCTAGTCGCCTCGTCCACTGACAAGTACTTCGTTCCTTCGTTGCTCTGTAGTATAAATGATTACAAACCAGAGTTTTTCATTCTCCTCCTTCCCCGTCTCTCTCCTTTTATTCTTTCTCATTACCTTAGTTACTTCTTCAGCTTCTTCTCAGTTTTATTTTAGTAGACTAAAACTGTGAAGTATTTCATGTACTCTTGTAACTTATGTTATTCGTTAAGTTTGGTTTAGCTGTGTTTAACACATAAAATACAGTACTACTTGAGTGTAAATTTGGTCTAAAGTATAATCGAAGACCATGTAGGGGTACATTTGTTCAAGACAAACTATGGGAAACAAGATTTTGACTGGTTACCTTTAAGCAGAATCTGCAGTAAAAATGATCGTCCTCGTCTGCTTCCTTCTTGACTTCTTCCTCATTGTCGCCTTCCTCCTTGTCGTCTTCCTCCTTGTTGTCTTCCTCCTTGTCGTCTTCCTCCTTGTCTTCTTCCTCCTCCACGACTTCCAGAATCTCGGCAAATTCATGCTCGGCTAATCTAAGCAGGCCTTCCGGCTTTTCAGCTTTGCCAGTAGTTTTGAAGGTATGTACGCTCCATACATCCATGTGTCTGTAACCATCAGTGGTACCTCGGTCACTGTATATACGCACAAGCTGATGGAGGCTCTCAGGGTTATCCCGCACAAACCTCCAAAACTGATTAGGATCCTAATAGAAAAAGAAATGGCTGGCATGGGTCTCTGTTTGTCTCATGCATGGCCGCTTGTTAGGAGTATGGCTTCTGGATTCCAGAGTTCTGACTGTCAGAATTCTAAATTTCTGACTCCTTGAATCCTGGGCCAAGTTGTTCAAAATGCATCAACATACACATATACAGATATATATATATATATATATATATATATATATATATATATATATATATTTCTACTAGCTTACTTATAGAAATATGCTTTTTGCATGCCAGCAGCTAGCGTTTTTCATTGCTGTTAAAAAAAATTTAAGGTGTTTGTTACCTGGGAACCCTAAAACATTACTGCATAATGCTAGAAATTACTTCTACCAATCTCTTGATGAATAACAACCAACCACAACTTAGAATGCGACTCTAAAGTCACCTGTTCCGACTCTGGGGAGACAGTTCAACCCCTTACTCTTTAAAATAACAATCTGAGGTTTAAATAATTGACCTTTTGTACTTGTTCTAGTAAAATTGTCCCTTTTTATGCCTTTACACAGAAAGATGTCCAGAAAACCGTATGCAACTCGGCCACAGGCTCCGAAGAGCACAGGCGTTTAAGTTTCCCACGTTAAATTTTAATTGACTTATCATAATTATAACAGTCATGTTTTGAACAAGTGATTATAGACAATTAGTTTGTAAAAGGCTAAATACATTGACACTTAAATAAAGTTATTATTATTATTGTTATTATTATTAATATTAATATTAATATTATTATTATTACTGAAACAGCAAAATATGTCTGGATTGTGTTATTACCTTACAAAGTTTTTCGTTGAATGAATATGAATTCTTTTTGGCTTGATTCAACCTAATCTATCCTTCACCATTGTTTCAACTAATACTCTAAAATACAGAAAACCCAATATATCCTGCCCTTGATGTACCTCAGGCGTAAAAAAAAAAAAAAACAGTAATGATAATAATAAAAAATAAAATGCTCTAAACGTCGCGGGATGGTCGTTGAAACGGCTATATAACACTGTGTAAGCCATCTACAGAAGAGAAAATTCATATTGCAAAAGCGAGGGGTGAAATTAAACAAAGCAACTAAACTAACTCAGATAAACAAGCGTTGGAGCAAAATATAGAATGCGCACCTTTACATGACCATCGTGGTGTAGGATCTTGATCAAGCCTTCAAACTATCAAGTAAGTCGGAGAGGAAATAGATCCTTTAGAACAGCATATTCATTAAACTTCTGTTAACTTGTTAATCCTGAGCTCAAACACAAAATTCTCCTAACCGTTCAAGAAGAGAATGTACAAGTGGCATGGGAGTGACAGTAAGTTACTACTTTATCGTCATAGTGGGTGGCAAATTCTTTTTAGTGTATCTCACATCTTTGGATTTTCACTCTGCACCTACAATTATTTGATGTATTTTTTTAATCAGTTGTGTTCTTAACTGTCGCACTCGAGTGTGACATTTTCTCAATAATTAAAAGAAAGTCGATATTCCGCCGAAATGTTATTTACCTTTCTGGCAGAATTGGTATACAAGACTGGAGAACTGACACAAAGTAGGTTCCATGCATGATCCCCTAAAATAAGTTTCCTGGGTGGGTCATTCCCTGCGCGATTCACCCTGGGTGGGTCATCCACTGAATGATTTTCCCTGGGTGGGCAAAATGTTATGGCAAGACCTCGAAGGTCCCGAAATGTGTCTGGAGTGCCCCAGTCAGCACCTTGAATTAAAGCATACGAGACTCAGGTTAGTTACTAATGTCTCTTAATACTCTAAACTCCTTGCTTTTCGGATCTGTCTCTTTCTGTCTCAGTTAAACTTTACTGATATACGTTAGAGCACTTTCATGCAAAACAGCATTAAGTTAATCAGTTACTTCTGATAAGATTGCAGACTATCAAAGGTGGATAAGCAGACCGGTCTTCGGAAACCTGTCAAAATTTTGAAATTTAGTTCTCAGTCTCACAAAATTTGGCATTTTGGAGAGCCCCATCTCCCGCCCTTCGCAGATTTTTCCTCGCCCCAGTCCCACTCCCGAACAAATTTTGCCTGAAAACGAACGGGAACGCCTGCATTGCAGGCTATGGATGATTACTCACTAAACGATGAGAATCTCAGGTCGCAGGCAATCTTACTGCCGATATTCTGAAAAATGCCGGCTTTGCAGTACTTGGAGATGTCATTGGTCACCTCAAGCTCGCCCGAAGCAATAACTCCTTTCTTATGGGTCTGAAAATGTTGTACGTACATTCACATTAGTAAACTGCAATATAGTAACCAACAACATCAGGATAAAAATAAAAATCAGACCTCAAAACCTTTCCAGTATACTGGGGCGCTCAGCACAAGCGAAGTGAAAAGCTCTCTGAACAGCAAACACGCATGACCGCATTCAGGCTTCATTAGTTTTCATAACAATGTTCACATTTTGTTGCAAATGAATTTTCTTGTTTGAATTTTTAAATACTCTGGCCACATAATGCCGCACTGTACAACACAGTGTAGCGCAGGACAGCACAAAACAACACAATATGGCACAGCACAACACAGCGTAGCACCACACCAGAATATAGCGTAAAACTGTACATTATCATTCCACAGCATAATACACAACGCAGCACATTACTGCACCGGACACAGCATAACCAAAACAAACAACAACAACGACAACAACAACAACAACAAAAAGAATAGAAAATGCTAGTAATATGAATAATAAAAAAAACCTTTACAATTATTATCAAACTGAAAGAGCTAAGCCCTTTTGACCTGTTGTTTCAAGTCACTCTTTGTGGGTTGAACGGTTCGTCGACCTTGGTTCACTGGGGTATTCACGATCTTTTCAATTGCCAAATATACCTACAGTGTGTATGGGTACTCAAATGAAAGCTCTCTTGTTGAGTAGACAATAGGCTTGTTCTCGTTTAAAGGCCGTAACTTCGGTCGTCTGATAAATGCACCTATTTGGGAATCTTGAGCAGGTTTATCAATCTTAGTTTCTGGGATTAAGTTTTTCCTCGATAAAAAATCTGAAAAATATTGCAACGTATTTAATAAAACAAACGCAAAACCCGGGTGACATCTGTCAAACGGCACATCAGAAAATCCAAACTCAAAGGACAAGTAAACCGGATACAAATATAAGAAACAGGTCACCAGTATTTGAATATCGAATCATAAAAAAGGAGAAAAGATGATTCTCACCTGCCCTGCTTTTACTTCAAAGAGCTGTCTTGGGTCCTGCATTGTTTTTACTTCAGTGAGAGAATTTACTAGAATTTACTTTTGAACTGAGATATATGTTCGCGCTGCGCTCTCTTTAATAAGGGGGCCGCAACATGAATAATGCCAAATGGCAATGGACCAATTATATTATGCGAATTGGGAAAGAAGAACAAAACGCTAAAGACACTGTTTAATGGCGCATGATAGTTTCAAAAATTTATTGCTATACATTTAACCTTGAAACATGTCATTTGTGTATTGTTCTTGTACACACCCTAGTATTCTGCATCAGTAACTAATTAAAAAGAGCGTGTGAACCATAGATTTTGCGGCTTCTCATGAGAAACACTGCTATGTTTCTATACCACGGAATTGTTCTCACTTAAAGCTCTCGTAAGCGACCACTTAAAGGGTCTGACTCGTATTTAGTCAACGCTTTACTGAAAATGAACACTAATTGATCTGGGAGAATTTAAATTTTAGGTTGGGAGTAACAGGGTTAAATAAAATACCGATGTTTGCCAAACTTCAGTGGGCTCGAATCAACCAAGAAAATTTTAACTCGACCCAGGAATGTCCGAATGAAACATAAGGGTATGACCACTCAAACGAACGCTTTTGCAATGAATACGTTCTATATTCTAATAGCAGTCTTCACTTGCAACTCCAGTCGAATGAAAATTAAAGGTGCGACCACCTAAATGAAAGAGTGCAGTCTAACAGCTCAGTGTTCAAGTTGTTAAAAGGGGGAGGGGGGTCTTTGTTTGCTTCTTACGTTATTCACCATGACAATCTGACAAAAACTGCGATGCAAAGATAACAAATTTATTGTTTAAGTGAACCCTTTTAGTTGTAACCCATTAACTTACAAAATACTAATTCATACTGGCTAATACAATGGCGCCCTTTTAATCTCCGTGTTTATGGAATGTTTCTTGCTGTTAAAAAAGTCAAGCATTTTTAAACTACAGTCCGCTATTAACAATACCCTACTTATTTTCTCAGTTCTAGAACAATAAACGGGACCTTTAGCAAATTTTCGGCTGTGGAACTATATTTTGAAACGTGCTGACATACAAGAAAGATCTTGCGCAATTTGTGAGTGAAAACTTGGTACTTTCGTGCGGTTTATTTAGACTCTGCCTTTCCTTCTTTCTCCTCTGTTTCTTTATCCCCTTTGCCACCTTTGCTTGGAGTGATAACCTCCTCTTTCATGGCTGCAATGGTCCCATACAATGTTTTTGCAAATTTTTCCACATTTGCCAGTTCCTCGGTGATAGCCCCAAAGTTGGCCGTTCCCACCGACTTGGTAAGCTCGTACAACACCACCTGGGGGCTGACTCTGTCAAGATCTAGCACGCCAATCTGAACGAAGTAGAGAAAGCCATTGCTCATTTCTTTCGTGGCTCCTTTGCTTTCCAGGTCGTACTTGTACATGTAGTAGTCTACTCGCAGCAGGCTGTTGTCGGAGTAGACCACACAGAAGCCAGAATTCTCTTTTTCACCAGCGGATGCGTTTCCCAGGAGTACGTCAAGGCCACCTTTCACGAGGTCTTTTAATCCGTCCAGAAACTTGCCACTGAATATATCGTCGACCGTTTTAGAGACCTCTTTAGAAGCGGACGTGCTGACGGAGATGCGCATCTTTTTTACTCTGTTGACAATTGCTACAATCGGCAGTCGCGTGTCTTCGTCCACCTTGTTTTGCAGTAGGTACTGGGTCGCTTCTATCTTGTTGTCCAGTAGCTTATTCATCATGAGCAGTTTTTCCTTCATTTCTTCTTGTGATTCCTTTTGCTTGGCTTCAAGCGCAGCTGAAATGGAGGAGCCCATCGTTGTTCTTCCGTGCGAAGTTGTGGCTAGTGGTTCTGATGACTAGTTGAGTTTGTGCCACGGATTACCCAGCTGCTGAATTTATACACTGACAAACGGCGCAGAGATATTTAGCATACAGTGCATACGGCTAAACATCTAATGACTCGATTCTCACGACAAATCAAGTACTAGAAGGGATGTAAGTTATTACTTTTTTGTTTTGTCATCTATTTTGTTCCTTTAAATAATCTGAATAAGCGCTCTTAGTCTTTGTTCTCTTTGTTATTTTTATTAATTCTATCATAATGCCATTTTTTCCCTGTTAACCAATATAATTTCAACAAGCGAAAGTACATTTTGGAGTTCCCGGGGCATTGTAGCGGAGTTTGGGGTACTCGGAGTAGAACATTCATGGAGCGGCTGTATCCACAAGCTGGCAAACTGAGATTCAAGTTTATAGGTTTATTAGTCGTTCTGAAAACAATAAAACTCCTCCCATTATCCATCTCGCGTGTGGGAAAGCTTACTTATCCGTATTCACATGGGAAAGCGATATGCAAGCTACATAATTTAATTGCATGAATTATGAAGGGTTATACTACTAGAAATACGATAATCGCAGATACCCCCTCGCTCTGCCATTGATTGAACTTTTACTTTGGTACTGCTCAACAAGAGCACCCTTTATTTTACCGAAATTTTGACGCAATCCTTTCTTCTAAGTCAAGTGCTACACGCAAAGGAAGGAGAAAAAGACTGGTGTGTGTTATACTTTTGCGTTGCAAAAAGAATCGATTGTGTGACCCCTACGTATTTCTCACGGTCGGCAAGTCAAATTAATTAATGCAGTCTTGCCGGGTAAGTTCTCAAACAGATTTTCTAATTTTGAATTCACATGCAGTACAATTGAATATTCTTCCTGTACGATTTCTTTTTTTTTACTCTGGACTGCATGCACTGGACTCAGGCATGCATATTTAATGGGCTCGAATTGCTTTGCATGTGAACCCGCTCAAAACAGCATGATTTCTCCCAGAATCAAAGCAAAACTTGAACAGTTTACTTGAAATTATACACGGGCTTCAAATTTAGTCATAATTCAAAGGGATTGTGAAAGATTCTCGATGCAATCACCACGTGTCAGATTGCATCCCCGGGATTACAGAATTTGTTACAGTTTTAGGTCTTGAAAGAAAAAAGAAGACTTCTGACTAAATCATTCAATCGGCCCGCTTTTACTCCTGAAGCTCCCGATTTGCTTTTTAAGTGCTGTTCTTTTTGCGGAGTCGTTTCTTCGGCACTCTTCTGTTCATCATACTGTCGTCTTTTCTCTAGACATATTTGGCGCTGTTCGATCGTTTCACGATTCCGCCTTGCCCGTACCTGTTCCCTTTTCTTTTGAAGACGAGCTTCGCAAGACTGTTGTGCTTCAAGTTTTCCAGTTTTCAGATTCATTTTCGTGAATGCAGCTACGTACAATTGCTGCTTTGTTCAAATCTTTTTTTCCGAGTGTCAGTAGAACTACTGGCGAACACGCTTGATCCGTTGCGTCACTGCTTAGCCACCTCGCCTGGAGGTCGTACGATGACTGACAGACCGACAACATTACATTTCGAGATGGCGACCCACTTGGAGTCTCCAAATAGCGGATACTACAGCATTAGCGTCGTGATTATTACCCTCGTGGAGCTCGGGGATTAATGTTGAATTTGCTAAAGGAGCCAATCTAAAGGCTAAATTTGGTTCCCAGTAAGAAAGAACGTAATCAATAAAAAAAAATGTTAGTAGAACTTTTAGATGGAGGAAACTAATATTCTTCTGAAGCAAGTTCGAAACGGATTGTTATTCATGCCGCCTTTTTTGGGGGCTCCGAAATTCGAGAAATGAGTAGCAATCCATTTCCATACGACTCATTTGAGGATTAGTTTCTTTTGATCTAAAAGTACTACCTATTTTTCTTTTGATCAATTACATTCTTTCGTGTTGGGAACCAAATTTAGCCTTTGATTTTCTGGATGTAAACAAAATCATTGGATAAGCTGAGAGCGCATGAAAAGCGCATAAATTATAAAGGGTTATACACTTAGGCACTTACACTAGTAAAAACCTGAGAAATATGTAGATAAAAACAGTACACGGTTAAAGCAGGGGGTGGGGTTCTACGACCTTGGGAGCCTATTCACATATTGTCCCAGTCCCTTTGCCTTTGTCATATCGGGGTTCCAGTGAGCTGAGTTGGTTGAGTAAAAACCGAAAGATGTTAAGTCGGCAGCTTTAATCGGAACCCTGGTGCAAACTTTCAACTACCACCAGACAAACAAAACATAGCTACTGAAAGCTTTATACGCATTGCCAGAGAGAACTATATGATTCAGTCTAGAATAGTCTCAAGTCAAGCACAGACCAATATCTCAAGGTTGCGCACGCATACAAGCTTGACGGGCCAAAACTTTCAAATTTCCTTCACGGCGGACCGTATTCGTCCTTGATAAAGATGCTTCATGTTGCGCCCTTATTTGAATTAAGACAGCTCTCTTGACTTTTATTGCCGTTTTCTATAACATTCACGCGTGAGTGCGTGCTAAACAATTCTTATATACGAAAGGTCCACAATTTTGCGCACAAAAACTTGCACCAGTCTTCGAGTCGTATACGGATTGTCTTTGAGTCGCATACGGATTGTCTTCGGGTTGTATTCGGGGGGCTGTATTTTGATTGTATTTGGTCGTATTCGGATTGCCCTCTGATTGTTTCGACCAATGTATCCGAGAACAAGTCAGACCACCCGTTTAAAGCACGTCCCACTGTTCTATCCACCAATGAACAGGCTTAGGATCACACTAACATTTTGGCAGGTGACATTATGTTGCAAGCCCGACAAGCAAACAGCCAGCCATATTGAAATTTGACTTTAAACTCTTTGCGTTACCTTGCTTTTTTGCCGCGTATGTTAACGTTTTGAGTGTGAAGAAGTTGTAGGCGGTTGAGCCATGGAAACTGCGATTTCAAGAGATATCCATCACAGGATAACTTACATCTACATGTAGCAGGATCAATATATAGAAGGTTAGTTGTTAACGTCTCCTCGCGGTTTAGGATTCCTGGTCGACTCTCGCATTGCTGACTGATAAAGGCAACTTCCACTACTACCAACAAGAGTTGAAATCCAAGAGAAATGTAGTTACAGAAGACTGACTGAAATAATCTCCCGATATCATGAACACAAGGTTGAATTAAAGTTCTATAGAAAGCTAGTTACATGTTCAAGTGAAAACAACTCCTATCTATCACGGAAAGGATTGACTTAGTCCAGTTTCAAAGCTCGTTACACAAGTTAAGTAACGTAAAGATAGCTCAAGCTGTTGAGTGAATACACTTGAATTAATTCTTGATAAATCAAGTTACTTTCAAACTTGTTTGAAAATAACTCATCAATTTACTGAGAAAAATGCAAGTTAGGATTGACTGCAGTCGGTGGAAAACAAGCCTCGCTGTTTGAGACCTGGTGAAAGACAGCTCAACGAACTCGCGGAGTTGAGATAACCAAAGCTCGGTCTAACTTGCTTCGACGAAGGTCTAACGCTGTGGTGGTATTGGAGGCTAATGTGACCCGTCTCGGATTTATTTATATTTTTACACCGTTAAAAATGTCATAAAGAGGATTTTAAATGTGCGCTCTGCCGCATTGGAGATATATCTATCTGAAATTATTTTCTACAAAAAAAGTGTTTCTTGACAAAAATCAAAGAAAAGAACAGGCTGGCCCGGAGCTTGTGGTTTACTTGTGGTAATTTGAGGATTGATAATATTATCCGATTCCATGTGATATCTCTCTGCTTAGAAACTGGTAGTGAAACTTGAACTTCAAATTGCAAAGTAGAAATTGAAAAATAAAAAATCCATAGTGAACTCCGCTCGACAGCAAAGTGAACACTGCTCGTACAGTCTCTTTCCTCAAGCAAATAATATTCGTCTTCTACATCTTAGATGCTCAACTAGGATTCAACACACAAAATATCTTGTTCATACCCTCTCAAATGAGAAGTCCTCTACAGTTTGTAATTCATCAATTTTAGCGTAAAAGACTCTGGACATACTATTTCAAACTGTAGCGGCCAACAAGGCAGAAAAATACATCACGTTGAACTCATTTAGTGGCATATTGTGTGACCGAGGCTTACTCGTTTTATTTAATTTACTGACTGCGAACTAAAAATATTAGATATACTCAATGCGTCATATTAGTTTTAAAGAGGGTTAGAATGCTCGCATCGAGAGTGGTCGATCTTTAGGTTTCTTCGACAGTTTAGGAGTTGAAATTCAGTTTATGGTTTTTACTTTAGTGGAATTCACTTCTGGCAGTAAAACCGTTTGAATAGCTGTGTTGATTGGATAGTAAATTGTTTTAAATGATCATATTACTATAACAGTTTCATTGATAAAAACAAAAAGTTTCGATCTAGATAGACGAGCAGTATAGCCGCTCTTGCTCTCAACTTCGCAATGTTTCAAAAGTAACCTTTCGTTGTGCATAGGGCTGTTTGTATTGAGAAAACAATATTTCACTAAATCAGGAACATGACGATGGTCATGATTGATGGAATAAAGAACCCAAAACATCAGATGTACTTCTCCTTATAACTATTACTTAGGTGCTAAGTCGTTTAGTCGTTGTGTTATGGGAAGCGTAAACTAATCAGATGAAGTCAACTGATAAAAATATCCTTTGTGGTAAATTTTGATCATTCAGTTTCCTGGTTCGTTGGTCGTGAAATCGTGTTCAGGTATAAACTTTACTGAAACGGCTATGCCGATGCACGTTTGATACGCTATTGAACACCACGAGTTAAAAAGGAGGTTTCTCTTGTTACTAAAGAAAGAAAGAAAGAAAGAAAGAAAGAAAGAAAGAAAGAAAGAAAGAAAGAAAGAAAGAAAGAAAGAAAGAAAGAAAGAAAAAAAAAGAGAGAAAACCAAAATATTTAAAACAAAACAGAGCTTTGAAGAATGAACGAAGTATTTATCAGTGTCAATACCGTATCCATGCCTTATTATTTTATACAAGCGACAAAGCAGAGCTGTCCCTCTTCAGCTGGTGTTATTCTTGTGAAGATTTCACACACATCACCTTTTTCTCTATCCACGCTTTGAGGTTGGGTCTATGAGTTGTTCGCATCCACATGTATATATACGACACCAGCAAAATAAGCAATACTATAAGCGCATAACAAGCACAAAAGTAAAACACATGCGAATACAAAGCCAGGAATATTTATTTTCTTCTTTGCCACTAACGTACTTGCGCTTATGCATTGTTAGCCATTTCGTAGTTGTGCAAAATTAATCGAATTAAGAAAACTAATAACCCGTCACAAGAAAGAGCACATCCAAATTATTAAGTATTCCAGGTTTTAAGGTGATGTTACACGAGACGATTTTTAACGACGATTTTTTGCCCAACACCTACAATTTTGTAGCTAGCGCTTTGGCTTTTACTCTAAAAACATGGCTAACCTTCGCCAAAGGCAGAATTTTGTGCAAAGATTGCTATTCATTGATAGCTCGACGATTACTAGGCAAGAAGTATAGAAAAAAAAAATGTTGCGCAAAAAATCGTGGTTAAAAATTGTCTCGTGTAACATCACCTTTAGCACGATTGGCAACGCGTTTCCCATTCCATAGTAAAAGTCTCATATTTTTCTGTGAATGCTCGCCATTCGTTTTCTGATTGACAATCGTGCTGTGACTTAGAGTACTTACTAATTTTGATGCACTCTTTCTTGACTGCACTGGGTATTAATGTTTACGCGCGCGCCGTATGTGTGAACAAGCTAAGTGGATCTGAACTCATTATATTCTTCTATATCAACCTATTCTCTACCAAAATTAAACTTTCGATATACTAGACACAGTTTATGGCTCTGAACAAAGACAACTGGTACGTTGTTGTGTATTTTCTGGTACTTTATTGGCCCAGGCCCCGCCTCCGACAAAAAAAGGGTTGTCAGTTTCGATAATAACTTTCGTTCGATGAAAGGTTCTCGTAACCAACTAAAAATAGAAGGACAAGAAAAACAAACTTGTAAAAAATGTAATGTAATACTACTTACAATTCTAACACAGTGAAGTGAAACCTATTTCGGGAGCGAGAATCAAAGCAACAAGATCCGTATCTCGTTAATGTTTAATGTCCACGCTGTTCTTTAACTCGTCGCAGAGCATGACGTAATTTACCGAGGTTAACGATGGTTCCAGTTTTAAGACCAACTCGTTTTACTTGGAATAGGAGGACGCAGCAATAATTGTTCAGCCTGTAAGTAACTTTAGATGATTATATTTAGCTTGTGAGGTGGGTAGGATCTGAAGCTCAGAAGTTCACTAACTCTATATCGAGTCCGGAAAGGTTGTTACTAATTTCTGTAGATGCTTGATAAAGTACCATCGCATGATTGACTTCTGTAGTTACAGAGAAAAGCGAACATAGGCATACTGTAAGCACACGATATACCTAGTGTCCACTCTTAAGAACAAAGATATATCATTATAATGTAATAATACCGCCGAAACGCCACATTATCAAACGCAATAGCTTCCTGCGAGGAGTACAAATTATGAAGACGCAGATCCAAAACCGTTGTATCCGGCTTTTAATAATTTTTCATCAACCTTTCTTGTTATTACATCTAAAAGACATACTAGATTACCAAGAGACAAAAGAGAAATGACATATTGTTTTTTTCGACAGTAAACTTAATTCAGTTAGCTGTCACATACCTGTGGTTTTCACAAGGTGAATCGAAAAACAACCACACGGAAAACACTAGCGCGACGTGAAAGAAAGGACGGAAATATCGAAAGTTAACAACGCTTGCAACGAATTTAGTAAAATTCACATTCGATGATTGAAACATTGAATGTCGGAAAGAAAAAAACGTTACTTTCTTAAGGATAATTTCAGACCAAAATTTAAAAATAACTACGAATCCTTGGAAAGCCCAGGGGCGTAGCTACCATATACGCACGTACGCACGGGCGTACAGCTGAAATCTAAGATTTTTTTTTAATCTGACAAAAATATAATTTTCTATTGCCTGAAGAGGTCTGAGGGTCCGAAGAAACTGCTTCAGAGAACGTCTTCAAAATTTCTGTGAGGTGAAAGAGCGTAATTACTTGCTTGTGTTTACACGTATTTTAATAAACGGGACACCGACCGCTAACATCACCGTGAATTTGTAATGGATAGTTTTACTGAAGTATTTATTTATTGAAATATCCCACGGAAAATGCAGGAATTGGCATTTCCGAGAGCCAAAATTTAAAAATTTTCTAGGGAGCATGCCCCAAGACCCCCTAGCGTGGTCCCTTTGTGCGTACAGTTACAAAATCGCTAGCTACGCCCCTGAAGCCTTGTTTATAAAATGTTGCTGCTGCTTCTTCTGCTGTAAGCTATTTTTGTAATAGCACTAGCAGGGGAAATTGGGACTAAAATATTCCTTTAATTACGGGATAATTAATTTTTATACTGACGCTTCTTGATTCTACTCTCTTCCCGCTTAAGGATTGGAATAAACAAGGTGCGTAGTGGTAGACCATGGCTCTTCCGTTTTACCTGCTATTGTACGCGACAATTATACAGACAGTAACAAGAGCACAAGGTAAAATAAATTGCTTTGGTTACAAAAGGCTTTAAAATATCTGTGACTTAAGTGTATACAACGTGATATATTTGATTACGAGTCGTTATTAAGAAGACTGCAGAGAAGAGAATAGAAAACAAGAGACGGTCAGTGCAGTGCTGTGTAGAGCAGAGACGAGACGAGACGAGAAGAAAAGAGCTGTGAGCATGCAGAGCAGAGCAGGCTAACGAACGGAAGAGAAGGGAAGGGAAGGGAAGGGAAAAGAAGAGAAGAGAAGAGAAGAGAAGAGAAGAGAAAAGCAATGCAATGCAGTGCAGTGCTGTGTAGAGCAGAGACTAGGCGAGCAGAAAAGAGCTGTGAGCATGCGGAGAAGAGCAGGCTAACGAACGGAAGAGAAGGGAAAGGGAAGGGAAGGGAAGGGAAGAGAAGAGAAGAGAAAAGAAGAGCAGTGCAGTGCTATGTAGAGCAGAGGCTAGGCGAGCAGAAAAGAGCTGTGAGCATGCAGAGCAGAGTAGGCTAACGAACGGAAGAGAAGGGAAGGGAAGGGAAGGGAAAAGAAGAGAAGAGAAGAGAAAAGCAATGCAATGCAGTGCTGTGTTGTGTTGTGCTGAGGATAAAGGAGACAAGCACAGCATGGAGAGCAGAGTAGTCGAGTAGAGCACAGCAAAGCAGATATGAGTTATAAGCAGAGTAACTAGAGAAGAGCAGAGTAAAGAAAAGTACAGAAGAGACATTTGCAGAGAACTGTTGAGAAATGAAATGAGCAAAGTAGTACTGTGCAGAGTAGAGGAGAGCACAGAAAAACAGAGAAGAGAAGGAAAGCGACAAGCAGTGCGCAGCGCTGTGTTGTGTAGACTGCGGGGAAGGGGAGGACAGAGTTAAACAATCAGAGCTACTTATCTATCTTAGATACAATACATAAGTTATGAAATAAAACTAATTAATTTTATCACTGATGTTCCCTTCTAGTTTTCCAAATGTTTGTCATGGACCAAAAAGGCCAGAAAGCCCATGTGCTGGACACAGTCAAGCTGCCCACGTGCACGCACGTGGACGTTAAACAATACGTGACTCTCAGAGGAGGAATAAAGGCGGGAAACTTCTCCAAACTCGGCCTCGTGCGCGACATGCAGACATGCGTAGACGCGTGCTGTCAGGACCCGGCTTGTGACGTAGCATTCATGCCAGGTCACGTGTGCTACACTGTCGACTGTTTTAGCGAGAAACTGTGCGAGTCCATTCCGGCCGTTCCGTCCAAAGCAGCCAATGGGAGCGTGCAGATTTCACACATTGTGCGGGGTGGTGGGAATGGGGATGATATTGAGAGTTTCAAGAGGACTCAAGGGATCAACAAATACTCGCATAGTAAGTCTTATCACAAAACAATATGCCATGGTATTACCATGGCAACTGATCAACTTCTGTAAACAAATGTTTGCTTTGCTTCCATCGACCTTTCGGGTTGAACACAATTCGAGGAAGTTGTGGTTGAGTGACGGCCGGAACTTTTTGTGATGTTTCGTGCCCTTGACTATGTGTAGGTTTCCAGGTCCATATTGCTGTAAAGAAAGCTACTGTATGAGTGAATAAGCATTCTCTTCAAGAAACCATGCAAGAGTTGGAATTCACCAGGAATTCATTACAAATACCATTCATGAAACAAAAGTTTAGCGGTGTCTTTTCATGTCTCTGAATCTTATTTTCTGTGACAGATGGGAAAGCAGATCAATGTACCCCGAGCAGGATTGCATACAACCACACACTGCGGGGTGGAAAAATGGCCGGTGTCGTGAAGGATCTTGGGAAGCTTCGAAGCGTGCACGACTGCGTCGACAAGTGTTGCGAGAGAAAGTCCTGCGAGGTTGCATTCTATCTCAATCAAACTTGCTACGCGGTAGAGTGTTATGCAAAAGAACTCTGCCAGAGTGTACCGGTGGAAAGAAGCAAAAACTTTAAACCGACGATCGTGTATATGAATAAGAGAAATGGCTTGAGACAAGAAAACAAAGGTAAGACGACTCTTAATTTGATGTTTTTGTGCTTGGATGAAAGGATGGCTAGACCTCCTTAACAACAACTTCATCTGAGTGGTCTCACCTTTAGGTTTCATTTGACAGTTCAGGAGGGTTGGAAGTAAACACTCTGTTAAAATGTACTCATCGAGAGCTTCTATTTGTATGGTCAGTAGTTTTCTAGGTGGAATCAAGTTCATTTTAACAGATAAACAAATTGTCAAAGCACTTTAGAAATATATTTATAGATTATAACATAGAGAGCATAGTAGTTACATTGCCAATAACAAATGCCGTAAGAAACGCTTTCAACCAATCAGACATCAAAGTAATGCTCGTTCAGTTTGGCGGTCGGATGCGAATCGTTTTTATGGATTTCTGACACAGATGTAAAAGTTACATTTTTGTCTCCTTAGACGTATGTGTTCCGCCTTGCAAGTCCGGGCTGTGTACGCAAAATAACAGATGCATCTGCGACCGAGGTTTTGAGGGCACTCGCTGTAATGAAACAGCAAGGGATGGTAAGAAACATCTTCAAACCAAACTTGGTGTTGATTTAACAGAAATACACTCAATCCTTAAGTAGATTTGGATTATTTTGACTTCCATCATATGATTCCAAGTACAGTCAAACCTCGCTATTTCGAACTCGGTTAATTCAAAGTCCCCGTTATTTCGAAGTCAAGCCGAATTCCCTTGGATTAACTTCACTAGCTTGGAAATTTCGAATTCCCGCTATTTCGAAATTTTTTTCATGTCCCGTGGGACTTCGAAATAGCAGAGTTCGACAGTACAGTTTTGTTTGGATACAGTTTGTCTTGGCAAAGTGTTACGCCAGTTGTCCCGGGAACCAGGGACATCGACATCACGGAATGAAGAAGGTGCATGGCATACATTTTAATTAAGCGTTTGATCTTTTTGTCGCTATTTACAGGCTATTGTGGTCTTTCTGGCTGTGGATTTCACGGGGAATGCTCTGCCAACGACACTTGCACATGTGAGCCTGGCTACTTTGGTCACCTCTGTGACGAGACCAGTACGTATTATAACACGCGTTCACTTGCTAAGTAGTGTAGCAGATTTGACTAGATTAGTATTTAATCTGACAGAACGCCTTGGACCATGCAGAGCAAACCTTAAAAGTTTCTCGCGAATGTCTCCTATCTAAATTGCGGTTCGCATACAGTCAACGCAGGTCCGTAGCCTTCAAACTTTGGCCGTTCAAGACCATTCTGTTATCAGATTATACATATATACCGCCATCTGACGAATACTTTCACTTGACTCTGAATATGACTTCCGCTCAGGTAGTCGAAACGTCAGTCACCAACAACAGTCCTTCTGGAGACTACTCTAACCCGGACGATCACAACCAACCTACAGATTATACTTTTTGGAGCTTGTTGCAGACTCATTTACAAAACAAGATTACTTTGATATTGAATACAGTCAAACTCCCGTTTTTCTTTCTCTAAAGTTAATCAAAACTCCGTGAAGAGGATTACTATGTTCGTATTTACTCATTTATCGGAATAGCAGCAAATTGATCAAACCCCACTAAGAGTCTTAGCATTGATTCTAAACGAGATTGCCTAGCATGTAATTTGACATCTTCCGTTATCTTCAAGTGACGTGTTCTCCAGCATGCGCGCACGGTCTTTGCGTGGACAACTCAACAAACAGTACGACATGCAAGTGTGAGATCGGCTGGGATGGACAGTACTGCAATGTGACCAACGGAGGTGAGCAAGCATCAGGAGAAATGTTGGACATTTTTAGCCCGCACGCCGATGTCAGCAGTTATTCCCTTAATGTTTCAGTAAACCGCTAAATTGTGCGAGAAAGTTGGCCAGGAGAGTGTTTTGAGCATTTGAGCATTTTTAGTAAATCACAAGCAGCGCTTATCAATATTAGATTCGAAATAGTCTGCGTAACTAGCCGTTCAGGGAAAAGAACGCTGGTGTATCAACTAAAAGTTGATTGAGGTAGCGAAACGCCGTAAGAGTAAGAGTAGCTGATGTTTCAAGCGTTAGCATTCGCTTTGGCAAAGGGCTAACGCTCGAAACGTCAGCTACTGTTACTCTTACGGCGTTCCAGTACCTCAATCAAATTTTAGTTGATACACCAGCGTTTTTATCACCACGCCGACGCAGTTAATCTAGTTCTTTTAAGAGCTGGTATCACACTACAGGGAAAAGGACAGCGCAGGCAAAATGGGGGCAGAGCAGAGTGCTCAAGCGCCGGCCTAAATAGACTAAACACAGAATTGATATCTCTTCCTTTTCTTTTCATTGCACAGATCTGCTCGTCTCCGGAAAATCAGGTGAACAGGTGATATTTACAAAGATGAATCAAGAAGCTGAAATGGACATTAAGGTATTGAGCAACTAACATCTCAAATCACCTCATTGGTTTGAAAAATGTGATGTGTTAGCCAATGATTTGCCCTTGTATCTCGAGGACGCCTGTATTAAATAATAGGCCAAAACTCTCGTTATACTCAGTAAGAAGCGTTCCGGAAAATTTTCTGCGTTTTGGCCAAAAATGAGAATTTCCCGCAAAAAACCACTATTTATAGCATACTAGGCATTTTTCTCAAATTAGTCGATTTTGGTCAAAAATCAGAAATTGTAATACATTTGTTCGGTTTCATACAGTGAATGTAATAAGAATGCAACAGACTGACGCAAATCCTCTCAAAAGCCAACGTGAACTGTTAGACAGTTATCAGTTCAGGAGTTGGTCATTTTCACTGAGCTTTCATTTTTTGTTCCAGATCCATGACGCGCCTAACTCTCACACAGTCGAATCGATCTCAGCTCTCGCTGTTGCTATTGGTTGCGGTGTTGCTGCTGCAGTGGTTGGGACAGCGGCTGTGGGCTTCATAGCCAGGAGGATTATGGGTAAAAAGTTTACCACGTATGAGCTTTTGCGCGAGCCTCTTCACCATACATGACGCCACTCTCTGCTAGAGAGCTGCTCTTAGAATGTTAGAAAGTTCACACAGTAGTGTGAATATACATTGAAAAGCCTGTTTTTCAGGTTCTTCCTGAGGTAGACAGTCCCTGAATATATGGAAGCTATTAGATATTGACTGCCGCAAGGGATTGTAGAGATACAACTCGTGGGTCCGCATAAAAAGTTGACTGAAGTCAACTTGGTAGTAACAAGTTTACAGAGGATGGGAGTAAGTACAAAGTTTTTTTTAAATTTTCCCCTATGAAACATGGACATATTAAACGTGGCCTGTGTAATTTCATATATCTCAATATTTTATACTAAGTATAATACGCATAATGTATTTAAAAGAGGTTTCCATGTCTGTAATGTTGCATAGCAAGATTATTTTTGCACAGCAGTCATGCATAGTGAAAAAACCTGAAATGTTTTATCGATCAAAGGCTAATGACGGAGTCATAAAGGCCCGGGTTGTTTGAAACTCGATTATGTTAACCCAGATTTATCCTCTCCTGCTTTTGGCCAACAAGTTTTGATCAAAGACTGAGGCCTCGCTTATCTGGAGAAACGTTGTCCAGGGAACCCGAGGCACCCCCCCCCCCCCCCCCCCCCCTCCCCCCTTCCCCTCCGGACACCAGCCCCCGGCTCCCGAGACAAGTTATGGTTTCTCGTGTAGACAGCTCGCTTCGACTTATGAGAAATGTATGAATAGTTGGCGTGCCGTAACAAGGGGGAAGGGACAACCTTTCTTGTTTTATGTAACCGGGCCCTAACGAATAAATTTGTTTTAGCTAAACAGCTACTCAGTTTCAAACTGAGAATGACGAAACTTAGAACTAAGCCAGGAATCGCCCGCTCGGTCTTTAAACAACCGGGCCAAGGACTCTCCATGTATATGTAGTGGACGTTATTATTGTAACGCTTTATATCCAGTTTTGAGAGAGCTTGTGCATACTCAAAATAAGAAAGAAGCTCTTCACTAAAAAGAAAAATATACTTTACACGATACAGTAATCACTATTTACTAACATTGGCCTCAGATTCTACTGTTCTTCAATTAATTTTCCAACACATAAACTCTTTGCTTTAACAGTCAATCAGAAATAAACATTTAGTTGATACAATAGGTGACGTCACCGTATTGCTGCACTAGTTCGTTTCCAGTCTCCCGAGCCCGATACCGTCGCGTCATATAATAATTTCAATTTAGTACCGGGTATTTTAACTGCTACTACACACGTAGTTTTAATCCTTCTCTCGTAATCAAGTTGGACCATGGCTGTAAAAGAGCTTGTGAAAACCAAGACTAGTGTCTAATTGCGTCTCAATAAAATTGAGATTTCAGTACGAAGTTGTCTGTTAGTATTCTGTTGTCTGTCTCTCTTTGCGATACTCGTAAATGTAAACGTAAATGTAAATGTAAATGTAAATGTAAATATTGTGTTTAACGTAGTAATACTCTTAGCAAGTTTACAGGTATACCACAGAATATAAATAGGAATACTTTTTCCACACTGAATTGGAGGGGGGGGGGGGGGGGATTGAACCTGGGCACACAACAATCGATGTCGGTGGGAACCAGCAACCTGCCAGTAATCCCTTTATCCCATTATTTTAGTTATAACAAGGCAGCGTTCTGCAAAATGTGTTCCCAAATCAATTTCAATCAGCACCATTATTTTAGTTTTTCGTGTGATTAACTGTCTCTTCCATGTTCGTGCAAAATGTGATCGGAGTTGGTCATAATTACTGTACGTTCGATTATAAACAGAATAAAGTTGCGATTAAGGCAGGTGCACGTAGCTTTTTTTGTACATTAATGTAGCAGGCTTCCGTTCAAAATGATTTATTGAAACTGTGCACTTATGTCGGTAAACTACCAAGGGGTTTTGAGTACTGATTATACGATAAACGGAAACATAGCTTTTACATGAATATGTTTTGATTGTAATTGCAAAATTTTCATCGCTTTCTCGAAAACCTTGAAACAGTCGTCTGTCACTGTAAAATCGAAATGCAACTCAAAAAAAAAAAAAAAAAAGAGAAGAGGACAAATGTTTCTACCAAACTCATATATTTCAACGATTGCGCGCGTACAGTATTTACACATTGTGAACCAGGAAAACGAACAAAACTTTCGAATCTTCCTTACGCTCCTTGACTGTTCTCCGGACAGATTAATGCATATATATCTTCCACAGTTAAATGAGGAAATCGAAATAAGCTATAAATTTGCATATTTGCAAAAGGACAAAATGGTTTGTGCACTAATGGTTTGTGTGCTACTCTTTTTTTTTCCTGTGGACAACAGTGACAATAAGATTGTCCAGTTAAAAGAGAACGGCAAGGAAATGAGATCTTAAAGACGTTGCTTTATTCTAATTTCTTTCTAGGTAGAAACATTACGATTTAAGTGATGTCTTAGTTTTAAGGTGTGACCACTGAAATGAAAGTTCCTAATGCGTTCTATCCAATAGCAGTGTTCGCTTCCAAGTCCTGAACTGTCAAATTAAATCTAAAGGTGTGACCACTCAAATGAAAGCTCTCCATGAGTACCTTCTCGCAGTGTTTTCTCCAACTAGACTGTATTTTTTTTTAGTGTTGAGCCTGTCAGGCGCAACAATGCAGTGAAGCCCAAAAGGAAACAACAATCAATCAACAGACTGCACCTAATGGTTTCAATAATGCAGCGCAGTGATGTTGCCTCCCAGAAAATTGCGATGCTTTTTTTCATGATGTTCAAGCGAGCGCCCGACGTCTCTTTTCAAATTGCCTTTTTTCACTGGCAAAACTGAATTTGATCAAATCCACTTCATTCTCGGCCTGAACTTTTGAATTAGACCCAAATATTTGACCACTCAAATGAAGCTCTCAATGAGTACATTCTAATAGCAGTGTTCACTTCCAACACTTAAACTGTCAAATGAAACCTGGCTAAAGGTGTGACTATAACATTGCGACTGCATTCTATTTGCTTCGCTTTAGATAAAGTTTCTAAAATCCACATTTGATAACAAGACAGTTCAATTTAGTTTATATTAGTGTGACGTTCACACATTTTCAAGTCAGAACAAAAGACAAATCGAACAGGTGGTACATGCAAGAGACACACAGGCTACAGATAAAATATTCATAAAATGAGTTCAATTTCTAAATAATTAGCAAACGAAACACTTTGAAACTTTACTATAGTAACGAAAACAGCTTTACATGGCGCAAGTATATAAAGTGAACGTTATGTCTATTTATTCGTTTGGTACATTAGTATATTGTTTTATCAGTGTTATTTTACCGTTAAGATATACAGTGTACGCAACGCCTACTTAAAAACTCGAATTTAAACAAGAATATTAAGGAAAGGAAAATTGTAATTACACAATAATTATATCTGTATTTCACACTATCCCCGCAGAATTCCACCTAATTAAGCTCCGTCAACATACAGAAGTATTAAAGACGTTACCATGTAAAAGTACTAGGTCGAGACATAGCATAACTTACTTTTCTTAAAAGAAAGCAATTGAGTAAAAATTAATTGAAAATATTGTGTAATTACGACGTGCTGTGTTAACGATTTACATAAGGGACAAATTGACCATCTTTTTAAATCAGCTTTGTTCGTCACCGGAAAATTTCAACTTAAAATCACCATGCTGTTGTATTAATAGCCAAGGAAAACATTTTCCTATGGCTTTTGTATTGTAGATGATTTCGGGATCCAAACCGGAACCTTTTATCATACAGACGTACATGGAAGTCTCTTGGTACGCCCTAAAGATCATAAATGATTTAGAGCCAGGCTTATTTATTAGTTGGAATGAATACGGATCGGTTGGTAGGATAAAATAAGAAGTTAAGTTGCCACATGCGCGAGTGCCAAACAAAAGCATTATGCAATTCAGATGGTAATTTACTTTCTCCTACAAAGCTCTGCGAGCGGCGTCGAACATCGAAGCCAGGTTAAAACGTTTCTCTATACCTGGCTGCGTGGACAAAGGTAACATACAGTTAAAGTAACAGGACCTCTTATTTCTTGTGAGTCAAGACTTTCTGCTCAAACATTTTCTGCGAGCCGTGCCCAGACAGGAAAAAAAACATCATGGCCAAAAACGGGTCGAGCTTTGCCGCGACTAACGCGAGTGTGGCGGAAACGTGTCATTACCTAGGCAATGCTGGCAAGTTTGTACACACAGGTGCTTACTGTGCGGTCCTTGTCCTTGCCTTGGCTGGCAATATCCTGGTCATATTATCTGTCCGCAAGAACAAACGTCTCTGGACCTCGTCTAACTACTTGATCGTCAACATGTCCTCTTCGGACGTTCTCCTTCCAATCATCGCTGTCCCGAGGATGATCGTGGAAGTTCTCTTGGGGCGCGAGACGTGGTTGTTACACGGAACTCTCGGCTTGATTTCGTGCAAACTGGTGTAT